>JBBGZY010000089.1:7095000-8522500 GCA_037952925.1 Lithobates clamitans | reverse complement strand
GGTGGTGCAGAAGAGGGAGAATGAAAAATCACAGGGTGCTGCAGGAGGGAAATTAGCTTCTGAATATGGTTTGTTGTGGTACATAAGCAGTGCATAGATAATGTAAAATATGGAGAGGGTGGAGTACAACAATGAACAGTTTTTAAAGTGGGAAGAAGGTTGAAAGAAGACTCAGAAGGTAGTGTGGGCAAAGTTGTGAAAAGGGCAGAGGGTGAAACTATTATGGCCCATATACAAGTTCCGAAAATCGGACAAAAACAATATAGCGCTTTCAAAGCGATCGTACGGTAAGTGGATCGTTAGTACACGGCTTTCGAGACACAATCATGACAGTTCATCCAATATTATCCAATCGGACCAGCACGAAAATTTTCCGTGTACGATGCCAGTTCACACGATTTTCGTTTAATCAGTACAATTGTCGTCCGAAAATACAATACAAATACACGACATCACTTCTGATTTTTTTATTCTGTGGTATGAGAATTTTCTTAACTTTAGTAACCTCTCCATCTTCGATATGCAACTAGCATACAAAAGAAACGCGGACAATGTGTCGCCCGATCTTCAGACCATGTGTACAAGCCATTAGACTGGTACCAAGTGTGGAAAGGCAGCAGGTGAGGATAGTGGTGTGACAGACATAAGAGGTTAGGGGGTAGAACAGTGTTTCTCAACCTTTTTTCAATCAAGGCACCCTTTAAAATTATGGACAACCTCAAGGCACCCCATTCTAAAATGTAAAAAAAAACTATTCTAATAGTTTGGGAAAATGCGGCATCATCGACACGTAGGACACCCAACATTACAGGCGATTTATTCTTGCAAAGCAAATACACTTTTGCACACTGGTAGCACAGGTGGCAGCATAATCCAAAGTTTAAAGTCTTCCAGTGTCCCTCAATGAATGAGAAAACAAAATCTAAACAATGGATACATAAAAGGAAAAAATTAAGCCCTTCCCTTTGTTATTGCTTTTGGTTGGTCAAAAACCAATAATATCATTCCCAACAACAGGACTCCCAACAACAAACTTACAGTACACCTCTGATTATTTTTTGGGCAGCCCAACATCTTCACCACTTCCTATACATACATATACACAAGACTTATAACCTCAATGAATTTGAAGACTTTTGTCTTGGTAATGATCCAATTATCATAACCCCGTCATTGGTTTATGCGATACTAAAATCACCCTCCACTACTACTACTACATCTCCCTATTGGCAATTGTGTGGTCATGCAATGCTGTACATAAAACAAAATTTATATCATTTGTTTCACACAAAAAGAGCTTTCTTTTTGTGGTATTTGATCACCGCTGGATTACTGTTTCACAATATAAACAAAAAAAGAACCAAAATTAAAATAAATAAATATATATTTATTACTTTCTGCTTCAAAACATATCAAATTAAAAATACATTTTGCCCAAAATGTATTCTGCTACATGTCATTCGTTTTTTTCTTTTTTTACTAAAAAGTGTATATTGATTGGTTTGTGTGAAAGTTACAGCATCTGCAAATCATGGTAAATATACTAGAATTATTATTTTTTTTATATATACTAATAATGGCAGTGATCAGCAACTTATAGTGGGACTGGGATAGTGCGATGGACAATCTGACACTAACTGCCACTGAGGCTGGGTTCACGCTATTGCAAATTGGATCCTCCGCATCCAATTCAAGAAGCAGTAGATTGTGACTGGCTCTCTATGGAGCTGGTTCACACATCACCGCAGCGGCTCCGGTGCGACTTACACAGGCGTCCTGTGCGTATTTTGGTCCGTTTCAGGTCCGAATTCAGCCAAAAATTCAGGCTGAACTTGGACCTGAAATGGTGAATGGGGATGCACCGGACTCCTGCTGTGAGCTGAAGTGAGCTGCAGTGTGAACCCAGACTAATGCAGTGATTAGTGCTAATAATATACACAGTCACTGTACTAATGACACTGGCTGGGAAGGGGTTAACATATAGGGCAATCAAGGGGTTAAATGTGTGCCTAATCATAATGAACTAGTGTGTGTACTTTGTGGGGAAAACAAGAAATAAACAAGGCACATCGCTGCTGTATGAAGAGAGCCCTGTGTTGTTTACCAACACAGGGCTCTCTATTGTCATTAGCTGAGTGGATCAGCAGGTCCTGGACATAAATCATTGGCCAGGACCCATTGATCAGCATGTGCTGCAATGAATGACAACACAGTACTTTGGGTACATGCGCACATGCACAAGCAAACCCTGAGGAAAGTCGCGACATACAGGTACGTGATTGTGCCTGTACGAGCCGACCTGTCAGTGTACTGTGGCAGGTTGGCAAGCCGTTAATATACTGAATATTGTATTTATATGTAGTACCCACATACAGTTAGCTATACACAATTTTTTGTGATAGTGGCTAAATTCCAACTTATATTTGTGCAAAGACCTTTATATTATGACAAAGTATGCTTTTAATGGATGTTATATCTGGAGAGAAAGAAAATGTAAATCAACAAGTAGAAAGCAGATCACAGAACAATGAATCTGCAACAGAATAATTGAACATCATGTTCCTTATTAATTATTAAGCTCAAAACAAAAATAGTTTTCAGAGTATAGAGGCCTTGTATCAACACTTACTTCCGCTATCAGATTCTGTTTTAGATGAAACTATACAGTATTTCACAGGTAAAATCTGATCTAAGAAAAATTGTTGGTTCAACACAAATGGCAGTAAGAGCCCATTCACATAGGGACAACTTGTCAGGCGACCTAGTCGCCTGACAAGTCGCCTCCTGTTCTGTGCTATGGAACCGTTCTAAGGGGAGCGACGCAAGACGCTCCGACTTAGAAAAAGGTTCCTATACGACTTCGGGGGCGACTTGCATAGACTTCTATACAGAAGTCGTTTTGGAAGTCGCCCGGGCAGTCGTGTGCAGGTCGCCTCGCTGAGGCAACCTGCAAGTCGTGTTGCCCCTGTGTGAATGGGGTCTAATAGTGCACTAGCTCAGATACTAATTAGCTGATGGTGTATTAAAACTGTGTATGCTTCCCAGTAGAAGCTGAGAGCAAGTGATCATTCCTATTAAATCTATCATAGCAATTTACTTTTTATAACAGGTGAATGTGTGTGTATAGCCACAAATCTTCTGCACTTTTAAAGGTTTGTACATACAAGAACATCTAGTGAGCAGAATGTTTTAGGTAGTGTTCCGCCTGTTATATACAGATAGAAAGCCCACAGGGAGAAATAATGTTCTTTATGGTCTAGCGTAACCAAAACATTGCATGGCATTCAATAGACATGGCTCAAAGAGTACAGTACTATGTTTTGACAAAGCCCTGTATGTTCTCCATGTACTGTATGAAGGAGGTGTGTCCCTTCCTTCCAATTTAGGGCTCACAGCTCCCCTCACTGAGATCAGCACCCTCAGTCTTCAGATAACCGCCACCTGCTGCTAAAGCTGAGAAAAAAAATCCTTTGATCTGTGTGCTTTTATAATAAACTACAGAAGAAATTGCTGCATGTGGGTTCTTAAAGTAAACCCTGTTAGCATATTTTCCAGCTAATGACAGTTTTACAATCTCAATAATATACAGCAGTAGGGGCTTACACAAGCCCCTACTGCTGCACCGATCCGTGTAATCTATGCATTACAAGCTTACTTATTTCACAGTCAACTGGCACTTCTTATGCCCTGTACACACGGTCGGACATTGATCGGACATTCCGACAACAAAATCCATTGATTTTTTCCGACGGATGTTGGCTCAAACTTGTCTTACACACGGTCACACAAAGTTGACGGAAAATCCTATCGTTCTGAACGCGGTGGCGTAAAACATGTATGTTCGGACTATAAACAGGGCAGTAGCAAATAGCTTTTGTCACTTAAATTTATTCTGAGCATGTGTGGCACTTTGTGCGTCAGATTTGTGTACACACAATCGGAATTTCCGACAACGGATTTTGTTGTCAGAAACTTTTATAGCCTGCTCTCAAACTTTGTGTGTTAGAAATTCCAATGGAAAATGTGTGATGGAGCCTACACACGGTCGGAATTTCTGACAACAAGGTCCTATCACACATTTTCCCTCGGAAAATCCGACCGTGTGTACAGGGCATTAGAGTGTCCCAGCCTTGTACTTCTAGGTTGTCTACATCCTCCCCAACTCCCACACATAATTATTCTAGTACATCCAATAAATGTCCAAATATTGCTGCCTTAAACTTCACAACATCTCCAAAATACGCTCCTTCTTAACAGACGACACCACAAAGCTATTAATTCACTCCCTGGTTATCTCTTGCTACGCCATCCTCGTTGGCCTACTTTAACAGACTATTCCCCATAAGCCCATCATAAATGCTGCTGCTGGATTTATCCACCTTACCAACCATTCACTGTCCGCTACCCCACTCTTCCAATATCTCCATTGGCCTCCGCTGACCCAAAAAAAAACAAAAAAACAAAAACAAAACCCCAGGGTTATCTACAACTCTGCCCTGATCTACATCACTAGCTTTGTCTCAGAATACCAACAAAACTGTTCTCATCACTCCTCCCAAGACCTCCGGCTCTCTAGCTCCCTTGTCACCCCAGGACTTCTCTTATCCTCTGGCACTCCTTATCCCAATCTATCTCCTACTCTGACCACTGGTAGGCATTCCCTGAAAACCTAATCTCTCTTCAGGAAGGCCTATCCTGGCTCTAGCTAATAAACAGTTCTTTTACTTTCTCTATCAGCTCATCCCTAATGCCGCGTACACACGAGCGCAATTTCGCTCAAGCTTGCCTTGCATACACACGGTCACACAAAAGTTCGCTGAACTTTCAACCGTCAAGAACGCGGTGACGTACAACACTACGACGAGCCGAGAAAATGAAGTTCAATGCTTCCAAGCATGCGTCCTATTGTTTCCGAGCATGCTTAGCAATTTTGCGCGGAATTGGTACAGATGATCAGAATTTCAGATCGGAGCTTTAGCCGACCGAAAAATTGAAAACATGCTCTTAATCTTTTGCTGGCTGGAATTCCGCCAGCAAAAGTCCAATGGAGCATACACACTGTCGCATTTTCCGACCAAAAGCTCTCATCGGACTTTTGCTGGCGGAATTTCCGCTGGTGTGTACGGGGCATAACATCAGTATAGGTTCACATTCCACAGTACTGCCTTCTAGATATGGTTCCTTCCCTTTAGATTGTAAGCTTTAACGAGCAGGGCCCTCTGATCCCTCTTGTATTGAATTGTATTGTAACTGTACTGTCTCTTTCCATGTTGTAAAGTACCATGTAAACTGTTGGTGCTCTATAAATCCTGTCTCATAAAAGTTAAAATTTAATAATAGTACTACAGGCATACAGAGCTACAGTATTATAGCAAGCTTGAAGGAGAGCAACAGTTTTTGACTATATGCACAAGCAACAGTATAAATCAGTGAGACATCCTGTTCCCCCACTACCCATCAGGCTGTGCCAACTGGTGGTTGAAGAAGGGTAAGTTCTTGTACATCAACCTAAACAAAGTTTTGCCATGACAAGAAGTGATATTTGAATATGACAGTTTTAGAAACTATAGCAGACTGCAGAATTAAAGTGGAACTTCGCTTTCTCAATCAACATTGACTATTTTTAAACCTTATGCTGCTAGCATTAGTAAATAGACAGGATAGTATATCATATTTACTTGTTTTAAATATTTTTCTTTCACTTCTTTAGTTACTTCCTAATCACCATGCCTAGGCAAATGATGTCATAAATGCTAGGAGTCTTCATAAGGGGCTGGGGGGTTTTCTCAGCTAAGCACACCCTCCTGCCTGCATGCCTGAGCTAAGGGCAGATTTCAGGTTCCAGGAGAAAATGCTACATGAATCATTCGCCCTTACTTAAGATAGCCACAGCCAGAAATGCTAGGGGTGTTTTTGTTTTTAAGCGTTTTCTCAGCAAAATAAAGCATGGATGGAGGAGTTTGATTTGAATGATAAAAACAAATTAAAATAGAGCTTTTGGTTTGTGGTAGGGATCGACCGATATCGCTTTTTCGGTGCCGATACGATACTTCGGCCGATATAACTCTTCTGCCGATATTTTGACCATTTAAAAAAACATTTTTACACTGTCATTTTACTTTTTAATCACTGTTATTGCTGTCACAAGGAATGTAAACATCCCTTGGGACAGTAATAGGCATGTGAAACGTACTCTTTATGTAGGGATCGGGGGTCTATAAGACCCCAAACCTCTGCACTTCTAAGTATTCAAAACGTCAAGATTAGCGTTGTTGAATACTTTATTTTTTAAAACTGGCACCTTTAAGATGCCAGTAATCCAGGAACATGACATTAGTTTCGGGTTACTAGATCCAAGACCCAAACGAAGCATCAGCTTTGTTCGGGTCTTCGGCCAGCCGGCGGACGTGCCCGCTGGTTGCCCGGGTCTCCCGGTGGGACGGGAGAGCCCGGGCGAGCAGCGGAAGAGCGGCTGCTGAGCAGACTAGTGGCTGCTGAGCCGCATTGGTTGTTATTACAATAAAGCCAATCGTCCGCTCTAAAGAACGGTACCTGGGTGATGCATGCAGCTGCATGCATCACCTCGGTAAAACCCCTTGAAGCACTATCGGTAATATCGGTCAGTTTTTTGACGGATACTTCTAAAAAAAGTAAAATATCGGCCTCACTGATAAATCGGTCGATCCCTAGATTGTGGTGCTCAAACACAGTGTAGTTCTGCTTTAAATGAGAGGATCGTTTCCAGCAGCCATAAAATACAAAAACAACTTGTGTAGCAATGTTATATGGCTTTTTTATTTTCCCATAAAAGTTTTTTTTGGGTTTCATAAGGCTTCATGTACACGAGATGTATCTCAACCTCTCCTGAACGCTGGAACATCACAGCTAGTAGTCCATGTTTAAAAATGTGTGTTTAGCAGCGTTTACAAGCCGCGTTTACAAGCCGTGTTTAGCAGCGTTTACAAGCCGCGTTTACAAGCCGTGTTTAGCAGCGTTTACAAGCCGCGTTTACAAGCCGTGTTTAGCAGCCGTGTTTAGCAGCGTTTGTGTTCAGGAGCGTTTACTAAAGATAACCTCAGGAGACCCTCCCAAATAATTAGAAACCACTAAAAACCAAGTAATTAGTAACTATTTCAGCAATTTTGTGAGAGAACCGTGTGAGTAGCATTTTTTTTTTGGTTGGTTTGTTAATATGGATCCCATGATGAGCATGTGTGAGGAAATGCTCCTGATGTTGCTTTTGCTGAGGCTCCAAAGACGTAGAAAATTTGCTTGAGAGGACCAGAGTTTGTCGGTACTGGACACATCCATTGATGGCTCAACGCATGTCCACAGGATACTTTTCTAATATTTATGTTCAGCTGCGTAATTACCCAGAGAAATTTTTTAATTTTACACGCATGTCAATTGCCACCTTTGACGTTCTCTTGGAAAAGGTTAGAACCCGTCTAGTTTGCAAATTCTCATTGGTCAAATTCTCAGTGTCAAGTAATGCAAGTTGTGTATTGTACAGTATAATTGGCTGATGAGGGGAATATCACATGGTATATCAAGCTTGCATACAGTGATAATTGAGTTTTTGGTGTGTTTTTAGCATTTTCCAGGCTCAAAAGTAATAAATAAAATGTTTCCCATTAAAAACGCTACTAGACAAAAACGCGCCTAAACACGGGTAGCCGCGTTTGACACGCCTCTAAACACAGCTTCTGAACGCATTTTTTGGCCTCTAAACGCAACTGCCTAGAAACAACCCTGTGTACATGTACTGATAGGATAACAGAGGAGAGTTCAGGGGCAGCTGAAAAAAACAAAAAAAAACTCCCAACTGCTCCTAAACCTCCGTTTACCAGCAGCAGTGTACATGAAGCCTAAGAACAGAACAAAACAATATCACAAGCATTATGTAAATTTTAAACAGGTAGAGATACCAGAAAGGGATCTTTCCCAGCCAGTCAATGTGAGTAAAGGCAAGTATCTTAAAAGTAGAAAAGAACTAGCCACAACTGTGTAATGTAGATCTTATTTTTAGTGAGAATAAAGTGCCCCTTGGATCCTAAACCCAGGCTGTACATGGGACCCCAAATTCTACATCGACGGTCGTTCCAATGGAAAACGCCTGGGGCTTCACTGCACACTGAAGTTCTAGCATTTGTCAAATGAATGACAGAAGGTGGGGATTGATCTTGACATTTAGGTTAGAAGATCCATGTTCACATTCATCTTTTCTAGCAAACTTGTCTCCTTACTAGCATTACTTATCTATTGTGGAGGTAACCCTTTTGTGGACAATGAATCTAGTAACAGCAAGAGCATATGAGGAGGGATATGCCTCCAATAATAAACTGTGTTCATAATGATCTTCATGAAGACAATGAAGATGTAACTATAATTTATAGACAAAAATTAGCAGTTTGCAGGGATCTTCATAAAGTTAGCAAAATCATGGATCTCAGCATCCTCCTAATACAATGCAGCGTGTGTCAGGGCCAGTTCACACCATAGAAACGCAGTCCAAATGTGTTCCAGACGCATGCGCATTTTTTATGTGTTTTACCACATTCAAGTACAGACAAGTGCAGAAAAATGCAGCAGGTTCTACTTTTTTTTTTTCTGGACCTGGAACTGACCACACTGGTGTGAACTATGCCACTGAAAACCATATAACCTATCAATGCGTTTTTGATGCAAAAAACGGTTCACAGATCGCAGTGCAAACTGTGGATTCGGATCGCATGGGTTTTAGTTCCGATTCCATTGCAGGGGAAGAAAAAAAAAAAAAAAGTCCCTGCACCTGTTTTGTGCAAATTTTATTGCAAGTTCAGCCATACAAATGAATGGCTGAACTCACATTGCACAGACATCGAATGCGATCTGCACCGCTATAGTGTGAACCCAGGGTCAGTGTGTAATCCACATACCTTCTGTGTGAGAACAGGAACAACTTTATAAGTTAATCAACATCTTAACATAAACATAAAAAAGTGATATTACCTGTGCTGGTGAAGAGCTTTCCTGTCAAGTTCCCATGCTAATTCAGTAGCGAATTGTGGCTGCTCTAAATGAGGTATCGGGTCTGTAGAAAGTTGCTCACCATCAAACTTGGCTTCAATCACAAGCATATGCCTGGAGCGCTTCGGGAAATGTCTCCCTAAAGAAAATAAAAAAAGTAATATAAAAACAAAACATTTTCCAAGCAGGTGCATTTCTGAAGCTAATCCGAGACATTACTGTGTGCAAAGCACTTTACATAAAAAGTAATGACAGTAACGTAGTTCTGCTAAAATCAGATGGGGTATTTCCTGATCCCAAAGAGAAATTAGAATGAAGCACATATGTAATCCAACTAAATAGTGCACAAAAATGTAACCACCACCACCTGGGGCTGCATGAGTGCTGCCAGTACTGGCGAGCTACAGTTCATTGAGGGAACCATGAATGCCAATATGTACTGTGACATACTGAAGCAGAGCATGATCCCCTGCCTTCAGAGACTGGGCTGCAGGGAAGTATTCCAACATAACGACCCCAAACACACCTCCAAGACGACCATTGCCTTGCTAAAGAAGCTGAGGGTAAAGGCGATGGACTGGCCAAGCAGGTCTCCAGACCTAAACCCTATTGAGTATCTGTGGGGCATCCTGAAATGGAAGGTGGAGGAGCACAAAGTCTCTAAGATCCACCAGCTCTGTGATGTCGCCATGGAGGACTGGAAGAGGACTCCAGTGGCAAACTGTGAAGCTCTGGTGAACTCCATGGCCAAGAGGGTTAAGGCAGTGCTGGAAAATAATGGTGGGCACACAAAAAAAAAATTGACATTTTGGTCCTAATTTGGACATTTTCATTTAGGGGTGTACTCACTTTTGTTGCCAGCAGTTTAGACATTAAAACGGGTTCTAAACCCTCGCCGTTTTTCACCATAATGTATTCTATGCATTAAAGTGAAAAACCTCCAGTGCTGCAGCAGCGCCCCTTATACTTACCTGAGCCCCATAATTCCCATGGCGGGAACGAGCACACCAGCTCCAGCCGGTATCTCATGTCCTGATTGGACAGATTGATAGCAGTGCAGCCATTGGCCCCCGCTACTGTCAATCAAATCCAATGATGCGGGCGCCGGGGGTGGGGCCGAGTCCTGCTTTCTGTGTGAATAGACGCAGAAGCAGGACAGGGGAGCGCGCCGGCACTAGTATCCACGAGGGAGAACGCTTCTCCGATAGGGCACTCGAGAAGAGGAGGAGGAACCAGGAGCACATCTGAGGGACCCCAGAAGAGGAGGATCGGGGCCACTTTTTTTTTTTTTTAAATAACAAACAAACACACGGAACCTTTACAACCACTTTAATGGCTGTGTGTTGAGTTATTTTGAGGGGACAGCAAATTTACACTGTTATACAAGCTGTACACTCACTACTTTACATTGTAGCAAAGTGTCATTTCTTCAATGCTGTCAAATGAAAAGATATAATAAAATATTTACAAAAAATGTGAGGGGTGCACTCACTTTTGTGAGATACTGTGTGTATATATATATATATATATATATATATATATATATATATATATATATATATATATATATATATATATATATATATATATAAATAAAACTACACACATATACAGAGAGGATTATATTTTATCATTTTATTATTGTATAAAAAAAAAAAAAAAAAAAAAAAAAAAACAGCTAGCATGTCATATTCTTGAGTCCCGTTTTTGTCAACCTCCTGAGGCCCACGGATGAGCCCGGTTTACAATAAAAGATAAACCAACATAAAAAGGATTTGACTTCCAAGTTAACAGATGCTTAAACAGCCCTGGAGAATACTGCGCTCATTTTACAGTACAAATGTAAGTTGCCTGCAGGTAATATACAAACAGCCCAGGTGCCGAACATATCTCTCTAAGCACTCATTACTGGTAACCATATGGCAATCAAATTATGACTACAGTAATAATTTTATTGGATGTAAAAAGAACATTATTTTTTATTGTTTTAAAATAGAAATCTGCTTATGAAAAATTTTTAAATTGCGAATTAAAAATATTATAAAAATAAAAAAATAAAAAAGTATCTGACATAAGAAGACAAAAAGCAGCAGCAGCACAGTGACGAGCTCATCTCTTCATCACTCTGATTTCTCCTTCTATCAGCATACATCTCGTCAACAAATGACCTAATTAGATCCATGTGCTGTTTCTTCCTCTCCAGCTCTGAGCTCTGATGTACAGAGACTGCTAAAAGCTAATACTAGGTTAAACTCATGTAATTACACTGGTTGCATTTACACAAATACATTGAAAATGGTAAAACTAAAGTGTATGTAAAGACACTGTTTTTTCATTTTGGAAGGGTTACATTTTACAGACATAAAATCAATGAGATGCTATCACATTTTTTGTAGTAATACTTCATTTTCAGCCCAGCAGCATTACAGGTTCACTTGCAATATAAAAGAATATTTAATTATTTCAATATCACATAAAATTTGATAGCAGAGTATGTGGGGTGATTTGCAATGCACCTATAATTCGTAAATTTCAATACTGATGGAAGACTAAGGCTATGTTCACATTCTTCTGACATGGAAGTTGTACGACTATTATGCATCTTGAGGGGGAACGCAAAAAAAAACACACACACACCATACAGCATGGGGTCACCTCCCCCCTCCCCCTCCAAAATCCATACCAGACCCTTATCCGAGCATGCAGCACAGCAGGTCAGGAAGGGGGGTGGGGCTCTGCGCTCCTCACCCCAAAGCATCTTGTCACCTTGTTGATTGGGACAAGGGCCTCTTCCCGACAACCCTAACTGGTGGTTGTGGGGGACTGCGGGCAGGGGGCTTATTGGAATCTCGAAGCCCCCTTTAACAAGGGGGCCCCCAGATCCCACCCCCACCATTATGTTAATGAGTATGCATTGTACCCCTACCCATTCGCCCAAAAAAAGTGTAGTGTTACAAATAATTAAAAAATAAAAACAAGAGACGGTAAAGTCCTTTATCAAAGTTGAGGACTGTCCCACGTTGTAGCTCTGCGTCTTCTTCCTCCGGTCTTCTCTAGCTTCTTCTCCCTCCGCTGATGACTTCTTCCGACGCTGCCTCCCACTGTTATGTCAGGTCAGATGTCTGCCATTTAACTGCCCCATTATGCCCTGGAAGGTGACGTCACAGGGAGCGGGGGTCTCCGAATGAGGTCACCTAAAGGCCACACCCCATGGCTATATAAACAATGTCAGATACCGGATCTGACATAACAGCGGGAGAAGACGAAGACGCGGATCTACAACGCATGTCATGCAACTCGCGCTCTGGAAGTCGGAGCACATATTGGACCAGTGTGTACCGGCCCTAAAGGTAGTTTTCCTTGTGAAATTGACCTGAGACTAGTTTTTAGTGTCAGTTTACATGCCTCCTATGCCATCCGTGCCATTCTGAATGGTTACCAAGATAAGAAATAGTGCTATTCTCAATCTGTGTGAGCATAGGCTTATACTGACAGAGATAACTGCAACATCGCTCTTCTACCCAATTATTATTTATTTATTTCTCTTTTTTAAGGTCCATTAATATTATGGGGTGTATTTATTTATGCATAGCAATTCCCCAAATACTGTAGCTGCTGCCTTTTAATATTAGGACACTAATGCTGCGTACACACTGTCGGAATTTCCAACAACAAATGTTCAATGGGAGCTTGTTGTCGGAAATTCCGACCGTGTGAAGGCTCCATCGGACATTTGTTGTCAAAATTTCCAGTGCCAGTATGTTAACTGTGGGCGGCCGGCTGTGCTGCTTGTGGCTTCACAGCCGGCTGACCACTGTGCATGCACGAGCCGCATGAATGGTCCCGCAGTCTTCTGGAACATGTCCCAGAAGACTGTGGGGGGGGGGGGGGGATGGAGAGAACTTCCACTAGGGTCACCTAGGAGTGGGAATGGGTGCCTGTCAAAACCAGGTACCTAAAAAAAAAAAAAAGATATATGACATGCTAAAATGTGGCAGAGGAGGGGGATGGATTTAGAACAGAGGTAAGTCATTTGTGTTTATTAAAAGTCAGCAGCTACAAAAACTGTAGCTGCTGACTTTTAACAAACAACCACCCACCTGTCCCACGATCCAGCGGTGTGCTCACCCCAGCTGTTTTCACCCTGCGTCCTCCCTTGGCAGCACCGGCATCTTTACTATAGGCACCCAGCTGTGACAGTTTGCAGGTTCACAGCCAGGTGCCCACTTGCGCAAACAGCACTGTGCTCTGTGACTGGCCCTTAAGTCTTCTAGGACCTGTCATAGTTAGTCAGGTTGAAAAAAGACACAAGTCCATCCAGTCCAACCATAAAAAAAAAAAACAAAAAAAAAAAAAAAACGTACAATCCAATATACCCAATACTATACCCACAGTTGATCCAGAGGAAGGCAAAAAACCCCAGCAGAGCATGCTCCAATTTGCTACAGCAGGGGAAAAGATTCCTTCCTGATTCCAGAGAGGCAATCGGATTTTCCCTGGATCAACTTTACCTATAAATGTCAGTACCCAGTTATATTATGTACATATAGGAAAGTATCCAGGCCTTTCTTAAAGCAATCTACTGAGCTGGCCAGAACCACCTCTGGAGGGAGTCTATTCCACATTTTTACAGCTCTTACTGTGAAGAAACCTTTCCGTATTTGGAGATGAAATCTCTTTTCCTCCAGTCGTAAAGAGTGCCCCCTTGTCCTATGTGTTGACCGTAAAGTGAATAACTTAACACCAAGTTCACTATATGGACCCCTTATATATTTAAACATGTTGATAATATCCCCCCTTACTCTCCTCTTCTCAAGAGTGAACAAATTCAGTTCCTCTAATCTTCCCTCATAGCTGAGCTCCCCCATGCCTCTTATTAGTTTGGTTGCCCTTCTCTGCACTTTCTCCAGGTCCCCGATATCCTTTTTGAGAACTGGTGTCCAAAACTGAACTGCATATTCCAGATGAGGTCTTACTAATGATTTGAACAGGGGCAAAATGATGTCTCTCTGGAGTCCATACCTCTCTTAATACAAGAAAGAACTTTGCTCGCTTTGGAAACCACAGCTTGGCATTGCATGCTATTATTGAGTTTATGATCTACCAAAACCCCCAGATCCTTCTCCACTACAGATTCCCCCAGTTGTACTCCCCCTAGCATGTATGATGCATGCATATTCTTAGCCCCCAAGTGCATAACTTTACATTTATCAACATTAAACCTCATCTGCCACATAGTCGCCCAATTAGACAGTGCATTGAGGTCGGCTTGTAAATTGGAGACATCCTGTAAGGACGTTATTCCACTGCATAGCTTGGTGTCATCTGCAAAGACAGAAATGTTACTTTTGATCCCAGACCCAATATCATTTAATTTCATGGGTCCCAGAAGACTGTGGGAGGTAGGTGTAAAGGAGAACTTCTGCTTCCAATCACCTAGCAGGGCCGAAATGGAAGTGGGAGCGGGTACCTGTCAAAATTGGGTACCTGCTCCCCTCCTCCTCCCCAAAAGTTCAGTTTCACATACAGGAGGAGGCCTTAAAGCAGAAGTTCCACTTTTCGGTGGAGTTCCGCTTTAACTAACAGCTGCTCGCAGCCTCCTGGTATATCCCAAATCCCAGGAGACGGAAGGGTGCCCTACAGCAAATGTGCCATCAAGGGGGTTGGCTATGTCTTCGCAGACAGTATCCCGATGACACGCCTCATCACAGGACCAGCTGACAGAACCCAGATGACCCGATGACATGAGAAGATGGTGGTGTGGACTGGGTGTGATCCCTAGAGAACACTGCCGGATCGCTGGACATGTCAGTATGTTTGATTGGGCATAAGCCATCTATAGAGCCTGGGCTGGTGACAAAGAGCCACCATAGTGCTGAGGTCTACAATCTTCCTGTGTGTCCCTCTGTACAGGGCCCCATCCTGCTCCCACACATACACTGGAGCCCAGTCCGCCCACACTGGCCCCAATACACACAAAACACAGGCTTGTTTACCTTCCAATATGGAGACGACAATGAGCAGCTGGTCTGATCGGTAGCCCATGTCTGGATCGGGGTGACAGCACGCACAGCCGGAGAGATGGATCAGTCCGCACCGACCAATCGATGAGCTGTCAGCCCCGGTCACTGGAATGAACTGTCACCCGCCGCTGGCTGCCCCTTTGCCGCTTCTCTCAGCATACAAACTCAGCGGATCCACGCCCCTTGACTACCGACTACTTCCGCCAGGCAACCGGGGAAACTCTCCAATCACATGGCTGGGCGGGTGAAAGCGAGGGAGGGAGAGAGCTGCAACTCTCAACGCAGTTAGGTGCTGTACGGACTTACGTGTTGTTCCAGCGTGTATTGGCTAAGAGTGGGTCACGTGACGGCAGATTAGTCTGCGGCGGAGCCATGTTTGATGTGGGAAGTGATGGCAGCCTCTGACACAGAGAAGTTATGGGGGGAGTTGTTGGGAAGTACTATACCAAAAAGAAGCAACCACTAGTCAGCTCTATGTTTTCTTTGTGTGTGCCGTGATAAAAGTGTGTGTGACTAAAGGGCTAAGTTGATTTTTCTTTATGTTTATTAAAGCGGAACTTTACACATAACAACTTGATAAAAAAATCATGTTCAAGCTAGGAACATGCATTCCACATTAATAATTATGCTAACAAAATTGGTGTGTGCTGTAAATTGCCTCCAGCATTGCTCTTGTTTCGTCTTGCTGGAGGCGACCATTTTGCTGAAGTCCAGAGCCCCTGAGCAGCAGTAAATCATAAAGCAGAAATAAACCCATCGATTTAACGGTTTCAAAAAACAGTTACATTCCTGGAATTCCAGGATTGCTATCACATTTACTTGTGTCCTCAATCAAACTGTCAAACCATCAAATGTCTGGTGTCATAACTGATCACATGTGCAGCACATTGGCAGTTGCAGATCAAACAGAAGCAGCTTCCTTGGCTGTTGTAAAGGATAGGAGGATTTAAATACACTTTAAGGCCCCTTTCACACATGGTGCCGTTCCTTCCAAGCTCTGTGCCGTGAATGGTGGCTCCTGCACGCATGTGCAGGAGTGATGTCATCATGGCTCCAGCTTCTCACAGCTCCGGAGCCCACAAACCCAGAAGTAACTCCGGGAAAGATGTCAGCCGTCTCAGCGGTGTGCGGGCACCACTGGAAGGCTTTGTTCTAAGGTAAGCATTTCATAATGAGCTAGTATGCGATGCATACTAGCTCATTATGTCTTTGTCTTACAGTTTGTTTTATTTTTTTTTGGGGGGGGGGTTCAAAGTTTACAACCTCTTTAATGTTTTACATAGCTATACATGCAAAAGGGGCCAGCCTGAAGTGATCTAGCAAGACTTCATTTTCTGACTAAAGTTCCACTTTAATGATTATATATGGGAAAGGTGTGTATGTGTTATAAGGGGTCCTTCCTTCTACTGAAAAATAATATAACGGGACCAATAAAATGGGGGGCCTTCTTCTGCTGACCAATAATATAAGGCAGACCTTTTAGCACTGACTAATAATATTAGGGGACTCTTCTACCAGTAACCAATAATTTAGGGGGCTTTCTTCAACTGACCAATAATATAAGCTGACCCTCCTACCAGTAACCAATAATATAGGGGGCCTTTTTCCACTGACCAATAATATAAGGGGACCCTTCTACCAGTAACTAATAATATAGGGGGACTTCTTCGACTGACCAATAATATAAGGGGACCCTTCTACCAGTAACCAATAATATAGGGGGCCTTCTTCCACTGACCAATAATATAAGGGGACCCTTCTACCAGTAACCAATAATATAGGGGGACTTCTTCCACTGACCAATAATATAGGGGACCCTTCTACCAGTAACCAATAATAAAGGGGGACTTCTTCCACTGACCAATAATATAAGGGGACCCTTCTACCAGTAGCCAATAATATAGGGTGCTTTCTTCCACAGACCAATAATATAAGGGAACCCTCAGCCAGTAACCAATAATATAGGGGTACTTCTTCCACTGACCAATAATATAAGGGGACCCTTCTACCAGTAGCCAATAATATAGGGTGCTTTCTTCCACAGACCAATAATATAAGGGAACCCTCAGCCAGTAACCAATAATATAGGGGTACTTCTTCCACTGACCAATAATATAAGGGGACCCTTCTACCAGTAGCCAATAATATAGGGTGCTTTCTTCCACAGACCAATAATAAAAGGGGACCCTCTACCAGTAACCAATTATATAGGGTGCCTTATTTTACTGACCAATACATACCTCCCAACTTATTCAGATGGGAATGAGGCATGCCTATTCACCAAAGTACCCTGTTTCACCGAAAATAAGACCTAGCGTGATTGTCGGTGATGACTGCAATATAAGCCCTACCCCCCCAAATAAGCCCTACCCTGTTTCCCCGAAAATAAGCCCTATCCTGAAAAGAAGACCTAAAAGGACTTTAACTAGGGCTTATTTGGGGGGTAGGGCTTATATTGCAGCCATCACCGACAATCACGCTAGGTCTTATTTTCGGGGGAAACAGGGTATGTAGGAATACGACACGCCTCCTTAACCACTTCTATACAGGGCATTTTCAACCCCTTCCTGCCCTGGCCAATTTTTCAGCTTTCAGCGCTGTCACGCTTTGAATGACAATTGCGCAGTCATACAACACTGTACCCTAATGACATTTTGATCATTTTTCCCACAAATAGAGCTTTCTTTTGGTGGTATTTGATCACCACTGTAGTTTTTATTTTTTGCGCTATAAACAAAAAAAGATGGACAATTTTGAAAAAAAACACGTTTTTTTACTTTTTGCTATAATAAATATCCCAATTATTTAAAAAAAAAAACACACATTTTTTTCCTCAGTTTAGGCCGATATGTATTCTACTACATATTTTTGGTTAACAAATTGCAATAAGAGTATATTGATTGGTTTGCGCAAAAGTTATAGCACCTACAAAATATGGGATATATTTATGTCATTTTTTAAAAAATTTTTTTTTACTAGTAATGGCAGCGATCTGCGATTTTTGTCAGGACTGCGATATTGCGGCGGACAGATCAGACAGTTTTGACACAATTTTGGGACCATTCACATTTATACAGCGAACAGTGCTATAAAGATGCACTGATTACTGTATAAATGTCACTGGCAGGGAAGGGGTTAACACTAGGGGGCGATCAAGGGGTTAAATGTGTTACCTAGGGAGTGATTCTAACTGTGGGGGGACTGACTGGGGGAGATGACTGATCGGTGTTCCTCTGTACTGAGAACAAACCATCGGTCTCCTCTCTCCTGACAGGACGTGGATCTGTGTGTTTACACACACAGATCCACGTCCCTGCTATGTGACTAGCAATCGCGGGCGACTGGCGGACATCGCAGCCACCAGGCATGCGCATTGACTCCCAAGTGACGCAGCACCAATTTTCCAATGGGGACACTGGATCCCATGACAACTGTGATTTCTTTCACATTGAAAAAAATTTCCTCTTACTTCCTGTTGAGTCTACAGGACAGAAAGTGAGGGGAAACTTTACTTAATAGGACATAGATGGCAACAAAAAAAAACTGACAGCAGTTTTGGTCTGGCCTGGGGGGGGAAAAAAAACTAAAAATCAGCAGCTATAAATACTGTAGCTGCTGACTTTTAATATAAGGACACTTACCTGTCCAGGGATCCCGCGATGTTGGCACCCCAAACTGATTTGTCTATCGGCTGTGAGTGCAGGCGCTGGCATCTTCACTAAGGGAAACAGGAAGTAAAGCCTTGAGGCTTCACAGCCTGTCTCCTACTGTGCATGCGCAAGTCACGCTGCACTTTCTGAATAGTCCAGCTGTCTTCTGGGACCTGTGTGTCTCCCAGAAGGCAGTGGAGGGATGAGGAGGGGCCGTAAATTTCGTAGATTGCCACACAACAATTGCACCGATCTTACCCAGAAGTTAGAGCGGGTACCTGGCTGGCTCCCCCCCCCCCCCGAAAGGTGCCAAATGTGGCAGCGGAGGGGGAGAGGGTGCGAACAAATGGAGCTTCCCCTTTTGGGTTTGGGTGAAGCTCTGCTTTAAGGGCTGGTTCACACTGAAATGCATGCGGTCACATGCGTTCCAGTTTTGACAGCCCTTTTATTTCAGTGGGCTGGCAAACGTATCAAAAAGTAGTGCAAGCAGTACCATGCGGTTTGGTGGCCGCAAACGCTGCATTTGCGAAATGCTTATGGGGTGTCATTACCAATTAATTGTCACCTGAGCGCACCTCGCAAGGGTACTGCGTTCACGTGTGGTGAATGGAACACACCTTTCCTGCACCGTGTTCTGGTGTGAACTGGACCTTGCTGTCTCGTATGCTATCCAAAAAAAGAAAAGTTTTGGCTCTTGATATACTGTAACTGCTTTAAGTACAACACAGGCAGGCTGGATCATGTACCTGTACGTCATCCAGCCTCTGCCGGCTATACAATCACAATTACAATGTCAACAAAAAATTACAGTAGAACCTTGGATTGTGAGTATAATTCCTTCCAGAAACATGCTTGTAATCCAAAGCACTTGTATATCAAAGCAAATTTTCCCATAAGAAAAAAATAGAAACTCAGATGATTTGTTCCACAACCATTTATTCATAAGTCCTTCAGTTTATAGTCCATATAAAAAGATTATAGCAATGTGACCAGGTTGTGTAACCATAAAATGTCCATCCACAAGGGGATTAGAAGCAAAATCCATCAGGAGCTACAGTGTATAAAAGAGAAGAGAGGCGCCTCTAAGTGTAGCAATATGGTTACATTTATTGAAGGTACAACATTTAGCAAGTCACATGGTTGATGATTAAAACAGGCACATCTAAGTATGCAGACATCTGGGGTAAAGCTGTCCACATAGACCATCCTGCGCACCGCCGGCTCTCACCACTGTCTGTCTGCAATTGTGACGGGGAAGACAACCCTGCAGTAGAGCAATCCGAAAGCGAGGCTTGAACCGCTCATGGAGCGCAGCTTGGAAGGGATGACGTAGATGGCGGTGAGGAGGACGATCTATGTGGACAGCTTTACCCCGTATACCTGTATACTTAGATGTGCCTGTTTTAATCATCAACCATGTGAGTTGTTAATTGTTGTACCTTCATTAAATGTAACCATATTGCTACACTTAGAGGTGCCTCTCTTCTCTTTTATACTCAATTGTGATGTGGCGCTACTTGTATATCAAGACATCGCTTGTTTATCAAGTCAAAATGTATAAAAAAACATTTTGCTTGTCTTGCAAAACACTCTCAAACCAAGTCACTCTTCATGCAAGGTGTTACTGTAATTTCATTCCAAACAGCTGTGATTCCTACAGTGATGCTGTGATTGGCCCACATCTATCACATGGTACCTGGGCCGATCACAGCACCCTGTACCATGTGATAGCTGTGGGCCAGACACAGCACACAATAGTAAATCACAGCTGTTATGAATATAACCCTTTCATGACAGTTCAAAACATTGCTGTTACAGTGAGCATCACTGTAACAGCAATTAAAGTGTAAAAAAAAATTATATTAATAAATCACCCCCCAGAGTGGTACAGTGTCACAATGGTGGAACTACTGAAATTACATGTAACTACTTTGATGAAAGTATACAAAAAAAGGAAAAAAATAAACAAATATGTTTAAACATTTTTATAAAAAAAAAAAAAAATTAACCTACTGACACCAATCATTATTCATGATCACTGCCACACCAGTCACATGATAGAAAAAAAAAAAGTTTAAAAAAAAAAACCCCAAAAAACTAATTTTATTTAATTTCTTCATGTTCCAAAAAACTTGTGACAAAAAAATTACAACTTAAAAAAACTCACCTTGCCTCTTATTAAATACCTCAAACTGTCTACTTTCCAAAAAGGGGTCATTTGGCGGGGTATTTGTACAGTCCTGACACTTTAAATGAAAATTTTTTTTTTATTTATATAGCAAAAAATAAAACAAAAACCCAGTGGTGATCAAATACCAGCAAGAGAAAGCTCTATTTGTGTTAAGAAATCATATAAATTTAATTTGTGTATAATGTTGCATGACCAAGCAATTGCCAGTTAGAGTAGCACAGTGCCGAATAGCAAATAATTAACTGGTCATGAAGAGAGTAAAAACTTCTGGAGGTCAAGTGGTTAAAGCGGAACTTTACCTATAACAACCTAATAAAAAATCATATTTTTTTATCTAGGAACATACATTCCACGTTAATAATTATGCTATTAAAATTAGTGAGTGCCTGTAAATTGCCTCCAGCATTGCTCCAGTTTCTTCTTGCTGGAGGCGGCCATTTTGCTGAAGCCTTGTGCAACACCAGCAAATCATAAAGCGGAACTAAACCCATTAATTTAATGGTTTAAAAAAAACAGTTACATTCCAGGAATGCTGGGATTGCTGACTCTCACATTTGCTTGTTTCTTCTACCAAACTGTCAAACCATCAAATGGCCGGTGTCATAACTGATCGCATGTGCAGCACCATAGCAGTTGCAGATCAAACAGAAGCAGCTTCCTTGGCAGTAAAGGATAGGAGGGTTTAATTCTGCTTTAAAGCGGGGTTCCACCCAAATTTTGAACATTATCTCTATGCATTCTCTTCCTTGCCTAGATGCTGACATGCTGTGTAAAAAATTTAAATCGCCGTAATTACCTTTTTTTTTCTAATCTTCTTAGCACTTCCTGGTTTTCCTCCCATGGGAGTAGGCGTGTTTCTAGCCTCTCCCAGACCTCCCACAGTCCCCTGGGAGCTAGTCTCAGGCTTCCCAGCATGCATTGTGCAACAGCGTCATCACAACATCTCTGCTCCCAGCATTCACCGCATCCAGGAAATACATGCTTGTGGGCTTCAAATGCCCACAATGAAGATGGAAACCGCCTTCAGTGAATTTTATAAGTTATTCTTTACAACGAAATCGGACACAGGCGGACTTATTACACAGAACATGTGAGTAGATAATCATGAGAAGAAAAGTTTGTAAATGAACTCCAAAAAAAAAAAAAAACGATAGATAGGTGGACCCCCGCTTTAAGGCTGTCAGCAGATTGGCCTCTACAATCTTGCCTGTGCCTAAAAATGGAGAGCAACTGGGCATGCACAGAGCAGGGTGAGACAGTGTATTACTGGATTCTAAACAGTATAGGCACTTATTTCTACATAGCTATACCTGCAAAAGAGGCCAGTCTGAAGTGATCGACTTCATTTGCTGATTAAAGTTCCAATTTAAAGGATAATTGTATTTTTAAGATTTTTCCTTTAAATGCTCCACTCATCAAACCTTAGGATCTCAACGGAAAAGGGACTTATCTGTTTCTTCAAAAAGAAGGGGGAGTGGTGCGCTTATTCAATATAGTGTGCCATTAACATAAAACCCAAAAATAGAATAAACAAAACTAAAATAAAGTGCAAAAAAAATCCAAGTAAAGCCCAATGGTAGGAATCAGTTTATATAGAGATGGATATCTAATAAAAGGTAGCTTGATAGAAGGAAAACAAAGCATCAATCCAACATCGATTGTAAAATGTATAGATTGGCATAAACATAAATACTTCTTGTGTGGATGGCATTCAAAGAAAACAAAATACAACCATAGTGCAATATTGCCAGATTAAGTAAAACTTGTTTAATAAAAGAAGCTGCTTATGTCAGGTAAGAACAAAATCCGCAGTATAAAATGGGAGTAGTGACACACTTGCTTCCTCACCACGCTTCCGCAATCGGCACTGGAAGTGACGTCATAAGGCTCCACCCGACGCCTTGCGTCACTGGTCATGTGACTTTCTCAGGGAACCCACTTCCTCAGTCTTTTATTAAAAATATCTTCTTCTTCTCCGCTTCTTCCTCCGGTCTTCCTGCATCTTCTCCCACATCTTCCTCCTCTGGGCTTCTCATTCTCCTGCTTCTTCTTCCGCTCTTCTTCTTTCTCCTGTCTTCTTTGTCCGGTGTGCTTCTTACTGTGCCAATGACCCTCCTCTGATAATGCATCCCACTGATCTGCCCGCGCCAATGTCAAGCATGTCTTAGATAATGATGGGGGAGTGGCCAGCTGATGACGTTATCCAGAGGCCCCACCCCCTTGTGACGTCACCGCCCGGGGCATGATGGGTCGGTGACATCACAAGGGGGTGGGGCCTCTGGATGATGTCATCCGATGGCCACGCCCCCGTAGTTATCTAAGACATGCTTGACATTGGCGCGGACAGATCAGCGCCCCCCCTGCCCCAAGCACCCACCCCCCCCATGTTGAGGACATGTGGCCTGGTATGGTTCAGGAGGGGGCGCTCACTCGTCCCTTCCCTTTCCTGACCTGCCGAGCTGCATGCTTGGATAAGGGTCTGGTATGGATTTTGTGGGGGACCCCACGCCATTTTTTCTTTTACATTTTGGCGTGGGGAGGTCCATACTAGGCCCAAAGGGCCTGCTATGGAGCTGGGGGGGGGGCGCACACGTTTTTTTTCACAATTATCTTTTTGCCGGCAATTTTTTTTTTACTCATGACTCATCGGTTGTTAAGGATGCGGTGACCGGCTTCCTGGCCCCCTCCTTAGCAACCAGTAATATACAGTGAATGTACAGATAAAAAAAAAATACAAATCGCTGCAAAATCGCAGTAAAAACGCGGTACTTGCGTTTTGGATGCGGATCCATTGAAATCTATTACATGCAAAATGCTATGTTTTGTGGGAAAAAGTCCCTGACCCTTTCCAAAAACGCAGAGGCACAAAAATGCGTTGATGTAAACGTGTTCCATAGAAAAATTCCCTGCATTCCTGCAAAATGCAAAATGCATCAAAAAATGCATTAGTGTGAATGGAGCCTCAGGCTCCATTCACACTAACGCGTTTTTCGATGCATTTTGCAGAAATGGATGGGAATTTTTTAACATGGGTTCCTGTGGAACATGTTCACATTAATGCATTTGTGTACCTCTGAGTTTTTGGAAAGGATCAGGGACTTTTTGTCATGCAAAATGCAGCGTTTTGCATGTAATAGAATTCAATGGACCAGCATCAAAAACGCAAGTACAGCATTTTTGCAGCGTTTTTACAGCGTTTTTGACGCGTTTTTGACGCATTTTGCGTTTTTGGCGTTTTTTTTTTTAGACTGTATACAGTCTAAAAAATACTGTAAAAAAAAAAAAAAACCACAAACGCGGCAAAAATGCTGTAAAACGCTGTAAATACGCTGCTCAAAAACGCCGCAAGTACCACAAAAAACACTGCAGAAACGCTCAAAAGCAACATGCATAGATGTGAATCGAGCCTCATGCAGGTTGCAGTTTGCAGTTTGCATATTGCAGGTGCATATTGCGTTTTTCAATACATGCTTTTCATCCGTTGAAGTCTATGGAACCAAAAAACAGAAAAAAGTCCCTGGCTCTTTACATAAAATGCACAGATGTGAACGTGACCCATTGGAAACCATGTTAAATGGACTGTAGTGTGTTTCTGCAAAACTGAAAATGTGCAAAAAAATGCATAGGTGTGAACCAGGCCTAAGACCCCATATACACTATACAGCTTTTGTTGTCTGATTTCCTTTAGATTTACCAAAACCATATAGTGCCTGACTGCATACAATTTGAAACTCTAATGCCCCGTACACACGATCGGACATTCCGACAACAAAATCCATGGATTTTTTCCGATGGATGTTGGCTCAAACTTGTCTTGCATACACACAAATCTTGTCGGAAATTCCGAACGTCAAGAATGCGGTGACGTACAACATGTACGACGAGCTGAGAAAAAGGAAGTTCAATAGCCAGTGCGGCTCTTCTGCTTGATTCCGAGCATGCGTGAAACTTTATGCGTCGGAATTGTGTACACACGATCGGAATTTACGACAATGGATTTTGTTTTCGGAAAATTTGAGATCCAGCTCTCAAACATCTGTTGTCGGAAATTCCGACAGCAAATGTCCGATGGAGCCTACACACGATCGGAATTTCCGACAACAAGCTCACATCCAACATTTGTTGTCGGAAATTCTGACTGTGTGTACACGGCATAAGGTTGTATTTACACCTGAGCATTTCAAAGTCACGCGTTTTTATAGTTTTTTACCATAATTTTGCCGCGTTTTTTCAGCGATTTTGTTCAGGTCACCAATGTAAAAAGCAGAAAAATGCCTGTAATCTGCCCCAAAGAAGCTCATGTTCTTGTTTGAGCTTAGGGCGTTTTTCTGGCGTTTTGCTTCAGGTGACAAAACGCTCAGATGTGAACAGGTGGCATTGAAATTAATGGGATTTTGTTTGTTGGGCGTCTTTCAGGCGTTTTTTTGAGCGTTTTATGACCGTTTTATGAGCTGAAAATGCTCAGGTGTGAATACAGCCTTAAGGTTTGACCTCATATTATACGGTTTTGGTAAATCTGAAGGAAAAAATCTACAGAAAATTGTATATTGTGTATCCAGCTTTAGCGTGGATGGGGGAATCAAGTGATTTTTCTCTCTGTCTCTTCCGGGCTGAACAACTGAAATTCAAGTCGTCTATGCCCAGCCTTGACAGGTGCTAATGTTTGTGCTTTGAGATGGAGAGATTACAACTGAATAACAATGCACACACCCAGCTCTAAGAGGTAAAGACTGCACTGTAATAACCATTTTAAGAGAACCTGTCACTATGTTAAATATTGCCCATAAAAGCACAGGAATAACTATTTTTTTTTTTGTAAAACAAAATTATTCAATTGTAATCCACCTTTGAACTTGCTAGAAACATTGACTAGTCAATTACCTAGCACAGTCCCCTCTCCCCTGGCACGTCACATCCCTCTCCTTTTCTGGGATGTCTAATTGGTGTTTGTGCTGGCCCAGCTACTCTGCCCCTCTGCTCTCTCCCTACATAACCCTTTAGATGTCTGCCAGGGAAGGCATGAAGGGGAATAGTACACACAGTCTGCTGGGGCTGCTCTAATGCCGCGTACACACGGTCGGACTTTGCAGCTACAAAAGTCGGACAGTCTGTCCGACATACTTCCGGCGTACCTTCGGCGGACTTGGGGCAGACTTTCTTACGAACGGACTTGCACACACACGACCACACAAAAGTACGCCAGTTTAGTACGCTGTGACGTACACCAAGTCCGACGAGACTATAAAACGGAAGTTCAATAGCCCGTACGACACCCTTTGGGCTCCTTCTGCTAATCTCGTGTTTATCTCGTGTTAGTAGAAGTTTGGTGAGAGACGATTCGCGCTTGTGAGACTCGTATTTTTCAGTTCGTTTTAACTGGTGTTCAGTCTGTGCTTGTGAGGTTTGTATCTGCTTTTCAGTGCGTTTGGTCAGTTGGCATTGAGAAATCTTTGTTTTATTGGCCGCTCGTTCCTGATTTTCAGGTCGTTCTTCACAGGCCTTGCTGTTCTTCAGTGCGTTCTGTTTAGTGCGTTCTGACCAGCCGACCGTTTTGAAGCCATGTTACCTGTACGTACTCGTCGTAGAGCTCGTGCATTGTATGTGCTTGGTGCTGTAGTTTATTCTTCAGCCCAAGACCAGTCCATGAACAGGGCGAGGAGGAGTTCATGGACCAAGAATTGGTTGCTTCAGCGTGACCAGTTCTGTCACATGCCTTTGCTCCGTGAGATCCGTGAGAATAATCCTGAGGATTTCAGGAACTTTCTCCGGATGACGGACCCCGTTTTTGATCGTTTGGTGGCTTTGCTGACCCCCTATATCAGCAGGCAGGATACCTGCATGAGGCAAGCCATCACTCCGGAGCAGAGGCTGGTCGCTACCTTGCGGTATTTGGCCACAGGGAGAAGCCTGCAGGACCTTAAGTTCTCGACAGGCATCTCCCCCCAGGCTCTGGGGATCATTATCCCAGAGACCTGTTCTGCCATCATACAGGTCCTGCAGAAGGACTATATTAAGGTAAGCTATTTTTAGTTTATTAGCATCACATGTTCTTTTATGTAATCTTTGATAAAGTAATGTATTTCTTGCTTCAAACACTACTTCCCATCATTGCAATATAGTGTGAATGTCCCCTTTTTATCCTCACACATGCTGGGATTTTTTCCTGTTATTTTTTGTCATGCATGTATAGTTTCCTTCAATAACCTTCCCAGCATGAAGTGATGGGAACATATCCACCTAGTCTACTCATTTTGAATGTATTTTGTTGGAGTGTATTTAGTGTGCTTAGAATTAGCAATTAGCTAGATTTCACAACCCCCCCCCCCCACCTGAACTCACTCCAAATAGTGTGCTGCTAATTAGCAATTAGCTAGATTTCACAACCCCCCCCCCCCACCTGAACTCACTCCAAATAGTGTGCTGCTAATTAGCAATTAGCTAGATTTCACAACCCCCCCCCCCCACCTGAACTCACTCCAAATAGTGTGCTGCTAATTAGCAATTAGCTAGATTTCACAACCCCCCCCCCCCCCCACCTGAACTCACTCCAAATAGTGTGCTGCTAATTAGCAATTAGCTAGATTTCACAACCCCCCCCCCCCCACCTGAACTCACTCCAAATAGTGTGCTGCTAATTAGCAATTAGCTAGATTTCACAACCCCCCCCCCCCACCTGAACTCACTCCAAATAGTGTGCTGCTAATTAGCAATTAGCTAGATTTCACAACCCCCCCCCCCCCACCTGAACTCACTCCAAATAGTGTGCTGCTAATTAGCAATTAGCTAGATTTCACAACCCCCCCCCCCCCCACCTGAACTCACTCCAAATAGTGTGCTGCTAATTAGCAATTAGCTAGATTTCACAACCCCCCCACCCCCACCCTCGTTAAAATTTGCTTGAATGTTCTGTGGTGTTAATTTGTCTAAAGCAAATCTATGTTGCACTTTGCAAAATGCATGTGCACTCTACAAGTGCATTTGTTCCAGTGCTTTAGTAAATGAGCAGAAGCTCTGCTGATTTCCATCATCAAATCATATGCAAGCCTCAAAGTGTTTTCATTAATTGCCCTTGCATGTGATTGTGTACTGTTTGCAACATGAATGCCTTTTGACATTACCTCATTTACTGTAAGCTGGTTTGCAACTGCACCTGCAGAGTGCGACAACTGCAGTCTTGTAGCCTTTGTTATCCCTAAATTCCTGCGTGTTGTTAAAGTAATTTTTTTTTGGGATTTCACAACCCCCTAAAATGTAATCAATGTTCTATCAGAGGGGGTGAGCAATCTGATAAGTGTGCCTTTTTCCATATTAGTTATTCCAGAAGAATTAAATTATTGAATGTTATACTGATGCTGGGGAATAATGTTTTTAATTGTCTAATTTTCTTGCAATGTTAGCTTCCAAATTAATTGATTTTGGTTTTCTTGTTTGATTCCCCAGTTTCCTTCAACGCCACAGGAATGGCAGACTGTGGCATCCCATTTTGCAAGCCGTTGGGACTTTCCCAATTGTGGAGGGGCTATAGATGGGAAACATGTCCACATTGTGCCACCACCCCATTCGGGGTCATATTATTTTAATTATAAGGGGTTCCACAGTATTGTTTTAATGGCGGTGGTGTCGGCACACTATGATTTTTTATATGTGGACGTGGGGAAGAATGGCCGGATGTCGGATGGAGGAGTATTTGCCCAGACGGAGTTCTGCCAGCGTCTCCAGAGTGGTGGCCTGGGATTGCCACCTGATGAGGATAACGTGGAAGGACTCCCCTTTGTCTTCATTGCCGATGAAGCCTTCGCTCTGAGCAAGCACCTCATGAGGCCATTCCCCCAAAGAACCCTCACCCCGGAGAGGAGGGTTTTTAATTACCGGCTGGCCAGAGCTAGAAGAGTGGTTGAGAATGCGTTTGGAATTCTGGCCAGCCGGTTCCGCCTGTTTCAAACAGCCATTAATTTGGCGGAATACAAACTTAATTTTATAATTTTATCATGCTGCATTCTGCACAACTTTTTAAATAAGCATTCTGCCAATTATATAGGCACAGTTGGGCCTGAGGCCGGACAAATAGAAGCCAACCTTACAGGCCTGGATACTGTCCGTACTGGCTTGGCCCCCCAAAGTTCCCGTCAGGTTAGACAGCAATATGTTGATTATTTTATGGGTAGGGGGGCCATTGCAATGGGCCAGGATATATAATTTTTTTTACAATAAAAAAAATATTGGTGAAATCTGGCATTATATTTATTGCTTGCCTTTCTTTTGGGCTGTCTCCTAGGTTATGGTCGAGCAGTTGTAGTGCCAACTGTATTAGAATTTTAAAAATGTATAAATAAGCTCCATTGCCACTGTAAACAACTTTTTGACAATTATAACCAAACTGATACTGAGCCTTGAAATAACAAACCACACATTTGTTAAAATCCTATAAAAGGAGATGTTTTTATTAATGGTTGGTATGCATTCAGTTCTGCATTTAGTATAAAATGTTCCGAGACAAAAATATAATGGTATCTTAATGATGTAGCAAAATATAATTATATTGAAATATTTCTACCTAATCCACAAAAAAATATTTTTGGCTTTTGGATTTTCAAAAACAGGCTTTGTTTTTGGAAAATCAAGTTTTGTTTTTTTTTAAAAGCAAGTTTTTTATATTTTTTTTTTGGTTTTTTAAAATCAATTTTTTTTTTTTTTTTGGTTTTTTAACATTAATTTTCTTAATTTTTTTGGTTTTTTAAAATCAATTTTTTTTTTTTTTTTGGTTTTTAACATTAATTTTCTTAATTTTTTTGGTGTTTTAAAATCAATTTTTTTTTTTTTTTTGGTTTTTTAACATTAATTTTCTTAATTTTTTTGGTGTTTTAAAATCAATTTTTTTTACTTTTTTTGGTTTTTTAACATTAATTATTTATTCGATTTTTTGGTGTTTTAAAATCAATTTTTTAATTTTTTTTGGTTTTTTAACATTAATTTTCTTAATTTTTTTGGTGTTTTAAAATCAATTTTTTTTTTTTTTTTGGTTTTTTAACATTAATTTTTTGAATTTTTTTTGGGTTTTTTAAAATCAATTTTTTTTTTTTTTTTTTGGGTTATTTAAAATCACTTTTTTATTTTTTTTTGGGTTATTTAAAATCACTTTTTTTTTTTTTTTTTGTTGTTTTTTAGAAAATCAATTTTTATTTTTTTGTGGATTTTTGACAGCCCTCCTTTTTGACATTAGGTTAAACAGCCATTTATGTTATGCCAAAAAAAACAAAGAGAAGGCCCAGAATGGGGTCAGCAAAACAGGAAATGAAGGACATGATTGATGTTTTGGGGTTTAAAAAAGGGCATTTAGATTCGACCCAAAACATCAATCATGTCCTTCATTTCCTGCTGCATACGATCCAGCCTATTACGCATTTGATCCATGTCTTGATTCCAGCCCATTATTTGACCAATTAGACGTTGGGCACTTTCCGAGGTGAAATGGTCACTTCTTGTTGTTCCTAAAGTGGAATGAAACCAAAAAATGTCTTTACAAATATGCACACATACATAGTTTACCTTACCAGAACTAAAGCTGTTGTCTCAGACACTGACCTGGTGGGGTGGCCATGTAGCCTAATTCCTCCACATCCTCGGGGGTGTCACTGTTGCTTGAATGAAGCAGATCCCCTAAAATAGAGTAGACAAATTCAATTAAACAAAAGGCAGCCATGCATAGATTAACGTAAGCTGGTGTGTCAGACACTCACCTGGTGGGGTGCCCATGTCGCCCACCTCTCCTTCCTCCACATCGTCAATGGGACTTGGACTGATTGCCCAATCCTGTTTTGCTTGGGGTGGACTGTGTTCTTTTGGTTGGCTGAGTGATTTTTCCCCTATGTGAAACAAAAAATTAGTAATCTAATTAGCACACAGATATTTTAGGACATAATAATTTTCCAACATTTGTAGTGAAGTGGTTTGTGTAGAGTTCCTATTTTAGTTCAATATTTAAAATTATAAAGACATACCGGATAGATAGATATCAATATCTCAAAATATAGTTAATAATCTTTTGATCTCTCTCTATATCTGTAACAAAATCTCTAAATATCTAACTAAATGTAAATCCAAAAAATTAAGAGAATTTCAAATAGATATATATATATATATATATATATATATATATATATATATATATATATATATATATATATATATATATATATATATATTTTTATATTTTTATATTTTTATATTTTTATATTTTTATATTTTTATATTTTTATATTTTTATATTTTTATATATATAGATATAGATATATATATATATAGATATAGATATATATATATATATATATATATATATAGATATAGATATATAGATATATAGATATATATATATATATATATATATAGATATATATATATATAGATATATATATATATATATATATATAGATATATATATATATATAGATATAGATATATATATATATATATAGATATAGATATAGATATAGATATATATCTATATAGATATAGATATAGATATGGATATGTAACGAGGTTTCTTCAAAGATCGTTTAGAACGATGAACAAAAATCGTATAGAAAGGAAAAGCACATGGAGCAGTATACAAGGTAATAAACACAAGAGAAAAACACGACAAGTACTTACTTTTTTTAAGAACTTTCCGGATACGTCGGTATTGATCCGGCTCCCTGATTTTCAGGTCAGACCATCTTTTGCGCAATTGATCCTTGGAGCGCTGGACCCCAAATGATGCCTGCAAAGTGTCCACGACCTTTGCCATGATTTTGGCCTTGCGCAAATTTGGCCGTGCGTACGGCCCATAATTGCCATCATAGTCGTCTTTGCGAAGAATGGCCACCATCTCCACCATCTCTTTGAAACTCATATTAGAGGCCTTAAATCTAGGCCTCACAGATTTGGTTGACGTTCCAGACGTTCCAGCCTGCGGGCTGTCTCCACTACCTGAGGTCGTCAACATTTCAGGTGTCTCCGCCATTCTTTAACTCCACTACGCGCCGTAACAAAAAAGGGGCGGAGAACATGAGTTCATTTCGAACGTCAGGGGCGGGCGACGCAGGCGGAGTTTCACACATGCGTAGTGTATAAAGGAGGGCCTTTCGCGCGTGTCGTACGTACGTTCTGTGCGTCAAATTAGGGGGCGGAGAACATGAGTTCATTTCGAACGTCAGGGGCGGGCGACGCAGGCGGAGTTTCACACATGCGTAGTGTATAAAGGAGGGCCTTTCGCGCGTGTCGTACGTACGTTCTGTGCGTAGGTGATAGTGGACCAGGACGTTCCAAAACGAAGGTAATTTGAGATATATATTTTTTTTGGGGGGGGTTTATGGTCATGACTTTGTAGCAAGCGGCCTATATGGCTTGATAGATTGATGAGGCCTACATAGGGAGAAGATGATGAGGGGTTAGCAGAAACATATAATAAGTTTTTTTGGTCTTGTGACTTTCTCTTTTCCAGATATAATGAATCCCCTATTGAAGGATCCAGAGTTCCTTACTTCTTTTATTTCAAAGTATCGAGAGATGAGGAATTTGTGGGAGGTGAAACACCCTCAGTATTATAACAAGCATGTGAGGAAGTCAACGCTGGAGAGACTTCTGTCCTTTGTCCAGGAGACCATCCCTGGAGCAACAATGGAGACAGTGTACAAGAAAATTGGGGTCTTGAGGAACATGTATAAAAGGGAGCATAGGAAGATCCAGGAATCAAGGAGATCAGGAGCATCAGCAGATGATGTTTATGTACCCAGGCTGTGGTACTACAAACAACTCCGTTTTCTTGATGACCAGAATGAAGCCAGGGCATCACTTTCAACCCTTCCCTCCACCCTTCCCTCCACCCTTCCCTCCACCCCAGCAGAGGCTGATGAGGAGCAAGCTGGGTCTTCCATCCTGGATGAACCGGATATGACCATCTGGAGTCAGGTAAATTATTTTAACAAAGATTTACTGTACTAATATTAATGATGTTAACTGGATGTTATAATTGTCTCAAATAATTTAGCACTCCAAATTGTGTATACATATCAAATGATAGTAGTGACTAAATATGTTTGGCACCTGCTTGAAATAATTAGGGTGTCTGATTAGACTCTTTTATTAAAGAGATGTATTCACATTGAATTTGCTAGTCATGAGAAGCAAACTGTGTGTCATTGATGAACCCAAAAAAAGAAACTAAAACTATTGTCCTTTTTTTATACACAGGATGAGTCCATCCAGGAGGAATGTGGGGAAAGTGGCAGGCAGGAGGAGACCGGGCCCATGGACAGCCTGGAGGAGGCCGGATTCACCATCATCCTGGAGGAGGCTGGGCCCAGTGTCAGGCAGGAGGTGGCTGCTCCCAGTGAGGTGGCTGGGCCAAGTGAGGTGGCTGGGCCAAGTGAGGTGGCTGGGCCAAGTGAGGTGGCTGGGCCAAGTGAGGTGGCTGGGCCCAGTAGGAGCCTCACCCAATCCCAAGTGCCTCCCCTCCACCTTCCCAAAAAAAGGGCCAGGAAGGGGATGGTCACACAGGACGCGTCCCTGCGCCTCATGCAACAGGCCACCCGTTTTTTAACAAGCCCCCCCGAAGCGGAAGAAGCCTATGGCTGCTACTTAGCCAGCAGGCTTCTTCAGATGGATTGGGAGCAGCGCCTCATTTGTGAGCGCCTATTTGGGGAAACAATCCATAAGGGGCTGCAGGGCACGCTAACCAAAAACACCCAACTACATGAGGCAGCCCCCCCCCCTCCTCCTCCTCCTCCTCCTCCTCCTCCTCCTCCTCCTCCTGCCACAACTGAAACACCAGAGCCACAGCCTCAAAAAAAGGCTACAGGGAAGGCTACAGGGAAGGCTGCAGGGCAGCGTGGAGGAAAGGCTGCAGGGAAGAGAAGAAAGTGATGACCTGGGTTCAGTCTGGTCTGACAGAAGACGCAGGCTGTTGTAGTACCACAGTCTGGGGACATCTAGATCATCTGCTGGTGCTGTTGATCTCTGGGATTCTTGGACCAGATTGTGCTCCCTCTTATATGGACTCCTCAAGATCCCAATTTTCTTGTACACCGACTTTTTCCAGCGTTGACTTCCTCTTTATTTTATTTTGACCATGAATAAATGGATCTTTTTTGAGTTTAGCAAAAGACTTTTATGTGTTTTCTTTTAAATCATTGATTTTACACACAATGTTAAATTAACAAGGGACAACAATCTCATTGAGTTTTAAAAAAACACACCAAAAACACATTACTAATGTTAAGAATGTTCAAGTGGTAAGTCTTGAAAAAAAAATATATACATAAACAAAAACGGTGCTTTGGGTTAACTTTATCTAAAAATTAAAAAATAATCACTAGAAAAAAAAAAAAAAAGAATAATGGGTTCTTTGTGGTAACTTTACAAACCTAAAAAAAAAAAAAAATAAAAGGGAAAAAGTATTATTAGTATGGAAACATTGTTTATAAAAAGCATACTATATCATTCATGAGATCAAAGAGAAAAAGAATTCAGAAATCAGTTTGGGAGAACTCTGATTATGAACAGCAAAACACCTTCGTTCTTTAGAGCATTCGTAAAGAAGAAATAAAATGCGCTGCATTCAACGATCACAGATTTTGCAGCGTGATGAATGTGCTACCTACAATACGAACACTAGTTTTACTAGACCGAGTGCTTCCGTTTAGTTTTTGCTTATGAGCATGCGTCGTTTTTTTGTCCGTAGGACTAGCATACAGACGAGCGGACTTCGGGGTCCGTCGTAGTTACGACGTAAAGATTTGAAGCATGTTTCAAATCTAAAGTACGTCGGATTTGAGGCTAAAAAAGTACGTTGAAAGTCCGAAGCAGCCCACACACGATCGGATTACCAGCCAGCTTTAGTCCGTCAGCGTCCGTTGGACTTTTGTAGACGAAAAGTCCGACCGTGTGTACGCGGCATAATGCCGCATACACACGAGCGGATTTTCCGTCAGAAAAAACTTGGATGGTTTTTCTGACGGGATTCCGCTCAAGCTTGGCTTGCATACACACAGTCAGACAAAAGTTCTCTGAACTTTCGACCGTCAAGAACGCGGTGATGTACAACGCTATGACGAGCCGAGAAAGTGAAGTTCAATGCTTCCGAGCATGCGTCGAATTGTTTCCGAGCATGCGTAGGAATTTTGCGCGTCGGAATTTGTACAGACGATCGGAATTTCCGATTGCAACTTTTTCCGACCGAAAAATAGAGAACATGCTCTCAATCTTTTGCTGGCTGTAATTCTGCCAGCAAAAGTCCAATGGAGCATACACACAGTTGGAATTTCTGACCAAAAGCTCACGTCCAACTTTTGCTGTGTACGGGGGCATAAGTCTGCTGACATCACATCCAAGATGATGACACTCAGCAGCAGTCTCAGGACATTTGTCTACACAAGGAAAGCTTTTACAGGTAAATAGCATGCTTAAAATGCATTGAATGCACACATAATCCTAAAGCTGAAGTTTAGGTATTAACTATTTGGCATACTTACATAGGTACAGCTTAGAACAATGTAAATATGCATGTGCTATTCCTGTGGGATCCCAGTAGAAGCTGGAAATCACTGTATAAGGTACTGCTACTTCAGTGATCGCTACTAGCTTCTGGGTCCCATGCCGAGTGCTGCATGGTGAACACAGGAGGTTGCTCGATCAAGCACAGGTACCATGCAAAGAACACTTTGCAATTTTCATAAATGCAAAGGGTTCTCTGATTGGGCAAAATAGAGATTGTGACATCACCGCACTGCCTCATCAAATCAGAGATAGCTTTTCATTCATTGAGCAAATGCAAAGTGGTCTCTGAATTGGTTCCAGGAAATTGGGAGCCCGGGGGGCTGCAACTGCCTGCAAGGGGTAAGGTGCGTGTTGCAGTAGGCGGATGACACTTCCTTCATACTGTATGTGTCCCACCAAATGATATTAGTCTGCTGAGCATCGCTAAAGGTCCGACCCAACTCTGATTCCCACTTTTCAAGGAAGGGCAGATGGTAGTCGCCTGGCGGGGCTACCAGCAAACCATACATCTTTGAAAGGGTATGAGGCAATAGCCCTTGGTTGGAGCAGAATTCCTCCAGTGTGGTCAATCGTTGGCAGTACTTGCGCAGGGATGGTAGCGAGCACAGAAAATTGTGTAATTGTACAGCTTGCCAGAATCCAGATGAAAAGGGCTAGCAATGTTTGTCAGGAGCTGTATGGAGGGCCAAGAGCCTGCAACCAGAAAGTGGGAAGCCTGATGGCACCCGGAATCAAGTAACGAGTGGAAGGCTCCCTCTTGAAGGCCCGGGGCAAAACAAGTATTGCCTAAGATGGGAAAAAGCATAGAATCTTGGAACAAATTTGCACTGTAGGCCCTACTAAAGGATGGGTCTTGAGGGCAGTGGGTAGGGCCCCATAGCACCATGGAGATCTGTGCAGTGCTGTCCGACTTTGGTCCAGTCACGGTCAGAGCTTAGTATACTCATGACGACACCAGTCAATTCATCGGCCCACATGGATAAAAAAATTTAAGCAAAATGCATATTTTGATAATGTTACAGCGCCCGAACCAGGAGTGCAGGCCATGGTGCCATTTCTCCAGGAGTTTCTGAATGGTGGTAAGGTGTGAGGGGAAATTAAGGTCAAAAGTGTGAGATAAATGCCGCGTACACACGGTCAGAATTTCCCACAACAAATGTTCGATGTGAGCTTGTTGTCGGAAGTTACGACCATGTAGGCTCCATCGGACATTTGTTGTTGGAATTTTTGACAACAAAAATTTGAGAGCTGCTTCTCAAATTTTCCGACAACGGATTTTGATTCTGACCGTGTGCACACAATTCCAACGCACAAAATTCCACGCATGCTCGGAATCAAGCAGAAGAGCCGCACTGGCTATTGAACTTCATTTTTCTCAGCTCGTCGTACGTGTTGTATGTCACCGCGTTCTTGACGTTCGGAATTCCCGACAACATTTGTGCGACTGTGTGTGTGCAAGACAAGTTTGTGCCAACATCCGTCGGAAATAAATCCAGGATTTTGTTGTCGGAATGTCCGATCGTGTGTATGCGGCAAAACTGGCCAGAACATAGGTGCCCAAGTATTTTAAAGCTACTTCTGTCTATTTAAATTTAAAGCTGAGCTGCAATGTTTGAAGCAAGGGTTGTGGTACCACCACTCCCATTGCCTCTGGTTTAGTGAAAGTAACCTCATCTTTTATATTTAACCAAAACATAGGTATTACCTTGTGTGTGTTTGCGCTAAAATTTATTTATTTATTTATTTCAGGTACTTATATAGTGCCATCAATTTATGCAGCGCTTTACATATATTTATACATTGTACATTCACATCAGCCCCTACCCTCAAGGAGCTTACAAATTCAGTTTATTATATTTTTTTCCTGAAAAGTTTGCGTTGAATCAATAGTTGCCCAAATATCATGTGACATAAAAATTTGCAACTATCATCTTTTTATTCTAAAGGGCCTCTCCTTTCAGAAAATATTTCATGTTTTGAGGGTTTAAAGAGGAGTTCCACCCAGGGGGTCCATTAAAAAAAAAAAATTAAAAGTCAGCAGCTACAAATACTGCAGCTGCTGACTTTTAATTGGACACTTACCTGTCCCAGGGTCCAGCGATGCGGGGGATCGAAGCCCCGCTCGTCCCCCCCCCCCTCCACTCGTCGGCGCCGGCATTTCAACTGTGGGCGCCGGGCTGTGGCTTCACAGCCTGGCACCCACTGCGCATGCGCGAGCGGCGCCGCGTGCCGTGATTGGCCGCTCAATCACCTGGGACCTGTAATGGGTCCCAGATGATTGACAGGAGGGAGGGAGCAGAGCCGAGCCCTTCCTGTGCCGAGGGGGAAGTGATGTCACCAGCCCAGGCAAAGGAAGAGGCAGACTACGAGGGACCACCTAGCAACAGGCATTTAGAGATAAGAAAAAAAAAAAATATCCAAATTTTTTTTGTTTTGTTTTTTTAGAATTTTTCAGGTATTTTTGTTTTTTTGGGTGGAACCCCACCACTTCCCGACCGCCGCACGACGATGTACGTCCTAAGTTTGAACGGGGATATCGTTGTTATGGCAGCAGCTAGCTGCCATAACCCCGGTATCCCCGTTTTCGTGCGGCGGCCGGCTTTCAGATAAAAGTGGTCCCTGCAGCGGATTCGCCACGAGATCACTTTTATCGGTGGCGGGAGAGGGCCCCCCCCTCCCACCGCGATCCGGTGCCCTCCGCCGCTTACCGGAGCCGTCGGTAGCGGCGGAGGCGATCGCGTCCTGTGCCGTGGTGTGTCTGGAGACGAGTGAGGCCAAGATGGCGCTCACTCGTCTCCATGACACTGCTGGGCGGAAGCGACGTCAAAACGTCACTTCCGTCCACGCCTCTTAAAGGCATATTTTTTCAAATGTCATTTTTCTAAATGACTTTTTTTTTTTTTTATTTATTGAATTTTAGTGTAAATATGAGATCTGAGGTCTTTTTGACCCCAGATCTCATATTTAAGAGGTCCTGCCATGCTTTTTTCTATTACAAGGGATGTTTACATTCCTTGTAATAGGAATAAAAGTGACACATTTTTTTTTTTAAACAGTGTAAAAATAAATAAAATATTGTAAAATAAATAATAAAAATAAAAAAAAAATTTTTTAAAACCCCCCTGTCCCGACGAGCTTGCGCGCAGAAGCGAACGCATACGCGAGTAGCGCCCGCATATGAAAATGGTGGTCAAACCACACATGTGAGGTATCACAGCGACCGGTAGAGCGAGAGCAATAATTCTAGCCCTAGACCTCCTCTGTAGCGCAAAATATGCAACCTGTAGAATTTTTTAAACGTCGCCTATGGAGATTTTTGAGGGTAAAAGTTTGACGCCATTCCACGAGCGGGCGCAATTTTCAAGCATGACATGTTGGGTATCAATTTACTTGGCGTAACATTATATTTCACAATATAAAAAAAAATTGGGATAACTTTACTGTTGTTTTATTTTTTTATTCAAAAAAGTGAATTTTTTCCCCAAAAAAAGTGCGCATATAAGACCGCTGCGCAAATACGGTGCAAAAAAAAGTATTACAATGACCGCCATTGTATTCTCTAGGGTGTTAGAAGAAAAACCATATATAATGTTTGGGGGTTCTAAGTAATTTTCTAGCAGAAAAACCTGTTTTAAACATGTAAACACCTAAAATCCAAAACGAGGCTGGTCCTTAAGTGGTTAAGGCCTGGTTCACACATGCATTTTCAGTTTTGCAGAAACACACTAAAGTCCATTTAACGTGTTTTCCTATGGGTCACATTTACATCTATACATTTTATGGAAAGGGCCATGGACTTTTTTCTGGTTTTTGGTTCAATAGACTTCAATTGATCAAAAACGTGTATTATAAAAACGCAAAATGCACATGGAATATGCAAACTGCAACCTGCATAGGTGTGAATCAGGCATTAAAGTGTTTGTTAACCTAAAAAAAAAAAAAAAAAAAAGATCCTGTTACTTTAGGCTGGATTCACACCTATGCATTTTTAGTGCTTTTTGCATTTTGCAGATTTGCACTACAGTCCATTTAACATGGTTTCCTATGGAACACGTTCTGTAGTGCAAATCTGCAAAATGCAAAAAGCAGTAAAAAATGCATAGATGTGAATCCAGCCTTGAAGCATGTGATACAGCACAATGCTTGTGCTGTGTCATTAGGCCCCCTGTATCACCTGAATTACCTGGCTGATCCTGCCAGCTTCTGCACTCCCCCCCCCCCCTGTAAACTGACCACGGTATATCATGGCTGCTGACCCTTGACACCGTGGTCAGTTTACGTGCCTCCGTCATCCATCGCTATCTGCAGCTCTCCCTCTGTTGTCCTCCCCCTCCCTGCCTGTCTGCTCTGTGTCAGTGCCCGTCCCCTGCTCTACCTGCTGCTGAAATAACTGTTAATTTCTCATATAATCCTTTTTGTTTGCTAATGGTATTTGCTCCTATGTCTGTATTTCATAAAAATCGGCTGTCACCTGACCTGCAGACGGGGATAGGAGAAAGCCAGAGAGTCACATGACTGCCAATCAGTGTGCTGAAAAAAGGTATAAACAGCATTTTTTAAAATAAAACACAGACACAGGAGCAAATATCATTTGCAAACAAAGAGGATTATATAAACATATTAACAACCACTTTAAGCTGCTTGGTGTGGCACAGAACATTCCATTCTACTGTTCGATGCTTTTTTTATTGAGGTTAAAGTATACATACAAGTGATCTGTCACATTTCTGAATCTACTACATAGAAGAGTATGTGGAATCTCTTTGGGAGAACTGAGAGAAATGGCTACAGCAATGAGATGACATTGTTTGGTCAAAAAGATCCAGTAGTAGAAGTAGCACTTAAAGCTGAACTTCATGCAAAAGGGGAAGTTCCGCTTTAAGGCCTCCTCCCCCATTCCTCTTTAACACTTGGCACATTTTTTTGGGTGGGGGGGTGGTGGGGGGCAATTCGAGCAGAATTTCTCCTCCCTGTCAGAAACCATGAAATCAGACCAAGACAGAAGTACAGTTAAATCACACTTGTTTAATAATAAAAGTAAATAGAAAAAACGTAGTCAAAACATAGCCAAAGTTCAGTAACCGGAACGGATAGTCAGCCAAGCCAGAAACCAGGGATCAATGTAGTGGAACAGCAAGCAGGTTCTGGAGCCAGAAGGGATGTCAGCAAAGCAAGTCTTGAACAGGATCGCAGGAAATAGTTTCTGTGATGTGACCAAGGTAAAGGCAGAGCTTCTCTGGACTGGAGTCCTGCTCGTCAGTCCTGCTTAGGTAGGCAGGACTGACGAGCAGGATATCATCAACAGCCGAGTAACTGTGGAGAGATAGGAGCTGGCAATTAGCCAACAGCTGAGCGGCCAGCACAGAGAAGAAAGGGCTGAGCCCAGCCCTGACACTCCCCCCTCCCTCTCTGCAGAAGACTGCAGAACCATTCACAAAGCGCAGCACTTGTGCATGCACAGTGGGCAGCCGGCTGTGAAGCCAAAAGCAGCATAGCCAGCTGACCACAGTAAGGATGCCGACACCGGAAATGAACTAGCCCGGCTAAGGACAATGCTGGATCCCTGTACAGGTAAGTGTCCTTTCAATAAAAGTCAGCAGCTACAGTGTTTGTAGCTGCTGAATTTAATTTTTTTTTCCTCAGACTGAACAACCGCTTTTAATTCTGAACAGTTTAAATTCACAAGGTTGAGAGCAACTACAGTAATGCCTCATACACGCGTATGTTGTCGGAAGTTCCGATCAGCAAGAACACGCTGACGTACAACACATACGACGAGCCGAGAAAAATGCAGTTCAATAGCCAGTGCGGCTCTTCTGCTTGATTCCGAGCATGCGTGGACTTTTGTGCCTCGGAATTGTGTACACACGCTCGGAATTTCCGACAAAAACTTGTTGTCGGAAAATTTGAGAACCTGCTCTAAAACATATGTTGACGGAAATTCACATAGCAAATGTTCTATGAAGCATACACACGGTCGGAATTTCCGACAACAAGCGCACATCGAACATTTCCCGTTGGAAAATCTGACCGTATGTACGAGGCGTAAGTGTTGGTCGGGAAGAAACAGGACAGGTCAATGGTGGGGGGGGATTGAGGAATTGCCTCAGATCCAAAGCGGGTCTTCTCAGGTTCCTATTAGTCCAAGGTCACAGATCTATCAGGATATGGCTAAAGTACACCAGTAGGTATTGTGAGACCCACAGGCCTCAGCACTTAGCCATTGTTTCCAAGAGATTTGGAAAATGTCCAATGAAGTTGGGTTTTAACATCATTCAACAAAAGTGGGTCAGATAATCAAGCTTTTACTACAGTTTTCTTCATGGTTGTCAAACTGTGGAGGAGATTTACTTTGCCCTCGTTCACACAGGTGCAACCTGTCATGCGATTTGACAGTTCCAATTGACAAGTCGCACCCTATTTGTGCTTATGGAACTGTTTAAATTGGTGCAACTCAAATTAGATTTAAAAAAAGGTTTCCACCCTATTTTTGGCTTTTTCATCTGTGACTTGCATTGGCATCTGTGCATGAATTTGGACAGATGTCGGCAAGCCGCAAATAAAGTTGCACTGTCCTGCGGCTTTGAAGTAGCACAATTTCAAAGCCATATTCTGTGTGAACAGGGGCTAAAACGGTTGCACACAGAATCTTATACAGCTTTGTATAGTAACCAATCAGCTGTTAACTTCAGCTTGTTCAATTAAACTTTGACAATAAGCCCTCATTCACATCTAATGCGGTTTTGAAATCGTGCGACTTCATCTGAAATTGCATGATTTCCAAGCCTCATGTCAGTGCGACTTCAGGTGCGACTTTGAAGACATCTGTGCGGCTTCGAGCACAGATGTCTATTCAAGTCGCACCCAAAGTCACCAAAAGCAGTGCAGGAACTACTTTTTTTAATTGATGCAGCACCACAAAGTCCCTGTCAAATCGATTTAAACATGGCCATTGCTGACAATAGGGTGCTATTTGTCATGCAATTTGACCTGTCAAATTGCATGGCAAGTCTTCCCAATGTGAACGAGGGCTGAAACCTAGAAGCTGATTAGTTACAATGCACAGTTGCACCAGATTCTGTGTGCACCAGTTTTAGTAAATATTCCCCTGTGTGTCATCAGTTTAAACTGATGGCCAGGGCCCTCTTTAATATTAATTGGACCCTGGGCAAACATTTTCTTGGGCCCTCACTTATCAACTATTTGCAGGCACTGTGGGCTCAAAGGGGCAGCTGCTTTGGGCCTCACAATGACTGGGCCCAGGGCAGGGCAGCTGCCCTTTTGCCCTGTTCCCTGCTGATGGCATCTGGCTTTAGATTGAGTAACATTTCACCTGGGTAAAATGGGACAGGGGTGATAAATGCACATTTTACCATTCTTCTGTACAGTGGTGTTTTGGCTTTGTAAAAGTGTTAGTTGAACACTAGCTTAGATGTAGATGGTACTCGTTGGCCATACAGGAGCATAAAGTGTTCCAAAGTACTAAATTAATTATTATTCAAGAAGTAATGGCTTCAGAGAGTTTACTGGTGCCATACAAAAGTATTTTGCTTGCATGATCCAACCATCCCTCGGAGTCTGAAACGCTTCCATGAATTCCTTCATCAATATACAGTACATGAGGTTAGAACTGACATCCATCATAGCCATAAAGATCAGTGAAAAATATTTTATGTGAAAAACTTGTCTCCAGTGCCAAGTGGTACCACTAGACAGATCTACTTCCCATCTATTGCTCTCATGTAAGTCTGGAAATGACATCTTCCTTCTGAAGACTTTTCCCTCCTCATAGTGGGACTGGAAGTATACACTACAATTGTAATCCTTTATAAAAAGAAAATGCAACAAAAATCCCCACTGCAGAATTATGATTAGCTTGCAGGAACATATTGAATTACAGAAAAAATACTCTCACATTCCAGTTCCTGGATATCGTTAACCCTTATTATGTAAAAACAAAAGAAGGAATGTTAAATAAATTACGGGTTAAATAAGGATTGTCAGACATAGCTTAAAGAAGAACTGCACGCTAATGCACTGTACACACGATAGGATTTTCCGACAACAAATGTTCAATGTGAGCTTGTTGCCGGAAATTCCGACCTTGTGCAGGCTCCATCGGACATTTTCTGTCGGAATTTCTGACAAACAAAATTTGAGATCTGGATCTCAAATTTTCCGACAACAAAATCCGTTGTCGGAAATTCCGATCGTGTGTAGACAATTTCGACGCACATAATTCCACGCATGAAAATTTCTCGTCTGGATGAGGAAATTAAGTCCATAAAAGAGAAACATCAAGCAGAAGAGCCGCACTGGTTATTGAACTTCATTTTTCTAGGCTCGTCGTACGTGTTGTACGTCACGCGTTCTTGACGTTCAGGAATTTCCAACAACATTTGTGTGACCGTGTGTATGCAAGACAAGTTTGAGCCAAAATCCACAGTTTTGTTGTTGGAAAATCATATTGTGTTTACAGGTCATAGTAGTAAAGGCTCAAATTGAATATAGTCATGCATCCATTTTAAAAACAATTATTGCTCTTCAGTTAAAAAAAAAAATATATATATATATATATATATATATTGCAAGTATTTTTAAAATAATTCTTCACTCTTGCTTTAAATTGGCCTACTGTGATCCCTTGTACTATGACTGGGAGAGGAAGGGGCTGCCACAGATGATTCACTTTTTTCATTTAACCAGAGGGTTGAACATCGGTAGATTAACTTATGTACATATGTATAACCACTCTGCCCAAACTTGGATCAAAATTAGTCCAGATCCGTTCACCTCTATGCATCCCTCAAAATGACATGGACAGATTCCTGATAGGAGGAGAGAGGACAGGGACAATCTTATCAGCATGCTGATGTTCCTTTGCTATCCAATTAAATGCTGGGGGCCAGGTGGGTGACAAAGTTGTATTGCTTTAACTGCAGTGGGCAAAACTAGTACAGGGACCTGATTATGCTCTCTGGTAAGAGTGACTGAATCTTAAGAGTAGCTGAAAAATTAAACGTTGGATTCTGCAATCCATGCTGCAAGGATGTAACTGCATGTGATAGGATGCTCAGTCGAGTCAGGTAGTGCTGACATGTCCACCTACAGCAGCTCAAACTTGGGCCTTTTCAGCAGGTATGAACCAAAATTCGAGGTGTGTATGGCTAGTCCTAGTAAGCAGGCTGCAAGTGACAGGGTTCCCCACTGTTGCACAGCCAGTCACATAGCATTTTCAACTTACATCCAGACACAGAATACAATCCTTGAGCTTTGTTTTTGTTTTATTGAGGGGATAAAACCTTGGATGGGGTCATGAATTATGGGATGCCCGACTTGACAGTAACAAAAAGAACCAGAGACAACCTCCCTTTTTACAGCTCCATTTGATTTACTCTCTTTAGAAACTAACAGTCTTTTGTTAGCTTAGCAACAGACCCTTACAGGCTAAGAATTCTCAACCCTATAGGAAAGTAGCACATGTGTTTGTGAACTGTATCCTGGAGCACCTGGCTGCCTCTCCACCAGCCCACCTGGCTGCTTCTTCTTCCCAGTCTACCAGACTGACACTCTGCACCAGTCCACCTGACTGACACACTGGAGGTCTCCCAGGCCAAGGATGAAGACTTTAGCACACTGCTGTCTTTAAGAGAGACTTGCTACATGTGGTAGTCTCTCCCCTTGTCTGTCCCTGCACCGTGCTGATGTACTTACACTGTCCTTCCTTGCTCCTACTGCCTCTCAGGAAAGCTGCCTCCAACTTCTTCTGTAGTAAGATCTGTCCAGGCCAGCCACCTGAGCCCTGGCCCGAGGTAAAACCCCTCCCAGGCAGGGGGCCCTTTGAGGGCCACGACAGTCTCCCTCAACACTGCATCTCCATCTACCACCCGACTCCCCTTCGAGCATGACTCATGTATATTTAAGGGGTAATTAGTCCCCTGCAGGCCCAACTCCTGGGGATTGGCTAAGGGCCCCTAAATATGCAGAACAGCCCCTTCTCACCTCCGCCACTAGTTCCAGAATGTTCTCCAACTTTCTATAGCCAAGGGGCGGCACTAGAGAGCTGTCTGTATGAGTCATGCTGGCCTAAATTCTAATAACCCTGACCTATTTACAGACTCACAGGCTGAGCATGAGTGAAGATATAGTTTACCTACACTCACACTAGTAGCACACACTAGAGGGTGCTACTCTATAGTTTAGGGGGTTAAAAAGGGGGGTCTGGGGGGTGAATTTTCTTTCAACAAGTTTCAGAAACCCCAGTACTATTTGTAAAGATCTTAGAGCCCTTTCACACTGGGGCGGTTTGCAGGCGCTATTGCGCTAATAATAGCGCCTGCAAACCGTCCCGAAAGTGCCGCTGCTTGCATTCCAGTGTGAAAGCCCCGAGGGCTTTCACACTGGAGTGATGCGCTGGCAGGACGGTAAAAAAAGTCCTGCCAGTAGCATCTTCAGAGCGGTGAAGGAGCGGTGTGTATACCGCTCTTTTACCGCTCCTGCCCATTGAAATCAATGGGACGGCGCGGCTATACCGCCGGCAAAGCGCCTCTACAGAGGCGCTTTGCGGTGGTATTTAACCCTTTCTCGGCCGCTAGCGGGGGGTAAAACCGCCCTGCTAGCGGCCGCATACGACGGTAAAATGCCGTTATAATAGCGGCGTTTTACTGCGACGTCGCCCCCTGCCCCAGTGTGAAAGGGCTCTTAAAGAGGACCTTCACCTTATAGGTCATGCCATGCTGCCCTGCCTCCTCCCCCCTCCCTCTCTTACAACTAGACATCATTTTCTATTTCTTTTTTACTAACTCATAAATGTGCTGCAAAGCAGCACTTCCACAGTTCTCGCTTAGGTGAGAATAAAAAAAAATTCTCCTTGACCCAATGCACATAGTCAGATGTGTCACAGGGCTTCTAGTTCCCAGAGCCCTGCAGCACAGCTGCACATGCGTTAGTTCCTCAGATCATCTGCACACACTCTGGGTTTCCTATGTATGTGCAAAGACGGCTATCAGGGAAATCCCATACCTTTCCCAAACAACCTTTGCGGACAAGCGAAAAATCAATTCCACGCATGCAAATGTGCAGAAGAGCTCAGCTAGGATGCAAAAGCCGGGCAGAGGCCATTGGCTCATTTGCCCTTGTGCCATGATGGTGGCAGTGATGTGGAGGGCAGAGCCATCTGAAAGGTGGACTGAAGTTCCACTTTAAGTCACAATCCTGCTTGGGTCTCTAACCCTACATCAGGGATATGCGATTAGCTGACCTCCAGCTGTTGCAAAACTACAAGTCCCATCATGCTTCTACCTCTGGGTGTTATGCTTGTGGCTGTCAGAGACTTGCTATGCCTCATGGGACTTGTAGTTCTGCAACAGATGGAGGTCCGCTAATTGCATATCCCTGTCCTACATGATAAAGTTTAGATGATCCTGGGTTTTGAGAGCCAACACAAGTAATTTAACTCCAATGGACCCTTGACAGTGCAAAGGAACTGTGCTTTTGTGGAACCCTGAACCATGGGAAGTGATAAGCAACAGTGGGTTCTATTTATCCAAATCTTTAAATTGTGTTTCTCATAACAGCCATGTTTTCTATTCCTTCAACCATACAACACTCCAATACCGTATGACATATTGTATGATTATGTCAAGCTAATATTCCTTGTTATGTCTCTCTTAGCACGTGGCATATGATGCTGCAGCTCAATGCATCAGGTTCCTAATATTTTGGTAAGTTGGCCCTTATTAATATACCTAACCTTATTTAAAAAAAAAATCTGTTAAATTTTACACTCTCAGTTTAAGTAGATGAATATTCTTCAGTTTGGTCCAAATAAAAAATACACATTTTCATTTTAAATTGAAAGTTGATCTACTGTAGACTGACTCTGTTATACATCAGATCAGAGGTAGCTGTCCTTACCATCAAGCATTAGCTTTTGCATGGTCATTTTGTTGATATTATATCCGCTACAAAAGCAGAGACTCACAGTTTTAGCTCCTACACAGCATTTTTCTCATAAATCTCTATGGAGAACAAGCCCTGTCTGGAATAATTTGGCATACTTTGTAGAGCAATGAATAGAACAGGATGTAAAATGCAGCTACAGTAACTGGACCAGAATAACGACAGCATATTTATTTTTCAGAAACAAAAGTATCATATAATGTTCAATGATAAGGCCATATTCACTTTTGAAGTAACATACACTAAGCTACTTTTTCAGATATCGCCCAAATTGTCCTCTCCGCTTGTACTAAGACATTTTGCTCTCTAGCTCCCTTGTTATCTCCTTCCATGCTCACCTACAGGACTTTTCCAGAGCCTCTCCCTTCCTCTGGAACTCCCTACTCTAGTATGTCTGGTCAGATCCTACACTGTCCACCTTTAGGCTATCCATGAAAACTAATTTATTCAGAGAAGCCTACCCCACCTCTACTTAAAACTGTACTTGAGTCACCCATATCAGATCATCCCCTGAAGCTGTTACCTTTTGTACCACCACCCCCTCCCTTTAGATTGCAAGCTCCAAGAGCAGGGCCCTCCTATTCCTTCTGTATCCAACTGTCTTGTAATTGTACTGTCCCCCTTTATGTTGTAAAGTGCCACACAAGCTGTTGGTGCTATGTTAATCCTGTAATAGTTTCTCATTAATAAAGAACCCATCAATCTGCTGACGAACTTCCTCAAAGGAAACAAATAGTTTTTTTCCAGGCTTTGGTGAAGGTCTGCTTTGGATATACTTTAATGTTTGCCTGTCTTGACAGAAACTTTGCCCCCTTCTGAAAATGCTAGTTGTATGGCTGCGTTTAGCTTCCACACTTCTAAATCACTGAGCCAGATCAAGCATCTTATTTCCTAAAATTTTCTGGATCAGTCTAGCCATAGCCTCTGTTTCTTAGTAGTCCCAGCCTTAGCCACTAAAATTGAACATTTCCAAGTTGTAGCCAAGTAGTCTGAATGGTTGGTTGAACAGTCCACATGCTGTGTACTAATGGAGTGATGCTGGTAGGACGATTAAAAAAACTCAACCTCCACCTCGAAAACTGCTGCTGTGCGGAGCCTATGCTGTGCACTAATGAAGTGATGCTTCTCCTTACAAGTCACACAGAGCTAAGCTGGCTAAGGGTGGTGGATCAATGTGCAGAAAGGCAGTCCGTAAATCTTAACTCCTGAGCCAGAGAAAATAAAACTGATAATTTGTGAGTAAATTCATACAATCCTTTGTCAGACATGGAAATCCCTGCTGCCCTTAGCAGTTAAATGGGCTACTGTGGCTATCGTTGCACCTTGCTGTCTTCTAAATGAAAAGCTAGAAGCTGGATTTTGGTTTGGGGCCACTGGGGCCGAAAAGCGGGAAAGGACCCTGCACAGTGGTGCGTGGAATTGACTTGGCTGCGTTGCTATTTGTGTGGTAAGAAAAACGCAACAAGAGGAGAGGCTGTCTGCGAATGCCACAGCTATGGGAAGAATGTGACCGTTCGCACCAGCACCCAGCCCAGGACTGGGCTTTGTTGGGTTTATCGGGTTGCGGGACTTGCGCTGCACACCCCCTCACTGCCTGTAAGTATGCAGAGCAAGCCTCGCAACCCATGCAGGGACCGTCCCTGCAGGGAGTCTGGTGACTCTAGCTGCGGGCCGGAAAAAAATGTCCTAGCGGCCGGATGCAGCCTGCGAGCCGTACTTTGGAGACCCCTATATGACCCATTTTTTTTTGCCAAAGCTCCTAAACTCAACTGCATAAAAAGCCTATGTGTCCATGTACAAACAGGCTTTTACAAGAGTTTAGAGCTGCTGCGGTTAGGGGAGGTTCAAACTCCCTTAACCTCCCTCTCCTGAATATGGAAGAATCGTGTTCAGGATAGCAATGTTTTTAAACGTGGCAAAATCGTGGTAAAATCATGGTACAATTTTTCAGAGTTCTGCATTTTCCCGCATCCAGCAGTCAACCTAGTCTGTGTGTACATGAGCCCTTACTGTGTATGGGAAATCGTATGCATCCCTTGCTCTTATAAGCTAGAGAATATGTGGCTAATTATTTTTTTTAACTTCAAATTTGGATTCTCTGTTAACATCTAAGCAGCCAACAATGGCTGCTACTTTTCCATATTTACTCCCACACATCTGTCTCTCTGATGCATTATACATGAACTGTATTTGCCTTAACGCTTACATACAGTCATACTATGGATGAATGGTTTAATGAATTACAACATTGGCCTTTACTGATGAATTTGTCCCTGAGATAAACAAAGAGCTTCTGTTTATCATATCCAACCAGTTCACGGTAATTAAAAGCTGCAATGCATTAAACTGGTTTCTGCAGATACTTCAAATTTACAGATGCCATTTTCAAAAGCAGTTCATTAGTGAAGGTGCCTGCCCAAGAGTCCCTGCTATTTGCAGCATGCAGAGGTGTCTGAAGAACTTGGTTCCCTTGACACCTGCAAGTTTGTAGACATCTAATACAAAAATATTTGATAAAGCTGCAGAATTTCTCCAAACTCCACATATCCACCATCAGAGTACTTAAAACAGGAGATCAATGTGTAACCGGTAGGTTCTCAGGGGCATTACCAGAACAGAAATGGAACATGAGACAGCATTATTGAAAAGAAAGCTTAATAATTGTTCTTCTTTCATTTTTGCAACCCTCGAGAGTTCATCAATTTTACCATCAGTGAAGAGAAATAAATTGTCAATACATACATGTTTTAGAATACAAGTCTTCACTCTTTTCCACAAGTGAGGGCAAATAAAGTGCTGAATCACAGCTTCCTTCAAATTATTTTCTAAAACCTTTGGTTTCATAAGAGGGGAGAGCACTGCAGGAAGTAAAATCTTCTGTTCTGGCAGGACACTACACAGAAAAGCCTTACACTTATTTGCTGTTTCTCATTTCTCAGAAGCTCCTATCTTCAGCCTGTTTCCAGATGACGGGAATGTCTCTACTTCATTTTCCATTTATTAGGAACGTCATGATGCATATCATGCTATTTCTAGCATACCTGTGCAGGCCAGTCAAGTTCCTTGACCTCAAACTCACTCATCCTTGTCTTTATGGACCTTGCCTTGTACACTGGTCCAAATCATTTGGTGGAGGGGGGATTATGGTGGGGGGTTGTTTTTCAGGGGTTGAGCTTGGCCCCTTAGTTCCAGTGAAGGGAACTCTTAAGGCGTCAGCATACCAAGACATTTTGGACAATTTCATGCTCCCAACTTTGTGAAAACAGTCTGGGGATGGCCCCTTCCTGTTCTGAAATGACTGTACACCAGTGCACAAAGCAAGGTCCATAAAAACATGGATGAGTGAGTTTGGGGTGGAGGAACTTGACTGGCCTGAGTCCTGACCTCAACCTGATAGAACACCTTTGGGATGAATTAGAGCAGAGATTACAAGCCAGGCCTTCTCGTCCACATCAGTGCCTGACCTCACAAATGTGCCTCTGGAAGAATAGTCAAACATTCCCATTGACACACTCCTAAACCTTGTGGACAGCATTCCCAGAAGAGTTTAAGCTGTTATAGCTGCAAAGGGTGGGCTAACTCAATATTGAACCCTATGGACTAAGACTGGGATTCCATTAAAGTTCATGTATGTGTAAAGGCAGGCATCCCAATACTTTTGGTAATATAGGGTATGTCTGTACCCAGCACCCTCTTACAAGTTGGATGACAGGTCAAAACCCTCCAATTTTCTACAAGTCTAAAATAAATATAAAATTGGAAAGCGTTTTGAAGTAGATTTGTTGAGCGCAAACATATACTGTAGCTCATACCCTAAGCTATATTTGGACATCCTCTTCAGGATGTCATCACACTGCTGCAGTCTTCTAGGTGCACTTTAACTTTAAGAAATACAGTAATTGAAATAAATCATAAATTTCACAGACTATACACCATAAATCCTTGAATTTTGCATTATGTGCTCCCTTTTGACCTGTAAGAATTCCATTGTGCCATAACAGTCAAGCAACATCTAAACTCATAGGTCTTGTACTTATTTAAACAAATGAATAAAACATCATTTTACCTTCTCTTGGATGAGCATGCATTACAGCAAAAGTCAGTCTAGGAGAGAACAACACTGTGGAACAGAAGATGCTGTGAAGCTTAGGAATGCAATCTTAAGCAACTGAACAATTTTCTTGTAAATTATTATTATTGCTGCAATGCAAGCAGGGCCTCTTAACCTTCTTGTTTTACATTGTATTGTGACTGTACTTCCTTTCTTCCCTATTCTGTAAAGCACTGCACAAACTGTTGGTGCTATATAAATCTTATATCGTAATAATAATAATGCACTGACAAGAACAGAATAGTACACAAAGGTCATTTCCAGCACTTACATTCAATGGATTCAGAGTTATGTGCATTAGCAGTTTACAAACATGTTTGCGCCATAAGAGTTGAATGCATAGTTTTATGAGAAATCATACTTTTCACCATTTATCCAAAAGAAAAATATCACAAGCGTTTTAACAGAAAGTACAAAGGCCACTGACAGTAGTCCCTATTAAATTACCCAGAACTTTGTATTGCTACTGCAGCTATATAAAAACACAACAGTTGCATGTTTTTGGCTTGTGAAAGGAGGATGGGAGGCACAGTGCTGTTTAACCTCCCTGGCGGTATGATTATTTCAGATTTTTGCGTCCCAAAGCGGCACAATTATTTTGCATAGAAATTTGGCGTTTTATATTGTAGGCCTGTAATTCTTAAATCTGTCCACCAAGAGTCTAGTAGACATCCCGGGTATGATAAAGTTTGAAACACAAAATCATAAATTATAATATAATAAATATAAATAATTATAAAAAATAATAATATAATAATAATAAAATAAATTCCCCCACGATTCACTATCGCTCAATTCTGCAAGTGTTCTAACTTACTATCGCTGTTTTCTAGCTGGTCTAAAATCACTTTTGACGTAAAGGGACACTTTTTGGTTGCTATGGACAACCTCCAGTTTCCAGGCAGAAAGAACAGTATATATCATATAAAACTGCATGCAGGGCACTGGACAAAGCACTGGGGACAAAAGGGATGTGAAATTATTTCATATAGTAATGCAATCTGTAAGATTACAGTGTACTGTATGCGTTATGAATTTTCACTGTTTTGAATTTGCCACCAGGCTCTGCCCCCATGCGTCGCGAGGCTTGCAGGGAACGGAGACCCGCCACAGAGAGGCTTTGGGCGGAGGACAGAGCCAGCAGACACCGCGTGGGGCCATTGCAGGATCCTGGGGACAAGGTAAGTACACCGTAAGTGTGGCTCAGGGTTACCACTAATGGTGCTGAAATTTAACCCCGAGCCACACTTGGGAAAACCGCCAGGGAGGCTACGCTGTTTTATGTTACTTCTATATTGTAATGGTGCATTTTTTTTGTGGGTTTTTTTTTAATACATTTCCAGGCAAATAGGGAAAGGAGTGATGAAGGGGCATAAAGTGAAAGCAGGTTAAAGTAGAACTAAAGGCAAAACTTTTTCTCATTTTCCATAGCATAAGGGAGCGTTATAACCCCTGTCTTTTTTTTCTTGCTATCTGTGTCCCCTTGGGGGGAATTTCCTTTCACTTTCTGTCTGATAGGCATAGCAGGAAGTGAGAGGAAATCCTTCCAAAGTGAATGAATCCCAGGGTCATCTGAACTAGTAACCCAGTTGAAAGATTTCCTCTCTATTGCTGTTCTGGTGAGAAAAATGTGTTTGTTTTCACTATTATTGATAATGGTAAAAAGGACAAAAAAGACAGTAAATCTCCTTAGTGGGGATGCAGACAGCTAAAAAAAAACCTTACAGGTGTTCTTATCCCTTTTCACACTATCCAAAACTAAAAAGAAGGTTTTGCCTTTAGTTATACATTAAGTTGATTTTTACAGAGTTTTCACAACTGCTATCTAGTTAGTGCTAGAGTGCTGTGCCATGAGTCAGGTATAAGGAGCTTACAGTAGCCTCTATACACATGTAATGCTAGATGAGATATGGTAAGAGTCACTTTGGCAATTTCATCTGCCACTCTGTTATAGTGTCAGGGCTGGGCTCAGCCCTTCCTTCTCTGAGCTGGCTGCTCAGCTGTCGGCTAATTGCCAGCTCCCATCTCTCTCCACAGTTACTCAGCTGTTGATGATCCTGCTCATCAGCCCTGCCTACTTAAGCCGTCCAGTCCAGAGGAGCTCTGTCTTTGCCTTGGCCACATCACAAGAAACTATCGCCTGCGTTCCTATTTAAAGACTGGCTTTGCTGACATCCCTTCTGGCTCCAGATCCTGCTTGCTGTTCCACTACTTTGATCCCTGACTTCTGGCTTGGCTGACTATTTGTTGCGGTTACTGAACTTTGGCTATGTTTTGACTAAGTTTGTTCTTTTTACTTTTATTATTAAACAAATGTGATTTAACTGTACTTCTGTCTCAGTCTGATTTCATGGTTTCTGACACCGGAGCCGTGATTGGCCGGAGCCGTGATGATGTGGCCACCGTTCCTTCAGAGCGCATGCACCAATGACGTAGTCGGCGGTGTATACAGTAAATATTTCCTAAACCGCGCAAGTTTAGGAGATATTTACAGTATCTATAGGTAAACCTTGTTATAGGCTTACCTACAGATACAAACAAACCAGGGGAGTTTACTTCCTCTTTAAGTGCTTGACTGTGACCTCTGTCAAAGTTACTCCCATTCCTTTCTTTTCTTTGCAACAGAAATGAGGGAAAATCTCCCCGTACGTGTTCACAGATAAAAATACAAAAATGCTCATAGGCTCTAACATATTTCTCCTCTATCCAAAAAATAAAAAAAAGGCTTTGACTGATATTTGGTTAGGTGAACTGGCAAAACTTTTTTTTTACCTTAGTTTGGATAGTGTACAGATGGGTATGTAGGCTGGTTCAGTCTATTTTCTCCATTGCAGGTAGCGCTCAACCACAGCGGCAGTGCAGAGCGAGAGGAAGTCAAGAGGAACATGGTTCCTCTATGTTTTCCTGGGTCACAGGGGCAGCAATTCGGTTGGATGCTGACAGCCAATGGGACTCTGGTGGCCATCTTGGATCATACAGAGTCTATTTAAGACCCTGGCTATTGAGTTTGGCATGCATTTAGCGTGTGGGTAATTTAGGGACAGGTTACCCATCTGTCAGGGAAAGAAATAGCAGCAGGGAAAGGTTCCAGATGAGTAGGGAAAGACTAGAGATCCTTCACTCTTTCTGGAAATCTCCCCACTTGGACTGGTCAGACTGCATTCCGCCCCTCAAGACAGACACTGTCTCATCCGTGAGTCATCTTTCTACTGCAGCCAGACTGTGTGTGAGTTACTGCTGCTGCACCACCCCACAGGTAGAACCTCTGTCAGCCTTTTTAGAGCTGTCACCAGAACAGGTAGATTTCCCCTCACCTCTTGTATTGGGAAACCTTAGCATTTGCCTTCACTTTTTGTACTCCTAGCAACTATCACTAGGACATGAAATAAGGGGGAACTCATTGGGATACAGATTTCAACAAAAAACTGATACAGGTTTAATCCTTTACAGCTCTATCTAAAGAAAAAAAAAAGCATTTTTCAATTTCAATATTTTTATTAAAGTTTTTAAAAATAGGACATATGACAAATAAGTTGCCTGCACAATGTTTGAAAGAATCATAAAATATTCATAAAAAAATAAAGATTGATTAAATATTTTTTCATCCAGGATATGATGGATATTACACTAGAAAAAAGGCTGCCCCGAGGAGAGCTAATCTCAGAGATGAGAGTACATTGTGCACACTGGGTAGCACAAAAGAGAAGGGGAAAGGGGAGAAAAAAGAGAGGAAAACAGAAGGGGGAGTTGGGGGTGGAAAAAAAAAGTTATTTTTTTTTTGTCTGGAGTTCCACTTTAAAGTGTATGTATATAGCTTTGGATAGTGTGGGGAATGATTTCAACTCCTAGTACAAAATCAAGAGAATTAGCCCAATTGGTGTGGCACCACATCCATAAAGAGCAAAAAAGACACAAACCAAAGTATTGAACTTTAATGGTTGCCAACTGTAATACCGATTAGTAAAGAGGAGTACTCAGATTCTAAAAATATACAAAGTTTATTTAACAAAATGGTTAAAATTTCACAGTAAAAACATAACAAAAAATGTGTGCAATCAAGTGTAAGTTACATTTCCCCATAGACTGGATGGCTAGTATGATGTGTACATATACAGATAGACCTGTCTCAATGGCCCACTTCATTCAAAATATAGTAGTGGAGAAACATACGAAAATGACTTCTTCTTTATGCAGAGCCAGACACATGAATCAATGTACCATAATCAATACGGATCACTACGCGTTTCACCAAAGGCTTCCTCAGGGGATCCTATTGGTACTGGGAGATGTATTGTAATCAATATTTAAATTTCAAGCACACATGTAAGTATGTATATATCACAAATTAAACATTTCTTAATAAAGACTATATATCAAGAGTGAAATCTATATCTTAATGGTTGATTTCTCACTTTTATATGTAAAGCCAACATGAGAACCATGGAGCGTACAGTTCACAACATCAGTGAAGATGGGGGGCCAACACACATGCAGTTCAAACATGGAAGAGACCAGTACATCTGGGTCAATGCAGCTAGAGAGGGGCCTCACTATTGCATGACCTGTGCCTAACAAATACACAAAATAATGTTGCTATGTAGCAACAATCTATATGAAATAATAATAATAATAATAACTAGAAAAGGTACAATTTCTGGGGAAATTGTGAAAGTGTTCTTGCCTCTACAACTGGAGTGGGCGGAGTAACTGGGTGGGGTGGAGTGGCTTGAGTAACTGTGAAAAGTGTTAAAAAGCTTAATATTTTAAAAAGTATAAATAGTAGTAAAAAAGTTCCATCATTCGCTGAAAGAGCTGAACATTTTTTTCAAAAGTAATTTTTTTTTTCAAAAATGAATTTTTTTTAATCAAAAATGATTTTTTTTTCTTCAAAAATGATTTTTTTTTTCAAAAGTAATTTTTTTTTTCAAAGGTAATTTTTTTTTTCAAAAATGAATTTTTTTATTTCAAAAATAATTTTTTTTTCGAAATTATTATTTTTTTTAAAGTAATTTTTTTTTCAAAAATAATTTTTTTTTTCAAAAATATTTTTTTTTTTCAAATATATTTTTTTTTCAAAAATAATTTTTTTTTAAAAGAAATTTTTTTTTCAAAAATATTTTTTTTTTCAAAAATAATTTTTTTTTTTTCAAAAATATTTTTTTTTCAAAAGTATATTTTTTTTTTCAAAAATGATTTTTTTTTTTCAAAAATATTTTTTTTTTTTCAAAAATATTTTTTTTTTTACATGGGGCGGTCATAATGTTTTGGCTGATCATGGGGTGGTCATAATGTTTTGGCTGATCATGGGGTTGTCAGCTTTTGTCACTTCCCACTCTAGTTTTGAACATTTCGCCATTCATTCCTATGGGACCAATTTCGCCGCAAAAACGTCATTTCGTGGACCATTCGGCAAAACATTCCACAAAGTAATAACACACCAATCGGGAACAATCCGCTCGTTTCGGTATATTATTTGTCTCTGTAGTGTGAAAACTGTGGGAGGAGTCTACAAGCATTATCAAGTCTAGCAGATGAAGTCACATGCATTTGGAGTGTCTCAGCATCTTGTGTTTACAACCACTGTTTCCTAGCAACGCTCATGCCCTGTTTATGCTTCCCAAATACTGCTTCATCAAAACTGCCCCATCAGAATTACCCCATCAAAACTGCCCCATCATATTCCTCTATTATAAATCAGTACATGGTGTGTCTGTCCCCTCCCCCGGGCTCTGTAATCAGCTGAGATGCTCCAGCCACCTTCCCCCCTGTGTATAACAGAAGCTTTGGTAACCATGGCAACAAAACAAACACTAACAGTACACTCTGATTAATGGCTAAAATTTCCTGAAATTACCTCTAAACAAATGGCCGTATTTTAAAAACTATACATCCTACAGCGAAGATCTTTATATTGTGAGAATCACAAGACCCAGACCTAGATTTTGATGTATAGTATGTCTCTGAAATATTAAAAATGAAGGCACAGTCGCAGTTTAGAAATTGCCCTTCAAATTTGGAGGGGGCTAGAGTGTAGTTTCAATGAATGTCAATGGACGGCGTGAGTTGCAAACAAATGGTCATATTGTGAAAACTATCAGGACTATGGCTTAGCCGTGGACATGTTTAGTGGCAGCAGGGATAGCTGAACGTTTTGATATAAGATTTGTGTAGGTGGGCTTGAAAATGAGGGAGTGGCGGCAGTTTAGAAATCATGTTCTGATTTTCCAGCTTTTGTCATCTCCCACTCTAGTTTCCCCATTCATTCCTATGGGACCAATTTCGCCGCAAAAACGACGATATTTCGTGAACCATTCGGCGAAACGTCCCACAAAGTAATAGCACACCATTCGGGAACAATCCGCACGTTTCGGTATATTACTTGTCTATGTAGTGTAAAAACTGTGGGAGGAGTTAGGGTGGTAAATTTGGCTATAATAATAAAATTAATATATATGTGAGATAACAGTAAGTGGTCTTGCTATGCAAGAACACTTAATAATTCACCTCTGTATGGAGGCAAGGGAATTCATTTTTCAAAAAACTCTTCTATGTCTCCTCCATGTTTGAACTGTGCTGTAAAGAATTTTCTAGCAAAAAATGCTGATCTTTACATGTATTTGAGTAATGTCAGATCTGGCCCGGTGGGCAAATGGTTAGATGTGATGGCTGCATTAGCTTTTTTTTTTTTAAGACTTTATTTATTCAATTTTCATTTGGTGATCTGGCTAGTAAGTCTATTGTTTTTCAAAAGAACAAGCTCTCTTGCAGATGTACAGTATCTGTTACAGGGATAAGACAAACCATTCAACACCGGCAAGCGGGCTTACAATGATCAGCTTTTTACGATTATGTAAAACCATTATCCCAAAATGAAAAAAACAGTTTGCTGTAACTGCTTATAAAGTGTTAGCTGTAGTTTAATTTCTTAGTATATTTAAATCTGCTAGCCTATGGGTGCTTAACCTTTGGCCCTCCAGCTGTTGTGGAACTACAATTCCCACCAGGCCTCTGCCTTTGGGAGTCATGCTTGTAATTGTCAGTGGCTTGCAATACCTGATGGGACTTGTAGTTCCACAACAGCTGGAGGGCCACAGGTTGAGCATGCATGTGCTAGCCCATCTAGCACTCCCCTCCTCCCCAGACTGACAACGCTACAGTCCAAATCTGCCCGCTGTGCTTATTTATCCAGAGGGTAGGCAGTATAACACAGGAGGTGTGTTATGGCCAGATCACCAGGTAACACAGAGGGGGGAAAAAAGCCTAAAAAAATCTAAGGATTGGTAAGCTGCAATATATTTCAATTTTGGTTTTGGTTTTGTTACCGCTTTCAAGTGTATTCTTATTCATAATTGAACACTTACATACACTTCAATATTGGACTACACAATAAAATTCTTATTTATCTCCTGAACACAGTGAACTCTGAGGCTCTGAGGCTAGGTTCACACTTTGTCAGTTTCCCTGCAGACACATTTGCACGGGCATAGTGGCCCATTCATTTGAATAGGCTGCTGTACCTATGGAAAATGCAGGGAAAAGATCCCTGCACCTTTTCCAAAAACACAGCTGCAAGGAAACAGCACTATGCGGTTCCCAGCACGAGAAACACGGTTTTCAGTGTGTGAGGGTGCCATTAGGAAATAATGGCATCCCTTCATGTCTGCTAACAGATGCAGAAAGGCATGCAATTACATGCAGTGTTGCACCTGAATACAGTGTGAACCTAGACTGAAAGAGACACAATGGACATTTGGAATAGACTGCTAACAGTCGTTCTGCTTAATACAGACAGTACTGGATTTACAGTCTATTTTCAGAATAGTGTGTACTAAATGTAACTTCTTAATGGAGCATGAGAAGGATAACACTAATAAGTGGTTAATGACAAACCCATTAGGACTTAAGCTGTGTTCTGTCTAAACTAAATTAAATGTTGATAACAAGCCTGGCACAAATAACTTATTTTGTTAATAAAACACTTCCAATGTCAAAAAGGATTAATTGATTCTGATAACTTAATTAATAAATGAGGGTTTGTTTACATCAGTGTTCCCAATAGCGCTCCCTCACCTCTGAAGGTGGTTAGGGACCCCCAGGTGGTTCGGTGGGCTAGTATTTAATCTCAAAGGGGGAATCCTTCACTCTTTGTGGGGTAAAAGAAATTGGTTGCCAGTTACTTCAGGAAGTTTAACAGAGTTTATTACACGTCCATAGAACTCAGGGAGAGAGGGATTAGGGCACAGGATACCCCAAAAGACCATAATGCAAATTCCATATTACTGCCCGCACTCAATACAGAAAAAAGGTCCTTTAAAGTGGAGTTTTAGTCAGAAAAGAGTGAGAGCGATAACACCAAATTTAACAAACCTGCTCCTCATTCACCGGGGAGGGAAAATGGCTAACTGGACCCAATTTGGCCATTTTCACTTCGGGGTATACTAATTTTTGTTGCCAGCGGTTTAGACATTAATGGCTGTGTGTTGAGTTATTGTGAGGGTACAGCAAATTTACACCATTAGGCAAGCTGTACACTCACTACTTTACATTATAGCACAGTGTAATTTCTTCAGTATTGTCACATGAAAAGATATAATAAAATATTTACTAAAATTTGAGGGGTGTACTCACTTGTATGAGATACTGTATATATATTAAATTATTATTTTCTCAGACTGGTTTTCACAGACACCGAAAATCAAGTTTTGAGTGGATACTTCTCAAACAAATGCTGTTAGATACAATGAAAATACCATTGTTGTAGTCAGTTGACAGTTTCAGCAGTTTATTGTCTCTATAGCTACAGTAAACAGGTAATATATAGTGCCTTGCAAAAGTATTCACCCCCTTGGCATTTTATGTGTTTTGTTGCCTCACAACCTGGAATTAAAATGGATTGTTTGAGGATTTGCATCATTTGATTAACAGAACATGTCTGTTTTTTTTTTTTTATTGTGAAGCAAACAAAAAATAGGACAAAATAACAGAAAAATGTAATGTGCAGAACTATTCACCCCTCTAAAGTCAATATTTTGTAGAGCCACCTTTTGCGGCTATCACAGCTACAAGTCGCTTTGGATAAGTCTCTATGAGCTTGCCACATCTTACCACTGGGATTTTTGCCCATTCCTCCTTGCAAAACTGCTCCAGCCCCTTTCAAGTTGGATGGTTTGTGCTTGTGAACAGCAATCTTTAAGTCTGACCACAGATTTTCTTTTGTATTGAGGTCTGGCCTTTGACTAGGCCATCCCAACACATTAACATGTTTCCCCTTAAACCACTCAAGTGTTGCTTTAGCAGTGTGTTTGGGGTCATTGTCCTGCTGGAAGATGAACCTCCGTCCTAGCCTCAAATCACAAACAGAGTGGTACAGGTTTTGCTCAAGAATATCCCTGTACTTAGCACCATCCATCTTTCTGTCCCGACTGCTGAAAAACACCCCCACAGCATTATGCTGCCACCACCATGTTTCACTGTGGGGATGGTGTTTTTTGGGTGATGTGATGTGTTTGCGCCAGACATAGCATTTTCTTTTATTTGTTTTTGCTGAAAGTAATGTCTTTCTTCTGGCCACTCTGCCATAAAGCAAAACTCTATGGAGCGTACAGCTTATTGTCGTCCTATGTACAGATACTCAGGTCTCTGCTGTTGAACTCTGCAGCTCCTCCAGGGTTACCTTAGGTCTCTGTGCTGCCTCTCTGATTAATGCCCTCCTTGCTTGGTCCGTGAGTTTTGGTGTGCGGCCTTCTCTTGGCAGGTTTGCTGTTGTGCCATGTTCTTTCCATTTGGTTATGATAGATTTGATGATCCTTCTAGGGATCATCAAAGATTTGGATATTTTTTTTATAACCTAATCCTGACTTGTACTTCTCAACAACATTGTCCCTTAGTTGTTTTGAGAGTTCCTTGGTCTTCATGGCAGTGTTTGGTTAGTGGTGCCTCTTGATTAGGTGTTGCTACCTCTGGTGCCTTTCAAAAAGGTGTGTATATGTAATGACCGATCATGTGACACTTAGATTGCACACAGGTGGACATCATTTTACTAATTATGTGACTTCTGAAGGAAGGCAGCAGAGCTTTTTATGGGCTTCATGACAAAGGGGGTGAATACATACACACATGCCAATTATCAGTTTTTATTTCTGAAAAATAGTTTTATGTATATATTTTTCGAATTTTCCTTCACCAACTTAGACTATTGTGTTCTAATCTATCACATATAATTCAGATTAAAAAAAAACATTGAACTAAAGGCTGTAATGTAACAAAATAGGTAAAAAGCCAAGGGGGTGAATACTTTTGCAAGGCACTGTATAACCTATGGCATTTATGATGGCAGAGTGCCATCTTGAGGTAGAATTTGAGAGTGCCTCTCCAATTGAAAGCTACATAACCTGAGATATATAATGGTTGCGAAACATAAGCTGGACAGGACTCTCATCATGCCTTAAGACCAAAGAGGAAAAGTCTGTAACCAGCCATTGAAGAAAAAGATGCTTTCGCCTGATTCTCCAGCAACTGCCAACTGAGTCCTTGTTGTCAACAGAGATCACGAACACACGGTAACTGGAGTTAAGTAACTTTTAAGCGTTTTTCTACTGTTACAGACCATAGTTTCTGCTTATTCGGGGCGGCACAGTGGTGTAGTGGGTAGCGCTCTCGCCTAGCAGTAAGAAGGGTTGCTGGTTCGAATCCCAACCACGACACTACCTGCCTGGAGTTTGCAAGTTCTCCCTGTGCCTGCGTGGGTTTCCTCCGGGTACACCGGTTTCCTCCCACACTCCAAAGACATGCTGGTAAGTTAATTGGATCCTGTCCAAATTGGACCTAGTATATGAATGTGTGTTAGGGACATTAGATTGTAAGCTCCTTGAGGGCAGGGACTGATGTGAATGTACAATGTATATGTAAAGCGCTGCGTAAATTGACGGTGCTATATAAATACCTAAAATAAATAAAAAATATTTGCTAGCCATCTTGTTCGATATATCTGTCAGCCTTATACTGTATTCCTAATATTGTAATAGTTTTGTATGTATAGCATTTTTGTTTAGTAAAAGCACATTTATACACTGCACAGGTCTGAGCTTTCATGCTTATACCGCAAAGTAACGTTGCTAGATAGACGCAAGCATAACAATTGGGGGCTCGTTCGAAACAATTGCGCTGAAGCAGCAGAAGCAGACCTGTTTTCTGTGGTGTGTTGTGTGGCTTGTGCTAGGTAAAAATGCTGTGTAAGCTGTTAAGGAAAAGCACGGCTGCAGAGGGTTCTGGTGTCCAGAGGGGAGTGTGCAGCTTACCTATCTGGGCCAGAGACAATGAGTGGGAGTCTCTTGCTAAAGAATTTGAAAGAGAGTTGAAAGTTATAGTGATGACTCTTCAGGAGGATCCTCCTTCCCATGTCACTATCTACACTGACAGCTGGACGGTCTTTAAAGGGCTGACAATTTGGATGCCCACGTGGAAGTCCAATGAATGGATGACTCATCGAAAGTGGTGTGGGGAGGCAAGGAAGTCTGGGGCTACATCTGAAGGAAGCTCACTCCTGCACCATAAAAGTGGGACATGTTGCCGCACATGTGCCCCTGGTCCCAGACTTCGAGAACTATAACAGAGTGGCAGATGGAATTGCCAAAGTGAATGCAGTTGTGCCAATTGATCTTGTCTTGATGAACTTGGCCAACTGGACCCACAAACAATCTGTACATTTGGGGCAGAAAGCAACATATGAATGGGCATAGCAGAGACATGATAAAGACTGTAATAGGGAACTGTACAGTGTGTGGAGAAGTGCAACAATGGCCATTGCAAAAGTACTGCACCGGGTCGATTAGGAGGGGCGAGAGGCCTGCAGAGATCTGGCAGATTGACTTCATCTGTCCCCTGCCCCAGTAAAATAATGGACTGAGATATTGTTGTACTGCAATGGACATCTAGTTTGGGCTTTTGCTTGTTCATCCTTGTAAATGTGCAGATCAAGCCGCAACACTTCAACTGCATCAGAAAATAGTTGTTGTTTATGGTTGTCCCAAACAAGTCCAAAGTGATAATGGCTCACACTTCACCGGTTCAACAGTACAGCAATGGGCCAAAGATTCTGGAGTGTACTGGTTGTGTCACATCCCATATCATCCACAGGCAGCTGGTTTTTATTGAGAGATACAACGGGCTATTTAAGGACCAGATACGCAAACTTACACCCACACATACACTAAGGGGGTGGGATCGGGTCCTCACACAGGCAATCGTGTTGTTAAATTCTAGGCCAATAGCACACCATTTGAGAGAATGGTTGGGGCTGAGGTGCAGATTCCAAAGCCGGATTGCAGAGTTCAGTATTTACATAAGGTTCCTGAACGAACAGGGCTTAACAGGTACCATGTTACTGCTTCCCATTACATAGAAATCAAGAGTGACATATCTGAACCTGAAGCCTATCTAGGAATGAGAGGGAATCTGGCAGGAAGGTTTGAAGTTATACTTGCATTGGCAGATGATCTTCAAGACAGTGGCTGGGACTCTGAGTGCCGGTTCACACTGCTGCGCTGCGAATTGTTCCGTTTTTTTTGTCCTGTGTGAGGTGCGATTTTAGCGCGAATTTCAGGAGCTGCAATTGATGTTCTAGCCAATGGAATCATAATGTAAAAAAAAAAAAAGGTGTTAACTTCCTGTGTACTTCCTGGTTTTTGTGGAGAGTAGTGTGGTGGAATTCGCACATATCTGAACCAACAATGCAATTCCAGAACGATTTACATTGATTTCTATGGAAACTAAATTTGCAACGCAACGCTGTAAACTCGCACAAGACCCTTTTTTTTATCGCATCTCATTTGTAGAGGAGTCGCAACGCATGTATGTGAACGACCGTCATTGAAAACAATGACTTTATGGATGACATGCGAATTTAGAATGTTTTTGACGCATCACATTCGTTATTAACTCGCATCAGTGTGAACCGGGCACTGACTGGTTAGTGAATACTTCTCAGCAAGAGTGGAAAGTGAGGCTCTGTAACATTAAACCTTTCATAATAAACAGCAGTGATCTTCTCCCTATTGATGTTCTTTGGGAGGGTTAGAAGTGGATACAGACAGGTGGCAAAGTGTTGGTCAGAGATCCAGGCAAGAAGCTAGTTAGATGAGAGATTGTAGCTGAAGGGCTGGGGCCTACTGTTTTATGTATTTTCTAGAAGGAACAGATAATCCACTTTGTTTTCCACTCCACAGGCTGTCTCTGATTCGATCAATAAGAAGACCAGGGAAAAGTGGTTTCATGATGGACAGAGTAATGGAAGACTGCGAGAGCTGTGGAGAGCAAGGCCTTTGATGTATTACAAGCCTGGACTTGTTTCTAAAGAATTTTAGAATGGACTTTCTAATGAACTTTTAGCCAAAGACTCAAACACCTTCTCCATGGCAGAAATATTGGAGGGGGTTGCATTGAAGGCAAATTAATGTTTAGAATGAGTTGTTAGTAATGAAGAGATTTTCTGTGTGTTGTCTGAGAGAAAATAAAGGGCGGAATGTGTTGCGTTTGAAATAAATAAAAAAATATATATGCATCAGACTAGTTTTCACAGATACCAAAAAACAGGTTTTGAGTGGATACTCCTCAAAACCAAATGCTGTTGGATACAATGGGAACATAGATACCACTGTTGTATTCAGTTGACAGTTTCAGCAGTCTATTGTTTCTATAGCTACAGTAAACAGGTAATATATAACCTATGGCATGTATGATGACAGAGTGCCATCTTGAGGTAGAAGAGTGCCTCTCTAGTTGAAAGCTACGGAGGTGTCTTTCTGTTAGTCAGTTGTTATGATAAACAACCTGAGATATATAAAGGTTGCCAGGCATAAGCTGGACAGGACTCTCATCATGCCTTAAGACAAACTGCCACCATTTCATTCTCCAGAGCCTTTGCTTTTAGAAGATGTAAACTATTTTGGCCGTTAAAGTAATTTCTGGCATAAAAATTTAGATATTAACATGTGTGTGAAAAATGAAAAATAAAATTCTTGGTAGACAAGTGTTTTAACTCCAGTGTCCTTGTAACTTTTTATTGACTAGACTTAAACCAAGTCCTCAATTTTCCCAGCCATTGTCTATGAACTACATAGCCCTCCTACTATGCAATGAAGATTAGGGGGAGGGGACTGTAGTTTAAAGTGGTTCTAAATGTTAAAGGTTTTTTACCCTAATGTATGCAGCTACAGGCATCACCCTGGTTACTGTTTTTTAGAGCCGACGGTCGGCTCTCTTGTAATAGCAATTGGATTGGCTAAATAGCCACTCGATTTCTATTACAAGCAGCAACAAGGGACACCCCCTCCCACTGCCTTCCGCATGTCTTTCAGGCTCTGCCGTCTCATCAGGGGACCTGAGCTACTGTACTAGCCGGTATGTCCGCCGCCTAGTCGGAGACCTTTTCAAAGCTGGAATCGACATGGCATCACTTCTGGTTTACCAGCATGTTAACGGCACCAATTTTTGAAAAGTGAAAGTATTCAAAAAAGCTGATCTTGACGTTTTGATTGCTTTCAAGTCCAAAAAGGACCCCAGATCCCTCCATGAAGAGTACCGATCACGTGCCTATTGCTGTCACAGGGATGTTTACATTCCTTGTGACAGCAATATAAAAATAATAATTAAAGCAACAGTGTAAAAAAAAAAAGTGCCCCTGTCCCCCCATGCTATCACGCAAAGGCGAATGAATGGGTCCGGGCTCATGCAAACAGTGATTGTCCCACACATGAGGTATCACCATGGATGGATCATGGGCAGTAATTCTAGCACCAGACTTCCTCTTTAGAGAAAAAGTGGTAACCTTTAGACCGTTCACACTTAGGCAGTTATCAGGTGTTTTGGCACCAAAAATAGCGCCTGTAAACTGCCTCTCATGCCTCCCCAGTGTGAAAGCCTGACTGCTTTCATAGTGGGGTGGTGCGCTTGCGGGACGGGAAAAAAAGTCCTGCAAGGATGAGCTCAGGCGTGTTCGCAAACAGCACATGCAGAGCCCGCCAGGCAGTGTTGCCAACCCCCTGAAGTGAAATTTACTGGCAGGATGCCAAAATTTACAAACGGCACCAATTTTTTTACTGGCAAAAATCATGAAAATTACTGACAGAGCCGCTATTTTTTACTGGCGCTGCAAAAAAGTGCCTCAAATTACTGTTTTCAGTGCTAAACAGTGCAAGTATAAATATTTTAACTATAAACACATAGCTAGTGCTATTAGCAATGTGTTTAAGTTAAACAAAAGTCAAAAAACATATTTCTCCATTGACATGAAGATCATGATCTAAGGGGGAACTCTGATGTAAGGGGAGGCTCTGGTGACCAGAGACCACCTTATATCAGAGTCCACTGCATCCCCTTTACAACAGAGTTCCCACTTACATCAGGGTCTGCAGCATTACCCTTACACTATAAGGGGCAATCCTGCAGACTCTGATGTAAAGGGGAATGCCAGAAACTCTAATGTGGGGGGCACTCTGTTGACTAGAGACCACCTTCTGCAGAGTGAATACACTAAGGTAAGGGGAGTTACTAATATAGAGGGGAACCTTTATATCAGTGCCCCTTACAATATTGTATTCACTCCCCTTACATCAGAAAGCCCCCCAGACTGGCCTGGCGGTGCTGTCACTGACCTCCCTCAGGTGCATTGTGCAGGGCTCAGTCAGATGGCTCCAGCTTGGCGGCTATGGTTTTCCTATGATCTCCTCTCCACAGTCCGCACACGTCTGACTTCTCCCGTGACCCTTATGATCCCGGCGGCTCTCCCACTCATGACTCCTCTCCAGACTCCCCCTCAGAGACTGCAGACATGATGTAGGAAATAGTCAGAGGCTGTGGACAGGAACAGGAGATGGTCAGAGGCTGCGGACATGATACAGGAGATGGTCAGAGGCTGTGGACATGGTACAGGAGATGGTCAGAGGCTGTGGACAGGAACAGGAGATGGTCATAGACTGCGGACATGATACAGGAGATGGTCAGAGGCTGTGGACATGGTACAGGAGATGGTCAGAGGCTGCGGACATGGTACAGGAGATGGTCAGAGGCTGTGGACATGGTACAGGAGATGGTCAGAGGCTGCGGACATGGTACAGGAGATGGTCAGAGGCTGCGGACATGGTACAGAAGATGGTCAGAGGCTGCAGACATGGTACAGGAGATGGTCAGAGGCTGCGGACATGGTACAGGAGATGGTCAGAGGCTGCAGACATGGTACAGGAGATGGTCAGAGGCTGCGGACATGGTACAGGAGATGGTCAGAGGCTGTGGACAGGAACAGGAGATGGTCAGAGGCTGTAGGCAGGAGATTGTCAGTCAGAGGCTTCGGGCAGGGTTGGTTAAAGGCTGTGGACATGGTAGTTTCCCCCAATGTCCCCTTCATATTACTATACCTGTCCTGTCTCCACATCAGACAGTCAACGACAGTGTCCGCCTTCTGTCACTCACTGTGACCCTCTCTACAGTCACAGTGTCCTCCTCTACCGGGCTGGCTTCACCCCCCAGTAATGTTCTCCTGTGGCCAGGTGCCGTCACGTGGTTCCTCTCTGCACTGTTGCGCTCCCCCTGCTGAACCACCAAGAAGAACAAGTGGCGGCTTCCGTTTAAAAATGGCGCCAGGGGGTGACATTACGTTACTGCGCATGCGCCACCCACTTGAGCTTGTACGATCTTTCCCGAGTCCTGCAGGCTTCATAAAGGTGCATACGCAGATGCATGGCCGGCCTGCAGCCATCTTTTTTAGGGCACCGGCTGCCCATAACGGACATTCACGGGCACCCGAAATTGGGGTGAAATTTTACGGGCTGCCTGTGAATATACGGGCGGTTGGCAACACTGCCGCCAGGAAGTCGCCACTGGGGAGCGCTAATCACAAGCAGTGAGACATTTCCCGATCTCTGAAGCGTATCGGGACAATGTCTCACTGCTTGTGATTAGCGCTCCAAAGTGGCGACTTCCTGGCGGGCTCTGCACGTGCTCTTTGCAGACATGCCTGAGCTCATCCTTACCTGCAAGCATCTTTGGTGCTGTGTAGGAGTGGTGTATATGCTGCTCCTCCACCGTCCCTGCTCATTGGAATGAATGGGCAGCGCTTCTGAAACGCCTGTAAAGCGTTTCGAAAGCGCTGCAACAGGGGCAGGCTTAACCCTTTCTTCGGCTGCTAGCGGGGATTAAAGGCTCCCCGCTAGTGGCCGAAAAGTGCCACAAAAACTATGGTAAATTGCCACTAAAATTAGCGCCGCTTTACTGCTAACGGACCCGCCGTCCCAGTGTGAAAGGGGGCGTAAATTCTTTTAGAGTCGCCTATGGCTGGTAAAATGTATGTCGTTTGTCTCCGTTGTGCGGTTTTGAGTAATTTTAAAGTGTGTTATGTTTGGTATCTATTTACTCTGCGTGACATCCTCTTTTATATTTTACAAAAATATTGGGCTTTTTAAACTATTAGATAAGCACTTGAACGACCGCAAAAAAACAAGCCCAAAAATATTGGGCTTTTTAAAACTATTAGATAAGCACCTGAACGACATTGTATACAGGGATATACAATGTAATACTGACATATAATCACACACATGAGTTGGACTTGATGGACTTGTGTCTTTTTTTAACCTCACCTACTGTATGTAACTATGTATTGTGTTTTTTTTTTTTTTTTTTTTGCATTAAAATGTTAAAAAGTTGATTTTTTCCCAAAAAATTACATTTGAAAAATTGCTGTGTAAATACTATGACATAAAAAAAATGCAAAACCCACCAATGTATTCTCTAGGACCTCTGCTTTCAAAAATATATATAATGTTTGGGAGTTCTAAGTAATTTTCCAGCAAAAAAAAAAAATAACATGGATTTTCACATGTATACAAAAAGTGACTTCTTATGGTCAGAACTAGCAGAAAAGAAGTCAGGCGTGGTGGTGGTGGAGCCCAGAAAAGGGGGACCATGGCGTGCAGAGAGCAGGTAAGTGTAACGTTTAGTATTTTATTTAAAAAAAAACAAAAAACAAGCTTTCCAATCACTTTAGGTCAGGAGAGAAGCCCAGAGTGACAACCCTGCTTATTCATAGCTAAAGCATCCTGTGTTGTCACCCTGAGCCAGGAAGTAGATTACTGGCAGGCTCACAATGTGAAAATAAAGGTAGCTAATAATAATAATAATGCAGCCATCAGATATAAGGAGGTGTAAGCAGCAATATCTTGCATGTAGTAGAGAGAGCGCAGACAGAGGTTTCCCCGGCAAGCAGCAGACACTCGGTGAGCTCACATGTATTGACGCGCACACACAGTCCCATCCCCTATGAGGTGACTACTTCTACCCCGAATCTTATTGGACAAGAGCAGCAACCCAATCCGGCTCCTCCTTCCCTGGGGAATCCCTTTGATTGACGCAACCCTCTGACCAATCAGCGGACAAGAACAGAAAAACCCCGCCCTTCAAACTTGGCCAGGAGCTGAGCCCAGAAGACAGCTGCACTTTAAATAATTCCGTATATTTCTAAGCTATCCGTTTGTGACCCGCCCCCCTACTTTCATCTCGTTCGCTGACAGGCCAAGGGCAATGACGCCACCGAGAATTCCTGACGCGATTGGTCAGAGGTCCCGGGGAAATGGGCGGCCCCTTCGGCTACTCCACTTCCTCCGACTTCTACCGCCACCTGGTGGTACGTCGGGGGTGAAGGGAGGATCGGCGTGAAGCAGCCGCAGCCTGACGGGCTAGCCGGGGTATGGGCTGAGCGCAGCCTTGTACCGTCCGAGCCGCCCTGTGTGTCACTGTATGTGTGTGGTATCGCGGAAGAGGCGGGGCCCGCGGTGAGGAGGGGGCGGCTTCCGTTGTGTGTTCCCCTCTGACACGGAACATTTCCCTCCAGTGTAATGTGTGTGTGAGCGAGTGCCCTCCTCCTACTCCCTCCTCCTTCTCTAGCCATCTTTATTACATTCATTACCGCAAAGGAAGAGCGAGCCGGCCCTCCCTCTACCGAGCAACACTACCGCCCGATCACCTGTACCGGAGGGAGGAGAGGCGGAGCCCCCACCAACCATCATCACACGGCTCTACGTCAGTGGCGGGATCTCCGGCTATGATCTGGCCCGGACCTGTGATCTGACTTCCTAGGTGGGTGACTGATCGCAAGAGGGGGGTGGGGGGCTGTCACCATCTCATCCATGCTGGAGCCCTCAGGGCAGAGGATCCTGCCACAGCAGATAGGCCTGCTGGGGGCTGGGCACACATGGACAGAATGGGGGGTGGGGGAGAACCTGGGGGGGTCACTTCCAGGTCATAGTGTCTGCACTTCTATGGATCCCCAAATGTCTGCTCCTCAACACTACAGGACCCTGCCAGACATCACAACACATACACCCAGGAACAACGATGACCCAGACATAGATCCTTCATCTACAGTCCCACAACTCCTACACCCAGGAACAACGATGACCCAGACATAGATCCCTCATCTACAGTCCCACAACTCCTACGCCCAGGAACAATGATGGCCCAGGCATAGATCCCTCATCTACAGTCCCACAACTCCTACACCCAGGAACAATGATGGTCCAGACATAGATCCCTCATCTACAGTCCCACAACTCCTACACCCAGGAACAATGATGGCCCAGACATAGATCCTTCATCTACAGTCCCACAACTCCTACACCCAGGAACAATGATGGCCCAGACATAGATCCCTCATCTACAGTCCCACAACTCCTACACCCAGGAACAATGATGGCCCAGACATAGATCCCTCATCTACAGTCCCACAACTCCTACACCCAGGAACAATGATGGCCCAGACATAGATCCCTCATCTACAGTCCCACAACTCCTACACCCAGGAACAATGATGGCCCAGACATAGATCCCTCATCTACAGTCCCACAACTCCTACACCCAGGAACAATGATGGCCCAGACATAGATCCTTCATCTACAGTCCCACAACTCCTACACCCAGGAACAATGATGGCCCAGACATAGATCCCTCATCTACAGTCCCACAACTCCTACACCCAGGAACAATGATGGCCCAGACATAGATCCCTCATCTACAGTCCCACAACTCCTACACCCAGGAACAATGATGGCCCAGACATAGATCCCTCATCTACAGTCCCACAACTCCTACACCCAGGAACAATGATGGCCCAGACATAGATCCTTCATCTACAGTCCCACAACTCCTACACCCAGGAACAATGATGGCCCAGACATAGATCCCTCATCTACAGTCCCACAACTCCTACACCCAGGAACAATGATGGCCCAGACATAGATCCCTCATCTACAGTCCCACAACTCCTACACCCAGGAACAATGATGGTCCAGACATAGATCCCTCATCTACAGTCCCACAACTCCTACACCCAGGAACAATGATGGCCCAGACATAGATCCCTCATCTACAGTCCCACAACTCCTACACCCAGGAACAATGATGGCCCAGACATAGATCCTTCATCTACAGTCCCACAACTCCTACACCCAGGAACAATGATGGCCCAGACATAGATCCCTCATCTACAGTCCCACAACTCCTACACCCAGGAACAATGATGGCCCAGACATAGATCCCTCATCTACAGTCCCACAACTCCTAAATCCAGGAACAACGATGACCCAGACATAGATCCCTCATCTACAGTCCCACAACTCCTACACCCAGGAACAACGATGACCCAGACATAGATCCTTCATCTACAGTCCCACAACTCCTACACCCAGGAACAATGATGGCCCAGGCATAGATCCCTCATCTACAGTCCCATAACTCCTACACCCAGGAACAATGATGACCCAGGCATAGATCCCTCATCTACAGTCCCACAACACCTACACCCAGGAACAACGATGACCCAGGCATAGATCCCTCATCTACAGTCCCACAATACCTACACCCAGGAACAATAATGACCCAGGCATAGATCCCTCATCTACAGTCCCACAACACCTACACCCAGGAACAACGATGACCCAGACATAGATCCTTCATCTACAGTCCCACAACTCCTACACCCAGGAACAACGATGACCCAGACATAGATCCTTCATCTACAGTCCCACAACTCCTACACCCAGGAACAACGATGACCCAGACATAGATCCTTCATCTACAGTCCCACAACTCCTACACCCAGGAACAACGATGACCCAGACATAGAGCCCTCATCTACAGTCCCACATTTCCTACACCCAGGAACAATGATGACCCAGGCATGGATCCCTCATCTACAGTCCCACAACACCTACACCCAGGAACAACGATGACCCAGGCATAGATCCTTCATCTACAGTCCCACAACACCTACACCCAGGAACAATGATGGCCCAGGCATAGATCCCTCATCTACAGTCCCACAACACCTACACCCAGGCTTAGATCCCTCATCTACAGTCCCACAACTCCTATGCCCAAGAACAATGATGACCCAGGCATAGATCCCTCATCTACAGTCCCACAACACCTACGCCCAGGAACAATCGTGACCCAGGCATAGATCCCTCATCTACAGTCCCACAACACCTACGCCCAGGAGCAATGATGGCCCAGGCATAGATCCCTCATCTACAGTCACTCAACTCCTACGCCCAGGAACAATGATGGCCCAGGAAAAGATCCCTCATCTATAGTCCCACAACACCTACACCCAGGAACAATGATGGCCCAGGCGTAGATCTCCTATCTACAGGCCACCCACACACATCTCTCACCTACCGTTTACCAACAACCAGGACCAATGATGGCCCTTACATAGATCCCTCATATACAGTTCAACAACACCCACATATAGATCTCCTATCTACAGGCCACCAACCATAAGGAATAATGATAACCCTCATAGAACTATCTACAGTCTAACAGCCACACATTTTCCTTTCTATTGGCTACCAACACCCACACATACATCGCTCATCTACAGTCCACCAACAACCAGGACCAATGATGGCACACATAGATCCCTCATATGCAGTCCAACACCCACACATAGATCTCCTATTTACAGGCCACCAACAATTGGGAACAGTGATGGTCCTCAATTAGATCTCCTATCTACAGTCCACCGACACATACATCACTCACCCACAGTCCACCAACAACCAGGACCAATGATGACCCTCACTTAGACCCCTTTCACACCGAGGGGTTTAAAAACTGCCCATAAAACATTGGGTGCTTTTGCGTTGTTAGCGGTGCACTTTTTTTAAGGTCATGTTACAAAGTGACCTAAGAAAAAAGCATTTTTGCAGTGCTTTTGAAGCGCTTCCCATTCAATTCAGTGGACACGTGTTTTTGAGGTGCTTTTTAAAGCGCTCCAAACATGCCCCAAAGATGCTGCTTGCAGGACTTTTTGCACCGCCCTCGTGTGAAAGTTTCCATTGAAATGAATGGGAAACAGATTCCAGGTGCTTTTCAGGCACTATTTTTAGCACACAAGCGCCTTAGTGTGAAAGGGGGGTCTTAGATCTCCTATCTACAGTCCACCGACTCATACATCGCTCACTTACAGTCCACCATGACCAATGATGGCCCACAAATAGATCCCTCATATACAGTCCAACAAAACCCACACATAGATCTCCTATCTACAGGCCACTAGCAATCACGATCAATGATGACCTACACACAGATCTCTTATACACACTTCACTGGCGTGAGCTCTGGCGTGTTCGCCAGGAAGCTGGCTCTGCACAGCGCTAATCACAAGCAGTGAGACATTTCCCAAAGTGCGGCTGCAGAGATCGGGAAATGTCTCACTGCTTGTGATTAGCGCAGTGCCGACTTCCTGGCGGGCTCTACATGTGCAGCTTGCGAACACGCCAGAGCTCATCCTTACACTTCACTAACACTCATGTATAGAGATGACCCACACATAGATCTCACATTGGCAGTTCTCCAGCTCCTTCAATCAGGAACAATATTAAACCCCACTCATACCTCCTAACTATAGTCCACCAGCTCCTTCAGTCAGGAACAATGGTGGCCTACACATAGATCTCTCCTCTATAGTCCACCAACTCTGATGAAGTTGAGATGGACCTCTCACTCAATGTAGTAGGTGAATGGACTGATCACAATCTGACTGTATTTTGGACAGTGTTGTGTTTTAATGTTGGCCTTTACATCTATCTGCTGTCCTTCTAGTTCTGCTTTGTGTTCCTGTCTGTGGCTGACATTACGGCATCTGCTCACTGCCAGCAGCCTTTTAAAATCAATGACGGGCTGAAACATACAGCGTATTTGCAGATGGGGATGTATGAGCTGCCCCAGATGCAGACCCAAATGCTTCTTGGATGTGGAAATATCTGCACACAGATGCTGTATATTTCAGCCTGTCATTGATTTTGGTAGACTTTTGGCTTGCTGCACACATGACTATCGGGCAGAGAATTATACCCAAATGTATACGCTATGTATCTGTGCAAGAAGATTCACTCTGACACTTCTGATAACTATGATAACTAATGTCAGTGGGATGAAAGTGATAGGAAATCCACACTTACCAGTAGTCACCAGAACAACAGTGTAAAAATCTTCCAATGGGGACACTTGTTCCTGTGACAGCTGTCAAATAGAGGATTTCCGTTATACTGGAAAGATATTCTTTTACTTCCTGTGGTGTCTGTAGGACAGGAAGTGATCATACATCTGCCTATTGATACACGGATGGCAACATTACCTGGCCACAGTTTTAACCCTCCCCCACTCTGTCGAAATGTAAAAAAAGTATATACACAATGTTCAGTGTTCTGATATTTAGTATTGATGTGTGTTGCAGACTTTGCAAATGTCAGGCTTTTAAGTATAGGTGTAGCCAACCTTTTTTGTAGTTTTAGGTAGAGTGGGCAAAGGTTAAAGTCTGTCTTTTTTTTTTTTTTTCCACTTGTATCCTGTTGGGGAAATTTCTATACACTTCCTGTGCTGCAAAGAAAACAGGACGTGAAAGGAAACAATAGGTATGCAGTGAGGGAACACAGGTGTTCCCATTAGAAGATTTATCCTCATCATTTGCTCAGGACGAGGATAACATTTTGTGCTTCCCATTACTTTTGTCTCAGTCACAGTGGTCACCAGGACAATGAAAGAGGTTTTGGAAACATTCCTCATTTTTTGAACCATATTGACATGAATGCATCACACAATTGCTGCATATTTGTTGGCTGCACATCCACGATGGGAATCTCCTGTTCCACCACATCTGGTGACTGTGGAGGCCATTGGAGTTTAGTGATCTAATTTGTCATGTTGAAGAAACCAGTGGTGAGATGATTTGAGCTTTGTGACATGGTGCATTATCCTGCTGGAAGCAGCCATCAGAAGATGTGTACACTGTAGTCATAAATGGATGGACATGGTCAGCAACGATGCTCAATTGGTACTAAGGGGCCCAAAGTGTGCCAAGAAAATATCCCCCACACCATTACACCACCAGCCTGAACCATTTATACAAGGCAGGATGGAACCATGCTTTCATGTTTATGCCAAATTCTGACCCTACCATCTGAATGTCGCAGCTGAAGTTTACTCATCAGACCAGGCAACGTTTTTTCCAATCTTCTATTGTCCAATTTTGGTGAGCCTGTCCAAGTTGTAGCCTCAGTTTCCTGCTGTGAGCTGACAGGAGTGGCACCTGGTGTGGTCTTCTGCTGCTGTAGCCTATCTGCTTCAATGTTCAATGTGTTGTGCATTCAGAGATGGTATTCTGCATACCTTGGTTGTAATGAGTGGTTATTTGAGTTACTGTTGCCTTTTTATCACCTAGAACCAGTCTGCCCATTCTCCTCTGACCTGAAAAAGGTATTTTTGTCCACACAACTGCTGCTCATTGGATATTGTCTTTTTTTTTTTTTTTTTTGGGACCATTATCTGTTAACTCTAGAGATGGTTGCACGTGAAAATCCCAGTAAATTAGCAGTTTTTTTGAAATACTTAGACTAGCCTGTCTGGCTCCAACAACCATGCTGCATTCAAAGTCACTTAAACCCTCATTCTGATGCTCAGTATGAAGTTCAGCAAGTCATCTTCACCATGTCTAGATGCCTAAATGCACTTAGTTGCTGTGCCATGTGATGGGCTGATTAGCAATTTGTGTTACCAAGCAATTGTACAGGTGTACCTAATGAAGCGGCCTATGTGTGATATATATATACACACACACACTGGACCCTTTACCGCCAGCTCTTTGAGAGGTTCTTTAAGCCAGAGGCCAATAGGTGGGCTTCAACCTTGCATTCACTATGATTGGCTGTCAGTGGTCATGTAATTGGGAGCCTATCCTACTGGCTGTAAATAATGACCAGGTGGTGGTCTTCTATGCATAGAACAGAGGCACATACAGTATATCAGGCATGTCCAAAGTCTCAGTGTTTCGGACGGCCCGCCTGGTAATTTTGACATGTACTGTATATCTTTTGTGTCCCCCAACGAATCCCCGAGCGCCGGGGGGCCACAAAAGATATATATGCTGGCTTCCTTGGAGGGGAGGGGGCAGGACAAGTGCTATACAGGAGAATTTCCTGTTTACACGGTGGCCTCTGTAAAAGGAAGTCCCGTCTCCTGCACTGCCATTGGACGACTGCTCTGTCCATTATAAGAGGCTGGACTTTCTATCAAAGAGGCCGGCGAGAAAACAGGAGTTTCTACTGTATGTCTGTTGGTGCTTGTCCTGCCCCCTCTCTTCAAGGCTGCAGATGGGCATGAATCAGGCTTCACTGATGGCAATGGTGGGTGCTGCATTCATGGCAATGGTGGGTGCTGAATTGATGGACACTGACCCTTATTTTGCTTCACAGTTCTTTTATTTAAAATGTAAGATTTTTTTCCCTGAAACGTCCTTTTTTAAAGTGAAGGTGCGTGTTATAAGCCGATAAATACGGTATATCCAAATAACACACCTAAGCTCATCTCTTCACCACACACAGCCACAAAGGCAAGAGAATTCTTGTTGGGCAGTGTATTAGTGCTCAGACGAACACACTTATGCCCCGTACACACGGTCGGACTTTGTTCGGACATTCCAACAACAAAATCCTAGGATTTTTTCCGACGGATGTTGGCTCAAACTTGTCTTGCATACACACGGTCACACAAAGTTGTCGGAAAATCCGATCATTCTGAACGTGGTGACGTAAAACACGTACGTCGGGACTATAAACGGGGCAGTGGCCAATAGCTTTCATCTCTTTATTTGTTCTGAGCATGCGTGGCACTTTGTCCGTCGGATTTGTGTACACACGATCGGAATTTCCAACAACGGATTTTGTTGTTGGAAAATTTTATCTCCTGCTCTCCAACTTTGTGTGTCGGAAAATCCGATGGAAAATGTCCGATGGAGCCCACACACGGTCGGAATTTCCGACAACACGCTCCGATCGGACATTTTCCATCGGAAAATCCGACCGTGTGTACGGGGCATTAGACCAAATTTTATTGGTTTAAAGAATGTCAGGCAAAATGGTCGGCCCTCAGGCATGTTCACTTCATCAAATCTGACCCTCTTTGAAAAAAGTTTGAACACCCCTGCAGTATATGATAGCACAGTGTTAAAGCCCACCACCATTCTGCCACATATACATACAACCATTGGCATAGGTGAGGTACTTTATTGCATTGTGATCTGATGAGACAAAGTTTAACATTCCATTGTTCGTCCTTTGCCTTTAGCCCTCAGGCACTTTATTTACCTGGCTTTGTTTCCATCTTGTGAATGCCTGTGACCTCATCAGACCTGTTAAGTCACAATGTTATCAGCTCGTTGTCATGTACTGTCTGTTGATGGCTGTCCGTGAGCTACATAAGTGCTTTGATGACTAAGATGTTTTCCATGGCGAATATTATATATTACATTGATTGCGTCACAGAGCATTCTATTTCTATGCTTTGTTTGGCATAACAGGAGGTTGTTTAATGGAAGACCTCTTGGCTGTTGGCATTTGTTCAAATGATCCAGCTTTCAAGAGCGTGCTAGGGAATTCCTGATTTTGCATACTGTATATGTTTAGCTCAAAAAGAGGGGATTTTGGAAAAACATCATACCATGGTTATTGTTTGGACACAGTATTACTTGTGTGTCATTTTTAGATTATACTATACAGTCTGCTTGTGTATTTGTGTTGTAAAGTATTGGCTTATTATTATTTTTTTTTTTTTTTTTACTAAAATAGAAAATCCATTACATTGACTGGAAAAGCAACACTTGGTAGATTCACTTTGTGGTGTTTCATCATCCCCCCCCCCCCCTAGGGTTTTATTGCTATGTGTATCCCCACTGAGGAGGATCACCTGCTCTGTTAGGCCTGGTAGCGGTTGTCATAATGAGGACGCTCATCGCTCATTCCTATAATATGTTATACACAGAGAATTCCTCTTTGTAGAGATTTCTGCTCACTTCCTGTCATCTCAATGCGATAACCGCAGGCAAATCTCCACCAAAAAAAAAACAACTCCATGCAAGAATCTAACTAAACCTTTGATACACATCTGTGGAAGTACTAAGTGCAACATATTGCCTACTCCATCTGCATTCAGAAGGAAGATAAACTATTAACGCAGTTGTAAACCGCTGAACGTTTTGTGTTTTACTCTGCAAGGTCAAGGCATAATGTGCTAGCATTGCATACTAGCACATTATGTTAAACTTACCTTAAAACAAAGCCCTCTGCGCCGAGATGTCGGATCTGGAGGATCTTCCACCTTCACCTGTCTTGCTTCTGGGTTCATGGCCTCCAGCTCCTGTGACTGACCGAAGCTGCAATGACGTCACTCCCGCATGGGAGTTGCTGGTCACGGGTCTTTGATTGAAACGGCAAGGGTGGCCATTCCTTCAGAGTGCATGTGTCAATGATGTCACTAGCTGCATGTACAGTAAATATCTCCTAAACTGTGCACATTTTAGGAGATATTTACATTACCTATAAATAAGTCATGCATCAAATTTAGCTTCCACTTTTAACGTGTTACTAAACTCACAACAGTAAAATCATTCTGTATATGCAGTAAAGCATGCTTGTTACACTCACTGTGAAATCTAAGGAGTTAATCCTGCGCATGGTGTAAAAAAAAAAAAAAAAGTACCAGTTACTTACCGGTAACTGTCTTTCTGGGAAATCTTCCAGGGCGGCACACCTGAGAGATGAGAGGCTCCTCCCTACAGGAAACACAATCGACGGCTGTTTTAAATCCCCACCCTTCCCCTTGATCCTCAGTTTGTAGAGGAGTAACTCCTGAACCCGGTTCACAAGGGGAAATTCCTCATAGGCACTCGCCTTCTAGTGTTCTACAATTTTCCCTCCTTCAACGGGCAGGAAGTAGGCCTGCCGTCCTGGAAGATTTCCCAGAAAGACAGTTACCGGTAAGTAACTGGTACTTTTCTATAGTCCTCTTCCAGGACGGCACACCTGAGAGGATAGGCAACCTCAGGCCTACCTTAGGGTGGGATCACTGCCTGCAAGACCCTCTTGGTGAACCTCGGTTCTACAGTTGGCTCAACCTCCACTCCATATGCTTGATGAAGGTATCTTAGCTGGATCATGCGGCTGATCTGCAGGTCTGCTCCACCGATGTCCCTGCCTTCTCCGCTTCGGATGCAGGATCTAGGTGGAGTGGGCTCTTAAACATGGAATCAGAAAACATGTTAAACTTGTAGGTTAGCAATGTTGCCAGCCTCACACATCTAACAAACATGACCTATTGTGCCTGCAGGTGCTACTTAGAACCACTAAAGAGATTAATCAGATAACTGTGTTGTAAGACAAGGACACTACATTGATCAATAAGAGGGCCTGTCTTAACACTACCCTGTTCAGGGAAATACAACTGCAAAAAAAGGATCAAGGGGAAGGGTGAGGACTTAAAACACAATCAGTCGACAGTTGTTTTATGTAGGGAGGAGCCTCTCATCTCTCAGGTGTGCCGTCCTGGAAGATGACTAGAGAAAGGCTGTTTGATCCTGATTTCTCTGCTCCTCCCCTTCTACAACACAGTCCCCAATTTATCTTCTGATAGTACAGTGCCTTGGGGGCACTCTGTACATGCTCAGTTTGGTGTGTATTGCTACAGATATTTTTTTTTTTTTTGAGTTTACTTGTGATCAGCACAGTACCAATGCACTGCTTACATTGAACCAAATGCCAACTGCTCACAGTAAATATACTGCAAGCGGGCAGCAGGTGCAGGCTTTGAAACGTACATATACATTAACAGCTTTCTTTTGGGTTTGGGGTGCCCTTGTGTACCCCCTGCCGACCCCTGCTGTGATTAGACACAGCACGAGCTTGGCAGTAGATTTCAGCCAATGATTTTAGCTAAGGCCCATTTCACATTTGTGCGACCTGAAAGTCGTGCGTGTGTCTTTTTTTTTTTGTCTTGTTTTTTTTCTTGGGACCCAGCCAGCTCCCCACATTTCTTACCTGCAGCCTTCTGAGATGGAGTTGCTTGTATCATATATACCAGGAGGTTTTGGTGTGATCTAAGTGTTTAAAGCGGGGGTTCACCCACACCGCCAAAAAAAAAAAATATTAAAAGCCAGCAGCTACAAATACTGCAGCTGCTGACTTTTAATACATGGCCACTTACCTGTCCCAGGGTCCAGCGATGCCGGCAGGGGACGCCGAGAACCTGCCCGGTTCTCGGCAGCTGCCGCCGCCATCCTAGGTGAGGGAATCAGGAAGTGAAGCGTTGCGGCTTCACTTCCCGGTTCCCTACTGCGCATGCGCGTCCCAAGTGGTCCCCGCTCTCTCCTGGGAGCTGTGTGTTCCCAGCAGACAGTGCGGTGGGGACGGGAAGAGGCATAGACTCCCATGGGAGTCTATGCCGGAAGTGGGTGCAAATACCTGTCTTAGACAGGTATCTGCACCCCCCTTCCCCCTGAAAGGTGCCAAATGTGACACCGGAGGGGGGGAGGGTTCCGAAAAGCGGAAGTTCCATTTTTGTGTGGAACTCCGCTTTAAGTGTGTTTATCAGGGGTCCAGCTGCTAGAACATAGAAGGGACAGCTAGCTTCTGATAACGTGAGAAACGAAGATGGCAGCTCAGGAACCCATATGTGGTGGTGGTTCACAGTAGGACACTGCTGGATCTTCTGGATGTGTATGTGTTTTGAGGGTGATCCAGCGAAGTACATAGAACAGGTGATTATGTTCTTTTCTAAGCTCTTTGCGTGGACATAAAAAAAAAAAAATACAGAGATATATATATATATAGATAGGGTGGATGAGTCTTAATGCCTAGCTGCCTCATGTATGCGTCCACGGAGCTCTGAGGTTCTATACCTGGTCACCAAATGCTTTTGGGAGCCAGTAAGTCGCATGGGCTCCTGATCATGTGATTGCTGTGAGAAAGTACAACTCTGGGAAATGGCTTCCCAATCACTTGATCGTTAACACCCACTTAAATGGTTGCTCAAAAATACACATAGGGGTTGATTTACTAAGATCTGGTGAAGCAGTGCCAATTAACTTCTAACTTCAGCATGTTCAATTAAAGCGGAACTTCACCCAAAGCAGAAGTTCCACTTGTTTGCATCCTCCATTCCCCATCACCCACACCCCAATGCCACATTTTGGCACTTCTTTGAAGGGAGGGGGTACCTGGTTTTGACAGGTATCCCCTCCCACCTCCGGTCAGATCACTGCAGCGATCTGTGCGGAAGTTCACCCCCCTCCTTTCCCCCCACCCATACCCAGTAGGAAACCGGCTTTGAAGCCGCAAGACTTTACTGGTTTCCCTTACTTTAAGATGCGGGTGCCTGTACCTGAAACCAATGAAAGAATCGGCTCGGATGAGGGCATCGCTGGATACCTGGATAGGTAAGTGTCTAGGTAAAGTCTTTGCAGCACAATGCGCAAATGGTGTGAATGAGCCTTAAATGTACTTGACAATTCACAAATGCACACGCCGGCATACGTTGAATATTAAGGGCTTGTTCTCGCACCTTTTTGCATTGTGGTAATACGTCACAACACAATATCATATATTGCAGTGAGCTTGTGTAACTGCAGCCAATCCATTTGGAATGGAAACCTATTCGGAAAAAAAAAAATATATCACTTCTACTCTGTTAAATTTTCCTTTTTAGATTTACCAAAACCATATAATATGAAGTCAAAGCTAAACACTTTCAATTTGTATGCAATCAGGCAGGTTCTTGCACTTCATAGTTGAAGGTAAATCTCAAGGGAAATTAATAAGAAAATTGTATAATGTATGGCTAGCCTTCAGTTTGTGTACACACTATAAGAAAATCGGGCGAACGATCCTCCAATTTTTTTTTATGCCCCTTTCACAGCAAATCGAAACCGATGAACGAAAATTCTCGTACGACAAAGGCCTTTTTTTTTTGTTTTTTTTCCTGATCATGCGCTACCTTTCATTTCTGATTTTTTTTTTTTTTTTTTTCTTGTACAAAAACGGTGCACATTAAACGAAAATCGTTCCTTCTATTCCTGTACGAGAAAAATGTTGGAGTTCGTCCCTTCAGAATCGGCTGTCAAAAGTTTCGTATACACTATACGAAAATTGTACGAAAATTCTTTGGACGAAAATGTTTGCCCGATTTTCTTAGCCTTTACACACACTTTGTTTTAAAAATGTTTCCTTTCTCTCCTGCAGCTTATGCTACTTTACCACTTCAATACCGGGCCATAGTCATATGATGTCCGCAGATGGGATCTCCCATCTCGCTGCTCCTGTGGGGGCTCGCAGCGCAGCGATTGGGGATGAGGCATGTCACTCAGACACAGCTTATCCCAGATCTGTGTAAAGAGCCAATTTAAAAAATGGCTCTTTACCACGTGACCGGCTTTGTCCAATCACAGCCGGCCACATGCACGGCTCGCAGAGCGCCGATCGGGGCGAGGCTTGTCACCCTGACACAGCCCAACCCTGATCGCCGTAAAGAGCCAATGAAAATTAAATTGGCTCTTTACCACGTGACCGGCTGTGTCCAGGCACAGAATGTCAACAAACCATGGTAATGAGATGTTACTGGGTTCTCCTCCTCACACACTGATCGTGTGTGAGAAGGAGATTGCGTTAACAGCTCGTTACCGCTTACAGTGCACACTAACACACATTGCCCCCCTTTAATAAAGAGGACCTGTCACCCGCCCATCCGAGTACCTATCTGCAGCCCATGGCTCATAGAATATACGTTGGGGTGTTTGCTTTAATTCCACTGTCCTGGTGCTCCAGGACCTTCAAAAGTGTGATCGGAAGGAATGAAATTAGATGTGTAATTTAAACCTAGAACGCCTGAAGGTACTACTTCAATGTTGGACCTCTCTACATGACCAGACTGTGTAAAGGTCTCACATGTGGTATCGCCATACTCGGAACGAGTAGCAGAATATATTTTGGGGTGTAATTTTTGCTATATACATGCTGTGTGTTAGACATATCTTTATAAATTGACAATTTTGTGTGTTAAAAAAAAAAAAAAAAAAAAAAAAAAAGTTTTCATTACCTGTCCACGTTTTCCAAAGACTTGTGGAAAAAATGAGCAGTTCAAAAGACTCATAATGCCTCATAGAATATATGTTGGGGTGTTTTGCTTTCCAAAATGGGGTAATTTTGTGCGTAATTCCATTATCCTGGTGCTCCAGGGCCTTCAAAAATATAATAGGGCGTTAGGAAATTAGAGGTGTAATTTATGCTCCTAGAACCCTTGATGGTGCTCCCTGTATGTTGGACCTCTCTGTTTGGCCGGACTATGTAAAAGTCACACACGTGGTATCTCCATACTTGGGAGGAGTAGCAGAATGTATTTTGGGGTGTAATTGGAAGTATGCATATGCTATGTGTGAGAAATAACTTGTTGTTATGACAATTTTTTGTGAAAAAAAAAAAAAGTAAAACATCAGAAGGTGGGAAAGAATAATGCAGAATGTTATGGAAAGCTTTATCAGGCTGGATTTATTAGGATGGAGCATTTGAGGGGCTGAGTTTACTTCCTCTTTAACCTGTGTTTAAAAAAAATAAAAATAAACATGTATACTTGCTTAATTACAACCCGGTGTGGTCACGTGATCCCTCAGCTCAGTCTCCCCTGTGTCAGTAAGCAGCGGCTGCAGGGAAGAGGAGGGGGTGGTGGTAATTGCTGGCACATGGGAGTGTATGGGTGACCTTGCTTATCCTAGAATTCCCAGCTGTTTTCAAGCATTCCCTCCTCTTCCCTGCAGCTGACACGGGGATCACATGACCAGACCAGAGTCAGCTGAGAATAGTTAAGTTTTTTTTTTTTTGGGTTTGGCTGCGCCATCATAGGTAGACCTTTTTAAACCTTGTTAGTAACTCCTCTTTAAGTGTGTTGCAGTTGTGGCACTTCCAAAGCTCCCAGACAACGTGACCCAACACGGTTGTGTTTCACGGCGTCATGGTTCACTTTCTATGCACTCTCTGTGCGATGTGGTGCACAGCCTTGAAAAAAGTAGTGCATGTCCTTGTAAAAAATGCATTACAGTGCGTTGGCAGCTCTTTTTAAAATGAATGGGATGTCTTAAAGCAACTTACAATGATGTAATGTTTGTCAATGCGTTAAACCAGTATGAGTTGTCCCCAAAAGAGAACGGGTCACGTTTTACTGAAATAATGAATTCTTCACTGGACCAAGAAAGAAGCAGTTCTGGTAATACGGAAGGAAGATTTCCCAGGTTTCTTGATTTATTTATCTTGTTATTGATTTTTCCCTTTCAGTTTTGAGTCAGGTGGTCAATTGACAGTGGATGTCTGTGCACTTCATTGGGTATCCCTGTAGGAGTGCAGTGTAATTTGATTTGTAAGATATATAAATTGTTAATGAGCTTTTACTCTGCTTTCAAATTCACAGATTTTCAAGAATTGAGCTGGCTTCTGTAGCTTGAGATTTTGCTCATAAAATGGCTAAAGGCTAGAAAAACTCACAAATAAGATTCCCATCACTAGATTTTTTTTTGTGGAAGTTTAAAGTGGATGTAAACCCGAAAACTTTTTTTTTTTTATATCATACTGTAGAGTATAAGATTTCCTATCATTTGAGCCCAGTCTTGCCACAAAGAGTTAATCCATCTCTGAGCAATCCCCTTTTATTGTTCAGTGAGATAAATCTTGACAAACTGACAAAAACTTTGTCAAATCCTCCCCCTTGCTGTGAGTGACAGGGGATTTACATCTCGTGCACTAGCCTAAGACACAGGCTATTTTTTAATTCCCTCCCACTACTTCTTCAGCAGCTCTGCAAGGATTGGCTGTTCCACACCTCAGCATGATTTGGCATGCTGAAGTCATGTGGTTACTTTCCTGCCTTTTCACTGGATGTTAGAGATCATAGCAGAAGTTCAGTGTTAGAAATACACAGGAGAAAATGCATATTGACAAGGAGTGTAGAGGTGGGCGGGGAGTCTACTGACATCACGACTCCACCCACCGATCTCCAGACAACAGACCCACCCAGAATATGCAGTTTGTCGGGTCTCATAACAGACAGAGGGGAGACATTTGACAGGTAAAGATACATGCAGGAGGCATGTATATCCTTATAGATAACCCCTATGGCAGTAGTCTAGAAAGGATGACATTGGGTTTACATCCACTTTAACAACTTCAGCCCCAGAAAGATTTACCCCCTCCCTGACCAGGCCATTTTTTATGATACGGCACTGCGTCGCTTGAACTGACAATTGCATGGTCGTGCGACGTTGAGCCTAAACGAAAAATGTTTCTCTCCTCCCTCCCCCCCCCCCCATAGAACTTTCTTTTGGCGGTATTCGATCACCTGCGGGTTTTTTTTATTTTTTCGTTCTAAACAAAAAAAGAGCGACAATTTGGAAAAAAAAAAAAAATCTTTTTTACTTTCTGCTATAATACATATCCAAAAAAATAAAACAAATGTATTCATCAGTTAAGACCGATATATATTCTGCTACATATTTTTGGTAAATAAAATTACAAAAAGCGTATATTGATTGGTTTGCGCAAAAGTTATTGTGCCTACAAAAAAAGGGGAAAGATTTAGGGACTTTTTCTATTTGTATTATTTTTTTTTACTGGTAATGGTGGCGATCTGCGCTTTTTAGCATGACTGCGACATTGCGGTGGACAAATCTGACACTAAGTTTTTTTGGGGACCACTGACACCAATACAGCGATCAGTGCTATAAAAATGCACTGATCACTGTGTAAATGGCACTGGCAGGGAAGGGGTTAACACTAGGGGGCGATCAAGGGGTTAACTGTGTGTTCCCTGGGAGGTGTTTCTAACTATGGGGGATGGGCTGCCTGGGAGAAGAGAGAGATCACTGTTCCTGATCACTAGGAACAGCTGATCTCCCTTTCTCCTCCCCTGTCAGAACCCAAATCTTTGTTTACATTGACAGATCCCCGTTCTGGCTCTTTCCTGGGGCCGCGCTCTGGTTGCCTTTTAGGCACAATGTTGAGAGGTTGCCATGGAAATCAGAGCTGTAATGTGTCCCTTGGCACAAACTGCGTGATATTGGCGAAATTGATTTCACCTTCACATCACCTTTACAAATGTAAAATCTCAGCGTAGCACTGCTTAGGCACAATTTTCTTGGAGGGGGGGGAAACAATTTATCTTTAGGAAAACTTTTTTCATGTTGCTTTTACCAGCCCTTGTGACGCCACACCTGGCAGCTAGTCTATAAATGACCCTCCCCACCTTTTTATAGGCCAGGCTTCTAGCATTTACCCTTTGTGGGTTAGTTTAGTGGCTGTGAACAGCGTGTTAGGGGGGACTGGGAGATGGTGATTAGTCAGTTTTAGGTGGACAGTGTGACAACACGTAACACTTTCAGTGCTTTATTATGTAGAAGTGGTCAGTGTGTGGGACAGCAACTTTTTGTTTTGTTGGCCGTTCTGTTTAGATTTGGGAATTCTGTTAAAAAAAGGACATACAGTACAGAGTGTAAAACACACTGGCCAGGAATAACAGTACAGTTGTGTGCAATCTGGTGTGTTTTTTTTTTTTTTTTGTCACACAAGTGCTGCTGGTGTGTGTTGGTTTGTGGTGTGTGTGTGTGTTGGTTTTTTATTTTTTGCTTTGTTTTTCTGATTGGGGGGGAAATAAAATTTTTAATTTTTTGATCCTTGTATTTAGCCACCCTGGCGGTATGATTATGTCAGATTTTTGCGTCTCAAAGCGGTACAATGTTTTGCATGCAAATTTGGCATTTTATATTGTAGACCTGTAATTCTTAGAAATAGCACACTTAAATCTGTCCAAACAAGTCTAGTAGACATCCCAGGTATGATAAAGTTTGAAACGCACACAAAATCATAAATTATAATATAAATATTATAATAAAATGAATTTCCCCACAAATCACTGTTGCTCAATTCTGCAAGTGTTTTAATTTATTATGGCTGTTTTCTAGCTGGTCTAAAACCGCTTTTGACGTAAAGGGACACTTTTTGGTTACTATGGACAATCTCCAGTTTCCAGGCAAAAAGAACAGTATTTATAATATAAAACTGCATGCAGGGCACTGGACAAAGCACTGGGGACAAAAGGGATGTGAAATGATTTGATACAGTAATGTAATCTGTAAGATTACAGTGTACTGTATGTTATGCGTACTTTTTAAATGTGCCGCTGGGCTCTGCCCCCATGCTTCATGACGGTCGCAGGGAGCGGAGCCCGGAACACAGAGCTTTGGGCAGAGGACACAGGACACAATGCAATCCTGAGTGTGGCTCGGGGTTACCGCTAATGGTGCTAAAATGTAACCCCGAGCCACACTCGGGAACACCGCCATGGAGATTACCAAAACAATATTATAATTATTTGCAAATAAACACACACATCCTTAAGGCCCTTTTCACACTGGGGCAGGAGGTGCGTCAGCGGTTCTAGCGGCGGTATTCGGCCACTAGCGGGGCGGTTTTACCCCCCGCTAGCGGCTGAGAAAGGGTTAAAAACCACTGCAAAGCGCCTCTGCAGAGGCGCTTTGCCAGCGGTATAGCCACGCTGCCCATTGATTTCAATAGGCAGGAGCGGTGAAGAAGCAGTTTATAAACTGCTCCTTCACCGCTCTGAAGATGCTGCTAGCAGGACTTTTTTCCCATCCTGCTAGCGCACCACTCCAGTGTGAAAGCACTCGGGGCTTTCACACTGAAGACACAGCAGCAGCTGTTTCGGGTCATTTTGCAGGCACTATTTTTAGCGCAATAGCGCCTGCAAACCGCCCCAGTGTGAAAGGGGTCTTACATTATTTCCCTGTATTGGCATTTATAAAGCTTTCCTAAGGATTTCTCCTAACCCCTATTGTGTTTTCAGTATAGAGAGAGTAAAAACAAGCTCACTGCTGCCTCCACCCAAAAGGCTTAGTTCCTCTTTAAGCACTCTTCCACCCTCCTTTTTTTTTGGGGGGGGGGGGGGCAGTGCAGGTACCCGCTTCCACTGGGACTGCCTAGGTGTTCCCTAGAAGTTCCCCTCTCCAAACCCCCCCCCCCCCGCAATCTTTTGGGACAGAAACCGGACCTTCAGCTGGCTTCTGTTGGGCATTGTCGGACATTTTCTATTGAACCTGCCGATACTGCCTGTGTATACAGGGTTTTGGGCTTGTTTTAAAAATTGAGGCCCTGTGAACCTCCATTCCCAATCTCCGTGTAGCAAACTTAGAAGTGTGCTGCTTTTTAGCACTTCCGGGTTCATGGCTCTATGTACAGCAATGGTTTCCTACACCCTGGTTACTGTAAAAATCCTCCCAGTGATACCAGCTGTAACAGTGATGGACCCCCTCTGTACCTCTCTGCTATTCACAAAATTTCTTGTATTGTCACAGAATACTAAGGGGGGAGTAGAGAGTAGATGAATGATAGAATCCCCTCCCCATTCACAGATTGCTTAGTATTCTGAATGGAGAAGTGGGGCATAAGGGTTACTAAAGTATCATGATCTCTGGTTGCTGTGCACTTCTAAAAGTAGTGCATGCACTTCCTTTGGTGCTATTTGAGCCCATTCAGCCCTTGTTCACACCTTGTTTAAGTTTTCATTAGTTCGCACCTTTTTATGTGAGTTTTTATGCACGTTGACATCAGTTTTCATAAGCGTTTTATTTTTTTATTTTTTAAATGCACAGTCAGACCTCACACCCTGTGTCATCACTTTGTCGTCTGACCTATTCGCACAACAATGTTGATGACCTGTTTATTTTTTTGAAATTTTTTTCTGCAAACATATTTCAGAGAAGAAAAAAATCTGTACATACTGTTGTGGTATGAACAGGGCATATAGAGAACAATTGTATTCTTTCTGCCCTTGCAGAACAGATGCACAAAAAAGTGTGTCTTTGCAAATGGTGTGAAGGAGGCTTCAAATCACACCACACTGAATCGCATGTGAATTGCACAGGAATGTGTACGCATTCCTGTGCGATTCATAGTGTAAACCTTACTGAACTTCAGCTTAAATTTTAGGAAGCCTTCTCAGAAAAGTGATTGTAGATGGGCCTGGGCATGTTGCTAATAATAATTTCCAGCCAAGCATTGAGGATATGGCTATTTTTCTTGACTCGCTTTGTAATAAAACCAATCTTTATTTACTTAATAAACTTGCCGAGGATACACGCAACAGAACTAAAATAATGGCCAAATTCCTGACTTCTGTTTTTTTTCTGAACCGGTTGTCATTTCTGTTCTGTATAATTTGCTTTACCCCCTCTGCACTTATCTAAAACCTCAGTGCAGTCTGTCTGTCTACCTTAATGCCAAATTGTATGCTGTATTTTTAATGCAGTGTTGGCAGACACTGCTGAATGCACAGTGGGCGTGTAAATAGTTGTTCTCAGGTCAGCTCCACTGACCTTCAGTGTTCTGTACTTGGAGAGTAACATAATTACTATGAACTAAAAAATATGATGCAGAATATTTCAGCTGCTTATATGTGGTTTTCAGGGGATCATCTATAACTCTTGAAGCTATAAATTGCAGGAAACAGAATAACTTGCTGCAAACATCAGAAATGGAAGGACAGTATTCACAATGATCTCTTGATGCATCCCATTACAGTGTATCTCTAAGAAAACCTTCTCCTCCTTTTTTTTTATTGCTCTCTGGGTAAAGAAATCCAAAATTTTAGAGTTGTCCCCAGAACAAGAGGTAACACTTCCAATGGTAACATCAGTTGCAAGGACGACTAAGGAAATTCCGCTCCATATAGAGGAAGTCTTCTAAGATTATAGATGCACTTTAAACAAAGCTACAATAGTTTGCCGAGTGTCTGCGTGACTACGTAATAAAAAAGTTATCAGAGTTTTAGAATAGACTATATGACTTTCTGATAAAATGAACCTTGATACCTGATGCAAAAATGCTTTAACGAGCATGTACTGTATATGTTTAGGCATTTGGGTTTTTGCTTATGTGTATAGCCCCTATTTTCTTCCTATTGTTGGTGGATCTGGCAAGGAGAGAAATATATATATAATTTTTTTACTCCTATTAAATTGTGTAGACTATACTTTCATTGTTTCCTCAAGATGTATACTGCTTGAATGCACATGATGCATACAATAAAGCTGCCCATTTTTATACTAGCTCCCCTCCCTTGGCAAGGAAAGTAGGTAGAAGGGTTTACCGGTTAGAATTTGACACTCTGCCTTCTATTTAAGAAAAGTGTGTGTGTGTGTGTGTGTGTGTGTGTGTGTGTGTATATGTATATATATATATATATATATATATATATATATATATATATTATTGTGTGTGTCTATCTATCTATCTATCTCTATATCTCTCTAGCCAATCAAGAGGCGGGGCCCCGTGGAGAGAGAGACAGCCAGATCACTGCCAGGCGTTTTTTCACCTTAATGCATAGGATGCATTAAGGTGAAAAAACATGTCACTGACTCCCCCCCCCCCCCCCCCATTTTACTCACCTAAGTCCTGTAATTCCCACACCAGAGACACGCTCTTCCCCTCTGCCCGTTGTCTTGGCTCTTGATTGGATAGATTGATAGCAGTATAGCCATTGGCCCCTGCTGCTGTCAATCAAATCCAATGACGCAGGCGCTGGGGGGCGGGGACGAGTGGCATTCTGCATCTATGGACATAAATGCTGGACTTGGGAGTGTGCCCGCAAGGTAAACCCCCCCCCCATCCCACTGCCGGGTGAGCACTACTCCTAGGGGGGTTATACGATGCGGAGCTACCAGCGCCGCTGGGAGACCCCAGAAGTCGAGGATGGGGGCCACTCTGTGCAAAACTAACTGCACAGTGGAGGCAAGTATGACATGTTAGTGTTTTTTTTGTTTTAAATAACAAAGCCTTACAATCACTTTAAGGCCTCTTTCACACGCATGATCCGTTCAGGTCCGCCTGTCAGGTTTTTTAGGCGGACCTGAACGGATGCTCCATAGACCTCTATGGAGCGTCGGATGTCAGCGGTGACATGTCCGCTGACATCCGACCCGCTCCAATCCGAAAAAGTGTGACAGAGGGAAAAACCTGCTTTTCCATCCCTCATCGCATCGGGTGACGACGGACTCTACGGTACATCTTCATCCGATCCCCTATAGGGGAGAGCGGTGCTCTGACAGGTCCGTCCCTGCACAGTGTGCAGAGATGGACCTCTCATCTGCCTGCACAGCGGGGATCGACGGAGCGCTCCCCCACTGAGCAGAGCGGGCTCCGTACATCCCCGACACGTCCGTGTGAAGGAGCCCTTAAGTGGAGATCCACGGAAAAAATAAATATTAAAAGTCAGCAGCTACAAAAAAAATGTAGCTGCTGACTTTTAATAATCAGACACTCACCTGTCCAGTGATGCGGGCGTATGAAGCCCTGCTCCTCTCCACGGCGCCGGCATTCTTACTGCGAGCGCCCTTCACAGCCGGGCATGCACTGCGCATGCGCGCGCTGCGCATCGTGCTGTGTATGGCTAGGCAATCTTCTGGGACCTGTGACGTGTCCCAGAAGATTGGAGGGAGGGGGGAGAGGTGAACTTCCTTCCGGCGCCGTGGAGCCCTGGGAGGAAGTGGGAGCTGGATGCCTCTAAAAAGAGGGTATCCGCTCCGCCCCCCTCCCCCCCGTCACTTAAAGCGGAAATTCCATTTTTGGATGGAATTCTGCTTTAAAGTGGTTCTAAAGGCAGAAGGTTTTTTAGAAAAATGCATGTGATTGTGCCATATTTTTTTTTTCTTAAAAAAACTAACAAAAAAGAAACAAAACAAAATTCAGCATATTGGGTTAGGCAGTTTTCAATTTGCAGCATGAAACTTGCGTGTCAAAGCTGGCACAATATTTGACTTGTCTTTGGCCTGCTTAACCATGAACTTCTCCATGAATTTGCTTTATTTTTAAGCAGGCCACAGACGAGTCAAAAATCGAAGAAAAATAAAGTTTTTTTAGAAAAACGAAACAAATACTGGCATAATCGTTTTTCGACTTGTGGCTGTCCTTAGTCTGTTTAAACCCAAAACTAATCCCAAAAAAGCAAAAATGTAGTATAATACAACTATAAAGTCTGGTACACACTGGAAGGTGTTTCATGAAAAAAAAAAACCCCACAGATCGACATGCCAGCACAAGTGATGTTAGTGTGGCGATCTCACCCGCTGTGCTATTGTAATACATTGATCAGCGCTCGCAGTCATTGTTTGCAAGTACTGATCGGATGCTGGTTTTCTAGCATGTCCCTTTGACAAAAGTTGGTCTCTAGTCCTGCTTCTGTCAGACAGACAGCTGTACACCCTGACCGAAAGTCATCTGGTTCCTTCTGAAATGCCTGCTTTTTGGGCAATGTGTACCCAGCTTAGAGCGGACTTTCACCCTCCCGAGAAAGAGATCCTGCCTCTCCACCCCTCTTCCCTTACTCCTGCAGGAATAGGACATAGTTTGTTTACGTCCTCCTCCCCTTTTTTTTTTCTTGCAAGTCCGCCCTGCCTTCCCATGCACATCACTCACCTTAGGCGACTGAAGCGCACCCCGAAGAACAGGAGGAGGGGGCGGGCATATTGGTGCATCATCAAGAGGCCTGCCCGCTCAACCCAGAAAAGCTGGTGGGCCTCTCGATGGCGGCATTGGATGGAGATGTTTTTGGGCATGAGATGATCTGTGGGTCAATGCTGGATCCACTGGATGGGTGAGTATCTGAAATGTGTGGATACCACCATCAGATGGGGCAAGAAATAAAAAATGGGGAGGTCGGCCATAGTTCCTCTTTTAGACCTCGTTCATAGTACAATGATCTAGTAGGTGTCATCCTCATAGGTACATAGTGTGGAAGAGGTTTACAAGACTGCTCAATAAAAATTATGCTTTTGTGTATTTAAAAATGCAGCTTGCTTTCTGCTTTAGGAATACATTATTTAAAGTTTGTATGGAAATGATTCTTATTTTAGACTGTGTTGTCTTCCTGTACTTCACAAGACCATTTATTTCCTTACATTAATCTTAGTAATGCTGGTGATAGGCAGCTCCAGAGGAAGCGGGCAGAGATCATTCACTTATAATGTGGGTTTAAGCTACTAATGGTAGCTAGCAGTAATGGCACTATATGCATCTTCTAGCGGACATGCAGAAATGATGTGATGGATGAACTGTTCTCATTGCACAAAGCTATTCATGTACTTCCTTTTTATGCTGCTAGTGCAACTTTGAAAGTATCTGCTTTGGGCAACAAAAGTAGTTGTGGCATGCATGGTGTATATCTCGGAGTAACGCGCTGGGGCATGAAGCACTGAATCGGAAAAGCAAAGGAAGTCGCGCTTGTATTCCCAGAGGGGTATGAATTGCAGGAATACAAACAGTAGCTGACAGACTTAGAAATGGCTTGTGTTGAAGATGGCTCTGCAGGTTCCATTTTGTATAATTATATAAAAATGAAAAAGTATTGATTGTGTGTGTAATTAATTTTCTCAAGTCGTCTTCCAGGACGGCACCCTGAGAGATGACTGGTCCACCTGACAGGAAACACAATCAAGAAAGAGGTTAAAAACCCCGCCCCTCCCTGCACTCCTCAGTTTTTGATTGTGTTTCCCCACAGCGAAACAGTTTGTTTTTTTCTTATAGACCTAAGGCCGTGGGCTGGAAGTCTCCCCCTGGGAACCAGACTGCAGGTTTTTGGAAAACCTTTGGGTCTGGTAGGGCTTACCCTTCCCGGGGGGTTCGTTTCCCCTATTTTCTCAGGGGGGCAATGAAGAGCTCCCCATGAGAACTGGAGGACCCTGGGCACTGTGAGTCTCCAGAACTCCAGGGACCATTTTCCTGCTCCCCCCTCTCCTTACCTGTCGGTTTTTGGAGAGGATTTGCCAGCTCTGCCGTTTGCTGCAAGATGCAGGTGTTTGCTGAGTGTCCTGGCCGCCTCAGCGCCGGCGGCTGTGTGTGGTCCGGCGCCATTTTGCGGTGGATCTTTCCAGAGGAAATGACGTCACGGCGGCCCGGACACTAGAGCGCGATTGCTCGAGACCTCGGCAAGATGGCGGCGGCGTTCGGAGCGCCATGAGGAGCCTGAAGCAGCACAGGGACTACAGGTACCAGCTGGGCAGGACCCTTTGTATATAAAGGGGGGTAGTTCCGGGCGGCAGAGGCAGCAGCGCAACAGGCAAGGAGCAGGCGTCCATGACTCACTGACTGATGGAGCAGGAGGAGTCTGCAGCTATTGTGGAGGCCACCGGGGGTGAGTCTACCAGGCTGGAGGAGATAAGGGAGAGGGTGGCCCTCTAGCCTTTAACCTCATAAGGGATCTCGGTTTTATTGTTACTAGCTAAACGGGCTTCTTGTTTTTTGCAGACACAGAAACCCAGAGTGTTGCCAGTAGACCGAGACCCAAAAATCCTTCCCGAACTAAGAGGTGTGGGTACTGCAAGACAAACTAGCTGCAGAGCACACCAAGCCGTTCTGTTACAAATGCATCCACAAATTGTCAGGGAAGGAGACTTCAGAAGTTATGAGGGATTTTCTCTCAGTACAATCTGAAATGCTGTCCACACTTAAAGCCTTTCAGGCTAGCCTCAATTCTAGGCAGGATAGCAGAGAAGGCTCATCCTCCCAGGATAGTGCCTTTTCTAGTGTGAGACAGGTAGGCACCATTCCGCAGAAACCGCCATCTTCTCAGGATTCGGAGGAGGAGGCGGATGAGGTGGAGGGCCCCTGCCGTAGTCTCCTTGAAGAAGGGGAAGACGCAGAGGATAGCCAGGAGGAAGGGGAACACTCCAGGCCAGGCAGACATATCTTCTCAACAGATGATATGGAGGGCCTCCTAGGGGCTATTTATGCTTCTGAGGAGATCCAGGAGCCGGAGGCTCAAACTTCTGTACAAGATAGGTTGTATCAGGGGTTGTCTAAGGCTCAGTCTAAAGTGTTACCTATCCACCAGTCTCTAAAAGACATTGTTTTAAGAGAATGGAAGGAGCCAGAGAATAAACTTCAGAAGTTTAAAACCTGGAAACGCAGGTGTCCGTTTAAGGAAGAGGAGCAGGAGAAGTTTTTTAAACTTCCCAAACTAGATGCATCTTTGGCCCAGGTGTCTAAACAATCTGACCTGTCTTTTGAAGACGCAGGTAACATCCGGGACCAAATGGACCGTAGGTCAGAGACCCTTTTACGCAGGGCCTGGGAGGCCAATGCGGCTACTCTAAGTCCGGCTTTAGCTTCAGCTTGTATAGCCAGGAATACTAACATGTGGCTGAATAAGCTGACTGACCATGTGGCGAGTTCTTCCAAGTCCAAGGATCTTTTGGACTCCTTGGAAGTAATTGGTAAGGCAGTTGCCTTTCTTGCGGATGCGGCAGTGGAGTCGGTGCGGACTTCAGCTAAGACAGCAGCGCTTCTCAATTCTGCCAGAAGAGCCATATGGGTTAAGACCTGGGATGGGGATCATACCTCTAAGACCAGGTTATGCGGTCTTCCTTTTGAAGGATCTCTCCTGTTTGGTACAGGGTTGGACCAGACCCTCTCCAGATCTACGGAGAAGGGAAAGAAGTTTCCGGTTAAACCTAAAAAGGCCAAAAAATTTTTTCGAGGCCCCCAGGTCAACAACCGGTTTAAAGACCGTAAGGAAGGAAAGAAGTGGGGTGTTGGTAAAGCCAAACAGAAGGGAACTCTCCTTTTCTCCGGCCCTAAGGTCGCAGACAAGGATCCTAAGTGACGCCAGCACCAAGGTGGGAGGGAGGCTGGCACAATTTATCCCACAGTGGGAGCGGGTAGCCCAGAGCCCTCTGGTCCTTCAGTGGATAAGAGAGGGCTATGGGCTAGAGTTTGCTTCCAGGCCTCCTCAGACTTTTCTACTGACCTTTTTACCCAGAGAAAGGCCAAAAGCCATAGGACTCATGGAAAATATCGAGCAGTTGGCGAGTCAGAGAGTCATTTTCCCAGTTCCGGCGGATCAACAGGGAAGGGGTTTTTATTCCCACGTCTTTGTTGTTCCAAAACCGTCCGGGAAATTCAGGTTAATCCTGAATCTAAAGAAATTAAATACCTTCCTGCGATACAAAGGGTTTCGCATGGAATCGGTCTATACGGTCAGAAAACTTCTGTTAAAAGAGGTCTTCATGGCTACCATAGACCTGAAGGATGCATATCTGCATATTCCCATTCTACCACAGCACCAGGTGTTCCTTCGCTTTGCTATCCGCACGGATCTGGGTACACAGCACTGGCAGTTCCAGGCCCTACCATTTGGACTGGGTGCCAGTCCAAGGGTGTTTACAAAGATACTTGCAGAGGTCATCTCCTACCTGCACCTTCAGGGGATTTCCCTGATACCATATTTAGACGATCTGTTGGTCTACAACCTTTCCAGAGAATCCCTTCTCCGGGATCTGGACAGGGTAATATCCACCTTGGAGTCCCTGGGGTGGTTGATAAGTCAGGAGAAATCCTCTCTGATTCCTTCCCAGACCAAACTCTACCTGGGTCTGTGGGTGGACTCGGTAAGGCAGAAACTGATCCTTCCGCAGGAGAAGATAGAAGCACTGATTACTTCAGTGTCTTCAATCCGGCACCAGAAGGTAGTATCCAGAAGAGTGATCATGAGGATTCTGGGTCTTATGACCTCATGTATCCCAGCAGTACCTTGGGCCCAGTTCCATTCTAGACCCCTGCAAAACTTCCTTCTATCCTCATGGGATGGAAAGAAGGAATCCCTAGATACTCTGGTGACCATCCCTCTAAGAATAAGAGATTCCTTACTTTGGTGGCTCAACCCCCAAAGGTTGGGGACAGGCCATCTTTGGTTCCAGCTTCAGCCGGTCAGAATAACGACCGATGCGAGCTCGTGGGGATGGGGGGCCCATCTAGAAGAACTGCAAGCTCAGGGTGTGTGGGACACACGACAGAGAATTGCGTCTTCCAACTTCCGGGAATTGTTAGCTGTCAGGGAGGCTCTAATAGCCTTCGAGGACAGGATCAAGGGGAAGGAAGTTCAGATCCTCTCCGACAATTCCACGACAGTGGCCTTTCTGAACCGTCAGGGGGGCACACGGTCGCTTCCCCTAATGAGTCTGACACAGGAGATTCTAGAATGGGCGGAGCAGAGAACTCCGTCCATTTCTGCGGTACACATAAGGGGAGTTTTCAATATAAAGGCAGACTTCCTCAGTCGTCAGACAGTACAGCAGGGAGAATGGGAACTAAATCCCGAAATTTTCACCATGGTCTGTCAACAGCTGGGTACACCGGAGATAGATCTCTTTGCCCGCAGGGAAAACAGGAGAGTCAAGAGATACTTTTCCCTCTGCAGGGAACGAGGGTCCGAGGGGGTGGATGCATTGGCTCAGGAATGGGATTTCAGTCTGGCTTATGCGTTTCCTCCCTTACCTCTGATTCCAAGAATCCTTCAAAGACTGAGTCGGGCCAGGGGCAATTTGATCCTGATTGCCCCCTGGTGGCCCAAAAGGTCCTGGTTTCCCACGTTGTGGAACTGGGCGGTGGTGCCTCCGGTTCAGCTCCCAGAACGTCAGGATCTTCTGCTTCAAGGCCCTCTTTACCATCCGAACCCCGGGTTCTTCAGGTTGACAGCCTGGCTGTTGAAAGGGAGTGCCTGCGCAACAAGGGGTGTTCAGAGAAGGTGATTGACACCCTGTTACTGAGTAGAAAGCCGGTAACTAGACGCATTTATGCTAGGGTCTGGGGGGCTTTTTCCCGTTGGTGTGAAGCGAGAAAAGTTCCCCAGAAGCAAATACCTGTTATTTTAGACTTCCTACAAGAGGGAGTAGACCGAGGTTTAGCCACCAAAACTCTGAAGGTTCAGGTGGCGGCCCTGTCTAGTTTTCTGGATGTCAGATTAGCCCTAGATCCTTTAATTAAGAGATTCTTGTCGGCTAGAGAGAGACTTTCCCCGGTGCAAATGAAGGAATTTCCACCGTGGGATTTATCTTTAGTCTTGGAAGCCCTGACCAGGGCACCTTTTGAGCCGTTGGCTCAATCTTCAGTCAGATTGATTTCTTTTAAAACCGCCTTCCTTCTGGCTGTTACTACAGCCAGAAGGGTGGGCGATTTACATGCTCTTTCTATGAAGGAGCCTTTTTTCCGCCTGTTAGAAGACCGAATTATTCTCAGGCAGGACCCTTTGTACCTTCCCAAGGTGGCTTCACGCTTCCATAGGTCACAGGAGATTATTTTACCCTCCTTCTGTCTCAATCCACAGAACGAGAAGGAAAGGGCCTTCCATACGTTGGATGTCAGGAGGTGTCTGTTGCTCTACCTAGATAAGGTTAAAGAGTTTAGGAAATCTCAACATTTGTTGGTTAGTTTTTGTGGAGTTCGAAGAGGCGAACAGGCCTCTAGAACGACCATTGCTAGATGGATTAGACAGGCTATTACCATAGCTTATGAGCATTCAGGTCAGACGGCTCCAACTAATCTTAAAGCTCATTCTACAAGGTCTCTGGCAACCTCTTGGGCAGAAAGAGCCGGAGCATCGGTAGATCAAATCTGTAAGGCAGCAACGTGGTCAAGCCAGAACACGTTCCTGAGACATTACAGAGTGGAACTGCTGTCACCCCAGGATCTGGCCTTCGGCAGAAAGGTCCTGCAAGCGGTGGTCCCGCCCTAAGGTAGGCCTGAGCTACTTGCTCCTCTCTCAGGGTGCCGTCCTGGAAGACGACTTGAGAAAATGACCAGTTACACTTACCGGTAACAGTGTTTCTGGGAAGTCTTCCAGGACGGCAGGCCTACTTCCCACCCGGTTTGTATTTTTTATATAGTGGTACATTGGAGGTGTTTTGGTTTCACTTTCATGCACTGGTGTGGGTCAATACTTTTGCACAACTGAGGAGTGCAGGGAGGGGCGGGGTTTTTAACCTCTTTCTTGATTGTGTTTCCTGTCAGGTGGACCAGTCATCTCTCAGGGTGCCGTCCTGGAAGACTTCCCAGAAACACTGTTACCGGTAAGTGTAACTGGTCATTTTAATACAGTAGTTGCCATAACTGGGAAATCTTTTGTTGGCATGTAACGTATCCTCCTAAAAGAAACCTGTGCTTTGGAAAATGTAGTGGCTTGTATAGCTGACCTCTGTCTTCAAATGTTAGTTGCCTGCCAGATATGCTGATATTTTAACTTCAATCCTGTGTCTATTACCTAGGACATGCCAGGAAGTGTAGTCCATGTATGATCTGCTTACTTGTTCTGGTTCAGGGACTCAACAGAAGCCAGTCCACATAGCAGCCAGCGAGCTAGGGTTTTCTGTAACGGAGATCACCAGTGCCAGTCACCATATTTCTTATGTACCAGATTCCTTTAGAAAAAAATGAAGTGCTACTTACTGTCAGTTTAAGATCCTTTTTTTGTAAGTTATAGTGAAACTGACCTAGGCCAAATAGTGCTTTAGGAACTAACAGGGCTGAAGAGCAGCCATGTGCCTCCTGTATGGGCCTTGCCTGAGTTTCAAGTTCAGATAGGTCCCTGTAATCCTGTAAAGCCCCCTTGGATCCTCGCCATGTCTGCCCAAATCGGCACAGAGCTTCGCCCCTGTCGACACCAGCTGTCAAATATCGGAGTATCTTCTGCCATGTTGAGGGTCCGATCCCCAGAACAAGCCTCTTGTATAGCCTGGTCTTAGTATCCAAGGACTGACACTGGTATTGGTTTAAAGGTAAGGGAACTGCTGCTGCAACAAGGCCCCCTGAGTTTAGCAGTAATATTAAAGTGTTTGTAAATGTGTTTGCATCCATAGTAAAAGCACTGAAATTGAAGTAGATACAAGTACACTGCTGCTCTCTTAGCTGCTGCTACTCTATCTGCTCTAACACAATATCGGCTGAAATAGTTATATAATACTGTTTTTTTTGGGCTTTGGGAGGGTCCTATGATATCTTAAACGCTCCTAGATGCAAAACGCGGCATGCAAACGCTGCAAAACGGGCATTTTTAAACGCTGGTTTGAAGCTGTCAAAAAATTTGTTCAGAGGAGGTTGCCTCAGTGTCCCGTGTACATTAAGCCTTAGGGTCTTTTAATTTGGGAGGCAAGTTTCATTCTCCGGATCCAGACACCTTTTTTATGTGCGACATTTTGGTAGTGATCACAGTCCAGCACACTAGTCTTCAGCCTGTTAGAATGTGTTGCTGGGCTCCACACATCTGTCCTGATAGAACACACACATTGGGTGTAGATCTTTGCTGAGTCTCTGCATCAGAGCAAACGTCTTTTTCTTTTTGCATACATTTAATTTTTCTCATAATGCATCAGTAATTTATAGTTCTTACTGATTTAAAATAAAACAAATTTACCGTAAACTATGAATTAACAGTAAATCCTTAAAAATAACAATGTACACATGTGCTTTATAAAAAAGTTTCTAGCAAATAATTTAAAATAGAATTGTGGAACAGGAGATGAAACTGTTAATGCTTATACAGGTTGAAATGAAAGGGTTAAGTAGTAAAAAAAAAAAAAAAAAAAGTATGTTCTGGTTAATTAAGAGTTAAAATGGTTCTAAACCCTTACACACCACTTTTACCTACAGGTAAGCCTGTAATAAGGCTTACCCAAATATCTCCTAAACCTGCACAATTTAGGAGATATTTACCATATACGCTTGCACCGACGTCATTGGCGCATGCGCACTAAAAGGGCACGATCGTGCTGTTTCTATAATGCCCATGCTGTGTAACTACAGCTAGTCAGAGAGCCCGAGTCTATGGCCCCGGAAGGAAGAGGGGTGAACATGGATGCGGCCACCAGCAGGGATCTATAAAAATGCACTGATTACTGTATAAATGTCACTGGCAGGGAAGGGGTTAATGCTAGGGGGCGATCAAGGGGTTAAATGTGTTACCTAGGGAGTAACTGTAGAGGGAGGAGACTCACAAGGGGCGTAGACCGATCGGTGTTCCTCTGTACTAGGAACACACGATCGGTCTCCTCTCCCCTGACAGGACATGGATCTGTGTGTTCACACACACAGATCCACGTCCCGGCTCGGTTACTGGCAATCGCGGGTGCCTGGCATAATAGGTGGTCGCCGGGCACGTGCACCGGATCCCGAGTGACGTGGCGTGCCCCCTAGACAGTCGGGAAGCCCAGGACCTCATATGACGTCCGCCCAGAATGGGGGATCCCTCCTGACGTCATTTGACTATGGGTGGGGTTTGAAGTGGTTAAGAGCGGTGTTTACACCGATACCGCACCGCCCCAAAGATGCTGCTTGCAGTTCCTTTTTTTTTTTTTTTTCTCGTCCTTCAAGCTCAGCGCCCCAGGGTGAAAACACTCGAGCTTTCATACTGGGGCTGTAGAAGAGGCAGTTTACATGCAATATTTTTAGCACAAAAACACCTGTAAAATGCCTCAGTGTGAAAGTAGCCTTATGCAGCTGAAAACAGAGGGAATGTGATCACTTGTAAAAGGGAAAAAGATATTTCCTAATGTGTGTGTCTACAGAAGTGTTTTTACCTTTCATGTAAACTGAAGGGGTTGTTTTACTTTAAATGCTTTGGCTACCCCTAGAATAGGTAAGTAAGTGAACCCTTGCAGTGCAGGAGCTGTCTCACTGCAAGGGTAGAGTTTTAGTTTTACTGGATTTGGCCCTTAAGGTTTTTTTTGTTAAGTATTTGACTTTTCTGTAGCACACAAATCAATGTACAGATTATATACAAGTGGTTAAGGCCGTGTTTGCAGAAGAGTGTTCAATGCAATGTGTTTTTCAGGCAGAGATCCACCAGAGACTTAACTGTCAGAAGAAGCAATAGAAAGCCGTAGACAGCCGCGTCTCACTTGCTAGACACCTTTATGTGTGACTTGAGCTCTCTTCCTGCCAAGCTTCCCTTTACAGCCGCAGTGTGAGCAAACCCAAAATCTTTGACTAGTAAAAGATTAAACTTGCCTGTATAGAATGTCTTCAGAGACAGAATCTGTATAGCCTGCTGGTGTCATTTGTTGGACTGTATTTATCTAGTATAGATAGATCCTTGAGAGGGCAATAATGTATACAAATAAGTGCCATGGACTGACTTCATTCCCAGTTTACCTCTGAGGTGTGTGAAACAAGGTGATTCTTCTGTAGGGTGCAAAAGATGTTCTTGTTTCGATGGGCCTTGGGAACACCAGTAATGCGCTCTGCTGATGTGTGAATGCAGGCTAAATCTGTCAATACATGCTACAGAATTCAGCCAGTTCAGCAGGGACCAGTTGCATTTTAATCCTTCTACCGATCGACTTCACTTCAACCAGCCTGTCGGATTTTCTTGTTCGATCATCACTGCTGACTATAGCCTGCAACACTGATCAGTGTGTTCTGATGCTGCCCCCATCCAGGTTAAGTGTGTGGATGGGGGGGATAGATAAAAAAAAAAAAAAAAAAAATCAACCTGCTGGTTTCGTTTTCGTTTTGCTCTCCTGTAACCCGTTTTCAGCATAGAGTGGTCTGAAGTCTGCTCTCTGCTGACATCACCAAGATCAGTCCAGGCCACCGCATCATCCCGACTTGGGAAGTCTGGATCCGCCAGGTGCCTGGATTGATAGCAGTCTGAGCCTCTCAGCGAGCCGCTTGCCCGCCCCTCCACAGCTCAGCGCTCCAATGAGCCTGGAGGAGCAGATCTCTCCGCTCAGGGAGGTGAGAGAACCGAGCCATCTGCAATGTTCGGTGGCTCGGTTCTCAGTGAAGAGGCGTCGGGGGATAGATGCTGCATCCACCTAGGTAAGTATGAATATGCAAAAAAAAACCCCATACTTCATTTTAAAGCGGAGGTCAACTGACGTGTTTTTTTTTCCCCCATTAACATTAACACCATCACATATTCACAATGGCACACTCACTGTTTTGGTGAATTATCTCCCCCGATGTCCGGTTTCGTTGTAAAGAAGAAGTTATAAAAAATGTGGACGGCCGTTTTCATCTTGCTTGTGGGCATTTGAAGCCCACAAGCATTAAAGGGGTTGTAAAGGTAAAAATGTTTTCACCTTAATGCATTCTATGCATTAAGGTGAAAAAACTACTGACAATACCGCTGCCCCCAGCCCCCCCGTTTTACTTACCTGACCCCTCGAAAGTCGGCTGCTCGTTCCCGACATCCATTCCGCTGCTCAGCCTGGCCGCTGATTGGCTACAGTGGATGGATTGGAAGCAGCGCAGCCATTGGCTCGCGCTGCTGTCAATCACATCAAATGACGCGGCGCGCTGGGGGCGGGGCCGAGTGATACAGCGAGCGGCTATAGCCGCACGCTGTATCACGGGAGCGCGCCCGCAACAACTAACCACCATGCAAGGGAGCTCGCATAGAGGTGGTTAGTTCTTTCGGGGAGGAGCTGAAACAGCTGCTGAGGGACCCCAGAAAAGCAGGTGCGGGGCCACTCTGTGCACAACGAGCTGCACAGTGAAGGTAAGTATAACATGTTTGTTATTTTTAAAAAATAAAAAAATTACCTTTACAACCCCTTTAATTTCCTGGTTCCAGTGATGCTGAGCTACCAGCATTCCTTGCTCGTTCCCGCGCATGCTCATTTGTAACGGTGCGGAATGCTGTAAACTTCCTGGTTGCCATCACAAGGGGCGGCGTTGTAGGAAGTTCATTTTTCCAAATCCCGTGAGAACTTGCGGCGGGCCTCCGCAATGACTCCTGGGAGCAATGACACAAGCTCCCAGGAGACAGTGCGGCGCACAGGACATTACGTATATACCCGCAAAATACCCACCCATAGCCGCAGGGGTGATATACCGGAAACTAAGATGAAAAGCAGAAATAAACAGGTACACTCGATGGGGAAAAAAAAAAAAAAAGTTCAGTTTAAGAATGAAAATATTTATGCAATTTGATTGAGCAAAACTTATAAAATTGGATGGACCTCCACTTTAAATAGGAGGTTCAGCCTGGGTGAAAAATTTTAAAAGTCAGCAGCTACAAATACTGTACTTAGGGCACTTAGTGGAGTGAAACTGGTGTCTAGCGTGTTCCACTTCTTAACTGCTCTTCAGCTCCGTGTGTGTGTGGTGTTTTTTAGTTTTTTTTCTGCCTATAAATTCTCCTCTTCTAATATGCCCGTAAGTGCCTATATGTGCATGGACTCATAAGCTAACATACAGGTGCTTTTACAGGCTATGTGCACGAGATTTTAAAATCCAAGAAATAGGGTTGTCCCGATACCACTTTTTTTAGTTGTTTTTTTTGTTTGTTTTTTTTTAATTTACATTTTTATTATTTTTTACAATTTTTTTTTTTTTATTTATTGCAATATGTGTTTTTTTTTTTAATCAGCCCTGTTGGGGGGCTTTGGTGAGATATCAGGGGTCTTAACAGACAGACAGAGAAAGAGACCAAGGATAGAGATTCCCCAGTCCCTTTCTCTGCAGCCTCAGCTGCACTGAGAATGAATGGAGAGAAGACAGCGGCTCCTCTCCATTCATAAACTGAGACATTGTAATCACAGGAGATCATAATGTTTCAATTATGTGCGTCAGCTGACTCTGTCCATTCACAAAGGAGGACATGGAGAGAGGGACGGCACAGCGGAGGGGGACGGCAGAGCGGAGGGAGCATGGAGGATGAGGTGACAGTCAGCAGTGATCGCGTGTGGGGGAGTTACAAGCACCGATCACCGCTGTATGTAACTAAAGCAGCTGAAAGCCGCAGGGGGAGAAGCTTGTAACTGCGCCCCACGCCGATCACTGCTGACTCTCAAGGTATCGGAGGAAGCATCGTACAAGTACTTGGGCAAATGCTCGGTATCGGTACCGATACTAGTATCGTATCGGGACAACCCTACCAAGAAACCTGCTAACATGGCAGCATGATGGTCGTCAATGGGCAGGCTAAATGTACCAAGTTGATCGATCAAGTAGGGTATGACCAGCCTGCCAGATTCTCTTGCGATTATCACTAGTGACTGTTATAGATGTTATCGAAAATCACTGTTTTTGCCCGGAGGGGAATGCTTCCCCGGCTGGGAGAATACAGTTGCTCGTTAGGAGGGATTCCCCTTTCAACACTGTCTGTGTTCATAGGGGAGTTGTGCAAATTTTGAAACTGTGTATGGCCTGCCTAACACACTAAAAACTGTTTGCTGTTGCCTAAAAACACATGTGAACTGTGAGAAAAACTCCCACTATATATACACTTCTCCTCACAGTTGTACTTTGCTGGCAATGGGTCCATGATATATTGAGGAGACACAAAGTAATACACAATTGTCATTGGTTGAATGTTAAACAAGTTGGCCGCCTGAGTTTTGTTTCTTTGATCTTCTTCTTTGTACAGCTCTTCCTCTTGCAGCCGCTTTAGCTTTTCTTTTGACCTTCATTAAGTCGTTGTGACCCTCATTATCTCCTGTTTAGGATTTGTGTGGTGCTGTGCTTTGGTTAATTCCTTCTCTTCAACTTTCCCTGCCAGTATCTCACAAGTCTCACTAAATCAGTGTTTTTGCTCTCAAACAAGTCAGGGCATATTTCAACAAAGCAATGGCTGAAGCACATTCAGAAAATCAATTTACATGTGTTTGAATGGATACTTTGCTTGGAGAAGAGAAGGCGGCAGATTAGTGTCAGGTTTTTGTAGAAGGATGATGAGCTGTGCTACTTGCAGTGGTCCTGTTGAAAGCTATCCAGGCATTTATACTTGTCGTCTGCACTTGAAAGAGCATTTTGGGTGCAAAAAAAAAAATGCATACAGTGCAGGAATATTTAATCACAAAGTGAAAGTAGATGTTTACCATATGGAACGTTTAAAGCGGACCTTCATTGCTATTCAGTGCCTAAATCTCTTCCCTTTTTTTTTTTTTTGCCGATAGTTGTGTCCTCTCTCTCCTGCAGGCTCCTAGGATTACCCTCCATGATTAAAGTAGAAGTTCAGTGAAATCCTAACTATATTTAAGCTTCATACACACTGCCTACATTGGCCGCAGCAAAATCGTGCCACGGTTTGTGGTTTCCCACGGCTGGCGTTCAAAACGTTCCCAGCCTGAACACGATTCTATGGCATTCAGGAGAGGGAGATTGAAGCTTCCCTGACCGCAGCAGCTCCTAAACTCTGCTAAGCCTATGTATTTATGGACTTGAGTTTAGGAGTTTTGGCAAATAAAAGCCGAGAGCTCCTAAACTCAAGTTTAGGAGCTGCTAGTGTACAGGAAGCCTTAAACCTGCTCACACCCTAATTCTAAGCTTACTCTAACTACCCTGTAAAGGTTAAATGTCTATACTTGGCTTTACTGAGGACACTCCAACCAGATGATTGGCTCCCGGGCACTCCAACCAGATGATTGGCTCCCGGGCACTCCAACCAGATGATTGGCTCCCGGGCACTCCAACCAGATGATTGGCTCCCGGGCACTCCAACCAGATGATTGGCTTCCAGTGCCGGCTTCAGTGTAGAGGAGGGACAGCCACAATGGATTCCCCATAGTAATCCTATGGGTGACGTTGGCATAGGCATTGCAGCCATTGTTGGCGATTTCTCCCCTTCACTGAAGCTGGATGCTGGAGAGATCGAGTGACTGGAGCGCCCTCAGTAGAGTTAAGTATAGACATCTTTCCTTTACAGGGTAGTTAGAATAGGCTTAGCATGGGGATGGGAGCAAGTTTTAAAGGCTAAGTTCACCTTTTTGTTTACTTTTTTTTTTAAATTAAATTCCAGCTCCCCTTTGTACCAGAGGAACTGCAGTCTGCTCACATAATCTGTAATAAAAACATCTTTGCCATTCTGAAGCTTCCCTCCAACCACTTTGCATATTATTGTATATATACTGTGATTCTGTACTTGCCAAATATGCTGCCGGAATCTACCTCCACTGAGTCTGGCTGCAACCATTTTAACTCTGGGCAGCTGAAGCTGCTGCCTGTTCACTTCCTGGATTTACACAGACACATCTCCAGCTCTGCAGCTCTGATTGGCCCTCTTGTGACCCTCCCTTCCTGGCAAACGCACACAAGAGTAAAAGCTGTGCATGATGTCAATAGCCTAGGATTTTTACTAGACAAACAGGAAGTGGGCAGTATAAGGTATTTACTGGCAGAAAAAAAATGTTTTACTATCCAAAACAAGGGCAGAAAATGTAATAAATGGAAAGATGAAAAAAGGACTTAAGTTCCGCTTTAATGTACTTATTTTGCAAAAATAAAACCACTTTCCATTAATTCTACACCGGCTTACCTCACTCTCTTCATAGCTGTTTAACCACCTCAATACTGGGCACTTTCGCCCCCTTCCTTCCCAGACCAATTTTCAGCTTTCAGCGCTCTCGCACTTTTAATGACAATTACTCAGTCATGCTACGCTGTACCCAAATGAAATATTTATCATTTTGTTCGCACAAATAGAGCTTTCTTTTGGTGGCATTTATTCACGACTCCATTTGTTTTCTTTTTTTTTTTTTTTTTTTTTTTTTTTTTGCGATATAAGCACGGAAATTTGGAAAAAAACTATTTTCTTCTTTCTGTTTTAAAAGAAATCCAATAAAATCGAATTTTGTCATAAATTTAAGCCAAAATGTATTCTGCTACATGTTTTTGATAAAAAAAATCCCGTTAAGTGTATAATAATTGGTTCGTGTGATCACAGACATATGTACGCAAATAATCATGTACAGATGTGCGCAGGTGATCACGGACATATGTACGCAAATGATCATGTACAGATGTGCGCAGGTGATCACGGACATATGTATGCAGATAATCATTGAGACATGTGATTTTAGTGGGACATATGTGGGGGACAGCTTTTTTTATTATTTGAGGACGTGTTTTGGGGATATGTGTTTTGGGGACATTGTGTGGGGACATGTGTGTTTTACACTATGTGGGGACATGTGTGTGTTTTACATTGTATGGGGACATGTGTGTTGACACTAGGTTGGTGATCAGTGAGTAAAAAGCTGTAAAAAACAGCTCATACTCACTTATCAGCCGACTGCAGCGATCCCCTCTCCTCTCCTCAGCGACAACTTCCGTGTGAGGAGAGGAGAGCTGATCGCCTAGCAACCAGCTGTGTTTACATCACATGACGGCTGTGATTGGACACGGCCGTCGTGATCAGGAGGGCCAATCACAGAGCCCTCCTGCCGATCGGAGATACGCTGTGTCCGGGTGACACGAGCGCATCGGGATTGCGCCGCTGCGCGGGATCCCGCTCCTTCTGAGGGACGTTTCTGAATGACCACTTAGGAGAGAGCGCCCACCCGGCCGTTTATGTACATTGGCCGGGTTTGAAGTAGTTAAACACACTGCTCTGCCTTCCTTCCTGGTCAGACTTTTGGGTCATGACACAGGAAGGAGTTGACCAGCTGATCTCAGCACACACCCTGCATCATCTACCCTCAGCTGGTCAACTCCTTCCTGTGTCATGACCCAAAAGTCTGACCAGGAAGGAAGGCAGAAGTAATCGAGCTGTGTTTAAACAGCTATGAAGAGAATGAGGTAAACTGGTGTAGAATTAATGGAAAGCTGTTTTATTTTGGCAAAATAAGTACATGAATGCTATACTGGTACATAGGGGAGCTGGAATTTAGAAAAAAAAAAAAACAAAACAGGTAAAATTAGGATTTGACTCAATGTGTTAGACACTTTCTAATATAGTTATACCTATGCAGGTACCATAACTGCTTTTGCTTAGTTTTAGAAACAAACTTTCCTATCTGCTTTACACGGTTAAAGTGTCACTAAACCCACATCGTAAAAAAACACTCACTAAATAGTGTATTACATGGTGTTAATACTCTGTCACTATGAGATTTCTTTTCTGTATTCTGCAAAAAAACCTGGTTGATCCTGCTGCTCCCTGTCCCTTATTCAGCTAGGGATTTTAAAGCTGTGGTGGCAACTCTGAACATGCTCAGTTTTCAGTGAGTTTCTATGCTGAACATTTCCAACCTATCACATCTGAGCAGCCCGTGTGACTATATATAGAGTCACTCGTGTGAATATACACAGTGGTAAATAACAGCCCACTCCCTTTCTCCTCCTCCATGCCCGCTAAACACAATGGGGGCAGGATATTACATGTTACCTCTTTTTCTAAGACACAGGCTGGAGGTGCACGGCACAGCCTGTGACTGTCAGAAATCCGCCTACACCTTGTTATTTTCACAAAATAAAGATTTGATTTCAAGTGTGTGTGTATAGATAGATTCTCACAAAAGTGAGTATACCCCCCATATTTTTGTAATTATTATCTTTTCATGTGACAACAGTAAAGAAATGACACTTTGCTACAATGTAAAGTAGTGAGTGTACAGCTTGTATAACAGTGTAAATTTGCTGTCCCCTCAAAATAACTCAACACACAGCCATTAATGTCTAAACCGCTGGCAACAAAAGTGAGTACACCCCTAAGTGAAAATGTCCAAATTGCGTCAAATCAGCCATTTTCCCTCCCCGATATCATGTGACTTGTTAGTGTTACAAGTTCTCAGGTGTGAATGGGGAGCATGTGTGTTTTAAATTTTGGTGTTATTGCTCCCACTCTCTCATATTGGTCACTGGAAGTTCAACATTGTGTGAATAGTATCACTTTAAGGTCCTCTTAGTTGGGGTTGGGGATACAGACAGTATTTCTATTCCATAGTCTGGGGTGAGATGCTGGGGGTAGGCTGTGATTTGGGATGGGGGTGTGTCTGAGACGCGGTCTGATGGGTCAGAGGGCCCCGGTGGCTGAACAAACCTCCCAATACAGGCATGATGTTTGTCTGCGCAGTGTCCTGTACCTCCTGAATGGCCTTTCAAAGCATGCAAACTGACCACACTAATACTGATCAGCTTTTGTGCTTTGTGTGGTCATTTTAGACACACAGGAAAAAGGTACCTGGCAGGATCAACCAGGCACTTCAGACAGAAATACATGAAAAAGACTATGATTTATAAAATGCACATATATGTGATCACACACAGAAAATAATAATTTGTTTTTAAGACTTAAAACCATTTTAGGGAAAGGCCATTGGAGTGGGTGGTATGACGGGCAGAATGTTATACTGTGGATATTTGTTACTTCAATAAAAAGCTTCTCAGTGTCATTGGCGTGCAGCCTTCTTTCCATTTGGGCACATTCGAAGTAGATCTGTTCTCTGTTTGGTCACTAAACCGCGCTATTCTTGCATATAAGTCAGATGTAAAACTGAGCCCGGGGCTTTTCTGTAAAACTAAAGATCCTGAGACCTATGTATTTATACTTTTTGGCAGTGTCTTTCTTATTTACAAAGTAGTCATTAGTTTTATGCGTCCTAAAAGCCGCACACCAATTGCTATAGAAAACTACACATGTGGCTTTCCTTGCCCCATCTCTCCCCTACAGTCTGGCCACATACTCTGATGACATTGCAGCAGTTTTCCGACTGCCTCACGCCGATATATGTCGGCAGAAGTGCACGTGCAGGCAGATTAACGTACCTGTACGTTGCCCTTTACGAAGCGTTTTGCGCGTGCTCCGCCGTCACCTCTGTGAGTGTGATAGCGGGTCCTGCGGACTCTGTGTCCGCAGAGATACCTGCGATCTTTTCACGGAGAGGAAGAACAGGGAAATTCTGATGTAAACAAGCATTTCCCTGTTCTGCCTAGTGACAGGACACTGATCACAGCTGTAATCGGGAGCGGTGATCAGTGTCATATCACACATAGCCACACCCCCCCACAGAATCACTCCCTAGGACACACTTAACCCCTTCACTGCCCCCTAGTGGTTAACCCCTTCACTGCCAGTCACATTTACACAGTAATAAATGCATTTTTAATTGCACTGATCGCTGTATAAATGTGAATGGTCCCAAAATCGCGTCAAGTGTCCGATCTGTCCGCCATAATGTCGCAGTCACGCTAAAAAACGCTGATCGCCACCATTACTAGTAAAAAAAAAAAATTATTCATAAAAATGCCATAAAACGACCCCCTATTTTGTAGACGCTATAACTTTTGCGCAAACCAATCAAACGCTTATTGCGATTTTTTTTTTTTTTTTTAATCTACCAAAAATATGTACAATACGAATCGGCCTAAATTGAGGAAAAAAAAATGTTTTTATATATTTTTTGGGGATATTTATTATAGCAAAAAGTAAAAAATAATGCATTTTTCAAAATTGTTGCTATTTTGTTTATCGCGCAAAAAATAAAAACCGCAGAGGTGATCAAATACCACCAAAAGAAAGCTCTATTTGTGGGAAAAAAGATGTAAATTTTGTTTGGGAGCCACGTCGCACAACCGCGCAATTGTCTGTTAAAGCGACGCAGTGCCGAATCGCAAAAAGTGTTCTGGTCTTTGGGTGGCCAAATGGTCCGGGTCTGAAGTGGTTAAGGTAGACTCTTACTTTTGGCACTCATTTGAAGGATTCAAAATGAAACTGGCTCTATATCAGTATCTTTAGAACACAGGCAGGTAGGTAAGGTTTTGTGATATGTATACGTGACCTGGATTTTTTTTTTTTTTTTTCCTCCTTCAAGAAAGCTTGAGATTCACTTTAAATAATGCACTGAACAATTTCTTTGAAACAGTTCACTGCACAGCAAGACTGGGGTAACCGACTGTTTTAGTTTCTTTTTGAATGTATTTTTTATTGAAGGTGTGTGTGCGTGTGTGTTTTTTTTTTCAAATCTAGATATGTAATTGAGGAAGGAAACATTTTTATTTAGCCAAAGCAATAGCTTTCTGCCGTATTTAGGCTGTATTCATACTATAGCATCTCATGAACTTTTGTACAGTCACACATTTTACGTGTGTTTAGCAAATGCACAAAAAAGTGTGGTGCGGTTCATTATTTGCAAACCTGAAGTGGTAAGCAGTTTTTTTTTTTTGAATGACAAACATGGCAAGTGCAGGGCTGAAAATATGTGTGAAGCTCAAAAAGACACACAAGCTACCAAGTGCTTAGACAAAAACTATCCTATGCATGAGGCTTGGAATTGTGCGTCGGTGTGAATAGAGTCATACAGTTGCTAATGAAGTCTTCTGTACCTTTGGTATCATCAGCGCGATGTGCACTGACCTGCAGCAGTTCTTTACACACACATCGCTTCTTCTTACTTTGGAAGTTAGACCCTTGTGATAAGTAGTTAGGTGGCATCTAATGTATAATGAAAAGGCATCAAGTCCATCCCTTGACCCTTCTAAAGGACTGCCCAATTGCTTTGCCTTTTTTACACATTGTATGCATTATGTGACGTTAGCCTATCAAAATGAATAGGCTGTATTGTGCTTCAAGGTGGTCCTGTCACATTTTTTGAAATGTACCACATTACATACTGAAAACAGATTTATCATTGGTGTTAGAGGACGCAATGATTAACCTCTTACCCCCCCCATATGCCAGCATTGGTGTCCGTGATTGTAATAACCCCCAGCATTAAAGTGGTTGTAAAAGCAGAAGGTTTTTTTTTTATCTTGATGCCTTCTGTCCACGAGTGCCTTGGCCGTCCAGGACTCTCTCTCTCTTTATTGGCTAAGACACAGCGGCACCATTTGGTTTCCACTGCTGTTAAGGTTTGCCAATGGGGGGAGGGAGGAGGCAGGGCCAAACCGGGCTCTGTGTCTGAATGGATACATGGAGCTGTGGTTTGGCTCGGGTGCCCCTAAAGCAAGCTTCTTGCTTAGCTACGTTTAGCTCAGCCTTTCCCAAAGAGAGTGGGACTGAACAGTATGCCGACAGAGAGTGGGAGCTCTATTAGGGCAAAGGTAATGGGGAGAGCTAGGACATTTTGTGTGCCATTCAAACTCTGGTGGGAAGGGCACGGGGGCAGTGGGCGGTTGCTTCCTGAGTCATCACCTCCTCTGCAACTTCTACAATGGCGTACTGTGTTTAAATGCCGCCTGTTCCCACACAGCTGCAGTTTGCTAGAACTTCTCTTGCAACACAGGACAGCTCTTTGCTAGGAGGATCTCAGAACCCCCCAAAAAAAGACTGCAACTGAAGTGTATGGGCTGCAGCCCTTCAAGTTCAGACGCAGGTCAGCAATATGAATGATTCAATTCATTCCTTTTTATACCTACTGATATTGTTGGTATCAGTATTATATATTATATCAGTATATTGGGTCATTCCCTCCGGGTCCTCTGTGTCATTGATATCTCTATAGGTACAGGTGACAGACAAATAACAAACCAACCATTTATTCTATGTATGTAGGTAGGTGTCATCCAGATCCCCCTCATTTTTACCAGTCTCTCATCTAACTCCATTTGCAGTAGGCACTCTCGCAGGTTTAATCCTTATGCACACCTTTGTACGTATGTGTCTGTGTTTTCATATACACAGGTGCGTTTACACAAGAACTTTTCCAATTCTGTCACCATTGAATATACACTAGTGACTTCCATCTTGTGGAATATATGCATTCTCTTTATGTATGTATATGTGTATATATTTATATATGTTTTGCGTTCAAACTTTAAACTACAACTGTATTTAGTGAACCCACTATATTAAGTAGAGCTAATGGTCTACGGTTTTATTGGTTCACTGCTCTAATACTTTTTAAGTAATGGTTTTAAAATAATTTTTGGTTTTTAATGTTTCAATACTTCAATGAGTTATTCTAACGTTTCAACCTCCTAATACTCCGATTATACGTCTCTTGTCTGTAATAACAATATATAATCCCAACACTTTCTATACATGTGCCTTCTACTACAACCTTAATTATACACACATACATTTGGTATTTAACTCATCTAGAGAGCTGTGATGTGGATACTTCTAGTGTAAAGGAGACTACATCACCCACCATGTGATACATCTCCCAATCAGCCACTCCTCTCCATGTATATCTACCACATTTTACAGACTTTCTTTTGCTTTCCAAGGCTCTGATGAAGAGGGAACCCCTTGAAACATGTTAGCCTACCATTGAGCATTTGCCCTTGAATGGGCACAATTAATTCTTAAAGCAGAGGTCCACCCTAAAATAAAAAATGACATTAAAATTCTACAAAAAATATATAAAAAAAAAAATTGGAAAAAAAATTTTTTTTTACTTACCAGAAACCCCTGTTGCTAGGCAGTCTTCCTAATCTGCCTCTTCCTATTCCGCGGCGCTGCTCTGTCACTTCCTCCTCTTCGATGAGCTGCCCCGTTGTATTCTCGGACATGTGTGTGTCCCAGAAAACAACAGGGCCATTCACAAAGCGCCACACGACTCGCGCATGCGCAGTAGGAAACGGGCACTGCCTGTTTTCCCTTAGGATGGCGGTGCCGACACCCGATCTGATGGACGGCTCGGCCTGGGGGGGGGGGGGGGTGGTTGGTGGGGCGACATCGCTGGCTCGGTGGACTGGTAAGTGCCCTTATTAAAAGATTAAAAGTCAGCAGCTACAGTGTTTGTAGTTGCTAGTTTTTTTTTTTAAACGGCCCGACCTCCGCTTTAAACTATATCACTTTTTTTTTTCGCTCAGCGTTCTTCGGACCACCCCTGGTCAGTTTAGGCAGTGGGACACGCATGATCATCCTATACTACTCACCATTCGAAATTACTACCACTTTACATCAATACCGCCTGCACGAGTGCAGGAGAAATATTCTTTTTCTGTTCATATTCATATGCACTGCATACTAGCATGACAGACCTACTGGCACATGGAGCCGTCCAGCGCTGTGCTGTCATGGCTCTCACATATCCCTGGCGCTTCCATGTACCTCTGGCCTACCTTCCATGTTTCCTATCCTATGCCACTTGCCGAGTCAGGGTGACGTCAGTCCTGCGCATGTGCGTGGAAGTCACATCGCTGGACAGTCACATCGCTGGACAGTTTTTTTAGTGAAAGGGTAGGGGTACTTTTGTACCCCCTTACCATTTCACACAGGGGGGAGGGCCCGGATCTGGGGGTCCCCTTGTTAAAGGGGGCTTCCAGATTCCGATAAGCCCCCCCCGCCTGCAGACCCCCACAACCACCGGCCAGGATTGTGGGATGAGGCCCTTGTCCTCATCAACATGGGCACAAGGTGTTTTGAGGGGCTACCCCAAAGCACCCTCCCAAGGTTGAGGGCATGTGGCCTGGTACGGTTCAGGAGGGGGGGGGGGGGACGCTCTCATCTCCCCCTCTTTTCCTGCGGCCTGCCAGGTTGCATGCTCGGATAAGGGTCTGGTATGGATTTTGGGGGGGACCCCACGCCGGTTTTTTTTTTTTTTATTTTGGCGCGGGGTTCCCCTTTAAAATCCCATACCAGACCTGAAGGGCCTGGTATGGAATTTAGGGGGACCCCCCCATGTCTTTTTTTTTTTTTTTTTTTTTACATTTTGGTTCGGGGTTCCCCTGTGGGGAATTCCCATGCCGTTTTTATCAATGAACTTTTATGTGTATTGTCGGACTGGCAATTCATTAATAGCCGCAAGTAGTTTTAAATGACTTTTTTTCCTTTGAAATGTCATTTTGCTGGCAGACTGTTCTAAACACGGGAAACATGCGCCCCTTTACAGGCATACTATAGACACCCCCCAGCTACGAAATTTAAAGGAATATTATACTTGTATTGTTTGACTTTAAGCATTATTAAAATCACTGTTCCTGAAAAAACGACCGTTTTTAAAACTTTTTTTTTGCATTGATACATGTCCCCTGGGGCAGGACCTGGGTCCCCAAACACTTTTTTTTGACAACACATTGAATATAAGCTTTTAAAATTAGCACTTTTGATTTCTCCCATAGACTTTTAAAGGGTGTTCCGCGGCATTCGAATTTGCCGCGAACACCCCAAATTGTTCGCTGTTCGGCGAACTTGCGAACAACCGATGTTCGAGTCGAACATGAGTTCGACTCAAACTCGAAGCTCATCCCTACTCAGGAGGAGCCGCTGTACTAACTACCTCACATTAGTACAGTGATCTCCCCTGCTGTTCTGTTTTCTGATGGGGGGTTGGGCGTTGGCTAAAAGCGCTGATTGCGAGCCAATCGGCAGACCTTTTTTGGTCATGCTCCTTCATCAGAAGCCGGCTGAACAGACCAACTCCAGTACACACGAGCTAAATGTTGGCTGGTTTCTATTGAACCGACCGATGCTATGACATTCGGCCCATATGTACTAGGCTTTAGGAATGTTGCATATTTGGTTCGTTGGGCACCCATAGCTGCTCTATACAAGAATAGAATTCAAATATTGTTCGGTGGAGATAAGCCCTGTTACATTGCGTGTCAGTAGGGCTTCCTTGGGTTGGTAGTCAGTGAAAATGATGCCCTTTACTTGAATGGTTAGCGGTCACCTGCCTGGGAGGCAAATTGCTTATGATTTAAGGTATCCCTGGTTTAGAGAGGCTGGTCTTGGTCCTCACTGACACGGGTATTCTGTTTTAAGTATCACTGTGAAAGTTTTAGCTAAATATCATAATCCTAGTTTTCCTGACGTCATTCATGCTAATCATTTACATCCCATGAATGCGCTGTTTTCCTTTTTCATGTACCGTGTGTAACTCCTTTTTATTGTAGGTTTTTTGCCATAATGAGCAAACTGATCTGTCCCTGAAACACATCTGTGCTTCCTGCTTGGCAGGATAAAATTTGTCACTCGTATTGCTGATATTAGGGTGTGCCACATGTTTTTACATTCCTAAGCATTTGAAGCGGGACATTTTCTTTTGTTTGACCTTCTGCTAAGTGGTACTGTACACACTGTTCAATAAAATGATTCTTCACAAGTGGTAATACTACTAATTTAAAGTGTTGGAAATTGGTTTCTACATTGGATTGGTGTAAGTATGTGTGGGCTGTACATACTGTATTCAGACTGAAAGGTGCTTCTATTGTTTAGTGCAGTCTGTACTTATTTCTCATACAACTTGTGTTTGGATGGAAATTGCTTAATTTACACAAATGTATTTTCTGTTATGTTGTCCCTTCTGTGACCATACCAGTGCAGCCACAGTGTCCCCTGATCACCGCCACACCAGTACAGGCAGTGTCTGTGTTCCTGATCGCTGCCACCTTAGGGCCAGTGTTGCCAGTCTGCTATCAACCGTGTTAGGCCCCTTTCACACTGGGGCGGTTTGCAGGCGTTATTGCGCTAAAAATACCGCCTGCAAACCGCCCCTAAACAGCCTCCGCTGTTTGTTCAGTGTATACTTACACCAATCCAATGTAGTTCACACTGAAGCGGTGCGCTGGCAGGAGAAGAAAAAATCTCCTGCGAGCCGCATCTTTGGAGCGGTGAAGGAGCGGTGTATTCACCGCTCCTAAACCGCTCCTGCCCATTGAAATCAATGGGACAGCGCGGCTGTACCGAGGCTATACCGCTGCTATAGCCGCGCTGTACAAGTAGTTTTAACCCTTTTTTGGCTGCCAGCTGGGGGTTAAAACCGCACCGCTAGCGGCCGAATACCGCGGTAAAACAGCGCTAAAAATAGCGCTGTTTTACCGCCGATGCCCCCTACCGCCCCAGTGTGAAAGGGGCCTTACTGATCAGTCGCATCAGTACTGTGTCACCAGAGCCAGTGCAGATAGCAAGTGTTCCTGATCATGGCCCCACCAGTGCAGTGCTGATTCTGCCTGCCGCCTGTACTGACCCTGTTCGGTTTATTGACCACATTGCTGCCTGGACCAATCCTTTGCCTTTCTTCTAACCATGTGATTGCTTGTTGCCTGAACTGACCCATCTGCATGTTCCTGCGAGACACCAGTCTCCACCACCCCCTGCAGACAACGCACTTTTGGAACCACAGGAACTTTTGTTCCCCATTGTCCAGCCTCCTTAGTTACTGAGCAGTGAGCATGATGTTTCTGGGGGCAGCCACGTACCAGTAGGCTAGGCTTGCTTGGCTGATAGGTACAGGTGATGCTGTTAATTGTACAGAGGCAGATATTATAGGGCACAGTTTTTCATATGATCGGCTGATTTTTATGACACGATTTCGAGTAGATAATCAGTCCGAACTGAAAGTCTAAAACATAGTATCTCTATACTCATGAGTAGCAGGGTATGTCCTTGGTTAAAAAAAAAAAATTGTAGTATAATACATTTTGGCCAAAGTATAGTTTTAGGCCAGGAAAAAATAAATAAATGTGTGTCTATTTTCTGCAGGAGCCTAGAAAGCTTTTCACCCGTGATTAGCGGATCAGGGGTGCAATGATCAGGCTTCTTCAGACATTCCCTGCATCTTTCTGCCCACAGGGCTAGTGAATGAACAACGAGAGCGCTTCTCGGCATCCTCGCAGTTATTCAGAACCACAAGCCATCATCTGCGCTGCTGACGGGGAGTCTATCAAGGGAACTGGCAGCAGGAGCTGGAACATGTTACACCCTAAATATTGAGGGTGGGACATGTAACATGTTTCAAAAGGAGGACCTATAGCCTTTAAATACCACCAAAAGGAAGCGCTATCTGTCTTCGCAAAGAGATATAAAATTCACAGTGCTGAAAAATGGCCAGGTCAGAAGGGGGGGGGGGGGTTACCTTGCTGGTCTTCATGAGTTAAAAGAATGTTAGTCCTGTAAAAGAAGCCCATCACTTTGACTGCCCATGGCTTGAAACTCTGATGCTTCATTGCTCCATGGTATGCAAATACCTGCTACTCCGGCCACATGGGTTCATTCCACCAGGACATAGGACTCGGGGGCGAGCAACTACTGCATGCAGCTGGTAGAACGGATATTTACACGTACCTGGGTAAGGTGAGAGAGGTAAAGAGGATGAAGATCCACTTTGAGTGTCCTTTATGGTGCCATGATCTCTTTAATTTATCCAGTATATCCAGCGTGTACGCATGTATATGACTATGTGGCAGTCTATCAAAAAAGATGGTTCAGACATACATTTACATCTTACCACTGTCATTATCTTCCTTGCTTTAAATGGCATTCTAAAACATTTTATGGTTTTCCTATGAATGGAAAGAATCTGCTTAGAGCCTGAAAGTTTACAAAGTAGGGTTTAAAAGGAAATCATTTTTGTAGTGCGTTTTTTTTGTTTTTTTTCCTCACTCTGTTTAGTAAATTTGTGTGTTTAAAATATAGTAAAGGTACAGTGTATGTTCTTGGTATTAAATGGGTCCATTACATAGTGCAGCTGGGTAGTTGTGCTTTACTGTTCATCTATCACACCCCGTTCACACTGAATGTGGCTTTGAAATCGCGCTACTTCAACGTGTTTTCAAAGTCGCCGGTCAGTGCAATTTCATGTGCAGCTTGCCGATTATCTGTCAAACTTCATGCACAGTTGTCTATGCAAGCCACACATGAGATTGACAAAAATGGTGCAGGAACCTTTTTTTAAATCGCTGCAAGTCAGTCGCACCGATTCAAACGGTTCCCTAGCACAAATAGGGTGTGACTTGTCATGTGATTTTTAAGCTGCCAAATTGCATGACAAGTCGCACCAGAGTGAACGGGGCTGAGTCTACTTAGTTGATCTGTCTGGACTTTAAATTTGTTAACATGGCTGTTGTAAATTGGTCATTAGTCATGTTAACATTCTGATACAGTTGGTTTCCAACTTGCGAATGGGGAAGTTTGCATTTATCCGTAGGCGGCTCAGTGGGGATCCATGCGAAAAGGTGGTGGCAGGAAGCCACATTGAAAGTGATGGGAATGTGACAACGCCTGCAGCTATTCACAGCACTTTGGGCATAATTACTCACACAGTGATTACCTGTGGATGTTAAGTTGAGACAAATGTTAAGCCAGTCTTTAGGCTGGCCATACATTATACAATTTTCTCGTAAAATGTTCCTTTTAGTTTTACCAAAATGCATATAATATGAGGTCAAACCTAAACAACACTTTCAGTTTGTATGCAGTCAGGCAGGTCCTTCCACTACATAGTTGAAGGTAAATTTAAAGGAAACTATGCAGAAATTGTATAATGTATGGCCAGCCTAACTGTCCATGAAGCTGATTACAGGCGTGTTAGCTGGAGTAGGAACTTTGAGAGTCGAACATGATGAGGCCTATCTGTCCTGTGCTTTGAAGTCTGAAGATACAGCCAGCTGCCATGAATGCTGACCCGTGTGCTCTCTCCATAGTGTCTGAATAAAGCCGCTATGCTGTGTGTGGTTTTCATGGGTTCTTGGAAAGGTGAAACAATGCAGGTTCAGGTTAGGTTTCAAGCAGCATTAGTACATTTACAGCGTGACTGATCACATTTCTTTTTATATTCACCGGCTTCAGTACTTCTTTTATGTGCATAATCAACTTCCCTGCAACAATAACTTTCTTGTATGTGACACAGCTAGCTCCTGTTTATATATGATAATGTTTTCTCTCTACAGTTAGAAGATGCAAATTTTCCTCATTAGATCCCTCCTCTTAGTACTATGTAATAACGGTTTGTGCTACATAATACTAAATTTCTTACTACATCAGAAATTAAAGTAGGTGTTCTATGAATTAATTGTTTTCTGTAAAAAAAAAAAAAAAAAAAATTATTGCTTGAGAAGAATTAATAATTTTTTTTCATGTATGTTTACACAAGCATTTTGAAATGTGGGTGCTGCCATTGATGACTTGTACATCAATGGCCTTCTCTCACAATTTAGTAAGTACCCAGCACAACCATGTTCCTTCATACTGGGTGTCCTGACTCCTGATCTGTACATTCTTGGTTCAGATCAGTGACTTGGGCAAATATTTAAAACCCAGTTCCATATTGTTTGGTGGGGATGGATTAGAGCCTCGGGTTATTTGCCTTCTGTGTCTTCAAGAGATTTCCTCTCACTTTCCTTTGGGACAGGATGTGATGGGAAATTTCTAAAATGGGTACACGGGACTGCATCAACTTGTTTTTTCACTCCTGTGTCTCCATCTTCCTGTCCCTGTAGCATCCTGTATATTTTATTGGCCTACTACTGTCACAGGGGCAGGTAGTTGGGTAAACTCTCCCCAATGAGGACAGCAATAAATACTGTATTTTTCAGTTACGGTATTTACTTTTCTCAAACATGTCAATCATTAGGATGCTTTAGGATGACAGCCCAGAGAATGCAAAATGGGTATTGATGGCTTCCTTTTATCAGAATTGAAGGATAAGTTCATCTTTTGTACAAAAAATAATAAATGCACATCCTTTTTGCAGGTAAAAAAAAATGTGCATTTATTCTTTTTAAATTGTAGGTGCCTGTAAAGCATTGACTCAGCGATGAGATCACAGATGCTATGCACGTTTCCTCCGCACTGTCAGCATATCTGCTTACTGGTACATCCCGTATTGGTAAGCTGATTTCTTGCTGACAGGAAGACTCGAACTACCACAGTGCTCCATAGCGCCATGCTAGCTCATTGATTACAAGCCGACAGCCGCTAGGGCTATCGGGGCTTATAGTTCATTAATAGACAGAGCTTTGTGTATGAATGATGTGGCCATGCGGGGCTTTGCTTTCAAAAATTGACAGCTAGTACGGGGAACTTCTCCCTGTACTGCTGGAATGGGGGGGGGAAGCAGGCAGCTGCAGCACTGGACACATCTTGCATGTTCCACTCTAAAATCAAATGTAACATGTTCCCAGAGGTGAACTTATCCTTAAGAGCCCTTCACACTGCCAGAGCAGGGGCGTTAGCAGTAAAGCGCCATCACCGTCAGTTTTTCAGCTGTTTTCGGGTGCTAGTGGGGAGCTTTAAACCCTGCTAGCGGCCGAATAAATGGTTAAAGGCACTGCTGCCTCAAAGAAGCTGCTTGCAGGACTTTTTTGACGTCCTACCAGCGCAGCGCCCCAGTCTGACAGCCCTCGGGCTGTCACACTGGGATTGCAGATGAGGCTATTTACAGGTGCTATTTTTAACGCTAAAGCGTCTGAAAAACGCCTCCAGTGTGAAAGGGGACTTAAAGGTTATGTGTAATATATATATTATATTAATTTGTGTGCGTGCGTGTGTGTGTGTGTGTGTATATATATATATATATATATGTATGTATGTATGTATGTATGTGTGTGTGTGTGTATATATATATATATATATATATATATATATATATATATATATATATATATATATATATATATATATATATATATATATATATATATATATATATATATATATATATACACACACCTCTGACTTGTAGCCAGCCTCCTGATGACTTGCATGCATCGTAAGCTGTCAATAGTGGACTGGCTGTAAGAACCAGCAAGACAGCTGGCTACCAGAGGATGCACATCAGGACACATGCTGTAAAGTACCCTACGGCCTTCTGGAATGTGTGACTTCAGTAGTAGGGGAGGCTGCAGGTGACTGGGACATTCTTGACTTTGTGAGAATCCCAGAAGTTCTTAGAGGGAAAATGAAAAGGTTTTTGAAAATAAATAAAAAGTAAATGTCCAGTTGAGAGAGAGGTGGGTGATTATAAGTGCATTGATGGAAAGTGGTTGGGGAGGGTGGCGGTCCACTTTACTGAAAATTTAATTTTTAAAACCAGCCCCCATTGACCTCCTCTACCTGCAGGCATTATGGAGCTGTTTTTGTCATCAAAGTTGATAAGCTGTAATCTAGTTCGTTTTGGTGGGTTTTTCAGAAGCTTGATTTCACCCTGCTCTCCCCTACACTAGTGACTTGGCAGCCTTATAGCTTGTGATTCGTGTTAAACATTGTATTATCATCGCACTGTTGCTTTTAATCTGCAGGAAGATCAAAGAACTATGCGTGTTATCTTACAGGGGTGCCTAGAGTGGTTTGACACGGGGGTTTGCTAAAATTGGAGCACTCAGAAGCAGATTGGCTACCATGCAGAGCTGCACCAGATTTTAACCTTTTAGCTTGTTCAATTAAAGTGATATTAAAGTCTCTCTTTTGTTTAAAAATAACAAACATGTTACACTTACCTCCTCTGTGTAGTGGTTTTGCACAGAGCAGCCCAGATCCTCCTCTTAGGTCCCTCGCCGGCGCTCCTGGCCCCTCCCTCCTACCGAGTGCCCACACAGCAAGCAGCTTGCTATGGGGGCACCTGAGCCAAGCCGCTGCGCTCTGTGTCCATTCAATCACACAGCTCCTTATTGGCTCACTAACTTTGACAGCAGTGGGAGCAAATGGTGCTTTGCTGCTGTCTCAGCCAATAAGGAGGGAGACTCCTGGACAGCCTAGGCTCTCGTGCAACATCGCTAGATCGAGATTGGGCTCAGATAATTATGAGGGGGGATGCTGCACACAGAAGGTTTTTTATCTTCATGCATAAAGATTAAAAAAAAAACCTTCTGCCTTTAACAACCACTTTAAAGCAGAGTTCCACCCAGAATCACTTATCTGATTCTCTCCCCCCTGTACACACGATAGGATTTTCCGACAACAAAATCCATGGGATTTTTTCAGACGGATGTTGGCTCAAACTTTTCTTGCATACACACGCTCACACAAAATTGGTCGGAAATTCCAAACGTCAAGAACGCGGTGACGTACAACACGTATAATGAGCCGAGAAAAATTAAGTTTAATAGCCAGTGCTGCTCTTCTGCTTGATTCAGAGCATGCGTGGCACTTTGCGTCGGAATTGTATACACACGATCGGAATTTCCGACAACAGATTTTTTTTTTGTCGGAAAATTTAAGAACCAGATCTCAAATTTTGTGTGACGGAAATTCCTATGGAAAATGTGTGATGGAGCCCACACATGGTCGGAATTTCTGACAACAAGGTCCTATCACACATTTTCCATCAGAAAATCCTATCGTGTGTACAGGGCATTGCAGTTTGTCAATGGAATAGATTTTGTGTGTAAGTGAAAAAAGTTTAACCACTTAAACACTAAACCTTTTTCTGACATCTGTTGGTTTCAAGTTAAAATAATTTTTTTTTTTGCTAGAAAATTACTTAGAACCACCAAACATTATATATATTATTTTTTATTAGACACCCTAGAGAATAAAATGGTGGTTGTTGCCATATTTTATGTCACACTGTATTTGCGCAGCGGTCTTTCAAATGCATTTTTTTTTTTTAAATTAGTTTAATGAATTAAAAAAACAACTAACCTGTAAAGTTAGCTCATATTTTTTTGTATAATGTTAAAGATTTTACGTCGCGAGAATCTAGCTGGCTAGTTCAGCTCGACAATTAAATATTCTTCAGCATAAAAGACTCAACTGAGCATGTGCAGGTCAGCTACTCTGCCTGTGTTAGCTGGCCTTCCCCAGATAGACAGTGCAGAGAAAGGAAGGATCTATGCATACAGGATAAAACAGCCTTTTTACACAATGCATAGGGTTAACCCCTTAGGTTCCACAGTGAGTATAACAAACATGCTATTCTGCATATGCTGACTTATTTTACTGTTGTGGGTTTAGTAACACTTTTAATGTTTGACCATTACCAAGGAGATACCTTGTGGTTTAGAGTCATTGCCTCCATACATATTGCTGATTAAAAGAGTTCAATATTGCCATGTACCGTATTTATCGGCGTATAGCACGCACAGGTGTATAACAAGCAACCCTAACTTTAAGAGGTAAGTTTCAGGAAAATTTTCCACAGTACACGGACCCCCTGCACCGTACACGGCTCCCTTTCCCTGCACAGTACACGGCTCCCTTTCCCTGCACAGTACACGGGCTCCCTTTCCCTGCACAGTACACGGGCTCCCTTTCCCTGCACAGTACACGGGCTCCCTTTCCCTGCACAGTACACGGGCTCCCTTTCCCTGCACAGTACACGGGCTCCCTTTCCCTGCACAGTACACGGGCTCCCTTTCCCTGCACAGTACACGGGCTCCCTTTCCCTGCACAGTACACGGGCTCCCTTTCCCTGCACAGTACACGGGCTCCCTTTCCCTGCACAGTACACGGGCTCCCTTTCCCTGCACAGTACACGGGCTCCCTTTCCCTGCACAGTACACGGGCTCCCTTTCCCTGCACAGTACACGGGCTCCCTTTCCCTGCACAGTACACGGGCTCCCTTTCCCTGCACAGTACACGGGCTCCCTTTCCCTGCACAGTACACGGGCTCCCTTTCCCTGCACAGTACACGGGCTCCCTTTCCCTGCACAGTACACGGGCTCCCTTTCCCTGCACAGTACACGGGCTCCCTTTCCCTGCACAGTACACGGGCTCCCTTTCCCTGCACCATCACACGGGCTCCCTTTCCCTGCACCATCACACGGGCTCCCTTTCCCTGCACCATCACACGGGCTCCCTTTCCCTGCACCATCACACGGGCTCCCTTTCCCTGCACCATCACACGGGCTCCCTTTCCCTGCACCATCACACGGGCTCCCTTTCCCTGCACCATCACACGGGCTCCCTTTCCCTGCACCATCACACGGGCTCCCTTTCCCTGCACCATCACACGGGCTCCCTTTCCCTGCACCATCACACGGGCTCCCTTTCCCTGCACCATCACACGGGCTCCCTTTCCCTGCACCATCACACGGGCTCCCTTTCCCTGCACCATCACACGGGCTCCCTTTCCCTGCACCATCACACGGGCTCCCTTTCCCTGCACCATCACACGGGCTCCCTTTCCCTGCACCATCACACGGCCTCCCTTTCCCTGCACCATCACACGGCCTCCCTTTCCCTGCACCATCACACGGCCTCCCTTTCCCTGCACCATCACACGGCCTCCCTTTCCCTGCACCATCACACGGCCTCCCTTTCCCTGCACCATCACACGGCCTCCCTTTCCCTGCACCATCACACGGCCTCCCTTTCCCTGCACCATCACACGGCCTCCCTTTCCCTGCACCATCACACGGCCTCCCTTTCCCTGCACCATCACACGGCCTCCCTTTCCCTGCACCATCACACGGCCTCCCTTTCCCTGCACCATCACACGGCCTCCCTTTCCCTGCACCATCACACGGCCTCCCTTTCCCTGCACCATCACACGGCCTCCCTTTCCCTGCACCATCACACGGGCTCCCTTTCCCTGCACCATCACACGGCCCCTTTTAATTATAAAGCCCCCCTGCACTCCCAGGAGACCCCCAGTCTCCTGGGACAGCATTGCCAGCATACTCTGAAGTTGAGAAAACATCACTGTCAGCCACTTCTCATACACCGCTCCACCTGTGTCACTGTCGTAAATCGAAGCTTCTAAATACCTCAATTAATGCCGCTCTTTTGTGGACCCGGTCATGTGATTGCTCTCCTCTGCTGTTTCATTGACGGTCACATGACCGCTCTCCAATCAAAAGCTACACTCGAGGAGGAGGCAGAGCAGGAGGAGGAGAGCGGCCAGAAAGAGCAGCATTGAGGTATTTAGAGGCTTCCATTTACATTGAGGGTGACACAGGAGGAGTGGTGTATGAGAAAGGACTGGCAGTAATGTTTTCGTCTTAACTTTAAAGTATGCTGGCAGCTCTGTTCCAGGGCCAGGAGAGGCAGGCCACCCTAATGGGTGGCACCTGGGGTGGACCACCCAATCCCCACCCCCCTGTTGGTAAAAAAAAACAAAAAAAAATATTGGCATATAGACGCAGGCAGAGTTTATCCTCAGGGGAAAAAAGTACATGTTATACGCCAAAAAATACAGTATTTATTATAAAGTTCTGGTGAGTTTGTTTTTGCCTCGCACACGGTTTGTGGTGGAGCATTATTTGAAGTATTTGTTCCTGCACTTTTCTTTAGATCACAGTGAATGGGACTATTCTGTGAAGATCTTTTGAGATTTTTTTCTGAATATTGCTTAATTTTATGAACTTTATTATTACACGTAAGGCTCTCTTTTTTTTTTTTTTTTTTTGGCTCGGTTTGCACTAGAGCACAGAACAGCTCACAGCAGGGGTCTGGTGCGTCTCCATTCACCAGTTTGATTTCAGCCCAAATTTTTGGCTGAATTTGGACCTGAAACGGACCAAAAGACGCACAGGACTCCTGTTCAATTCGCACCAGAGGTGTGTGAATTGGCTCTATAAAGAGCCAGTCACAATATCCTGCTATGCGAATTTGATGTGGAGAAACCCGCATCCAATTTGCAGTAGTGTAAACCCAGCCTTAAGTTTTGGGTAGAGATAAATTGGAACACGTCCATTTTTATTGCTGTCTGTGCCCCCATTAGGGAGAGTCAATCCTCTCTATTTATCCTGTTTATTATTATCATTGAAAGTAAGAGAAAATCCCCAAATTTTGGGTTGTCCCCAGAAAAGTAATAGAGGGAAAATATTCCAATGGGGAAACTAGTTCTGGTGACATGGGGTCCCCAAGGAATTTCCTTAATTTGCAGGGATTTCCTCTCACTTCCTGTGTGGCTTTGGGACAGGAAGTGAAGGGAAATCTCTGCAATGGGACGCAGATGGCGAAAATAAATCTGACGGGTTATAACCCTTCCTTGCTCTATCCAAAATGAAAAAGAAAATTTTGCCTATATTTCTTCTCTAAGTTATGATCTATTTCTTGTTGATTACATTGTGCAATAAAGAACTATTATGCATGATCTGTTGGAGGTTCTCACTGATCTCTTCAAATAAATTGGTGTATTAATTACAAGTAACTTTAACAATTCTGCACTGATGACAGTGTGATTCAGTCCCACATACTGATGTGTGTGCACACAGGAGTATAAATGGTAATTCCTTCTACTTTTTGCATATAAAATGGTTTTTGATTGACACAAGTATTGGTATAAAGGACAGCTAAGATCTGCTAAGAAATGAGTAGTGTGCAGCAGACTATGAATAATAACCCTGAGACTCTGTTGATTTAAGTAGTCCTGTCTTGGCACTGCTGTTCCAACTTGTGCTGACACTGTAATTTCAACGCTTTTGTTTTGTTTTTGGCTTGTGTGGTCGAATATGTTCAAACGGTTCTGAGGGCTTTAATAGAAAGTAATGTGATTCTAGGTAATTGCATGCATCTAGGTATGGCAGTCCTTCTTTTTTTTTTTTTTTTTTAATTTTCTTGCTAAGCCTTTACATAGAGAGGTGAGGAATTTGACATTTACATAATTGCCCGATTTAGCTGTGACACTTCCTTCTTTTTTAGCGCACAGGCATTATATTGTACCAAGCATCTTTACCTGCATTTTACAGATGCTGTGCAGTGTGTGTACCTAGAAACTAAAGAACTGCAAGGAGACAGTGACTCGGTGTACTGTATAACCTGTATCAGGCTACATAATTGTTTACATTGCTGTGATCTGGCAGTGAGCTGGATGTGAAATGCTCGTCCTGCTACAAAATTGAGTTGGCCTGCTGTATTTTCTTAATGAATGAGTTCCCCTGATTGGCTGAAGTGGGCAGATGTCACAAGCTGATGCTGCATACGTTTTATGTAGCACATGCAGCTTTTGCATGTGTTGGTGAAAGAAATGGCTCTCTTGGACCAGCTTGGTCAAAACAAACTATTTCAAGTTCACTAAAACCTGAAATTGGGCTTTAAAGCAGGGGTGCCCAACCCATACGGCCCACGGAACCCTCTTATGTGGCCCGCAACCTCATGCTCTGGGATGGTGGGTTGGCGAGCCAAAATTCAGATCAATGGGTTGCCCACCTGCCATCCCAGAGCATCAGCATGCATGAAGGCAGTGCCAGCAGCGGAGGAAACAGGAGCCACATAAGTATTCTTCCTCTGTAGCACTGGCTCCTGTCCCAGGTGTAGTGATACCAAGTGCACTTCGCCTTTCTAGCAGCCTGGGTAAACCACAGCGCATCTGGGTGAACTCATCCTTTTATAAGGGGCTCAGGACAGTAAGGGCTCATTTAAATTTGTGGTTTGGGGGAGTGGTAAAACCCCCATAGTTCATTGTGTTACCAAATCACTTATGTGGCCCTTGCTCTTCAAAAGGTTGAGGGCCCTGCTTTAAAGCCTATGACCAGAACAAGAGGGTATGTTAAGTCTTCCAGTGGGGACACCTATTCTGGTGGTAACTACAATGTTTTTCCTCTTGTGCTGCATTGCTATTCATTCTTAAGGTCAACGCACGTGCGTTGTAACGGAAACGTTTTATAGTTGTGCACTGTTTAATATACAGGGTATATAAATTATATATATATAATGTGTTTGCCTGGTTACACTTTAAATGGGCAACCATTCTATTGTAGATATGCAGTAAAATCTACGTGTATGTTTACGTCATACATCATTAAAGTCGTACCCATTACAACTTGCTAATACAAAAGAATAAAAAGTTATTTAGTAAGGAACATACATTCCACATTAATAATTATGCTAACAAAATGAGTGTGTGTGCTGTAAATTGCCATGATTGTTCCTGTTTCTAATTGCCAGAGGCTGCCGGGGGGGGGTTGTGGGGGTCCAGTGTAAGGTCACCTTTACATATTTTCTGTAAAAGTGAACTTACACTTTTAGGTGTTGTATAGAATGGGGAAGGGTTAGAACCTCTTTCTGTTGTTACTGCTCTCTGTGGCCCTATTGGGTTGATTGCTCACATTTTCCTATTTCGGTCACAATATTTTATATGGACTGAAAATCTCCAAGAGGGACTTGCCACAATAAAAACACGTCTTCGTTGAAGGCCAGAACTCCTCACTGCTTTTTATTGCGGTCTGTCCCTATTGGTTATTTTTCCACTCACTTCCTGTCAGGGTGACCATGTTGTCACATGGATAGGAAGTAAGGGGAAATCTTTCTAGCAAGGCTGGATACAGCAATAAACACCTGACACAGCTTTAGTTGGAGTTGCCCTTTTAGGTTCATTTTGCCTTTTACCATTTCTAAAGAATCAGGTCCAGCTTCACCTTATTTTACCTCGTTTCTAAGCCTTCTATTGTGAACAAGGCGGATTGTAGTGTTAAATGCATCATGTTTCTGTGGAACTAAACAACAAAGTCGTCTTTATCTAAATATATTTCTGCACAATCGGAGTTTTCTCTCTCAAACAAGGCCCTAACTGCACTGACTTCAAAGGTTTCATTTTCTAATGGGGTTTTCATGCCCTAATTAGCTCCTGAACTTCATATCTTTACCAAAAAAATCAACAAGACCATAACATTACTTCTAAGCAATTTATTTGTGTCAATTCCCGTAAACAAATTGTACACTTAATTAATTTGCATGTTTAATAACTTTTTCATGCCTGTGGTTTATAGTAACTTTTTTTTCTTGTGTGGTTTTACTTCTAGGTTTGACCCAGGACAGCGGAAGGAGGAATTACCCCACAGGATAAACTTCACTGTACCCCAGTCCCCAGTGGAAACAATTTGCGAATGGGATGAACCCGCCTTTGTTGAGTCCTCATCACCATCGAAAAAGAGAATAGCAGCATCCATCAAGGGAACTTCACTAGTTATGTTTCCATTTCTACAGCACCCAATTTGAGTTTGCTTGTTTTTAAAAAAAGAATTCAAAGTGGAGTACCGTAAACTTGATATGGATGGTAAAAAGAAAGACAAAGACAAACCCGATGAAAGAATGGCCCGACCTAGTGGCCGATCAGGTCACAACACACGTACTGGCTCTTCGAACTCTGGAGTATTGATGGTCGGGCCTAATTTTAGAGTGGGGAAAAAAATTGGCTGTGGCAATTTTGGAGAACTGCGATTAGGTAAGAGATCAATCTTTTCATGGAAAGCAAAGTTTGTTACTTCAACTAATCCAGGACACAGCATTGGTTTGTATTTATTTGGCTCTAGATTGTATTGCATATTTTAGATTGTAAGCTCCTCTGGAGCAGGGATTGAGGCATATATATGTATATCAGAATATAGTACGTCTTAGATGGATTAAGTAATGATACCCAATAGACAATGGTTCAGCGTTTTAATGCTGTTTTATCTCCCAAAGGATTTGTATTTCTGTCCATCCGGTTTTCAAATGTACACAGCTCTACCACACAGCATGACCCTGTTTATCATGGCAGGAGACATGCTTTTTCTGCTGCAGTTAGGAACAACTTACAGCAGCAGAATGATGAGCTCATCTTTCCATTACACTTTCCCCAAATAAATGTTCCTTGTTGGCTCATAAGAACAACTTACTGACTTGTTCTGCTTCTTTCTCCAAGGCGCTGTTATACCAGGTATGATTCAGGTACTTGCACTACTTCTAAAAAAAAAATAATAATAATGATTTTGTCTTATTTTCTGCTCACAGTTCAGATTTAAAGAATATAGGAAAAAAAGAGCGTTCTTTCAATGTTTATGGCTTCGTAAAGCTAAACTTTAAACTTTAAAACACTCACATGTTTATTATTTCAAGAAAAAAAAAAAAAGTCATACCTGCTTTGTGCAATGGTTTCACAGAGTGCAGCCCTGAGCCTCTTCTGGGGGTCCCCGAACGATGCTCCTTCTCTTCTTGGTGTACCCCCACAAGAGAGGGGAGAGAAGACTCTCCCTTCTGATTAGCTGAGACACAGCAGCGGTGCCATTGGCTCCCGCTGCTGTCCATCAAAGTCAGCCAATCAGGAGAGAGAGGGGGCAAATGGTCAAACATTCCCATAGACACACTCCTAAACCTTGTGGACAGCCTTCCCAGAATAGTTGAATCTGTTATAGCTGTATATTGAACCCTAGGGACTAAGATGACATTAAAGATTATGTGCACGTGAAGGCAGGCGTTCCAATACTTTTGGTAATAAAGTGTATGTATATATTCACCTGCTTATAATTTACAGCTTTGCGACAGACTGATGTTGGAGGAGGCAAGGGAATTTCAGCTATCATGTTTACCAGCCATAAAAGTCTGCTAGTATTACCATATTTATTATAGGTTCATTTAAACATATCCGTATATAGAAGAACTACACATCAGAGGCCCATTGTGTTACTTGCACCCTTGACATTAATCGGCCAGTGATTTCTCACACAAATTAAAGTGGTTGTAAACCCTTACATATACAAGTGACTGGCCTCAGTTGATCCACAGAGATGAAACCAATCCTCCTACGTAAGTTGTACCTGTTTATCTGCAGTCTTCTCTTCTCAACAGCTATTGTTTAAGTCCTGAGCTGTCAGAAAAAAAGGGGACGTGGAGCTGAAATTACACTCTGCAGAGCTCAGTGGGGTTTGCTCAGTAAGGAGAGCTCTGAGAGCTGATTGGAGGGAAGGGATACACCCCCCCTCCACACAGGAACAGAGCTGATGCTGTCAATCACAGGCTGTGTGCTGGAGCTCCCTTCAGTCACCTTTTTTTTCTCTTGGTGTCATGAAAACTTGTCACAAGTGATTAATGCTGCTAGAAGAGGAACAATGCAGTAGACAGAAATGGCACTCAGTGCTCTACATAGAGACTAGTACACACTATACGGCATATGCTTTGTTTATATTTCATGTCTGAGGTTCACAACCACTTTTATTTATTTGGCCACATGAGAGGGTTTACAACTCAGTCATAGGGTACTCCATTAGTGCTCGTGTTAGTTAGAAGTTCAGTCCAAAAAGCAGGGAAAGCAGATCTTTGAGTGTCTGTAATCTGTTATGCTGAACTTATGCTGCTTGCCCACCAAAATGCAGGAGAAGCAAATAATGGAGGAGAGAGCCATGCCCCCACTTGCCGACCGCAATATGTACATTTACATCGGCACTTTAAGTGGTTATACTGGGATGATGGCTGCAACTACTGGCGAGCCCCGTTTTTTCGCCGGCTTACCATAGAGCTGGTCAGGAAACGGAATGTCCCTGATCATCTCTGTGGTAAACGAAACTGTATTTCATCACTTCAGGTTTTGGCTGTTTGTTTACTATCAGAAAGCTTTGAATTGAACTGATCAGAGTTTGATCCTAGCTCTCAAGGGCAGAGGAGAGATCTGGGGTCTAATAGACCCCAGATCTCTCAGTAAAGAGTACTTGCCACTGCCTTTTGCTATCACTAGTGAAGTTTACATTCCTTGTGATAATTAAAGTAATTAATAAAAAAAAATTAAAGGGACAGTGTAAAAATAAAGGATTAAATTAAAAATACATTTTTTTTTTTAAAGCTTCCCCATGCTCCTGCACAAATGTGAACACACACATAGGTAACACCCACATATGTTTGCATCAAATGGACGGTATTGCTGTGAATGTTGTAGCGAGAGCAATAATTTTAGCACTTGACCTCCCGTGTAACCGTAATCTGGTAACCTGTAAATGCATTTAAATTGTCGCCTAGGTAGATTTTTAAGTACTGTAGTTTCTTCGACATTCCACGAGCGTGCACAATTTTAAAGCGTGGCATGTTTGGTATCTATTTACTTGGCGCAACATCAGCATTTTTATTTTTTACCAAACCATTGGGTATTATATTATGTTTGTGCATTACAATACAGTAGTACCTTGGATTACGAGCATAATTCGTTCCAGAAGAATGCTTGTAATCCAAAGCACTTGTATATCAATGTGAGTTTCCCCATAGGAAATAATTGAAACTTGGATAGTCCGTTCCACAGCCACTGCTTGTCTATGCAGTACCGCATGTGGCCAGAGGTGCGGGGGTGCCATAGATGCTTGGAGACACTCAGAAACTGAGTGTTTGCAAGCGTCTTTGAGCATCACCGGCGCCCCCGCACCTCTGGCCAAATGTGGTACTGCACACCCCAGCGGCTTGAATCCTGCTCATCTTGCAGAGACAATGCTCACAAAGCGAGTCATATTAAAAAAAAAAAAAAAAAACGCTCGTAAACCACGTTACTCGCAATCCGAGGCTCCAGTGTACATTAAAATATATTTTCTCAAAACAAATTGTGTTTGAAAAACCGCTGCGCAAATACCGTGTGACATGAAATATTGCAGCACCTACCATTTCATAATTTAGAGCTTCTGCTTAAAAAATTTAATGTTTGGGGGTTTTAAGTACTTTTCTAGCAAAAAAGACTGATGTTTAAATGTAAACAAAAGTGTCAGAATTGGCCTGGTCTTAAAGTGGCTAATACGAGTGAAATTTAACAACGCAAATCAAGCAAATTGGTACATATTTTACCTTTTTACTATGAGAAAGGGGTTGCCTGAACAAGAAAACCAAGGACAAATAATTTTAGTAGCACTGTTTTAGTTTAAAAACAAACAAAACTAGGTGACATCGAAGTTCCCTAACCTTCATGTTAGTCACTTTGAAATGACATGTAAACAGAGTGCCTTGATGTGACCTAGTTCAGAAGAGAGTAACAGCTGACATGCTTTACAGATATTTACAGCTGGCACCTTCCTAGCTAGATAATTTGGCAGTGCAACCAAATAAGCTTATGAAACATTTGTGTATCCACCTATCTCTGTCCTACATGGCTGTCTTTGCAAATTTATCATAACTGTTCATATACTTTATGGCTCTCAATTCTTCTTTGAGTCATTTGAAGAGGAAGTGAACTCTGGAAGCTGTGCACAAATAAGCAGGCAGAAGAACTAGCCAGTGTTGTCTGTTGTCCCCGATTTCCTTACACCAATTACTCCTGTGTGTGCAGGGTACACTATGAATTGGTTATGGGTGTATGCATGCAAGGGACACAATGCATTAGCTAAGATGCATTGGCTACATTTGTATTCATGCAGGAGATATGATGCTTTAGTTGCGTGTGTAGGTTTGCAGGAGATGCCATGCTTTAATTGCATGAGTGTGGACTCTAGAGGGAACACCATACATCACACATACAGGGGGACTCAGGGGTTGATTTACTAAAACTGGAGAATGCAAAATCTGGTGCAGCTGTGCCTGGTAGGCAATTGGCTTAGATATGCAACTAAAGCAGGCCATACACGGTCGAATTTCGAACGAATTTTCTTTCAAAATCAGAAAGTTCGTTTTTTTTTGTGACCCGATGATGCCACCATTGATTTTCGAAATTCGGCCGACCAAGCATTCAATTTCACCGCATGTTGCTACAGAAAAGAATTTTCTTGGCCGGGAATCTTCTTTTCTCTCCGTAAATTTTCTTTTCTTATTACATTTCTCGCACGATTCGCCCATCATTGATTAGAAAATCGTTCGTTTTTCTAAAAATTTCCAACATGTCCGATTCCTCAAATTTGATTGCCGCACGAAAATCGGCCGTTGTTGCAGCCCACTAATGGTGCGAAATTCATACGAAAATTCTTTCATACGATTTTCGAAAGAAAATTCTTACGAAATTCGAACCGTGTATGGCCGGCATTAGGCTTAGGGGTTGATTTACTAGAACTGAGGAGTGTGAAATCTGGTGCAGCTCTGCATAGAAACCAATCAGCTTCCAGATTATTTAGTCAAAGCTTAAGCAAGATGAAGTTAGACTTCATCTTGCTTAAGTTTTGACTGAATAATCTGGAAGCTGATTGTTTTCTATGCAGAGCTGCACTAGATTTCACACTCCTCGGTTCTAGTAAATCAACCCCTAAGCCTTAGTTGCATATCTGTGGGGAGAGCATATGGATTTTGTAACACACGTGTGACACAGTATTCCCATTCTATGCATGAAGGTAAAAAAACCTTCTGTGTGCAGCAGTCCTCCCAGCCCCACCTAATGCTTACCTGAGTTCCTCTCGATCCAGTGTTGTGCACAAGAGCATCAGCTCTCAGGGGACTCTCCCTCCTTGTTGGCTGAGACAGGAGTGGGAGCCATTGGCTCCCGCTGCTGTCAGTCACAGCCAATGAGGAGAGGGGGCGGGGCCAAGGCTCCGTGTCTGAATAGACACAGAGCAGCGGCTTGGGAGCGTGCCTGCTTGGGTGCCCCCATTGCAAGCTGCTTACTCTGGGGGTACTTGGCAGAAGGGAGAGGCCAGGAGCGCCGGCGGGGAACCCGCGCAAAGGAAAATCAGTACTGTTCTGTGCAAATCTGCTGCACCGAGCAGGTAAGTATGACGTGTTTTAATTGTTTGCCATTAATATCACTTTAAGTTCTATTGAATTTTGTGTTTATCTGCATTTTTAATAGTTAGATGTACAGTATGTGGTGAGCTGTAATAAAGGAAAGATGTTGACACCTAATTGTTGCGTTGTAATAATGAAAGAACCCAGTCCCAGTGTTGATTTGTCGTTTTCCAGAAGCCATCTTCTCTGAAGGAACATGGCGGTGTAACACAATATTGTACTTGGAGCGGAGAGGGGGAAGGAGACAGCTGACCAGTCATAGACCTATTACAGCACAGGAGACATCAATACGTGGGGGATTTGTTTTATGTATGGGGAGTCCCAATGGGGATTGAATTATACAGGATGTGTGTTTCTGTAGGAAGATGAGACCTCCCTTCTTGGAATTAGTTTGTGTGGATTGAAAATGGTGCCCACACCAGCCTACATTTCACATAATTGTGTAAGAAAGAAGTGGATGGGTTTTAAAAAGAAGTCCTAGACACAGAATTAAGTTGTCACAATGCTGTGCAAGTTATTTTGGCCACTCTTCCTTCAATAACATTGAAGCAAAATAATACAGAAAATGTTTTCATAAGTTTTGAAAAATCCTACCAATTTATAATATGTGAAGGGGACCTTCTCTTGTTTGATCTTTTGTTTCTGTTTAGATACTAAATAAAGAAAATTTCTCTTCTCAAGGTATACCCATGATTGTTATCAGCTTCTGTTTCTCCATATATCTCCAAACTTTGAAAAGTCACACTCTTTTTAATGGATACTTCAAAGAAATATATGTGCAAACACTCAGACTTGTGACAAGCCAGACCCCTTTAGCATGTCAAGACCATACCAGATATGGGGGGACCCTCCTGTCTATCCCAGGTGGGAAGAGCAAACCTTGTTCCAGTACCCCAGATGGAGAGAAATTCACTACTTAAAGTGTAGATCGACTTTTGTAGTCAAATATTAGTTCCTATTCACCATTGGGTTGAGGTCATGTTTCTTTTTTGTATTTCGGCTTGGTGGCTGAGCAATTGCAAATTTACATACCTTACCTTTTTATATTTGTAGCAAGTTTTTGCGAACAATGTCTCCTGATTAACGTACAATGCAGAATCCAAGCTTTGCCTTGAGTTTCTTAACCCTTAGGGCAATCAGTGTTTACAACGGACAATGAGATCAGTCAGCACAGTAAAGAGTGGGTTAATTATGGGTAAAGAATGCTATAAAAAACTAAAAATCAAAAGTCTACTGGCATATGCAAGCTCTTGGATCTTTCTACTTTTACAGCTTCACCGAGTACTGATTATCTGGGTTTTCTACACTCTGCCCGCCCCTGCCCCTACCCATTCACAGAAAGCTTTAGGTTTTGTTAATGGGTTCACAGAATGCAAAATGTTCTGTGATTGTGCAGGGAGGAGGGCCGGGCAGAGCAGCTACAAATGATGCTATGGCTGTTGTGTAGGTTACTCATAACTGGGATGTCTTTGCACTGGAAGTATATTGATAGTTCTATTGGTGTTTAGTGAGCTTTGAGAGGTGGCATACACCTCAGTGTACATAACTCCTTGCGTGCCAGCAGATTTTTAAATGTATTTTTTTCCCCTGGAATTCTTCTTTAACCACTTCAGCTCTGGAAGGTTTTACCTCTTTCATGACCAGGCCATTTTTTGCGACACAGTACTGTTGCTTTAACTGACAATTGCGCGGTCGTGCAACGCCGTACCCAAATAAATTGTCCTGTTTTTGCCACAAATGGAGATTTCCTTTGGCGGCATTTGGTCACTTCTTGCGGTTTTTATTTTTTGCGCTAGAAACAAAGAACGACTGGCAATTTTGAAAAAAAAAACAAACAAATTTTTGCTTTTTCTGCTATAAAAATGCATCCAATAGAAAACATTCTGCTATTTGAATAGGAACATGTAACAAATCTAATGTAGGTGTCTAGCAGGTTTTACACCGGTGGAATTTTGTTTGAAATTACATTGAAAATTTTTGTTTGGAAAAGTATTTTGTTGGGGACACAATAGTTCAGCTGGGAGATTGCTCTACTAACATTGCATATTTAGTACAGAGACTTCCTCGCGAGCTTCTCGTAGTGTGTACCAGGCATTAAGTCACTGATGGTAGGGGTTGGTGGGTGTAACCACAAAGTGCTGCTAGAGACATTCTGTCTGATTCTCTTGTAAGTGTCTGATGGAGGCGATGCTCGGAGCACTTCGCAAAGAGTATTTTGCTTCTCCTACTGGCCATAGATGGACAAAATCTCGACCTGTTAAGCAGGCATCGGCCCAGTTCATTCCATCTATGGGTAGGCAGATTGTACCCAAGTCACTCCATTGGTTGACTTGGGTACATAACTAGCATGTCAGATTTTTGGCATTTGATTATTGCCAGGGGCTATAGCCAACAGGGATGGCTCCCATCGCCCCCCCCCCCCCCCCTGTCGGGAGAACACGATGGCTCCATGGGAGGGATTCCCCTATCAACACAGACTGTATTGTTGGAGGGTTGCAGAAAAGAAAATCGCATAAGCCATGGCCTGCTTTACAGAAGACTGTTGGTTGATTTGACTTTTTGGTCCTTGGACTTTAAGTCATATGCAGTGATTAGGTCTTGGACAGACGTACTTGCTTGGTATTCAGTTTGCAGTGGCTCTAAAGAGGCCTCCTATTACAGTTTGTGTATATAGCAGCTTTCTGGACTGGATCCAGAGTTTTCCTTCATTCCCAGGACAATACTGGTATTTCTGACTGCATAGGCCGATTGAAATAATCGTCCACTAATGGAGATCTATGCTGCCCTGTGACTTAACTAGCTGCTGTTTATTTAATTATGCTTGGGGTTCATGCATTCCTGAAAACAAACTCTTTCTTTTGTTTTTTCATATTACATATGTTTATTTTTGTGTACTTGTGAGGGTTGTGTTGTTTTTTTTTTATTTTATGCTTGCTTTAGTAAACTGAAGCAGTATGTGCAAGTGTAAAAGGACCTTCAACGCACACAGGAATATAAAGCAAACACTGTTCCTCTGCTTATGCTTTATGATCTTCATGCTTTTGCTAGATATGCGCTACAGGCATAGTGGTTTAATATCCTAATATACCATTTTATTTGGTATAAAGAAGATGCCCTTACTCCCTAAGGGTAGAAGATCAGGCAAGCCCTGTACATGGTTATTATATTTAATTCAACATGCTCCTTAGAGATGTATTGCAAAGATGTTCCATGTGCTGTATTTTAGTACAGTAAACAATCTATACACATAGATACTGGTGGAAAATTTGTAGACTCTTCCCTTCCATTGACCCTTGTAAGCACCCATGAGACACTTATGCGTTTATGGAATATGCCACGCTAAATGCAAATAATTCAATCCTTTCTAATGCTTCAAATCAAATTCTCTATACCCATACACATGCTATCATCAATTGCAATAATACCTAATGACATGTGCCACATTAATAAAATACATTGATAAATTGTCTATGACGTTCATAGAAAATTCAAAACACATTAACAAATCTCCACATGTCAACAACTTAAAGACTATATATTTCAAACAGTTGACAGTGTCCATAAATTATATCTTCTAATATGCTTGTGCAGTATATAAAGTCATAAATGTTCGCTGGTGCCAAAGCAATCGTCGCCTCCACTTTTTTTCCTTGGGCACATGCCCACCTTCTTAGATAGATCTTTGTATCATAAGTTCTCAGGTATTCGTGTTATTACACAGCAGTATTTCCTTGACCCACGCCTCTGATGTCAGGATTGATTAAGGTGTCCGTTTATGAAGCAGTGAAAAAATGTCACTGCTCCATTCTCTGGCATTCACAGAGGAGATCGTTCTCCTGGATGCCAGTTTATGAAGCAGTGTAGATCGCTTCACTCCTCCAAAGGAAAAGCAATCTACAAACTCTCCGAACAGTGGAGAACTGAAATTCACTGAATCACAGATGTCCGTTTTATTAAAGCGGAGTTCCACACAAAAATGGAACTTCCGCTTTTCGGAACCCTCCCCCCCCTCCGGTGTCACATTTGGCACCTTTCAGGGGGGAGGGGGGTGCAGATACCTGTCTAAGACAGGTATTTGCACCCACTTCCGGCATAGACTCCCATGGGAGTCTATGCCTCTTCCTGTCCCTCCGCGCTGTCTGCTGGGAACACACAGCTCCCAGGAGAGAGCGGGGACCACTTACGATGCACAGCGCGACTTGCGCATGCGCAGTAGGGAACCGGGAAGTGAAGCCGCAATGCTTCACTTCCTGATTCCCTCACCTAGGATGGTGACGGCAGCTGCCGAGAACCGAGCGGGTTCTCGACGTCGCCTGCCGACGTCGCTGGACCCTGGGACAGGTAAGTGGCCATGTATTAAAAGTCAGCAGCTGCAGTATTTGTAGCTGCTGGCTTTTAATATTTTTTTTTTTGGCGGTGTGGGTGGACCCCCGCTTTAAGCAGTGATAAATTATCACTGCTCAGTACACTGACATTCCCAGAGGAGACCGGGGAGTGTGAATTCTGACACAACCAGTGAAATGCTGAGATCGCAGCTTCATAAACTGGCTGCTTCTGTGTGCGAGGATGATTGGGGGAGAACATGTTCTCCCCCAATTTATCTGTTTCATAAACCGTTATTATCACTTTCGAAATGAGACTAGCATGCAACAAAAAAATGGACGAACAGTCGTCTGAAAATCTGATCACGTGTACGAGGTTTTGGAGAGCATTGTCTTCGGGTTGTAGAGATCTTATTTCTCCCACTTCACATCATGTACTTATTTACGTATTCTGAACTAGTATTGACATCGCTTTAAAACAAGCCCGAATTCACTTCTGTAGCTAAAGACATCGTGGAGAAATTTGTCTTCAAATTTTACAACTTAACCACCTCCATACTGGACACTTTCACCTCCTTCTTGCCCAGGCCAATGTTCAGATTTCACCACTGTCACACTTTGAATGCCATTTACTCAGTTATGCAACAGTGGACCCAAATTACATTTATATATATTTTTTGAGATAGAGCATTCTTTTGGTGGTATTTGATCACCACTGGGTTTCTTATTTTTTGCTAAATAAACAACAAAAAAAAGAAATTCATTCAAAGAAGTCTGAAGAGTGGGAGGATCAAATCACCAGATATAATGTGTAGTTGTAGAAAAGTCACTCGTCACCACGTGATAATGTAGTTTGCTTACCAGAAGGTAAAAAGGATTAGGCATGAATGATAAGTTCTCAATGGCATCCAGCAAGTCCAGCCCACTGGAACGCCTCGTCAGACAACAACCTCTGTGCGACTTCTTTCATGTGTAAACATCTCACAAAAATCACTTCAGAATTGGGGCTTTCAGGCATGTAGTCATCATGTACCCGGGGAGAAAAATGAAGGACCAATAGTGAAGGCAGGTTGACATCCGTACGCTGATTGCTGCAGCCGATTGTCCTTTTCTCTGATGCATGCTGTTTTGAGCTTCAATTGTAAGTTACTACATTAAAGTTTTTTTACTTATTATTACAGGCTTCACTATTGGTCCTTCATTTTTACATGACTACATGTCCTTCAATGATCAGACTTCTTACATGCCTCCCTGCACAGCCATTCACTGGGAAGCTCAGTTTGCTGATGTCTTTCCCCCCCCCCCCAGCTCTTATGCAGAGAGCAGAGGAAATTATCATTTATAAAAAATAAAGGGCTGAAACGATTAATCGATATAATGGATAATGAAAATCTTTGTCAATGAGTGTCGCGAGCGCTGAGCTGCACCTGCAATATAAGGTAGTGGCTATGGCTATTACAATACACAGTGTAATTTAATTTCTGTGATAAGTGCCCCATCATAAGTATTTCTTTGATTAGTGCCCCATTGGTTTCCCTGGGGGGGAGAATAGTGCCCCATTGGTTTTCCTGGGGGGGGGAGAAATAGTGCCCCATTGGTTTTCCGGGGAGGAGGAATAGTGCCCCATCATTGCTGTTGCTGAGAGGAATAGTGCCTCATCATTGCTGTTGATGGGGAGGAATAGTGCCCCATCATTGGTATTCCTTGGAGGAATAGTGCTGCCCCATCATTTGTGTTCCCGGGAGGAATAGTACTGCCCCATCATTTGTGTTCCCGGGAGGAATAGTGCTGCCCCATCATTTGTGTTCCCGGGAGGAATAGTGCTGCCCCATCATTTGTGTTCCCGGGAGGAATAGTACTGCCCCATCATTTGTGTTCCCGGGAGGAATAGTGCTGCCCCATCATTTGTGTTCCCGGGAGGAATAGTACTGCCCCATCATTTGTGTTCCCGGGAGGAATAGTGCTGCCCCATCATTTGTGTTCCCAGGAGGAATAGTGCTGCCCCATCATTTGTGTTCCCGGGAGGAATAGTACTGCCCCATCATTTGTGTTCCCGGGAGGAATAGTGCTGCCCCATCATTTGTGTTCCCAGGAGGAATAGTGCTGCCCCATCATTTGTGTTCCCGGGAGGAATAGTGCTGCCCCATCATTTGTGTTCCCAGGAGGAATAGTGCTGCCCCATCATTTGTGTTCCCAGGAGGAATAGTGCTGCCCCATCATTTGTGTTCCCGGGAGGAATAGTACTGCCCCATCATTTGTGTTCCCGGGAGGAATAGTGCTGCCCCATCATTTGTGTTCCCGGGAGGAATAGTGCTGCCCCATCATTTGTGTTCCCGGGAGGAATAGTGCTGCCCCATCATTTGTGTTCCCGGGAAGGAATAGTACTGCCCCATCATTTGTGTTCCCAGGAGGAATAGTGCTGCCCCATCATTTGTGTTCCCGGGAGGAATAGTGCTGCCCCATCATTTGTGTTCCCGGGAGGAATAGTGCTGCCCCATCATTTGTGTTCCCGGGAGGAATAGTGCTGCCCCATCATTTGTGTTCCCGGGAGGAATAGTGCTGCCCCATCATTTGTGTTCCCGGGAGGAATAGTGCTGCCCCATCATTTGTGTTCCCGGGAGGAATAGTGCTGCCCCATCATTTGTGTTCCCGGGAGGAATAGTGCTGCCCCATCATTTGTGTTCCTGGGAGGAATAGTGCTGCCCCATCATTTTTCATTATTACTTTAAATAAACGAAAAAATTGCATATTAAATTTTTTTATTTTTTTTTATTTTATCCGATTAATCAAAACAATAATCGGCCAACTAATCGATAATGAAAATAATCCTTAGTTGCGGCCTTAATATTTTTAGATCTATACAAAAATGTTTTGCCTTTCATTGTTATTTTAAATTGAATGGGTCGTTTTAGTTGGAGATTGTTTTGTTTACAATCACTTTAAGCTCTGAAAATCTAAGCTACCTTCCTCTTTATTTCTTTTTTCTATGGCAGGAGGAACTTGAAAGCCTGCAAACTTTTTAATGCAGACAAATGGCAAGGGCTTGTAACCTGTTACAAATCACTTAGATTTCATTAAAAAGTCTCATTTTTTCACGGCACATCCTACTGCAGAGGCCAGGAAGCTCTTTTGCTGCTTGTTAAAGCAGAACTGAAGTCAAAGGTTTTTTTTTTTTTCTAGGTTTAGATAAAGTGGAGAGGGGTTAGAACACATGTCAGACTGTCTGTGTAGCCTTTGGGGAGATTTTGCCTTTCTATTGTCCCAGTGACTGCTGAAAGTGAAGGAGAATCCTAAATTTAGAGTGGTTACCAAAACAGAAATGGGGGTGATAATCTTCCAGCACTAGTTCTGGTGACCCTTGTGACTACCGGGGATTCCTTCAATTTAGAGGGATTTCCTCTCTTCATGTTGTGGTTGTGGGACAGAAGTAAAGGGAAATCTCCCCAGTGGGACATAGATGGGAGAAAAAAAAAATGACAGGGGTTATAACAGTTCTATTTTTTACCCCCTTAATGACCAGGCCATTTTTTGCGATACTGCAATGCGTCAATTTAACTGACCATTGTGTGACCATGCGATGTTGTACCCAAACAAAATTGTTGTCCTTTGTTTTTCCCCACAAATGGCTTTCTTTTGGTGGTATTTGATCTCCTCTGCAGTTTTCATTTTTTGTGCTATAAACAAAAATAGAGCAACAAAAAAAAAAAAACCTACATTTTTTACTTTTCTGCTAGAATACATATAAAAAAAAAAATGTAAAAAAAAAACAAATTTATTCATCAGTTTAAGCCAATATTTATTCTTCTACCTATTATTGGTAAAAAAAAAAAAAAAAATCTCAATAAGGGTACATTGATTGGTTTGCGCAAAAGTTATAGTGTCTACAAAATAGGGGATAGATTTAGGGACTTCATTTATTTTTTTTTTACTGGTAATAGCAGCGATCTGGGATCCAAAACTGCGACATTGCGGCGGACAAATCTGACCCTAAGGGACACTTTTTGTGGACCAGTAAAACCAATACAGTGATTAGTGCTAAAAGAAAAAATACACTGATCAATGTATAAATGACACTGGCAGGGAGAGGGTTAACACTAGGGGAGATCAAAGGGTTAACTGCGTTCCCTCAGTGTGTGTGCTCTGACTGTGTGGGGGATGGGCTCACTGGGACAACACAAAGATCGCTATTCCTGATCACTAGGAACAACTCAGTGTTGTCCCCTGTCAGAACAGTGATCCGCCTTGTTTAACCACTTGCCGCCCGCCCTATTACCAAATGACGGCAGCAAAGTGGTTTGATATTCCAGACCGGACGTCATATGACGTGATCAGGAATATCGAGCCGCTGCACGCCCCCCGTGCATCGCGGCGATCGTTGTTGCGGGGTGTCAGTCTGACACCCTGCAACACCGATCTAGGTAAAGAGTCTCTGACGGAGACTCTGTCTTTACCACGTGATCAGCCTAGTCCAATCATGGCTGATCACGATGTAAATAGAAAGAGCCGGTGATCGGCTTTTCCTCACTCGCGTCTGACAGACGCAAGTAGAGGAGAGCCAATCGGCTGCTCTCCTGACAGGGGGGTCTGTGCTGATTGTTTATCAGCACAGCACCCCCTCGGATCCTACCCAGGACCACCAGGGAAGCCATCCACACTGCACCACCAGGTATGCCCCTAGACCCCCAGGCAGCTGCCAATCTGTGCCCAGGCAGCTACCAATCTGTGCCCAGGCAGCTGCCAATCTGTGCCCACTCCAATGCCTACCACTGCCACCAGGAATGCCCAGCAGTGCCACCCATAAGTGCCGCCTATCAATGCACATCAGTGCTGCATATCAGTGCCACCCATCAATGCTGCCTACCAGTGCCCATTAGTGCCACATATCAGTGCCCGCTCATTGGTACCGCCGCATCAGTGCCTGTCAGTACCGCCTTATCAGTGCCCATCAGTGAAAGAGAAAACGTACTTATTTACAATTTTTTTTTTAACAGAAACAAAAGCAAAACTTTTATTTTTTTTTCAAAATTTTCCGTCTTTTTTTTTTATTTGTTTAGCAAAAAATAAAAACTGCAGAGGTGATCAAATACCACCAAAAGGAAGCTCTATTTGTGGGGAAAAAATGATAAAAATTTAGTTTGGGTACAGTGTAGCATGACCGCGCAATTGTCATTCAAACTGCGACAGCGCTGAAAGCTGAAAATTGGTCTGGGCAGGAAGGTGTCTAAGTGCCCTGTATTGAAGTGGTTAAATAGGCAGATCCCCGTTCTGCCTTTGTGGAGCGATCATAGGTGGCCGGCGGACATAGAGCTCGCCGGAACTGCAAGCGCTCCCCCGGCTTGCGCGCCCACAATATCTCATGCATGAAACGACGTACAGGTACGTCCTCGTCCTTTCATGCAGCCAGGCCGCCTTGCCGCAGTGTTTGTGCGGTGGACGGACCGGAGGTGGTTAGGGATATGCAAGTTTATTATTTGTAGTCTGGGTACAAGTGCACATTAAAGTGAATCTGTATTGGCAAAACACAAGTTCACTTTAAAGCCCCTCTCTGGGATTAAGACAATTTATTAATTGCTGTATTATGAAAAAAATCGAAATGGATCTTTTTACTTCTCAAGCCACAGTCGCACAACACTTCGGCCCTGACGGCCGGTACACACCGCATGCAGTCCAGTGCGTTTTCTTTTCTGCATCAGAAATGCATGGATAGTAGGTTAGATGGTTTCCAATGGCATAGTTCACACCAGTGCAGTCAGTTCTTTGCTATCATTGGTACAGTACTTTTGACAGCTGGTTTGACTTTTTCGTCAGACAAAAGCTGGATGTGCACTTGTGCAGGCTATAAAATTTTTGTCGGATGTGAACTCAACGTCTGATTTTCGGATGGTCCGCACAGAAATTGTCACACAAGTCAAAAGTACAAACACGCATGCTCGGAATCAAGGAACTAGGGCTGCAACTAACAATTTTTTTCATAATCGATTAATCGGCCGATTATTTTTTCGATCAATCGGATAAAATCATAAAAAAATCGTAATGTGCCATTTTTGCTACTCCTCCTGGGGACACCAATGACGGGGCGCGATTCCTCCCGGGGACACCAATGATGGGGCACTATCCCCCTGCCCCTCCCAGGAACAACAATGGGGCACTATGTCTATTCTCCTCCCTCCCAGGAAAACCAATGATTAGGCACTACTATTCCAGGCAGCCACCCCCCTGGAACACCAATGATGGGGCACTTCCCCTCCCCCTCCCCAGGAATACTGTTAGGATGGGGCACTGGTCATAAAAATGTACTGTTATTATTAGCCGCTACCTTTCACAATGAATGTGCAGCTCGGCTCTCCTCGCAGCTTCTCGCCCTCGCCTCTCTGTTCCCTCGAGGCAGCGGGCGGGGCTGAGAAGATCAGTGGGGATGACGTAAGCGAGGAGGAGAGGCGCTCCGCGGACGTGCGGCGGCGCAGACGTGCCTGGTCTCAAACGGCGCCAAGGACACAGGAGGGAGGATTTATTTAAATGGACGGACAGAAGGAAGGTGCGGACCAACTAATCGATAATGAAAATCGTTGACAACAATTTTCGTTATCGATTATCATCGATAATATCGATTAATCGTTTCAGCCCTACAAGGAACGACTGGGAAGAGTACAGTCTTGTAAACCACCGTTCGTAATTTAGACATGACATTAGTGACGCTGCAATTTATGAAATGTTGAAATGCAGAGCACATTCTCATGTTCTTTAATGGGATAATAATGAAGCTGCTTTGTTGGTGATACTGATGTAGTTATGCCAAACATATTTTAACCACTTAAACCCCCTTCCTAACCAGACCAATTTTCAGCTTTCGGTGCTTTCACATTTTGAATGACAATTACGCAGTCATGCAACACCATACCCATATTAATTTTTTGTCCCTTTTTTCACACTAATAGAGCTTTCTTTTGATGGTATTTAATCACCGCTGGGTTTTTTATTTTTTGCACTATAAAAGAAAAAAGACTGAATTCTTTAAAAAAAAATGTATTTTCTTTGTTTCTGTTAAATTTTTTTTGCAAATTTAGTCATTTTTCTTCATAAATTTTGGCCAAAATTTATACTGCTACATATCTTTGGTAAAAAAAACCCCAAATCGGTGTATATTATTTGGTCTTTGTGAAAGTTTTAGAGCCCACAAGCTATAGTGACAATCTCTGAAAATTGATCACACCTGAAGTACTGACGGCCTATCTCAATTCTTGAGACCCTAACAAGCCAGGAAAGTACAAATATCCCCCAAATGACCCCTTTTGGGAAAGTAGACATTCCAAGGTATTTTAGTAAGAGACGTGAGTTTTTTTTATGTCATTTTTTTCCCCACAATTCTTTGCAAAACCAAGATATTTTTTATTTCTTTTTTTTTCACAAAATTGTCATATTAGCAGATTACTTCTCACACACAGCATATGCATACCACAAATTACACCCCAAAACACATTCTACTGCTACTACTCCTGAGTACGGCGATACCACATGTATGAGACTTTTACAAAGCGTGGCCACCTACAGAGGCCCAACATTGAGGGAGCACCATCAGGCGTTTTAGGAGCATAAATTACACATATAATTTCTTAACTCCCTCTTACACTTTTGAAGGCCCTGGAGCACCAGGACAATGGAAACGGCACAAAAATGACCAAATTTTGAAAAGAAAACACCCTAACGTATAATCTGAGGCATAATGTGTCTTTTGCACATGTCTTTTTTTTTCTACAAGTTTTTGGAAAATGTGGAAAGAAAATGAAAACACATTTTGTTTTTTTTACACAAAGTTGTCCATTTATACAATATTTCTAAGACATAGCATGTACATACCAAAAATTACCCCCCAAAATAGATTCTCCTACTCCTCCTGAGTATGGCGATACCACATGTGGGAGACTTTTCCACAGCCAGGCCACTTACAGAGGCCCAACATGCAGGGAAGCACCATCAGGTGTTCAAGGGGCATACATTTCAAATCTAATTTGACTACCTATTAGACTTTTGTGAGGCACTGTAGTGGCATTGATGAGCATGAATGGGGATGGCTGAGCCATGGATAGGGATGGCTGAGCATGGTTGAGCCATAAATGAGGATGGCTGAGCATGGATGGGATGACTGAGCATGAATGAGTAAGGCTGAGTACAGATGGGATGACTGGCTAAGGATGGGGGTGGATGGATGGATGAGTATTGCTGAGTGATGGATGGATGGCTGAACATGGATAGATGGATGGCTGAGCATGGATAGATGGGTGAGTATTGCTGAGTATGGATGGCTGGATGAGTATGAGAGAGGGATGGCTGAGCATGGATGGCTGGATGAGTATAACAGAGGGATGGCTGAGCATGGATGGCTGGATGAGTATGACAGAGGGATGGCTGAATGAGGCTGCAATGGGCACAGATCAGCGCTGTGGGCACTACAGATCCAGCTCACAGCGCTGCTGCACCCGATCTCCCCCGATTGGTACAGAGAGGGGAGAGAGGAACCGGACATGACGCTGGTTTGTTTACAAGTTATCACTCCGTCATTTGACTGAGAGATCATGTGGTAAACGGCCCCGCTGTCATGTGCCATTTACCAAGATCCGTGATGTGCCGGGCCCGGTCATGGATACTCCCGGGGGCGTGCGGGAGCGCGATTCTAGGAGGACTTCAATGTATGCCCCCACGAGCCGCGCTGTAGCCTTCATTCGACTATGGCGTGGTTAAAAGGAATTTGTTTTGTACAATCTGAGAATCATGAATCAATGCTCACCAAACTTCTACTAACACAAAATTAGCAGAAGGGGCCCAAAGGGTGGCACTTGAGAAATGAACTTCCTCTTTATACTCTCATAGTACGCCACTACGTTCGTGTTTTGTCAAACGACAATTTGCGGATAGTTGGTATGGTAGACAAAATCCTGCACACTTGCTTTTGACAAAAATCAGATGCTTGGTCGTACAACAATCGAACTGTGTGTACGAGGCCTAAGACTAGGGTGCCAATAAGGTTCATGTGCGTGTAAAGGCTGGTGTCCCAATAATTTTGGCAATATAGTATATATGTGCAGAGAGATATGCAGTATATAAATGGAGACCAGTCCTGGGCATTAGCAAAAAAATGCTGATCCCGCTAACCAAACCATATTCATAATTAAAGAAAAGGTATTAGGGAAAAGGTCAACAGCCTTATGTAATAATTTACGTATTCAAACAGTTATTGATCAGTTAGCTGACACATGTTGATGCTAAATTTGGCCTGTGCATCATGGCATCAATAAACCTTTCACAAAAAGGTGAAGAGTGAAAAGAAAACGTGAAAACAAGTCATTGCCTATGACAACCAATTACATTTTTTATAACTTGAAATGAAAGGTTAAAATTGATTTAGTTCCTGTGTGTATATGTGTTTGTATGTATATGTGTGTGTGTGTGTGTGTGTATATATATATATATATATATATATATATATATATATATATATATATATATATATATATATATATATATATATATATATATATATCTCTATATATATATTAGGGCTGAAACAACTAATCGATTAATCGACAACTAATCGATTAGGAAAATAATCGATTACTATTTTCATAATCGATTAATCGGCCAGTAACATAATGGGGGTTAAAAAAAATTAAATTGAGACTTTTATAGTACAAAAAGAGCAAATAATTGCTACTGTAAATGTTACTTTCACAGTTCTACAGTAAAAAAATGAATCCCTTACAATAGAGATTATCTGTTTTTTTTTTGTACTATAAAAGGCTAATTTTAGTTTTGTTTTTTTTTAACCCCATTATGTTACTAAACATCTTAGACCTGTGTTTTTTGGTGCTTTTTGCAGAAAGGCACTGCAGTTCATTTACATGGTTTCCTATGGGACACCTTCACATCTATGCTTTTTCTTTAGCCGCTGCGTATTGGGAAAGGTTCAGGGACTTTTTTTTTATGCAAAACTGTGCTTTTTTGGTTCAATACACTTCAATGGAAAAGCTGCAGAAAAGCATGCGTTTTTTATAGCAATTTGTGTTTTTTAATCTGCCCAACAACAAATTGGCCAAAAAATGCAAACTGCAGCAAAATCACTGTGCAAATATCAAAATGCACAGCAAAAAGCACTGCAGAAACATATCAAAAGCAAACTGCATAGGTGTGTACCGAGCCTTATGCTGGCCACGCGGATCAATTTTCAGAAGAGAATATTCAGACAAAAAATCTTTGTACATTCGCTGAATGAAAGAATGTTTGAAATTTTCACTTGTTTTTAACATTGTGTTTTTAAAATGAACAAAAACCACATACACTGTCTGAAAATTCCTTTGACCAAGAAGTTTTTCTATTATTTCCAAATTGTCACCGTGGTTGAAAATGAATGTCAATTTGACCCCACTAACGATTAGAAAATCGAACAAACGTTCTTAAAATGCCATTTTTTTTGAAGGAAGACATTGTTTTTTAAATTTAAAAAAAATGGTCTCTGAGTCTGATGATTTTTACCAGATTCACCCTTTTTTAATAGTATATATCCTCTAATAGTATATACAGTATATCTCTTCCATCTGTTATTCCCAGAGTGGATTAGATATGTTGCTCCCTAACCATATAATTGGTTATTTATATTTACCACTGCATAGAGATATTTAAGAATAAATTGCCTTTTTTTTTAAACTTTACATATTAACTAAATTATACACCACACTTTTTTTTTTTTAAGCTTATCAACCGATTAATCGATTAATCGAAACAATAATCGGCCAACTAATCGATTATGAAAATAATCGTTAGTTGCAGCCCTAATATATATATATATATATCTCTATATATATATATATATCAGTTTTATTTTTTCCTTCAGAATATGAATGTAACTGTACTGTACATTATGTGCCCATACACACAGCTGCCTTGTGCTCAGTCAGCCTGTACATGGGGTCAGTATTTCTGTTTAATTTACCCATATAAAGACTAAGCTAGAGGAATGCAAGAAGAATTTTATGGATGAACATTTTGGAGCCATTTATGCATCTGAACTTTTGTAAACGGAAGCACTTTATGAACTATTGCATGCGTTTTTTAGGCAGAACTTTTAACGTTCAGGGTCTATAGAGCTGTAACTGTTCATATATAGCCTCTGTTTCCCTGGGCAGGAGATTGGTGTGATATCAGTGCTTGACCTAGAAATACCAGCTGTGCCCTATAATTACACCCTGTAAAATCAGCTGGATGATTACCAAGTATTACAGCAGTGTATCAGCCTGTGTGTGGTTATTTTCATACGCCACTTACAGGCATGGTAAAGGTATATTATGCGCTCCTGTGTCCATAGCGTGCTGTAGGGCTTGTTCATATGGACCACCAGAGCTTTGTCTCCCTGTCACGATTTTTTGCAGAACAAGGACATCCTAGAGATCTGTTTTCTATGCAAGAAAAGGCATCCTCTGTCCTCGGTGCACCTGAAATAAATACATGTCAGGAAAGGTCAGCATGCTCTACTTTTCCGTCACGTCTTTTTGTTGCTCAGTAATTGCAGGCTTATTGAGGACAGATACTGATTTTGCATTTAGAACAGTATGCTGCTGTTTTAGGTCTTTCACCTTAAAAATAAATAAAGAGTTGACCAGGAGAGCTGGAAATGGGAATCGTGTGTGTCTGAAGCCTAGGGAGAACTTGTTGAATAAAATTTATATGGGCGCCTAATTTTTACCAAATATGATCTTTATATATAATTACAGTGCTCAGCATAAGTGAGTACACCCCTTTTTTGAGAAGTAAGCTTTTAATCACTATCTCAGTGAACACAAGAAAAATTTCCAAAATTTCCATTGCATGAAAGCAAAATTAATAATATAATTTAGATTACAAAATCTTCAGTTGTTTTACTCAAATTAATTGATGCAAAATGAATACATCCCACAACAAAAACTACTACATCTAGTACTTTGTCCGACCTCCATGATTTGCAAGGACAGCGCCAAGTCTTCTAGGCATGGAATGAACAAATTGGCGGCATGTTGCAACATCTATCTTTTTCCATTGTTCAAGAACAACCCCTTTTAGAGCCTGGATGCTGGATGGAGAGGGATGCTCACCTTGTCTCTTCAGAATTCCCCATAGGTGTTCAATTGGGTTCACATCAGGAGACCTACTTGGCCACTGAATCACTTTCACCCTGTTCTTCAGAAATGCAACAGTGGCCTCAGATGTGTGTTTTGGATCGTTGTCATGTTGGAAAAGTGCATGACCACCAAGGGCACCAAGTGATGGTAGCATCTTTTCTTTCAATATAGAGCAGTACATCTGTGAATTCAGGATACTATCAATGAAATGCAGCTCCCCGACACCAGCAGCACTCATGCAGCCCTACAGAAGGACACTGCCATCACCATGTTTCACTGTAGGCACCATGTATTTTTCTTTGTACTCCTTACCTTTGCGACGTCATACAGTTTTGAAGCCCTCAGTTCCAAAAACTTTTATCTTGGCCTCATCACTCCAGAGTACAGAGTCCCAGTAATCTTCTTTTTCAGCAAGGGCCCTGTCAAATTCTGGGTGGGCTTTTTTGTGCATGGGCTTTAGGAGAGGCTTCCTTTGTGGATGACACCCATGCATGCCATTCATTTTTGCAACATGGTCTTGAATGAGTTTGTTAGGAAAAATACTTTTTTGTGTGTGCAAATTAACAAATCTTGGTTGCAATCAATGGCCCGCATTTGTGTGAGTATTTTGTAGTATAGTGTCCCATAGAAAATGTTGATTCTGAAAGGAAAGTAAAGGTTTTCTGACAAATCTGTTGGGGTGTACTCATTTATGCTGAGCACTATGTATGATGTACAGTATATTAGGCCTAAACTACATGGGTGCTAAGGCCCCTACACCATGAAATGCCTGATTATGCATCTCAAGTCTCCAGGAGCTTTTTGGGGGGGACACAGACACAGCCACTCAACCTAGTTTGGCAGAGGTGCGTGTGAGCGAATTAGAATGCACACAGCCTGCATTGGGGGGGTGCTCAGCTGCTTGTTGGTTAAATTGGGGCGAGCAGCTGTGTCCCCATAGACTTACATGGGCTGTCTGTGCATGGTACCTAGCGACTCCAGTCCCATAAAAAAGTGACTGAATCCTGGTGTACGGGCTCAGCGCTTGTGTGAATGATGCTATCAATCAATGAAATAAAATTCCTTTTCACTGCAAATGTTTTTATATGTAGTGTGACATCTGATTTTAAAATGTTTCGCTAACGTAATGATTGAAATAACAGAAAACTGAATGTTTCTTTGTGTCACCGGTATCTTAAGTAACAGGCTTTGTGTGGTGGCCCCATTACCAGTTTATGTGGACTTTGTATTCTGGCACATTGCTCACTTGTTTCTCAATGTGTTGCTGTAAACCCGGTCTTGGCAAGGAATAACATTCTTGTTTTTGTTCTTTTCTTTAAGGGAAAAATCTTTACACAAATGAATATGTGGCAATTAAACTGGTAAGTTCCATTTTTACAGTTATTACACATAGAAAGTGTTTAATTGCCTACCTCCAGCTTACACTGAAGCTAAACTCCATGAAAGCATCCAAATACACAATGGAAATGCATATAAGGAACTGTTCTACCTTCTGAATTTATGTAGTTCTGTGGAGTCAGTTTTGTGATCCAGTCACCCCAGCCAGACAGCACAGGAAGGCCCTGTAACTCCAATTCTTGTTCAAGAAAAACAAACGGCAAGAACACAACCCATCCCCAGCCTGCTGATTGGGCAGTGAAGAGTAGAAGTTTTCTGTTGAGGTCTCTCTGCGCTTTCCTCTTAGCAAGCTCTTTGTTAGCACATGTTCTTGCAGTAGAACCCGATTGACACAAGATTGTTGGCCCTCCTTCTCTTAAGCGGCCATTTATGAAGCTGATATAATTTACCTCAGTTCTTGACAGATCTCTCCTCTGATGGCCTGTTTATGAAGCAGAGTACATCAGTTCTCAGAAGGAGAAGAGATGTTTTTTTCCCTCAGAGAATGGCTGTGATCTCACGAGAATACTGTACAGCCTAGTTTAAAAAAAATCAAAGCATTAGTAATTACGCAAAAATATTGGATGAGAAGGCCTGGCTCGCAGTCTCCGCTCCAATTAATCCCAAAGGTGTTCTATCTAGTTGAGGTCAGGACTATGCACAGGCCAGTCACGTTCCTCCACCCCAAACTCGCTCATCCATATCTTTATGGACCTTGCTTTGTGCACTGGTCCAAATTATTCGGTGGAGGGGGGATTATGGTGTGGGGTTTTTTCCAGGGGTTGGGCTTGGCCCCTTAGTTCCAGTGAAGGGAACTCTTAAGGTGTCAGCATACCAAGAACTTTTGGACAATTTCATGCTCCCAACTTTGTGGGAACAGTTTGTTAATGTCTCCTTCCTGTTCCATCATGACCGTGCACCAGTGCAAAGCAAGGTCCATAAAGACATGGCTGAGCGAGTTTGGGGTGGAGAAACTTGACTGGCCTGCACAGAGTCCTGACCTCAACCCCATAGAACACCTTCGGAATGAATTTGAGCCCAGACTGTGAGCCAGGCCTTCTCATCCAACATCAGTGCCTGACCTCACAAATGCACTTTTGGAAGAATGGTCAAACATTCCCATAGAGACACACCTTGTGAACAGCCTTCCCAGAAGAGTTGAAACTGCTGTAGCTGCAAAGGATGGGCTAACTCAATATTGAACCCTATGGACGTAGACTGGGTTGCCATAAGTTCATGTGCGTGTAAAGACAGGCATCACAATACTTTTGGTATAGTGTATATATAGATACAAAATTGTATTGCTCCATCCACACGTATGAGTTGGATGGAGGAATTCATCCAGCTGTGCCATTGTATTCCGATAGTGGGACTCGGAATATACTGTCAGAACACACTGCTTAGTGGCGGCAGCCAAGAAATTTTTTTACCACCAGCCCCATGTGACAGAAGTCGATCGCTAGACCGGCTTCCGTTAAGCATGAACAGGCCATAGACCGATCAAAAATTTGGCTGTTTCCTGCTGAGCCAGGCAAAATTTGATAAATTTATGAGCTGCTTTAGACTCGTGCTGTTCAGGATACCGTGGGGCTCTTAAAGAGTGTATGTGTGTGTGTATGTATATATATATATATATATATATATATATATGTATGTATGTGTGTGTATATATACACACAGTGGGGCAAAAAAGTATTTAGTCAGCCACCAAATGTGCAAGTTCTCCCACTTAAAAAGATGAGAGAGGCCTGTAATTGTCATCATAGGTATACCTCAACTATGAGAGACAAAATGTGGAAACAAATCCAGACAATCACCTTGTCTGATTTTTGAAAGAATTTATTTGCAAATTATGGTGGTAAATAAGTATTTGGTCACCTACAAACAAGCAAGATTTCTGGCTCTCCCAGACCTGTATCTTCTTCTTTAAGAGGCTCCTCTGTCCTCCACTCATTACCTGTATTAATGGCACCTGTTTGAACTTGTTATCAGTATAAAAGACATCTGTCCACAACCTCAAACAGTCACACTCCAAACTCCACTATGGTGAAGACCAAAGAGCTGTCGAAGGACAACAGAAACAAAATTGTAGACCTGCACCAGGCTGGGAAGACTGAATCTGCAATAAGCAAGCAGCTTGGTGAGAAGAAATCAACAGTGGGAGCAATAGTTAGAAAATGGAAGACATACAAGACCACTGATAATCTCCCTCGATCTGGGGCTCCACACAAGATCTCACCCCGTGGGGTCAAAATGATCACCAGAACGGTGAGCAAAAATCCCAGAACCACACGGGGGGGACCTAGTGAATGACCTGCAGAGAGCTTGGACCAACGTAACAAAGGCTACCATCAGTAACACACTACGCCGCCAGGGACTCAGATCCTGCAGTGCCAGACGTGTCCCCCTGCCTAAGCCAGTACATGTCCGGGCCTGTCTGAGGTTTGCTAGAGAGCATTTAGATGATCCAGAAGAGGATTGGGAGAATGTCATATGGTCAGATGAAACCAAAGTAGAACTGTTTGGTAGAAACACAACTCGTTGTGTTTGGAGGAGAGAGAATGCTGAGTTGCAACCAAAGAACACAATACCTACTGTGAAGCATGGGGGTGGCAACATCATGCTTTAGGGCTGTTTCTCTGCAAAGGGAACAGGACGACTGATCCGTGTACATGAAAGAATGAATGGGGCCATGTATCGTGAGATTTTGAGTGCAAACCTCCTCCCATCAGCAAGGGCATTGAAGATGAAATGTGGCTGGGTCTTTCAGCATGACAATGATCCCAAACACACCACCCAGGCAACGAAAGAGTGGCTTCTTAAGAAGCATTTCAAGGTCCTGGAGTGGCCTAGACAGTCTCCAGATCTCAACCCCATAGAAAACCTTTGGAGGGAGTTGAAAGTCCATGCTGCCCAGCGACAGCCCCAAAACATCACTGCTCTAGAGGAGATCTGCATGGAGGAATGGGCCAACATACCAGCAACAGTGTGTGACAACCTTGTGAAGACTTACAGAAAACATTTGACCTCTGTCATTGCCAACAAAGGATATAAAACAAAGTATTGAGATGAACTTTTGATATTGACCAAATACTTATTTTCCACCATAATTTGCATATAAATTCTTTCAAAAATCAGACAATGTGATTGTCTGGATTTGTTTCCACATTTTGGCTCTCATAGTTGAGGTATACCAATGATGACAATTACAGGCCTCTCTCATCTTTTTAAGTGGGAGAACTTGCACAATTGGTGGCTGGCTAAATATATATATATATATATATATATATATATATATATATATATATATATATATATATATATATATATTATGTGTGTATGTATTTAAAACTAATTTTTCATTGGTATTTTAATATTGCCTGGAGTTCAGTTTCCAACTACAGTATTTGTTGTATTTGCTTGAACTCTACATATTCCTCAAAGAATTAGAAGCCAAGTGCCAGGCCAACAAACTGTTTTCTTTTTGGGGTTCTGGTTTTTGGCAGCTGTAATTGTGTCCATAAATGGCATGCTTTCTTCTGTATCTCTAAAACTTTACTGATATTTATAAATCAAATGCCCTTTCTGCTATATTAGAGTATTCCATAAAGGTTTGATGTCTTCTTAGGCTGTTTCTAAGTAATGATCCTTCACTATTATTAATGTGTACAGGGTTACATTTACATTTTTCACTTGTAAATTGTATGTATTTTTTACCAGGAACCTATGAAATCCAGGGCACCACAGCTGCATTTGGAATATAGATTCTACAAGCAATTAGGATCTGTTGGTAAGTCTGCAAGGTGTTCAATATCCATGTATTGTAGCCCTTTAGCATTGTTTTGTGCTTGGCATACAGCAGTGCTTTTTGCACATGGAGTCCTCTCCGATCTCTACTTAGAGCTGTGATACATGGTGTATGCCAAGCTTTGGGAAGCCCCAAGTGTTTGGTATCCATAGTTTCAATGTTCTATACATCTCTATGGATACACCTCTGCCCAGGCCCCTCTGAGACCAGCTGGGACATGGATGTGTTTCATGTGTGAAACCGTTGTTCTTCGGAGTGATTACATGCAGCTACTTCAGTTTGTACATCTTCACCAGTGATTGCAGTCAATATGTCTTCCAGTAATGTTTAGTTGGCTGTTTAGCCGGAGGAGAGGGATAAGTAAGCAGCAAGGGAAATAAACATTGATGAATTTTCTTGAACTATGTATTACATAGGCTGTCTAGGCTATATCCTCTGCACAGCATGATGTTCAATATTTTGTTACTACCGTTAACTATCTGTTCTCCTGAGTTGCATTTGTAGTGATTTGTTAGAAAATCTTTTTTATTAAAGGGGCTTCCCAAGCTAATAACATTTGAGCTTTGCTTTTGACCCCTATGTTATACAGAATACGTTATTGCAGTTACAGATTTACCATTTTTATTGTTACTTGTATTGCATTTGTTTAAATGTCCCTGGTTTTGCTTTAAATGATGGGTGGCCTTCTTCAGCTTTGAACTGGTCTGGTTTTTGATGTGTAGCCATGTTTAAAACTTTTGTGGTTGATATGCCAAATTTTCCTCCCCAATGAAACTAGTTAACTGCTATATTTGGCAGAATGAGAAGAAAAGTTTGCAGTATTCATATCCTGAATATATACAAAAAAAAGAAGCGTTAAGTGCCTACAGAGCTTTAACATACATACATTATATAAACAGTGCATGTAAGCCCCGGTTCACACAGGGGCGGCATGACCTGCAGGTCGCCTCACCGAGGCGACCTGCACACGACTTTCACGGCGACTTGCAAAACGACTTCTGTATAGAAGTCTATGCAAGTCGCCTCAAGTCACCCCCAAAGTAGTACAGGAACCTTTTTCTAAGTCGGAGCGACTTGCGTCGCTCCTATTAGAAAGGTTCCATTGTACAGAACGGGAGGTGACTTGTCAGGCGGCTAGGTCGCCTGACAAGTCGCCCCTGTGTGAACCGGCAGTAAGGAGAATCTATATTGAGTTTTGGTCAGCTTTATTTGGCTTTAGGTTTTTAAATTGTGTACATCATTTTAGAGGGTGGCCTGCACCATTGGGAAAAGTAGTTGGCTACAAACGTAACTATGTGTGTCCCCAAAACCCACTAAGACCAATAAAATACAAGGGTTATAGCTCAAAACATCATTTATTGCTTCTATTCAGGCAACTTCAGGAATCCCTCGGTGACCTGCACTGTGCAGTGGAAATGGAAATATGTCTGTGCTCATATCCTAAATGACTTGCATATATAGTATACTGCATGTGGGATACCTAAAGGGTACAACAACATGTTAACTTTGAAACTTAACTCTCTGCAAACTGCCATACACCCTAATGTGGCAGGAGAAATGTCTGTAAGCCGTGCTTCATGAAACAGAACCGTGTGAAAGAATGAATGGCAGCTTCAGCCTGGGCTCTGACTAGGCCATGCCCCCAATGTGTTCTGCTCTAATGGGGGCTTAGCCTGTGGCTCACGGACATTTTTCCTGGCCAGCGCTCATAGTGGTTGACTGTGGACTATATGTTGTGATAAGAGTGGTGCTGCTCTGCACATCAACCCCCAAAATCTTCAATATAAAGTGCAAATAATAAAAAAAAAAAATCTAATATCGCATATATAATAAATTATGTGCAACATATGAATAAAGTATGAATAAAGTGAGCTAGTGCATTCAAAAGTGCAATTCAATACAATCATGCAATGTTACTAAAGTCCTTATATATTAATCCATAAAAATTCTCAAACTGGAAAAAATGGATGATTTAAAAAAAAAAAATATTTTAAACTTGTGAAGTGAGATCCAAAATATCTTTGCATATAAATGCCCAAGTGGTCCACCACTGTGTGAATAATTCACCACACTCACTAAAATGGACTCACCAGATATGCTGCTAAGATTATAAATCGGCAGACTACAGTCGCTTCATACAATCACCAACCGCAACACCCTTTAATCAGATTTAGTTTTGGGTTCCCCTTTCCAAGATCACAGCATACAATGTGGGAAAAAAAAGAGAAGGAGGCTCCCATAGCATAAAAACGTCTAACAGGCTTGTTAAAGGAATGCATATATTCCACTAGAGCTGGGCGATTTTCTCCAAAAAAAAAAAAAATCTCAGATTTAAAAAAAAAAAAAAAACTCGATTCACGATTCGAATCGAGTTTTTTTTTTTTTTTTTTTGATGGACACTGCGCCGGTCCTGAGGAGCTGCGGGCAGGAGTTTTTAGGTGAGGCCGCGGCTTCGGCCTAGTCCACAGCGTCTGTCCTCGCGGACTAGGCCAAAGCCACCGCCTCACCTAAAAACTCCTGCCCGCAGCTCCTCAGGACCGATGCAGTGTCGGCGCTGGTCCTGGGGAGCTGCAGGCAGGAGTTTTTAGGCGAGGCCACGGCTTTGGCCTAATCCGCGGCGTCCGGCCTTGCGGACTAGGCTGAAGCCGAGGCCTCGCCTAAAAACTCATGGTGGGGAAAAAAAAAAAAAATCGATTACCTCTCAACTCGATTCAAGATTCAAATCGATTTTTTCCCCAGCCCCATATTCCACTCACATTTGCAGAGTGCCTACCTGGCACTGGGGAGTAACACGCTCAGCTGTTGGTAGACATTCACCTCCGTACCTGTCATAGACTAAGTGTGAGCTGGGATACGTGATGTCATCGGCGTCCTCACCCCGTCCTATGTACGTTTCATTGTGTGAAGTCTTCAAGGAGCGACGATATTAGTCATTTATGGTTTTGGATTATTTGCATTTTATATTGAGGATTGATGTGTGGATCAGCGCATAAGGTTTTGTTTATTGTCATTTGCAATAATTAGAGTAGCAGCTGTCCATCAGGGCACATATCTGTGGTGCTGTTAGTGTGATATTTTGGCTGTGGACTAGACCTCTAACCTGAGCGACACCCCACATTTTTACTTTTGTACCAAACACCCTTACATATTCCTATATGTTTGCCTAAAAAGCAGGGTTCACATATATTGCCATACACAGTCAAGCTGGCCAACTGCATCAAAGCGATCTCTCTGCCCAGTCCCTAACCTGCTTTGCAGATTGCCAAAAACAGACTCAGCTGTAGGAAAGCTATAGACTTAAGTCTAGCAATGCTCAGCTACGGTGGGAAAAGGCATAGCGTTTTAGGCTAGGTTCACACTATTGTGGGTTGCAAGAACACATGAAATCACACGTTATTGAATGGCACCCCCATGCATCTGAAACCGCAGCGTGATTTTGGGTGCATGAAACTGTATGGTTCCATGCGGCTGCCCTGCAGGGGACGTTTTGGAGAAAAGGGTCGGGGGAATTTTCTTTGCATTTCCCGCAAGTACTGCAGCCCTTTCAAATGAATGGGCTGCCGTGCCTGTGCAGACATTAGTTTTCCCATGCTGTGCCCGCACTGCATGGGTTAACTGCTCATTTTTCATCTAGGCCTCTAGGGCATTGCAGAGCGGAGATGTACTTTCCTAATTCGCCTAACTACAGACCGCAAGACCGGTCCCTGTCGCTCCTACCACAACCCCCCCCTGCACGCTAGCAGTCTTGGCAATTGACTGTTTCTGATGCCATCACGCCCATAGACTGGCTCTGGACGCGAGGATCGCATGAACCACCACCGCTTTTCTTCCACTTTATTGACTTGGATGTGCAGATGTTTTGTTTTATGCTATGGACGACTACTACAAACTTCCTGCATTTAAAGCTTTGTTTGCTGCCTTGCTGAATAACTGTGCAGGACAAACCTGCTTAGACCTTTTGGGGTTTTCCTGCCTCATTACTGGTTTGCCACTGACAGTTGAGCCTGCCCGCTTAAAATATACTGTATATAAGCATCCCTGACACCTATCAGTTGTTCAGTACATAACGATTGCCTGCCGTATAATAATCTGTGAATATTCTGTGTGGTCTGCAGCAAGCTTGGCTGCGTTTTTAAACTGTTCCATTGTTTCTCAAATTGCATTGCCCATTGCAGCATGTGTTACATTATCAAAATGACTTCTATTGGATGACAGAAAGCCAATAGCACTAAAAATAGATTTACAGGAAGGCCAGCTGAAGACAGGATGTATTATATGTGCTTAAAAGCAAATCTGTATGCATGCGTCTGGTAGTTTATACTTATGCATTGTAAAATTGTATTGGGGAATATATTGATAATACTGTATAGTACTACTAAGCTAAGCACTTATTGTTCCTATTTTACAGCGTTTGCGATTGATAGTATTAAAATTCGTATTTATCTTTGAGAACAAATGCCTAAGGCCCCATTCACACTTGTATGACACGACATTTGTATGGCTGTGGACCCAATTTTGCCCTGCGACTTGAAGTCCGACATGCGTCCTACTTCAGTGAACAGGGATCCGACTTTGATCCCCGACAATACCAGGCACTTTCTGGTATGAATCTTTAGGGGGAATGCCACACGCACTCAATGCAAAAAAAAACAAAAAAAAAAAAAAACGGCATGGGTTCCCCGTCAAAGAGCATACCAGGCCCTTCGGTCTGGTATGGATTTTAAGGGGAACCCCCATGCCGAAAACACAGCGTGGGGGGGGGGGGCCCCCGCAAAATTCATTCCAGACCCTTATCCAAGTGCACAGCCCTGCAGGTCAGGAAAGGGGGTGGGGACGAGTGGGCCCCCTCCTGAACCACACCAGGCTGCATGCCCTCAACTTGGTGTGAGGGGGGTGGTTGCTTTGGGGCAGGGGGGAAGGCACCTTGTCCCCAAGGGCCTGTTCCTGACCACCCTGGCCGTTGGTTGTCGGGTCGGGTGCGGGTGGGGAGCTTATCGGAATCTGGAAGCCTTCTTTAACAAGGGGGCCCCCAGATCCCGGCCCCCCACCTTATGTGAATGAGTATGGGGTACATTGTACCCCTACCCATTCACCAAAAAAAAAAGTGTCAGAAATAAAACGCAGTACACAGGTTTTTAAAGTAATTTTATTAAAGCAGCTCCAGCGTCTTTTCAGACTTCTCCCCTCTGCGGCTCTTCTGCCTCCTCCGCTGATGTCTTCTGCCTCTGCCGGTTCTTCTCCCCTCTCCGGGTCTTCTCCGCTGATGTCTTCTAGCCCTTTCCGGTTCTTCTCCCTCTGTCCGCTGTCTTCTGCCTCTGCCGGGTCTTCTCGTGTTTTTGCCGGGTCTTCTCCCTCTGTTCTTCTTCCCATGTTGATTCGACGCGCTCTCCCGCTCTCATGTTGGGAGCGCGGTGTGCCACTACTTATATTGGCATGGCGTCGTGGTAACCGGGTGACGTCATCCAGAGGCTCACGCCTTATGATGTCACCACCTGGGGCATGATGGGTGGTGACGTCATAAGGAACGGTCCTCTGGTGACCCCGCCCCATGCCAATATAAGTAGTGGTACAAAGCCCCCCCCTTGTGTTTTGTAATCTGACTCAACTGTTTATTTAAAGTTATCATTTTGCTGATCAATTGTGTGTGTGTGTGTGTGTGTATATGTGTGTATGTATATATATATATATATATATATATATATATATATATATATATATATATATATATATATATATATATATATATATATATATATATATATATATGTGTGTGTGTATGTATATGTGTATATATACACACACACACACACACACGCAATCCTCCCCCCCACCCACAGTTGGGACATTGTATTTTGACGACGGGATCTGCTGCTATCAGAGTACATTGATTGTGAAAAATTGAGATGTTTCAGGAAAATGTCCCATTATAGCCACTAGATGGAACTGATGGTCATAAGAGATAATTGTATTACACATTATGGCAGACATTTTAGATTCTCATGTTATTTTTAAAGAGGGGGGCGGAATATTACTTTTACTTTACTAGAAAGAACAGACTCCTTCATTTTTAAACTGTATAGGGATTGGCTGTGTTCAGAGGTGAGGCACAGAACCACTTTAGATTAAGTGGTTCATGTGTTGGCTGAAGGACCATATTGTAATAAGGCCGCATAAGAAGTTACCAGTGATAAAAATGCATCCTATTTGTAATATGCCTATAATCAGATAATTTTAGACTTAACCTGGGATTGAGTGAATGTGTCAGCTGTGTCCTCCTAAATTCTCTTGGTTCCTGACTATGTGTCTTGTAGGTTAATGACACTTTGGTCTTCATACAGGAAGTGACTTAATGCCTGTAAATCAGCCTCATTCTTCACTTACTAGAAAACAAATGCTCTGACCTGCAGAATTTGCTACATGTGGGGTGGCATTGTCCATTTTAGGTCTGGGATGGGTAAAATGCACTTAGCTTGATTACTGACATTACTTCACATGTGTTTTTTCAGCACTAGCTGGCATGTTAATAAGGTGACAGCTTTTGCTTCTGTTTATACAGCAGTGGAAAGGGAGAGTAGGGAAGGCTTAAATAAAGCGGATTTGTTGTTGGAAATGAACCCATGCTTATCAGTTTTCACCCAGCATGCAACGATTACAAGTTGATAAAATGGAAAAAAAACTAGTAGTCATGGAAGACCTGTTTAGGATCAGGTTTTGGCTATGCTGGAATTCCATTAGTGCAGAAAAGAGTAGGGTCTTTGACAGAGGCATTAAAGGAGAAGTGTGTGATTATAAAAAATAAACTCGCATCATATACTTGGCTATCTGCTGCAGTAGCAGTTTGATGCTTCAAGCTGTCCCCTGTCAGCTCTAAGCTTGAGATCTGAGCGATCACTTCACCACTGATCACTCAGTTCTCGGTCTTCACTGAGCGGTGACTGTCAGTCACTGGTCCTCTGCTCTGCCCCTCCAGTGCTCACTGAAGCAGCAGGCAGGTGGTGAAGGCGGGAGCGGCTGGCTCAGGCTCTCAGAGGTGCTTCTAGGGTGAAATATGAAAGCTGGTTATAGATCATTTTATTTTCTCGTTCAGCCACACAAGCGATATGAATGGAAAAATAGCCCTCAACTGCTTGCACACAGGTCTCATGCACACAGGCCATTTTGCAAACTCTACTATCAACTTTTCCTCAGCTGCAGCATTTTGGCAGAAAGTGCCTAATGCTTGTAAAAGTGTGCAACGTTTTTAGGTGCCTTTTGGCCTGCATTCATTTAATTGGCCGGAATAATAATTTATTCTGGCCTCTGAAATGAATTTATGCTATGCGTGTTTAGCAGATGAGTGTGACTTCACAGCCGGGTACACACTGCGCGCTGTGAATGTCCGGGCAATCTTCTGCGACCTGTGACGTGTCCCAGAAGATTGCAGGGAGGTAGGTGGGCGAGGTGATCTTCTGGTGCCAGTGGAGGAAGTGGGAGATGGGTGCCTCTAAAAACAGGGTACCCGCTTCCTCCCCCCAAAAAATTACATGCCAAATGCGGCATATCAGGGGGTCACCAGCACTTAAAGCGGAAGTTCCATATTTGGGTGTTACTCCACTTTAATGCATTAGGATAAACTTGTGTGCAGCGCCCCCCCCCTCAATACTTACCTGAGCCCCATCTAGATCCAGCGATGTTGCAGGACAGTGTCGGCTGCCCTGGACTCAACTCCTCATTGGCCGAGACAACAGTGCAGCGCAAATTGGCTCCCGCTGCTGTCAGTCAAAGTCAGTCGGCCAATAAGGAGAGAAAGGGGGCAGGGCCACGGCTCTGTGTCTGAATGGACATGGAGCGGTGTCTCGGCTTGTGTGCCCCCATAGCAAGCGGCTTGCTTTCGGGGGGGGGCATTTAACAGGATGGAGGGGACAGGAGTGCCAAAGAGGGACCCGAGCAGAGGAGGATCTGGGCTGCTCTGCACAAAACCTTTCCACAGGGCAGGCGAGTATGACATGTTATCTTGAAGTAAAAAAAATAAAAACAAGACTTTATAGCCGCTTTAAGCTTTTATCAGAGTTAGAGTGTTTTTATAGCTGAAAACCTACTCTTAAAACCCACTAGTAGATTTTTTTTTTTTTTCCAGCCAGAAGATGCCCTTGCCAAAAAACACTGATCACAGCCTATGTATGCATTGACACATAGGGTACCATGATCGGGAGTTTACTGGCTGTAGAAGAAAACGCCTGAAGCCAAAAACAGCAGCTTTAAAAACGTTCAGTGTGCATGATGCCTTAGCATGCAGTGGAAATGTAAAAAAAAGTTTTGTCAATTTGTAATTGTAGGTCCTATTGAAGAGTGGCAAATTTTATAGGCATTCCCATTGAGATGAAAAAAAAAAAAAAGGTACCTGAATACGCAAAAAAAAATTCCCCAAAAAACTCCAACCTTTCTTGGGCATAGGGCAAGATTACTGGATACAGAAGGGCTGCGATGACCTCTTCCTGGAATTTTAGGAAGGATCCAGGTTGTCCAGACGCTTTTTATAGCAAGCGTTGTACAGAGCCAACTGAAATAAGTATACAGAGACTTTTTTTTGTAATAGCGTCTGGCCTTATGGGCAACTAAGTATGGCCCCATCATCTGGACATCAAAGTCCACCCTTCCCATTTTAAGCTTGTAGTCGTGGACACTGAGGGGCTTCTCAACACCAGCTGCCATAGTAATTTGGACTGCTGTGGGTGAATGGAAGACAGAACGAAAATGTTCCGTTTGTCCTTCCATTTAACTGCAAGTAATTAATTGGACCTTAAGCAAGCTCTCTCCCCCTGACTAAATTAAGCATTTACAAGCCATTGGGGGAAGCCCCGGCGATTAGATCACACAGTGCCACATGCACCAATTCCTGATCGATGCAAGTGTCTAAAAATGTCTATGTATAAATGGTACCTTTTTCTGAGTAAGGGTGATGCCAAGTCCCAAACAATCTTGACGCTTCTCCCTATGCAGTCTGGGCAGTTGGGGGGGCTCCAAGCTGCATTCTTTTCTTTCGTAAACCGGAAAACTCTATGTATAACCTGTGGCCCTGTCAGAGCTTACACATTTTGACCCCATATCTGGCAGGCTTGCTGGGGAGAAACTGTTTGAAAACAAGACGGACAGAAAATTTAATCAGGGACTCCTCAATACATACATCTTGATCTGGGATAAACAAGGCTACAATTTTTTGGTTGAAGTGGTTTACGAGGGGATAAATTTTATGGAGCCGATCATTTTCAGAGTCCACAGTTATTGTAGTGCATGAACCCCAATATCTGCTCATATCTAGCACTAGCCATGGCAGCAGAGAACCCGGGCATATGGTGAATTGGGTCAGCGGATCAATATGACCGCAACTCACACTTTTTAGTAATTCCCATGTTGAGGGATAGGCCCAGAAAGGTCCTAAATTCAGGAACCCTTATAGGTTTTCAGCCAAATTGTCTGGCAAGAGGCGAATTTGGGTTTTGGTCGATAAATTGACCAGCGTATAAATTGCTTTGGTCGGCAAAAGACCTGTACAGATCTTCCGTGAAAAACGGCTCAAATAATTTACTGGGTGTTAATCTGCTGTTTTTACCCGAATTCTGGGTTGGCCAGTGAATGGGTGGAAGTACGGGCGCTGCAGAATCTGTGGGCTGCCAATCAGGATTTGCATGCGCATCAGGAAGGGCTCTATGGGCCTGCGTTGTAATTCTTGGTGGCTGTGTACCACTACTTCTGCTAGCCACTGCACCAGCTTGAACTGCACTTATGGGACTCTCCACATCACCAAGTGATACTGTAGTACTGGTTTATCTACGACCAGGATGTACTGGGCCGCTGGTGCTTGCCAGTTCACCAGAGGGTTGAGCAGCACTAGTACTGACACTCTGCTGCCTACGAGTGTCCTGCGGTTGTTGCACCTCAGCAACAGAAGAACGGGGTTGGGTATGCCTGACCTTAGCAGGGAACACTTCTCCGTCAGAGCTCTCTGTTGGGTTACCGCTCTCTACAGGTTCAAATACTGAGCCTGAATCTGACAGTGAGGATGCCCTGCTCAGCAATGTGTAGGCCTCTTCACTAGTGTACCTTTTGTTTGACATTTTGGCCAATAGATTTATAGGTAACTAGTGCGACTTAAGGTAAATAAAAAAGCACCTGGTTGTCAGAGGACTGTTTAAATTGCTACAAAAAAATGAACTGCTAGCGCTAGCAGAGATCAGGCCTGACTCTGCTAAACACTGCAGTTTTGTGTACCCTTTTGGAATTGATAGTGATCTTCTGATGCTGCTCTTGGGTGGGCTGGGCTGAGGGGCTAAACACAGGTGCTGATCCTGCTAATGCCGAGTTTTTGGGAACACTATACTAATGGACGCTAGTATAGTTCGGATCTGATCAAAGATATTAATTTGTTCAGACACTATACTTATAATGGAGGTATATAGTGTGTGCTACTGTTACTAGCAATCAAAGGGTTAATATCTGACGCTGTCTGGGATTCCCCCTGACGCCAAAGCCTAACTGAGGCCAATTAGAGTCACCCGTGACACTAATACAGTGATCAGGAAAAAAAAAATCTGTACACTATACTAATGACACTGTGACAGTGAGTGAAAGGTTTAATTGGGGGGGGGGGGGGGGGGGGTGATCAAGGTGTTAAACCTTTATTAGGGAATTTCTGGGCCTATTAATAACTGCCCTAAAGCTGTTTAGCGTCACGAGTGACACCAATACAGTCGTGACTTTGTGCAGCCGGGCCGCCCTGCTGCAGTATATGTACGTGGGGCGGTCTGGAACTGGTTAAAAAGAAGTGTGTCCCCCCCCCCCATTATACTTACCTAGGTGGATGCAGCATCTGTCCCCCCGGCGTCTCTGCACTGAGAACCGAGCCATCGAACACCGCCGATGGCTTGGTTCTCTGGGCTCCCCGAGAGGAGAGCTGCTGCCTGTCAATCAAGAGCTCTGCTTCTCCAGGCTCATTGGAGCGCTGAACTGTGGAGGGGCGGGGGAGTGGCTTGCTGAGAGGCTGAGACTGCCATCAGTCCAGGCACCTGGCGGATCCAGATTTCCAGAATCAGGATCACGCGGTGCCTGGACTGATCCTGGTGACGTCAGAGAACGGACTTCTGGCCGCTCTCTGCTGCAAACGGGTCACTGGAGTGCAAAATCAATTACACTCCTGTCACCCAGAGGAGAAGCCCAGCCTAACGAGCTCAGGCTAGACTTCTCCTTTAAACCAAAGAATGCCAATACTGAATTCTAGAAGAAAAAAAAACATGTTTGTAAAATCCGTATAAATGAGTGTATTTTTTATTTTTAATGATTCCGTCTATGGTGGAGACTTCACGCGTTGGCAATTGCTAGTGGTCTGTGTATTGATCTTTTGTATCTGATGGTTCCATTAGATCTGGCTTTACTCAAGTCTTTGTTTATTTCCATCTGCTTTTATTTCATACAATACATTTTGAGAATTCCACTAGATAGTTAGCAAAGTCAACGACCGAGTCATCTGATAATTTAAAGACTTGTTGTGCTTTTGCTTTAAAGTGTTTAGACTGGATGTACTGCTCGGTCTTTTTTAGTTGTACAGTTTTCTCTCTGCTCAGGAGTGTCCTTGATTTAATAGAAGCATATGTTGTGGAACATTTTCAGTGGGAGCTTGCTTATATCTGGTGCTGAATAAATATAGCTGCTTGATTGGCATGCATATCTGTTGAATGGCTTTCTTTTGCTCCATTTCTGCTCTACTTTGAATGATAAACATTTTTCTAAGCTCCTATAGGTTTTCTTATACTTGGCTTTAGTGAATTTTACGCAGAACTGTGCAAAGTAAAACTGCTGTACCAGATGCAGCGAGCTGAGCGATTGAATACAATCATTTACTATTTAAAGCTGTAGCTGCTAACGTAATGTTATATAATATTGGTTTTTTACTCTATCCTAGTCCCTGGACTGGTTTCAAGCAGGATATATGTCATTACAGAGAGGGAATTGGCAAGCCAACAGCTTTACCCCTGGGCAGGCAGCATAAAGCTTCTTACACATGGCCATACAGTTTTCAGAGCCTGCGTAATCACTCTTGTAACCACATGTGGACGTATGCTCCGAACGCACGCGGTTTGCGCTCAGAGCACAAGTCTGTGAGTGCTTTACATAAACCCAGCAAATAATTGTGTACAGCCGCATCATCTAATTCACCTCCGGGGCAGCTGTGCACTACTACTGCAGTTCTCTGTACAGCTCTGTGCTAAGCCTAAGATCACACTAGCCAGGTGTGAACATTTAACGAATAATTTTCATATTCTTAGCAAGCTGTAACTGAGCCACTGGCATTTGCTGATTGTCCTTCCAGTGAATGAAGCCAGAAGTGACAAGCTTTTTGTCACTCTGGTCTCAATTCTATCATGCCCTGGTCTCTGTGATTAGGAAAGGGCTAATTAAGCATGGTCTGTACTTGATTAGCTTTAATGGAGTGCAGGGGGAGACCTTAAAGGAGAACTACACTGCACCGGAGCACTAAAAACCAAAAATGCTATTTTAATTCATTTTTAGTCTTCAAAGCAAACTCCTCCATCCATTTCTCCATGCTTTCATTTGCTGAGAAATCCCTTTGAAAAACAACTCCTAGCATTTCAGGCTGTGGCCATCTTGAGTAAGGACAGATGATTTGTGTAGTATTTACTTCCTGGAATCTGTCTGCCCTTAGCTCATGAATGCATGCAGGAGGGTGTGCTTAGCTAAAAAAAATAAAAAAACAAAAAAAAAAAACTCTACTTCCTTCCTGAAGATACCTGGAATGTATGAGGTCATTTTCCTAGGCATGGAAACCAGGAATTACCTCAAATGTTAAAAAAAAAAAGTTTAGGAAAGTATATCATATTCACTTGTGTTATCTATTTAGCAAAGGTAGCAGCTGTTGTTATCCTATGTGTCCATGTACCACACATGGACGTTTTTAGCAGTTTAGTAGCAGGGGAGTCTAGAGGCTGTTTTCTGAACCGCGTTCAGGACAGGCAATTTTGATCACAAAAAATGCTGTTAAACGCTAGATGCGTTTAGCACTTCAGCGTTTATTTCAATGGCACGGTAAATTACAATTCTGGCCAATGAAATAAACGTCCAAACTCTGCTAAATCCACCTAAACTCTTTTAAAAAAAATGCAGCTTAAGCGAGTTTAACCCTTTCATGACTAAGCCTATTTTTAAAATTTTGTGTTTACAAGTTAAAATCCCTATTTTTTGCTAGAAAATTACTTAGAGCCCCCAAACATTATATATATATATATATATATATATATTTTTTAGCAGAGAATCTAGAGAATAAAATGGCAATTGTTGCAATATTTTATATCACACGATATTTGTGCAGCGGTATTTTACATGAAAATTTTTGGGAAAAGGGACACTTTCATGAATTTAAAAAAAAAACAAACAGTAAAGTTACTCCAATTTTTTTTGTATAATGTGAAAGATGTTACGCCGAGTAAATAGATACCAAACATGTCACGCTTTATAATTGCACGCACACGTGGAATGGTGACAAACTACGGTAACTAAAAATCTCCATAGGCGACGAGTTAAATTTTTTTTGTGGTTACCAGGTTAGAGTTACAGAGGAGATCTACTGCTAGAATTATTGCTCTTGCTCTGGCGAACGCGGCGATACCTCACATGTGTGATTTGAACACCGTTTACATATGCGGGGACGGGGGCGCTTTAAATTTTTTTTTTTCTTATTTATTTTATACATTTTTATTTTTATAAATTGTGTTTGAAAAAAAAATAAAACATGTTTGATGACTTTTATTGCTGTCACAAGGAATGTAAGCATCCCTTGTGACAGTAATAGGTGGTGACAGGTACTCTTTATGGAGGGAGTGGGGGTCTAAAAGACCCCCCGATCCCTCCTTTGCACTTCAAAGTATTCAGATCGCCGAAAACGGCGATTCTGAATACTGTATATTTTTTTAAATCCGCCGCCATTGGCAGCCGAGTAAACGGGAAGTGACGTCATGACGTTGTTTCCATGTTTACGATTAGGAGGCTGGAACCAAGCTGCTCACGGCTTGGTTCCAGCCTGCCCCCAGCTGCCGGAGGCTGCCGATTGGTCACCAAGCCCCCCGATGGAACGGGAGGCCCGGTAAGAGCGGCGGGAGGGGGGGCGTCCCCTCCCGCTCCTCCGGTATAACAGCCGAGCGGCTTTTAGCCGCATTGGTTGTTATACCAGGAAAGCCGATCGCCAGCTCTAAAAAACAGATGCAGCTGCGGGCATCATCCCGGTATAACCCCCGAAAGCCGAGTACGCACATCTGCGTACGCTCGGCGGGAAGGTGTTAAAAAAGCTGATTTTCTCCTGTCAGGATAAACTGCATTTACAAGAAACTAGTGTGCATGAGGCCTGAGATTAAATGTAGTTGCTTTTGTTAGAGAGAATGAAGTTCCGCTTTAAGAGGATATCTCAAAGAGGATCTGTCACTTTCATTGTGCTGTTACATAATGGGGCTTTTCAGCTCCCTCTGTAATGACAGTAAAAATAATTAAAAGAAAAAACAGAACTGGTATATGGAAAGATGCTGAGTAGATCTTTTTGTGTCCATTTCCTACTGCAATAGTTGTTTGGAACCACTGATCATTATTGGGATTGGAGTTGCCCATCTATAACATTTTCAACACAACTCTAAATGGATGGTGGTAGATCTAAACTAGTTTCAAGCGTCGCCTATGGACCATTATTGGTGCTGCAGTTTTATGGGCGCACACAATTTTAAGACTTGACATGTTTGGTATCAAATTATTTGGTACAACCTTGTCTTTTATATTAATACTGTAAAAATATTGGTGTGATAAGCAGTTGCACTTTTATTTTGTGACAACATTAGTTACCACCATCTCCTGTCAGCGCTCAATGAAAGTAACTTATAAAAAATTACAAGGGGTAACCTACACCTCCTGAGATTCAACTGTATGCAGCCCAAATTTTTTTTTCTTCCTTTTTTAGTTTTTTTTTTTCCATTGAGTTCCTAAAGATATTTTAACTGCTTTCCACCCAGCCTATTGTCAAATGACAACCGAGCAGGAGCCCTCCCATCCTGGGTGGATGTGATATGATGTCCTCCCTGTCACACACCTCGCAGTGTGATCGGTCACCCACTGTGTCCACTGGACACAGCAGATAGCCGATCATTATACTGCGCAGGTGCCAGTGCCATGTGATTTATTTAAAATTTAGCGTACTAGAGACTAGACTAGGGGTGCACTGAACTAAAATTTTGGTACCGAAAATGCAGGATACACTTAGCCGAAAACAGAATCCGAAACTGAAAATAACAGTTTTTATTTATTATTTTTTTTATTGTATTAAAATTTTTAATATCATCAATTTAAATTAATAATTTATTGTTGGTCATTATTGGCACCTTTTTAGTGTAAGAAAAGCTCACGAAAAATGCAGTCTGCTGTCCCTAACCAGCTTTTGTAGGATTGCACCGATACTAATATTGGTATTGGTGCTGATACCGAGCATTTGCCTGAGTACTTGTACCCTGGCAAATGCTGCGATGCTTAAAGTGATACTAAAGGATCATTTTTTATTTTTTTTAAAATAACAAACATATCATACTTCCACTGTGCAGCTTGTTTTGCACATAGTGGCCCCGAACATCCATTTCTGGGGTCCCTCGGCGGCTCCTTTATAGATAACCCACTTGGGGAAGCCCTCTCCCGAGGGGATTTCCTTGCAGGCACGCTCCTGAGTCCAGCATTTGTGTCCACAGATACGAATGCTGGACTCAACCCCGCCCCCCCGGTGCCCGCGTCATTGGGTTTGATTGAAAGCAGCGGGAGCCAATGGCTGCGCTGCTATCAATCTATCCAATCAAGAGCCGGGAACCTGTGGAGAGAGGGAAGGCGGGGACGCACCAACGAAAATTTGGGGCTCAGGTGTGTAAAACAGGGGGGCTAGGGGGCCGGTGACTGCGAGATGTTTTTTCACCTTAATGCATAGGATACATTAAGGTGAAAAAACACGAGCCTTTACAACCCCTTTAATCCGATACCTGGGCAGTCAGGGGTGATCGGTGCAGCGCTGGGGAAGCATTACAATCACCGATCTCCCTGTTTAGATTTCAATAAAGCATCCGACAGCTGTTTCTCCTCCTCCTCCCTCCTGCGGCTTTCAGCTGCTTTTTGAAATCCATACAGGGAGATCGGTGATAGTAACTCCTCCCCTGCACCGCACCGATCACCCCGGACTGTCCCCCATATCCTCCGGTCCCCCTCCTTGCTCCTCGGCCCCCCACTGTCCTCAATCTGTCAAGATGGAGAGCGGAGGAAGGAGCCAGTAAATATGTAATTTACCGGCTCCTTCTTTTTCCGAATGCGGAGAGTCATAACTGTCACTGAGCAGTTTACGATGCCTCAGTTTATGAATGGAGAGGAGCCTCTGTCTCCTCTCCATTCGTCTTCAGTGCAGCTGAGGCTGCAGGCAAAGGGACTGGGGTATTCTGTCCTCGGTCCCTTTTCCTGTCTCAAAAGGGAGATGTCAGGGGAATTGTAATAAGTATTGAAAAGGTAACTTGTTAAAATAATAAAAAAAATTAAATAAAAAACACTGACGCCGTGTACCCACCACGCCCGGACAATTCAGCTCCGTGACACAGGGAGATTGCCGCTCTGCGTGGGGAGGGAGGGGAGGACTGACTGAGCCACCAGGATGATGCCCCCTGCAATGTGCGGCACTCGGGGCAGATCCTGCCCCCTTTTCAAAGACGTTATCGGCACCTTTTCTTCTTTGGGCTGAATGCCGAAAACATTGTTTTCAACCGATCTGTTTCGGTGCACCACTAGACTAGACCAATAAGTCCCTCAATCTTGGCAGCAGCTGAAAAAGGCCCCGTAATTCCAGCAGGGAAAGATGGTAAACCTAAAAAAACAGCACTAACTGTTAAAATTTCTTCACACTGCAGTAGTCCATATAAATGTCATTCCAAGGATCCTGAATCCCTTAGGGTCGGTTCACACAGGGGCAACACGACTTCAGCGCGACTTTGTACCGCGACTTCAGCGCGACTTCAGCAAATTACAAGGCGACTTGAAGTCGCCTCCATGACAGGCGACTTCGCCTGTGGCCAATCACGGGGCAATCAGCTCTCTGGGAGGGAGGGGGGAGGGAGGGGTTTTCCCTGCAAAGTCGCTTGACTTTACAGAGAGATCCGACTTGGAGGCGACTTCCATTGATTTCTATGGTACAGGTCGCCTACCAAGTCGGATCAAAGTAGTACAGGGAGTACGCTCTGAAGTCGGAGCGACCTCAGTAGCGTCTATTAAGACGCTAGCGTTCACTCCCATCAAAACTATTTCTGGGGCGACTTGAGGGCGTACAAGTCGGATCCCAAGTCGCCCCAGTGTGAACCGAGCCTTAGGCCTCATGTACACTGCTGCTGGTAAACGGACGTTTAGGAGCAGTTGGCCGTTTTTTTCAACTGCCCCTGAACTCTCCTCTGTTATCTTATCAGTACATGTACACAGGGTTGTTTACAGTCGTTTCTAGGCAGTTGAGTTTAGAGGCTTTTTTTGGAACCCCCAAAAAATGTGTTCAGAAGCTGAGTTTACAGGCATTTCAAATGCTAAATGCGGTAACTTGTGTTTAGCCACGTTTCGTTTACAGGCGTTTTTCATTTTTGGCTATTCTGAAAAAAAAAAAAATATATATTTTTTTTTCAAACGCTTCTAGACACAAATGGCCGTTTTTAGACGCTGGTTACTAGCTGTAAAGTTAAATCGTTCAGGAGAGGTTGAACAACATCCCGTGTACATGAAGCCTTAATGTCCAGTATTGACCAAGAACTTTAACAATGTTCTACTTGGTTTTGGATCTTTTAGTGGTGCTCCATATGAAACGGTTATTGATCTCAAAATACAGAAAACACCATATAGTGTATGTCCAACTAAAACTTGTGTACCAACTATATACGATTAATGTGCTTGCAGCGGAGATGGCCATCAGTCCAGGCACCTGGCGGATCCAGACTTCCAGAGTCAGGATGACGCAGTGCCTGAATGATCCTGGTGATGTCAGCAGAGAGCAGACTTCAGCCCGCTCTCTGCTGAAAATGGGCCACAGGAGTGAAAAAAGAATTGCACCCCTGTGACCCATCATGGGAGAAGCCCAGCCTAAAAAGCTCAGGCTGGACTTCTGCTTTAAATGGTTACATAATGGAAATTAATTCCTGTATACCTACACTGAAAAATAGAAGTGCTTTGTGTAATACTCATATTGCTGCACACAAATGAATAAACAATTCCCTATTGTATGTGATGCCCTTCCACTGAGAGTGTCCTTTCCACTTTTGTCCTCTTCTACTATTGTTTTTTTTTTTTTCTTTTTTATTATTGTCAGAGTGTATTGTGTCAAAGTGCTCTGTCACTGTAGATTAGTAAACAGCTGGATTTAATACATTTTAAGCATCTTGTTGTCATGGTAACATGTTTTTGAACATACTGTACCAGCTAAAATTCTTCCTACATTTATTAGAGCAAATTCATGGGGTGTTTCATAATGGCAGGTCTTCAAGTTAATATTTGGACATAAGCCAAAGAGAATCTCTGGTTTTACATTATCCTTTGCAATGCATGTCTCAAAATAAAGTAAATAAACGTTGAAGGAAAGAAAATCGCTCAAATCTCTCCCGCGACTCTGTTGTATTGTGACAGTGGGAGGTTTTTCAGCCGTTGGAATACATGACAAAACCCTGACAGATAGCTTGTACTGAAGTCAATCAATCGATCAACTGGAGTGCAACCAGTTTGCCCATACAATGAAATTTGGCAGCAGCAGTCGATCCGCCTATGGCTGGCCTAATGGGTCTATATAATAGCTTAAAGGATTGACCCAAGCACCTACTTTATTAAAGAGGAGCTGCTTGATTAGGATCCTTGCACAGCAGCCACAAGAACGCAGCATTTTTAACAGTACAGCATTGTTTTCTGTCAATCAATACGCACACGGGGGAATTTATCCAAACTGGAGCAGTTGTGCATGGTGACCAGTCGTCTTTTAGCTACAGCTTATTCAGTTAAGGTATATTTGCACGATTGTTTTGCCACAGTGCAAATCCCTGTGGCAGGAATCTGCTGATCTTGCAGCCAGCAAGACCTTGTGTAAATACATCAGTAATTTTACGCTCATGTGCAGGGGAGACCCTTAAATTGGAACTATAGGCAAAACTTATTTGCATTTTGGACAGAGCAGGTGAGTGGGGAGGGTTGTAACGCTTGTGAAATTTTTTTTTTTTTCGTCCTCTGTGTCCCATTGGGAAGATTTCCCTTCACTTCCTGCCCTACAGCCAAACAGGAAGTTAGAAGAAATCCCTGAAAATGAAGGAAATTTCTTGGGAAACCCCAGGTCACCAGATCTAGTGTCCCCATTGGAAGATTTTTCCTCTATTACTTTTCTGGGGACACCCCAAAATTTTGGATTTTTTTTTTACTTTAACTTTTAATGATGGTAAACAGGACAACAGGGAGAGTGAATCTCCTTAACAGCAATACAAACTGACAAGCGTTCTAATCCATCTCCACTCTATTAAAAGCGAAAAAAAATGTTTTACCTTTAGTTATACTTCAGTTTGACTGTACTGATTCATTTTTTATTTTCCCAGCCGGTGGGTTAAATGAAGAAGAAGGAAAAAAAAAAAAAAAGCAGATACCCCCCCCCCCCCCCCATCAGCACATTCAAGGTGGATGGGGGAATTGTTCCCACTGAGCTATTGTATTTTGACAGCAGGGAGCCAGCTATAGCATATGGTGCAGATCGAGTGAGGAAAAACCGGTGGTTGTAGAGAAGTCAATTGGTAGATCAACTTCTCTACAACCTCCCTGACTGTACATGGATTGAGATTTGGCCGGTCCCTGCTGAAAGCTTTGAAAGTCTATGAAGATGTCTGCGTACTGTAGTTGGTTCCCATTCAATGAGTGCACAATTTTAAAGCTTGACATGTCTGGTATCTAATTACTCGGCGTAACATCTTTTATTTTTTACCAAACAATTAGGTATGGTCTCCCTCCTCATTGGCTGAGACAGCAGCCTGCGCTATTGGCTCACGCTGCTGTCAAAGTGAGCCAATGAGGAGAGAGGGGGATTGGGCCGAGCCATGGCTCTGTGTCTGAATGGCACACAGAGCAGCGACTTGGGAGCGAACCTGCTTGGGTGCCCCTATAGCAAGCTGCTTGCTGTGGGGGCACTCGGCAGAGGGGAGGGACCTGGGAAGAGGAGGATCTGGGCTGCTCTGTGCTAAGCCACTGCACAGAGTAGGTAAGTATAAGGCCTCATGCACACAGGATGTTTTAAAAATGCCAGCGTTACAGCAGCAGTAAAAACACCCTTTTTTTCCAGTTTAGCCGCGTTTTTGTGCGTTTTCCCCGTGTTGTTTGATGTTCGTGTTTTTGGGCCTTTTTTTCCCATTAAAAACACTCCCTATAATGTAAAAAACACCTAAAAACTTCAAGACACGTTTTTTGTTTTCTTTTAGTTTTTTACAGCTCGTTTTTACTGCTCCTGGAGGCACAGGCTGTCATTTTTTTCTGTTGCCCCTAAACACTTAAGCCTCCAAACGCCTCTGACAGTTTGTGCATGGACACATAGGCTAACGTGGAGGGGTTTTTAGAGGCAGTTCCAAAAACGTCAAATGCCCCTAACAGCAGCTGCGAAAAGGTCCTGTGTACATGAACCCTAATATGTTTATTAAAAAAAAATATCACTTTAAATCTTTTTTCTGTCCGCACCACCTAAGTGGTGAACCTAGGGATGTGAAGGCCCGGAAAAAAAACAGAAAAATTCAGGAAAAAAAACGTTTTTTTTTTCCTGAAGGCTTTTTTGTTTTTTTTCCAAAAAATTGGAAAAATTGAAAAGAAAAAAAATGTGGATTATTTTATTTTAACATGATATATTTATATTATGATATATAATATTTTAAGACAGGGTGTTCACCTTAAGTTTTTAGAAGTTCCTAATTGTGATGACGGACAAAAAATAGTAGCTGCAGAAGCAGAGAGAGAACTTAGTCCCACTCTTTTCTTAACACTTCCCCATCTTCAATTCTTTTTATGAGAATGGGGTTTTTATTTATATTTAATACTGTGGAGAGGAAATATGAAAAATTGTTACTTTTGGTTTTGAAAATAGTTTTGTGGAGGCTTTTTGGCTGTTCTACATAAACTAGTAAGCAGTTCAGGAGATTGTTGCTCCCTTTGTTACAAATAAATGTTATAAAAAAGTAAATTCTGTTTGTGATAATTGTTTGGCTACACTATATTTTTAATATGCTAGTTGTGATAATTTTATGCCAAGTCAAATTGTCCATAGTCATATTTTATGTTCCTCAAGTAACATAATGACTTTCAATCATAAGACAAAAAATTTAGCTAATGTAGCATTTTTTTTCAATTTTTCCCGAAAATTTCCGTCCCCCCCCCCCCCTAAAAAAAACTGGAAAAAAAAAAAAAAAAAACAGGTTTTCCGGCAATTTTACATCTCAAGGTGAACCTACAAATCGGTGTCTGCTGTTTTAATAGTATCACACAAAACAAAGTTAGTCCCATCAGTCTATTTTTGTATCCATGGGAATTTTATACTACTTCTCGTCTCTAACCCTACTAAACTTGTAGGTCTTTACAAGTCCGTATACCATAGCTCCTAGGAGTTATACGGTTGAATAAGCCCTGTATTTGGTGTGAAACTCATTATCATCTACTAGGGCTGGGGAAAAAATCGATTCAAATCTTGAATCGAGTTGAGAGGTCAAATCGATTCAAAATTTAAGCAAATCGATTTTTTAAATTTTTTTTTTTTTTCTGGCCCTGAGGAGCTACGGGCAGGAGTTTTTAGGCAAGGCCGCGGCTCCGGCCTAGTCCGCGAGGCCAGATGCCGTGGACTAGGCCGACGACGCGGTGTCGCCTGGAAACTCCTGCCCGCAGCTCCTCAGGACCGGCGCGGTAAAAAAAAAAAAAAAAAAAAATCTCTGCGTGTCTAATGCAATTATGAGATGGAAATAAAGTAATGAAAGAGTGCAATGAATTCCAGATTTTTTTCCCTTGTACCTACCTTGTAGCCATGGCTTCCATACACTGCGCTGATGATAGCCAAAATAGCCTGAATTGGAAGTGTGGTGTACGGTGCAAATTAGAGCTGCACAATTAATTAGGAATTGTTATTGCAATTTTTTTCCCCCCCTTGCGATCTTGACAAAGTATTTCCCGATTCTTTCTATGCAGAGAATTCTCTCTGCTCTGCTGAACCTGACAGCTGTCAAAAGAAAGGAAAAGAAAAACTGGCAGTCTGCCAAGAATCACAACATTCTTTAGCAGTGGAACTTAACCACTTGCCGACCGCCTAACGCAGATATACTGCGGCAGAGCGGCACGGGCAGGCAAAATCACGTACCCATACGTGATCTGCCTCCCGCGGGCGGGGGGTCCGATCGGACCCCCCCCCGGTGCCATCGGCGGTCGGCATCTGACTGGGAGCGTCGGGAGGCGAGGGGGAGACCATCCGATCGTGGCCCCCCCCTCGCGATCGCTCCCAGCCAATGGAAATGCTCCTCTGCCTGTGTGTCGTTTCACACAGGCAGAGGATGTGATGTCATCTCTCCTCGGTCTGGCAGTTTCCGTTCCAGCGCCGAGGGGAGATGACATGTAAGTGCACACAACACTCACACACACAGTAGAACATGCCAGGCATACTTTACACCCCCGATCCCCCCCCGATCGCCCCCCGATCCCCCCCCAATCACCCCCCCCCCCTGTCACAAACTGACATTAGCAGTATTTTTTTTTTTTTTTTTTTTCTGATTACTGCATAGTGTCAGTTTGTGACAGTTAGTGTTAGGGCAGTGAGTATTACCCCCCTTTAGGTCTAGGATACCCCCCTAACCCCCCCTAATAAAGTTTTAACCCCTTGATCACCCCCTGTCACCAGTGTCGCTAAGCGATCATTTTTCTGATCGCTGTATTAGTGTCGCTGGTGACGGTAGTTAGGAACGTAAATATTTAGGTTCGCCGTCAGTGTTTTATAGCGTCAGGGACCCCCCTATACTACCTAATAAATGTTTTAACCCCTTGATTGCCCCCTAGTTAACCCTTTCACCACTGATCACTGTATAACCGTTACGGTTGACGCTGGTTAGTTCGTTTATTTTTTATAGTGTCAGGACACCCGCCGTTTATTACCGAATAAAGGTTTAGCCCCCTGATCGCCCGGCGGTGATATGCGTCGCCCCAGGCAGCGTCAAATTAGCGCCAGTACCGCGAACACCCACGCACGCAGCATATGCCTCCCTTAGTGGTATAGTATCTGATCGGATCAATATCTGATCCGATCAAATCTATACTAGCGTCCCCAGCAGTTTAGGGTTCCCGAAAACGCAGTGTTAGCAGGATCAGCCCAGATACCCGCTAGCACCTGCGTTTTGCCCCTCCGCCCAGCCCAGCCCACCCAAGTGCAGTATCGATCGATCACTGTCACTTACAAAACACTAAACGCATAACTGCAGCGTTCGCAGAGTCAGGCCTGATCCCTGCGATCGCTAACAGTTTTTTTGGTAGCGTTTTGGTGAACTGGCAAGCACCAGCCCCAGGCAGCGTCAGGTTAGCGCCAGTACCGCTAACACCCACGCACGCACCGTATACCTCCCTTAGTGGTATAGTATCTGATCGGATCAATATCTGATCCGATCAAATCTATACTAGCGTCCCCAGCAGTTTAGGGTTCCCAAAAACGCAGTGTTAGCGGGATCAGCCCAGATACCTGCTAGCACCTGCGTTTTGCCCCTCCGCCCGGCCCAGCCCAGCCCACCCAAGTGCAGTATCGATCGATCACTGTCACTTACAAAACACTAAACGCATAACTGCAGCGTTCGCAGAGTCAGGCCTGATCCCTGCGATCGCTAACAGTTTTTTTGGTAGCGTTTTGGTGAACTGGCAAGCACCAGCCCCAGGCAGCGTCAGATTAGCGCCAGTACCGCTAACACCCACGCACGCACTGTACACCACCCTTAGTGGTATAGTATCTGATCGGATCAATATCTGATCCGATTAGATCTATACTAGTGTCCCCAGCAGTTTAGGGTTCCCAAAAACGCAGTGTTAGCGGGATCAGCCCAGATACCTGCTAGCACCTGCGTTTTGCCCCTCCGCCCAGCCCGGCCCAGCCCACCCAAGTGCAGTATCGATCGATCACTGTCACTTACAAAATACTAAACGCATAACTGCAGCGTTCGCAGAGTCAGGCCTGATCCCTGCGATCGCTAACAGTTTTTTTGGTAGCGTTTTGGTGAACTGGCAAGCGCCAGCGGCCTAGTACACCCCGGTCGTAGTCAAACCAGCACTGCAGTAACACGTGGTGACGTGGCGAGTCCCATAAGTGCAGTTCAAGCTGGTGAGGTGGCAAGCACAAGTAGTGTCCCGCTGCCACCAAAAAGACAAACACAGGCCCGTCGTGCCCATAGTGCCCTTCCTGCTGCATTCGCCAATCCTAATTGGGAACCCACCGCTTCTGCAGCACCCGTACTTCCCCCATTCACATCCCCAACCAAATGCAGTCGGCTGCATGAGAGGCATTTTTATGTCCTCCCGAGTACCCCTACCCAGCGAACCCCCCAAAAAAAGATGTTGTGTCTGCAGCAAGCGCGGATATAGACGTGACACCCGCTATTATTGTCCCTCCTGTCCTGACAATCCTGGTCTTTGCATTGGTGAATGTTTTGAACGCTACCATGCACTAGTTGACTATTAGCGTAGGGTACAGCATTGCACAGACTAGGCGCACTTTCACAGGGTCTCCCAAGATGCCATCGCATTTTGAGAGACCCGAACCTGGAACCGGTTACCGTTATAAAAGTTAGTTACAAAAAAAGTGTAAAAAAAAAAAAAATATATGAAATAAAAAAAATAGTTGTTGTTTTATTGTTCTCTCTCTCTCTATTCTCTCTCTCTATTGTTCTGCTCTTTTTTACTGTATTCTATTCTGCAATGTTTTATTGTTATTGTTATTGTTATTGTTATTATGTTTTATCATGTTTGTTTTTCAGGTGTGTAATTATTTACACTTTACTGTGCTTTATTGTTAACCATTGTTAACCATTTTTTTGTCTTCAGGTACGCCATTCACGACTTTGAGTGGTTATACCAGAATGATGCCTGCAGCTTTAGGTATCATCTTGGTATCATTCTTTTCAGCCAGCGGTCGGCTTTCATGTAAAAGCAATCCTAGTGGCTAATTAGCCTCTAGACTGTTTTTACAAGCAGTGGGAGGGAATGCCCCCCCCCCCCCAACATCTTCCGTGTTTTTCTCTGGCTCTCCTGTCTCAACAGGGAACCTGAAAATGCAGCCGGTGATTCAGCCAGCTGACCATAGAGCTGATCAGAGACCAGAGTGGCTCCAAACATCTCTATGACCTAAGAAACCGGAAGCTACGAGCATTTTATGACGTAGATTTCGCCGGATGTAAACAGCGCCATTGGGAAATTGGGAAAGCATTTTATCACACCGATCTTGGTGTGATCAGATGCTTTGAGGGCAGAGGAGAAATCTAGGGTCTAATAGACCCCAATTTTTGCAAAAAAGAGTACCTGTCACTACCTATTGCTATCATAGGGGATATTTATATTCCCTGAGATAACAATAAAAATGATTTAAAAAAAAAAAAATGAAAGGAACAGTTTAAAAATAAGATAAAAAAATAATAATAATAAAGAAAAAAAAAAAAAAAAAAAAAAAAGCACCCCTGTCCCCCCTGCTCTCGCGCTAAGGTGAACGCAAGCGTTGGTCTGGCGTCAAATGTAAACAGCAATTGCACCATGCATGTGAGGTATCGCCGCGAAGGTCAGATCGAGGGCAGTAAGTTTAGCAGTAGACCTCCTCTGTAAATCTAAAGTGGTAACCTGTAAAGGCTTTTAAAGGCTTTTAAAAATGTATTTAGTTTGTCGCCACTGCACGTTTGTGCGCAATTTTAAAGCATGTCATGTTTGGTATCCATGTACTCGGCCTAAGATCATCTTTTTTATCTCATCAAACATTTTGGCAATATAGTGTGTTTTAGTGCATTAAAATGTAAAAAAGTGTGTTTTTTCCCCAAAAAATGCGTTTGAAAAATCGCTGCGCAAATACTGTGTGAAAAAAAAAAATGAAACACCCACCATTTTAATCTGTAGGGCATTTGCTTTAAAAAAAATATATAATGTTTGGGGGTTCAAAGTAATTTTCTTGCAAAAAAAAATTATTTTTTTATGTAAACAATAAGTGTCAGAAAGGGCTTTGTCTTCAAGTGGTTAGAAGAGTGGGTGATGTGTGACATAAGCTTCTAGATGTTGTGCATAAAATGCCAGGACAGTTCAAACCCCCCCCAAATGACCCCATTTTGGAAAGTAGACACCCCAAGCTATTTGCTGAGAGTCATGTTGAGTCCATGGAATAATTTATATTGTGACACAAGTTGCGGGAAAGAGACAATTTTTTATTTTTTTTATTTTTTTTTGCGCAAAGTTGTCACTAAATGATATATTGCTCAAACATGCCATGGGAATATGTGAAATTACACCCCAAAATACATTCTGTTGCTTCTCCTGAGTACGGGGATACCACATGTGTGGGACTTTTTGGGAGCCTAGCCACGTACGGGACCCCGAAAACCAAGCACCGCCTTCAGGCTTTCTAAGGCCGTAAATTTTTGATTTCACTCTTCACTGCCTATCACAGTTTCGGAGGCCATGGAATGCCCAGGTGGCACAAAACCCCCCCAAATGACCCCATTTTGGAAAGTAGACACCCCAAGCTTTTTGATGAGAGGTATAGTGAGTATTTTGCAGACCTCACTTTTTGTCACAAAGTTTTGAAAATTGAAAAAAGAAAAAAAAAAATTTTTTTCTCGTCTTTCTTTATTTTCAAAAACAAATGAGAGCTGCAAAATACTCACCATGCCTCTCAGCAAATAGCTTGGGGTGTCTACTTTCCAAAATGGGGTCATTTGGGGGGGGTTTGTGCCACCTGGGCATTCCATGGCCTCCGAAACTGTGATAGGCAGTGAGGAGTAAAATCAAAAATGTACGCCCTTAGAAATCCTGAAGGCGGTGCTTGGTTTTCGGGGTCCCGTACGCGGCTAGGCTCCTAAAAAGTCCCACACATGTGGTATCCCCGTACTCAGGAGAAGCAGCTAAATGTATTTTGGGGTGCAATTCCACATATGCCCATGGCCTGTGTGAGCAATATATCATTTAGTGACAACTTTGTGCAAAAAAAAAAAAAAAAAAAAAAAATTTGTCACTTTCCCGCAACTTGTGTCAAAATATAAAACATTCCATGGACTCAACATGCCTCAAAGCAAATAGCTTGGGGTGTCTACTTTCCAAAATGGGGTCATTTGGGGGGGTTTTATGTCATCTGGGCATTTTATGGCCTTCAAAACTGTGATAGGTAGTGAGGAATAAAATCAAAAATGTACGCCCTTAGAAATCCTGAAGGCGGTGCTTGGTTTTCGGGGCCCCGTACGCGGCTAGGCTCCCAAAAAGTCCCACACATGTGGTATCCCCGTACTCAGGAGAAGCAGCTAAATGTATTTTGGGGTGCAATTCCACATATGCCCATGGCCTGTGTGAGCAATATATCATTTAGTGACAACTTTTTGTAATTTTTTTTTTTTTTTTTTTTTTTTGTCATTATTCAATCACTTGGGACAAAAAAAATGAATATTCAATGGGCTCAACATGCCTCTCAGCAAATTCCTTGGGGTGTCTACTTTCCAAAATGGGGTCATTTGTGGGGGTTTTGTACTGCCCTGCCATTTTAGCACCTCAAGAAACGACATAGGCAGTCATAAATTAAAGGCTGTGTAAATTCCAGAAAATGTACCCTAGTTTGTAGACGCTATAACTTTTGCGCAAACCAATAAATATACACTTATTGACATTTTTTTTACCAAAGACATGTGGCCGAATACATTTTGGCCTAAATGTATGACTAAAATTGAGTTTATTGGATTTTTTTTAGAACAAAAAGTAGAAAATATCATTTTTTTTCAAAATTTTCGGTCTTTTTCCGCGTATAGCGCAAAAAATAAAAACGGCAGAGGTGATCAAATACCATCAAAAGAAAGCTCTATTTGTGGGAAGAAAAGGACGCAAATTTCGTTTGGGTACAGCATTGCATGACCGCGCAATTAGCAGTTAAAGCGACGCAGTGCCGAATTGTAAAAAGTGCTCTGGTCAGGAAGGGGGTAAAACCTTCCGGGGCTGAAGTGGTTAAAGCGGAGCGCCACCGAAAATTTTTTTTTTAAAAGTCAACAGCTACAAATACTGTAGCTGCTGACTTTTAAAACATGGACACTTACCTGTCCAGGGCGCCCGCGATGTCGGCACCCGAGGCCAAAGCGTCTCTCCGTCCTCGGGTGCTGCCGCCTCCATCTTCGGTAAGGGAATCAGGAAGTGAAGCCGTACGGCTTCACTTCCCGGTTCCCTACTGCGCATGCGCGAGTCGCGCTATCCGGATGGTCCCTGCTGCCTCTGGGACCCGTGTGTTTCCCAGCAGGCAGCGGGGAGGGAGCAGGAAGTGGCGTAAATACCCGCGGATTCTGCGGGTATCTATGCCGGAAGTGGGTACAGATACCTGTAATATACAGGTATCTGTACCCCCCTCCCCCCTGAAAGGTGCCAACTGTGTCACCGGAGGGGGGGAGGAATCTAATGAGTGGAAGTTCCACTTTTGGGTGGAACTCCACTTTAACTATAAACATTGTAACTTGTCCTTTACATCAAAGGTATATACTTTGGTGTGTAAATGAAGGACGTTTAACCACTTAAACACTAAACCTTTTTCTGACATTTGTTGGTGTCAAGTTAAAATCATTTCTTTTGCTAGAAAATTACTTAGAACCCCCAATTTTTTTTTTTTCCTAGTAGAGACCCTAGAGAATAAAATGGTGGTTTTTGCAATATTTTATGTCACACTATATTTGCGCAGTAGTTGTTCAAATGCAATTTTTGGGGAAAAAATTACACTTTAATGAATAAAAAAAAAATACCAGTAAAGTTAGCCCCCTTTTTTTGTATAATATGAAAGATTTTACATTGCAAGAATCGTGAGCTTTATTCTAAGCAAAAAAAAAATTGCGATTCTCCTTTTGGCCAGAATCATGCAGCTCTAATGCAAATACAGTCTTATATTATAGAACCATTTATTCGAAACTGCAGAGGTTCTGGACATGCATCTGTCCAGCGGGATATAAAGTAGCGATTTGGATGGCTCTGCCCACTGGCCCTGAAAAAGGAATAATTCTCTTGCTTTTGGGATATGTAATGGGATGAGACATGTGAATATCTTCTGTTTTAAGACAACTCTATGTACTATGCACTATTTAGGCCTTTGTAATGAAATATCCTTAGCAAAGGTAATAGGCTAAACCATAAACTAAACGGCTCAGAAAGGAATATATACAGCTTGCATTGTGCGTAGCACACTCTTCTATTCATGCAGGATTATAAAACATTACTATGGATTGCATTACATGGGGCTCTCCCGAGTTCTGTTGAAGCTGAACACAAAGTAGACTTGTAGGGTAATTTCATCCTACGCTCCAGAAAGGAAATTGCCCTGGACAGTACAATCTTCAAAATACTTTGGTTATACAAGTTGATTTATTTTATTATTCAGTTTTGGAAACCTTACAGGTCATTTTCCTTCAGTGTATAATCTAAGGAAATGTGGTAGGAAATGATCTGTAAGTCATAAAGGTGCACAAGGATCTCTAATGTTCATTTTCATTGTGTCAGGCAAGACTTCACAAGGACATTTGTAGGTGTCCAAGTCATCTGGGAAAACAGCATTGTTTTCTTTCTGTGTACATAGTGCAGTTGTAATATGTTTGAAGCCCGGTGCCTGTGTTTTATAAGGGGTGATTGTGTTTTTCTATGTGTTTTCTTTTTGAGGGATAGCGGTGTCCTAAAGAATCCTCCTTTTTTTTTTTTTTTGGCCAAGATCTTGTCCTGCTTTTTTGGCTTATCTTGTGTAGTTTCAGCTTATTGTTGATCACAATTACATGTAGCATTTAAAAGTGTTATTTTGTTGCTCATTCTCCATTTTGGGCAGTCACAATGGGCTTTCTGGAACTAAAATCAGCAAGTACAGATAAATAACTTGATCCTGCCGTGAATCCAGCAAGCTTTATATTTTCTTGTGCACTGGCCGGCATTGATATTTCAGGCCTGGATATTAGCCTTCCAAGTTTACTACAGAATATACCCCTTATGGAAATTGTCGATGGGGTTTGTTCTTTAACCACTTGCCACCCAGGCCAATTCTAACACTTCTTTCCTACATGTACAAATCATCATCGTTTTGTACATAACCCCCAAATTTTGTTTTTTTTAGCAGAGACCCTAGGGAATAAATGGTGATCGTTGAAACTTTTTATCTCGCACGGTATTTGCGCAGCAATTTTTACAAACGTGTTTTTTTGGGGGGGAAAAAAAACAAACTTTCATAAACTAAAATTAGCCCAATTTTTTGCATAATGTGAAAGATGTTACGCCGAGTAAATAGATGCCTATCGTGTCATGCTTTAAAATTGCGCGCACTAGTGGAATGGCGCCAATCTTCGGTACTTAAAAATCCCCACAGGCGACACTTAAAATTTTTACAGGTTACCTGTTTAGAGTTAGAGAAGGTCTAACACTAGAATTATTGTGCTCACTCTAACGTTTGTGCCGATACCTCACATGTGTGGTTTGAACGCCGTTTACATACGTGGGCATGGCCTACATATGCGTTCGCTTCTGCAAGCGAGGACGGGGGCACTTTATATTTTTTTTAATTGTTTTATTTTTATTTTTTTATTTTGACACACTTTTTTATATACATATATAATTTTTTTTTTGGTCATTTTTATTCCTATTACAAGGAATGTAAACCTCCTTTAGGGCATGACGGGTCCTTTTTACAGCGGGATCTGGGGTCTACAAGTCCCCAGATCTTGCTTCTAGGCTGGGAAGTCTGATTATATATATATATATATATATATATATATATATATATATATATATATATATATATATATATATATATATATAATAATTTTACTATTTTCTCTGGCTTCCCGGATGAGGCAACTGCATGTTTTCAGATGCAGAGGTCGGGCGCAATGTCATAACTTCGCACCTGGCCTCAGAAAGGTCATGGAGACTACCAGGTAAAATCTGGCCCGCAGGATTGTCTATGGTCAACTTCCGGTGCCAGCGGATTCCTTCTCCAGCTTGCCGGAAGCACCGGAGGGCGGCGGGGATATCCCCTTCTGCCACCTGTAAAAACAATCAAGTGTCTGAGCAGCTGCTATGATTGTTTTGAGGGTGCAGGGAATCGCCGGCTGTAAAAGAAGATACCTAAATGATGCCTCTAACTGCAGGTATCATTCAGATATCACCACTCGGACGTCGTGCTGGCGGGAAGTGGTTAACCACTTGCCATCTAGGCCAATTCTGACATTTTCTCTCCTACATGTAAAATTCATAATTTTTTTTGCTAGAAAATGACATAGAAGCCACAAACATTATATATGTTTTTTTAGCAAAGACCCTAGAGAATAAAATGGTGGTCATTGCTACTTTTTATCTCGCATGGTATTTGCACAGCAATTTTTAGATCATGCTTTAAAAAACAAAACAAAAAAAACATTAAAGTTAGCCAAATTTTTTTGCATAATGTGAAAGATGAAGTTACGCCGAGTAAATAGATACCCAACATGTTACGCTTCAAAATTGCACACGCTCGTGGAATGGCGCCAAACTTCGGTACTTAAAAAACATGTTTTGAGTTACAAAGGAGGCCAAGGGCTAGAATGATTGCCCTCACTCTAACGTTCGTGGTGATACCTCACATGTGTGGTTTGAACACCGTTTTCATATGTGGGCGGGACTTGCATATGCGTTCGTTTCTGCGTGCGAGCACACGGGGACAGGGGCACTTTACTTGGGCAGGAAGTGTTTAAGCCTCGTATACATGATGAGAATATCAGACGAATAATCGTCGTCTTTTTTTTTTCTTAAAAGCACCCCGCTAGCGGCCAAACAGTGCTGAAAAAACGAAGGTAAAGTGCCTCTAAAAATAGCGGCGTTTTACCGCCGACGCCCAGAGCAGCTCAGTGTGAAAGGGCTCTAAACCTCTAAGTACACCCTGTCTAATAGTGGAAGATGCCATAGTGGATGTCCATTGTACTGTATATCCATCGGTAAAGGTTTGAGAACTCCGAGAATCATCCTTATTTAATTCTAGGATTAGGGCGTCCAAAGAGCAGATACAAACATACAAAGTATGCAAGAAGCAAGAAATGTGTTCTTTTCCCTTCCAAGTGCTGTGCTAAAAATACATATTTCATTACATACAGCTATTCCCTGCCCCCTTGTCATAAATGGATGTTGCTGAACTGGTTGTAGCTTTGTGTGTTTAACCTATTCTCATACCATGTCCTTTCAACAATGTCAAAACTTCCTGATGAAATCAGTTATTATTGTGGTTAAGCAGCATCCATGAAAATGTTAAATAGTGGTGAATTGTGTTGTCTTCTTGTACAGAATAGATGCAAAACACTACTACTAAGCTAGTGTTCCCAAGACAGGCTCACCACAGGAACGCAAAAGTATCTATACCATGCATGAAGAATTTCTTTACAAAGTAGGAGACAGCTGGACGTATTTATTGAAGTCTTTAATAGAAATTGTCTGTTTCTCTCTCTACATTGGAATAAATCAAACCTCTCCTCATATTGGGGGTGTGATACATAAAATAGGAGTCCTTTTTATTTATGTGGGGTATAAAACAGGATCCACTATACCAATCAATGCTGGCCATGCACACGTCACAATTTCTGCCGCGGGTGACACCCGATCAACTAAACTCATTCCCCCTCCCGGATGTTCTGACTCCTCCCTAGACATGTTACATTTCTGGAAATTTTAAAGCCGTGGACAAAAAAAAAAAGTTATTTTTTTTGGAAAAAAACCTGTTGCTATACCGCCAGCAAAGAGCCTCTGCAGAGGTGCTAGTAGGGGGTAAAACCGCCCTGCTAACGGCCGAATACCAACGGTAAAGCGCCGCTAACAATAGCAGCGCTTTGCCCCCGCCCCAGTGTAAAAGGGGCATTATTGACAATGCTGTGCCAGAAGCATAGATTTTACTCCTGCAAGAGCTTAATTAATGTTCTCCTGATCCTGATTTTCAGGTGTAATTGTATCTATAAATGAAGGAATTGTGTATTTTTGGGAGGTCCTGGAATGGTTCTGCAATAGGAATTCTGGAGGGAAAAGCTACTTGCACTTCCATTCCGGTCCTCATCATTTATTGCCATAAAGTATTTAATGTCTTTAGGGCACCTCTGGAATACAGAGAATATTTTTTGTCATCCTTGTATCATTTGGAAAAAAATATTTCTTCTCACATTATTGACAAATTGCAGCTTTGCTCTCAGCAGAAATTGCACTGTGTAAATGTTTTCAAACTCTAGATGTTGGTCTCGCAATTTTACTGAGAGGAGGAAAATGAAAACCAATTTACTGAGCAGACTTTAGGTAACCCATTATGTTGTGATGGCAGAGAACATTAATAGTTTATCTTTTTTACCTTTTCAATGACTCCTAATTTGTCAGATAAATGGACCCTCTTGCCTGTCAATTAAGGCCTGAGAGGACAAACTATTATCTACTGTATTCCAATTGCCCAACTGTAGGAAGGTACAAGTTGGAGCCCACAAGCAAACTAAACTGGAGCCTTACCCCTGTAGTGCCCCCCAGAGGCAGAAATTTACATTTGTCTTGTTTGAGAACTGCATTGTCCAGTGCAGTGTTACTTGAACTGTATTCCAGGATTAATTTAAGACTTTAATGTCACAGAAATCTTTCATTAAGGTCTTCATGTTTCTATAGTTTGAATACCATGTCATAGATGTATTTATCATTGTAAAGGAACCTATTCCAAACTTTTTTTTCTGGGGGGAAAAAAAACAGCTTTGAAAAAGAGAGGAAAAAAAAACAATTTTTTTAATAGAATAACAAAGAATATAGATTTCAAAGTTCTTCATACTTTTAGGGCGTGATGCTGTTCTGTTTCAGGTGTCCTGGGCAATACATTTCATGGCTTTTTAGAGCAAATGCTCTATTTGCTTGGTATACCATAATACGCTGATAGTGTTTGACTCACATGGACAACATGAAATGGGATGGGAGAAGATTGTGCAAAGAAAAATCATGGCATTACCACCAGACTGTGTGTATCAAGTCATTTAGTTCTCTGGCTGTTATGTTACTTTTTTGCTAGAGTAAGCTTTTCAGTAAGCATTAGGTAGTCAAACATCTGGACTAATATGTGGTTATTGTATTGTGTAAGGAACTAGGTAGAAAGCTGCAAGTACAACGCAGTGTATGTTTTTACTGTGGTTTTGAGTATTTCAGACGTGCAAAGTACAAGAGATGCTTTTTTGTGTACGTTTAAAAGTTTCTAAAATGATTTACATGTGGTGTCTCAAAACCTTATGGCATAGCTGAAGCATTCCAGCTATTTGGCCTTCTGCCACATTTCCACCAAACCATCTTATTTGAAAATGTTCCGTGTTTGTAAGGTTACGTCTATCTGAACAGATGCATTTCTTGAAGCTCAGTCTTGTTACAGCCCCTCTAATGTGGTGATATACTGGATGTCTGCAGGCCGGGTCTGTTTTCACCAGCCAGTGATTCAAGAAGAATGCTACTATCCTTTGATAGGGGGCTCACTACCTGCCAGGAAACTTGATGTATTTTTAAAGAGTAACTCCACCTTTGTTGAGAAAAAGAAACTTTTCCCTCTGGGTGATCTATGGACATTGCATGGATTTTAACAAAAATTGTTGCTTTGTCATACCTTTTGTAATTCTGAAGAAATAGCTGTTTTGTTTTTTTTCCTCCATGTGCAAAATTAATGTGGATGGAAGTGAATTTATAATGATCAATCAGCTGCTGCACTTAGTGTTCTGAGGAAAGTGGCAGGATCTGCATCTCTTTAGAAGTGATTTCCTTTTGTGAGTATCTCACCAAAAATTACATTTTTGCTGCAGGGGATGCCAAAAATCTGACTTGTATCTTAGTTCAGACTTCTGGGAAAATCAGCCAATCATAAGCAGGAAATTATGTTTTTGGGGGTGTTCTATATACACCGTCGTCTCCAGGTTGGCAGAGCTGCAGATTGAAAAGGAAAGGTCATTTTTATTGATGATCATTTACAATATGAATTGTCCCACAATTGTATTTGCTATCTTTTTTTTTTTTTTTTTTGGAATTTTTGTTTTTTTCACAAAAGTGCAGTTACTTTTTTTTTAATGGTTCGCAATAACATGAGGTAACCAGAGCCTATCAACGGACACATTTTGGGCTTGCTGGTTTTTTTATTGTCAGCAAAGGTATGTCAGCATGTAAGTTATGTCAACAAAGTAAAGCCTGGTGCACACTCTTCGTTTTTTTTTTTTTTTTTTTTGTTTAACCCAGTGGGCTGAACGAAAAAATAAACTGACAGCTTGGCTTAGATCTGCTGTACTAATGACCCAAAATTAGTACAGTGATCTCCCCTGCTGAGCTGTTGTGCCCCCCCGCCACCATTACACTCTGATCAGCGCTCTCTGCTGTTGGTTGAGAGCGCTGATGGGGAGCTGGTCGGCTGCTGATTTTTCAACATGCTCGTAGGACTGGCTGATATACACATGGGCAAATGTCGACCGTTTTTTTTTTTTTTTCAGCCCATGTGTACTAGGCATTAGAGTGCAAAGGAAAAAGCAAAATTTCAGCTTTTTATTAAATGGACTTTGTTTACCATAATCTACATTTCATGTAATCTGCTACACCCATGAGCACACAGAGAAGGTAGAAGCATACTTGTAAAATCTGTGATGTGTGAAATCTTAGTACTATTTTTTTTGTGAATGACTATAAAGGTGCTTGCAGTGGGAGTTTCATCATCAAATGGGTGGTCATCAGGATCACCATATTGTTATTGACAAAAAAAGTAGGGGGAAGCTTGGCTCCTTGTATTCCTCTTAGTCATTGTAAACCCTTGCATATATCCAGACTACTGACTGGCGATATCAGGTGATACACAGAGGTGAAACAAATCTTTCTACAGAAGTGTTACCTGTCTATCTGCAGCTATTTCTTCTCCACATCTGTTTTAAAGTGCTGAATTCTAACGCTTGGAAAAAAAGTTCAGAAAAAAGGGGCAGAGAGCTGAAATTGCACACTGCAGAGCTCAGTGAGGAGAGCTCTGAAAGCTTATTGGAGGGAAGGGACACCCCCTCCCCTCCATTCACACGGCACACAGGAACAGAGCTGAGGCTGTCAATCAGCTGGAGATCCCTCCCCTGTCACCATTTTTCTCTTGGTGTCAGGGGAAACTTGGCTGAAGTGATTCATGCTCCTAGAGGAACAAAGCAGCAGACAAAGGTGACCCTTAATGCTTTTTTTCGAGACCAGTACACACTATAGAGGGTTATGCTTTGTTCATATTTCATGTGTGGGGTTTACAACCACTTTAAGTTTGATTGTGCCAATAAGCCAAGTATTCTTTGTATTACGTCTACCTTTTGGCTTTCTGATGAATTTGAACTGCCGATTATAGCTCAAACCCAAAATAGCACACAGCCTTGAGGCAGTTCCTAGCTGTACGTTTCTGCCAGAAATTCTGTAACTCTATTGAGTTTTACTATACTTAATGCACGTTTCCTGGCCTCGTGCAATCTGATCTTGAGTTAGCTGATTTAGTACTTTTAAAGTTTGGAAAGGAAGGGATGGCAGATTGAAAAACCTGTCTTGTAGGTGAGGGTAGCTTTTTTTTACGTAGATAGCTGTATTATATAAAAGTTGGCATTTACTCAGCCTTGTAAATGCTCTAATAAGAGAACTTTGTAAATACCATCTAAAAAAGTGTGCATATATAAGAGAGTGTGTCCGCGCTTAGGATAAAAGTAAGGGCTGCTGCCTATCTCTAATTGGTACCCCTAAGGGTACAATTATATAGTGGATGAATAGAAATGAGACAGTAAGCGGCGCTGCCCTCTAGAAAATTAATGAGTAACAGGAAAAATATCATAAGCTCTGCACATAGTGCAGATAGCTCTGATATGTGAAAATTTCACTAAGAGCAAAGAAAACGTATTCTAGGCAGTATAGCGTCACAGATCATCGATGCTTACAAGTAGATAAATGAAATATGTTCCCCCATAAGGGCATAAGTGTCATCCAAAATGAGAAAATACCAAAGTGAATAAATAAAAAATATAATTTCAAAAATATTGGGACAAAATGGCGTCAGAGGGACCGTAATCCCTATATAAAGATCTATGTTCTACGTGATAACAAGGTGATGTGTGTGTGTCCCTTTAATGTGAATGTGCAAAAATAATTAAAATGAAATTAAATAATTGAATAAGTTATATTAATTAAATATTCAAAAGTATTGGGACACTAATAAAAGATAGAAAGGTAGAACAGATAAAATTGCTAATATAATTCTGTGTGGTGATTGTGTATCCCCTTACGTGTTCAACAAACCATCATAAATAAATAGTAAAGTGAAATATCGTGATTATAATGCCTAAATAACCAAAAGTATTGGGACAGTATGACGCTATGGAATGTGAGTGATAAAAACTTAAACGTGAGTGATCCTCCTATGCAGTAAAACAGATAATCCTCCTATGTAATAATAGCCAGGTAATGCTCATCTACTACCATATGTAAGTTATATTTATATACTATTGTTTCTAATTAATTCAAATTGCTCATGTTTAAAACTGGTATTAAGGTTAAAAATCCATATATAAAATCCATGCAGATCAAATGTTATTAGGCAGGTGGGAACAAACAGGATTCAGCTACAATGCTATTTGTTTCATCCAGGAAGGTGCAACGTAGTGACTTCTGTGCAGTTTTTCATAAGGTGACTTGAAGTGACTTGCAGTGCTCGCCCCCTATGCTACCCCACTCACCAGAGATAATCACCCCTACAGGGGTACCAAGCGACAAAGTGGGTGCCTGAGGGTGGATGGTTGTTCAATTCCAAAGTGCTTCCATTCCTCTGCTGCTTTCAATCCTTATGGCTGTCCTTGGTATGTTGTGTACTCTGACATATCATACTGCTCCAGCAGTGTAACCTTAAGTTGTTAATCACTCCAGATATCCAGAGAAAAAGAGAAACACAAGGGGCTGCCTTCGTGAAGTATGTCAAAGCATTTATTCCATCACAACAAATCCAATCCACAGAAATTTGTAAGCCACAATGAACAAAAAAGACAGCGCTGTGAGCAAGAAGGGAACCGGCAACGAACTAACAGCGTGCGTCCCAGCTTGCGTTCCAGCGTTCACTTCCGGGTATGACGTGTGAGCGTGACTCCGCCTTACTCAAAGACGGTCTTTGAGAACGTCCTATGACGAAACGCGTAAGGCGGAGTCACGCTCACACGTCATACCCGGAAGTGAACGCTGGAACGCAAGCTGGGACGCACGCTGTTAGTTCGTTGCCGGTTCCCTTCTTGCTCACAGCGCTGTCTTTTTTGTTCATTGTGGCTTACAAATTTCTGTGGATTGGATTTGTTGTGATGGAATAAATGCTTTGACATACTTCACGAAGGCAGCCCCTTGTGTTTCTCTTTTTCTCTGGATATCTGGAGTGATTAACAACTTAAGGTTACACTGCTGGAGCAGTATGATATGTCAGAGTACACAACATACCAAGGACAGCCATAAGGATTGAAAGCAGCAGAGGAATGGAAGCACTTTGGAATTGAACAACCATCCACCCTCAGGCACCCACTTTGTCGCTTGGTACCCCTGTAGGGGTGATTATCTCTGGTGAGTGGGGTAGCATAGGGGGCGAGCACTGCAAGTCACTTCAAGTCACCTTATGAAAAACTGCACAGAAGTCACTACGTTGCACCTTCCTGGATGAAACAAATAGCATTGTAGCTGAATCCTGTTTGTTCCCACCTGCCTAATAACATTTGATCTGCATGGATTTTATATATGGATTTTTAACCTTAATACCAGTTTTAAACATGAGCAATTTGAATTAATTAGAAACAATAGTATATAAATATAACTTACATATGGTAGTAGATGAGCATTACCTGGCTATTATTACATAGGAGGATTATCTGTTTTACTGCATAGGAGGATCACTCACGTTTAAGTTTTTATCACTCACATTCCATAGCGTCATACTGTCCCAATACTTTTGGTTATTTAGGCATTATAATCACGATATTTCACTTTACTATTTATTTATGATGGTTTGTTGAACACGTAAGGGGATACACAATCACCACACAGAATTATATTAGCAATTTTATCTGTTCTACCTTTCTATCTTTTATTAGTGTCCCAATACTTTTGAATATTTAATTAATATAACTTATTCAATTATTTAATTTCATTTTAATTATTTTTGCACATTCACATTAAAGGGACACACACACACATCACCTTGTTATCACGTAGAACATAGATCTTTATATAGGGATTACGGTCCCTCTGACGCCATTTTGTCCCAATATTTTTGAAATTATATTTTTTATTTATTCACTTTGGTATTTTCTCATTTTGGATGACACTTATGCCCTTATGGGGGAACATATTTCATTTATCTACTTGTAAGCATCGATGATCTGTGACGCTATACTGCCTAGAATACGTTTTCTTTGCTCTTAGTGAAATTTTCACATATCAGAGCTATCTGCACTATGTGCAGAGCTTATGATATTTTTCCTGTTACTCATTAATTTTCTAGAGGGCAGCGCCGCTTACTGTCTCATTTCTATTCATCCACTAAAAAAGTGTGCAGACTTCTCTAGGTGTATAAAGAAATTGTTTGTTCTCTAGGCTCTGTTCACATGTGCATTGCATGAGCGCTGCGTTGTGCTCAGGTGTGTCTTTTAGGTGCATTTAAAGGTTACCATTGCTATCTACCATACTGGAAACTGATTGGATCAAAGATGACTCACGCAGGCCACTTTTCCAGCACAACACCCCCAAAATGTGCAGAAATGAATGGGGGCTTAGTATTTCCACAGTTCAGTGGGATCTAAGAAATAATATTAAGAGACAGAAATGGGTGAAGACACACACTATCCAGGGGAAGGGTTTATTCTGCACAAAACAGCAAGGGGTGGATTTACTACAGGCAAGTAGACTGTATGTGGACTTTGCAAGTGCAGTTGCACCATTTTCCTTTGTAAATGTAAATGTGTTGAAGCTTCACTTTCCATAGAACACCCAATGAGGATAAAAAGCATTTTTGCTTGCACATTATTAAATGATGGAAATCAAAAAAGCTATATCACATTTACTAAGCTCTGGGGAAAAGAAATACAAGCGAACTTGCAAAGTGTACCGTCTATTTGCCTTTGTGTAAATAAACCTTCTTCTAATATACCTAAGTCTTCCAGAAAGTCGTCATTGTCTGTTTTTAACGTAAAATGTAGAAACCATGTAAATGTGTGTTATTGTGCTGATCTAGCTGTGTGGAGCGTGCTCATTGGTTGTGTGAGGAAGTCGCTAATCATATGTATATTTTTAACACACGGTATTGAAATAGGAGTATTATTGTCCAAAATGGCCAATTTAGAAGGAAGCCTTCATTCACTTACTACTATTGAATGTCCGAGAGCACCTAAAGGTTCCAAATTATTACAAGTTTAATGTATACTTTTGCGCTTTTTACAAGGCTGAGTTCGTATTCGTGTAGCATTCTAAAAATGCTTTTATTTAAAAGTATATAAAAGCCCTAAAAGTTTAAAGCGGGGGTCCACCCACACCGCCAAAAAAAAAAAAAATATTAAAAGCCAGCAGCTACAAATACTGCAGCTGCTGACTTTTAATACATGGCCACTTACCTGTCCCAGGGTCCAGCGATGTCGGCAGGCGACGCCGAGGACCCGCTCGGTTCTCAGCAGCTGCCGCCGCCATCCTAGGTGAGGGAATCAGGAAGTGAAGCTTTGCGGCTTCACCTCCCGGTTCCCTACTGCGCATGCGCGAGTCGCGCTGCGCGTCCCAAGTGGTCCCCGCTCTCTCCTGGGAGTTGTGTGTTCCCAGGAGACAGCGCAGTGGGGACAGGCGTAGACTCCCATGGGAGTCTATGCCAGAAGTGGGTGCAAATACCTGTCTTAGACAGGTATCTGCACCCCCCTCCCCCCTGAAAGGTGCCAAATGTGACACCGGAGGGGGGGAGGGTTCCAAAAAGCGGAAGTTCCATTTTTGTGTGGAATTCCGCTTTAATGAAAAATGTTGCCTACCGTGCTATAATAATGTTACTGTTACTCCTTTAGGGGTTCCTCTGCTTTATTTTCACACAATTCCATTATTTGATCCTGCCAGTAATGGGCTCATCTCCTTCTTTTCCTGTTCCCGGCTGACCTTTATCAGGAGTGGGCTTGTTGTCACCCTGAGAGATAGCACCCCTGAGAAGTAAATATTAAATATATTTTGCGCAATATTAGTGCTTTATATGTGCAAGTTGGGTAGACATAAACAAAACTATTGAGTAGTGATTGTTTCAGCTATAATTACTGGGATCAAGGATCTCTATATTAGCCACATGTGACAATACCCACTATCTATAGATAAAGTGATGGTGCTAAAATAATATACTAAAAAAGAATCTGTTTTACTCTTGTGACACAAAAATCGTGGGAACAAATTGAATCCGTGAATAAATAAACATAAATAAATAATTATGAGTGAACTTCATTTGTTCTAAAGTGCTACTACAAATGATATGTATAACCCATTATACATAAATACATAAGTAATCACAATTCAGCAATAATTATTTAAAAGGGGTGCCAAAGTTCATACAAGTGTGACTATAAAGTGCAAGTGATGAGGTGAATAGTTATAAATATGAGTATAAAAAGTTCATGAAAACGAGGTGGCAAATGTTGACAAAATATTAAAAATAGGTTTTTCTATTTGGATCTGTTCTATCTTGTATGCTGGTTATATAAATCTTGTGGTGGTGCCTCCTAGTGTGGTCTCTCAGAACTCTCACCTTGATTATGCAATAAACAGGCATATGGGTTGTTATTACTTTAAGACGTGGAAGCAGTGTCTGGGAGCCTCTCCTTCTTTGCTGTTATCTCTCCATACTATCTTCTCTGTCACTCCGCTCTGGTAAACTCAGTATCAAGGAATATAAACGGGAGGAGGAGAGAGAAGAAAGGCTCCACTAGTGTATTAACGTTTTAAAAATCAGGGGGGGGGGGGTGTTAGGTTATTCTTCTTACATTTAAAACATTCAAAACAGGCAGAGTAAAAAATGAATGATCTGGTGTTCTCAGCGCCCTCTCACTTGTGCTTCAGTATGCAAAGCCGCTCCAGCCAATCCCTACGCGTTACGACACCGTCACGTGTCTTCATCTGGGGAACCGGATTGGCTGTTCGATATTACCTTATATGTATTGAAACCGGAAGTTCTATAACCGCCATTTTAGTTGTGGTTGTATTCATTTAGACAGGCAGCTAGTATGTTAGAACCGGAAGTACCCGAACCGCCATTTTACTTGTGGTTATATTCGCTTTGCTCGGCGGACATTTTTCCTTTGACTAAGGGGATAAGAATTCCTCCATTTTGTTGTAGATGTAGAAGTTATTTCTCTATATAGTGTACTCCTGTGCGAGCGGCCATTTTTTCGGTGGAGATTTAGTTAATATGCTATCTTATTGACGGCCAGCTTGTATCACAAGAGTGAGGTGTATTATAGAGATTAAAACAGAATAAGGGAATATTTTTGTTTGGTTATCTATTTATATGTAAAACAGCCCATCTAAAAGAAGGGTGTATTGTACATGTCTGTTATATTTTTACCACGTATCGAATTAGTTTTAAAGTGTGATTTTACTATATGGATGAAGCAGGTATGAGAGTACTCTGATGAATCAACCAAGTCATCATTATTTTTGAACACATTAAAACAATTGATGGTATTATATATTCAAACAATTCTCATCCGATATTGCATAAAATGGTGGTCATCTATAAACATTGATGGTAAATGATAATCAATCGGTCTTAATGACAATTATACATAATAATCGTACATGATTATATTGGACTTAATTGCATAGTAGAGGAGTCATCGGCAATGGATAAAACAGTAAATACTCTATTTCTGATATATATAAAAAATATATATATAAAATATATATATAAGGAATAAAAACAAAAACAAAAAATAAAATGAATGTTAGGAATCCCTACTTAATCTTCTTATAATCTGTCCAAAAATGGATATTAAAATTTATTACGATATTAAAATTCAATAAATGATCATTAAAAATTATTTAAAAAACAGTTTAAATCAAATTCCACGTTTAGACCCCCAGGTACCAAAGTATGTAAGGTATGAATCCATTTGGATTCTTTCCGGCTAATGTCACGAGTCAAATGCTGCCTCTCCATGTTGGCTTATGTTTTTCAATCCCCCAAAATTGGAGATGTGCAGGGTCCCTGTTGTGTACTAGTGCAAAGTGTTTTGACACATTATGTTTCGGGAAACCAGATTTTATATTTTGCACATGTTCTTTTATTCGTGTTTTCAACGCTCTTTTTGTGCGGCCTACGTATTGGAGATTGCAGCTGCACTGCAAGACATAGACCACCCCTTCTGTGTGACATCCTATAAAATCTCTGATATTAAAATTTTCTCCTGTGTTGGTAGCCTTAAAATCTTTGCGTTTTCCTTGAAGATTTTAAGGCTACCGGGATATAAGGCTGGTGCACACAGCAAGAATGTGAACATCAGTTATAACTCATGAAAGAAAAAAAATTGTTTGATTTTTTTTAAATGCAGTGATCCAGCTGTGAGATAGGGGGCGTACATAACAAAGTGGAACTAGACACTCCTTTCCAGCCAAGTAAGCTGTCATCTTAACCTCTGAACTGCAGTTGCCATGGTGCTGCACATGTGATCAGTTGTGACCCCGGCCATTTGTTGGCTTGACAGCTCAATTGGGAGCACAAACATGCCTTGAATTTAACTATTTTGGCAAACTGTTAAATTAGAGGGTTTAGTTCCTCTTTAAATATTCAGTTTTAGGTCTATTTTAGGAGCCTTTAGTCCAGGGCTCGACAAACCCCGGGCGCCAGGTCGCATTTGCGACTAGAATTAGCGACCTGGCGCCTGGGGCAGCACAGCTGGGGGTATCCTGTCTCTGTGTGGACTCCGACCCCCCCGTGCGATCGCGTCGGGCCGCGCCGGCCGGTAATTGAGGCCCCGGCTTTGCGGCCTTCTTCGGTAGTTCTGGAGTCCTTCTGAACTCTGGCGCCATCTTGTGGTGGCCGTTGGTATTGCAACCAGCAATGCTAATGCAATGCTAATGCAAAATACCTGCCTGTTTTCACTGTCCATCTCCTTCCCAAAGTGGAGAAGAGAAGGAAGTGAATGTGGGGATAGCCTTTTTTTTTTTTTCGTAATAGATTTTATATTTATATAAAAACTGTTTATTTTTTTCCTAATTAATTTATTTGTTATCTCCCTGCTTGGCCCCTTTCACATGGGCTGTCTGATCAGGTTCGCCTGTCTGTTTTTCAGGCGGACCTGATCGGACCCTTAGAGCCCTTTCACACCGAGCCGCGGGGGGCGTCGGCGGTAAAGCGGGGCTATTTTTTAGCGCTGCTTTACCGTCGTTTTAGTGACGCTATTCAGGCCTCTAGCGGGGCGGTCTTTTTCTGTGTAAATTTCAGATTAGTTATTTTTTATATTGAAAATAAAGCTTTGTCGGTCGTTTAAAAAAAACCTGGCTCCTAACTTTTTTAGCTGGCTCCTAGATTCCAAGCAAATTTGTCAAGCCCTGCTTTAGTCCATGTTATGACAAAATTTTAATGTAAAAGTCCATCTCTAGGCAGAACAGTAACTCCCTCCCCAACCCCGTGCCTTTACTTGCCGAAAGCTGCAGTCACTTGAAGCTCCTCTCCTGTTTACACAATGCAAGGTCGTTCTTCAGTTGCCCACGTCGTTGGCTGAATGATAAGGAGACTTTCTGTTAGCTGTCCAGCAATTGGGCCCTCAAAATCCAGAAGAAGAGGGATGTACACATCTGCACCACTGGATTGATGGTCCTCGCTCTCTGAAAGGGCACCAGACCTAGATTTGCCAGCTCCGCTCATTGTGGCCCGTGATTGGTTACCAAGTCACTAAAGTGGCCCTCACGCCTCAGAAGGTTGGACACCCCTGCTTTAAAGTGTTACTAAACCCAGGACTCTGAATTCACTATATCTGGTCTCCCACAGTACACAGTACATGGAAATGCAACAATTTTAGTAAATATAAACTGCTAAATACCTTTTCTCATCAGCAGTATATAACAGTCTTGTGACTTCTATCTGTGTCTGGTTAAAGCTTGTGGGAGGAGTTTCCATACTGCACTGGCTGTCCTATCAGGATGCAGCTCAAAATACAGCGCACACATACAAAAATGACATTTAAATCCTGCAAGGCTATTTAAAAACACCTGAACATATTAATAAAAATGGGGCTTTGGTCACACTATGTGGTCATATAGTGCTAAGCCCACTTACTGCGTCTAAGTACCCCATTATCAGCGGGTCCTATGAGGATGCAGGACCCCTGACCCTCTGTCTGGACAATGCTGATTTGCCCTGTGCTGATCACATACACTCTCCCAAGAAAAAAATAAACACTGTAGCAATACACACCAAACTGAGCATGTGCAGCCTGACTCCAAAGGCTCTGTCTTATCTGGGTTTGTCATGGCCATTCTGATAAACCTGTTGACATTGTTTTGACCCGGTTGTACCCTTTTCCCAATAACCAATAAACGATGGGTAAAGTGGTTATCGATCTGACATGAAGTCTGAACAAAGCACTTATTTCAATAGTGTTTACTTGTCTCTCCCCAGAGCACAAATTGTAATTTCTCTCTGCTGTTCAGTTCCTCGGTATGAGTCTCTTCTGACCACTTTTCCTGACACCAAGAGTTTTGAAGGTGACAGGGGAGGGAGCTCCAGTTGACTGAAAGCCTCAGCTCTGTTCCTGTGTGCTGTGTGAAGGGGGTTGTCCCTTCCCTTCCCTCCAATCAGCACTCGGAGCTCTTGTACAGTGTATAACTGCAGCTCCCAGCCCCCTTTGTGAGTCTGAAAAATCCTTTTCATCTCTGAGCTTTACATGGATGTAGAGGACAAATGGCTGAAAATAACTATGTACACCTTATGTAGGAGGGTTTGTTTCATCTCTGTGTACAAGGTGGATTTGATTTAAAATCCAGTCGATTTTAAACTGTGATTTAAATTACTAGTAAAAAGGCTTGATTTAAATTCACTTGATGTAAAATCATAATTTTTAAAGACCAGCAGTCATCTCTGTCTCGCAGTGGCTCCTCCTCTGACCCGCTGTTGACTCACCGACAGTCCCATTCACTTTAATGGAACGGCTGGTGATGTGGCAGTGACACAACAAGGTGGCAGCAGCAGGCGAGTGGATGCCCACTAACGGGCGTTGCCATGATGGATCTGAAATGACAGGTGCTCTTTAAATGTAAGGATTTATTCTTGCTGGTATTTAGAATCTTTAATATTTGCAAACAAAATTTCAAATTTAGAATAATAAGCTGCCAGGTTAGTGAAACAGCAATATCCGAACCGATTCAATCATATAGTTTTGTAGTGTACATGATGTGTAGATGTGCAAAACAATGGGATAAAGGAAAATTCCTGAACTTTCTTTTAACTCTTGGTTACTGTGAAGTTGTGTAAATGCATCAATGCAGTGCATGTTCTCTCAGCTTGCAGAGCTTGGATTCATTGAGTGAGTTTACCAAAAATGGAAATTTTGCAAAATATACAGCCTTATGCTACATAACTGAGCTTCATTTAATGCTGAATAAATTATTAATGTATCTTAAATAGAAAACTGTCTTTAGATATATATTTACTCCAAAAGCATTATATTAAAATTTGATAAAAATCAAAAAAATCCGATTTTAACCACTTCAATACCAGGTACTTTTTCCCCTTCCTGCCCAGGAGAATTTTGAGCTTTCAGCGCTGTCGCACTTTGAATGACAATTGCACGGTCATATAACACTGTACCCAAGCTACGTTTTTATCATTCATTCTTCTCACAAATAGAGCTTTCTTTTGGTGGTATTTGATCACCTCTGAGGTTTTTATTTTTTGCTAAACAAACTAAAAAAGACCAAATTTTTTGTGTAATTTTGTTATAAAATTTTGTTTTCTCCTTCACTGACGGGCAGTGATGAGTCGGCACTGATGAGACGGCACCAATGGGCACTGATGAGTTGGCACTGATGAGTTGGCACTGATATGTAGAAATGATGGGCACTGATAGGCGGCACTGATATGCAGCACTGATGGGCACCGATAGGTGGCATTGACAGGCGGCACTGACGGGCAGCACTGATTGGGTAGGTACTGACCGGTATTAATGCTGGGCACTGTGGGGGGCTCTGGCAGACTTTATTATTGGGGCACTGATTGGCAGCTGATTGGCACATCTGATGGTGCTGTGCTGGTAATCAATGTGCACAGGCTTATGAATATAAGTAGCATTTTTTTTTCTGCCAGAAATTGGCAGAAAAAATGTCTGTTACACTATAAACAGTCACTTCCAGTGCTATGGAGTGTTCTAAAGTTGAAGGGCAATGGGGACATCGGTATCCCAAGACTGGGTGGATGCTGCCTTCCTCAGATGGGGTGATCCGATGGAAACTACAAAAAAGAAAAAAATGGAAGTGCATTACCAATGACAATTTAATGAATGATAAAATGCATAAAAAGTGGGTACTCACAAAAGACAACTTTTAATGAGCCATAAAAATTAGTATATGGACATGTGCAGGACTATATCGCGTGGTATAGTTGACGTGTTTCGGGGGGCGCAACCCCTTCCTCAGAGTTAGGCTAATCAGGACCACCATAGGCAACTATGGTCCTGCACATGTCCATACACTGTCATTTTTATGGCTCATTAAGAGCTGTCTTTTGTGAGTACCCACTTTTTTATGCACTTTATCATTCATTATAATGTCATTGGTAATGCATTAGGTGTGCGTGCCAACAATTTTAGGCTTCTGGAGGCTGACTGTATTGTTCATTAGATTGTATTCTTCGGCTAGAAGTCTGTGTCAAATAACCAAAATATTAGTTTAATACTCCTACTGTTACCATTATCTCAGCTTAGATGTGATTATTTTCTGTAGTGTTGTATCTCTGTACAGTAAAGCTGCTAATTGGTAGATGTTGAGCTCCTCCTCCCCTGATTGGCTGTTGTGTCCCTGATACCTGCTGGCTAAGTCCTATGACTTCTGCCATAGACTACCGCTCCGGACCTTGAAATCTTGGTCCAGCAAAATGTTGGTCTGTTCCAGTCTTATTTCTCTTATGCAGTGGCATAACAATACATATCAATTAAACGTTCTATTTGGTACACCACATCCAGTTTTTAGTGTGACATTATGTTGTATTGGTGGATTGTTGATTAAAGTGATCATTTCAGTATTTACAGGAAAAAAAGTCTGTTGTGAAATAAGGCTATGTGAACATTCGGTAGGTTTTCTGGGGAAATAAATATCACGTTTTACCCTTGGAATAATGTAAGGATTAAACAATCTAAGCAGATTTATTGACAGCTGTTGAAACCAGCTGTACTCTGTTGTCTGCGCTTTGTGCCATTGAGCTGCTTCTCTTTTGGGTGTACAGCGGAGCAGGCAAGGCCGGATTGTGAGGCAGACAACTAAAGGAAGAATCAACAAGTTGTAAAGATTGTGGGAGTTATTTACTAAAACTGGAGAGTGCAAAATCTGGTGCAGCTTTGCATAAAAACCAATCGGCTTCCAGGTTTTATTGACAAAGCCTATTTGAACAAGCTGAAGCTGATTGGTTAGACCCAGTGTGTCAGGGGCTTGCTTGGAGTATAAGAAGCATTTATTTTCTGCCAATATGGAAAGCCATAAGGGAAGAAAAGTGATTGAATGTAGGCGTTAACACTCCGATAAGCACAATTTATCTCGTAGTGTAATAAATCACTTAGCTGTTTGTATGGTTGTTATGCGTTGTATGTTACCCTTTTTATGCTCTGCCTTATCTAGCTTTGGTGTGGATAAATCGAAAGATAAGATATAAAAGTGTATTTTGCCCTCCATTGATCTCTAAACTTATATAATAACTTACGATACATATTTGACCAGCTCTCCACCATTACACCTGTTTATGCAATTATCCTAACTTATGCTCAAATTCTCTTGATGGTCAGGCCAGTCCATTTACTGCTTGGGTTAGATATTTCAATAAAGGGTTAGTTCGCCTTTACCTATACGGATAAGGGATGTGCGCAGATGACCAAAATTGAATAATGCTCTTGCTATAGATGTAGATTATTTACGTACCTCATACAGCCTGACTGAAAAACTTCCAGGACATTGCTAAGGAATGCCCAGCTATTTCTGTTCATCTTCACCATAACAGATTTAAGCTCTTTCTGATTCAAACCCCCCTGCATGCATGTTCTCTCCCCTGATGAAGTAGCACTATGCTTCGAGTTTGAGAGCTCACTCTTGTGAGGGTGAGAAGTAATAGCTAGGCCTTGCTTGTAGGGGTGCAACGGATCAAAAAACTCACGGTTCGGATCGTTCCTCGGATCAGGAGTCACGGTTCGGATCATTTTCGGATCAACAAAAAAAAAATCTCCCCCACAGTAATATCCACAATCTCCCTATTGGCAGAGTATTGGCAGAGTATTGCAGGGTATTGGCAGGTATATTGGCAGGGTATTGGGTATATTGGCAGGGTATTGGCGGGTATATTGGCAGGGTATGGCAGACTATTGGCAGGGTATTGTCAGGGCATGGCAGAGTATTGTCAGGGCATGGCAGAGTATTGTCAGGGCATGGCAGAGTATTGTCAGGGCATGGCAGAGTATTGTCAGGGCATTGCAGAGTATTGTCAGGGTATTGCAGAGTATTGGCAGGGCATTGCAGAGTATTGGCACTGTTGCCATCCGATATCTCCCCTCCACTGTATAGATCAGTACACAGAGGGGAGAGAGTGATCGCTCCGTCATTCGACGTCCTAAACGGCCGCCGGATGTACCAAGATGGCTACCGCTCCGGAGCTAGGCCAAAGCCGCGGCCTTTCCTATGGCCGAGGCCACAGAGGTGTCCCGTACGGATCAACCTCCGCGGATCGGATCAACCTCCGGATCGGATCACGGATCGATGACGATCCGTTGCACCCCTACTTGCTTGGCAACATCCTGGTAGGTTTCAGGTCAGGCTTCACGAGGTGCATAAATGGCCTACACCTATAGCAAGGGCATTATTCAACTTTAGTCAAAGCCGCAGTTTTTATTTTTTTTTCTAATCTACAGACACCCCTTATCCTTATAGGCAGTTTTTTGGTAAAGCTGAACTAACACTTAAAACATGTTAAACTTTTTTTATATTAGTTCTTCAAAAACCAGGTGTTGTAAAGTGTACACCGCAAAATTTCTTATTGTGTGTAATGTCATTAGTCAGGGTCTGGGAACCCAAGGAGCTCAGCCGTGCAGAGCTGATCTTCTGCTCACCCTCCTTTAGGGTCACATCTGTTGGCATAGGATTGGGTGCATTATTCTGCAAAGGACAGTACACGTTTTCTTTCACTCAGCCAGGGGACATCTAGATTAAGGCCCTCTGAGATCCACTAGTTATGGCTGAAGAAGGGTATGGCTGTTGTGTGGATGAAGCTATTTGTACATACTGCTAGTTTGGTAGTCCTTCATTGGTGACCATTGCTCTCAGCTGGTGCATCATAATATTCTTTAAAAGCTTCATTGCTGTGGTTCTAGGATAGGAGTTGTATACCAAGTTGTAATGTGCTTTCCTGCTGGAAGATTTCATAGGATAGACTGCCTTAAAGTATGCATACACCTTGAAGTTTTCTACATGTCATGTTAGAACCAAAATAGCAAATGTATTTCATTGGGATTTTATGTGATAGACCAACACGAAGTGGCACATAATTGTGAAGTGGAAGGAAAATGATAAATGGTTTTCAAATTTTTTTTATACAAATATGTGAAAAGTGTGGCGTGCATTTGTATTCAGCCCCCCTGAGTCAATACTTTGTAGAACTACCTTACACCGCAATAACAGCTGTAAGTCTTTTTGGGGATGTCTTTTCACATCTAGAGAGGGAAATTTTTGCCCATTCTTCTTTGCAAAATAACTCAAGCTCTGTCAGATTGGATGGAGAGCGTCTGTGAACAGCAGTTTTCAAGTCTTGCCGCAGATTCTCAATTGGGTTGACTGACTGGACTTTGGTCCAATCTAACACATGAATATGATTCGATATAAACCATTCCATTGTAGCTCTGGCTGTATGTTTAGGGTCATTGTCCTGGAAGACGAACCTCTGCCCCAGTCTCAAGTCTTTTTCAGACTCTAACAGGTTTGCCCTATATTTATCTCCATCCATCTTTCCATCAACTCTGACCAGCTTCCCTGTCCCGGCTGAAGAAAAGCACCCCCACAACATGATGCTTCCACCACCATGTTTCACGGTGGGGATGGTGTGTTCAGGTGATGTGCAGTGTTTTCTGACACACATAACGTATTGATTTTAGGCCAAAAAGTTTAATTTTGGTCTCATCTGACCAGAGCACCTAATTCCACATGTTTGTTGTGTCCCCCAGATGGCTTCCCGCAAACTGCAAACGGGACTTCCTATGGTTTTCTTCTTGCCACTCTTCCACAAAGGCCAGATTTGTGGAATGCATGAATAATAGTTGTCCTGTGGACAGATTCTCACACCTGAGCTGTGGATCTCAGCAGCTCCTCCAGAGTTACCATGGGCCTCTTGGCTGCTTCACTGATTAATGCTCTCCTTGCCTGGCCTGTCAGTTTAGATGGATGGCCATGTCTTGGTAGGTTTTCAATTGTGTCATACTCTTTCCATTTTTGGATGATGGAATGAACAGTGCTCTGTGAGATGTTCAAAGCTTGGGATATTTTTTTATAACCTAACCCTGCTTTAAACTTCTCCACAACTTTATTCCTGACCTGTCTGTTGTGTTCCTTGGCCTTTATGGTGCTGTTTGTTTACTAAGCTTCTCTAACAAACCTCTGAGGGCTTTGCAGAACAGCTGTATTTATAATGAGATTAAATAACACACAGGTGGACTTTATTTACTAATTAGGTGACTTCTGAAGGCAGTTGGTTCCACTAGATTTTTGTTAGGAGTATCAGAGTATAGGGGGCTGAATACAAATGCACGCCACACCTTTCAAATATTTATTGGTAAAAAATGTTGAAAACCATTTATTATTTTCCTTCAAGTTAACACTGTGTTGATCTATCACATATAATCCCAATAAAATACATTTGTTTTTGGTTGTAACATGACAAAGTGTGGAAAAATTCAAGGGGTATGAATATTTTTTCAAGGCACTGTAGTATGTAGTACTAATAGTGAAATGTACATGCATCCTCAGCTGCATAGACCAATTAAAAAAATACTTATCCCTCTGAAAAATATAAACAAATGCTATAATTTACTAGTATATGCACAGCATATTAGTACATTAAGACAGAATCAGGCACTTCTTCTCCCAGCCTTTCTTTAAGGTGCACTCCATTGATTGACCGCACTCCACGCATGCGCACTGGAGTCACTTCATCATGACACAGAACGGATGCTGTAAATGTACTCTGAGCCACACGTGCGTGGCTCAGTCTACATTATGGATGACAAACAGGAAGGAGCATGTATAGGAAAAGAGTCTGAGAAGTGTCCTAAAGTACCTGCCTGTCTGCGTTTTTTTTTTTTTTTTTCAATATATACATTCTTAAAAAAAAAAAATTAGTTTAAAACCACATATTGTATTTTTCATTTACAGTGTATCAGTTTTATGTCTATAGAGACTCTGACATTCAAGTGTGTTTATATTTTAATAGAAATGAGAAATGAAATGATTTCATTTCCTGCTTTTTGTTTTTGTCGTAATCTTTATGGCTTTTACACATATTTGTTTCCCATATTACCGTTTGCATTTCCCTGCTCTCTTCTCAGCAAACACGGAGGTTTGGCAAAGTTAGGCACCATGTTAAACTTAAAGTGCCGTACAGTAAACACTATACATTTTAAGTGCTGAAAGGGATAAACAGAATGTCAGAGGATCTGTTTGTAGGAACATGTTTGTTCCATAGGCTTGAACATAGCTCTTATTTTTGGTGGCTGGATAAATCTGCCAGCAGGAATATAGCTTTGGTGGCAAGGCTATTGTTCAGTACACAGTATATTGTAAATCTAACAACCAGTGTCTCTGAAGATGTGTTGTGATATAGCAGGGCCTCTGCGCATGCCACATGAAGTGGTCTGATCAGTTTCTATTTTGGCTGCAAACATCAAGTGCCATTTTGGATTATGATAATCTATCTAAAAATACCATTCTGTAAGCACTGTGGGTCAAGCTTGAGTGTTCGTAGATGCAATTTGGGGCTTTTCAGGCTTGAGCATAAATGTTTTAGCCATCAGGTTCTCCTTATGAAGTAAGTCCATAGGGGCTACAATGGTGACTTTGCCCCAAAGAAAGCTCATGTACATTTATTTTTTTCAACTTCAAGTGTCGAGAGACAATTCTTGGGTGTGAAAAAACACACAGGGTACAATAGGAGCTTGATGTTGACTGTTAAAGTGCTTCGGGAAACGTGTCAAATTGCTCAGGTGTGAATGGGATCTAAGGCTTGGTTCACACTGAGACCTGAAAGTTGCGCAACTTACGGTACAACTTTGCCAGGTGACAACCTGGCAATTTGCTAGCGTCTTGAGTGCTACTTTGATGTGACTTTGAAGCAAGGGAGGGGCTAAACCACAGGGAATGCCTGTGTAATCTTCCTGTTATTTCAGATCCAAATCATCTCAATATAGACGGAGATTTGACTTGGAGACAACTTCTATTAGGCTGCATTCATGCCTGAGCATTTTCAGCTCGTAAAAGTTCCAAAACGCCCAACAAGCAAAATCTCATGAATTTAAATGGCCCCTGTTCTGAGCATTCGGTCGCCTGAAGCTCAGAGTACATGAGTTCCTTTTTAGGCAGATTACAGGCGTTTTACTGCTTTTTCCATTGGTGACCAAAGTCTGAAAACAATATGCTCAGGTGTGAATGCAGCCTTAAATTCTTTGGGCACAAGTTGGATAGAAGTCACCTTGAAGTAGTACAGGAACCTTTTCTAAAGTCGAAGCAACTTCAGTAGTGCTAATTAAGACAACGCTCATTGCGTGGGACATGGGATTTCACATGTAATGCAGCTTAGGGTCTCACAAGTTGCATCACAAATCCCAGGCGCCAGGTCACCATGGTGGCTAGAAATTTTGTCCTGCCACCTGAGATTTTGTCCACCATCTCCATCCGCCTCCCACTTGCCAACTGCGCTATAGCACGATAGACCGCTACAGCCCGGTTGTCCACTTCTGGGAGGGCGTCATTTGATGCCCTCTGAGAACCATTGACCAGAATCCATGAGGACAACACAGTCTTAGTGCTGACTATCAGTGCAGCCTCATCACCACACATCAGTGAAGAACAAATATTTGTTTGCTAAATTCTATAACAGAAATCAAGAAAAAGGTGTTGGGGGTCCCCCCCCCCCTCATTTGTTTAGCAAAAAAAAAAAAAAAAATCCAGGTGTGATTAACACCAAAAGAAAGCTCTTTGTGTGATCATGACCATGCAATTGTCATTTAAAGTGTGACAGCATTGAAAGCCGCAAATTGGCCTGGGCAGGAAGGGGGTGAAAGTCCCTGGTAGGCAAGTGGTTAAAAAAAAACTGGCTCCTACCTTTTTTAGTTGGCTCCTAGATTCAAAGAAAATTTGTCAAGCCCTGCTTTAGAACCACTTTAAGATTTATTCATTCTAACATTTTCAAGAATTTTTGGAGTATTTGAAATGTGCGTTCTAATTCTCAGTGGATGACTGCTCATACTGCAGACCTGCTTTTATACAGTTTGGGTGCGCTTTTCAAATGGTATCGTTATGGGTATTCTACAAGGGTGTCTTCTCTTGCCCTGAATCTACAGTGTTAGTCCTATGGTTTTTCAATGGTTCTTATTGATGAATGTACAGTGGGGACGGAAAGTATTCAGACCACCTTACATTTTTCACTCTTTGTTATATTGCAGCCATTTGCTAAAATCATTTAAGTTCATTTTTTTCCTCATTAATGTACACACAGCACCCCATATTGACAGAAAAACACAGAATTGTTGACATTTTTGCAGATTTATTAAAAAAGAAAAACTGAAATATCCCATGGTCCTAAGTATTCAGACCCTTTGCTCAGTATTTAGTAGAAGCACCCTTTTGATCTAATACAGCCATGAGTCTTTTTGGGAAAGATGCAACAAGTTTTTCACACCTGGATTTGGGGATCCTCTGCCATTCCTCCTTGCAGATCCTCTCCAGTTCTGTCAGGTTGGATGGTAAACGTTGGTGCACAGCCATTTTTAGGTCTCTCCAGAGATGCTCAATTGGGTTTAAGTCAGGGCTCTGGCTGGGCCATTCAAGAACAGTCACGGAGTTGTTGTGAAGCCACTCCTTCGTTATTTTAGCTGTGTGCTTAGCGTCATTGTCTTGGAAGGTAAACCTTTGGCCCAGTCTGAGGTCCTGAGCACTCTGGAGAAGGGTTTCGTCCAGGATATCCCTGTACTTGGCCGCATTTATCTTTCCCTCGATTGCAACCAGTCGTCCTGTCCCTGCAGCTGAAAAACACCCCCACAGCATGATGCTGCCACCACCATGCTTCACTGTTGGGACTGTATTGGACAGGTGATGAGCAGTGCCTGGTTTTCTCCACGCATACCGCTTAGAATTAAGACCAAAAAGTTCTATCTTGAACTCATCAGACCAGAGAATCTTATTTCTGACCATCTTCGAGTCCTTCAGGTGTTTATTTTTTTAGCAAACTCCATGCTGGCTTTCATATGTCTTGCACTGAGGAGAGGCTTCCGTCGGGCCACTCTGCCATAAAGCCCCGACTGTTGGAGGGCTGCAGTGATGGTTAACTTTCTACAACTTTCTCCCATCTCCCGACTGCATCTCTGGAGCTCAGCCACAGTGATCTTTGGGTTCTTCTTTACTTTTCTCACCAAGGCTTTTCTCCCCCGATAGCTCAGTTTGGCCGGACGGCCAGCTCTAGGAAGGGTTCTGGTCGTCCCAAACGTCTTCTATTTAGGGATTATGGAGGCCACTGTGCTCTTAGGAACCTTAAAGTGGTGTTCCGGCCGAAATCATACTTTTTGAATAAAAATACCCCTATAATACACAAGCTTAATGTATTCTAGCAAAGTTAGTCTGTAAACTAAGGTCTGTTTTGTTAGTTTATAGCAGTAGTTTGTTATTTTATAAACTTACAGCAGGCCGTGGCCATCTTAAGTGTGGGCATCTGAAGCCAGACTGTATTTCTTCCTGGATCTCATCCTTGCAGATCTTGCACAAGCTCAGTGCAGCACAAGCAGTGTAATAGGTTTCAGGTCAGGTTTCCATAGCAACGGCAGTTTCAGAGGAAGTTGCCGCCCCTTCCCAGAAGGCATTGGAAACAGGAAATGATGCGATGGGCCGCGGCCAGGGAGGAGGAAGTGAAAAATGAATACAGCAGATATACAGTAGGTGCTGAGAAAAAAAAATAAAAAAATATCCAATTTGTTTACAATGCACAGTTTAGTGAGGGATGCTGAAGAGTTGTAAAAGTGGGTGGAACTCCACTTTAAGTGCAGCAGAATTTTTCTAGTAACCTTGGCCAGATCTGTGCCTTGCTACAATTCTGTCTCTGAGCTCTTCAGGCAGTACTTTGACCTCATGATTCTCATTTGCTCTGACATGCACTGTGAGCTGTAAGGTCTTATATAGACAGGTGTGTGGCTTTCCTAATCAAGTCCAATCAGTATAATCAAACACAGCTGGACTCAAAATGAAGGTGTAGAACCATCTCAAGGATGGTCAGAAGAAATGGACAGCACCTGAGTTAAATATATGAGTGTCACAGCAAAGGGTCTGAATACTTAAGACCATGTGATATTTCAGTTTTTCTTTTTTAATAAATCTGCAAAAATGTCAACAATTCTGTGTTTTTCTGTCAATATGGGGAGCTGTGTGTACATTAATGAGGAAAAAATGAACTTAAATGATTTTAGCAAATGGCTGCAATATAACAGAGTGAAAAATGTAAGGGGGTGTGAATACTGTATATGAAATGTGTTGTTTGTCCTACAGAATGAATGTTAGAGTGGTGGGAAAGTCATAGCTAGGGGGCAATAGACAGTTTATGGGTGAGACATGTTAAATAATGCTAACATTTTCTGCTGCAAATTGGCAGTGGAGTTATTGACACGTGTATTAATCAAAATTCAATCTCCTACAAATGATGTTTTGACAAATTGACATGGGGATAATATGGTGACTTGATGTGAAATGGGGAAAAAGTAACGTTTGTGCGTGACTGGTATATGATGAAGGAATGATTGACACCCAGTGATTGCTTATCTTGCCCTTGTGTAAAAAGTCCAGAGCTACCTGGCATACTCTGTATGGTTATGCCTCTGTATCGTTGGAAAATTTGCTTTGCTAATATGGTATATGGCACAGATGAATCCTTTTTTTGTCATACTCCATATGCTTAATCCTGGTTAATCTAGTATATTAAACTGTATCCATGAGTACGCAGCTAAGCCTGTGCTTGGCTCGTGTGTAGGGACTGAAATGAAATCTCTAAGTAAACTGTATAACATCATCTGCTTGGCTTAGACATTGTACAGTTTTCTCTTACCTGGCCTTTATTTTGATGATTTTTTCGCTTTTGTTATTTACTTACAATAATATCATTTACACCTCTTTTTATTATACAAAATTGCAAATTTTCAATACAATATGTCTTTTTTGTGAGCGAAAGCATAGAAGGAACTTACATTTTAGAAGGATTTGTCTTTATTGACAGTAATCTGACAAATAGAGGTATTGAACATATAATTTACACGTGTTGTCTTTGCAAAGACATTTGTTGTAAAAACTATCTTACAGAAAGCTGTAAAAATGTACAGTATGTTTGTGCAGATTCTTTATGGTTGAGCAGCCTATACTCTAGTACAGTGATGGTGAACCTTGGCACCCCAGATGTTTTGGAACTACGTTTCCCAAGGTGCTCAACTACACTGTAAGGTGCATGAGCATCATGGGACATGTAGTTCCAAAACAGCTGGGGTGCCAAGGTTTGCCATCACTGCTCTAGGAGAATTTTTTGATCAAAAAGGTTTGTTTTTAAGAACTTTCTTTTGATTTTGTAATGGTTAGCGAGGTAAAAGCAATGTTCGTTTCAATCGTTGTGATGAGAAAATTCGAAGGAGCAGCGTGGAAATTTTTTTCTCGAACTAACGTATTTCTAACTGTGCACATGGATTTTTGTTCAGGAAGTCCATTTACCGTACTTCACTAGACTTGGAAGAGCCCAGTGCTGCTGAGGATATTAGATCACCCCGCTTTAAACTCCCAATTAGACTGGTTTGTTATGGTATATATGCCATATGCTTCACTAGCACCAGGGAGAAAAGTCTGTGACTCTGCTCTACCCCTCCAGTGCTCACTGGAATGCTGGGCTGAGGATGGGTCATGGCTCCACTGTTGGCGATAAGATAAATATGTGGAGAGGTTGGTAGCAGCGCTGCTACCAACCTCCCCATCTAATTTTGTTTGTATCCCACTTCTAGCAGCTGCTTCTGATTTACAGTTTTTACTTTCTCTTATTATTTTCACCACTTCTAGCAGCTGCTTCTGATTTACAGTTTTTACTTTCTCTTATTATTTTCACCACTCAAGAATATTTTCAAAATTTTTTTATCTCACTTATTTGGTTTATAGCGCAGTATTTTTTATGTAGATAAGATAAATATGGTGAGGCTGATGTGGTATTGTCAATCACATTTCTGCTTCTGTTCTATGAATGCATATTTGTTAAAGGCATGAACATTCTGTACTGAATAAGACCCCTTTCACACTGAGGCGCTTTTCAGACACTTTCATGCTAAAAAATGCACCTGAAATGCTCCTGAAAATTGCTTCCCATTAATATCAATGGATGCTTTCACACTGGGGTGGGGAGGTGAAAACAGTCCTGCAAGCAGCATCTTCGGAGCATGTTTGGAGCGCCTAAAAAAAAAAAAAAGTGCCTCCAAAGACGCCCCTGTCCATTCAAATGAACGGGAAGTGCTTCAAAAGCATCTGAAAAGCACCGTAAAGTGGTTCTTTTGAGTCACATGACGTTAAAAAAGTGGACCGCTAATACCGCAAAAGCGCTGCAAAAACGCCCCCAACGTTTTATGGGCGGTTTTCGAGCTCCTCAGTGTGAAAGGGGGCTTACTATACTCCCAAACCCTAAGTGATATTTATTTTGCTAAAGCAGTATGAGGGGAATTTAATAGTGCTCTGCATTTATTTGCACCTCTTTTCTCACAATATGACAATGGAAAAGTCCTACACCAAACTCAAAAGGCCAGGCTGCCAGTTTTTCTACCAGTTTGCTTTCTGTGTCCCTTTTGTCCCCTGTGTGATATAAATGTATTAGTGTAAGTTAGAAAAAAAAATTAAAGGAAAAAAGGGAAGTTGCACCCAAGTACTTCTCCCCCTTCCCCTCCACCACATATGCACACACACACACATGTAAATGTACCTGTCAGGGATGCCTACATATGAAGATGTTGCTTCGCTATACACGTTAAATATAGCCAAACATGCCGGAGTGAGAGTAGCAATTTTGAGGCCGCTGTTCAATGTTAACGCCAAACCAAAGACCTGTATGGGTCTTTAAAACATTGTCTATGGAGAATATAGTGTACCAAAGTTTGTTGTTTTGCGGGCGCTCACAAATGTAAAACTTTAGATTTTGAGTATCTACTCTTTTATACTTTATATAAAAAAAATGGGTAATATATTGTGTTTGTGTGCCCTAAAACTAACGTATATTTTTTTAATGAAATTTTGCGCTAATAATAATATTGTGTGACATAAATTCTTGGAACTACCACCATTTTATGCTCCATGGTGTCTGCTTTTAGGAAATGTACACCAATGGGCTATAACCTTATGAACACCCACCTAATATTAAATAGGTCCCTCTTTTGCCACCATATCCACCCGTTTGCTGCCAAAACAGACCTGAGCTGTCGAGGCATGGGTGCCACTAGACCTTTGAGGGTATGCTATGGCATCTGCTACCAAGCAGTCAGTAGCAGATCCTTTAAGTCATGTAAGTTGCAAGGTGGAGCTCCCATGGATAAGATTCTTTTTTTTTTTTTCCCTAGCACATCCAGTAGATGCTTGATGCAAACCAACACCTCCAAACTCATTGTGTTCCTCAACACATTCTTGAACCAATTCAGCAGTGTGGCAGGGCAAATTAATCTGTTGAAAGAGGCCACTGCCATCAGGGAATATTGTTTCCATGATGGGGTGTACTTGGTCAGCAACAATGTTTTAGGTAGGTGGTATGTGTCAAAGTAACATCCACATGAATGACAGCACCAAGGTTTTCCAGCAAAACATTGCCCAGATCATCATGCTGCCTCCGCCAGCTTGCCTTTTTCCATATTGCCTCCTGGTGCCATCTCTTCCCCAGGTAAGTGACGCACACACACCTAGCCCCCCACATGATGTAAAAGAAAATGTGAGTTATCAGTCCTTCCATTGCTCCATGGTCCAGTTCTGATGCTCTTGTGCCCATTGTAGGTGCTTTTGGCTGTGGACATGGGTCAGCATGGACACCCTGACTGGTCTGCAGCTATGCAGCCCCATAAACTGCGATGTCCATTTTTTTATTTTTCAAAAAGAAAAAAAAAATCTACTTCAGGAACAACATGTTTACTTGCTGCCTAATATATCCCACTGACTTTCAGATGCCATTGTAACGATATAATCCATATTATTCACTTAACCTGTCAGTGGTCATGAAGTTATGGCTGATCGGTGCACGTTTGTGGATTTTAACTAATCTTAATCTAAAGTGATTTGCAAATGGGAATCCTTTATTCTAACCTTGCCCTTAAGCCTTGTACACACTACTACACTAACTTTTGGGTTAACAAAAAAGACCGTTTAGGTTGTGGTCACTGTACTAACAATATAATGTTAGTACAGTGATCTCCCCTGCTGTTCCCCACCCCCCAGAACACACTCCGGTCAGCGCTCTCAGCTCTCTTGGCTGAGAGCGCTGACTGGAAACCAGTCAGCAGACCTTTTCGGTCATGACCCTTTGACCCATTCGCCCAGCTTCTGTCGGACCTGCTGCTGTACACATGGGCCGAAGGACGGCCGGCTTCTATTGAACTGGCTGATGCTACTAGATTCATATGTAATATGTTTTGTAATCTATTGACTGAGGCCTCCCCCCTATTTTCTACTACCTCTTAACTAGTGGACTGACCGCCTCCATCCAAGAGCTTCTTACCATTTACCCCTGGGCCCAGCACTGCTAGCACGTCACCAAGCTGTACTAACAAAATGTACATTATTTTTATCTTGTTTTATTGGCCAAATGTTGCGGCCACTTTTATTGTCAATTGCATTGGCATTAAAAAAAAAAATGCAAAAATGGCTCTGGCAGCAAAAGGCTTGGAGCCGATATGCGGTCTAGTGGTTGGGCTTAGATCTGTTTTTAAAGCGGATCTGAACTGTAAAGTAAACTAGGATTCATTTCACAAATCGGTATTGGGGAAACAGGTCTGACACCACAAACATACACCTGTAATTAGAGCTGTACGATTAACCGTTAAAAAAAAAATCGCTATCTCGATTCAACCCCCCCTCATGAGCTTAACACAGCATTTCCCGATTCAGTGCAGAGAGTTCTCTGCTCACAGCTGACAGTTGTCAAAAAGAAAAGACCAGGCAGCCTGCCAAGTTTATCACAACATTGTCAACACTGGGAGATGACTATAAACAAAGTATCTTTTTAGTTCTTTTAGAGCAAAGGGATGGACTTTGGTCTGTAAATGAGGTCAGTTTACCCACTTAAAGACTAAGCTTTTTTTCTTTTTAACCCTTGTTTACAAGTTAAAATCTGTATTTTTTTGCTAGAAAATTACGTAGAACCCCCAAACGTTATATGATTTTTTTTTAGCAGAGACCCTAGAGAATAAAATAGCTGTTGTAATATTTCCTGTTGCACTGTATTTGCGCAGCGGTAGAGCTGCACGATTAATCGTTAAGAATTGTTATCGTGATTTTTTTTTTTTTTTTTTCCCCTTGCGATCATGACAAAATATTTCCCAATTATTTCTATGCAGAGAATTCTCTCTGCTCTACTGAAGCCGACAGCCATCAAAAGAAAGGGAAAAAAAACGGGCAGTTTGCCAAGAATCACAACATTCTTTAGCAGTATAACTTAAGTATAAACATTGTAACGATTTGTCCTTTAGATCAAAGGAATACACTTTGGTGTGTAAATGAGGGAAGTTTACCCACTTAAGCACTAAACCTTTTACTAACATTTGTTTGTATATATATATAATTTTTTTTTTTTTTTAAGTAGAGACCCTAGAGAATAAAATGGTGGTTGTTGCAATATTTTATGTGACACTGTATTTGCACAGCAGTCCTTCAAATGCAATTTTTTGGGGGAAAAAATGACACTTTAATGAATTTAAATAAAAAATCTAACCAGTAAAGTTAGCCCAATTTTTATTTTTTTTTGGATAATGTGAATGATTTTACGCTGCGAGAATCGTGATCTTTTTATTCTAAGCAAAAAAAAAATTGTGATTTTTTTTATTTTGGCCAGAATCGTGCAGCTCTACGCAGCGGTCTTTAAAACGCATTTTATATATAAAAAAAAAAATACACTTTAATGCATTAAAAAAAAAAAAACCTAAACGGTAAAGGTAGCCCAATTTTTTGTATAATGTAAAGGATGATGTTACACTGCGAGAATCGTGATCTTTATTCTAAGCAAAAAAAAATGTAATTCTCAAGTTAGCCAGAATCGTGCAGCTCCTGTAATCCGTAAGAAATTGTCTTTTCTGCCAATGCATTGTGGGTCCGCACATCAGAGTAATCATTTACTACTTATGAGATCAGCTCCATAGTGCACGGATGCTGAGTCTTCAAACTAGAGGACCTCAAAACAGAGCACCAGTAAAGTGGAAGAAAAGCCTTAAGTCTAATTATTCTTAAAAAATGTTCCCTCCCCCTCATACCTATTCTGTGAAAAAAAAAAAGCGTATACTTGTCTATTTTAATCCGCTCCGGTCATGTGATCCCGCAGCTCCGGTTCCCCTGTGTCAATGACGAGAGCCATGGAAGTCTATGGGTGATGTCATGGCTCCGGGAATTCCCAGCTGTTGCCAAGCGCTCCTTGAGCCGGGGCTGCAGGATCACGTGACAGGTAAGTAATCAAGTGATAGGTAAGTACACTTTCTTTTTTTTTTTTTTTTTTTTTAAAGGTTGGGTAGGATAGTTGGTTATGAGGAGGAAAGAGGTACCCTTTTTAGTACTTGGGCTTTTCTTCTACTTTAAGACCCCTTTCACAATGAGACAGTTTTCAGGCATTTTAGCGCTAGTAATAATAGTGCTTGTAAAACGCCTGGAAACTGCCTCCCATTCTTTGCAATGGGTGCTTTCACACCCGGGTGGTGCACTTGCGGGACATTAGAAAAAGTCTTGCAAGCAGCATTTTTAGGGCGGTTTGGGAACGCTGTATACAGCGCTCCCAAAACTTCCCTGCCCATTGCGAAGAATGGGCAGCGCTTCTGAAGCGCCAGAAAATCGGTTCACAAGCGCTGCAACACGAGAGTTTCTAACCCCCCTTTGGGGTTAAAAGTGTCCCGCTAGCGGCCGAAAAGTGCCGATTAAATGGCGCTTTAGCGCCGCTAAAACAAGCGCTGCTGCAGCCCCAGTGTTCAAGGGGTGAATAGGGTGCACTTAGACCTTTAAAAATGGCCTCTTTTTCCTTCCATATACTGTATATCCATGCTGCATAGTCATGCTTTGACTTGACTGCAATCATGTCCAGAAAAACACAGGATATGTGTTACACCATCTTCTGCATCTTTGTCCTGCAATAAGCTCCGATTTAGTGACGCTCATTATGTGCATTGTTTGCTGAGAGTTTGTGTCAGAGTTTTGTGGCAGGCAGTTTTTCTATGCTGTATTTTTGGGATATTTAGTAACTGTCCTGGTAAATATTGATGCTTATGGAACTAGATGTGCTCTTTTGAAGCTAATGCATACTGTCCTTTTGGCATTTTACGTTATGTAACTACATAATGGGATGTATTTTATACATTTATACAGCAGTAGGTAATTTTTCTTTTCTCTTCCTTGTTTTTATTTTAGATGGCGTACCTCAGGTTTATTACTTTGGCCCATGTGGTAAATACAATGCCATGGTGCTAGAATTGCTGGGGCCAAGTTTGGAAGACTTGTTCGACTTGTGTGACAGAACATTTTCCTTAAAAACTGTGCTCATGATAGCCATACAACTGGTAAGTAGGCATGGAATTTCTGCATGTGTCTTACTAAGACCTTAGATTTTTTTCTAGGTATATTGGAAAAGGTTATATTACTTACTGTTTTCCTTGCTTCAGTGCTTTCTTATTCTCCCAGATGCTCTGGGCTGTGGGTGGTCTCTCCACGTCATCCCATACAATGCAGGACTGTCAGTCCTGCATTGTATGTGCTCAGGTAAGTGGGCCACCACGTCCACAAGTGCCTTAGAGAGTAGGCTTTGGGTGACCTGTCGTACAAATAGAGGGCATCTGTCAGAGTGAGCAATAAGCAAAGTATTACACTTTTTTCCTCTAACACTAGGCAAAGGGGAGCAGTTAATCCTTGCAGTGTGGGCGGCAGAGTTGGGCATTGACGGCTTTGTTAGCTTTTTTGGGGGCAGCTTAGTAACAGTTCTAAACTGTGGTGAAGAAAAGGTGAAGTCTCTGACCAACCAGCATTGTTTGGAACTTTTGTGTGTGTGTGTATCCACAGTGGTGTTGATGTACTAAACCTGGTGCAATATCTGGTGCAGCTGTGCATGGTAGTCAATCAGCTTCTAACTTCAGCTTGTTCAATTAAACTTTGACTTAAAAACCTGGAAGCTGATTGGTTTCTATGCAGAGCTGCGCCAGATTTTGAACTCTTCACTTTTAGTAAATGAACCGCAATGTGTTTAGCTGTTCACCTGCAGTTTAGCTTTAAAGAATAAGTTTGTATCTCAAAAGACAGTGATAAAGTGTTTTGCAGAACATTTATACTGTTAAAATGTAATTCCATACTGTATTGCTATATAATATATATATTAGATTGTAAGCTCTAACGAGCAGGGCCCTCTGAGTCCTCTGAGTACCAAATTCTAATGCAACACTGTGTGCCTTCATTTTGTTAAAGCGTTTGTATACCCAGAAGGAGAAAAAAAAAACCTACAAGGGAAAGGCACCGCATACTAGCTCATTATGAAATACCTTGGAATGAAACCCCCACACCATCTTCCGGTCACCGCCGAGGGAGCTGACATTTTGCCTCGGTGATTCTTCCGGGTTTGCAGCTCCGGCCATGTGCGTGGGAGTCTTCTTTCCACCAAGGAGCTCTGATTTTCCGGCAGCATCCGCCGGACCTTCAGAGCGCATGCACCGCAGACGTCAGCGGCTGCATGCAAGGTGAATATCTCCTAAACTGTACAGGAGTTATTTATTGTGTGTTATTTATGCTCCTTGAAGGCTCGAAGGTGCTCTTTGGATTTTGGGCCCCAATTTGCATCTATGCTGTTAAAGTCTAACACGCATAGCATCTCCATACTCGGGACGCGTAGCGGAATGTGTTTTGAGGTGTAATTCTAAGTATGTCTATGCTGTGTGTTGAAATAGCTTGTTAAAACAACTATTATTATACTATTATTATAATATTCTTTTTCAAAAATATGACAAAAAGATTTCAATTTGAAAAAACTCACCAGGCCCCTTAATTAATACCTTGGGCCATCTGCTTTCCAAAAAGGGGTCATTTAGGGTTTTTTGTACTGTTCTGGCATTTTAGGGTCTCCAGAAATTGAAATAGGCAATCGGACTGATTAATGTACACTGACTTGGGTTATTTTTACTAAAGAAATGTAGCAAAATACTTTTAAGACTACATTTATGATAGATTTATTTATTTGCTAAATTTTATAACAAACAACTAAAACCTTTTTGCCCGAAAATGTTTTTTTTTTTTTTGTTTTTTTTTTTATATTTATATAGCAAAAAATAAAAATCCAGTGGTGCATGAATACCACCAAAAGAAAGCTCCATCTCAAAAGAATATAAAATGAAAGTGTGACAGTGCTGAAAACTGAAAAATGACCTGGGGAAAACAGGCTGGTCTTGAAGAGATTAATGAAGAAACTTCATAGAATGCACTGCTTTTCAGTTTTTTACATTTAGTGAAGTAAACCAAATGTGTCTGTGTTGGTATTCTTCTGCAGCTTTTGAAGCTTCATTTGTGAACAGATTCAGGACTACCAGCCAGATTTTAAGAATTGTTTAGGGACACATTGAAATGAAAATGGCGAGAAATATTACTGAATATAACCAAGAATGTGATTGCATTGGGTACCATTGACATTTTTCTTTGCCTTTTAGTTACTGATCAGTCTTGTGCTGCTCTAAAATATGTTCACAATAAAAATTCTTAATATTGAAACTGTAAAATATTTATCTTTTGAAAAATTCAGTGTTAATGTTCTGTTTTTTTTCCCCCTCTTCTTTCATGTTTACACAGATTTCCCGCATGGAATACGTTCATTCAAAGAACCTGATATATAGAGACGTAAAGCCAGAAAATTTCTTGATAGGTCGCCCGGGAAACAAGAACCAGCAAATAATTCATATTATAGATTTTGGTTTGGCAAAAGAATACATAGACCCAGAAACAAAGAAGCACATACCTTATAGAGAACACAAGAGCCTTACAGGAACAGCTAGATACATGAGTATTAATACACATTTAGGAAAAGGTATGTGTGACGACAGATGACTGATGTGCCATAACCTTGCTTTTGCTAATATTTTTGTAGAATTCTGAAGCTGTGCCCTGCAGGGCCAGTGCTAGACTATTTTGCGCCTTAGGCAAGACCATCTACTTGTGTACCCCCTGCCCCCCCCCCCCCTCAAAAAAAAAAAAAATACTCTTGCAATATGGTTTAAACTCTCCCCCATCAGGTCACATACCCCTTTCACATATCCTTATTATCCATGCCATATCCTCAAAACCTTTTTAGCCACACCCACCTGTCAAGTTTAAACCCTGGGGCTCCAATTTTGCTTCTCAATCCTCGCCAGTTGGTGTTCCTTCCCGCTCTCACAGTCAGCATCACTCTCGCTTCTGTTAAAAACAGCCCTGTCATCTATCCCTGCCAATGCAACCAGCTGGCTCCTCACATCCTTCTCCCGTCACTTCTGTCATAATTAAGCAGCCCATTTTGCTTATGATAATATCTGGCCAGTAAGGGGTAATGATGCTTGCAGAAAAGGGGTTTATATCTGTAGACGGGGAGGGGTGAATGTTGATATCAGGGGCAGTTTATGGAATCAGTGGGGTTGTGTGCAAGATCATAAGTAGGGTCCCGTTGCTTGATAAAACAAAGAAAAACATGGTTTACTTACTGCAATGCAGCAGTGAGTGGGCATGGTGTTCATTATGCCAGAGTTGTTGCTAGTATTAGAAAAGTTTTGGGACACCTTTGGGCAATTGCAAGAGAGAGGTAATGTGAGGGGTCTTAAAGGAATGTGCTTTAAATAAAACAAAAAATGTTTTACACCCATAGTTACATACATAATTACACCCATAATTACACCCATAGTTACATGCTACACCCATAAAATATGCTTAGGTGTGCCCCAAGTAAGAGTCTCAGACATGTATACATGGCATCACATATGATTTTGTGTACACTCTGTAACCCCCCCCCCCAGTTTATGCTGTGCCCACTGTAATCCCCCCCCCCCCAGGTTATGCTGTGCCCACTATAATCCCCCCCCCCCCCCAGGGTAAACTATGCCCACTAGAATTATGACCCCCCCAGGTTAAACTGTGCCCAATAGAATTCTGACCCCCCCTCCCCCGTCAGGTTAAACTGTGCCCACTAGAATTATGACCCCCCCCTCAGGTTAAACTGTGCCCAATAGAATTCTGACCCCCCCCATCAGGTTAAACTGTGCCCACTAGAACTCCTCCTCCTAGATTAAACTGTGCCCACTAGAATTCCTCCCTCCCCTGTCAGGTTAAACCTAGCCCACTAGAATTCTGACCCAAAACCCCACTCGCCCCAGGTTAAACTGTGTCCAATATAATCCCTCCCCCCTAAGGTTAAACTGTGCCCACTCTAATTCCTCCCCACTAGGTTATGCTGTGCCCACCACTATATGGCTCCCCACTAGGTTATGCTGTGCCCACCACTATATGGCTCCCCACTAGGTTATGCTGTGCCCACTATAATCCCCCCCCCGGTTAAACTGGGCCCACTCCACCCCCCCCAAGTTAAACTATGCCCACTATAGTTCCCCCCCCCCCCCAGGTTAAGCTATGCCTGCTGTAATTCCTCCCCCTAGATTATGCTGTGCCCACTATAATTCCTCCCCCACTAGGTTATGCTTTGCCCACTATAAATTCCTCCCCAGGTTAAACTGCGCCCACTATAATTCCTCCCTCCCCCTTTCAGTTTAAACTGCCCACTATAGTTCCTCCCTCCCCAGGTTAAACTGTGCCCACTATAATGCCTCCCCATAGGTTATGCTGTGCCCACTATAGATTCCCCCCCCCCCCCCCCCCAGGTTATGCTGTGCCCACTATAATTCCTCCCCCCCTCAGGTTAAACTGTGCCCACTATAATTCCTCCTCACTAGGTTATGCTGTGCTCACTATAATTCCTCCCTCCCCCTCTCAGGTTAAACTGGGCCCACTATATCTCCTCCCTCCTCAGGTTAAACTGTGTCCACTATAACCCCCCCCTCCCCAGGCTATGCTGTGCCCACTATAATTCCTCCCCCACTAGGTTATGCTGTGCCCACTATAAATTCCCCCCCCCCCCCCTCAGGTTAAACTGCATGTCTCAGTCAGAGCAGCATGGAACATTCCCTTTCTCCTGGGCTCCAGATGACATCACACCCTGCCCCCCTCCAGCGATGCCAAACCCGCCCCTACAGCCACCAGCAGCTCCAGATAGAGAGGATCTTTGTGTGGGTGCAGCTCGATTCACACAAATCCTGTAGTACAGGAGTACCGGGCAATGACCAGCGTGCTGCAGCTCCTCAGAAGCATCTTGCTGAGAAAATACACAGAGGAGAGAGCGAGAGGAACCGCACACTGCCGGCACTTATGCAGCTACCAGTGAGGACATGTGGCCTCTGCCTTTTGATGGATGCTTTCCCACCACTTTCCTCCCAGCAGCCATGGCTGTGCCCTAGGCGGCTGCCTAGTTTGCCTAGGGGTAGCGCCGGCCCTGTTGCCCTGGTTCCCATTTTCTAATGCACGTTCTGCGTCTTAAAATTTTTTGATTTTATATTTTTATTATTGATGGTATTAAGCAACAGCTTTGCTAGAAAAAGTAGAAGAAGCCTTTAAAGAAAAGAATACCTGTCACATGGGCACCAACTGCAGCCTTTGTTTTCTTGGTGGCTGCTTGTATCTCGCCATTCTGGGTCTGGTGGACACCATGTGCCTTTCCATTAGTGATTTGGCACCTGGCAAGTGGAACCGCCCTGAGCAGTGGGGAACATAGCACCTGACACTCCCTAAAGTGCTCGATGCCACCAGTGGCCTTAACTATTCAAGAACAAAAAAACTTACAATGCCAACAACAAAACTTTTACATTATTGAAGTTCATCAGTCCTTAGATGTGATGGCTGCAATAGTTCTCTTTTCCTCAGACTTGATCTTCTGCTGGTTCTATCAATAACACACTTCCTGTCCTAGAGTGACATCACTACTCTATGGAGAAGCGTCATCACTATTTGACAGGAAGTGTCAGACTACAAACCTCCCTTCCTGTTCTCTAAAACATAGGTGCAGGTGTTCTGTTGTCCTAATGCACTTCCTAAAAAGTGTTTGTTTTGTTTATTTTTTTTACTTATTTAGTAGATGTAACAAAAAGCTCTCAATTTTATTTTCACCAGACTGAAAGGAAGCAAGTAAGAGAAATTCATTGTTTGGGTTTATATAAAAAAAAAAATTCCCCTAGCAACAGTGTTGCATAAAAAAAAAAGGGCTGTCCTGGTGCAGGTATTTGCCTTTTCCTATTGGGTCAGATCCCTGCTCCATGCAGTGGATCCTCTTACCATCTTGTGCGTTTTTTGGTAGTGTGCTGTATATTTCTTCAGTGACATACTGTATAATTCTGTATAATTATTTGTACTTGTAGAAACCAGCAGGGCTAACCATTTTGTGTGTGTGACAAGAGGAGCAGATAGTGACACTTTGGAAGTGTGGAATACCTGCAGCAGCTGTTAAGCAGTGAAGTAGAAGTGTATTTAGACATTTCCAGCCAGGAACATAGATTCTCACTTATTTATTTTTGTTTGTTTTTTTTAATCGTCTAATGCACTGAATGGAGATCTCATTTATGCTGTTAATTATAAAAGATGTTAATCTTTTATGCTCCTCTATGATTTATGCAGAGCCCTTCCTTCGAGTATGGCAATGTTAGGGAACAAAATTCACCTCCAACTTCCATGTGCTTAAGTGTTCTTCATCTATGTTTAGTAGTGCTCAAGAAGCCCTTTATTCTTCTTGTTTCATTGTTTGAACAGCACTAAGGTTTTTAGTAGTTCCCATTAAAGCGGTTGTAAACCACTGCACTTTTTTTTCCCTAAAGGCAAAGACCTAATGTGCTAGTATGCATCGCATACTAGCACATTATGTGAAACTTGCCTAAAAACAAAGCCTTCCAACGATGCGATGTAATTGCTAAAGACAGTGTCCATCTTCACCCAGTCTTCCTTTCTGGGTTTGCAGACTCCGGCTCTGTGACTGGCCGGAGCCGCCGGTCACGGTACAGAGGTCTGAAGTAATGACACGGGCTACTGTTCCTTTAGAGAGCATGCGCTGTTGACGCCATTGGTGGCGTATAGAGTAAATATCTCCTAAGCGGTACATGTTTAGGAGCTATTTACTCTACCTATAGGTAAGCCTTATTATAGGCTTACCTATAGGTAAAATTTAAAGATGGACGTTTCTGTATCTCTTAAAGAGGAAGTAAAGTCCCCAAGGACGGTCTTGGCTTTTATTGAATAAACACGCTTGAAGACCTGTTTACATGTATCATGTATGGTTATAAAATAACAAGTTTGCTTGGGCTTCTTATTTTTAAAGATTTTCTAGAACAGAAGTCTAGCATTCTGATAATTCTTTACCCTGCAAGTGCAAGTACACTGCTGCATTAAATCTAGTTTTGCTGTGCAAACAGAAGACATCCCACTCTTTGTTGTGATACAAAGGGAATACTGTGCAGTGTTGAGCAGCATTTTCAAGCACTAAGTGATCATTCAATATTCGTATTGAAAGTGGGGGATACAAAGTTTTGTATATTTGCCAGAGGACTCCGGGAGGTACTTAACTGAATCTGGACATACTGCTAACCAGTTGGTGTGTATTTCTAAAGCAGTGATTATATTTATGATTAAACAATGAGCTTGGGGATAGTTTTTACTTCCAATCTCTTCCTCTAGTTTTATGGTGGGCATGATGTGGTATCCATTGTTATCGCTGTCCATGATCTTGTTAAGAAAAGTTCATCTCACATGCTCTGTGACATTACTATCACTATGAAGTAACAGGAGAATGCTTTTACGCCATCAAGAAAATATGGTGACAGATTTTAGTCTTACCTTCACCTTACTGAAAAAAGGTGTTCTAAATGTTGTCTATGTCCTCACCTGTCAGTGAAAGGGGAAGTAATTGGAAATCCTCAACAGTCACAAATGAAGGAAATGAAGAAAGAACTGACAGATTTTTGCACTTCATCTACGGTACTCATGGATGTCAGAATACAATAGATGGCAGGGGAGTTTGTTCCACCCATACTGTTTAGCTTGGATGAGTACATCAGCAGATTTTCTACAGTGTATAGCCAGCTTTACTTTAAGGCAGATGAAGTACCGGGTTTCTTAGCTATGCTACAAATCTAAATACAATGGCAAACATATGGAAGAGATGTATGTAAAAGCAAAAAAAATGCCTTTTTTTATCATACATGCCAAGACACAGGGCGTCCTCATATGCATTATGGTAGGGTTATGTTGCCACCTTAAGGTGACTTGACACTGGCAAAAAAGGAAATCAAAGCACCCTTTTGATCTAATACAGCCATGAGTCTTTTTGGGAAAGATGCAACAAGTTTTTTACACCTGGATTTGGGAATCCTCTGCCGTTGGTGGACAGCAATTTTTAGGTCTCTCCAGAGATGCTCAGTTGGGTTTAAGTCAGGGCTCTGGCTGGGCCATTCAAGAACAGTCACGGAGTTGTTGTGAAGCCACTCCTTCGTTATTTTAGCTGTGTGCTTAGGTTTATTGTCTTGTTGGAAGGTAAACCTTCGGCACAGTCTGAGGTCCTGAGCACTCTGGAGAAGGTTTTCGTAAAGGATATCCCTGCACTTGGCCACATTCATCTTTCCCTCGATTGCAACCAGTCGTCCTGTCCCTGCAGCTGAAAAACATCCCCACAGCATGATGCTGCCACCACCATGCTTCACTGTTGGAACTGTATTGGACAGGTGATGAGCAGTGCCTGGTTTTCTCCACACATACCGCTTAGAATTAAGACCAAAAAGTTCTATCTTGGACTCATCAGACCAGAGAATCTTATTTCTCACCATCTTGGAGTCCTTCAGGTGTTTTTTTTAGCAAACTCCATGCGGGCTTTTGTGTGTCTTGCACTGAGGAGAGGCTTCCGTCAGGCCACTCTGCCATAAAGCCCCGACTGGTGGAGGGCTGCAGTGATGGTTGACTTTCTACAACTTTCTCCCATCTCCCGACTGCATCTCTGGAGCTCAGCCACAGTGATCTTTGGGTTCTTCTTTACTTTTCTTACCAGGGCTCTTCTCCCCCGATAGCTCAGTTTGGCCGGACTTCACATTTGCGGCCCTATTTTAAATCTCTTTTGCTCCAGTGGAGGCAGACTTGCAACCATTGCGGCTTTGGGAGCATGTTGAAACCTAAATGTTTGAGCCACAGTCTCGGTTCTGCAAGAATACATGGGCTTAAACGTTCTCCAAGCTGACAGATTCTCCTTGGAATGAAGGGTGCTTTTAATTGTTTGGCTGTTGTGATGTTTACAGGCCTTTGCAGAAGTCTGAAAACGGGACATTATGGACCAGTGGTACCGCAACATAGTGGCTTGAGGTTACAAGCTGGAATTTGTCAGTTGTCCCTCTGTGCTTTATGCTTTCAAATGTTTCGTTTGAATCTGCAAAAAAAAAAAATTTTTTTTTTTTTTTAGCTTTTGATCACCTGCTATCTGTGTGATCTGTGCCTGAGTGGTCTTTCCATTGAACAAAATGATTCACGGCTTCCACTCGAACCTTATCATGGTTCAGAAACTAAACAGCGATGTTTGCCCCATCTTAGATCTCAAGAAATTCAGTACAGTACCTTGTAATGTATATGAAGATGCCCTGTGATTTGGGATTTATGATAAAGAAAATTGGATTTTCGGTTTACCTGTAAAATCACAGGACTCTTCTTCCTGTGCTTTTTAATGGCTTGCTACAAAACTGAAGCTATACTTCGCTTAAGAGTGGGTTATACCTGGGTGAGAGTCTTTCCTTTTTTTTTTGCCAGTGTCCACTCTTTTGAGGGTGGCAGCATAACCATATCGTAATCAATAAGATGTCCTGTGATGTACCCCAAGAAAAAGATTTTTTATGTAAACCAATAATCCCATTTTTAAAGCGTACTTGTCCTTTGCTGAGGGGAGGGTATGGCAACTACAGGTCGACCTAAATGCCATACCGTTCCCGTCAGATTTTTACTTAAAGGTAAGACTTCTGTCTCTGACCCCATATTGCTGGTGCCTGGTTGGTGGCTGTTCTTGCTGTGCTGCATCATGTGAAGGAGTCATAAGCTCCCCAAATCTGAAAATATTGGGTATATCACTTTGCTCTGACTGAACACAGCAGCAGGGCAGTGAAGGGGATTTGAGTATATGCAGGAGGAGAAGCCGTATATAAGTGAACTTATTGATTTTTTTATTTTTTTTTCCCTGCATGCGCTAGATGCAGGTTTTTCTTTGAAACCAACTTCACTAAAGATGTACTACAATTTCTTTTAAATTACTTTAGTACATAGACATTTGAGATAAAACTATCATGCACTTACATTTGGATGATATATAGAAATTATGTAACTATTGCTTGGTAAAAGAAACCAAGTACCTAAATCCACTGTTGTCATTTTTCTTTTGGGCCACATGTGTGAGCTGTCCTTTCTACTGACAAGAGTTGGAAACTCCAGTTCATGCCTTTCACTGTATGTATGTGCTCATAGGGCAGTTTGTACATGCATGTTGCAGCATTCTGTAAACTGTTAGAAGACTTTGCGGTACTGTCATTTGGGTTCATTTTATTAAATGCCTCAAATGAACTTGAGCAGGGCGCCATTATGGCAGCCCTCTCTGTTTTGCCAAGTATGGTTTAAATGTACTACTTTATTTTCGTAAACTAGGGTAAAATAACAGTTGGAATGTAATGTAGGATATACTTGATTTCTCTGGAGAAATTCCAAAGCTGGCCCACCACCATCTTTTAGCACTCTGAGGCTGCCCAGTACTTGAACAACCCTTGGAGAGTTGATGACGGCTGGAAGCCAGATTGGCATATTGGCGTACGTTGGGTTTGGGTAGCTGAAGAGGTGAGACAAAGTTCTGAACATGCACTACTTGCCAAAGGAAGGAGTTGCTTTAAAGCAAAGGTGCACAACCGTTGGCCCTCTGATGTTGGCACTCCACCTCCTGCTCTGGGATGGCAGGTCGGCAAGCCCAAATCGCGGGTTTCCGACCCGCCACCCCCTAGCATTCGTGTGAAGAATGGAGCCGGCGCTAGAGGAAGCAAAACCAATGCTCCTGTCACAGGCAGTGTGATACCAAATATACTACACCTGTGACGGGAGCGCTACAGGAAGCATCGGCTCTCTACTGCAGCCGCATGCTACCTCAAGTGCCTGCTCCTGTCACACGTATGCTCGGGGACGGTGGGTCGGGAACCAGCCAGCAGTACCAGCCAGCGGGACCCACCTGCAGTACCAACCCTGGAGAACAGCCAGCAGCAGCCACCAGCCATACCTGCCTGGGGGACAACAGCAGTCAGCGATACTTTCAGAAATCCTAAGGAAGAAGTGAAGATTGAGGTCAGCTGAGGTTCAGGTAAACTGCAGTGCTTGAGTCCGAAAGCAGCCTTAGGCCCCTTTCACACGATAGGTCCGATTGGGTTGTCTGTATGTTTTTTCAAATGGACTCAGTCAGACCCTCCATTCACCTTTTTAGAGCGGCAGATGTAAATGGACTTGTGTTAGTTTTACACCCGCCTATCTCCAATCTGATCCACTTAAAAAAACTGACGGGGTACCGTCCCCTTCTGTCTGATCGGAGGGCCCATAGAGTAGAGTGGGCTGTGTCCATGTTTGCTCTGCATATGTAGAGTGGACACAAACCTGTCATTTGCCCGCTCTGCTCCTTGTGGCCCGTGAACGGTTACAAAGTCGCTAAAGTGGCCCTTGCTCCTCAAAAGGTTGGGGACCCATGATTTAAAGTATACTAAACCCAGGACCCTGCAGTCACTATATCTGGTCTCCAATAGTACACAGAACATGGAAATGCAATCATATTAGTAAATATAAACGGCTAAATACCTTTTCTCATCAGCACTATATAGCAGTCTTGTGTCCTCTATCAATGTCTGGTTAAAGCTTGTAGAAGGAGTTTTTATACTGCACTGGTTGCCCTATCAGAATGCAGGACCCCTGACTCTGTCGGGACAGTGCTGATTGGCCCTGTGCTGATCACATGCACTCTCCCAAGAAAAAAAAAAACTTTCTAGCAACACACACTAAACGGAGCATGTGCAGCCTGACTCCAGTAACTGTCTTATCTGGGCATGTTTTGGAGACAATGCAAGAAGGGGCGGATCTGTACATACAGGATCAAGAAGCCTGTTTACACAATTCAGAGGATTAACCCCTTAGGTTCCACAGTGAGTATAACAAGCATGCTTTACTGCATATACAGACTGATTTTACGGTTGTCAGTTTAGTAACACTTTGTTTTGTGCAAATAAAGTATTCTGTAATTCAATTTGAGATGGTGAGCAGTTACAATGTTTGAATTTGCCTAGTTGTCACTATTAATGTAATGGTTAGTGTCTGACCGGTGGGCATAATAAACAATATATTCTTACATGGTGATTTCTGGCTGAGCAGCAGATACATGAATTCCAATAATGCCTTAAGATGTTCTGTGGATTTGGCAGAGTTCCTTGAAGCACCAGTACTAAAGCCAGTATTGAAATTGAATTGAAGAATTGTTGGTCTAGACATGAAATAATTCTGTGCTGCTTAAGTAGATCTTGAGCATGAAAACCAAAATTGATCTGTCTGGACTACCAGTTTTCCTCTCTATTCAGGAATATCTTGGCAATGGATTACCCTGTAAGTTATAACAATGGGTTTTCCATTTCCTCTTTCTTAATATTTGCTCACTTTGCCCTAATGTGGACTGTAAACGCATACAGTCTTGTATATAGTCTCAGAAATTTAAATGTTGTGGAGGTCCTTCCAGTGATTCCCTGTACATTGAATTTGTGGTTCATACAATAGTTTGATGCTGCCATCTGGTGGCAGACAGAGGATTTCTCACTTTGGTTCTAAGGATATGAGAAGTGCTATATAAGGGTACAGGAAAGTTGTGATATATCAGGTGTTTACGTAGGGTTAGTGTAACTGAAATCTCATTCTTACTTAGAATTCAAATATAGGAAACTCACAGCTGAAAGATATAAATGGCTCAAAGCATTTCTCCCTTTGATTGATATTTAACAGTTTTGCATTTGTACAGAAAAGCAATTGTATTCTCGCCCACTAAAGAATGCTAAGCGTTCATGCCAGTGATATTATCAGAGGACTTGGTCCCCCTGAAGAAACACTTAAGGAAATGTTTGTTATGCGGGGGGAAATATTTAGCTCTCAAATGTTTGATTAATCGGTTTAATTACAAGAATTCATAAAATAATTTTATCTACATGTCTTGCTTATTGGCTTGCCATTTTCATTTAGAAAATATTTTTCACACATTAAGAATAATGGAGCATCACAGTAATGTTTCTCAGCAGACTCAAACATGTAATTTTTTAAGTTGACACATGTCGGATTATTTTAGGACATTTTCTGTTCCACAGGGTTAAATGCATATAACCAAATTAATCAATATAGTATCTACAGTGAAGATAATTGAGTCTTAACTGTGAATAAATCAAAAATATTGTGCAAACATAACATGTGAAATACATTCATCAAATAAAGCCATCAAAAATGATATCTTAGTGAGTCCCAAAAACGTCAAAAAAACCAAACACAAGTCCAAGTGATGTTTGCAATTAATCCGTGACAGCAGGGAAGGGTCCACCACCAGAAAATAGAAGGGGTAGCTCCTTACCAGATGGCCGTGACCCCCCACTACAGAGGATCACAGCAAGCAGAAATCTTTACAGGCCAGAGTTAGGAACTGCCCACGATATCCACTAGAGGTCCTCTCACCATCATTCACCGCAAAGAGCCCATGGCAGCGATCCCATAAAACACAGAGGAAGCTCACATAGTGTAAAACTGATAGGTTTATTAAGTAAAAACGAATAACAGAATGCACACTTACAAAAGCTTGATGGATTAAGCAGCCTTAAGTCCGGCTCCGTGGCCACCGGAGCTCGGACAAACCCGTCCTGCTGGAGTACAATTCGCTTGGGGGTGACGTCAGCGCGTCGTCTGGCTCCAGCCAGGCGGAGCCAGACGACGCGCTGACGTCACCCTCGAGCGAATTGTACTCCAGCAGGACGGGTTTGTCCGAGCTCCGGTGGCCACGGAGCCGGACTTAAGGCTGCTTAATCCATCAAGCTTTTGTAAGTGTGCATTCTGTTATTCGTTTTTACTTAATAAACCTATCAGTTTTACACTATGTGAGCTTCCTCTGTGTTTTATGGGATCGCTGCCATGGGCTCTTTGCGGTGAATGATGGTGAGAGGACCTCTAGTGGATATCGTGGGCAGTTCCTAACTCTGGCCTGTAAAGATTTCTGCTTGCTGTGATCCTCTGTAGTGGGGGGTCACGGCCATCTGGTAAGGAGCTACCCCTTCTATTTTCTGGTGGTGGACCCTTCCCTGCTGTCACGGATTAATTGCAAACATCACTTGGACTTGTGTTGGGTTTTTTTGACGTTTTTGGGACTCACTAAGATATCATTTTTGATGGCTTTATTTGATGAATGTATTTCACATGTTATGTTTGCACAATATTTTTGATTTATTCACAGTTAAGACTCAATTATCTTCACTGAAGATACTATATTGATTAATTTGGTTATTAGCGCAACCCCTTATTTTTTCTTTACTTATCCACAATTGATGTTTGTTGTGGGGTTTGCAGCTTTTTGTATTATAGAGCACTTTGTTTTTTCAGCGCGGTTTTTTTAATTTTCCACTTAAATGCATATAAGATGAAACTTTGGTGATGGGAGAAATATTTTGCACTACACTGTTGACTTCCGTCTCAATGGGGTTACAGTGGGCAGCCTCTCTTGAGCCTGACATGATGGACAGCATGCTACATTTAGTGAATAGTAACCTAGGCCTCACTGCTTGTCATCTACGGAACTGCCTGTAGGCTATCTCTGGTAAATCCGTAACAGAGACTCATCGGTAGTGTATGAGTAGCAGGATAGAGCTCTAATTTCTCACTCTGAATGGAGTTTGATTCTTCAAGACAGATCAGTAAGAGGCAGGGCAAGCAAATCTCTGCCCATCCAACTTTTTTTTTTTTAAATTTAGATTTTTTTTGGACTTTTAATCAATTTTCTGTTATGTAACATTGTTTATGCACATCCTCCTGCATACATATAAGTGCAGATCATATACCCGGTGTCTGCAAAAAGAAAAAAAGATACATTTATATGAAATTTTATATAAGCTGTGTAAATATGTGTCCAAAAATTTGTAGAGAAAAATGGGACTCTAATTGTGCCTCGGAGGAGTATAAACAAAATGAGATACAATATATTTATACAAGAGTAATCACATTTTTATTATTTAAAGAATTAAGTTTAAAATACGTTACAATCTTGGTAATTAAATTTGAGTTCAGGGATGTGCTGGTTCCCAACAAACTATACAAGGAATGTCCTACGCGTTTCACGGATATTCCACTTCGTCAGGGCCTTGCAGATAGCACAGATGAAAGCGTCATGTGAGTTCTACAAATAGTCTTAATTAGTACCATACATCATATGATTAATATGAATACATAATGATGCAAATAACATACATGTATTGATCTGTTTGTCTTTACATGGATTCATATCTGGAAATATATACATTGGAACGAATATTAATACAAAAAATTTTTATATTAAAAAATATTGCACATATAAACACAATGATAATTTCTATATATACCCATTGGTGTACAGTCATGTTTTGCCTATAGTAAATTTAGCATGGAAAATCAAGTAGATAGAATTACATATTTATGTGGCAATCTAATAAAATGCAAAATGCGAAGTTTTAATGACATGCCCCTCAACTCACTCCATTGATAAGTATAAACATTGTATCTTTTCAGCTTCTTTTATTAGACTTGGCAGGCTGCCAGAGAGGAGAGAAGTCCCTCCACAGAAGACTTCAAGCAACTTGCATTGACTTCCATTACAGAAGTCATTTGCAAGTCGCACTGAAGTTATAATCGGCCTTTTTTTATCAGCACAATCAGACGATGCCGATTAATTAAAAAACGCCAAATATCATCCGATATATTGGTCGACCTCTACTATCTACTTGATTTTCCATACTAAATTCACTATAGGCAAAACATGACTGTACACCAATGGGTGTATATATAGAAATTATAATTGTGTTTATAAAAAATTTTTTTATTAATATTTGTTGCAATGTATATATTTCTAGATCTGAATCCATGTAAAGACAAACAGATCAATACATGTATGTTATTTGCATCATTATGTATTCATACTAATCATATGATGTATGGTACTAATTAAGACTCTATTTGTAGAATTCACATGACGCTTTCATCTGTGCTATCCGCAAGGCCCTGACGAAGCAGAATATCCGCGGAACGCGTAGGCCATTCCTTGTATAATTTGTTGGAACCAGCACATCCCTGAACTCAAATTGTATTACCAAGATTGTAATGTATTTTAAATTAAAAATTTGATTACTCTTGTATAAATATATTGTATCTAATTTTTTTTGTACTCCTCCGAGGCACAATTAGAGTCCCATTTTTCTCTACAAATTTTTGGACACATATTTACATATCTTTCTGGGATGGTGCCTCTGGAGGAGTATTAGTGTTCCACGCTCACCCCACTCTTATACATTTATATAAGCTGTGTTCTCATATTGGTGAATTAAAAAGTATGTGAAACCCAATAATGAACTTCTTCTATTTGCTTTATCTTCATGTAATACGTAAAACCCCTTTCACGCTAAAGCGCCGCTGGTTTTTGCTGTATTTTAGCGCCATTTTTCGGATGCTATCGGGCGGTTTTTACCTTAAAAACAAAGTAAAAAGGCCTGTTTTGCTGCGCTTTCAAAACGCTTTTTTAAGGCGCTTTGGAAGCACTGCCCATTCATTGCAATGGGCAGGGCGTTTTGGAAACGCTATTTACAGCGCTCCCAATCCACCCCAAAGATGCTGCTTGCAGGACTTTTCATAACGTCCCACAAGCGCAACGCCCCAGTGTGAAAAAACATATTGCAATGAATAGGAGGCGGTTTTCGGAGGCTATTTCAAGCGCTAAAGTGCTTGAAATCCACCTAATTGTGAAAGGGGTCTAATTGAAACCCCTTTCACACACAAAAATCTGTGTTGTCAGCCCACATAAGGAAATCAACAGCAAAGCAGATCAACAGACTATTTAGATTATAACAGATTTTTTATTAAGATTGTATTCTTCTTGTCCAGTCTGTAAATGGAAAGCACAGGAAAGTGTGTGTGATTATTATAAATGCTATATAAATATATAATATATATTTAAAATAAAATATATAATATGTGTTTTTATATGACCGCTGTCATTTAATTTAATTTTTTTTTTAACTCTAGAGCAAAGTAGAAGAGATGACTTAGAAGCATTAGGGCATATGTTTATGTATTTTCTACGAGGGAGCCTACCCTGGCAAGGACTAAAGGTAAATTTTAATTCAGAAGTAACTCTTTTAAATACTATTTGTAAGGATTCTCTGTGATTTTACCCTTTTTAGCATGTTTCCAGTTATTAGTTGAACATATTTTAGTTGGAACAAGGAGCTGTAATGCCTGTAAGTTGTTGACCACTATAGTACTGTTCTGCTGTGTACAAGTTTAAGGCTCGGTTCACATATGAGCTACATGTGGCTCACAGCAGTGGTCCGGTGCATGCTGGTTCACCGTTTCAGGTCTGATTTTAGCCTGAATTTTGGGCTGAATTTGGACCTGAAATGGACCAATAGACGCTTCAGTAAAACGCACCAGACCTGCTGCAGAGATAAGTGAACCGGCTCCGTAAAGAGCCAGTCAAAATCTCCTGCTATTGTGAATTGGATGCATGGATCCCGCATCCAACTCGCAATGGTGTGAACCCAGCCTAAAGTCCTGCACTGTGAACTTCTAGATTTTGTTTTCCTTCAGCCTGGTTCCATTGTCGTTTTTAGCATTGAAGGTCTTTTCTTTGAACAATTGGCTTCTCCTATAAGCAAAAAATAATTTATCATGTAAAAAAAAATAGGTTGAGTATTGACTTGCTTACCTTCTAAATTGCTTGTCCACATTGTAGCACTGGTTTGTGCAAATTGTGTTAGTCTGCTGTATACACCTATATTTATGTTGCCTGTGATTCTCAATATTAACCACAAATGTTTCTGTGCAGTATGTGTGTATGTAAATATATGTGTGTGTGTGTGTGTGTATACATGCAACTTTATTTATTTTGCTTTTGTTTTGTAGGCCGACACATTAAAAGAAAGGTATCAGAAAATTGGAGATACGAAGCGAGCAACTCCAATTGAAGTACTTTGTGAGAATTTTCCAGGTAAAAAGTTTTCATATTGGTTTATTTCTGATAGAATGATGAAAACTAGCACCACCACTTTCTCTTATTTGCAGATTGCATTTAATGAGTATATCACTTTTACCAAAATGTGGTGTTCTTCTTGGACCCATTTATGTAGCATTTAATAGATTCTTCACCTCCCTAAAGTAGAACTATAGGCAAAATGTATTTTTTATTTTAGATAGAGCAAGAGAGGGTTATAACTAGGGATGCACCGATTACATTTTTTTTACAATGAGTATGAGTACCGATTGCTTTTTTCAATATGAAATGTGTAAATATATGTTAATATATATGTGTAAAAATATTCACTAAAAAAGCAAACAAAAAAAAAAAGTTTTAATTGTTTATCGTTTATAAAATAGACGTGAACAAAAGGAAAAAAAGCAGGAAAATAATAAACAGGAACATTTGTTCATCCCTTTGATCTGCAGATGAAGAAACAGAAATATACAAAAAGAAACAATGTTTCTTTTTATTTTAGTGTTTCAGAGCTGAGCGATGTTGGTAATAAACATTGCCGGCTTTTTTTTTTTTTTTTTTGACAGCTCCAATTACCGGACTTCTTTAACACTGGGGAGACTCTGACACTGACAGCTCAAAGAGCCGAGCCTGAAAGTATCGGTTTCAGGTATTAGTGCATTTGCACGAGTACCAATACTTGTGGAAATACTCGGTATCGGCACCGGTACCGATACTAGTATCGGTGCAACCATAGTTAAAATCCCAGTCAGATTTTTTTCGCCATCCCATTGCAGAGATTTCCCTGCACTTCCTGTCCCATAACCAAACCGAGAAAATCCCTGCAAATTAAGGAAATTAGTGTTTTCATTGGAAGTTTTCCCCTTTATTACTTTTCTGGGGAGCACCCAAAATGTGGGATTTTTTTTTACTTCAATGACGATGATAAACTGAACAAATGGAGAGGGTGAATTGGGCACAGACAGCAGTAAAAATGACAAGCGTTCTAATCCCTCTCTACTTGATACAAAAAAAAAAAAGTTTTGCCTTTAGTTAAACCTTAACTAAAGCCTAGTACACATGGGCTGAATATCAGCTGGTTAAAGAAACAGGCCAACATTTGACCTGTGTGTATGGCAGCTGGTCCGACAGAGGCCGTCTTCTGATGAAGGCTTATGACCGAAAATAGTCTGCTGATCAGAGCTCAATGGCTGAGAGCGCTAACTGGAGTGTTCGGGCAGAGGGGGGGAGAGAACGCAATAGCTCAGCAAGGGTGATCGCTGTTCTAACATTGCATAGTTAGTACAGTGGCTCCTTCCTAAGCTGACAGTTTTCTTTTTCGTTCAGCCCGCTGGGTTGAATGAAAAATAAAACCTCAGCGTGTACAAAGGTTAATTTTACAAGTTGTTGGACCCTAGTCCCTCCCACGCCAAGTCCTTGCCAAGACAAAAATGATTAGTCTATAATTTTAATAGTAGGTTTATTTTAACAGTGAGAGACAGAATAGCAAAAAAAAAAAAATCCAGAAAAACATGCAAAAACAAACATTTCAAAAAAGTTGATTGATTTGCATTTTAATGAGTGAAATAAGTATTTGACCCCTTCGCAAAACGTGACTTAGTACTTGTTGGCAATTACAGAAGTCAGACGTTTCTTTAGTTGGCAGCCAGGTTTGCACATCTCAAGAGGGATTTATCCCACTCCTCTTTGCAGATCCACTTCAAGGCTGACTGTTGGTAATTTGAACCTTCATATATTTTCTATGAGTTTAAGGTCTAGAGACTTGCTAGACCACTCCAGGACCTTAATGTGCTGCTTTATGAGCCACTCCTTTGTTGCCTTGACCATGTGTTTTGTGTCATTGTCATGCTGGCATATCCATCCACGACCCATTTTCAATGCCCTGGCTAAGGGAAGGAGGTTCTCACCAAAGATTTGAGAGTACATGGCCTCATCCATCGTCTCTTTGATGCAGTGAAGTTGTCCTGTACCCTTAGCAGAAAAACACCCATGTTTGATGGTGGGGATGGTGTTCTTGGGGTCATTGGCAGCCCTCCTCCTCCTCCTCCTCCAAACACAGCGAAATGAGTTGATGCCAAAGAGTTAGATTTTGGTCTCCTCTGACTACAACACTTTCAGCCAGTTCTCCTTTGAATCGTTCAGATGTTTATTCGCAAACATCAGACGGGCCCGTACATCTGCTTTCTTGAGTAAGGGGACCTTGCAGGCGCTGCAGGATGTCAGTCCTTCACGGCATAGTGTGTTACCAATTGTTTTCTTGGTGACTATGGTCCCAGCTGTCTTGAGATCATTGACAAGATTCTCCCATGTATTTCTGGGCTGATTCCTCACAGTTCTCATGATCATTGAAACTCCACAAGGCGAGATCTTGCATGGAGCCCCAGACCGAGAGAGATTGACAGTTATTTTGTGTTTCTTCTGTTTGTGAATAATCGCACCAACTGTTGTCACCTTCTCACCAAGCTGCTTGGCAATGGTCTTGTAGCCCATTCCAGCCTTGGTTCTAAAGTCTTGTCCCCGACATCCTTGGACAGCTCTTTGGTCTTGGTCTTGGCAAAGTCTTTTATACAGGTAACAAGCTGAGAATTAGGAGCACTGTTCTCATTTGCGTTTGGTTACTGTGGCTTGACAATAAATACAACATATTTTAAGAGCAATCACTGGAGTGCGGATCATCTTTTCCTCATTTCTCTACTCGGCCAGCGACACTGGATCAAGCACCCAGCCTATGTGATGTATGGGTAGTAGCACTGACTTTTTTGTTTATTGATTAGGAGCACTCCCTTTAAGAGCGTGCTCCTAATCTCAGCTCGTTACCTGTATAGAAGACACCTGGGAGCCAGAAATCTTGCTTATTTGATAGGAGCTCAAATACTTATTTCATTCCATTAAAATGCAAATCAATTTATAACTTTTTTGAAATGCGTTTTTCTGTTTTTTTTTTGTTTTGTTTTTTTGTCCCTTCTATCACTGTTGAAACAAAAAAAATAAAAATAAACTACCATTAAAACTTTATACTGATAATGTCTTTGTCAGTTTATAATCACTCTTTACAGAATCCGGGGAGTATGTTAAATAAAGATCTCAACTTCCTATGTGGTGTGTGTGTGTTTTTTTTTTTTATATTGCCTTTGTCTTGCTTTCACTAGGAAGCTTTTTCATTGTTCAGACATATACTATGAATAAGCGCCATGATGGGGCGTGAAACATGTTAGCTATTTTTCCTGTTCCTCCCTGTACATGAGGTGACTGCATTTGGATTTTATTTCTTCATATCAATAAAGATGCCTTCTATGGTGTGCGGCCGTCCAGGATCTTTTTCTTTCCATATACCAATTCATTACTGTCAATTACCTTTTATTTTTAAATTTGCAGAAGAAATGGCCACATACCTACGCTATGTAAGAAGGCTAGATTTTTTTGAAAAACCGGACTACGACTACTTAAGAAAACTATTTACAGATTTGTTTGATCGAAAGGGATATATGTTTGACTATGAATATGACTGGACTGGGAAGCAACTAGTAAGTACAATAGTTATAGGCAAATGTTGACAATGCTATTTAATTTTTTCTTTGTGGCTCAGGTTTGATGCAAAGTTCACATCTTTGGGCCGAGGAGCTTACGTTTCAGCAACCACCTTCTTGTTAGCAGGCTGTCATGTGTGCTCCTTTAGTTGCCCCATTGGGCTGCCTATCAGGTCTGTCAGATGGCACAATAGCTATCTAGCTAATGTAGTGCACATGGTAGACTGACAACACTTCTACTTACAACAATGTTACTAGCTGTATCTTCAGGTAAGAAATGTGCAATGGCTTCGCAAAAAAATGTTTGGTTAGAGAAACTGTATACAGTGAGACATGATGCTAAATATACTAAAAAGAAATAGATTGAGGATTGATTTATTTAGGCCAGGCAGTCTACTTTCATGACCATATAACTGCATATTACCTGGACTAAAACTTTAACTTTCATATCTCTAGATTTAAAATTGTTTACCCTTTTCAAGATTGTATAGAAATTACCTGCTCAGATTTTTCTTATATGCGGATAAATGGACAAAAAGGGGAAATAAAATGCATTTTTCTCTTGTTCATTAGAGGACAATGCTTCTCCTTTATATCATATATTGGGTATAGTGCCTTCTGCAGGAATAGAATGCTAGGTATAACTAACAAACAAAAGAAAACGTGAGGGTGACCCCTGCTGGCAGCCAAAATCCCTCCGACACTAAAACAACTTAGTTCTTAGCCTAGCACAGTGGTCTCCAAACGCTGGCCTGTGGACCAGATGCAGCCTTGCCTTAGCCAGCCTTTGGGTCACTGTTCCTAGCACTGATAAAAGGCACTATTTTTCCCATGGAGACCGATGATGGGGTGCTATTCCTCCTACTGACAACAAGAATGTGACATTTCTCCCACTGACACCAACAATAGGGTGCCATTCTTCCTATAGACACCACGATTACCCTTTATGGGGAACTATTCTTTCTAGTGACCGTGGGCACCATGTAATTTTTTTAAACTTTATGATAACCCTCCTAATCTCCCAGTTGCAGCCATTAAGTGCATGCAGGTTCAGCTGCAGTGGCCCAACCATATTGTGAGCATCCTGTGGAATTCTTTCCCTAGGTAGGCACACATGACAGGCTAGCCAAATGGTCGGTCACAGTGCTCCCCTTGGAGACCTTGGCTTTGGATGGTGGTTTCCAGCCAATGTCTTGGACAAACAACCGGGGACTGGGGCTGTTGAAAGCCAAGTGTGGAACAGAGGGTTATCCATACTTTGCTTAAGGCTTGCAAGACCATGTCTTGTAAAATACATCTTCATACTTAGAAGGCATGTTTTGCATGGTGTGAATTTATAAGGTTGTGTTCTTCTTTCTCCATTGCCATTCTCCTAGCTTTTATGCAGTGCAGGATAGAGCAGTGGTTGGACCTAGGCACAGGTAAAGGTCAGCTACCAGTGTTGGTAGTCTTATTTCTGTTCCCTCCAGTATCATTACTGCCTGTTAACACCTTTTTTCTTTTTCATACATCATTGGACACAGTCAGGCTAATGTTCATTACCTGCTGGGTTATTCTCCATCTCCAGGTGAATAGACACTGGTAGACCAAAGGTCTTTAGACAGGAAGTGATCCCCTATATAACCCCTCCCATATAGGAAGTTTATTCAGTTTTTTACCAGTGTCTGCAAGGTGGATGACACGGTTTGTTTGAGGTCCAGGTCTCTATCCCCACAAACGCTTCTTAAATGATTCGAGGGATTGACAGATCAGTTCCATTTGACACAGGCTTTATATGCTTAGATAAATGGTACCCGAGCCTCGCAAAGAAGACTCAAGATCCTGCAAGGTTTTGCCTGTAATGTGGCCTCCGGGCGCTGGACCCTGCGAAGTGGAATCCTGGACACCACAGCTCTAAGGCATTCCTGCAGGGTGCTGTACAGGTCCAAGGGAGTGGACCCTAAACATGAAAAGGGTCCCCAGTCCTTGAAAGTCCTCAAGGGACAGGAACCCTCTGTGATGGGTGAAGTTTGGGCTCTTAGTTTCTAAGCTGCCCTGCGCCTGGACGGGTAAGTCGAACTCCTTTACTTATTGTGAGGTGTCCCAGTGATTGTAACAATCAGTCAAGCTAGCTAGAGGCTGGACACTTGTGTGCGGTGACCATACGGGGGAGTTTTGGGCTAGCTGTGGGCGTTTGCAAAGTGTACCTTTTTTTGCTTGTCATGCGCGAATACAGCCACGCCCGTTCACTGGGACCGTGCACGTGCGTGCACTTGCACAGAACGTTCCCGGCGCACAGGGCAAGCATGCGGTGCTTCCAGAAGGCAGCTGTGGGATACAGAGCAGGCTCTGAACAGGCACTTGCAGGGTTTCATTTCTCCTTACCCAGGTCACGTGAGTCACCAAGTGTTGCTTTGCAGGCCAAAGGTGCTTAGCAGGATTGTTACATAGAGGCTTGATGAGCCCTATTAAAGGGTCTCTCTTCTGAGGTGTTTTAATACTACACCCAAGTATTCCTTTTGTGGCTAGTAAATGTCTTTAAAAAAGAGGAGCGGGACTAACACTACAGGGAAGAGTAGCAGAGGCTTCTGATCCTGACTCTGACCGAAATGGTTCATTCTGCCTTTAAGTTGCATCTTGCAGAGGTGACTGAGCCCCCCTGGTCCTCTTTGGGATCCCTGAGGCCTCTTCAGGCCGCACAGGCTTTCCCCCTTCACCCTCTGTTGGAACAGACGGTGTATGCTGATTGGGAACATCCTGACAAGATTTTTGTTCCTCCTAAGAGATGAAAGGTTTGTTAAAAAATGGAGCATGCCAGCCATAGATGCAGCAGTCTCTTCCTTAAACAAGAACTTAAATTGTCCGGTAGATAACGCACAGGGCTTGAAAGACCTTGTTAACAAGAAATTGGAGTCATTATTAAAGGCTTCCTTTTCTTTTGGCCAGTTCAGCTATTCAGCCAGCTGTTGCAACAATTGGTATCTGCCTTTTCATAAAGGATCAGGTCAAACTGCCTGATGGGCCTAACCAGGAGGATGATCTGCCTGAATGTAAGACAGATATTCCTCGAGCGTTGTGTTTTGCTGTTGATGCTTTAAAGCAGTGGTTCTCAACTCCAGTCCTCAGGACCCACCAACAGGCCAGGTTTGCAAGGTAGCTGAAATACATCACAGGTGATATCACTTGCTGCTCAGTGATTGCAGTATTCTAGTCTGCAACTCCCCAAGGTAATACTTAAAATCTGGCCTGTTGGTGGGTCCCGAGGACTGGAGTTGAGAACCACTGCTTTAAAGGATTCAATACAGCAGGTTTCTCGTTTGGCTCTCTTGTCTGTACATATGCGCAGACTTTTGTGGCTTAAGAACTGGTCAGCCGAGCTTCCTTGAAAAAAATTGTCAGGTTTCCCTTTTCATGGGTAACGTTTATTTGGTGATCATTTGGACAAATATATCCAAAAGTTTTCCGGAGGGAAGAGTTCTCTACTTCCTGTGAAGAAAAGCACCAGACATCCCTAGTTTAAAACCTCAGGGACTGCTTCCTCAAATGTCTGTGTCAAGGCGGTTCTGCCGCCAACAGGGTGCCAGGGCCAGGGGCAAGCTGCAGGACCAGGGCCAGAAAAAGCCCTGGGTCCAAAGCTCTTCTAAACCCAGCACCAAGCCCTCCTTTTGAGTGGACACCCCCACTCCATGGAGTGGGGGGGAAGGCTGCTGCACGTTGTGGACATTTGGAGAACAATAATTCGGGACGAGTGGGTCACCTCAATTATATCTCGCGGTTACAAGCTGGAGTTGCGGGGGGGTCCCCCCTCAGAGGTTTTTAAGAACCAGCGTTCCCTCGGATCCTTCAAAAAGAAACTTATTGCTTCAGGCACTACATCATCTAGTGCATTAAGGCGTGATTGTAGAGGTTCCTGTATCTGAAAGGGGCACAGGGTTTTACTCAAACCTGTTTACAGATCACAAGGCCCATTTTGGACCCCTGAACCAAGTATCTACTGATACAATCCTTTCAGATGGCGTCTGTGCGCTCAGTAGTAGCCTCACTCCAGAGGGGAGACTTTCTAGCCTCCATCGATACAAAAGACGTGTTTTTACACATACCTATCTTTCAGCCTCATCAGAGGTTCCTATGTTTTGCAGTAGAGGAATGTCAATTTCAGTTTGTGGGTCTACCCTTTGTGCTTGCTACAGCTCCCCAAGTGTTGACAAAGGTCCTAGCACCAGTACTGGGTCTTTTAAGGGCCCAAGGGATCCTGGTGCTCGGGTATCTGGACGACCTCCTGCTCAGATCACTCAGTACAGGCTCTAGAACAGAGCATAATATGCACAGTGCAGTATTTGTAAAGCTTAGGCTGGATCATAAATACCGAAAACTCAGCCTTGAACCCAGCTCAAAGTCTAAAGTATTTAGGTCTTATCCTAGATACGGTTCAAGCAAGAGTGTTCTTGCCACCTGTAAGGATCTTTGCCCTGAAAGTTCAGGTGCATCAGATAAGGGGCACCAGACAACCCTCCATTTGGCTCTGTATGAGTCTTCTAGGAAGGATGGTATCCTCCTTCGAGGCAGTGCCCTATGCCTAGTTCCATTTCAGGAACTTGTTGGCTTGGAACAGAAGAGGACAAGCCCTGGTTTATCCAATGTGCTTATCTCCTCGGGCACGCTTAAGCCTAAACTAAGTGTTGCCGGGTCAGAACCTGCGAAAGGGAAAATCCTTTCTCCCGGTAACTTGAATACTGACTACAGATGCCGGTCTCTCAGGCTGGGGAGCGACCCTGGAAGGGCTCACAGCTCAGGGGAAGTGGTCAGGGACAGAACAGATCCTGCCTATCAACGTCCTGGAATTACGGGCAGTACTTCTGGCCCTAAGGTACTGGACAGTGGAGCTTCAGGACTGCCCTATCAGGGTTCAGTCCGACAATGCACTGCAGTAGCCTATATAAACTACTAAGGCGGTACCAGGAGTCGTTCAGCTCTGAAGGAGGTGAACTATATACTAGCCCGGGCAGAGGGACATGTGCCGATTCTATCGGCAGTCCATATCCCGGGAGTAGAGAACTGGAAGGCAGATTATCTCAGACGCCAGCAGATCTGCCTGGGGGAGTTTTCCCTACACCCAGGGGTGTTCCAGGAAATTTGCCATCGTTGGGGATGGCCAGAGGTTGACTTATTATTATCCAAGTTCAACAACAAGCTATAGCGGTTTGTGTCCCGAACAAGGGATCCTCTGGCAATCGGAACAGATGCTCTGATAGTTCCATGGAGCCAGTACTCCCTGGTTTATGCTTTCCCTCCAATCCCTCTCCTTCCACATTTTGTTGCGCAGGATTCGGGGAGAGGGAGTTCCAGTCATTCTGGTTGTACCAGCCTGGCCCAGAAGGCCCTGGTTCCTGGAGATTGTGAGACTGACAATAGACGGGCCATAGACACTTCCACGTCCCCCCGATCTACTGTCTCAAGGTCCTATATTCCACCCTAATTTACAGTCTCTAAATTTGACGGCTTGGCTATTAAAGCCCGGGTGTTAAAGGACTGTGGCATCTCAGGACCAGTTGTGTCTACCCTAGTGAATGCTAGAAAAGCTGTCACTAGGAAGATCTATCATAAGGTCTGGAAGATTTGTATTGATTGGGGTGAAGCCAAAAAATGGCATCCTCGGAATTACGTGATTGGGAGAATTTCTCTCTTTTCTACAGTCAGCTGTGGAAATCAAATTGGCTTTAATTACAATCAGAGGTCAAGTTTCAGCCCTATCAGTCTTCCAAAGGTCTTTAGCCTCCCATTCATTAATCCGAACCTTTATGCAGGGAGCAACTCGCTTGCTTCCCCCCATTAGGTCACCTATGTGTCCTTGGGACTTGAACTTGGTGCTGTCTGTGTTGCAGAAAAAAATCTTTTGAACCGATCAAGGAAATTCCATTAGACTTGCTGTCACACAAGCTAGCCTTCCTGATGGCCATCACCTCGGCTAGACGGGTGTTGGAGTTGGCGGCCCTTTTGTGCAGGGAACCATACTTGAATCCTTCACCACGACAGGGTCATGTAACGACCTGTTCCATCCTTTTTGCCAAAAGTGGTGTTGGCCTTTCATTTAAATCAGGACATTATTTTGCTTTCTTTTTTCTCTCAGCCTTGCTTGGCAGAAGAGAGACTACTGCATTCATTGGACGTTGTCCGGGCAGTCGAGGTTTATTTGTCTAGCTCTGCAGAGATCCAGGGATCAGGCTCCTTTTTTGTTTTACCAAAAGGACCCAAGAAGGGGCAGGCAGCTTCCAAGGCTTCTATTGCCAATTGGGTCTGTCAATTGAACATTCAGGCCTACGGTTTGAAACATAAAGCTCCTCCCTTTAGGGTGAGAGCTCATTCTACCAGGGGGTGTAGGAACCTCCTGGGCTTTTCGGCATCTGGTATCTGTGGCTCAGATGATTTGTAAGGTTGCTACCTGGTCTTCAGTGTGCATACATTCACAAAATGTTATCAAGTGGATGTTTTCAGCAGCCGAGGTTTCGGCTTTTTGCCGCAGTGTACCGTGGGCTGCCGTATAAGTTCTGATGGCTATTGTTTGGCAGGGTGTCTCCCTTCCCTCAAGGCTATTGCACTGGGACGTACCAGCAGGTAATGAATATTAGCCTGACTCTGTGTCCCATAATGTACTCAAAGAAAAGGATTTTACGGTACTGTATATTTTGCCTGCCCCTTTTGAAGCACTTCTAATAGTTGATCTAATGCCGTAACTGTGTCCTCAAATGCAGGAATAATGATTTTACGTAGACTAGCAAAATATCCTGTTATTACATTAAGCGGTTGCAAAGGTTTTTTGTTATTTAAAAAAAAAAAACATGTCATACTTACCTCCTCTGTGCAAGGGTTTTGCACAGTGGCCCCGATCCTCCTCCTTCTGGGGTCCCTCAGCTGCGCTCCTGGCTCCTCCTTTTCTCGAGTGCCCCCACGGAGAGCCGCATTCCATGGCGGCACTCCTGCGAGCATGCTCCCTAGTCCTGCTGCTGCAACCATTGACACAGACAGTGGGACTGGGCCCCGCCCCCCAGCTCCCGTGTCACTAGATTTGATTCACAGCAGTGGGAGCCAATTGCTCCTGCTGCTATCAATCTATCTAGCGAGACAGCGTCTTGAGCTGCTGTGCTGGAACGATTGGGTTTAGGTAAGTAAAAAGGGGGCTCTGGTGGGGATGCAGCACAAAAGGGTTTTTCAGCTTAATGCAAAGCAGGAAAATAATAATTAAATGGAGAATAGGGAGTTAAGGCTGATTAGAGTAAATTAAGGGTTATTATGGGGTTAAACAGAGGAACATTTGTTCTTCCCTTTTGATCTGCAGATGAAGAAACAGAAATATACAAAAAGAAACAATGTTTCTTTTTATTTTATTATTTCAGGGCTGAGCAATGTTGTTAATAAACATTGCTGGCTGCTTTTTTTATTTTTTTTGACAGCTCCAATTACCAGACTTCTTTTACACTGGGGAGACCCACTGACAGCTCAAAGAACTGAGCTTGAAAAGGATCGGTTTCAGGAATCGGTGCATTTGCACGAGTACCGATACTTGTGCAAATACTCGGTATCGGCACCAATACCGATACTAGTATCAGTGCAACCCTATCAGGAACCATGCTGCTGTCAGATATAGTGTAGTGCGGCCACAAAACAAGGTCAAAACTGCAATTTTATATGTTTTACTGCATCAAGCTATGCGGCCAGAATGTCGCTTCAGAAGTTGATTAAAAAATCAGAAGTACAGAAAAGCCTAGTACACACTTCAAGATTTTTGCCCTTCAACCAAACGATCCTAAGTTAGTGCAGCGTGTTCTGACACAACAGCTCACAACAGCCCCCACCAGAACACTCTGCTCAGCGCTCTCAGCCATTGGTCGGCTACTCGTTTCCCAGCATGCTTGTCTGACACAAGCCGGCTAAACGGTAGGTTTTTGTCAGACCGGCTGCCATGCCCACGGACCAATTGTTGGCCAGTTTCTATTGAACCGGCAGCTGTCGGCCAGCATTTGGCTCGTGTGTGCGGGGCTTTAGGCCCCTTACACACTGGGGTAGCGTTGGTGGTAAAGCGCCGCTATTGTTAGCGGCGCTTTACCGTCAGTATTCGCCCGCTAGCGGGGGGCGGTTTTACCCCCCGCTATCGGCTGAGAAAGGGTTAAAAACCACCGCAAAGCGCTAGGAGCGGTGGTGGATCTTCTATCAACACTTTCACAATTTTTATTTTTGTGTCACCTTTTATATGGACTAAGCTTATATAATCAAGACCAATATTTAGGTTTATTTCATTATATGTATTTTATATATGGTATCACGTTTTCATAGATTTAATTCACTGGTTGTAATATCACTAGCAGAAATGTACCAAATAGTCCTAAAGACTATATAAATATTTTCTAGCGCTGCACTTCCCCACACTCAAGGAGCGGTGTATACACCGCTCCTAAGATGCTGCTAGCAGGACTTTTTCCTGTCCTGCCAGCGCACCTCTCCAGTGTGAAAGCCCTCGGGGCTTTCACGCTGGAGAGACATCAATGGCAGTTTCGGGTCGGTTTGCAGGCGCTATTTTTAGTGCAATAGCGCCTGCAAACCGCCCCAGTGTGAAAGGGGCCTAAAAGTTTTTTTTTAAATTTTACAGTACCATAATCTGAGGAGACATTTGTCATCTTCACATCAGCTTTCTTTGTACAATATGTCCATATGTTGAACACAATTTGATACTTGTATGCCTGAGCTCAAAGCATTATCCTAAAGCCCAGTAAGTACATCTGTGTTGAATACATTGCATTGTTCAGTGCTGCAGTGCATTTTAGCATACGTGGGTTGCACAGATCTGTAGAGATGAAGACCTGTCAACAGCTTTGAGAAGTGGCAGATGTATATGCTTTTGTATACCGTATCTCTATTTTAAAACATATTCCTTTTTTTCCCCCTCACAACAGCCCACGCCAGTTGGCTCCATTCATGCAGATCCAGCTCTTTCATCAAACAGAGAAGCACATCAACACAGAGATAAGATGCAGCAAGCCAAAAATCAGGTAAGTGTGACCTGGTCAGCTACAATCCTTACAATAGTAACTTTTTTTTTGCATTTAATATCAACAAACGTGCTTACTAATTTATTTTTTGTAAATTAAAAATAATATAAATAATATACTATTATGTAGAGGTAACACAAGGTGTTCCTAATATGTAGTGTTTTTTTTTTTTATATCTTTTTAGTTTTAACTGCCAGTGCTTAGTTATGTAATAAATGTATTTACCTTCTAATTTTTATGTGGAGTAGGACAGCAACTTGTCAGCATCTGGATTAAGGGTCCGTTAGAAGGTATAGAAGGTAGTTAATGTTTGTTTATATTTCCACTTTTATCAAAGAAGCCTAAACTCTAGTGAAACTACCAAGCTAGGCCACAAGTAATGGGTTTCAGGTTAATGTCTGACAAGCCAGGAACCCCTATAGCTCATATACATATGCTGGAGTGAAGGAACTTGAGTAGAATTACAGCAGTTGCCCATAGCAAATTACTGCTTTTGTTTCTATATTTTAAAAAAGAACTTCTGTAATCATCTGCTTCCTGTTTTTGATTTGGCAGTAAATATGATAGAAGACACAATTCTTCTGTTGCTATTCAGCTATGAAAAGGCTGCTGCAAGTCCAGGGGTGGTGCCTACCTAAGCATTCCATGGCTACTGCTTGTCACTTTTACAGTTTGGCTATATTTTCTCACTAAACATATTGCTAGTAAACCATTTCATTCAATTTCACCGCTTTCATTTGTTGCCCCATGACCCTGGAAAAGTGACAATATACTGGTCCATTTGTAAGCACGGATTGAGTAGCCATTCAGTGCTTAACCTCTTCAGCCACGGAAGGCTTTACCCCCTAAATGACCAGGCCATTTTTTGCGATACGGCACTGCGTCGCTTTCACTGACAATTGCGCGGGTGTGCAAGGCTGTACCAAAATAAAATAATTCTCCCCCCCCCACAAATAGGGCTTTTATTTGGTGTTATTTGATCACCTCTGCGGTTTTTATTTTTTGCACTATAAACAACAAAAAAACCCACAATATTGTGAAAAAAAAACATAATTTAATGTTTGAAAACGTTTTTAAAAAAAAACAAATTTCTTCATCAGTTTAGGCCATTGTGTATTCTTCTACATCTTTTTGGTAAAATAAATCCCAATAAGTGTATATTCATTAGTTTGCGCAAAAGTTATAGCGTCTACAAACTATGGGATAGTTTAATGGACTTTATTTATTTTTTGTTTTTACTGGTAATGTCGGGCATCAGCGATTTTTAGCGGGACTGCGGCGGACATATCTGACCCTAAGTGACATTTTTTTTGGGACCAGTGACACCAATACAGTGATCAGTGCTAAAAAAAATGCACTGATCACCGTATAAATGACACTGGCAGGGAAGGGGTGAACATCAGGGGCAAACAAAGGGTTAAATGTGTTCCCGGTTTGTTCTTTCTTACTGTGTGGGGGAATTACTGACAAGAAGAGTACAGAGATCGCTGTTCCAGATTACTAGGAACAGAAGATCTCCATGTTCTCCTCTGTCAGGGTGGAGATCTGCCTTGTTTACATAGATGGAGCCTCTCTGTGAAACAATCGCATTGTCCCCGCTTTCCATGCAGCGCGTGTGCGCCCACAGTATCTATTGCATGAAACAATGTATTTATGGGTGGTCTTGAAGTGGTTAAATTGTAAGTCCTGCTAGCTGTAGAATAAGAGAACTCCATCCAAACATTATTCAGTTTTGGTTTGTTAATGAAGGTTAAATCACCATTCAGCCTCTTCTGTCTCTTAGAGACTCAAGTGTTGTTTAGTTCCTCACAGTCTCCACTCTTTTCCCCCAAAGCCATAATAATAAATTCCAGGCAAATGGCAAAATCCACAGCTGAAATATATATATGCAAATTGTTTTACTTGCCAAAGCACTTGTAATTCTTGGCCAGTCATGTGATCTAGGCATCCCTGCCAGACAGAACTGCTGGGTCCTCGACCTGTATACAGACAACAATGCAGTTTTGTAAAATATTCTCCTCCAGGACCCACCCATCTTGTGACTGGACAGCAAAGTAGCAAAAAGCATGTTAACCGGTTCCCGACCGGCTCACGCAGATATACTGCGGCAGAATGGCTCTCCTGGGTGAAATTTCATATACGGCTTTGCCCAGGAGAGCCACCAGAGGGCACGCCTGCTGCACAGCGGGGACCCGATGCATGTGGGCGAGATTGCCGCCAGCCATGCTCGATCGCGTGCATGAGAGCCAGCACGGGGATTTGTGTGTGTAAACACACAAATCCCTGTGCTGTCAGAGGAGAAGAAGACAGATCGTGTGTTCCTACAAAGTAGGAACAGCAATCTGTCATCTCTCCTAGTTAGTCCTATCTCCACACAGAACACATGGAGGGAACACAGTTAACCCCTTGAATCACCCCCTAGTGTTAACCCCTTCATAGTAATCAGTGCATATTTATAGCACTGATCGCTATTTTAATGTCAATGGTCCCAAAAATGTGTCAAGTGTCTGATCTGTCCGCAATGTTGCAATACCGCTAAAAATCGCAGATCACCGCCATTACTAATAAAAAAAAAAAATAATAATAATAAAAATAATAATAAAAATGCCATAAATCTTTCCCATTGTTTGGTTTGCGCAAAAATTATAGCGTCTACAATCTATATACGCTTATTGCTTTATTTTGGCCTAAACTGATGAAGAAATTTTGTTTTTGTTTTTTTTTAAATTGGGGGATATTTATTATAGCAAAAAGTAAAAAAAAAATATATATTTTTTTTTTTTCAAAATTGTCACTATTTTTTTAATTATAGTACAACAAATAAAAACCGCAGAGGTGATCAAATACCATCACAAGAAAGCTCTATTTGTGGGGAAAAAAAAGGACGCAAATTTTGTTTGGGTACAACATTGCATGACTGCGCAATTGTCAGTTAAAGCGACACAGTGCTAAATTGTAAAAAGTGCTCTGGTCAGGAAGGGGGGAAAATCTTCCGAGGCTGAAGTGGTTAATGTGAAAAGCACAGGCATAAGTTCCTGATTAGGTTAATAACTGTGAACAAAGCAATAGAGCCTTGCCAGGTTCAAACTGTTGCCCTGTCCATTCCCAATTTGACGTCTGTTGAGCAGAGACTTTCAGGTGTCTAATAAAATATTAAAGCACTTCCGCTAACATGATATATATTGATTATTCTGTATTTTTGCATATCTGCATGGAGTTCAAGGGTAACTGAGGTCACATGCTCACTGCTCGATTCAACGGCCATTTTACATCATGGAAAACCCATCAAGGGACTATGATGCCATCATTTATCTTAATAATTGGCATGGTCAATGGAAACTGGAAATTCTGGTGATAACCTGCTTCTAACATCTCCAAGACTCATTAGTAGTCAAAACATGATTTGGTGTTTTTGAGTGAATGGGACTTTAAGAGCAGGTATTCTATAACTCATGGTAGCCTGACAATATTAATGTGTAAGATTAATGAAAGTTTCTGCTACCATGTAGTGTGCACCTTCACATCAGTGCTATTTACACCATTGTTTAACATATCTGTTCTGTATTACATAATATAGTGCTTGAAAGCACAAGTGTCCAGTAACTCATGAACCCAGTGCAGTGTGTCTGAATTACATTGGCCGCAATGAGCTATACTGCAAGTGTGTGCTTTTTGTACCTTTTGCCATCAAACTGAGCCCTGTGTGTAGATGGCAGCGAGCCAAAACCCACCAACATATTACTTAACCGTGGTACAACACACTTTTTGCACAGAATTCTTAAATAATGGCAAAATTGCTTTTTGAGTCTGTCAGTGTAATAAATATTTCTGTTTATCTGGTCACTTGACTTGAGGTCCATTCAGTCACACACGGCACAATGCGTATGGTAATCTTTTATTAGAAGCACTCTGATTTGCTATATATGGCTTTTACAGATGAAGGCCTACATTTCATAAAACTAGTTTTGTTATTTGTAAAAAGCAGTGCAAAAGTTCATTTTAAATTCCGTCATTTATTTTTTTTATCTTTTGCATATTACTCAACCACATTAAAGCACACACAGGTTACAATGATTTTGATACACCCCAAATAGAGCTAAGGCAGAAGAATGAATGGCTTCAGTTTAAAATGAATGGACATTAGAGCCATATGGAAACGGCTCTATCATGGGCCTCGTGAATGATATTTCCTCTGTGGTGCTGAGCTGCACAAGTTATTTACATAGTTGAAATGACCATTTTTCATGACCCTTTTACCTCATATCAATTGAACAACCTGTGCTTATAAAGGTGTAATGAATGAAAGGCACTGATCAGCTGCCTAAGAAAATGACTGAGGTTCCTTTGGGTCATATTTAATTTATAATAATTATTAAGAGGATCGCTTGTTTTGTACCAGCATGTGAAACGGCACAGGCTATCCACAAAATGAGTTTTAATTGTATCACACTGGATATTGAGGAACCTAAACTATCCATAGTGCAAGAGGCTGAATGTTTCACACATCATAATGCAGTACCAGCCTGAAACCGCACAAGCCATTCTCCACACTAGAGACCTAATGGACCATACAGAGTAAGGTAGTAGCAGCTTGAGAGGCAACATAAACTGCTCACAACCATAGAGACTGAATGAATCACTTGGGATAAGGCAGTACTAGTACGACACCACAGTCCTAGGGACTGGATAGGTCACACAAGATAGAGCCGTACTAGGCTGGGAAGACACCACAGACCATCCACATTGTTAGGGACTGGATAAGTCACACAAGATAGGGCCGTACTAGGCTGGGAAGACACCACAGACCATCCACATTGTTAGGGACTGGTTAGGTCACACAAGATAGGGCCGTACTAGGCTGGGAAGACACCACAGACCATCCACATTGCTAGGGACTGGATAGGTCACACAAGGTAGGGCCGTACTAGGCTGGGAAGACACCACAGACCATCCACATTGCTAGGGACTGGATAGGTCACACAAGACACCACAGACCGTCCACATTGTTAGGGACTGGATAGGTCACACAAGATAGGGCCATACTAGGCTGGGAAGACACCACAGACCATCCACATTGCTAGGGACTAGATATGTCACACAAGATAGAGCTGTACTAGCCTGGGAGACACCACAGACCATACACAGTGCTAGGGACTGGATAGGTCACACAAGATAGGGCAGTGCTAGCCTGTGAGACACCACAGACCATACACAGTGCTAGGGACTGGATAGGTCACACAAGATAAGGCAGTGCTAGCCGGTGAGACACCACAGACCATACACAGTGCTAGGGACTGGATAGGTAACACAAGATAAGGCAGTGCTAGCCTGTGAGACACCACAGACCATCCACATTGTTAGGGACTGGATAGGGCCGTACTAGGCTGGGAAGACACCACAGACCATCCACATTGCTAGGGACTGGATAGGTCACACAAGGTAAGGCAGTGCTAGCCGGTGAGATGCCACAGACCATACACAGTGCTAGGGACTGGATAGGTAACACAAGATAAGGCAGTGCTAGCCTGTGAGACACCACAGACCATACACAGTGCTAGGGACTGGATAGGTAACACAAGATTTGTGATTACCGTGCTAGGGACTAAAGATTTTACATAGGAAGTCAGTACCAGACTGTGAGACAGCACAAACCATCCACAGTGCTGGAAACTCAACGGATCTCCTGGGATAAGTGACTACGTTTAAATGTTTGAAGAACGATGTTGTAAACCCTTACGTATACCCAGTGAAGTGACTGGCATCAGGTGATACACAGAGATGACACAAATCCCCCATATAAGTACCTGTTTATCTGCAGTCCTCTCTGCTCTACATCCATTCAAAGTCCAGAATTTATAAAACTTGTTTGAGATGTCAGAAAAAAGGAGGCCGAGAGATATTACACAGCCCTCACACAGGAACAGAGCTGAGGCTTGCAATCAAAGGCTGTGTGCTAGAGATCCTCCATGTCGCCTTTTTTTCTCTTGGTGACCGGAAAACTTGCCAGAAGTGAATCATGTTGATGGCAGTTGACAGAAATGACACATAGTGCTTTTAATTGAGACAAGTACACACCAGGGGGGGGATATGCTTTGTTCATATTTCATATCTGAGGTTTTCAACCACTTTATTTTACCCCCCCTTCACATATTTGACATTCCTTTCATGGTTATAGATCCTGAAAACTTAAAAACCCTTTCCAAAAACCTTTTTTGAAATGTATGAACATACAGTTAATAGACAATGGTGTTGTATTCATTTGTCTTTTTTTCCTGGGTTTTCCAAATCAAGTGTATGTATAAATATATGCTAATATTGCACATTCTGATGTGTATATGCTGCCATATATTTATATAGTTTGTCATGCACACATACATATTAAAATGTAAAGCATTTATGTATGCGTGTATTTGTCTAATACAGTAGTTCTAGTAGTAGTAGCATCTTAGACCTGCACTTGTGGCACTAAGTAATTTCAGCTTAACATCACTGGATTCTACTAATATTTTGCTTTTTGTTTTTTTGCTTTATTAGAACCTAGTTTGCATGCAATTCTTGCTTTACATTGTAGTGTGCGCTGTAGTTGTAACTTCACATACTGTGGTATAATTTGCTTGCTGTCTTTATTTAATTTCACATGTTGTGATGACGCATGAGGTGTTTAATATGTTTTGGGTTTTTCTCCTTCCTCTTCCATGCATGTTTTATGCATTATATAATGGGCAGTCGGCAGACCACAGGGCAGCTTGGGACTCCCAGCAGGCCAACCCCCACCACCTAAGAGCTCACCTAGCAGCAGACAGACATGGTGGCTCGGTACAGGTATTTTCTGCTTCTTTGCATGACTGACTACTTGCGCGCCCCATAACCTCAGCGTGCCCTATCAGGTTGCCATAGCATGCTTTTTGTTTCAAGCTGATTTGATGCTTTTCAGTGTGTTCTCAACTGCATTACTATTCATATTGTGGTATTAGAATCTAGGCATTTGAAAACTGCTCAAATGATGGATTTTTATTTTGTTTGCATTTTGCATCATATTATGATACTATAAAAGGGTAATTTTAAGAAAACTATGAGCTGGTGATCAAAGCTCCATTTATCACTAATAAAGCTTTTCACATTGTTTTAAAGCAGAGCTCCACCCAAAAGGGGAAGTTTTGCTTTAAGGACTCGTTCCCTGCTCCTCTTAACAATTGACACTTTTAAGGGAGCGGGGAGGGGCGCAGGTACCCGATTTTGACAGGTACTTCTGTTCCGAGCACCGCAGCGGTTGAAAAGGGAAGTTATCCTCCCCTCCCACTGACCGGTCCCAAAAGATGGCTTCCACCGTTCATGATGTGCAGTGCGCCTCGCACATGTGCAGTGCGCCTCGCATATGTGCAGTGCGCCTCGCACATGTGCAATGCGCCTCGCACATGTGCAGTGCGCCTCGCACATGTGCAGTGCGCCTCGCACATGCGTAGTGGGCACCCAGCGTTGAAGCCGCAAGCTGTCGCAGCCAGGTGCCCATAGTGAAGATCCCAGCGCTGCGGACAATGGGTGAGAACGACTGGGGTGATACCGCTGGATTGTGGGACAGGTGAGTGGCTGTTTAAGAGTCAGCAGCTACAGTTTTTGTAGCTGCTGACTTTTATTTTTGCCACAGGTGGCTGGAACTCTGCTTTAAGAACTGGCTTATGGCTAACTTCTCATAGGCAACAATACATTGTTACACTTAAAGCCCAGGTCACGCTGACTTTTTTTTATTTATTTATTTATTTATTTATTTTTTTAGTCAACCCAGCAGGCTGAACAGAAAAAACTTAGGAGCTCACTGTACTAACTATGCAGTGTTAGTACAGCGATCTCCCTGCTAAGCTGTTGTGTTTTGACAGGGGGATGCCTCCTCCCACCAGAACACACCGGTCCGTGTTCACAGCCATTGGTTGCAAGCACTGATCGGATGCTGATCAACTGCTGTTTTTCCAGCATGCCCGTTTGAGAAGCTGGACAGGCTTCTGTACACACAGGCCGAATGTTGGCTGGTTTCTGTTGAACCGCCTGATATTTGGCCTGTGTGTACCAGGCTTTAGAAGGAGAAAGGGGGGTTGCTTCATGAAGACACTGCAGACTATAAAGGAAAGTGGTGGCACAGAAGTCAAGCAATGTGATTAGGAATGGGATCAGAATACATGTTCATTCTCTGCTTCTCTTTGCAAACATGTACTGCTTTCCTTTGTAGAAAAAATTCCCCCCAAGGTTTCCTATACTCTGACTAGTACATGCATATTACTGAAAATCCCTAAATGAAATATTGCAATCAATTAATCTTGTATTTATAAAGCATCATTGTGTTAACACTAAACCTGACTGTAAAGTATGACAAATTAACACTACAGAACATTACAAAAGGTGAACAATGAGAACCCTGCCCTCTTCTGCTTATACTCGCTAATAGTTTGCAGCTCCTTTGCATCATCTAATGCTGGAATTGCATAGGCGTCATTTTAAAGATAAAATGGAATGAAATACACTGAAAAAAAAATTAAAGTTGGCTTGGCAAAAACGTATTGCTTTTCTTTTTTTTTTTTAATAACTTTGAAAATAACCAAATCTCATGCAGATAATGAAATTATTTTTAACCTAACCTTCATGGCCAATATATGCATTTAAAATTTTAAGTATTTACACAATTGTGACTAGGTTCACATCTGTGCAGAAGTGCATGTACATGGCATGCGTTCCTGCAGTTGCACAAAAAAATGCACTGCTATTAAGCAAAGCTGCGGTGGTGCTATTAACTCTCAATGGCACGTTTATGCTCTGAAAAATGTGGTGTGGTTTCCCGCATCTGGAAACGCATGGTGACAAAGCACCAGACTTTTCTGTGCAGCTGCAGTATAAAAAAGGTTCAGCTACCTTTTTCCAGCAGAAAACGCAGGTACAGCATCCCTTTCAAATGAATGGGTTGCTGTGTCTTCGCAAATGCATCACGCAGAACCACAAAGATGTGAACTTAAGCTTAAAGGATGGTGCTTTCTGTGATCCAGAAAGCACACCATGTCATTGAACAAGCAGTAGCCAGCTAATTTGGGAGAAGGGAGATGCGCATTGCCTTTGTCAGTGGCTTATGGCCAGTTGTGAGTTGCTAGCATCATGTGTCAGTGGTGTTGAGCCTCTTTTTTAAAATGCAATGTAAAATTATATAAAGACATGATGTACTTCCATGGTTTTTCGGATCTGTCTAGACCTAGTGTATTATGCAGAAAAAATTTAAAGGAGAACTAAAGCCATCAGAGCATTGTCAAATAGTTTTGTTCAGTGTGGAAGGAGTTAATGAGACTTTTTCAACACTTAAAATTGATTATGTAAAAAAAAAAAAAAGATGATGACGTAGACTGGAAACAGTAATGCGCGGTAGCAGAATAGCGTTTTCAAACCTGTCTGTATGAAAAGGCTTCTTTTTTTTTTTTTTTTTTTTTTTTTTGCAACTGTAGTGAACCTTGATCCTTTTCTCACTATAAAGTTGGCTTGTTTTAAAATTGTAGGCTTTAAACTGATCCTCCAGATCCTTACTTTACTACCTACTGGGTCATTGACTTTTAACAAGCATGTAGGTAGCGGAGTCTGAAAATCTCCAACTGTTTTGGAAATTTTATAGATAGGCAATTACTATCTCCTCATTGATTAGTGGTTCCAAATTAATAACTACTGCAGTAGGGAACAGACACAAAAAGATACTAAAAGTAACTAAAGGCAAAACCATTTTTTTCTGTTTTATTTTTTACTTTGGATGGAATAGCTAACACAGGAAGTGAGAGGAAATCCCTACAAATTAAGGGATATTCCAAAGGCTTCTCGGGTCACCAGGAATTAGTGTCCCCATTAGAATATTTCCCCTCTGTTTACTCTTACTCTTCTGATGCCAACTGCAAGTTTGACATTTTCTTTTACCTTCACTTTCAATGATAATTTTAAAAACATGACAAATTAAGAGAGTGAATCTCCCTGATAGGGGCACAGACCGCAAGAAAAACGGACCATATAATCCATCTCCACTCTGTCCAAACCTATTATTTATTTATTTATTTATTTGCCTTTAGTCACGCTTTAATCACCTCATAGGCGTTATAATTAAAATGCACATTCAGCATATGATTTAGAGCAAGCATGACAGTAAAGTAAGATGATGATTGGAAATATGGTCGGTAATCTGTGAAACCCGAGCTTGTTCCTGTAAGGGTGAGCAACGCAAGCCATACATAGATTACAAGCTGTCAGAAACGCCACCTGGATACCAGTTTCATTTGTACAGGAACAAAGTTTCAAATTTAATTTTCCTCTATATAAAGCGGTTTCCATCTGGAAGGTGTTAGCTTTGTACCTGTTATAAAAAACATTAAAGTATATGTGAACCCTCACCTTGTAAAATATTCAATTTAAAATAAAAATGAAAGAAAAAACATTTGTATATACATATAAAAAAAAATACTTGTTTTCCCTTTTTTATATAATAAGTGATCACATACCCTCTGTTCTTAGCTACATAAAAAGGTCAGAGCTGAGGGAGGAAAATCAGCAGTGCACTGACTGCACCAGATGGTCCCCGGCAATTTCTGGCCTTCGGAGGCCAGGCGTGTCATTATGACGTCATGTCTGGCCTCGGCAGATGTGAACACTGCCGTTGCCTCGGGTGGGAAGCCGAGATGGTGTTTTTTTTAATTTTTTTTTTTTTATTTCAGGCTTTTCAGCCTAGAGGGGAAATCTGGGGACTTGTAGACCCCATATCTCGCTGTGAAGAAAACCTGTCATGCACTATTCTTATTACAAGGGATGTTTACATTCATTGTAATAGGAATAAAAATGATTAAAAAAACATTACGAGAATGTGAAGCACGCAGAAGCAAACACATACGTACGTTGCACCCGCATATGTAAACGGCGGTAAAACCACACGTAGGGTATCTCCACGAGCGTTAAGAGCGAGAACAAGATTCTCGCCCTAAGACCTATTTGTAACACTAAACAGGTAACCTGTAAAAAAGTTAAAGTGTCGCCAATGGAGATTTTTAGGTATCGAAGTTTGGCTCCATTCCACAAGTGTGCCCAAGTTTAAAGCTTGACATGTTTGGGTGTCTATTTACTCAGCATAACATCTTTCACATTCTGAAAAAAAAATGTAGGAGAGGCGTGCCAGAATAGGCCCGGTATGGAAGTGGTTAAGAGGAATTCATGCACTGCTGAAGCTTGCCTCGTCCTAAAGATGCTAGTTGTCTGGGTGCCTGACTTGTCACGAACTTGAGAGAAAAATGCAGCAGATGAGCTTAGAGGGAAATTGGGTAGTTTTTTTGTCAGGGTTAATTTACAGTTACAATTGACAAACAGCCCTTCCAAAGTGACATACAGCCCTGCATAATCAGAACTCTTGATCTACATACTTTACATACTTATTTCTGATCAGTGCTTTAAAGTATTTGATTCAGAGGATCAGCATGACAGGTAACTAGCATTTTTAAAAGGATATTAGTAGCTTCCAAGATTTTTCTCTTCTTTTATTCCACCTTTAATGGGGAGTGAAATTAAACCCAACAATTAAACGGTTTCCCAAAACCGTTTTTTGGGGTTTTTTTTCCAGTGGGGAGAGCAAAAAAAGCAAACTGTTTCCTCCATCCACAAAAATGAGGTGGGTGGATGACCTGTCGCTGTTAGAATACACTGAGCAACTGCAGGAACCGATTGAGACTTCTGTTAAGCAAGGACGGCCACACAGTGTATGGCCAGCTTTATATTTAAGGCAAGCCATGAATAACGTATGTGAATACAGCATATTGGGGGGGGGGGGGACTTTGATCATTAAAACAGCTTATTTGCTCCTGGATTCTGTCTCCTTCTCCTTCCAGAATTGGTGTTTATGCTTGCATGGGAATCCCCAGTGCCTGCACAGATGTGCCCCCGATGTCTGCCAGGTTTTGGATGGCTATCCAAAGATGACGGCACAGAAAAATGGGGTGGGGCCACATTAGCAGCAGGCTAAAAATTCCTGTTTAAAAACTTTGAAGGGGCATGTGTAAGTTCCAGTCCTCTGCATCGCTTTATTTCCATGGCACCCTCTTCCTCCCTCGCACCTTCCTGTTGGTCAGTAGGGCCACCCATCACATTAATGGGGAAGTGTGTGTGACTTTGAGATCAGGTCAGAATTTGCACTAATGGCATATCCCATGTTTTGAGGCTCCCAGTGCACTTTGGAAATAAATTGCAGCAGGATACTGGAGCCTGTTAATGCTAGCCATGGGACAGGTTGTCAGCTTTAAAGTGTATTCCCACCAGTAATATTCTGTAAATTTCTTGCGAGTCATATCACCTTTGGGAGACATGATTTGTTTGTTTTTTTCCATGGATTCTTTAGATTCTTTATTTATTAAAGATTGGGGACTCCATAAACGTGTTTTTTTTTTTCATGCTTTCTTATTTCTCAGAAGGTTGGTTTCTGGATAGCAGAAATGTTGATGGGCAGCACAGTGGCTGAGTGGTTAGCACTTCTGCATGACAGCACTATGGTCATTGGTTTGAATCCCAACCATAGCACTACCTGCATGGAGTTTGCATGTTCTCCCTGTGCCTGCTTGGGTTTCCACCGGGTGCTCCGGTTTTCTCCCATGCTCCAAGGACATGCTGGTAGGTTAATTGGCTTCTGTATAAATTGGCCCTAGTGTTTATATGAATGTGAATTGGGGACCTTCGATTGTTAGCTCCTTTACCTAAGTGAATGTATAATACATATGTAAAGCGCTGTGTAAATTGACGGCACTATAAAAGTACCTGAAAATAAATGTTTAGCTGAATTTATTTTCCGTCAAATAATTTAGGAAAACGTGTATTAGTTTTTATTTTTCTGTCTAGTCTCTAATAAATGTAAGCAGTTGGTTCATCTATTTTTACTGTCACTTTGTTATATAAGCTAGCTTTTCAAACCCAACCATGTCAATTTATCTGTGGTGAGCACAGCAGTCTGCTGCATTGTTGATGTGTGATATCCTTTAGGATAGTCCCCATTTTTTCATTTTCTTGTTTTCTTCAATCACAATTTAATACCTACTCAAAGACTTATTTATTGGATATCACTGTAAAATATACATAGGAACTTTTACTTTCATGAAAAAATTCTAGCCTAATGCCCTTTTTTAAATATTTCTTTTAGTACTAGTTATAATTGCTTGTGTGCACATGTTCCATAGTGAACATCTTTTTGTTGGCAGCACACTTTTCTGTAGTTTTCCAGGATTTTCAACTACTTTTTAAGGACCATTAAGCTGCAATTTGTTATATACCGTATATACTCGAGTATAAGTCGAATTTTTCAGCACATTATTTAGTGCTGAAAGTGCCCCCCTCGACTTATACTCGAGTCAAGCACTTTTCTGCAGCAAAAAATTTCATTTTCCGAACCGACTTTGGGGCTCCGTATCTCAGGGCCACTTGGTGCTAGGAACTCCAAATTTGGTGTGCAAACCCAGTGGACCTGGTACCACAACATATCCAAAGCTGAAGTTCCTAGCACTAAGTGGCCCCGAGATACGGGGCCCCAAAATCGGTTCGGAAAATGTCATTCTCTGCTGCAGAAAAGTGCTTGACATTTTCTGAACCGAGTTTGAGGCCCCATATCTCAGGGCCACTAAGTGCTAGGAACCCCAAATTTGGTGTGCAAACCCAGTGGACCTGGTACCATAACATATCCAAAGCTGAAGTTCCTAGCACTAAGTGGCCCTGAGATACAGGGCCCCCAAACCGGTTCGGAAAATGTCATTCTCTGCTGTAGAAAAGTGCTTGACATTTTCTGAACTGATTTTTGGGGCCCTGTATCTCGGGGCCACTTGGTGCTAGAAACCCCAGCTTTGGAAATTTTATGGTGCTAGTTCCACTTGGTTTGCACACCAAATTTGGGGTTCTTAGCACTAAGTGGCCCTAAGATACAGGGCCCCAAATTCGGTCAACTGTGTCCATCTGCTGCAATGTCATTTCGGGACCCTTTGGGTTCAGAGACCCCAAATTTTGGCTGCAGCTAGGGGGCATCTAGGAACCCTTAACTACCAAGTTTGAAGTTCAGGGGACCTATGGCTGCAAATGGGCACAGTGAGGCTGCAAATGGGCACAGTGAGGCTGCAAATGGGCATTGTTGACCCTCTTTTCCACTTACAGTAGCTGTGCATTTCTCACCCTCGTCTTATACTCGGGTCAATAAGTTTTTCCCATTTTTTTGTGGTAAATTAGGGCCTCGACTTATACTCGGAACGACTTATACTCGAGTATATACGGTAATACCTAATTTAAATTCACTTTATGTGAACCAAATGCTTTTACAAACCCAGATATTGCCTAGTAATAGAAGTGACATTGTCACACATACATTGCCTCTGAAAGGAGCAGAGTTTTGGAAGGGACTCAGTAGGCCCACCCAATACAGGCTGCCTTAGGAAAATTATAGGAGCTGTCAGATAAAAGATCAGTAACCCTGGACAAGAAGAATCAACAGCACTGACACTTTTAGGGGCTTATTCAGACTGGTGCTGAGATCTTTCCTTAGATCTGAGCCCCTGACTGCTGCGTTTGACTCCACCTCTGAGCTGTGTGCAGGCAGCTTATAGAAGTGAATGCAGATGCAGTGGCTGCACAGTCGTATATAAAAAGCTAAAATGTGGGCAGGATCAGGCGCACGGATCCAAACGCAAACAACACTGCATTTGGATTTGTGCCCCCCTTTCCGTCTGCATATTAGATTTTGATATGACGGTGAAAGTGCAGTTGCTGCTTCTGCATCCACTAAAATGGGCTGCGTACACATAGCTTTGAGGGGAGCATTACATGCAGTAAGACAGCGTCTTAGATCAGAAGATGGGTCTGATTGCCAGTCTGAATGATCCCTTCAGAATACACATCCTTTTTTAAAATATTTTTTTGTATATAGACAATATTTGCCTATCCCGGTGTTGAGTTTTAACTCCATGATGCAGAGCAGTGAGGTAACTGATTGGTCTGTGCCAGAAACTTAACTTTGCTAACCCATGTAAAGCTCGGTTCAAACTCCTGCAACTTAGGACCTGACTTTGAGACTCAGTGGCAGGTCATGTGAAATGCCGTGTATCCCTGAGAGCTGTTCCAATCAACACTACAGAAGTTGCTGCGACTGAAAGGTTCCTGCACTACTTTGATCCAACTTTGCACAGCTTCAATGTCCGAGAGTGTAAAAGTTTTATCCAAGTAATTTCAAAGTCGTAGTATTCGGTATCGCTGTGAGTGTAAAGAGCAGGCAAATTTAATTTAGGTGGTTGTTTGGTGTAAAGTTAAGTTATGTTAGTAGCAAGAAATACAGTTTATATTATACAGACAAAGTTAAAAAAAATCATTTTTTTTATGATTTTGGGTCAGTTTTCCTTTGATAATAATATAAAAGTTAGGAGATATCCATTACCATTTACCACCAAATGAAGCGTCTTCTTGACTGTTGCACAAGATAGAGGAGGAATGGCTTTCTCATCGGTCCAAACTGGCCCTGGTATGCAGACTTAGACTTTTGGCAAACAAGCCATGGCCTCTTCCACATAGGCCAGACTTCCTGTCACAAAACCCTCTGTTTCACCCTGCTTATCATGTTGGCTGTAACAGCATGGCTGTTTAAAACCCAGGTTGTAAAGGAGAGGCTTATTTCCGACACAGGCATTTGCGCCTCTCTGTTTATTTTTGTGGTGACTTTTTCTTTTTTTTTTTTTTTTTTTATTGTAAGGTGACTTTTCTTGTGTTGCATGTAGACAAGCTGGTTCTAAGACCCAGGCTCTTTTCCTCCCCAGAGTGGTCTCTTCCTTTCACCTCAGTGAATTTCCTCCTTCCCTATGCCCTGCCCCAAAACGTGCCAAGGAGATTTCACTCCACTTCTGGATATGGTCAGAACAGTTGAGGTTTCTTTAGCTACAGGATATTCCTTTAAAGTTGGAGTAACCTCCCATGCATGAATTCTACCGATAGGTAAGCCTATAATAATATCTCCTAAATGTGGAGCGACGCATGTGCTCTGAAGGAACAGCATACCTGTGCCGTTCCTTCAGAGTCTTTTGCCGTGAACGGCGGCTCTCGCGTGCATGCGTGGGAGTGACACCATTGCGGCTCCAGCCACTCACACAGCCGGAGTCTGTGAACCCCGAAGATAGACTAGGTGAAGATGGAAGTGCCTTCAACGGTGACAGCGTGCCGCTGGAGGGCTTCATTCTAAGGTAAGCTTCACATGTGCTAATGGCACATTGACATTGCCTTGCAGGTTTTAAAAAAAAAAAAAGACAGCAGTTTACTACCGCTTCACTTGCACAATTACAAAGTGGTTCCAGGTAGCTCATTTCCAGGGCTTATGCACTCAAGAACTTGGTTCCTCGCTTCCCTAGCAGGGTCCCTTTCCACCAGATCTGTCGGTGTTTCTTGGCGCTTTCAACATCAAGCATCCATTTGGCAAGTTTGCAGGACCACCACCTGGTCTTCTGCTCATAGTTTATCAAAGGTGTCCTGGGTGGTTCTTCAGGCCTCTGATGATACAGACATTGGCTGCAAGGTGCTTCAGACGGTTATCTGTTTTTTTTTAAGTCGATTTTGTTATTGCCCACCCCTCAGTTTGTTTGTCGACATCCCGTGGTCTAAGCACTTCCTGTCCTGTCCTGTTCTGTACGATTAAGGGAAATTTGACTTATCAGTAATTTCCATATCTTGGAGTATAGTGTGGGGATACAGATCCCCCCCCACCTCTATCTCTCCTCATTGCTTGCCACAAAACTGGAGTCCCATGAAGTAGGTGGGGTTATATGAGGGTGCAGCCAATCCTCTCTGCTTCGAACTGACAGAACCGAGAGATCTGCAGTCGTGATCGGCCAGTTCTCAAGCTGGCGGGGGGAGAGCTGCAGCATCACAACAATGCTGCAGCAAAGAGGTGAATGTATATGTTTATTTTTTTTTGTAACCCCAAACAACTTCTTTAATATATTTGTTATCGAGATGCTTTCCTGAAAAATATGCATCCTACATGCAAGAGGAACTCACAATGGGTCATTGGCTCTGGAAAAAGATGACGCGTTTTCATTGTTTATCTGCATTTCATCCTCAACATTTTTATTCTGTATTTTAAAACTTTTTCTTAAGTACCATTCTCTTGAAGGTTCTTTCCTGTGCATTTTTATGCTCCATCAAATCCATCTGATCATTTATCTATCTTTGGTTTTACACTTCCCAAAAGTGTTTTACCTTCTGGTATCATTTTAGACATGTTTTCCCTCAGGTGCATCATCTCCCAAGAACCACACTGATATGGGAAAAAAAACCTTCAGCCTGGGTTCACACTATTGCGAACAAAGACATTGCATGTGATTTGCACCACATTGCTGTGCAGATCACATGTGATGTCTGTGCAACAATGCAAATTCAGCCATACAGTTGTATGCTCGGAAATCGCATTTGATTCGCACGAAAAAGGTGCAGAAACCTTTTTTTTCTCCACACTGGGATCGATCACATGGATGTTCACACCCATGCGATCCGATTCCTATCCAAATTCACAGTTCGCACTGCGATCTGCGAACCGATCTGGGGATGTTATTAACTTTGTATTGACACCCGCAGCGGTTCTCAGAGGGCAGTGTGAACTGCCTGTGAGGGAGATGCGATGTGTGAACCGGCACTGGAATCGCGCTGGTTCCCGCATCGCATTAGTGTTAACCTAGGCTGAGTGTTTGAAGGAAGCGTCAGTGGACCCTTAATGATTGTTCTTGTAATATATTAAGTTCTGTGCATTTGCTTATATTGAATTATACTGGTTTTTGGTAAACTTTTTTTTTGTTTGTTTATAGGTTACATTTTTCATATTTATTAACAAACTCTTTAGTTTAAAAAAATTTACACAGGTATTTTATCTTTCTCTGTTTGGCGAGCATGCTGGACTTGCTAATAAAAGCCCAGCTCTAGCTTTGCACTGCATTGCGCCTACAAATAGTAAATCCAGAAGAGCACACCCCCCTACTAAGAGGGTTAGAAGTGTGAGTACATGTAATCCAGTACACTCTTTAACAGCTGACCCTTTCAGAATGATAGGTGCAAAAGTGACAGATGACACCTTTTGTGCGCAGTAGCAATGGATAAACAAAAACATTACCAGCACTCCAGAAGCATTCCGAAAACGGGGATATAAACTGTCATAGACTTGTAGTGAGCGTTTGGGCCTCAAAGGAACCCTCTATCAAGGCAGACAAGTTTTTAATAGTAAAGTAGTCACAATCCTACATCCAAATATACTGGCTGTTGTGAAATTTGTATTATCTTTTTTTATTTTTTAACAGTTTACAGGTTGTAAGATTATTTTTTTCATGTTGATTACAGAAAAAAAAACGCAGTGCCTTTTACTTTACTCTGTTTGCAGAGTTTGCTGGGCTTGCTAATGGGAAAGCCCACCTTTATCTCTGCACTGGACTGCTCCTACAAGTAGTAAATCTAGATGAGCAGCTGCCTGTAGAGGATTAGAAGTGTGTCCCTTCTGACTTTTTCAGCTGTGTGCGTGTGTGTGTGAGAGATTCTGCTGTGCAGGTTGCAAGCTTGCAGCACAAGCTTTTCTGAGGATAGTAGCCAACTAGCTTTGTAGTCCCCTCCGTCTGGATGAAATTTGATATAGATAAAAAAAAAATCCCATATGCATGACCAAAAAGCTAAAGTAAGTTAAGAAATTGTATTGAATATAATAGAGAGAAGTGCTAAATGTGCTACATTAACTTTAGAATGCTCTTAAACTAGGAGACAGTTTTTTTGTGATGAAACAAGACTTAATACATTCTGCTGTGACTGTGAAAAGACTGTGAAATGTTGAGTTTCTCAGATAATATTTGGCCAATTCGTGATCTCTTGTATTTTGCAGGTTGTAAGTTCGACAAATGGTGAGCTGAATACAGATGATCCCACAGCTGGACACTCAAATGCACCCATCACTGCCCCAGCAGAAGTTGAAGTCCTAGATGAAACAAAGTACGTTTCACATCTGTTTAGTCATGCTGTCAAAACTTTCCATCTTTGACTGTTTTTCTATTGCAATAATATTTAGGTAGATTGCTGAAGTTGTTTTTAACTATGGAACATCTGCCCAAGTAAATAAGGAGCTTTCTGCGTACAGCTCTGATTAGGGCCTAGAAGAATCTGAGCTAGGGGTAAAGGCTTACTTGCTGCTATTAGTTTCTAGTGTGTTACTATGGTGCACTTTAAATGAGGTTAGCAATTTTAAAGCGGGAGAAAATGACTTACTCATAGAGCACTATTCAGATAGAATGGTTTTTGGTTGTGGTGGAGCAGGGCAGTGCTCTGTCTCCTGCCAGATTTATGAAAAGTTCTTTGGTCACAGTAGAAACTGGAGGGCACATAATATTAGTTTTATGTGTCTTGTGTCCTCTAGGGGATTCTCCATTAAAATATCAGAGCTCCCATGCCAGTGTCCGATAACTTCAGTTACAGTCACTGTCTCACCCTATCCTAGCTATGATGGCTGATATCCTTGTCATATTTCTGCACACCAGTGAGGAAGCAGGAGGAGACCAAACCCTGCCTACACTTTACGCAGAAGTGATGAGTTTGTTTTTGGTTAATGTGCTCTTTTTTTCAGACTCTGTCGCTTTGCCCATTCAGAGCAAAGTGACAGTGTCTGCACATAGCTTATCCGACAGGACCGTATGTTCCATGTTCCCTTTTCCCTGTACCTACAGCGTCCCCACCTATCTAAGCTCAGGAGATGACTGATGTCAGAGATTAGACAGGGGGATGATATGAATGTTTTGTGGATTGTGATTGGCTTTACCTGGAAGCCCTGCTACTCTATCATGACTTTGTGACTAAGCAACTGACTTTTTGCAGAATTTAAAACTAGTTACAGAACCTGGACCAGTTTTTTAAAGTTAAAGGAGAAGTACAGCCAAAGCTTGTTTGGCTGTACTTCTCCTATGGATCACAGGAGTGCAGTTTGTTTTGCACTCCTGACCTGTTTTCAGCAGAGAGCGGGCTGATGTACGCTCTTCTGACGTCAGAGTAGGTCCAGGCTCAGTCGTCATCAAGACCATGGAGTTGGGATCCGCCCAGATCCCTGGACTGGCACCTGGCTCAGCCTCTCAGTGAGCCGCTGAGAGCCTGAACCGGCAGCTCCTGCCCCCTCCATAGCCCAGCGCTCCAATAAGTGAGAAGGGGGCAGAGCAGTGAGCTGTGAGAACTGAGCGATCAGCGGTGTTCTAATGCTCGCTTCTCAGTGTTAGGGGCGCCGGGAGACAGAAGCAGCATTGGACCTATGCTGCATCCACCTAGGCAAGTATGAATCAAAAAAAAAAAAACCCATACTTCACTTTTAAGATTTAATCCAATATGCTGTTCAGAAAGTGAGTTTTATTGCAGCAAGAGAGTTTTTTCACATTTCAACCAAGAATAAGGAATCACGGTCACTACATGGAAAATATTTGTTTCTCCCGAGTACTTAGGAGGAAAGACCCCCCATTGTGAAAATCCCAGATGTTTAGAATATTCTGAAGACTATACCGAGAACTCCCAGTTCGGATAGAAATCTCATATCGTGTATATACCCAGGTCTTTTATGTCAATTCTTAGATGTATTGGCTTCTTTAACTTTCTCAATTAGGCACTTTTCACTTTATTTTCACCTGGTCATCTGGCCAGTAAGTTTATTTCAACTCTTATCAAATTTTTTACATCTGTGATAACTATGCATTACTGCCCTGAAGAATACGTATATAGACCCTAAAACATATATTTTCTATAAGCTGAGACCTAATAGAAATATGGAACATTTTATGTTGTGTATATTTGCACAACTGTTTATCAAGCCTGTATTCTCAGTAAACAGTACATTCAACTTTATTTTAAAGTAGAACTATAGGAAAAACGTTGTTTTCGTTTTAGATAGAGTTGGGGAGGGATATAACTCTTGTCAGACTTTTTTTTTCAGAAATCCCTGCAAATTAAGGCAATTGTTTGGTGCACCCCAGGTCACCAGAACTAGTGTCACCTCTACTAGTTTTCTGGGGATAGCCCATATTTAAGATTTTCTTTTACATTCAGTTTAAATGATGGGGCTAAACAGGACAAAAAAAAGAGGGGCAATTCTCTTTAAGGGGGACACAGACAGCAGTAGAAATTGGACAGAGGTTCTGTGCCCTCTCCACTCTACCCCCCCAAAAAAAAAAAAGATTTTGCCTTTTTTATACTTTAATGCACACAAACACAATATAATATCTACTTTATTTTGTAAATTATAAAAGATTGTGTTGAGTAAATAGATACTAAACATGCCAGCTCCAGTAGTGCGCTTGTTATAAACTTATCTTTTATGTGATGTGTCATTGGGCAAAGAAAATGATTAAATATATGTAGGTACAAATCTGCCATAGTCAGTGACAATAATTGAACATCATGAAGTTAGCTGTTTATCGATTTTTTTTAAATTTAGGGTTCTTGAAAGGTGCAGTTAATGAGACCCTAGACTATTTATAAAATATTTGTTACATGAATGTCCGAAGCATTCGTGCAAGCTGAACAAAATGTGACACAAATTTTTGTAAGAGATTAATGCCCTATCTAATGGCCAAAATGTGGTATAGTTTTCTCATTGAGGTGTTTCTGGAAGCTATACCACTTTTTGACTACTAGATAGAGCTGAATATTCATGCATTACTCTCTCACAAAAATTAAAGTTGCCTTTTATTCAGCATGTGCAAATGCGCCTGACACTCGTGCAAATAATTTATAATTAAGAATGCTCCCCCTTCCCCAAATGCTGCTATGCTTATTTTGAACTGATCGTGAGCGAGAATAGATCATTTCCAAACTAGCCAGAAGGCTTTTTGGCTGGCAGCAGGCCCAAAATACGTCTTTTGCAGCCAGTGGCATCCAGACTACTGTTAGAAACATAATTTGCTTTAGTGTTGTGTTATCTATTCTAGTTCCTATGGTTTGCTAAAGCTGTGTATTTAGATTACATTGCATTTAAAAATATTGAAGACATTCAGACTAAACAGATGGGCAGGTAGGTATTCATTATGATTTAATCATGTAAATGGTTTACAAAAAATATAATGTGCAAGTATGGTTTTTGAATGTTTTTAAGTTTATTTTGATTAAAGAGCATTTCAAACTTTAGACAGCAACATACACAAATCTATGAAGTGCAGGTGCTATGTGGCTCTTTGTCTGATTTTTCTCCTTTCTCCCTTGTGTTCTCCCCTTGCATAGCTGCCAGAAAGTGTTGAACATGTGGTGAGTTGTCCATATGCAGAGGCAGGCAGAACCAGCTCTGTCACTATAACAGTCATAACAGGCTTCTTTGGGTTGTTTCTAATATGGTGCCCTTGTAATTTTCATTCCAACTTTTTGTTGAAATCAGCAGTATTTAGAACACACCTTTTGTGTAACATGCAAGGAGCCGTTTTGCCTGCCACAGTTTGTGTTTGTGTCAGTGGATTAGATTTTTGTGCACATATGCCTGCTTTTACACTCAGTTTGTTTCTATTACACCTTTATTTTATTCTGCTCTTTTGATCTGCCACATAAGTTAATATCTAGCTCAAATGTTTGTTTTTGCATGAGTACAGTTATTTGTAGGTTTTGCTGGATAAGGTAAACGGGGAAAAGAGGATGATCAGTTCTACAACTTTGTATAAAGATGGAGTAAAATATCCTCTGCTGACATTTACCTATAGATAATCCTAAAATAAAGCTTACCTATAGGTAGTGTAAAAATCTCCTAAACCTGTACAGTTTAAGGGAGATTTACATTACATGCAGCCATTGACAACACTGATGCATGCACTCTGAAGGAAGGGTCACCGGTGCCGTTCCTTTCAAGCTCTGTGCCATGAATGGCGGCTCCCGCCACTTGCAGTGCTGGAGCCCACGAACCTGGAGGTAACTCCAGGAGAGATGTCAGCTGTCTCAGTGATGTGCGGGTGCTGCTGGAAGGCTTCATTCTAAGGGTAAGTATTTCTTAATGAGCTAGTATGCCTTTGTCTTCGAGGTGTTTTTTTTTTTTTTCTTTTAAGTTTACAACCTCTTTAAGATGCCATAGCAATCTCTCAGACATGTAGAGTTTTTTTTTTTCTCAAGTTGGTTAAAGCATGACACCATGATCCACTTACCAATTGAGTAGAACTGCTTTGTGACGTTGCTTTTAAGCACCTCCTGTCTGTGCCAATTCTGACATTACTCATACATGTAAAAATCTGCAGTTTTCATATTCGTTTATGAATATTTTGAACCCCCAAACATATCTATTTTTAGGCAGAGGCCTTGGAGAATAAAACAGTTGTTGCAATTTATGTTGCACAATATTTACCCAGTTTTATCCCAAAAAATTTCTGGGAAAAATGTACTTTAATTTTAAATGCAAACCCAATATATTACCCAATTCTTTGGCAAAATATAAAAGATGATATTCCAAGTAAATAGATATCAAACATTTCACGCTTTAAAATTGCATATGCCAATGAAATAACAACAAATTACGGTACTTAAAAATCTTCATAGGCGATGCTTTAAAGGCCTTTACATATTACTATTTTAGAGTAACGCAGGTGGTCTGACCCTAGAATTATTTTTCTCACTCCGACATTCATGACAATGCCTCACTTGTGGTGTGAACACTGATATGTGCACAGGACCTACGTGCACATTCGACTTTGCGTGTGAACACAAGAGGATGGTGGCGCTTAAATTTTTTTTTAACACTAACTTTTGTTTTTTTATGTAAATTAACCTTATTGCTATCACAAAGGATGAACAGCATCCCTTGTGATAGATTGGGCTGTGACAGATCCTCTTTAAAGAGAGATGTGGGGTCTGTTATACCCAATATTTCTCCTCTGGCCTCCGAAGCATCTGATCAAACCTAGATCGGCTTTGTCAGACCAGAATCAGAAGTGACAAAACCCTTGTTGCTTATGGTTTTTGATGGCACAGAGAAGCAGAAACAACCAGACTTCCTGTTTGTATCAACCGGTCGCATTGGTACTGTGCTCCCTTTTGGATCGGGAGAGCCTGAAAGTCAACTGGGGGGGGGGGGGGGACCCCTCCCACTGCCTCTTAAAGTGATTAAATGCTTACATTGAGAAAAATTTCATGAAAAAAAATACAAATATATATATATATATATATTTGTATTATTATCATTATTATTGATATTAATTTTAGTTTTGAGGAACTGTTAAAATATATATCAAGTAGCTGTTTCTACATTTCTTTCCTAGTAGGGGAGGCTTTCCCTCACTTTTTTTCCCATTGATATTGGTACAATAAATGGTGGGCATTGTTATCACTAGGGGGGCACAGACAGAAAATTTTTTGAGAAGTCCTAACCCTTCCCCACTCTTAAAAATATAATAATAAAAAAAAAGCAAATAGTATGTTTGTTTTTACTTGAAACCTCTTTGGAGAGATTTCCCATCCCATACTGTGCTGGCAGAGGTCAAATATCTCCAGCAGGGACATAAACAGAAATAAGATCCAGTCTAGGGTTTAACCCTTCTCTTTATCTAAAAGTTTTGACTGGTCTTGGGATTTTAATGTCAGAGTTGCTAATACCACTGTCCTGTTCACACCTTACTTAGATTTGAAGTATAAATTGTATTCTGGGGCAGTCAAACCAGAAACAGTATTTCTATATTATATGCAGGAGCCATGTAAGTGTGCTCTGTTTGCTGATGATTTGTTGTTCATCACCTCACCCCATACTACTCTGTAAAACTTTCTCTTTTGGGACGCTTTGGGAGAGTTTATGGGCTCATAGTTAACCATGACAAATCAGAAGCAATGAATGTCAATCTGCCATTTCCGACACTACAGAGTATTCCGTCTCACTACCCATTTCAGTGGCAGACGATGTCCCGCTCCTATTTAGGAATCTGACTAACCCCCAGCGTTTCCTCCCTTTACAAGGCTAACTGCCCTACTCTATTTGCTAAACTGTTAGAAGACATGCAGGTGTAGTCAGACGTAAGCTTATCATGGCTAGATAGGACTGCCTCAGTGAAAATTACAATCCTGCCTTGGTTACTATATTTTTTTCGCACTTTACCAATCCAGGTCACTGTTAGTGCCACTTAATGGTTCCAAACCAAAATACTCCCATTTATCTGAGGTACCAAAGGACCCAGAATAGCAAGGGCCATGATGTACACTCCTAAGGATATTGGTGGACTAGGAGTGTCAGACTTTCTGAAATATTACGTGGCAGCACAGCTTGCTCAACTATGCCGACTCCATAGCAAACATTACCAACCAGATTGCATTGCCATAGAGGCCCAGGCAAGTTTCCCACTTGCAATGGATCTCGTCCTTTGGGCCCCCTTGAAACATTGCAGGGCTATACTGAGCCCCAACGCTCTCCCATTCACTACAGGTGTGGGATACAAGCTGCAGGAGATGGCCTCTGCGCTCATCACATATCCCAGTAGCTCCCCTTTTAAGCAACCCCCTGTTTCCACCGGGTATGCAACCTGACAGGTACATTTGGTGGCCAAATAAGGGAATGTACCGTATAGGTGATTATTTTGACCACAGGGGCATACGTCCCTCCTCATTATTCACAGGAAGCCTGGAGATGCCCCCCTGCTGAGAGCTTCCACTTGCAACAAATTTATCACTTTCTCCAATCCCTACAGAAAGACAGCTGTGATGTGGCAGTCCGTACTGTGTTTGAAAACAGATGCATGGAGGATGCTGCTATGCGGGGGAGCATCTCGCTATTGTATAAACTGCTCATCACCGATAATGATAGATTATCCTACCAGGTGGCGTGGGAAAGGGATCTGTCCATAACCCCTGAGGCGGAAGACTGGCATAAATGGAGCACAAGGATTCATAAAGGCATTCTGAATGTAGCCTTGATAGAAGCAGGCTATAAGGTCCACGCCAGATGGCACTTGGTGCCCAGAGCGTTTGTCAAAAATGTATCCAGGCACATCAGCCGTGTGCTTAAGAGTTTGTTGTCAAATTGGCACATCATTACATATGTGGTGGGCGTGCCCTAAGGTTTGCCGCTTTGGATAAGGGTACACTCACCTACTTTATCGGTCACAATGGTCAATATTCCTAAAGCGAGTGTAGCCTTAATAAATAAGCCTGTTGAAAATATCCCTCGACATACCCAGACCCTCATTTATTTTATGTTCTTGGCTAAAATTGCTATAGCCACAGCATGGAAAAGCTCTGTCATAGATATGGCCTTGATGAAACGGAAACTTGTGTGGATCATGTTGAATGAAAAGGTAGTGAGTATCTTACAAGATAATCAACCAACCTTTGACAAAAATTTGGTCTCCTTGGCTGGATTATTTGCACGTCCCAGGAGACTGACGCAGATAATGACTGGAGGATCCTCGGGCTGACTCACTTATTCCCTCTCTTTTTCTTTACCATTTCTATTGTTCCTCTGATCCCAAACGATCTAGGAATTATGTTCTGCTCTCCCCCTCCCCCCACGCCCCCTTTTTTTTATCTCTTCTCTTCCTCTTTTCCTACTCAAATTTTTTTGTTATAGTTGAGGGATTGGAGCCCCCAACAGGGGAAATGGGGGGGGGGGGGGGGGGATATTTAGAGAAAATGGTCACTGGACCAGAACACGTTATATCATTTTCAAGGGCCTACTCAGTGATTTTGTTTCAGCAAGGTCTCAACCTCAGGATCTTCCTACCCTCATTGATCCTTATTTTGTTATACAGGGCAATAATCCTGTCGGCTACCTCTCAGTGATAATAATGTCTTTGTAATGTACTATGTTCATAACCCAAAGCTTATTTTTCTCATCTATTTCTGTTGATGCCCACATGTTCCACATCTTCTCCCCTCATTTGTTTTGTATCAGGTGTTCATTTACTCTGCATTTTTCAAAATACCAATAAAAACTATAAAAACAGAAGTATAGACAAAAAAGCTTTGGCCATTCTTCTCCTTTAATTTGTTCATTTGGTAACTTTAGATCCTGCCACTTAATTTTCACATTACAATTGATATATTTTTTTGGTAACTGATGGGATCCCAGATGCAATTTTAAATCTTCCCACTGTACCATAATGGCAAATCCCTACCATAAAAAAAAACAAAAACAAATTGTGTGCATAGAAATATTAAAGCTGCTGTAAATAAAGTCAAAACATCATTAAACACTTGAATTTCTCTCACAATATGCCAGTAAAAACCATTGTTAATACAAAAATAATAATGATATCCTTGATGTCAGTTCTAAAGCTGGCCATGCACTGTTGTGTTTGGGGGGGGGGGGGGGGGGCGACCTTTCCATCCACACAAATGCAGTTGATGCCTCCCTGCCCAGGACATTGTATTCCGGCAGCGGCACCTGCCTTCAAAGTGCACCCCGTTATCTCCTTAACAGTGACAATTCCACTTCCTGGTGCTCCCACTGTGCTCTCCATTCTTCAGAAAAATACACTCAATAGATTTACTGGATGTAAGATTATCAGGGTTATAACGTGGTCAAATTGTCTCCCATTTAAAACCCCACAGTGCTTTAGACGGGGCTTCTACTTTTTTATAACAACAAATCTCAATGAATCATCAGATGTTTACCCACAAAAACAATAAAAAGTGCTCATGGCATATTACTGTTTGTGCGTTATTTTTAAGACTGTTCAATTTCAATGTGCTCACATTAGCAAAAATACTCAAAGCACCATGGTGATCAACATTAGAATAAAAGCATTTTCTCATCTAATGTGACCAGCACCATCACATACCGTCTTCCTTCCTGACACCGCGAAACACAGATTTGCCACTTACTTTTTTTGCATTAGGAATTGACATCATAAATGGACATTATTAAGAATAAGACACATTATGTGAATCTTTACATTTTTTATTTGTTTTGGTATTCACTTGCATATGAGTTGAGATTTTCAAGCACTGTTTGTTAGATGTTTATTGAATATGTTAGGGTAGGTTACAAAATAGTATAATGTACAGAACTGTGACATCTTAAACACAAGGGGATACCCGGAGGAAAATCTTCAGGGACTCGTAGTTAAAAGAAGCACCTTTATAACCACAATATAATCAAATGAACACATGCAATTTTTTTTTTTGCAAACTACCACTATACATAACATAACCTCACAATTCTCAGTAAAATATTCCATACCCATTGGCGCACAAAATAATAATAAAAAACAAACACTATATTGACTATAAATCAAAATGTTAAGCATAATCTTTCAGCTTTGCACAGGTTGTAAAGTAATCTAGAGGTGCCATACATTATGAATAATTTGTGTAATTAATATTAACATGTGTAGCAGATCAGAAATCTTTCTCGTCACTTTCTTTTGTCCTAATCAAAAGCAATGCTCTCAACTTTTACTATGTTTTAGATAAATTATTCTTGTCCTATATTGTATATAACAAAATTGTGGCTTTTGTATGTCATCATTGATTGCTGCCACCATGACTTGTAAATTGGCCTTAATCCAAACTTGGCTTTTTTTTTTCCTCAAACGGGACAGCTCTTAGAGAATAAAAATTGACCAAATGTTATTTTGCAATATTTGATGGTTTTCAACAGTCACTTTATTTGTGGATTATTTTTCCTGTAAGTTGAGAGAGCTGCTAAGAATGAACACTTCACTTCACAGCATATTCCATTTGTTATTGTTTTCACTGGTCACATGTGTGTTAAAGTCCATAATATTTTGTCTGAAACAATGCCGTTATCAGAGCAGGCCCCACACTTGTAAAAGACATTTCCATATGAAGAAGAATAAAGATGCACTAAATCCAGGAGCTAGATGCTCTAGTTCAATAGTTTACCACATTACACAGCTATAGAAGAAGTTAACCTAAAAGCAGTTCAAATAACGTGTAAATTCATGTGTTTTATCTTTGAAATTGTAACCTGGTTTGAAAATTGCATAGCATAAAATGTAATAGGAAAAACACTTATCTTTCTACACCCATTTTAAAACCTACACTTACCAATATCCTGCTTTATTTCAGTTGCAAGTACATTCATAAAGTTTTTTTAACGCAATATGCCTCTTTTAAACATTTAAACAGGAAATAAAGTCTTCCCTTTTATTTGTACCTACAGGTAAGCCTATAATGAGGCTTACCTGTAGCTACTGTAAATATCTCCTAAACTTGCACTGTTTAGGAGATATTTACTATATACACTGACATCGGTGCATACGCTCTGAAGAAACGTCCGTCTGTGCCGTTTCTTTAGGACCCTGTGCTGTGACTGGCGGCTCTGGTGCGTGATGTCATCATGGCTCTGCCCAATCACAGCGCAGAATCACAGAAGGGACACCGGGGAAAATGTCAGCCGTCTCAGCAGTGTGCGGGCACCGTTGAGAGAGCCTTGTTCTAAGGTAAGTATTTCATAATGAGCAAGTATGCGATGCATACTAGCTTATTAAAAGAAAAAGAGAGAACCTGCGCTACCAAGCAAAAATTTGTGTGACTGCAGCTGCAACAAAAACCACAAATATCAATGAGGTGAAAAATTTAAATAAAAAGAAAAAAATTTGTGTGCTTGCATTAGATACTTAAATCTATGTTCCTGTGTGATTGTCATAAATAGATGAATAAATGAATAAACACCATCAGAGTTAATTTTAAGTGGTAAGTGAATAAAAAGTCGCTATGCGACACAGCAAATAGCGATATGTAAATCAAATACTAATATTAACCATTCCATACAGATAAATATAGAAAACTTGTGTGCAAAAAACAAGGTTATTCCACCCAAGTGCAAAGTCATAAGTGAAAGAGTTCAAAATTGCATCATGAGTCGCAAAAAAACGCATATCCAAAGTTCATAAGTTGCATTCCTTAGTGTGTATAAAGGAATAAGGGGACGTGAAGGGACCTCCAACCACCAGTGGATCCAAAGGTTGATAACAGATGTATCCTTACCAGATGCGTTGGACCTCCTTTATAGCAAGGTCTTAGAAGCATACAGATTTAGCCCTCTGCAGGGACAGGAGATGACAGCTCACCACACGACCGGAGATGATTCCGACACTTCCACGTTGATGTAAATACTCCCTCGTTTTAAACTCGTGAATAAAGAAGAGGAGAAAAAGAAACTCCAATAATGTAGTAGATAAAAAAAGGGAATTTTATTGCCTCAGACAACTAGGCATCATACAAAAACATCCAAAATATAAAAGCCGGAAATATAAAAACAGCAGAGACGCCCGTGCTAAATTACATGGGGCTCTATGGCGATCTGGCATACACTGCGTAGCCACGCAGTGTACTAGCTTATTATGCCTTTTGTCTTATAGGGCGTACAAACGGTCGGACTTTGTTCGGACATTCCGACAGCAAAATCCTAGGATTTTTTCCGACGGATGTTGGCTCAAACTTGTCCTGCATACACACGGTCACACAAAGTTGTCGGAAAATACGATCATTCTGAACGCGGTGACGTAAAACACGTACGTCAGGACTATAAACGTGGCAGTAGCCAATAGCTTTCATCTCTTTATTTATTCTGAGCATGCGTGGCACTTTGTCCGTCGGATTTGTGTACACACGATCGGAATTTCCGACAATGGATTTTGTTGTCGGAAAATTTTATCTCCTGCTCTCCAACTTTGTGTGTCAGAAAATCCGATGGAAAATGTCCGATGGAGCCCACACACGGTCGGAATTTCCGACAACACGCTCCGATCGGACATTTTCCATCGTAAAATCCGACCGTGCGTACGGGGCATTACACAGGTTTTTTTCTTTTTTTGACAGGGTTTACAACCTCTTTAATTACTAAGACAATAAAGAAGGGGGACTTATTGGGTATTTATTATATGTTCCCCGAATTATTCTTTTGAAAGTCATCATGTAATTGTATAAAGTTTACTAAAAGGTAAAAGAAGTTATTCGTCTTTATAGGAAAAGTTCACCTTTTAAAATTAATTATAAATGCACATATTTCTACAGGTAAAAAAAGTGCAATTTTTTTTAGGAGCTTGTATAGCATTGCACCCAAGATCAGCAGTTAACTGGTGTAATTGCAGGCTGTTAGTACAGCTGTCTGGCTGTACCTCCCGCACAGGCAGACAGTTACTGAGGGAAGGAAGAATCAAACTACTATCAAACTAGTTCTCATCAGTGCCCCCGCAGTTCATTATGAACTATAGGTCACCTGCCGCGGTGGAAGACGAGACTTGTAGTTCATTCATTCACAGATCACTTTGAATGTATGACCCAGCTGTGCGGGCGAAGCCCTGCACAGCTGCACTGTTTTTAAATTGTGATAGTGGGTGTAGGGAGAAGATGCCCTGCCTGTTTTCACAAGAGGAGGAGGGGGGGGGGGGGGAATCAGGGGTACCAGCAGGTTTTTCTATAGTAACATGTTCCACTCTAAATACAGATGTAATGTGTTACTAAAGGTGAACTTATCCTTTAAATTGTGATCAAGCAAAAAAGCAAATATTAAGCAAAGGGTTGAAATAATGTATATGCTTCCAAGGAACCCCTTGAGTTTTTTGGACTTGAACTATCTGTAGAGGAGTTTTACCAGCGCTTCCAATCTAATCCCCAATCATGCATTCCATTTCATGGATGGATTGAGCCTGCTCAATGGTGATTTCAATAGTGCATTAAAATATTTGTGGTTGGGAGCTCTCGTGAGATCCTGACCAACCTCTTAGTTAATGTTCCAACTCAAGTAAAGAAAATTCTTTGGTCTAAGATTTGTTTTAGACCTTTATTCTGAGCTCAAATGTAGAGTGTTCAGGTGGTGCACATTTCTCAGGTTGAGGAGCTTTAGTTTAGGTCAGGGGTCTCCAAACTATGGCCCTCAAGTTGTTCAGGAACTGCAGTTCCCATCATGCCTAGTCATGTCTGTGAATGTCAGAGTTTTACAATGCCTCATGGGACATGTAGTTCTGCAACAGCTGGAGGACCGTAGTTTGAAGATCACTGGTTTAGATTACATTTTTTTTTTTTTATCACCCTTCCATTTAGACTGTTTTGGTTGTTCATTGCCTACATGAAGTGCACGTGTGAATCTGAATCAGTTTGTAGCTTTCACTCAATTGTGTATGCTAAAGAACATGTATGTGATGCATGCCATTAATATAGAAGCCATTGTCTTGTTCACGAAGATATTTCTTTCTTCATTATCCATTTTTAATTTCCACTCTTTCTTTTTATAGGTGCTGTTGTTTTTTCAAGAGGAGGAAAAGGAAAACTATTCAGCGCCACAAATGACTCTGGAAAAGGGCAGACCATGGGGAATTACTCACTTGTTCATCTGCTGTCCTGTGATAACACAAAAACATCATCTCCACAATGACCATGTTTCGTTATTTTCTTACCCCCTTTTACAGCATCATGTTCCCATGCTTCTGTCTTACATACATTTTATGATGTCCAACCTCTAGAAGCTTTAAAGTTTTGTCAAAATAGAATTCTTTACAGTAAATGGACCAATTATGTGGTACAGACATAAGTTGCTGTTTTCAGCCAAATGCAGTTTTACCACCACTGGAAACTGCTAGCTGTTCATAGATGAAGAAGTCGTCAACAAACTTTTTCACATGCAAACAGCGGCTAAGGATTGTCTGCTAAAGCTTTAAAATAACACACTAAAAGCCTTCCCTTTGGAGATTTGCAGTTCAATATTGGCCGATATTTACAGTATTACTGAAATGGTACTGTGTTAATCGGTAGTTAGCCTTACCTTTCTCTCTCATTGTTTAAAAGGTACAACCACTGCCCAGAGGTACACAGGACGAACCTGTCTGGACATGACTGGGGATAATGTACAAATGCAGTCAGACACAGACTCCTAAGCAGTAAATATAATAGTTCTTTATGTTGTACCTCTCACAGTGATGGAGAGAAATAGAAACAACAAGGACTGTAGTCCTGAATGTACATGATGTAATTTGTGCTTCTTGGTAATGTGTTTTGGTAACACATAATAAAAAAATTAAAAAAAAACACACTTAAAAAATATTATTCAACAGATGTAAGTTAACACTACATGAAGGAGTCGGAGGTTAGGAATTACTAAAATAAGCATATGGTAGCTGGAAGGCACTTTTTGCATACTGCTTGATGCAGAAAAGCATATTACTCCGTTTATTAGAAAATTTTAAATCTGTCATGTGATAGGTGTATAAAACCATTTTACTCTTCAGCGCGAAGCAGCTGAGTTGATGGGTGCTTCACTTGTCCTGTGTTTGCCTGCAGTTAGCTGATGCTTTCAGAATCGTTCTCAACCCAACTTTGTAGTAGAGCATGGTGGAAAGCATTGGCTGAACACTTCTTCTCCATTATTTTCTCCTGGTTTCAGAGAAGTGTCTGCTTTTTTTTTTCTTTTTTGGGTGGGGCGGAGTGATTTCTCAGTAACAAATTTGAGGTTTATCAATGACATCAACTTCAAAGTCCAGCAGTAATGTTCTGATCCAGAACCTTGTAGCTTCTGAGCAGTGAAGCAATGATAATTGTCTTTATTGCATTTAACTGCATTAGGCCTGCATTTTCTTTTTTCTTTTTTTTTTTTTTGTTGTTTTCTTTTAAGGGAACTGGCTAGAACAAATTTTTGACCAAACTCTGGTTAATTTATGTCAAAGTATAAATCCAAAAGTCTCCTAGCTCAAACTTTTTTTTTTTTCTTGTCTATCAGCACACGCTCTATGGCTAACTTATTTATTTTTTAAGTCTGGTTTGTGGTAACATAAATCATTGTTTATTGCAAATAGATAAATGCACATCTTTGAGTTCATTATTGCATTTACAGGGATTTTAATTGTCATTTGTAACTTATTTTGTTAACAACCAAGAGTGCAGTGCTTATTTTTGATGGTTTATGCGCTCACTTAAAAACGCTGAAAAAGTTATTGATGTGATGGTTGTTTTTTTTTTTTTTTTTTTTTCTTCCCCACTGTCGCTGTACATTTTTGTTTCCATTGGTCAAATACATTAATTTCATCCCTTTTGTCAATGGCATAATCCGTACTGCAGTTCTCAGTCTGCCTTGTTTGTGTTACTGTCTTAATCTCAAGAATGATATATATATATATATAAATACATATATATATTTTTTTCGTTATGAAAGATGAGAGTTGTGGCCATTCTAATGTGAAATCACTTCTGTCTCTACAGTATTTGACCAAATTTTATTGCACCATATTGTAAATACATGCAGCAACTTGTGTTTCTTATATAATACACCTGTTTATTTTGTTTTCTTGTTAGATCTTTCTTTTTTGTGGAGAGAAGAAGCTATTTGGCCTGTACAGTGTTTATATGATCTAAACTCAAAACACAAGAAAATGTGTATATTAATCCAATTGTGGACTTCAGATATTTAAAATACAAAACCCTTTATTTGCTGCAATGACCAGTATGTAGACATTTGCTTTTTAGCAATATTTAAGTGCTCCGTTTGCTGCCATGTAAGGGGGAGGCTCTCTTTGGCAGCAATAACTGGTCAATAATAGGTAATGCAGGTATGTTCAGGTTAAGCCAACAATGTTTTGCATTTATATGCTTTTTCCCTGTCTATACTAATGAAGTCAACATTGCCTGAATGTTAAAATAATGGAAAAAATCCCTGTTTAAAAGTATGTAACTGAAATAAAAAATAAAGGTAGTTTTTTTAACTTGCCTTTTTTTTTCTTTTCCTGCTATTGCTTATGTATGAGCAGTGCTGTGGATTTTTTTTATTAATACAAATGTAAAAAACAAAAAACAAACTGCTAATGCTGAGCTATAAATCTATTATCACAATATTCAAAACTGTTAAAAGAAGCCTGTAACGATACAATATAATACCAGCCATTGTTTTTAAAGGTGTGTACTCTGGGCCTGTCATCCTGTTTTAGGCTTCACTACCTTGTTGTCTGGTGTGTTACTTTTTAAAGTCTGAAGTGTTAATAGTTTATTTTTATCAATTAACAAAATGGAACATAAATTAACAGAAGAGAAATCCAAATCAAATCATTATTTGGTGTGACCACCCTTTGCATTCAACACCGCATCAATTCTTCTAGGTACGCTTGCACACAGGTTTTGAAGGAACTCTGCAGGTAGGTTGTTCCAAACATCTTGGAGTACTAACTACAGATCTTCTGTGGATGTAGGCTGCCTCAAATCCTTCTGTCTCCATGTAATCCCAGACAAACTTGATCTTGAGATCCGGACTCTGTCGGGGCCAAACCTCCACTTCCAGGACTCCTAGTTCTTCTTTATGCTGAAGATCATTCTTAAGGACATTGGCTGTATGTTTGGGGTCATTGTCCCGCTGCAGGATAAATTTGGGGGCCAATCGCACTGCTGTCTGACGGTATGGCTAGATGGATAATTATATGCCTGTTTTTCTCAGCATTGAGAACACCATTGATCCTGACCAAACCTGCAATCCATTTGCAGACATGCAGTCCAAACTTGCAACAGTCCATAGCACCTGTTGCCATTTTTCTGAACTCCAGTTTTTGTACATAGTTGCGTGGCCTTGTTTCCACGTATGGCTTTAGCCACAGTTCTACCATAAAGACTTCTTTGGACATTCGATGGGTGTACCTGGGTTCCACTAGTTTCCACCAGTTCTTTGGTGATGGCATTGCTGGACATCTTCTGATGTTGAAGGGAGGTAAGCATTCGGTCTTTTAAATGCTGCATTGTTTCCATGGCCGACCACTGTCTACGGTCCTCAATGTTGCCCATTTGTGCATTGAACAAATCCCAGTCTGCTTTGAAATCTTTGCCTGGGAGAGACCTTGCTGATGCAGTACAACTACCTTGTGGCTTATTGCTGTGCTCAGTTTTGTCATGACCTGTGACATGAAACTGTTTTCTACAACCTCACCTTTAGTAGTAGAGTTTGGCTGTTCCTCATTAAGGATAAGCTTCGGCGTGATTGCACAGCCCACGTGCAGAGCCCACCAGGGGGTCGAAACTGCACTGCGCTAATCACAGGCAGTGACACATTCTTCCGATGCGCGGCTGCAGAGATCGGGAAATGTCTCACTGCCTGTGATCAGCGCAGTGACGACTTCCTGGCGGGCTCTGCACGTGGGCTGTGCGAACACGCCAGAGCTAATCCTTATTCCTCATCCAGTTTTAAGCCTCCTACACAGCTGTTTGCTTCAGTTAATGATCGTGTTTCAACCTACATATGAAATTAGAACCTGCTTGGTATAATCATACACACGACTTTGTAATCCTACAAAACCCTTAACTTGTGCAAGTGTAACAATTGATGCTGGTTTGAAGTCAATGGGTAGACGCACTAAATTTTGATTTGATTTTTCTTCTGTTTACTCACTTAGCATTTTGTAAATTGAGAAAAATAAACATTTAAAATATGCAGTTTTTTTTTAAAATAATTCTTATTGTACTTACTGTATATGTTGATCATTTCCTGATAATCCTATCCCCCTTAACCTCCTCAACAGAGAATAAATTCAGTTCAGCTAGCGTTAGAAAATGCAGCTTGGCGACAGGGTTTCAGTTTTGCTCCCGTGAAGCAAAACCACATTGCCTCGGCATGTATACAGCAACTGCATGCCTTTTTAGGTGGGCTTTTTAGGAGGCAGTAAAGACACAGTAAACTGTCTGCTTTCACCCCCCTGGCCACATGTGACGAGCCCTTAGGGTGCATTCACACCTGCAAATGCAATTTGCCTGCCTTTAGACGCAGGAGCCCCAGCAGGGACTCTAGCAGTTACCAATGAGCAGGCAGCACCATTGACAGAAGGCAGGCAGTCTACATCCAGGGCCAATAACTCTCATGTGATTGCTGGATGAGCGATTTACATGCAAGGGAATGCGATTAGTTGCAGAAGCAGGCAGCCTCCTATTGCTTTCAATGTGGATGCCTGTAGCTAATCGCAGGAACACCCCACTGGTATGCTTGCATCTAATTGCAGGCGGGGTGTAAATGCACCCTTGGTCTGGCCTGTTTTGCTTTAGGCTAGGCTCTAAAGTCTTCCTGATCTGACCTTTATTGGATTTAGCTTCTGATGCTGTTTAGCTGATCTGGGTTTGCATTGGGTTTTGATCCCGTTTCTCTCTATTGGTGTTGGCTTCTGTTCTGTTTGTATCTTGTTGCGCCTGATAACAGCACAATTGGTCCCTGTTGTTCAGCTCTGTACTGGTGCTGGTTTTTCTATTCTGGTTGTATAAAAGGAAAAATAGATTCTGGCGCACAGATTTTATAGTCCAGACAGCAATAAATGTCTAGTAAATGGATAATCGGGGGTAAGAACAATCCAGGAATGTCTCTCATCCGTGGTGAATGAGATGTAATAAGGGAAGGCACTGGACCACCTGTGGCTGCTATTGTGTCTAGCTCTGTATTAAACCAATAGGAAAGAAAACAAGCTAAGTGTAGAAGGAGCTAGATGCTCTGAGCACATAGCCTTGTTTTTACTTCTCGTCTTGTTCTCCCATCCTTCCGGTGACGTCATTTCCGCCATGCGTTCCACGCTGGTTAGCATGGCTTACTGCGGCTCCTCCAGGCTCCCGAGCTGGCCCTCTCTACGCCCAGCAGTCAGAACCGATGCCAGCGGTTCTGCAGGACGCATTTAGGAGGTCCCTACATCCACAGACTTTGCACCAGTTGAGCATACTTTCTATTTGCCTTTTTTTTTTGAGTGTTTTGTGATTTTTTTTTCCTACAGGTACGCCTATAATGACGTCAGCGGCGCATGCTTTCTGAAGGTTCGGTGGATCGTCCCAGTTTCATTGTTCTGACTGGACGTCATATGATGTCCTTCAGAACAAGTCGCTCGTGCATGCCCTCGGGGGCACACTGCATCTTCGATCACGGTAAAGAGCCTATGATGTAGGGTTTTTACCACCTGGTCAGCTGTGTCCAATCACAGTGTAAATAGGAAGTGCCGGTTATCGGCATTCCTCTACTCATGCTGACAGTGCATGAGTAGAGGAGAGCCTATAAGCGGCTCTCCTGATGGGGGGGGGTTCTGCTCCGATAATCAGTGCATTGATTATTAGTGCAGCCGCCCCATCGGAGATTCCTGCCGCTGACTTTCAGTGCAGCCTATCAATGCTTGTCTGCGTTTGTAACAGACGAAGAATTTTTTTTTTTCATTTGTTTAGCAAAAAATAAACTCGGCGGTCATAAATACTGGTGGTAAATACCAACAAAAGAAAAAAAAGATAAAAATTTAATTTCAGTCACTGAATGACTGCGCAATTGCCATTCAAAGTGCGACAGCGCTAAAAGCTGAAAATTAGTACCGAAAATGAACGATTCCCCCAAGCCGAAAACTGATACTGAAAATTACAGATTTTAAAAAATATTTAGATTTTTCTATATAATTGTATTATATTCAACTTTTTAATTGATATCATCAGATTAAATTAATATGAAGTTATTGTTGGCCATTATTGGCACCTTTAGTGCTAGAAAGGTCAAGAAAATGCAGTCTCTAACCATCTCTTGTATCATGTCTGCAATCTCTTACTTAAACACACTGCTAATCGTATTAGCACAATTTCCATTTGGTGCACCTCTAGCAGACATGATACAAGAGATCAATGCAGCCTCACCAGTGCCCGTCACATGCAGCCTACCTGTGCCCAGCAGCCTCACCAGTGCCCATCATATGCAGCCTCACCAATGCCCATCATATGAAGCCTGCCTGTGCCCAGCAGCCTCGCCAGTGCCCGTCATATACAGCCTTGCCAGTGCCCGTCATATGCAGCCTGCCAGTGCCCAGCAGACTCACCAGGGCCTGTCATATGCAGCCTACCATTGCCCAGGAGCCTCACCAGGGCCCGTCATATGCAGCCTACCATTGCCAGCAACCGCAACAGGCCCGTCATATGCAGCCTGCCAGTGCACAGCAGCCCCACCAGTGCCCGTCATATGCAGCATGCCAGTGCCCAGCAGCTTTACCACTGCCCGTCATATGCAGCCCACCAGTGCCTGTAATGCAGCTTACCAGTGCCCATCATATGCCGCTAGCCAGTGCCCAGCAGCTTTACCAGTGCCCATCATATGCAGCCTGCCTGTGTCAGCATCAGCGGCGATCTCCATGTGTCACGAGCTGGATTTGAATTGCCCGGGCCGCAGTAACAATGTCCCACCTCCTGTAATCACGCCACGCTGATTCAAAGTCCCACCATTGGATCAATGTGCCGTCTATCACAGGAGGTGGGACACTGTTACTACGGCTGGGCAATTCAGCTCCGTGGCACATGGAGATCACGGAGAGGAGGACTGAGCGAGCCAGGATGACACTTCCGCAATGGGCGGCACCTGGGCGGACCACGCCCCCTTTTGGTATATGTTGTTTTTTTTTCGTTCGGCCGAATGAAAAAAAACAGTTTCCGGACGATAATTTTCGGTAGCCGAAATTTCGGTGCCCCTCTACTTTAAACGACACATGATAGACTGGTAAAATCATAACAATTTATTGAGTTACATACAATAACATATTAAGATTAAAAAATTATAAAATGGTCTAAATATTCTTATTGCAAAGTGGTATGGATCTAAACTGTCCCAACACGTTTCACCCAATGGGTCTTCTTGAGGGAAAGAAATAACCACTTGAAGCCCTTTAAACTGCATAAAAAAGAAATATCACATAATAAATTGATCAATTACACCTGCAGCAACAGCCACATCATGCTTACCAAACCGCACATCAATCTTCATCTAGGCAAATTAATTAATTTAGCATAAATTGAACATAGATCAAACCACAGATTAGGGCCCAGCTCAGGGTTGTCTAGTGACTGCAGGAAGCACAATGGGGCCTGGTTATGAAAGAAAAAAAAAATAACAAGCTTATGTTTTAAATGACCTTAACCACTTCAATACCAGGCACTTAGACACCTTCCTGCCCAGGCCAATTTTCAGCTTTCAGCGCTGTCGGAATTTGAACGACAATTGCGCGGTCATACAACACTCTACCCAAACAAAATTTTTATAATTTTGTTCCCACAAATAGAGCTTTCTTTTGGTGGTATTTGATCACCTCTCAAGTTTTTCTTTGTTTCTGTTAAATATTTTTGTAAATAAGTACGTTTTCTTGAATGACAGGCACTGATATGGCTGCACTGACGGGCACTGATGGGCACCGATGAGGTGGCACTGATAGGCGGCACTGATAGGTGGCACTGGTATACAGCACTGATGGGCACTCATAGGCGGCACTGATGGGCACTCGTAGGTGGCATTGATGGGTACTTATGGATGGCACTGACGGGTACTTATGGGTGGCACTGATAGGTGGCATGGATTTGCACTGATAGGTGGCACTGATGACACTAATGGGTGGCATTGCTGGACATCACTGATATATAATCGTGCCAGTCCGTGCCCATTTGTGGGCACTGATTGGCACAGATCGGGCATAAATTGCACATTGGATGGCCATGGGGTATATACCTGGCCATCCACATGTTGCCCCCTTCCCTGATGGTCCTGGCGGCTTCCCTGGTGGTCTAGTGTGGGTATCCGAGGGGGGGCTGCGCTGATAAACGATCAGCGCAGACCCCCCCTGTCAGGAGAGCCACCGATCGGCTCTCCTCTACTCGCGTCTGTCAGACGCGAGTGAGGAAAAGCCGCTCAACGCTTTTCCTATTGACATCGTGATCAGCCGTGATTGGACACGGCTGATCACGTGGCAAAGAGCCTCCGCCGGAGGCTCTTTACCAAGATCTGTGGAGCGGTGTGTCAGACTGACACACCGCTCCACCGATCGCCACGGGCGAGTTCCGGCTGTTATCCTGCTGGACGTCATATGATGCCCAGTCAGGATAACTGAACCACCGCCCGGCCGTCAGCCTGCTATAGGCCGGATGGGAAGTGGTTAAAGAGGAACTGCAGTCTGCTCACATAATTTGTACTAAAAACATCTTTACCATTCTGAAGCTTCCCCCCAACCACTTTGCATATTATTTTATAAATACTGTTATTCTGTACTTGCCAAATATGCTGCTTTAATCTCCCTCCACTGAGTCTGGCTGCATCCATTTTAACTGTGGGCAGCTGAAGCTTTTGCCTGTTCTCTTCCTGTATTTACCCAAACACACAGCTCCATCTCTGAAGCTCTCATTGGCCCTCTTATGACTTATGCCCCCTCCTTCCTGGCAAACTCTCACGAGAGGGAGAGCTGTGAATGATGACAAAAGCATACATAGAAAAAACGAAACTAAAAGTATTCCTACCAGGATTCAAAAGATGGCTACTTTTGCAACAGAAAATCTAAATCAAGTTGGTTCTATTAAGATTACAAAATTTATTCAATACACTAATGCCAATAGAGGCAAAGCCTCCCAAAATCAACAATGTGCAAATAGTATAAAAGTGCATACAACTTCACGCATCATACTTTCCGGGTCCCCTCCATAGGAGGGATAACCCTGAAAGAAATTGATGCTTGTGGACACACAAAAAATGAAAACACCACATGTACAACACTACACAAACATTTAAACAAAAAAAACCCCACAAAAATACACAGTGTCGGGACACCAGCTTGTTCATATTCACAGGTAAACTGCCAGGCGACAAACTCGCATTAAAAATACATATGGCTTTGAAAAAGGTGTTCACCATATTCCAATAAAGAAAAAATACTGTGCAGATTTCCTGTGAATAGCCCCCGGGGGAAGGGATAAAAGATGATACTTATGTCTTCCCCTAAATTTAAATAAAGTTGATATGAAATTAATGGGATGGATCACACTGATTGATTGTTGATTTTTAAAGGCCTGCGCTGATTTAAATGCAGAAGGAGAATGTCCTTGAGTTGCCAGACATAGTATCCTCAGGTGGTTAGCAATGTATTTTGGCCAGGAACACTAAATGTCTCCATACATGATCTCTTAACCCCCGAGAATTGTCCTAAGTGTGAGCGCAACAGCCGGTTGCCGATATCGGCTCTGAATGGGGAATAAACTATAATCTCCCATAACCAAGAGTATATCCGCGAGGCGACTATTGGATCGCAGACGGCCAAAGGTGGATTCAATGACTTCAGTATGTTAAGAGTCCCAAACCGGGATGATGTTAATCATATTGCTGCTGGATTATCAAGTCTTTTCTCCACTACGTGTGCAATAGAGTGTGTCGATACATTACCACTCTGTTGGTTGACATGGTTACCGAATCCCCTTCTCAGTCTAGTGCAGGCTCAATCAGCTCTGTAACTATCTCCAGGGCAGCTCTCATCTTCATGGACGAGCTAATCCCCACCGCTTGTTTGTTTAGAACACGCTCCACGTGTTATTCTAATGGAGGTTGAACAGGCGTCACCGATCCCATCTCCAATCCCGCGGTTCAGCTTGAATGGGAGCACAGCGTGAGCTGGTGTCACATGACCGCTGTGATGTCAACGCATTTCGCTAAATTGATAGGCGTAGCTTCATCTGGACCTAATGGGGCTGGGGGCTGGCGGTTCCTTTTATTGGGAAAGTTTCCCGACAGCGCCACCCTGTGTTTTCAACAAAAATATGTGTAACCCAAATTCCAACTTTCTGTGTGAAGCAATCCACATTTAAGTTAAGCAACTATCCCAATTGCTGTTGATGTTTACCGCTGTCACTAACTTTCCATCCCTTAATCAACCATGTTATTGTGATTGTAAAGTCTCTATTACACTATTTCTCCAGATATAAAGTTAAAGATATCAGAAATTCAACAGAATAACCTAAATTCATCAAATTAGCATAAGCCGCCCATTCATATCTCAGCACAATCGCCAAGATTGCACAGCGTCATGTCAGTCCTAGACTGGCAACATGAACACAGACGCTTGTTCGGGCACATAAACCACATGGACGAACAAGTAACAGTGAGACTTACAGTAACATAGACAAAAAACCTGGCAGGAGACAAGGACCGTGGTAATTATCAATATACCCTATTGCCAACCTTAGTGGCGGGCAAATTTCTAATTTGGTAATACTTGAAGGGAGAGAGTGACCAAAATTTAAGAATTGAAATCATAAGTATAGATTTCTCAGAGGGGTCAAAATGAGAGTTTACCTGGCAGTTTACCTGTGAATATGAACAAGCTGGTGTCCGGACACTCTGTGTATTTTTGTGGGGGGTTATTTGTTTACATGTTTGTGTAGTGTTGTACATTTGCTGTTTTCATTTTCTGTGTGTCCACAAGCATCGATTTCTTTCAGGGTTATCCCTCCTATGTAGGGGACCCGGAAAGTATGATGCGTGAAGTTGTATGCACTTTTATACTATTTGCACGTTGTTGATTTTGGAAGGCTTTGCCTCTATTGGCATTAGTGTATTGAATAAATTTTGTAATTTTAATAGAACCAACTTGATTTAGATTTTCTGTTGCAAAAGTAGCCATCTTTTGAATCCTGATAGGAATACTTGGGTTTCGTTTTTCTATGTATGCTTAGTTCCTATAGCTACAGCAACAGTACCATAAATAGGTATCATATATCAAGGATTTATAATCTAACAACCACTGTTGGTTTTTGGTTCAGCGGGATTGGTTTTTCTTTTTTTTCTGTTTAAGTTATTTTGGGACCCCCATGGTCCTTTCTTAAACTAAATTCCCACAGTGATACAACTTCATTTAATAACTGTATTCCACATTTGACTGGAGCTTTTGACTCCCATTATGGCTTTTGTCTTGGGAGTTGCTTTTCAGAAAGATTTATCCCACTTGACGAATCAAGATGAAGAATTAAGGAATAGATTTAAAGATAATAAAAAGTTACTAGTAACACACTTGAATAGGAAGTGGGATGTGTCTTTCTTGGAAACCTATATAAATCATAGAATTGTTCCACGGGGTCTTAGGGACCAAACGGTCCCAGCTGAATATCTTCACAATGAAAGATTCCTTCCTAAATGGAGGGAACTTTGCATAAACCATGGAATCGCAGTCATGGGCCTGATTGTTGAGGAGGCGAAAATCCAATTAGGTGAACTGAAGGAACATATAGAAGCAAGTGCCCAAGGCCTAGACCCACTGAAGGATTTGGAGTTCACCAAACAAAAAGATATTCTCAAAAAGGAAATAGAAAAGGTGCAACTTAGTTTAAAAACTACAAAAAAATCAAAGTTTAGGAGGGATTTGGCTGATTTTGAAAAGGGTCAGGCCTTTGATTTAACAGTGAGAAGGGGGAGGAGTAGATCTAACAGGAAGGGACAGCGGTCACATTCCAGAGGGCGGCAGGGTAGATCCATGGACGAACCGGACCATGATGGGGCCCAAGAGCGGTGACTTTTTTGGAAGAGGAGGGGGTGGCCGTGCAGGAGGACCGCCCCTCTACCCAAAAGACCACACAAAACCAAAAATTAAACAAAAGCAAGGAGAAAACCCCAAGACAACAGACAGCATCGCGCACCCACAGTCAGAGAAAATAACGATTGCTCAGGACCTGACAAAAACAGATATGAAAATGATAAACCTTTCAACTTTCCCTCTTGAGTCAAGAAATATTAATCTACTCCAAAAAGGGATGTCCTTCTCTCCTGTTGACAATATGGATAATACAGTGTACAAACATGTAGCCCTGTTCTTAAGAAAGGTCTTCTTTAGATCTATTTACCAGAACAGTGAGGCACAGACTCCCGATGAGACTATGCAGTTAGATGTGGATGACCAGCAGGCCCTCGACATCTTGAATGCTTTATTAGAGGAAAATGAAAATTTAATGCCATCTAGCTGCCCCACTAGACGAACAGCAGACTTGCCAATTCGGTCTAAAAAGATGCCCTCATTAAGTAAAAACAGGTGGCTATATATGTTTCTTGAAATGGTCCAAGCAGATCTGGGAAAGATTACATGGACCCAAGAATGTAAAGACAACCTAGCAAAGGATGAACGTTTAGCTTTGATGGACCTAAAAAAAGCAAAAAATGTTGTTTTCAAAAAAACGAGCGACGAGAGGAAATGTCATCCTGATGCATGACAAATTTTATGAAGCCGAGGCCAAGCGGCTACTGAGTGACCCCAAGACCTATAAAAAACTAGATCGGGATCCATTTCCCAAATTAATACAGAACTTAAATGGCAAGCTTTCCGAGGCGAGGGAAGTTTGTATCCTCAGCAAACGGGAATTTGAGTACCTTTTTGTGAAGGTGTTCAATATATCTACTTTCTATATTATCCCAAAAGTGCAAAAATGTCCTGAAAAACCGCCAGGCAGGCCAATTGTTTCTGCCGTACAGGGACCTTTAGAAAGAATTGGTATATATTTGGACTCCCTCCTTAAAGAGATGGTTGTTGGGCTCAAATCTTATGTACAAGATGCACGCCATGTGTTATCAAAGATTGTAGACCTGGAGATCAATGATGGCCTCCTACTGGGGGTGGATGTTGAATCCCTATACACCTCAATCCCACATGAATGTGGTGTACAGGCAGTAAGGTGGTTCCTTGAATCTACATATCCCGAATTTGGCCCTCAAAACGAATTCCTAGTTGAATTACTGGAATTCGCTTTGATGAATAATTTGAAAGTTCAGTTTTCCTCACAGTATTATCAGCAGATTAGGGGGACCTCGATGGGGGCCGCGTGGGAGCCGGCATACGCGTGCCTCCATCTGGGCCTCTGGGAGGAGGAGGATGTGTTTACGTCACCCATGTATGCAGAACACGTGCATACATGGTTGAGGTATATAGACAATGTTTTTGTCGTCTGGAAGGGTACGTGAGAGGAGGTACACATGTTCATTGAATCATTGAATATTAACAACCGTAACATCCGTTTGACTTATATAGTTGATGACAGGCAGATCCCCTTCCTCGACTTACAGATTTCAATCGAGGAGGGTAGGCTGTGTGCATGCACTTATCTTAAGGAGACAGCGGCCAACACCCTGTTGAGGACCGATAGCCGCCACCACCCCCCATGGCTCAAGAATGGAATTCCTGTAGGTCCATTTTTAAGGATAAAGAGGAATTGTACTAGGAAAAAAGATCTTAGAAAGGAAAACACCGACCTTTATAACCGTTTTCATGAGCAAGGGTATTCCCACGGACAAAGCCGAAAAGCTAGGGCCAAAGCAACATGTCGGGATAGAAAGAGTCTTCTTTCTTTGGTCCCTAAACCAAAGACTAAAAAAACATTCTGACCCTGGCCCAGTAAGAGTAATTACCTCTTATGGAGCTCAGTGGGAGTCTGTAAGCAGGATATTGGAGAAACATTGGGACATTCTGTTGAATGGCCCTGGCCTGAAAGAGATCGTAGGAAATTCACCCAATTTGGTGGCCAGGAGGGCCAAAAATTTGGGTGCTATCTTGATCCATTCTGAATTTACAAAGGAACCAAGCTCTAATTGGCTATCTGAATATCCTAGAAGTAAGGGGATGTTTCCCTGTAACAGATGCCAAATCTGCCCCTTTGTGGACAGAACGGCCACCTTCAGTGATGCCGGGGGACAGCATTCCTTTGAGATACGTGATCTAATTAACTGTTCTTCAAGTAAAGTAATCTATATGCTCACATGTCCTTGTCCAAAGATTTATATTGGGAAAACCAAGAGATCTTTGAAGACTCGGATTGGCGAGCATTTACGAGAAATCAAAGGGGCAAGAGAGAGGAATCCAGAAAAGTCTCAAGAAAAACCATTGGCAAAGCATTTCGCCCTATGTCATCAGGGAAAACCTGATGGCTTGAAGGTCAAGGGCATTTATCTCCTTAAGTTATCCCCAAGAAGAGGGGATTTTAATCGCATCCGCCTCCAAAAGGAGAAGAGGTGGATCTACCGTTTGGGGTCTCTTGCCCCTCATGGACTCAACACGGAGTTAAATCTCCAGGTCTTCCTTGAAACCTGAATACTTTAATGTTTCCTTCTTTTTCTCTCATTTTGACCCCTCTGTGAAACCTATACTTATGATTTCAATTCTTAATTTTTGGTCACTCTCTCCCTTCAAGTATTACCAAATTATAAATTTGCCCGCCACTAAGGTTGGCAATAGGGTATATTGATAATTACCACGGTCCTTGTCTCCTGCCAGGTTTTTTGTCTATGTTACTGTAAGTCTCACTGTTACTTGTTCGTCCATGTGGTTTATGTGCCCGAACAAGCGTCTGTGTTCATGTTGCCAGTCTAGGACTGACATGAAGTTTTGCAATCTTGGCGATTGTGCTGAGATATGAATGGGCGGCTTATGCTAATTTGACGAATTTAGGTTATTCTGTTGAATTTCTGATATCTTTAACTTTATATCTGGTGAAATAGTGTAATAGAGACTTTACAATCACAATAACATGGTTGATTAAGAGATGGAAAGTTAGTGACAGCGGTAAACATCAATAGCAATTGGGATAGTTGCTTAACTTAAATGTGGATTGCTTCACACAGAGTTGGAATTTGGGTTACACGTATTTTTGTTGAAAACACAGGGTGGAGCTGTCTGGAAACTTTCCCAATAAAAGGAACCCCCAGCCCCATTAGGTCCAGATGAAGCTACGCCTATCAATTTAGCGAAACGCGTTGACGTCACAGCGGTCATGTGACACCAGCTCACACTGTGCCCCCATTCAAGCTGAACCGCGGGATTGGAGATGGGATCGGTGACGCCTGTTCAACCTCCATTAGAATAAAACGTGGCGCGTGTTCTAAACAAGCGGTGGGGATTAGCTCGTCCATGAAGATGAGAGCCGCCCTGGAGATATTGTTATAGAGCTGACTGAGCCCGCACTAGACTGAGAAGGGGATTCGATAACCATGTCAACCAACAGCGTGGTAATGTATTGACACACTCTATTGCTTTTCTTGAAGTACAAGACCACATGTAGTGGTGAAAAGACTGTATGACTTGATAATCCAGCAGCAATATGATTAACATCATCCCGGTTTGGGACTCTTAACATACTGAAGTCATTGCATCCACCTTTGGCCGTCTCCGATCCAATAGCCGCCTCACGGATGTACTCTTGGTTACGGGAGATTACAGTTTATTCCCCATTCAGAGCCAATATCGGCAACCGGCTGAAGGACACTTCTCGGGGGTTAAGAGATCATGTATGGAGACATTTAGTGTTCCTGGCCAAAATACATTGCTAACCATCTGAGGATACTATGTCTGGCAACTCAAGGACATTTTCCTTCTGCATTTAAATCAGTGCAAGCCTTTAAAAATCAAGAATCAGTCAGTGTGATCCATCCTATTAATTTCATATCAACCTTATTTTTTATCCCTTCCCCCGGGGGCTATTCACAGGAAATCTGCACGGTATTTTTTCCTTATTGGAATAAGGTGAACACCTTTTTCAAAGCCATATGTATTTTTAATGCGAGTTTGTCGCCTGGCAGTTTACCTGTGATTATGAACAAACTGGTGTCCCGACACTGTGTATTTTTGTGGCGGGGTTTTTGTTTAAATGTTTGTGTAGTGTTGTACATGTGCTGTTTAAATTTTCTGTGTGTCCACAAGCATTGATTTCTTTCAGGGTTATTCCTCCTATGGAGGGGACCCAGAAAGTATGATGCGTGAAGTTGTACGCACTTTTATACTATTTGCACGTTGTTGATTTTGGGAGGCTTTTCCTCACTTGGCATTAGTGTATTGAATAAATTTTGCAATTATAATAGAACCAACTTGATTTAGATTTTCTGTTGTAAAAGTAGCCATCTTTTGAATTCTGGTAGGAATACTTGGGTTTTGTTTTTCTATGTATGCTTAGTTCCTATAGCTACAGCAACAGTACCATAAATAGATTATAAATCCTTGATATATGATACTTATCAACCACTGTTGGTTTTTGGTTCAGCGGGATTGGTTTTTCTTTCTTCTTTTTTCTGTTTGAATGATGACATAAGCCTAGGCCTTTTTACCAGACAAGAAAGAGGAAGTGGGCTGTATAAGGTATTTACTGGCAGAAGAAAATGTTTTACTTTCCAAAGTTAAAACAAGGGCAGAGGATTTAATAGATGGAAAGATGTAAAAATGACTGAAGTTCCGCTTTAAGCAAAGGTTCCACGGAATATACAGTAATCATCAATTTGGTTTGTACTTACAAACTACAGTACACAGAAGAACCACCAGATGGTGCCCAGCTCACAGTATTAAATATGTTCCAGTAGTATTAAACTAGGAAAAGGATTCAAAAGTACCTTATAAGGATTTCACCCAATACAGCAGAAATACCACACTTAACATTGGATACTTTTCCCTGATGGAAAAAGGGGGTGCCAGATGTAAAGCTGGCAGCCAACATAAGGATTCAGAAACAAAGGATATCCCACTATTGCGGGAATATCGTCCCTTTATACCCCCCACCAGCATCTGACATCACTGGTGGGGTGTGGATGCTTAGTCAGGATCACACATGCGCCACTGGCTCACACCCAACCCGGACATCACCGCACTGTCAAATCTCCATAGCAGAGACACAGATACTTAGGCCTGGAAGTGAAACCAGGCAACACCACAGTGCCACCATGTGACTGGAGGGGAACACAGCCCCCACACAGCAAACCACACATGGACAACACAGGGCAGCCCGGCACTCCCATTGGCCAAGAATAGAACAACCACAGAGAGACAGACCGCACAGAGCAGCTGGGGAGACTGGCAGATCAGGGAAGGACTGCGCTGCAGCCCAAAGGCTTCACTGACTAAACGGCGCGGCCAGGGGGCAGATACGAGGGGGAAAAAGTATTTGATCCCCTGCTGATTTTGTATGTTTGCCCACTGACATGATCAGTCTATAAATTTAATGGTAGGTTTATTTAAACGGTGAGAGATAGAATAACAAAAATATCCAGAAAAACACATTTCAAAAAAGTTATGAACTGATTTGCATTTTAAAGAGTGAAATAAGTATTTGACCCCTTCGCAAAACATGACTTAGTACTTGGTGGCAAAACCGTTGTTGACAATTAGAGGTCAGATGTTTCTTGTAATTGGCCACCAGGTTTTCAAACATTTAGGAGGGATTTTTTCCCAATCCTCTTTGCAGATCCTCTCCAAGTCATTAAGGTTTTGAGGCTGACATTTGGTAACTCAAGCTTTCAGTTCCCTCCACATATTTCCTATGGGATCAAGGTCTGGAGAATGGCTAGGCCACTCCTGGACCTGAATGGTCTTCTTGAGCCTCTCCTTTTTTGTCTTGGCTGTGTGTTTTGGGTCATTGTCATGCTGGAATACCCATCCACGACCCATTTTCAATGCCCTGGCTGAGGGAAGGAGAGTCTGGCCCAAGATTTAACAGTGCATGGTCCCTTCCATCTTCCCTTTTGATGTGGTGAAGTTGACCTGTCCCCTTAGCAGAAAAACACCCCCAAAAAATAATGTTTCCACCTCAGTTTGACGATGGGGATGGTGTTCTTGGGGTCATAGGCAGCATTCATCATCCTCCAAACACGGCGAATTGATGCCAAAGAGCTTGATTTTGGTCTCATCTGACCACAGCATTCTTTTATCCAGTTCTTTTCTAAATCCTTTAGATTTTCATTAGCGAATGTCAGCAGCCTGTACATGTGCTTTCTTGAGCAGCGGGACCTTGTGGGTGCTGCAGGATTTCAATCCTTCATTGTGTAGTGTGTTTCCAATTGTTGGTGACTATGGTCCCAGCTGCCTTGAGATCATTGACGAGATTCTCCCATGTAGTTCTGGGCTGGTTTCTCACCGTTCTCATGATCATTGAAACTCCACGAAGTCAGATCTTGCATGGTGCCCCAGATGGCCATGGTGGAGCGCTTGGATCTGATTGAATGCTTCTGTGGACAGGTGTCTTTTAAACAGGTAACAAGCTGAGATTAGGAGCACTCCCTTTGAGAGTGCACCTAATCTCACTTCTCAAGACACCTGAGAGCCAGAAATTTTGCTGATAGGGAATCAAATGCTTATTTCACTTTTTAAAATGCAAATCAATTTACAACTTTTTTGAAATGCACTTTTCTGGATATTTTTGTGGTTCTGTCTCTCACTGTTAAAATAAACCTACCAATAAAATGATAGACTGATCATTTCTTTGTCAGTGGGCAAATGTACAAAATCAGTAGGGGATCAAATACTTTTTTTCCTTCACTGTATAACAAACCCCCCATGAACATCCCTTGTGTCTGTACAATCACACCGACACAAAAGTCAAAAGCACATCATCTGAGGAATACACATCATAAATACAGTTGTTCTCAGAAGTTTACATACCCTGGCAGAATTTATGATCTCTTGGCCATTTTTCAGAGCATATGAATGATAACGCAAACATTTCTTTCCCTCGTGGTTAGTGTTTGTCTGAAGCCATTAGCAATCAACTGTGTTTACTCTTTTTAAATCATAATCACAACTACCCAAATGACCCCGATGAAAAGTTTACATACCCCAGTTCTTAATACCGCGTATTGCCCCCTTTAACATCAATGACAGCTTGAAGTCTTTTGTGATATTTGTGGATGAGGCTCTTCTCAGATGGTAAAGCTGCCCATTCCTCTTGGAAAAAAGCCTCCAGTTCCTGTAAATTCTTGGGCTGTCTTGCATGAACTTCACATTTGAGATCTCCCCAGAGTCACTCAATGATATTGAGGTCAGGAGACTGAGATGGGCACTCCAGAACATTTTTTTTCTGCTGTAGCCAATGACAGGTCGACTTGGCCTTATGTTTTGGATCATTGTCATGTTGGAATGTCAAAGTACGTCCAATGCGCAGCTTCCTGGCTGATGAATGCAAATGTTCCTCCAGTATTTTTTGATAACATAGTGCATTCATCTTGCCATCCATTTTGACCAAATTTTCTGTGCCTTTTGTAGCTCACACATCCCCAAAACATCAGCGATCCACCTCCGTGTTTCACAGTAGGAATGAATGGTGTACCTTTCATGATGGGCCTTATTGACTCTCCAAATGTAGTGTTTATGGTTGTGGCCAAAAAGCTCAATTATGGTCTCATCACTCAAATGACTGTGCCAGAAGGTTTGAGACTTGTCTCTATGCTGTTTGGCGTATTGTAAGCGGGATACTTTGTGGCATTTGCGTAGTAACGGCTTTCTTCTGGCGAATTGACCATGCAGCCCATCTTCCTTCGAGTGCCTCCTTATTGTGCATCTTGAAACAGCCACACTACATGTTTTCAGAGAGTCCTGTATTTCACCTGAAGTTATTTGTGGGTTTTTCTTTGCATCCCAAACAATTTTCCTGGCACTGTGTCGCTTTAACTGCTATTTGCGCGGTCATGCAATGCTGTACCCAAACTAAATTTGCGTCCTTTTCTTCCCACAAATAGAGCTTTCTTTTGATGTTTTTTGATCACCTCTGCATTTTTTATTTTTTGCGCTATAAATGGAAAAAGGCCGAAAATTTTTTAAAAAAATGATATTTTCTACTTTTTGTTATAAAAAAAATCCAATAAACTAAATTTTAGTCCTACATTTAGGCCAAAATGTATTCGGCCACATGTCTTTGGTAAAAAAATGTCAATAAGCGTATATTTATTGGTTTGCGCAAAAGTTATAGTGTCTACAAACTAGGGTACATTTTCTGGAATTTGCACAGCTTTTAGTTTATGACTGCCTATGTCATTTTTTGAGGTGCTAAAATGGCAGGGCAGTACAACCCCCCCCCCCAAATGACCCCATTTTGGAAAGTAGACACCCCAAGGAAATTGCTGAGGCATGTTGAGCCCATTGAATATTAATTTTTTTGTCCCAAGTGATTGAATAATGACAAAAAAAAAAAATACAAAAAGTTGTTACTAAATGATATATTGCTCACACAGACCATGGGCATATGTGGAATTGCACCCCAAAATACATTTAGCTGCTTCTGAGTATGGGGATACCACATGTGTGGGACTTTTTGGGAGCCTAGCCTCGTGCAGGGCCCCGAAAACCAAGCCCCGCCTTTAGGATTTCCAAGGGTGTACATTTTTTATTTCACTCCTCACTACCTATCAGTTTTGAAGGCCATAAAATGCCAAGATGGCACAACCCCCCCCCCCCCCCCCCAAATGACCCCATTTTGGAAAGTAGACACCCCAAACTATTTGCTGAGAGGCATGTTGAGTCCATGGAATATTTTATATTTTGAAACAAGTTGCGGGAAAGTGACAAATGTTTTATTTATTTTTTTATTTATTTTTTTGAACAAAGTTGTCACTAAATGATATATTGCTCAAACATGCCGTGGGCATATGTGGAATTACACCCCAAAATACATTCTGCTGCTTCTCCTGAGTACGGGGATACCACCTGTGTGGGACTTTTTGGGAGCCTAGCTGCATACGGGGCCCCGAAAACCAATCACCGCCTTCAGGATTTCTAAGGGCGTAAATTTTTGATTCATTCCTCACTAACTATCACAGTTTCGAAGGCCATAAAATGCCAAGATAGCACAACCCCCCCCCCCCCCAAAATGACCCTATTTTGGAAAGTAGATACCCCAAGCTATTTGCTGAGAGGTATGGTGAGTATTTTGCAGCTCTCATTTGTTTTTGAAAATGAAGAAAGACAAGAAAAAAACATTTTTTTTTAAATTTTCAAAACTTTTGTGACAAAAAGTGAGGTCTGCAAAATACTCACTATACCTCTCAGCAAATCGCTTGGGTGTCTACTTTCCAAAATAGGGTCATTGGGGGGGGTTGTGCCACCTGGGCATTCCATGGCCTCCGAAACTGTGATAGGCTTTGAAGAGTGAAATCAAAAATTTACGCCCTTAGAAAGCCTGAAGGCGGTGCTTGGTTTTCGGGGTCCCGTACGCGGCTAGGCTCCCAAAAAGCCTCACACATGTGGTATCCCCGTACTCTGGAGAAGCAACAGAATGTATTTTGGGGTGTAATTTCACATATTCCCATGGCATGTTTGGGCAACATATCATTTAGTGACAACTTTGTTCAAAAAACAAAAAAAAATTTGTCTCTTTCCCGCAACTTGTGTCACAATATAAAATATTCCATGGACTCAACATGCCTCTCAGCAAATAGCTTGAGGTGTCTACTTTGCAAAATGGGGTCATTTGGGGGGGGGGGGGGTTGGACTGTCCTGGCATTTTATGCACAACATTTAGAAGCTAATGTCACACATCACCCACTCTTCTAACTACTTGAAGACAAAGCCCTGACACTTTTTGTTTACATGAAAAAATTTATTTTTTTTGCAAGAAAATTACTTTGAACCCCCAAACATTATATATTTTTTTAAAGCAAATGCCCTACAGATTAAAATGGTGGGTTTCATTTTTTTTTTTCACACAGTATTTGTGCAGCGATTTTTCAAACGCATTTTTTTTGGAAAAAACACTTTTTTAAATTTTAATGCACTAAAACACACTATATTGCCCAAATGTTTGATGAAATAAAAAAAGATGATCTTAGGCCGAGTACATGGATACCAAACATGACATGCTTTAAAATTGCACACAAACGTGCAGTGGCGACAAACTAAATACATTTTTAAAGCCTTTACAGGTTACCACTTTAGATTTACAGAGGAGGTCTACTGCTAAAATTACTGCCCTCGATCTGACCTTCACGGTGATAACTCACATGCATGGTGCAATTGCTGTTTACATTTGACGCCAGACCGACGCTTGCAATCACCTATGCGTGAGAGCAGGGGGGGAGGGGCAGGGGGGCTTTTTTTTTTATTTATTTTCTTTCTTTTATCTTATTTTTAAACTGTTCCTTTCATTTTTTTTTTAATCATTTTTATTGTTATCTCAGGGAATGTAAATATCCCCTATGATAGCAATAGGTAGTGACAGGTACTCTTTTTTGAAAAAACTGGGGTCTCTTAGATCCTAGATCTCTCCTCTGCCCTCAAAGCATCTGACCACACCAAGATCAGTGTGATAAAATGCTTTCCCAATTTCCCAATGGCGCTGTTTACATCTGGTGAAATCTAAGTCATGAAATGCTCGTAGCTTCCAGTTTCTTAGGCCATAGAGATGTTTGGAGCCACTCTGGTCTCTGATCAGCCCTATGGTAAGCTGGCTGAATCACCGGCTGCATTCTCAGGTTCCCTGTTGGGGCAGGAGAGCCAGAGAAAAACATGGAAGACGGTTGGGGGGGGCATTCCCTCCCACTGCTTGTAAAAGCAGTCTAGAGGCTAATTAGCCACTAGGATTGCTTTTACATGAAAGCCGAAGGCTGAAAAGAATGATACCAAGATGATACCTAAACCTACAGGCATCATTCTGGTATAACCACTCAAAGTCCAGCAACATACCAGTACGTTGCTGGTCCTTGTTGGGCATATATTGTAAACTTTTTTTTCATGCAGCCTGTGGGCTGCATGAAAAAAAGAGATTGATCGGTGGGTATGCCCACCATTAGAATACCTCCCTTCATCCACCCACTTCTAATGATGGGCATACATGCACCGTATATATATGCCGAAGCATGGGGGCATCCTCCCGCAAAAGTTAGGAGCAAATCGCTCCTCCGCCCTCTGCTGCCCCCACGCTTCGGCATATATGCTGAAGTATGTAACTGTGGTGGTGAAATCGCCTCCGACAGCGCTGGAGTCATGGCTTTATGTATCGTGGGAGCAAGCGCTGTTGCTGTCAAGATAAATAAATCCGCGCTGCAACTGAATGGCGTACCTGCTAAGCAAATGATGGTTAACAATAAAACAAAGTAACATTACAGTATAACAGTAAGACTTACCATACCTGCAAAGCAAATACAAAAAAAAAAACACAGTAAAAAATAAAACATTTAACGCAACCTGTGCCTAAAATATATATATATGCTGAAGCATGGGGGCATCCTCCCGAAAAAGGTAGGAGCAACTCACTCCTCCACCCACTGCTGCCCCCACGCTTCGGCATATATGCTGAAGTATGTAACTGTGGTGGTGAAATCACCTCCGACAACGCTGGAGTCACGGCTTTATGTATCGTGGGAGCAAACGCTGTTGCTGTCAAGATAAATCTGCGCTGCAGCTAAATGGCGTACCTGAAAACAAAAAAAGGGTTGCCAATAAAACACCGTAAACAGTAAAGTATAAAAAAAATTGCATATCTGAAAAGTAAACATGGTAAAACATAATAACAATAAAACATTGCAGAATAGAATACAGTAAAAAAGAGCAGAACAATAGAGAGAATAGAGAGAGAGAGAACAATAAAACTATTTATATATTTTTACACTTTTTTTTTTTTTTGCAACTATAACTTTTGTAACTGGTACCAGGTTCGGGTCTCTCAAAATGCGATGGCATCTTGGGAGACCCTGTGTTAGTATGCCTAGTCTGTGCAGTGCTGTACCCTACGCTAATACTCAACTAGTGAATGGTAGCGTTCAAAACATTCACCATTGCATAGACCAGGATTGTCAGGACAGGAGGGACAATAATACCGGTTGTCACGCCTATATCCGCGCTTGCTGCAGACACGACATCTTCTTTGGGGGGGCTCGTTGGGTAGGGGTACTCGGGAGGACATAAGGAAAATGCCTCTCATGCAGCCGGCTTACTGCATTTGGTTGGGGAAGGTGAGGTGGAGCACCATCTGGGCTCTGACGATCTCTTCCTGGAATTTAAGGAAGGATCCAGTCCGTCCTGAAGCTCCGTATAGCACATGAGCGTTCAGCAAAGCCAATTGAAATAAATAAACAGACACTTTCTTGTACCAGCGTCTGGCCTTACGGGCAACTAGGTACGGTGCCAACAACTGGTCGTTGAGGTCCACCCCTCCCATATTTTGGTTATATTCATGAACACAGAGGGGTTTCTCCACAACACCAGTCACCGTAGTAATTTGGACCGTCGTGTCTGCATGAAGGGAGGTAAGAACGAAAACATTCTTATTATCCCTCCAGTTCATAGCGAGCAAGTTATTACACTTGAAGCAGGCTCTCTCCCCCAGCCTAAGACGGGAATCTACAAGCCGCTGGGGAAAGCCCCGTGATTAGGTCGCACGGTGCCACATGCTCCAATCTGTTGATTAAAAAGGTGACTAAAAAGTGGCACGCTCGTGTAATATTTGTCCACGTACAAGTGGTACCCCTTTCCAAATAAGGGTGACACCAAGTCCCACACAATCTTGCCAGCGCTTCCTATGTAGTCAGGGCAGTTTGTCGGCTCTACGTGACTATCTTTGCCCTCGTAAACCATAAAACTACATGTATAGCCTGTGGCCCTGTCACAGAGCCTATACATCTTGACCCCATATCTGGCACGCTTGCTGGGAAGGTACTGTTTGAATGACAAGCGGCCAGAAAACTTAATCAGGGATTCATCAACGCAGACGACTTGATGGGGAGTAAACAAGTCTGCAAAACATTGGTTGAAGTGGTTTACGAGAGGCCAAATTTTGTAGAGCCGATCGTATTCAGGGTCTCCACGAGGACTTCATTGTTGTTGAAGTGCATGAACCGCAAAATGTGCTCGTATCGTGCCCTGGTCATGGAGGCAGCGAACAAGGGCATATGGTGAATTGGGTCAGTGGACCAATATGACCGTAACTCACTCTTTTTAGTTATGCCCATGTTGAGGGAAAGGCCCAGAAAGAGCTTAAAATTGGAGACCCTAATTGGTCTCCAATCTCTGGCAAGGGAGGACTGGGGAATAGTGGCAATGTGTTGACCAGCGTATAAATTGCTTTGGTCCACAATAGATCTATAGAGATCTTTGGTGAAAAACAGTGAATAAAAATCCAGTGGCGTAAAATCAACTGTTTCCACATGAATGCCGGGTTGGCCAATAAATGGGGGAAGTACGGGTGCTGCAGAAGTGGAGCGTTCCCAATTCGGATTGGCGAATGCAGCAGGAAGGGCACGACGGGCCTGTGTTCGTCTTCTTGGTGGCAGCGGGACACTACTTGTGCTTGCCACCTCGCCAGCTTGAACTGTACTTATGGGACTCGCCACGTCACCAAGTGTTACTGCAGTGCTGGATGTACGACCAGGGTGTACTAGGCCGCTGGTGCTTGCTAGTTCACCAGAAGGAATAACGGCGCTAGTACTGCTCTGCTCCATACGAGGGACCTGCGGTTCTTGCACATCAAGGACAGAAGAAGTAGTTCGGGGTCTGGTACGCCTGACCTTGGCAGGGACCACAAGTTTGTCGTCAGAGCTATCTGTCATGGAGCCGCTGTCCTCTACAGGATCGTATTCTGAGCCTGAATCTGACAGATGAGTGACTTCCTCTTCACTACCTGTCATGCTCAGAAACGTGTAGGCCTCTTCACTAGTGTACCTTCGATTTGCCATTTTGAGCTCTAAATTTAGTGGTACACTAGTGAGACTCACAGGCAAAAAAGCTCTTGACTGTTAGCGACTGTATCAAAACGCTACCAACAAAAACTGTTAGCGTTCGCAGGGATCAGGCCTGACTCTGCGAACCCTGCAGTTATGTGTGTTTGGTGTTTTGTAAGTGACAGTGATCGATCGATACTGCACTTGGGTGGGCTGGGCAGGGCTGGGCCGAGGGGCAAAATGCAGGTGCCAGCAGGTATCTGGGCTGATCCCGCTAACACTGTGTTTATGGGAACCCTAAACTGCTGGGGATGTTAGTATGGATCTGATCGGATCAGATATTGATCCGTTCAGATACTATACCACTAAGGGAGGTGTATGCTGCGTGCGTGGGTGTTAGCAGTACTGGTGCTAACCTGACGCTGCCTGGGGCGACGCAGACCTTATCTGACCCTAAAACTTAACTTGTATCACCCCCGGGCGATTAGGGGGTTAAAACTTTATAAGGTAATAAACGGTGGGTGCCCTGAAACTATAATAAACAAACTAACTAACCAACGTCACCCGTAACAGTTATACGGTGATCACTGGTGAAAGGGTTAACTAGGCGGCAATCAGGGGGTTAAAACCTTTATTAGGTAGTATATGGGGGTCCCTGTCTCTATAAAACACTGACGGCGAACCTATATACTTACCTCCCTAACTAGCGTCACCTGTGTCACTAATACAGCGATCAGAAAAACGATCCCTTAGTGACACTGGCGACGGGGGGTGATCAAGGGGTTAACCTTTATTAGGGGGGGTTAGGGGGGTATCCTAGACTTAAAGGGGGCTAATACTAACTGCCCTACCACTTATAACTGGCACAAACTGACACCAATGCAAAAAAAAAAAAAACTGCTATTGGTGTCACTGTGACTGGGGGGTGAAAAGTGTGCCTAGTGTGTTCTACTGTTAGTGTAGTGTTGTGCAGACTTACTTGATGTCTTCTCTCCTCGGCGCCGAAACGAAAAGACCAGCTCGAGGAGAGATGACATTACTTTCTCTGCCGCTGTTTACATTACAGAGGCAGAGGAATTATTTCATTGGCCGGGAGCGATCGCGAGGGGGTGGCCACGAATGGATGTCCTCCCCCTCACCTCCGATCGCCGGGGGAGAAATACCGACTGCCTCGGGCACCGGGGGTGGGTCCGATCGGACCCTCCGCCCGCGGGAGGCACGTAACGTACCTGTACGTTACTTTGCCTGACCGTGCCATTCTGCCGACGTATATCGTCGTGAGGCGGTCGGCAACTGGTTAACATTCAAAACATCTGATGCAATATTGAATTGAAATAGGCATTTTAATATACCTCACCTGGTAACACCTTATTCACATCCATTACAGTTCCCTCCTTGAAAATGTCTATTTAAGAATCTGTCCCTTACACTGGAAAAACCTGCCCCCTGGCCCGTTCCCCTTGCAACTTTTTTCAACTGTATATAGAGGAAAGCAATGACTAATTTATTACCCTACTCGATACAGCTGGGAGGGGCAATCAGGTGCTGTCTGTCCCTGTAACCTTATGGTGTTGCATTCCGAGGGGAAGTGACTGTAACGGAGTGCATTTCATAATTTTCATCTGGTATTTCCTAATTCATAAAAGCAAAGCAAAAAAACATTGGTTAATAGCTTTCCCTACACATTCTTTAAGACGGGAGAACACAGCAAACTATGACAGCCAAGGTCACCAAAATAATCAGGATGGTTATTCCTATCTGTGTTATCCCTGCCACCCTCCCCAAACCCAGGTGAAGTATTGATCCCAAAGGTTGGTGAGCCCTGAATTCTTTTTTAGTTCTTTGGACAAATTCTCAAGTTTCCTGATGGCCAAAGTCACCTTACCATTTGGGCCAGTGTTGTCTGGGATGTAGGTATAACATGTACCTGTTTTAGGCACCATCTTACACACACCCCCCTTTTCAGCTAGGACCATATCTAAGGCCATGCGGTTTTGGAAAGTCATGTGTGACGCGGCTTCTAGTTGTTCAGCTAAACCTTGGAGTGCATCTCTGGTGTAATGGACAAACCTTTGTTGGTTATAGTAGATGTAATTTATCCAGTCTACATTCTTATTTACAGTGATGATGGGGATCAAATATTCAAATCCGGCTGCTACTGGATCTTTTTTCCTTTGAACTCATCTGGGACCCCTCTAGGGACCCTTATGTTGTCTATGTATACATGAGGGTCAAAGCTTCTTGCTGGGGCACTCCTGCGCCTCCTGTTAAGTCTGGGTATGTTGTTTAAGTCTGGTTCTATTTATGGAGTGGTCTCTGGAAAAATATGCAGAAGCATTATGGCCTTGGCCAATGCGCATTCTCCTGTCCACTGCTCTATCAATCTGCTTTTGATTCCGCAAATCCAGTATATGCCTCCCAAGGACTGGACTTTATTTTGTACTAGATCTACGGAGGCCTCACTATAAGATCCACAGTAACCCCTAGTGAAATTCCCAAAGGGTTTCCCCATTCCCTGATACCGTCCATGGCATGTGTAATTGCCAGGATATATGGTGATACCTACTCCTGGCTTGGGAGTCTTGGTGACTATGGGTATTCCTCCTTCCAATGTTCACACAGGGAGTGGTTAGTGGTTGAGTTGGTAAACAGGCTAAGGAAACATGTCTCAAGTTCGGGGGGTATGTTTAGAGGTACTGTTCCCAGATGAGGCCTAGCCCCCCCACATACATAACAATTGGTCTTATGTTTCTCTGCATTGTACCTCTTACATTCTAGCCACAAGTTGACTTCTGAGAATCCGGTTTCTGCAGCCATGGTTTCCTCAAAGGCAGGGTCTGCTATGGCCACCAGGTCCCCTAACTTCTGTACATGGGGCCTCAGGGGGGTTGAGCTAAATGTGGATTGGGGAACTCCCCCCTCTGGGTTATTGAAAGTTGGAAAGGCTTTCTAGTACCGGGATACCCACTTCCCCACCATAGGCTCAGAACATAGGTCCCACTGTCTTCTGGGCTAGGATTCTCAATAATCAGCCTGAATTCTTTGGTGTAAATGCTGATCTGTATGTTTGTTGACTGTCATTCTATCTAAGAGTGACTTCCCATTTTTGGCTTTCCTATTTTGGGCCTTTTCAGGTTTGTACCCCCAGTTTGTATCCACTGTGTTCCAACCCACTGCTCCCCAAGAATCACAGTTGTCGCCCCAATAGGTGTCAGTGACGCATACATACACAGTCATGAGTCTCGCTACTTCATCCCAGGGACGGATTTTTGTACATAGCACCTGGAATTATTTGTTCATAAGAGGATATAAAAGTAGCAACATGTGTATTGGATGAGTTATACCAGAATTGTGTTACACCATCTTTTTTGTTTGATGGCTACCTCCTGTGCCTGAACAGTAGTCACAATAAAAAGGATATACAGAGTAATTTGGTTCCCTCAGCCTCTTCCTCAGGTACAGGGACTTTCTTGCAGTGGAGGCATGTGTTCACGTGTTCTTCCTGGCCACCTTGACTGATGTGGCTTCTTGGGAATCCAGCTTGCCGTGTGCCTTTATCGCAGGCAAAGCTGAGGGCGTATCTTGAGTCGGTATAGATGTTAGCTCTTTTCCCCCCTCTGCCAATTTGCATGCCATTGTTAGGGCTTGGAGTTCTGCTTCCTGGGCAGACATGGAGGAAGGCAGTGCTGAAGCCTGAAGAACTGTATCTTTGGTGGTGACTGCATATCCCGTGTGGTACCTTCCAATGCTGTCAGCATACCTAGAACCATCCACAAAGATTGTCAAGTCAGGATCCTCAAGGGCTGTTTCACTGACCGTCGGTAAATGTGAAGTGTCCATTTTCATCACCTCGAAACAGTCATGAGCAGTGAGACGAGCATCTAGAATAAATATAGACTTCTCAAAGATTAGTGTGAAAGGGTTGCCATCATCCCTAAACAATATACAATGGGAACCTCATTTAATTGGGATTTTTGAGGCAACAAAAGAAGGAAATATTTAAAAGTTAGATAAGTTTTATTTATACAAAGATTGTTAAAAAGTAATTAAACATATGAAAATATACATTTGCAGAGAATAAAAAATGATACACTACAGAAGTGGCAAAAAATCATATAATCCAACGCGTTTCAAAATGATTAAATTTCTTCTTCAGGGATAAATTTTTGCCATTATCTGAAAGGCACAAAAGTAACATAAGTATACATACATATATATTTTTGAAAAACCAACAAAAAATATGTGTAAAGAGGCTTACAGTAATCATGATTGACCCAGCGGATTCTCAGTGTAACACTCCAAAAAACCCCATCCAGCCAGATAACGGTCTTTTATCGCGCAAAGGAGCCCCCAGATATTGAGATCCAATGAGAGACGCCAAGTATTTTTCTGTGGGCAGTATTCCTGCCAGCAAGGTGTGTGGATTGGCCACAATAGGTGTCTCCAATACAGTAGCTTCATTCACTGCCCTAAGGTCTTGTACCATTCTGTCTTTTTCTGGCTCTCCTTTTGCAGTTTGTTTCTTCACTGGGGACAGTGGTGTGTTGCACGGAGATGTGCAGGGTATCAGAACTCCATTTTACAGAAGGGTTTCGATTTGCTCTAAAATAGATGCAGCTTGAGCTGGCTATGGTCTTCTGGGCAAGGGGGCCCCAGGCTTTAGCTGCACACAGGCATGTAGGGACTTGATCCAGAACCTCTTTTGGGATTCGGGATTCCAACCTCACATTGTGCATCCAATGATAACAAAAGGGGAACAGAGCATAGCGCTGAGGCATCATCGATGGTCAGCGGTGAGGAGACCAGAACACCACCATCGGGTTGGAAGGAAATAGAAGCCTGGAGTCTGTATAAGACATAATACTAAGGGGCATGTGGAAGTGACCACAAATCTTGCTAGTAGATCAGGAAATTTGCCCACCTGTAAAGGGCGTGTAAGGGGTTTTTTCCTGGGTGTTCCATCCACCCCTACACATGTTATGTCAATGTCTGATAAGAATGAAGTATCGGATAGTTCTTCTGTCCTAATTACACTTCTGGTAGTTATTTTTGCGAGAGGACCTCCTGAGTCTCCAGAGGATACCATTGTAGGGGTAAGCCCACCCAGGGACGCCAAGGGGAAAGTGACACAGGTTTGCCGAAATCCTAGCGGAGAAAGTCTACATGGTCTGGAGGTGGTGGGGGAGGAATGTCATGTCTCCTATTGGACGTCTTCACGTGGGTCACAGTTGGGGCCTGTGGGCAAGCTTCTGCTGTCTTCGGTATTCTCTTCTGGAACAGCCAGGTCTTCTTCTGGAATGGCCAGGTCTTCCGCAGTTGTAGCAGACACGTCGAGTTGGTACTGATGGGCACAGATAGGGTGTGTCAGAGGCCATCATGAGAGGAGCTACTCTCTACTACTCCATACTCAGACCCTTTCGGATTAACTCTTTAAGATCTGAAATAAATTATGTGTCTTTGTTCAGCACACTAAAACCCAAATCAGTAAACTTCTTGTGCTATTTCTCAATAAATTTGCCTTTCCTTGAGTGACCTCCTGTACACATATAGACATCAGACGTTTCAGAGTACATATATGAATACATACAGAATAAATGTTTTCTTTTCTCTTTTTTTTTTTTTTTCAAAATACTCAGATGTGAATGAGCCTCGAATCTAGATACAGATTGGAGTGAGGAAAACACTTCCTCTTTCGCTCTTCTCTTGGCATAACGCCCAGAGCATAAACTTCCTCTTTCTTTATAATACTGTTAAATATATTCTCAATTGAATTTGAACATTTTAAACTTCATTTTAAAACCAGTTATTGCTAATACAATTACATAACTACAATTTGCATAAATATAGCACATTTGCTACATTCACTGTTTTTAGAGAAACTCCTTAAAGTCAGACTCTCAGACTTTCGGTGATGAAGGGAAAGGAAAGTATTGGGGTTGTTGTCTTTGGTGGTGTGAGGGTCCAGGATTCATTCAAAGGGGGTTCAGGGAAAGTACTGGGTAATGGTTGCTGGATTGCAAGGGGCGTAAGAGGGACTGTAAACGAATGTCACCATATAGGTGGTCAAACGGGACGTTGGACAATGGCACAAAGAAACCCATTCCCCAGCTGATGAGTCATACATGGGGACGGATCCAATGCAGGGTGTGCCTTACAATGTAACAGTTTGTCGTTTTGGGGTTGTACCTGTTCCAGCATGCCTGTCAGCTTGGCGCATCCTGGCAGGGGCGGCGTGACCCTCGTTGGGCCTTTAAGAGGAGGGACCGGGTTGGGCCTAAACTTGGGTCCTCTAGTCTATTAGTGTTAGGTCGGGTAGAGTCTGAGTCTCTAGTCCTAGGTCTATTAGGGCAGGAGGGCCAAGGGGGGGACCTCCTGAGGCTTGAGTGTTTGTGTTTCCCCCCTTGGGAGCTGTCCCAGTCTTTCCCAGAATGTACCCTTGTCATTACTGGGGTAGGTTGGGCTCTGTAATACGATACCAAGGACTGGTCTATCACCGAGTGTATGTAGGTAGGTTCCGGTGGGGGCGGTGGTACAGTTTGGGTCGGTCGTGTGTGACAACAACCACCCGAGCCATACAAAGACAAGTGCACATTGTCTAGTATTAAGCACAATGGGGGAGGTGTCACAGGCTCCTCTGTCACTTGTAGCAGAGGGGCAGTAGCGTTTTGGGAGTGTGTACTTCCTGGGGTCCAGACATCATTATAGGGCGGTGGCTGTCTGTCTGTCTTAGCTTTTGACCCCTTTTCTGTCTTCTTGTACACATACATAATACAACCATTTTGACATATTTCATGTTCTATCCATCCTCCTTCATGAAAGGCTTTGGCAACTTTGAACCAAGCATCTGCTGTTTGCAGCTGCCCATGGCCCCATAACAAACCCCTTTCCCTTCCTAAAAGAGTACTCCATTCATTCGGCTCTAGCCGACCACCCAAATGCCTAGTGACCCCACACACTTTTGTTAATCTATTCCTTTCCTTGACAGCATCTTCTCCTTCTCGCTCTAATACCAAATCACAAGCCAAACTACCCTCTTTAGGTCTCTCTAACTTCTGCCCCATCGTTAGCTATTGGGAAGTTTGTGTCCAGGCTCAGGATTTGTATGGCGGTTTTATGACGCTGTCCTGGACTCAAGGGTCCGACAATCCTCTGATCACCACCTGTCCTCTTTCAGACCACCTTCCAATATATAACACTATCTTGCTACGTTCTGTCTTGATGACTGTGATATTTGTGTGTCTGCTCAGGATTTTTTTAACGGGTCATGAGGCTGTCCTGACTCAAGGGTCTGACAATCCTCTATCCGTCACCTGGTACCGGTTCAGACCATATCACAGTCTCAAGTTAACGAGGACAAAATACAAAATAAATAGAGAGAGAGACAAAAGAACGTCTACAGTGTTCGACTGCCGTGCAAGTCTCCTTACACGCGTCTTCCCAAAACGTAGATCAGTCACATCCCTGCCCACTCAAGTGGCCACAGGTAAGGGAGCGAGTGGGTAATACGTGACTACTTATTACCCTCAACAAGACAATAAACAAACAGATAAGGAGTACAGTAATCTCATTTACATGTCCCAACTCAATACCCAAATTTCTCACTCTGTCTCTTTCCCCTTCTTCTAACCATTCCAGTTGTTCAGGTTGCAAGGGGCACCTTTCGGCTGCACGTCCTGTTATTCTAGTTTGAGCCTCTAATTACTTCCAGTGATTTGCCAACAACAATTTTTACTGGATAATGCACATTCAATCTGAACACCAATAAATGCGGAGTATGTGGCAGTAGGGGTTTTGTAACCAAGAGACTCAGCCCTATATCCTGGCTCTACCACTTCGATCAACCCCCAGCCCTCTTCATGTATCCCAAATAACAGACCACAAACACATTTAGGACATGACATAATCAACCAACAACAAAATGTGACCAACAACCAGATATGTGACGGCTGCAGCGAATTACAGGATCTCTCAAACTGTCATGGGATCCCCCACGTCACTATGCGTGATCCTGACGCCCCCCCGGGGTTTAGTTTGCCCGTACTTCCGTACTTATTGTACCCGTGCTTTGCCTGCACAATTATTTTTTTTTTGTTCCCCCAGGAGGAGTTTAACCACGTCCTGACACCTTCTCCTAGTCCCAGGAGGAGTTTAACCACGTCCTGACGCCTTCTCCAAGTCCCAGGAGAAGTTTAACCACGTCAACTAATTTCATCCATCATCCATGGCTATATAAGCAATCCCCAACTCCCAACAGCCATCACAAAACACAAGGATCGATCAACAAAACAGAACAAAACAGGCAGTAGATAAAATTTGCAGGTTCCTTAACTTATCAATAGACTCGAGGCAAGATTAATACCTGTCTTTGAGGGTCGCAGGAAGCCGATATGGGCACAGAGATTGACCAGCCACGGATACAGGATAAACAGTAGGCTAGATATACAAGATATCAAAAGTTTCTTACCGTTTCTAGAGTTGATCAGTCTCCTCCTGTATTTCCGCGATGGCTTCTTCTGGTCTCTCCTCAAGATCGGCTACCTGGGATCCTAGCCTCGAGCCCCACTTTGAGCACCAAAATGTTTTGGATTCAGAATAAAAGTTCTGAAATTATTATATCTACCCCTTTATCAAATTAAAGCATGCATGCCATGAAGTTATCACGCTGTGACGCTTAGTTCAGAATGAAAAACTTCTAATACCCTTTATTTCCGCTTTCCACATTTTTATACAATTTCGCCAGAAAAAAACAAAACACTTGCAAAACACATTATTGTGACATTGTCTGAGTTTTTTTAGCAGTTTCAGCAAATTTAGCAATAATTTCAGTAAACTTAACAATTAATCAAAGCTATTATATGTTGACGTCATGTCTGGTCTTGGTGCGACTTCTGGGAGATGGATGAGGAAGCAACAGGAAGCTACAGTCTATTAATAACTCAGTGCGGTTTGGCTTCAGACAGGAAAAGAGGAAGTAGCAAAATATCTGGAAAATCTTAAGACTCTTTAACATTCAAAACATCTGATGCAATATTGAATTGAAATAGGCATTTTAATATACTTCACATGATAACAACTTCATCTTCAATGGATGTAACATCCATTACAGCACACCCTAAGACAGTAAGTCCACTCCCTATATAACCCCTCCCACTACTGGGAGTACCTCAGTTTTTTCACCAGTGTCTAAGTTGTTGGTCACGAGTAAAGATGTGCTGTGCTAAGCTCCACTGGAGCAATCCTTGCTGGGGCTAACTATGCAGCTGGATCCATTCCAATTGTCTTTTTGGTCGAATTGAATGGTACCAGGGCCTCGTGGCGTAAGAAACAAGGTTTTTGCCTGTAGTGCTTCTCTTTAGAGAGCTGGACCCTGGGATCCAGTGCTTTGGTGTTTTCAGCCATAAAGTTTTTTTTCTGGCAGGGTGTTTTACAGGTCCAGGAGTGTGGGTTCCCCGAGGGTCCCCAGTTCCTGAAGGTTTTGTAACGGAGCCCACCGTGAGAGGTGAAGATTGGGTCTGTTGGTTTTTACCACAGAAAACCCTGCGGCGAGAAAGGTAAGTGGAGGTTTCTAAGGAATTTTTTAATTTTCTTATGAAATGTCTCCTTTAACCACTTGACCCCGGACCATTATGCTGCCTAAGGACCAGAGGTCTTTTTCCAATTTGGCACTGCGTCGCTTTAACTGCTAATTGCGCGGTCATGCAATGCTGTACCCAAACGAAATTTGCGTCCTTTTCTTCCCACAAATAGAGCTTTCTTTTGATGGTATTTGATCACCTCTGCGGTTTTTATTTTTTGCGCTATAAACGGAAAAAGACCGAAAATTTTGAAAAAAAAAATGATATTTTCTACTTTTTGTTATAAAAAAAATCCAATAAACTCAATTTTAGTCATACATTTAGGCCAAAATGTATTCGGCCACATGTCTTTGGTAAAAAAAATGTCAATAAGCGTATATTTATTGGTTTGGGCAAAAGTTATAGCGTCTACAAGCTAGGATACATTTTCTGTCAATTCTTGAGGTGCTAAAATGGCAGGGCAGTACAAACCCCCCCCCAAATGACCCCATTTTGGAAAGTAGACACCCCAAGGAAATTGCTGAGAGGCATGTTGAACCCATTGAATATTTTTTTTTTTTGCCCCAAGTGATTGAATAATGACAAAAAAAATATTTACAAAAAGTTGTCACTAAATGATATATTGCTCACACAGGCCATGGGCCTATGTGGAATTGCACCCCAAAATACATTCAGCTGCTTCTCCTGAGTATGGGGATACCACATGTGTGGGACTTTTTGGGAGCCTAGCCGCGTACGGGGCCCCGAAAACCAATCACCGCCTTCAGGATTTCTAAGGGTGTAAATTTTTGATTTCACTATTCAAAGCCTATCACAGTTTCGGAGGCCATGGAATGCCCAGGTGGCACAAAACCCCCCCAAATGACCCCATTTTGGAAAGTAGACACCCCAAGCTATTTGCTGAGAGGCATGGTGAGTATTTTGCAGCTCTCATTTGTTTTTGAAAATGAAGAAAGACAAGAAAAAACATTTTTTTTTTCTTTTTTCAATTTTCAAAACTTTGTGACAAAAAGTGAGGTCTGCAAAATACTCACTATACCTCTCAGCAAATAGCTTTGGGTGTCTACTTTCCACAATGGGGTCATTTGGGGGGGTTTTGTGCCACCTGGGCATTCCATGGCCTCCGAAACTGTGATAGGCAGTGAAGAGTGAAATCAAAAATTCACGCCCTTAGAAAGCCTGAAGGCTGTGCTTGGTTTTCGGGGTCCCGTACGCGGCTAGGCTCCCAAAAAGTCTCACACATGTGGTATCCCCATACTCGGGAGAAGCAGCAGAATGTATTTTGGGGTGTAATTTCACATATTTCCATGGCATGTTTGAGCAATATATCATTTAGTGACAACTTTGTGCAAAAAAAAAAAAAATTTGTCTCTTTCCCGCAACTTGTGTCGCAATATAAAATATTCCATGGACTCGACATGCCTCTCAGCAAATAGCTTGGGGTGTCTACTTTCCAAAATGGGTCATTTGGGGGGGTTTTGAACTGTCCTGGCATTTTATGCACAACATTTAGAAGCTTATGTCACACATCACCCACTCTTTTAACCACTTGAAGACAAAGCCCTTTCTGACACTTTTTGTTTACATGAAAAAATTAATTTTTTTTGCAAGAAAATTACTTTGAACCCCCAAACATTATATATTTTTTTGAAGCAAATGCCCTACAGAATAAAATGATGGGTGTTTCATTTATTTTCATTTATTTTTTTTCACACAGTATTTGCGCAGCGATTTTTCAAACGCATTTTTTGGGGAAAAAACACACTTTTTTAAATTTGAATGCACTAAAACACACTATATTGCCCAAATGTTTGATGAAATAAAAAAGATGATCTTAGGCCAAGTACATGGATACCAAACATGATATGCTTTACAATTGCGCACAAACGTGCAGTGGCAACAAAATAAATACATTTTTAAAAGCCTTTACAGGTTACCACTTTAGATTTACAGAGGAGGTCTACTGCAAAAATTACTGCCCTTGATCTGACCTTCGCGGTGATACCTCACATGCATAGTGCAATTGCTGTTTACGTTTGACGACAGACCGCCGCTTGCGTTCGCCTTAGCGCGAGAGCAGGGGACGACAGGGGTGCTTTTTTTTTTCTTTTTTTTTTTTTTTCTTTATCATTTTTTTTGCTTTTTTATTTTATTTTTAAACTGTTCCTTTCATTTTTTTATTTTTTTTTTTTAATCATTTTTATTGTTATCTCGGGGAATGTAAATATCCCCTATGATAGCAATAGGTAGTGACAGGTACTCTTTTTTTGAAAAAATTGGGGTCTATTAGACCCTAGATCTCTCCTCTGCCCTCAAAGCATCTGACCACAACAAGATCGGTGTGATAAAATGCTTCCCCAATTTCCCAATGGCGCTATTTACATCCGGCGAAATCTAAGTCATAAAATGCTTGTAGCTTCCGGTTTCTTAGGCCATAGAGATGTTTGGAGCCACTCTGGTCTCTGATCAGCTCTATGGTCAGCTGGCTGAATCACCGGCTGCATTCTCAGGTTCCCTGTTGAGACAGGAGAGCCAGAGAAAAACACGGAAGACGGTGGGGGGGGGGTACATTCCCTCCAAAGGCTTGTAAAAGCAGTCTAGAGGCTAATTGGCCACTAGGATTGCTTTTACATGAAAGCCGACCGCTGGCTGAAAAGAATGATACCAAGATGATACCTAAACCTGCAGGCATCATTCTGGTATAACCACTCAAAGTCGTGAATGGTGTACCTGAAGACAAAAAAATGGTTAACAATAAAGCACAGTAAACGGTAAAGTATAAAAAATTGCATACCTGAAAAACAAACATGATAAAACATAATAACAATAAAACATTGCAGAATAGAATACAGTAAAAAAGAGCAAAACAATAGAGAGAGAGAATAGAGAGAGAGAGAGAACAATAAAACGACAACTATTTTTTTTTATTTTATATATTTATTTATTTTTTTACACTTTTTTTGTAACTAACTTTTATAACTGTAACCGGTTCCAGGTTCGGGTCTCTCAAAATGTGATGGCATCTTGGGAGACCCTGTGAAAGTGTGTCCTAGTCTGTGCAATGCTGTACCCTACGCTAATACTCAACTAGTGTATGGTAGCGTTCAAAACATTCACCAATGCAAAGACCAGGATTGTCAGGACAGGAGGGACAATAATAGCGGGTGTCACGCCTATATCCGCGCTTGCTGCAGACACGACATCTTTTGGGGGGTGGGTTTGTTGGGAAGGGGTACTCGGAAGGACATAAAGAAAATGCCTCTCATGCAGCCGAATGCATTTGGTTGGGGATGTGAATGGGGGAAGTACGGGCGCTGCAGAAGTGGTGGTTCCCAATTAGGATTGGTGAATGCAGCAGGATGGGCACGCCGGGCCTGTGTGTCTCTTTGGTGGCAGCGGGACACTACTTGTGCTTGCCACCTCACCAGCTTGAACTGCACTTATGGGACTCGCCACGTCACCAAGTGTTACTGCAGTGCGGGTTTGACTACGACTGGGGTGTACTAGGCCACTGGTGCTTGCCAGTTCAATAAAAAGCTACCAAAAAAACTGTTAGCGATCGCAGGGATCAGGCCTGACTCTGCGAATGCTGCAGTTATGCGTTTAGTGTTTTGTAAGTGACAGTGATCAATCGATACTGCACTTGGGTGGGCTGGGCTGGGCTGGGCTGGGCCGGGCGGAGGGGCAAAACGCAGGTGCTAGCAGGTATCTGGGCTGATCCCACTAACACTGCATTTTTGGGAACCCTAAACTGCTGGGGACGCTAGTATAGATCTGATCGGATCAGATATTGATCCGTTCAGATACTATACCACTAAGGGAGGTGTACGGTGCGTGCGTGGGTGTTAGTGGTACTGGCACTAACCTGACACTGCCTGGGGCTGGTGCTTGCCAGTTCACCAAAATGCTACCAAAAAAACTGTCAGCGATCGCAGGGATCAGGCCTGACTCTGCGAACGCTGCAGTTATGCGTTTAGTGTTTTGTAAGTGACAGTGATCGATCGATACTGCACTTGGGTGGGCTGGGCGGAGGGGCAAAACGCAGGTGCTAGCAGGTATCTGGGCTGATCCCGCTAACACTGCATTATTGGGAACCCTAAACTGCTGGGGACGCTAGTATAGATCTGATCGGATCAGATATCGATCCGTTCAGATACTATACCAGTAAGGGAGGTGTATGCTGCGTGCGTGGGTGTTAGCGGTACTGGCGCTAATCTGACGCTGCCTGGGGCGACGCATATCACCGCCGGGCGATCAGGGGGCTAAACCTTTATTCGGTAATAAACGGCGGGTGCCCTGACACTATAAAAAATAAACAAACTAACCAGCGCCACCCGTAACACTTATACGGTGATCAGTGGTGAAAGGGTTAACTAGGGAGCAATCAAGGGGTTAAAACCTTTATTAGGTAGTATATGGGGGTCCCTGACGCTATAAAACGCTGACGGCGAACCTAAATATTTACCTTCCTAACTAGCGTCACCAGCGACACTAATACAGCGATCAGAAAAATGATCGCTTAGCGACACTGGTGACGGGGGGTGATCAAGGGGTTAAAACTTTATTAGGGGGGGTTAGGGGGTACCCTAGACCTAAAGGGGGCTAACCCTAACTGTCCTAACACTGTAACTGTCACAAACTGACACCATGCAGTAATCAGAAAAAAAACAAAACTGCTTGGTGTCAGTTTGTGACGGGGGGGGGGGGGTGATCGCGGGGCGATCAGGGGGGGGTCAGGGTGTTTTGTGTGCCTGGCATGTTCTACTGTGTGTGTGTTGTGCACTCACATTACAGTCTTCTCTCCTCGGCGCCAGAACGGAAAATACCGAGCCAAGGAGAGATGACATCATTTCCTTTGCTGCTGTTTAGCATACAGCAGCAAAGGAATGTTCCCATTGGCCGGCAGCGATCGCGAGGGGGGGCCACGAACGGATGGCCTCCCCCTCACCTCCGATCGCCGGGGAACAAAACAGGACCGCCTCGGGCACCGGGGGGGGTCCGATTGGACCCCCCACCCGCGGGAGGCAAATCACGTATATGTACGTGATTTTGCCTGCCCGTGCCGCCTTGCCGACGTACATCAGCGTAAGGCGGTCCTTAAGTGGTTAAAAAAGTAAATGTTGTCATGCCTAAGAGTCACCACTGGGGGCTGTATAGAGCATGTACCGTGTCATGCTTTCCTCAAAGATCACGCTGTGTCACAGAAGGAGCAGGCTTTCCTCCAGTGAACAGCTCAGACCTCTGGTAAGATTGGGGAGATTTTCTTCCACGAAACACCCCCCATCTGGACAAAGCTCTCCCCCTCTTCCTGGATAGGGGGAAGCCGAAAACAATAGGTGATGCCGCTCCGTTTTTTCACCGCCCCTGCACGGCGGCTTGTTACAGGTCTCCTCACCATACCCCCCCATACACGCCGATCCCGTCGCATCGGAGGCCCGTGCTTGCGTGGGAAAACCATCTTTTAAAAAGAGAGGGAGGCTGTGATATGATGGAAGGGGCGGGGCTTCCTCCAACGTCCAGCGCGGGAGTAAGTTTAAAAGCTCCATTTTTTGCTGGCTGCAGATTTCGGAGGGACACAATAGCAAAATGGGGCATATAAGAGGTTGGTGACACAGGCATTTCCTGACACATTTACTAAAAGCATCAGGCTGAGAGTTAATAGCAGCGGCAGTGGCTGGACTATTGCTCAAGCAGTGGATGCGATTTCTTCTGATAGTACCTCTGCTTTTGTGCATCGGGCTAAAGTCAGAAGGAGGGGTTGAAACACCCCCAAAAAAGGGCTAAAAGGGTCTCCCTCAAGCTCTGAAAAGCTTACTCATCTCTACAATGGCATCCTCCCCTGAGAGGGGGTGGTTGGTCAGAGTGAGCATCGGGGCCATGAAATGTTTGCAACTGTTTTCAACACTGCAGTCCCTGTTTGTTACTAAAAAGGTCTTTTTTCCTCAGCCATGATAGGATTGGAAAAAAAAAGGTTAGCGGCTTTAATCGCATCCCAGTGTGGGACAAAATGCAACAGGTTCTCTTCCATTACCCAGGACCCTCAAACTGAGGAACTGGGGGTGGGAGAGGATGAATTTCCTCGGGGGACCGTGGTGAGGCTGATGACTCTTCTGAGGTATCAAATGCGGGGCGGATCAGCTTTCACAATCTGTAAGATTGATGGTGCAATTTCTTGCTGAATGGTCCGCTCCACGTTTATGTACCCTTGACTGAGTGTTTGGGTTCGATAAAGCCTCCTCAAGCAGTTTCAGCAAATGCCTTTTCCTGTCCGTTCATTGCTGGAAAAGGTTTTTTGGATCTGAGTGGTTCACCCAGATAAGCATTTTTTCCCCTCCTAAAGTTTTTTCACACTTTATCCTATGGAGAAAAAATTCACTAAAAGTGTGGGGTATACTAGCAATTAACGCTGCTATATCCTCTGTGAATAAAAGTTTGACTTGTCTGGCAGACGATGCTCAAATGCTTAGGGATCCAACAGATAAAAAGTTGGAATTCCTATTAAAAAAAAGACAAAAAACACTTTTTTCTCTGGCAGATTGAGTGTCTCACACTGCGCTGACAGTAATTGGTTAATCGTTGAGAGACCAGTTTAAACAGGTGCTCAAGGTTATCCTGTTCAGCAGGCCCAGGAGCTTGTGCCCTTCGCTAAGCGCCATGCAAGAAGCTCCTGGTTAGTCTTCCTTTTTGCGGTAAAACGGCTGTTTGGGGATGATTTGGGTAATACATCCAAAGAAATTCTAGTGGAAAGTACCCCTTTGCCATTTAGGAAAAGGAGTAAACGTATTTCATTTTAACAAGCTCCTTCTCCTGTGCCAGGGGCATCGGCCTCCAGGCAGTCACGACGGCCTCCACCGTCAAGTTCAAAAGGTAATCCTCTGTCAACCCCAGGGACAAAAGAGGTCTTGGGGGAGGAAACCTACAAAATACTAAAGCCTCCTTATGAGGAGGCGCCCCTGCTTGCTCTAGTAGGGGGAATACTTCTGCAGTTCTCAAGGATCTGGCAGGAAGAGTGTCGAGACAGATGGGGGACTTCCTCAATAGCTCCAGGGTACATACTGGAGTTCCAAGAGTTCCTGTCTCCTCGTTTTTTCAGATTCAAATGTTCCTAAGGATCCAGAGAAAAAGTCTTTCTTTCAAGCATTGAACCATCTTTTGGCAAAAAGTGATCATGGTGGTCAACATGTAAGAGCGGGGGCCTCCAGAGTCATATGTTATAGAGTCTGGAAGGCATATGTCTCCTGGTGTAAATCCAGGGGTTGGCACCCCAGGAAGTATGTCATAGGTAGAATCCTTGACTTTCTACAGATGGAATTAGAAATAAAGCTGGTTTTGAGTACTATCAAGGGCCAGGTTTCGGCCTTATCGGTATTATTTCAGCGACCACTTGCTTCACACTCTTTGGTTCGTAGCTTTAATCAGTAACGTGGCTTAATCCTCCTGTTAGGTCACCCCTGAACCCTTGGGACTTGAATTTAGTCCTGTCGGCATTACAGAAACAGCCTTTTGAGCCGATAAAACATATTCCCTTTTGACAAGGAAAGTAGTTTTTCTGGTAGCCATATCTTCTGCAAGAAGGGTATCAGAGTTGGCTGCTCTTTCTTGTAAAGAGCCATATTTAATTATTCACAAGGATAAGGTTGTATTGCGTCCTCATCCTAATTTTCTACCGAAGGTAGTGTCAGGTTTTCATTTAAACCAGGATATTGTTCTACCTTAATTTTTCCCCAGAACCCCGTTCTGTGGCAGAAAAGTCACTACGTTCCCTTGATGTGGTGAGAGCAGTCAAAATCTATTTGAAGGCGACTGCTCAAAACGGATGTTTTGTTTGTGTTGCCTGAAGGTCCTAAAAGAGGACAGGCAGCCTTGAAATCTACTATTTCTAAATGGATTTGACAAGTAATCATTCTAGCTTATGGTTTAACCACTTGACAACTGGGCACTTAAACCCCCTTCCTAACCATACCAATTTTCAGCTTTCAGCGCTCTTACACTTTGAATAACAATTACTCAGTCATGCAGCACTGTACCCATATGAAATTTTTGTCCTTTTTTTTCACACAAATCGAGCTTTCTTTTGGTGGCATTTAATCACCGCTGGCTTTTTCATTTTTTGCGCTATAAATGAAAAAAGACCGAAAATTCTGTAAAAAAATACATTTTTCTTTTGCAGATTAAGAATTTTTCTTCATAAATTTGGGGCTAATTTTATACTGCTACATATCTTTGGTAAATATCCAAATCGGTGTATATTATTTGGTCTGTGTGAAAGTTAAAGTCCACAAGCTATGGTGCCAAAATTGATCACACCTGAAGTACTGACGGCCTAGCTCATTTCTTGAGACCCTAACAAGCTAGGACAGTACAAATACTCCCCAAATGACCGCTTTTTGGAAAGTAGACACTCCAAGGTATTTAGAAAGAGGCATGGTGATTTTTTTGAAGTTGTAATTTTTTTCCCACAATTCTTTGCAAAATCAATAGTATGGAGATACCACATGTGTGAGACTTTTACACAGCATGGCCACACACAGAGGCCCAACATGCAGAGAGCACAGTCAGGTGTTCTAGGGGCATAAATGTCAAATCTAATTTTACTACCTATTACACTTTGAGGCACTGTAGTGGCATGGATGTGAACTGACGTGGCATGGATAAGCCGTGGATGGGGATGGCTGGGTCGGTATGGCTGAGTTGGGGATGGATGAGTATTGCTGAGGATGGATGGATGAGTAATGCTGAGGATGGATAAGTATGGATGGATGGCTGAGTATTGCTGAGCATGGATGAGTATTTCTGAGTATGGATGGATGGATGAGTATTGCTGAGTATGGATGGATGGATGAGTATTGCGGAGTATGGATGGATGGATGAGTATTGCGGAGTATGGATGGATGGATGAGTATTGCTGAGGATGGATGGATGAGTATTGCTGAGGATGGATGGATGAGCATTGCTGAGGATGGATGGATGAGTATTTCTGAAAAAAAGTTTGACTTGTCCGGCAGACAATGCTCAAATGCTTAGGGATCCAACGGTTAAAAAGTTGGAATTCCTATTTAAAAAAAAAAAAAAACAACACTTTTTTCTCTGGCAGATTGAGTGTCTCACATTGCGCTGACAGTCCATCCATCCATGGATATGAGTATGGATGGATGAATGAGTACTTCTGAGCATGGATGGATAAGTACTTCTGAGTATGGACTGGATGGATGAGTATTTCTGAGCATGGATTAGTATGTGTATATATATATATATATATATATATATATATATATATATATATATATATATATATATATATATATATTTACAGACCATCTTATCAGTTACTGGTGGATACATAACACATCCCCATTACCGCAATTGCGGGTCTATCTGGGGTCCATGTGCGGAATCTTGGGGCCACGTGTTCCATCTCCCTTACTTCAATAGGACTCTCCCATATATGGCACAGCAATTTCCTGTTTTTAGACTACGACACACACTTGCCCCCCCCCCCCCTTACCTGTCAGGCTGCATGCTTGGATAGAGGTCTGGTATGGGGAGAATTTTACATTGCTAACATTGCATACACTTAAGATTAAGTTAAGATACAGTTAAGATGATCCACCTTGGATGGATCCTGGACACTACAGTGCTAAGGCATTTCCTGTAGGGTGCTGTACAGGTCCAAGGGAGTGGACCCTACACATGAAAGGGTACCCAGTCCTTGAAGGTCCAAGTGACAGGAACCCGCCGTGAAGGCTGAAGATTGGGCTCTTAGTTTCTAAGTGGTCCTGCGCCTGGACGGTAAGTGAAACCCCTTTATTTTATCATTGTGGGGTGTCCCAGTGATTGTAACAACCAGTCAAGCTAGATAAAGGCTGGACACCTGTGTGTGCGGTGACCATACGGGAGAGTTCTGGGCTAGCTGTGGGTGTTTGCAAAGTATGTTTTTTGCTTGTGTCTGGCTGTTTTTTACCTCTACGATGGCACACTACGGTATGCCATTTCGCCTTGGCTTGCCATGCCGCACATGCGTCCGTAAGAGTGCCGCTGCTCTCAGCAGTTTGACGGCCATGGCGCATGCAGATTCGCCGCACATGCGCCCATAGCCTTTATCTGGGCACACTAAGATTCGTGTTGTACGCGAATACAGTCACGCCCACAGGCCGGGACCACGCACATGCGTGCGCACACCTACGCATGGTATGTTCCGGCGCACACCCAGCTTATTTAAGCTGTGTATGCGAAATGTGGTGCTTCCAGAAGGCAGCTGTGGGACCCAGAGCAGGCTCTGAACAGACACTTGCAGTGCTTAATTTCTCCTTACCTGGGTCACGCGAGTCAACAGGTGTTGCTTGGCAGGCTAAAGGTATTTAGCAGGATTGTTGCATAGGGGCTTGGTGAGCCTTATTAAAGGCTATCCCTTTTGAGGTGTTTTAACTATACTCAATTACTCTGTTTGCGGCATTGAATGTCTTCCAAAAAGAGGAGTGGGTCTAACACCACAGGGAAGGGCACACCTATAGCATCAGTAGTTCCTGATGAACTTGGTTGTATCCCTAGTGTTGTATCCCCTGAATAACCAGAGGCTCTCGGGCAATCTGACCTGCTGTGCGTATCTGGTATTGTGCCTACATTAACGCTGCTGCTTCACCCTTTATCACTAAGGATGGACTGTCCTCAGCCCTAGCCGGGTTAGAGCACAAGATTGCCGGCATGATTGCCTCCATCCCACAGGGTGGCAGCAAGCGTGACAGATCGCCCTCCCCGGAGTGTCCTAGTCTGGAGCAGGAATGGGTTGAGGATGGGGAAGAGCTTAAAGCTCAGGATTCGGTGGAGTGACCAGCAGATGAGTCTGCTTCCGAGCAATCTGGACAAGAAGATATCCACTCGATGTCTACCTTTCAGTCGCAGAGGTCCTGACTCTGACCGAAATGGTTTGTGCTGCCTTTAAGTTGCCTCTTGCAGAGGTGACTGAGCCCCCCCTGGTCCTCTTTGGTATCTCTGTTGACTAGTTCTGTATTTTGTGCATACACCTCAATCATTGTAGTAGTATGGACATATACATATCTAGATCTGAGAGATCTTACAACAAAGAGGTAGTTCGTTCAGCAATACACATTTATTAATAGGGTTACATAATCTATACAAAGTACACACCTAACAGTATTTACAACACAATGTACAGTGTAGGTCTCCTGGCTTACATGGTGTTTACAAATTACCCACAACACCCATATTTACAGTACAGTATAAAATACAAGTATATTAGATTACCTGTTAACTTCAGGTCAGCCCATGGTGACTGCTGTCTGTTCCCACACCAAAGAGTGAGTTAGCTTGGTCACAAAGCATTATATCCCCCCCCTCCTTTCTGTAGTGTGGCTAATATTATTCTCCCTAATTGGTCACTGTACCTAGTAAATGTATATTGGGCACAGCCTGATTGGATGAGTCAAAGAAGGCTGTTGTTTACTACCCAGGGAAGATGTTCTCAGGGAGAACAAAAGGCCAACCTTTGAAGTTGAACTAATTACAATAACACCAACACACCACTCAGTATTTTAAATATATTTCCCTCTAACATAATCCCATAAGGCAACATCTCCTAGACCTTTTCAGGTCAGACTTTCCCGCTACACCCCCTGTTGGAAAAGGCGGTGTATGCTGATTGGGAACATCCTGACAGGACTTTTTTGCCTCCTAAAAGGTTTTCCCTTTTATATCCCTTGGATTAAACATTTGGTATAAAATGGCGTGCTAGCCGTAGATGCAGCAGTCTCTTCCTTAAACAAGAACCTAACTTGTTCGGTAGATAACGCACAGGGCTTGAAAGACCCTGTTGAGAAGAAATTGAAGTTTTCTTTATCATACATCACGGGACACAGAGCACCATAATAATGACAATAATGTGGGTTATACGCTTACCTTTAGGTGATTGAACACTGGCAACCAATAGTAAGAGGGTTCCTCCCATATAACCCCTCCCACACCGGAAGGACCTCAGTTTTTTCGCCAGTGTCTTGAAGGTGATGGTCATGGATCGTGAAGCTCCTCAGTTTCTTCTAAGAAATGTCCCACTGAGGATGTTATAATTGGATCCATTCAGATGGCTTACTAAAGCTAAAGTGGATGGTACCCGATCCTCGGCTCAAGAACGAGGTCTTGCTTGTAATGTGTCCTATTTAGGCACTGGACCCTTGTTAAAAGTTGGTATTTCTGGTCTACTTTGCCCAAGGAAACCACAAAGGGTGCTTTACAGGGGTGTGGACCCCAATATTTGGGGGACCCGGTCCCTGAAGGTCCTTAGAGGCGCCACCCGCCGTGATGGGGGAAGATTGGGCCTGGCAAGACAGGCCCTGCTGCATGGGATGGTGAGTACTCCCCTTTGCCAGAGTAGCCTTGATCCGGTGTCTGGGGTTACAGAGGCCGGTTGGCGCGCATTTTTTAAAATTGGCGTGCCAATGCGCGTGTCCCGCCGGCGTGTGAGTGCGCCGCCGGTGTGCGCCGCTGCGGTCCACGTCACGGTGCCGCGGGCGGGTCGCCAGCCACTGATCCGCGTGCTCGCTTCCGTGCTAAGGCTGTTTAAGCATGGAGCTCCTGGCGTGCGCGTGGGGGAGGCAGAGCGAACGGTGGGCACGTGAGTTGGATGGTCTTGGACACTACAGTGACAGGTTTAGGACTGGTTGTAATTTGTGGGGAGTACTCCTTGGTTATTTCTTGCGTGTAAGCTATGTCTTCCAATAAACGAGGAACAGGGAACAAGGCAAGCCCACGGGTAAGAGTCCCTCCACAAAAAGCAGGAGACCAATCCCATATTGATGCAGCCATTGCACTTGTCAGGCATAGTAGCCACTACCAATGTACCTGCCTCGGCTTATGTTACAAAGGATGATTTGGCATCTGCCTTAGCGGGTCTTGAAGGCAAAATAGCTGTCATGATTGCCTCTGTAACACAAGGGGGAAGGAAGCGTAATAGATCTCCCTCCCCCGAGCCTGGGCCAACTGGTGAGTCACTAGAGCCCCAGGACTCTTATAGCCAGAGTAGCCCAGGTAGCCTGGAACCAGAATGGGCGGAGGATCCAGAGGAGGTGGTCATGAAGGACCAGGAGGTAGGAGAGGCTGAAGATTCCTCGGCTGAGGACTCTGGCTCTGAAGAGCCAATTTCAGCCTCCCATTGCCAGAAATTGTTTATCCAATCTCTAATGGGGATGTTACGAATTGGGTTTAAATTACCCCTGGTTCAGGAGTCTGCACTCTCCTGTTCCACTCTGGGATCTTTGCGGCATAAACAAATTTCCCAAGCCTTTCCCTTGCATCCGTTGCTGGAGCAGGTGATTTATGCGGACTGGGAGCATCCTGACAGAATATACTCAGTGGCGTAGCGTGGGGGGTGCAGGGGGTGCCGTGGCCCCTGACGCGAAATTTAGGGGGGCGCCAGTATGTGTCACTGGCTGCCTCCTCCTAATTTCTCGATCCTGTGTCCCGGCCCGGCCGCCATGTTAAGTGTCCGGCGCCCTGTGATTGGGCGTATGGGGGTCATGTGAGGTGTAGGGCTGGCCTGTTCTAGATCGCTCCTGAAGTTCCGCCTCCGCACATGACCCCCCATACGCCCAATCACAGGGCGCCGGACACTGAACATGGCTGCAGCCAGAGCGCAGGGGAGAGAGGAATGTGAGCCGCCGCTGTCTTCTCCTCCTCCGGATCGATGCAGGCCAAGATAAGAAGGTGAGTGAGAGTCTTGTTACTGGCCGGGGGGGCGAGAGAGACTGTAGGCAGGATAGTGTAGTTTAGTATGGAGGTCACTGTAGTGTAGTGGTCAGTATGGGGGGCAGTGTAGTGTAGTATAGTGGTCAGTGTAGTATGGTGGTCAGTGTAGTGTAGTATGGTGGTCAGTATAGTGGACAGTGTAGTATGGTGGTCAGTATAGTATAGTGTAGTTTAGTATGGAGGTCAGTGTAGTGTAGTGGACAGTGTAGTATAGTGGTTAGCATAGTGGTCAGTATAGTGTAGTTGAGTATGGAGGTCAGTGTAGTATAGTGGTCAGTATAGTGTAGTGGACAGTGTAGTGTAGTATGGTGGTCAGTATAGTGTAGTATGGTGGTCAGTACAGTGTAGTATAGTGGTCAGTATAGTGGTTAGTGTAGTATAGTGGTCAGTATAGTGGTTAGTGTAGTATAGTGGTCAGTATAGTGTAGTTTAGTATGGAGGGCAGTGTAGTGTAGTGGACAGTATAGTATGGTGGTCAGTATAGTGTAGTATGGTGGACAGTGTAGTATGGTGGTCAGTATAATGTAGTATGGTGGACAGTGTAGTAAAACAGACAGTGTAGTATAGTGTAGTTTAGTATGGAGGTCAGTGTAGTATAGTGGACAGTATAGTGTAGTATAGTGGACAGTGTAGTATGGTGGTCAGTATAGTGGACAGTGTAGTGTAGTATAGTGGACAGTATAGTATAGTGGTCAGTATAGTGTAGTATGGTGGTCAGTGTAATGTAGTATAGTGGACAGTGTAGTATAGTGGACAGTGTAGTATGGTGGACAGTGTAGTATAACAGACAGTGTAGTATAGTGGTTAGTGTAGTTTAGTATGGAGGTCAGTGTAGTGTAGTGTAGTATAGTGGTCAGTGTAGTGTAGTATAGTGGTCAGTGTAGTATAGTGGACAGTGTAGTATAGTGGACAGTGTAGTATGGTGGTCAGTATAGCGGTCAGTGTAGTGTAGTATGGTGGTCAGTATAGCGTAGTATGGTGGTCAGTGTAGTGTAGTATGGTGGTCAGTATAGCGTAGTATAGTGGTCAGTGTAGTGTAGTATGGTGGTCAGTATAGTGGACAGTGTAGTATGGTGGTCAGTATAGTGGTCAGTGTAGTGTAGTATGGTAGTCAGTGTAGTGTAGTATAGTGGTCAGTATAGTGGTCAGTATAGTGTAGTATGGTGGTCAGTATAGTGTAGTATAGTAGACAGTGTAGTGTAGTATAGTGGACAGTGTAGTATAGTGGGCAGTGTAGTGTAGTATAGTGGTTAGTATAGTGGGCAGTGTAGTGTAGTGGACAGTATAGTGGTCAGTGTAGTATAGTGGACAGTATAGTGGTCAGTGTAGTTCTCAGTGTAGTGGTCAGTATAGAAATCAGGTAGGCCAGTAGTACTTGTATTTGAAGGGACTCAGGGATAGCTAAAAGTCCGCAGGTTAGGGGGCGCAAATGACTTGCCTTGCCCCGGGTGCTGACAACCCACGCTACGCCACTGAATATACTTACCTCCCAAAAGGTTTTCTATTTTATACCCTATGGAGGAAAAGTTCAAGAAGAAATGGAGCACACCTTTGGTAGACGCTGCCATATCTTCTGTAAATAAAAATTTAACCTGTCCAGTGGATAATGCCCAGGTTTTCAAGGATCCAGCTGATAAGAAGCTAGAGTCCTTATTAACCACTTTAGCCCCGGACCATTATGCTGCCTAAGGACCAGAGGTTTTTTTCCAATTTGGCACTGCGTCGCTTTAACTGCTAATTGCGCGTTAATGCAATGCTGTACCCAAACGAAATTTGCGTCCTTTTCTTCCCACAAATAGAGCTTTCTTTTGATGGTATTTGATCACCTCTGCGGTTTTTATTTTTTGCGCTATAAATGGAAAAAGACTGAAAATTTTGAAAAAAAATGATATTTTCTACTTTTTGTTCTAAAAGAAATCCAATAAACTCAATTTTAGTCATACATTTAGGCCAAAATGTTTTCGGCCACATGTCTTTGGTAAAAAAAAATGTCAAGCGTATATTTATTGGTTTGCGCAAAAGTTCTAGCGTCTACAAACTAGGGTACATTTTCTGGAATTTACACAGCTTTTAGTTTATGACTGCCTATGTCATTTCTTGAGGTGCTAAAATGGCAGGGCAGTACAAAACCCCCCCAAATGACCCCATTTTGGAAAGTAGACACCCCAAGGAAATTGCTGAGAGGCATGTTGAACCCATTGAATATTTTTTTTTTTTGTCCCAAGTGATTGAATAATGACAAAAAAAAAAATATTTACAAAAAGTTGTCACTAAATGATATATTGCTCACACAGGCCATGGGCATATGTGGAATTGCACCCCAAAATACATTTAGCTGCTTCTCCTGAGTATGGGGATACCACATGTGTGGGACTTTTTGGGAGCCTAGCCGCGTACGGGGCCCCGAAAACCAATCACCGCCTTCATGATTTCTAAGGGTGTAAATTTTTGATTTCACTCTTCACTGCCTATCACAGTTTCGGAGGCCATGACCCCATTTTGGAAAGTAGACACCCCAAGCTATTTGCTGAGAGGCATGGTGAGTATTTTACAGCTCTCATTTGTTTTTGAAAATGAAGAAAGTCAAGAAAAAACATTTTTTTTTCTTTTTTCAATTTTCAAAACTTTGTGACAAAAAGTGAGGTCTGCAAAATACTCACTATACCTCTCAGCAAATAGCTTGGGGTGTCTACTTTCCAAAATGGGGTCATTTGGGGGGGGTTGTGCCACCTGGGCATTCCATGGCCTCCGAAACTGTGATAGGCAGTGAAGAGTGAAATCAAAAATTTACGCCCTTAGAAAGCCTGAAGGCGGTGCTTGGTTTTCGGGGTCCCGTACGCGGCTAGGCTCCCAAAAAGTCTCACACATGTGGTATCCCCGTACTCAGAAGCAGCAGAATGTATTTTGGGGTGTAATTTCACATATTCCCATGGCATGTTTTGAGCAATATATCATTTAGTGACAACTTTGTGCAAAAAAAAAAAAAAATTTGTCTCTTTCCCGCAACTTGTGTCACAATATAAAATATTCCATGGACTCGACATGACTCTCAGCAAATAGCTTGGGGTGTCTACTTTCCAAAATGGGGTCATTTGGGGGGTTTTGAACTGTCCTGGCATTTTATGCACAACATTTAGAAGCTTATGTCACACATCACTCACTCTTCTAACCACTTGAAGACAAAGCCCTTTCTGACACTTTTCGTTTACATGAAAAAATTATTTTTTTTGCAAGAAAATTACTTTGAACCTTGGAGTCTACCATTTGACTTTTTTTAATAAACCCAATTGGTTTTTGACCTGCACCATTGGAGTCCTTCTCCTTTCCTCTGTTTTATATGATTACTTCCTGGAGCCTTCACGGAACAGCTTGGGAGTCGGCTATCAGGCTGGGGAGCACTTGGAGTCTGCACGGTTCAGGAGCCGAGGATATTACCTTGAACCAGGTCCCATTCATCTGTATCCAGCACCCGAGCAACCTCCGATGAATACAGCACAAGATCCCAAGCTTGTTTGACCCCTCTGTCGTACGACATTCGGGGTCCATCACAGCTGGTAAGAGTACCCATTTACTTTTCAAGTTTCGTTGTTACTGAATACAGACAAGCCTTACACCATTTTTCCAAGATTGGGACTACCTCCGTCAGAGGGACATACCATTCAACACTCTTGTGGACACTTTTTTCACCTACTTACTGGGTTATATTTAGTCTAGCCAATATATGTTTTGGTTTCATATTTAGTTTTTTACTTATACTTTTTAATAGCGCTACACTGTCACTGTATTAACGTCCAAAGAATGCAGTTGTCTCTCTTCCGCCGAACGAGGCTGAGAGAAAAAAGAAGGCAAAATAATGTCCTGATTTAAATGAAAGGCCGACACCACCTTTGGCAAAAAGGATGGAACAGGTCGTAACACGACTCTGTCATGGTGAAGGACGTAAAAAAAGATTTTTGGTCTTTATTTGGCGAGTATACCGACACTAGGGTGAATGGTTGGTGATTGAGCTCTGCTCCTAGGATTACATATCTACCATTGGGGTCACATTCTACGAATTTCTGTGAGAAGGTGATTGTGTCTCTAATAGCTATCAGCACACCTTTTGGTTTTCTTATCCGAGTTGGCGAAGAAGCAGTGTGGGAATTTATGGTGAGAGACTCGTGATGTGTTGGGCTGAGTTAAGTGCGTCTCTTGCACACATAGTATGTCGTATTTCTGGGAGAGAGCTTCTCTCCAGAGCAGGGATCATTTGTAGGGGCTATTCAGGCCCTTTACATTTAGGGAAACAATTTTAAGTGACATCTCCTAAATGGTGGGGCACTAAAGTAGGAGGTATGATGTGAGGAGCTGGGAGTGTCCCACTCTCACGTTATGTGTTGCTATGGAGGAGTGCACACAGTTAGAGAGATGTACCACAGCTGAAACAGATATATACTAATGTTAACACGGCTATAGGAGCTTAGAAAGTAGTTCTATGTAATACACATAGTGTATTAAATCTTCTAAATAGTACGCAACAGATTATGAAATACAAACAAGCAATAAAGAGGGATATTAAGCCCTGTGGTCAATAACCAAACAGATAGCAACTGATGCGTAGGGGTGCGAGGTAAAGAGTTCCAAACCAAGGGGAGGTGAATCGCTGAGTCTAATCATTGTCATGCCCTTGATAGGTATAGTGTGTGGCCCATATGTGGCGCAATTGTGTTAGCCTAGTCCAGAAGGAGTGGACCGGTTTTGAGCTTGTGAACGAGGGATATTGGAGCTTTCCCCATCCTTAGCAGGCGGAGTAGAGATACCCCATTGTCGGGGCAGTTTCCGTGCATCTGTTGGTGAATATAGGATATATTTTTGCCCCTGATGCGTGATTTGTAAGGTGGCAGGGAAGAACCAGTTGTACAAAATCTTTTTCTCTCTAAGATCTGCTGTAATGGGTGCGAACTGTCTGCAACGGGCTAGAGTGGTAGCCGAGAAGTCGGCGTAGATGATGATGTGGGCGAATGGATCAGGGAGCTTGCCTGCTTTAAGAGCTGCAGCCATGGCTCTGTCTTTAATATGGAAAAAATGAATTCTGGCCAATACATCCCTTGGGACTGAATCCGGAAGGGAATTGGCTTTAGTTATACTATGAGCTCTGTCAATGACCAGATCACGGGCATTTTCCACAGGAAGGAGGGTTTTTAGCAATTGAAGTAGGTATTGTGAGAGTTCAGGAGGAGTAATTGTTTCAGGAATAACTCTGAATTTCAGGTTGTTCTTCCTGGGCCTATCTTCGAGGTCTGTGACCTTGTTTTTCACCCATTGTATGTCAGCATCGCGTTCTTGATAACCATCCACTAGGACATTATGGGCAGAGACGCATTCCCTCACTTTCTGTTCTGTGATATCCATTCTGCCCTCTAATTGTTCCACCTGCACCTGTAGTGCTGACACGGAATTACATAATTCAGCCTGCAGATCATTTTTTAGTGATAGCAGCATCTCTTTTAGAGTGGACTCTGAGGCAGGGTGGTCAGAGGTGGGGAATGCCGCAAGTGAATCTTGTGGGATCTGTGTAAGGTCACTGTTCTCTGGTGAAGAGAACTGCTTTTTAATCACGGGACCCTTGGTTGCTGGTGAGGCAGTTGGAGAATCTGCTGGGTGCTTGTTAGACTGTTTTTCATCCAGTCTGTGGTTCTGTAAGTGAGGCTCCTGGCTGCCGGGATGTGTGTTCAGCGCTGTGGAGGGTGAGGGAGAAAGGTCCATGCTTCCTCCGTCGCCATCTTGGATCTCCTCACAGCCTGTGCCCGGGAAGAAGTCTGTGAGCTTTCTGGGCTGTCCCAATCCGGGATTGCGGCGAGCAGAAATTCCCCCGTGACATCCTGGAGGTCGGCGGAAGTCACTGGTTGTTTTTTCAGGGCTTGAGGCGCTGTATAGTAGCTGGCCGGTGTTTCTCCCCGTCGGAGCTCCCGGTTTAAGCGGCCATCAACTCGAGCGGCCAAACCACGCCCCCCATATATTGATTTAGTTATATGTTATCTAGTGCTACCTAATAATTTGTTCGTTCTGCCTGTGTCACTGGCCATACAGCTGGTCATCAGACTCCGCCCCCTTGGAGGACGGATCTCTGGCATATTAGTGTATATATTCAATGGCAATGTGAGGAGATACAGTTTTGCCCCAGTTAAAGACCCCTTAGTGTCGAAACCGGTCGGGCCAGCATTTCTTGTATCCCACATTGCTCTTATCTTTATTTATTATTTACTTGTTTTTTGTGATCACTTTTATTACCTTGGAGTCTACCATTTTTTTGACCTGCACCATTGGAGTCCTTCTCCTTTCCTCTGTGTTATATGATTACTTCCTGGAGCCTTCACTGAACAGCTTCGGAGACGGCTATCAGGCTGGGGAGCACTTGGAGTCTGAACGGTTCAGGAGCCGAAGATATTACCTTGAACCAGGTCCCATTCATCTGTGTCCAGCACTCGAGCAACCTCCGATGAATACAGCACAAGATCCCAAGCTTGTTTGACCCCTCTGTCGTACGACATTCGGGGTCCATCACAGCTGGTAAGAGTACCCATTTACTTTTCGAGTTTCATTGTTATTGACTACAGACAAGCCTTACACCATTTTTCCAAGATTGGGACTACCTCCGTCAGAGGGACACAAAATTCAACACTCTTGTGGACACTTTTTTCACCTACTTACTGGGCTATATTTAGTCTAGCCAATATGTTTTGGTTTTACATTTAGTTTTTTACTTATACTTTTTAATAGCGCTACACTGTCACTGTATTATCTAATTTGAACTTTGTATGTTTAAGTGTTAGCAGCTTTTTCTCACTTACCCCATTATAGCGCAGTCCTTTTCTTCACCTCCATTCTTTGGACGTTGTCCGGGCAGTCAAGGTTTATCTGTCTAGATCTGCGGAGATCTGAGGATCCGACTTTTTTTGTTTTTGTTTTACCAAAAGGACCCAAGAAGGGGCAGGCAGCTTCCATTGCCAATTGGGTCTGTCAATTGGTCATTCAGCCCTACGGTCTGAAACATAAAGCTCCTCCCTTTAGGCTAAAAGCTCATTCTATCAGGGGTGTAGGAACCTCCTGGGCTTTTCGCCATAAGGTATCTGTAGCTCGGATTTGTAAGGCTGCCCCCTGGTCTTCAGTGCACACGAAAACAAAATTTTATCAAGTGGATGTTCGAGCAGCCAAGGATTCGGCTTTTCGGCTGCAGTGTACTGCGGGCTGCTGTATAAGTTCTGATGGCTATTGTTTGGCAGTGTGTATCCCTCCCCTCAAGGCTATTGCTCTGGGATGTCCCAGCAGGTAATTACTATTAGCCTGACTCTGTGTCCCATGATGTATGAAAAAGAAAATAGGATTTTTACGTCCTCCTTACCTGTAAAATCCTTTTCTTTGAGTACATCATGGGACACAGAGATCCCTCCCCTCTTTTTTGAGGATTTGGTGCTTTCTACAGAACTAAAGTACTTCCTGTATGGGAGGGGTTATATAGGGGATCACTTCCTGTCTGTAGACCTTTGGTCTACCAGTGTCCATTCACCTAATGGTAATGAATATTAGCCTGACTCTGTGTCCCATGATGTACTCAAAGAAAAGGATTTTACTGGTAAGTATGATGTAAAAATCCTATTTTTGCCATTACAAAAAAATTGCAAAATGAGTGATGGGTATAAAGAGATTTAGTTGTAATTGCATAGAAGTGTCCTTCCTTGTAAACAGTGCAGTTATGTTATGCCACTAAATCTCTTAACTGCTGTCAGTCTGGTTGCACTGATATCACTGTAAATTGGGGATAAAGGTGTACCCTTTTACAAAGGACAGACAGCAGGACCTTTGTGCCTGGAAACACCTTATTTGGTCTTAGTAGATTTGTGTATAGATGCAAATTTTTGTTTATGTACGGTAAATGTGGAATCAGTATAATTATATAACGTGTATAAAGAGATTTCAGGATAAGTTCAAGTGTCCCTTAATGTAGACCGTGCAGTTATCTCATACCCACGCATGCACCATACACCTCCCATAGTAGTATAGTGTCTGAACGGAACGATATCTTTGATCAGAACTATATTAGCGTCCCCAATAATTTAGGGTTCCCAAAAACGCAGGGTTAGCGGGATCAGCCCAGATACCTGCTAGCACCTGCGTTTAGCCCCTCCACCCAGCCTACCCAAGTGCAGTATCAATCGATCACTGTCACTTCCAAAACACTAAACACATACCTGCAGCATTCGCAGAGTCAGGCCTAATCCCTGCGAATGCTAAGTTTTTTTGGTAGTGTTTAAAGCCGTCGCTGACAGTCAGATGCACCTTTTTTTTTTTTTTTACTGTGAGTCTCACTAGTTTACCAGTAAATTTAGATGTCAAAATGTCCAATCGAAGGTACACTAGTGAAGAGGCCTACACGTTTCTGAGCATGACAGATGAGAGTGAAAAGGAACTCACCCATCTGTCAGATTCAGGCTCAGAATACAAACCTGTGGACAGCAGCGACACCCTGACAGATAGCTCTGACGATGGAGTAGTGGTCCCTGCCAAGGTCAGGCGTACCCGACCCCGTTCTCCTGCTGTTGTTGAGGTGCAAGAACCGCAGGGCTCTCATATGGAGCAGAGAGCCAGCAGTACTAGTGCCGCTCATCCTGGTGAACTGGCAAGCACCAGCGGCCTAGTACATCCATGTCGTACATCCAGTACTGCAGTAACATGTGACGTGGCAAGTCCCATAAGTGCAGTTCAAGCTGGTGAGGTGGCTAGCACAACCAGTGTCCCGCAGCCACCAAGAAGACAAAGACAGGCCTGTGGAGCCCATAGTGCCCTTCCTGCTGCATTTGCCAATCCGAATTGGGAGCCCACTGCTTCAGCAGCAGCACCCGTACTTCCCCCATTCACTATCCAACCCGGAATTCAGGTGGAAACAGTTGATTTCACGGAAGATCCCTATAGATCTATTGTGGACCAAAGCAATTTGTATGCTGGTCAATTAATCGCCGCTAATCCCCAGTTGACCCTTGCCAGAGATTAGAGACCTATTACGGTCTCCGAATTTAAGACCTTGCTGGGCCTATCCCTCCTCATGGGCATAACTAAAAAAGTGAGCTATTTACATGCAATACGAGACGTGTTTCACGCATGCGGCTGAGTAGTGCTTACACCCAGCATCAGGTTCAGTGTGGCTCGTAGGATTTTTTATTTTACTTAGGGTGCATGTATAGCCAGGACATTTTCTTAGTTTTGGGTAGGGAAGAGTCACTAAATGATAAAACACGCTCCAGCTCTCAATCCAAGGAAGCTCCATTCCTGAAGACGCTGGAAACTGAAACTAGTCGGGGATCCACACACGCTGTCCCTTACGGTTTTGTCTGACCTAGGACTTCTGGACGCTGGTCTCCTGCTAGTAGAGCAGTGGTGCTAACCTACACAGTGGCTGTTTGTATAGAGAATTTTATATTATAAAATAAATATTTGGGTTTTAAGCGCCATACTTTATTTGGTTGTCACATAATTATGATGCTTCTGAGTGTACAGGGTCACTTGTTTACTGGGTGTGCTCCTTCACTGCGTGGTTTGTTCCTTCTGCTACAGAACATACCAGCTATTGGGAGGAACTGCTGCATGCAGCAGGTGAAATGGGTATTGGACCCAGGTGACCAGTCAAATAATAGCAGTGGCCAGGTAGCAGTGAAGGAACATGGTTTCAAGACAGTCTGCCAGAAAAAGTTTGGTGTAGTGTCTCTTCTTTTAGAAGGCAGGTGCTGACAAGTTCACTTTAAGAAGGTTAAAAATTAGAACTAGGCAAATATGGACTTGTAAAACCTACCACAGAAACTGGGCTTATTAAAAAATAGATCAGAATATAGGTGTGAATACAATATGAATGTTGGTATTGATGGATACTTGGATTTTTGCTTAACCACTTCTGATCATTATACGGCAGTACTTTGAAGTGGAATATCGTTGTTATGGCACCAGCTAGCTGCCATAACCCCGGTATCCACTTCTTCAGCGGGCGGTCCATTTTCAGATAAAAGTGGTCTCAGCAGCAAATTCGGCGCATGATCACTTTTATCGGTGATGGGAGAGGGCCCCCTCCTGGTGCCCTCCGCCTCTTAACGGAGCCAGCAGCAGAGGCAATCGGATCCTGTCCCCTCTTTGGTATGGATCTGAGTGAGGGGAAGATGGCCCCCCACCCGGCTCTATACCTTTGCAACAGTGTACAAATAAAGAGTAAAATAAATAAGAAATAATAATTTTAACACGCCCTGTCCCGCCGATCTCGCGTGCAGAAGCAAACGCATACATGAGTAGCGCCCGCTTATGAAAACGGTGTTCAAACCACACATGTGGGGTATCACCGCGATCGTTAGAACAAGAGCAATAATTCTAGCCCTAGACCCCCTCTGTAACTCTAAAGATGCAACCTGTAAAATTTTTTAAAGGTCGCATATGGACATTTTTAAGGATAAAATTTTGTGGCCATTCCATGAGCGGGCACAATTTTGAAGCAGAACATGTTGGGTATCAATTTACTCGGCGTAACATCATCTTTCACAATATAAAAAAATTGGGCTAACTTTACTGTTGTCTTAATTTTTAATTCAAAAAAGTGTATTTTTCCCCATTCCGTCTTTCAGGACAGCACCATAGAGAGACCTTGGCTCCTCCCTTCCCAGGAAACACCGCCTTAAACTTTAGGTTTTAAGTCCCACCGTCCTGCCAGCCCCTCAGTTCTGGTGTTTCCTCCGGTGGGGAGACACCGCTTGGAGCCAGGGGCTAAGACAGCCAGGGAGGCTGAGCCTTTAAAGGAAGGGGGAGGAGGTGGGGGGGACCAAGGTCTCTCTCTCTCTCTCTCTCTCTCTCTCTTTGCTACAATATTTTGGTGCAGCTTATGAGGCTAGGGAGCCTGGGTACCTTAAAAAGTGGCACATCGCGCTCCCCCAGTTTCTCCTGGCGAGGCAGTAAGCTGGAGGGGTCCGGTCTTCTGAGTCCAGGGGCGACACAGAGCGGAGGTGCTAAGGACCGCCCTGCAGGAAGCAGCAGCGTGGGAGCTCAGAGCGCTGGGTCGGAGGGCGGGTGACGCCATTTCCGGTGGGAGGTCAGCACTTCCGCCCGACCCGCGGCTTCCGGTTCCGACCGCGAGGTAGAAGAGCGGACCGTGCGCTGGCTGGTGCTGCCTCATTTTCGCTGTGGGGACAGCACACAGAGGCAGGGAAAACCACACTAATCCTCAGCAGGATGTCGGAAGCAGAGGCTTCACGAACTGCACCTGGAGAAGCCTGCACCAGCCATTCTAAGGTAAGAGGAACCCTGGGGTAGTGTTCCCTTACCGTCTTCCTGTAAGCTCCACAGGTGTCTTTTCGCCCCACACTTCCAAGAAAAGATGTCCTTCATGCAAAGCCACGATGGGGGAGTCTTGGGCCAAACCACTCTGCAGGGAGTGTATAGAGGGGTTGGTGAGGGAACAGGCAGTGGAACAATCCATGGAGTTAGCAGCGTCTGTCAAGGAGCTTTCTGGTACTATGCAATCCTTCAAGGCCCTTTTTGCTAATTTCCAGCTGCCTCAGCCCCAAGCTAATCCTCCACCAGCACAACAGGGTATTGCCCCAAATTTAATGGACGCTCCCTCTGGTAGTGGAGAGAATCCAGGGGGCTCCAGAGAGGAGATAGAGGAGCCTGATAGTGTTTCCTCAAACTCCCAAGGGGAGTCGGAGGGGGAGGAAGTGGATGGGGATTCCACAAAAACCTCTCGCTATAAACTCTCTCTGGAAGAGGTGGAGGAGCTCTTGGGAGCTATCCATACCACCTTAGGAATCCAGGAGGAGAGGAAAAAGTTGTCACTCCATGACCAGATGTACAAGGGCCTAGGGGAGCACAAAAGGAAAGTGTTTCCGGTCCATGATGTCTTGGTGGATGCCATCAAAAAAGAGTGGCAGGATCCAGAGAGGAAACCGTTCTTTTCAAGAATGTTGAAACGAAGGTTCCCTTTTTCAGAAGAGGAGGCGCTAGTATGGAACAAATCTCCCAAACTTGACGCTGCCTTTTCACAGGTCTCTAGGCATACTGACCTGGCCTTTGAGGACATGGGGGCGCTTCCAGATCCCATGGACAAAAGGATGGATTCACTCTTAAAGAAATCCTGGGATTCCTCCCTGGGGAACCTCAAACCTGCCATGGCGTCCACAGTGGTGGCACGGAACATGGAGTTTTGGTTGACACAAATTAGGGCACACATAGAGGCAGGAACGTCTAAAGAAACGATTCTGTCATCTTTCCCGATGCTCCTGAAGGGAGTAGCTTATCTTGCGGATGCATCGGCTGAATCAGTGCGTATGTCCGCAAGATCGGCTGCATTATCCAATTCAGCAAGAAGAGCTTTATGGCTTAAAACGTGGCAAGGGGATAACGCTTCAAAAGCCAAGCTCTGCGGAATCCCTCTCACGGGGGACTTGTTGTTTGGGCCAGGCCTGGAGGCCGTCTTGGATCGGACAGCCGACAGGAAAAAGGCATTTCCTTTAAAAAGGAAATTTACAGAGACTAAAAGAAAGTCTCGCCCTTGGAAAAAGGCTGATCCCCCAAAAACCGAACAGCAAAAGAAGGTTTGGGGACAGAAGGGCAAAGGGCGTGGGGGGGCTATTTTTCGCCCTCCTGAACAGCCCAAGAAGTCAAAGTGACAGAACTACGGTGGGAGGGAGATTGGGGGGCTTCCTCCCACAGTGGGAGATTATCACCTCCAACCAGTTCGTATTGGGGATTATAAGAAGAGGGTACTGGTTGGAGTTTTCAAAACCTCCACCTTTCAGACTCCTGGTCACCGAGCTGCCAAAATGTGCAGAAAGATCATCAGCTCTTCTTTCCTCCCTACAAGAGTGGGAGGAACAGGAGGTAGTGGTTCGAGTTCCAAAAGGAGAGACAGGCAGAGGCTTCTATTCCCACATCTTTGTGGGCCGCAAGCCGTCGGGGAAATTCAGGCTTATCCTGAATCTGAAGCCTCTGAATGTCTCGATCACCTACAGAAGGTTCTGGCGATAAATACCAGGGAGGGGGTAGTGCACCTTCAGTTCAGGGCCCTCCCCTTCGGGCTATCCTCTTCCCCCCCGCATCTTCACCAAAGTAATGGTGGAAGTCCTGGCCTTTTTGCGACTCAGAGGCATCTCAGTAGTCGCATACCTGGACGACCTGCTCCTGTTTGCCTCTTCTCAGGAACAGTTGTTGCAGGATCTGCGGGTAACAAGAGACATCCTGGAAAACCTAGGGTGGCTCTTGAACATGGAGAAATCCAACTTAGTCCCATCTCAAAAGGTGATTTTTCTGGGCTACAGATTGGACTCAACAGTGCAGAGAGTTTTCCTTCCTCCAGAAAAAATCCAGAAGGTAGACAGGGCAATGTTGTTACTCCAGGGCAGCCATCAGATATCGGTAAGAAAGGCTATGTCTGCCTTGGGATTACTGACAGCTTCGCTTCCAGCGGTACAGTGGGCAGGGTTACATTTTCGCCCTTTGCAACTGTTTATCCTGAGGGTATGGGACCACAGTCAGGGGTCCTTAGACTTCCTGATAAAGGTACAGAGGCAGGTGAAGAGATCACTGGTGGTGGAGAAAGGGGACCAATCTGTCACAAGGTTTGGATTGGGTCCTACCGGTGTCCAGGAATGTTACCACTGATGCCAGTGCCACAGGTTGGGGTGCTAATCTAGATTCCCGGATGGCTCAGGGTATCTGGCTGAGAAGGGACGCAAGGAGGTCCTCGAACTGGAGGAAACTGAGGGCCATAGCTTTGGCTCTCAAGGCCTTTCAGAAGGAAATCCAGGGCCAGCATGTGCGAGTCCGATCGGACAACTCTACCGCAGTAGCATACATAAACAGGCAGGGGGGTACCAAGAGCAGATCCCTGTGGGTCCTGACAGAATCCATTCGCAAATGGGCAGAAACAAATGTCCTGTCCCTTTCGGCAGTACATTTGAAGGGGGAACAAAATCAGGTGGCGGACTTCCTCAGCAGAAAGACACTGAGAGAAGGCGACTGGGTTTTGAACCAGGAGATTTTCGAGGCGGTTTCTCGGAAGTGGGGAAGGCCATGTGTAGATCTCTTCGCCTCAAGAGAAAACAGGAAAACTCCTCTTTTCTTCTCCCTGAACAAATGGGATGGGGCGCTTGGAGTGGACGCTCTGGCTCAGAAATGGGCTTTCTCCAGGTGTTATGCCTCCCCCCCCCCTGTACTGATTCCAGCAGTGTTGAGAAATTCCGGGGGGAGAGCACGACTCTGATTCTGATTGCGCCCCATTGGCCCAGGAGGCCTTGGTTTTCCATCCCGAGGAGCCTAGCGGTGGAACCACCTTGGATCCTGCCAGTCCAGGAGAACCTTCTTTCTCAGGGACCGGTCTATTGTCCTCAGGGGGAGCGCTGGAACCTCGCAGCCTGGCTACTGAGGAGGAATTGCTGAGGGGCAGGGAGTTTTCAGATCGTTTAATTAAAACCCTCCTAAGTTGCAGGAAAAAGGAAACGTAAGTTATCTACCAGAAGGTATGGAAGCGCTTTGATAGCTGGTGCTCAGAAAGTTCCTTTGATGTACGCAGCTCCGTAGCAGTTTTAGAATTTCTTCAAGCAGGGGCGGATAAAGGGTTGGCCCTTAGCACCTTGAAAGGATAAGTATCCACCTTGAGCGTGTTTTTGGAAAAACAGCTAGCTACGGACCCGTGGATAGTCAGGTTCTTTAAAGCATTAAGCAGACGGAGACCTGTTAGAGTCCCCCCCTTTCCGGTATGGGATCTTTCATCAGTGTTACAGACACTCACGGGGGAACCCTTTGAGCCAGTTGAGTCCTGTAAGTTAAATTTGATCACCCTCAAAACGGTGTTTTTGGTGGCGATCACTACGGCAAAAAGGAGAGTGAGCGAACTAGAAGCCCTCTCTATTAGGACACCTTTTTTTCAGGTGTTTCCGGACCGTGTGGTTTTTAGAACCGATCCGGCCTTTTTGCCAAAGGTGGCCTCGGGGTTCCATAGAGGCCAGGAGATTATTTTGCCTACCTTCTGTTCGAATCCTGTGAGGGAACAGGAACACATTTTTCATAAACTGGACGTTAGAAGGTGCGTCCTTCAGTACTTAGATATTACAAAACCGTTTAGGAAGTCTGATTCCTTTTTTGTATTATTTTCCGGGTCTAAAAAAGGTAGCAAGGCCTCTAGGCGTACGATAGCCAGATGGTTAAGGGCAGCTATCACACAGGCTTACGTTTTCAGGGGATTAGACCCCCCAGAGGGCATTAAGGCCCATTCCACCAGGGCAATGGCAACTTCCCAGGCAGAATGGGCTGGTGCATCTCCAGAGCAGATCTGTAGGGCTGCAACGTGGTCCAGGTTTGACACATTCGTGAAGCACTACAGATTGGATCTTCTGTCTGCAAAGGACCAAGCCTTTGGTCGTAAGGTGCTGCAGGCAGTAGTCCCACCCTAAGGTAAGGTGCTCGCTTATCCTCTCTATGGTGCTGTCCTGAAAGACGGAATGGGGAAAAATGGAGTTACTTACCGGTAACGTCTTTTTCCAGGAGTCTTTCAGGACAGCACAGATACCCACCCATTTTTTGGACTTTACTTAAGAGTTCATCACAGGAGAACATCAGGTAAGATAGAGATTATTATGACGTGTTCTTGTGTCTCCCCAGCTGTCCGGAGGTACTCTTGAAGAACTGAGGGGCTGGCAGGAAGGTGGGACTTAAAACCTAAAGTTTAAGGCGGTGTTTCCTGGGAAGGGAGGAGCCAAGGTCTCTCTATGGTGCTGTCCTAAAAGACTCCTGGAAAAGGACGTTACCGGTAAGTAACTCCATTTTTTCCAAAAGAAAGTGCGCTTGTAAGACCGCTGCGCAAATACGGTGTGACAAAGTTATGCAACGACCGGCATTTTATTCTCTAGGGTGTTAGAAAAAATATAATGTTTGGGGGTTCTAAGTAATTTTCTAGCAAAAAAAACCTGAATTTAACTTGTAAACAACACGTTTTAAAAATAGGCCCGGTCTTAAAGTGGTTAAAGGGTAAATTCACCCTTTTTGAAAAATTAAAAGGTGAACTAAAATCAAACGAAAGGTCTGTGTTCAAATTATACAGTCTTTGCAATAAAGTGCAAGCTTCCTGATGACGTTAGTCAGCTTCCAAAATGCATAGAGGCTGTATGTCCATTCTCCACTGACGTCAGGGGCCCCCATTGCGTAATTCCACTTTATTATAAAAGCACACAAATTGGTTAACACACACTCAGGTTGTATGTAACAGATGAGTACATAAAACCCGGAAGTTCTGCCATGGCGTGCGTGCCACAGGCTGGACATGTTTATAAATTTTTGCATCAAAAACTGTTGAAAAGGGTTTGGGTTTTTTTTTTTTTAAGCTGACTAATTTAAAACTGTGTGGGGGGTGTTTTTGTTGTATAATAGTGTTGAGGTCATGACTGAAATTCCTCCACACCACTTTAAACCAGATAGGAGAACAGTCATGTTGGAACAGAGAATTGCTTTCTCAAATCATTTCCACGATGTTGGAATAAAATTGTTTTTAATACTTTTCATTGGAAATAATGGAACTCTATAATTGTGAGGGGGCGTCCAAATACTTTGGCTCCATAGCATAGGTGTGATGGTCAAGTGTCCACAAACCTTTGGTCATATAGGGTATTACTATCAGCATCAAGCAGCAATTGAAACAAAAAAAATAAATCATGGGCTGCATAAAAAGGTAACAACTTGTTTTACTAATATATTTTGTTAATGTATTCCTGCCTTTTTGTAAATCACTTGCAAGACCATATCTAGAATATGGGTTGCAATCTTGGACCCCACATTGTAAAAGGATTTAGGAGTTTTTAAGATGTTTCAGAGGCAAACAACTAAGTTTAATAAACATATGGAAAATCTTACATTGAAATATTAAAAAGCATGTTTGGAAATTAGCAAAAAAAAAAAAATTTTAAAAATAGCTGGGTGACTTTCTCACAACTGTTATTACTCAGTTATAATTCTTTAAAGAGAATTTTTCACATGTCCATTTAGGGCAAAAAGAACAGTTTCCTACTAGCCCACTCCCAAATCACCTATTGTCTCTGTAGTTGTGTTTTACCCCACCTCTCAGTTGCACCTTTGCAAGCAAATATCTGCCATTTTGGTATATGAGGGAACATGTGATCTTCTCCCAGGATGCAGTGCTACAAGGCGTTTTTAAGCCTGGATCACATGTCCCACCTTGTCCTGAGGAAGCCGGTGTTTAGGGGCGGACAAAACATAACAGTGGCATAACATCATCACGTCTGGCCAGTAGGGCTCTATGTCCATCAAACCACCAAGCTACCTCTGCTGCAGGGGACTGTTACATATCAGGAACCGGAGATTGACTATAAGCCTGAAAAGGGGATTGGCACTTAGAAGCCAACACTGGCATTCTGCATTGACTCTGCCTGGTCCAGGAGGAGTGATGAGTATACCCACTATGGACATTTTAGATTCAATGCAGTGGATGAGAAAGACCTTGCTGGGGTAAAATGTGAAGTGCGGCAGGTGATACATGGAATTGAATATACAGTATGTTTATCCTGCCGCTGCCTCTTTCATTCTGCTGTTGCAGCTAGTATGCATGGCTTTGTCCCTGTGTGCTCTTTGCTCTGCTACAGTCAGCAAGAATACCTTTAATCATTTTTATTGTGGGGGCATGCACCCTGCTTCCATGTGGTGTTGCTCAGGTCCAGCAACCAATCACTAGGTTTGAGCACGCCCACACTTTTCCACTGACACTCTAATGTAATGGGGCATCTCCTGATTTCTCGCCTGCATTTCCTCGCTGCCCATTATTATTTATTTTCATGAATATTACATGAAATTTTGTTTTATATCCGATCAATGTGTCAAATGTGCTAGGTGTGTGCCACTTAAAATACCCCCAATATACTTATTTTATCATGTTTCTAATGTGTACGGCAAATGAAAAAATGCCTATAGTATGTTTTTTTCTACTACATCTTCTGAAAATCAATGATCCCCATTGAAATCTATGATAAGTTAGTGTGGCTTGGTATCTGAGAAATACACTGAAAAAAGGCAGCTGTTAAATCTCCCTTATCTTGAAATATTATTTGATAGTGTACATTACATTAAATGAAAGCTATTCTCAGTTAGTGGAAACAGCTAGCAGAATACTAAACGGGAAGATTCTGCTTGGCAAAACATTCCTGCTCATGTCAGTGGGTGTACAGAGATGAACAAGGGCTCTCCATACACAGAGATGAGCAGGGGCTCCCCATACACATTTTTCTCTCCAAATTTTTCATATTTATACATAACATCAGAATATATTACATGGGTATAAATGATGCATGACCTGATAAGATTATAGTGCAGGCTGTTGGATGCAAGTTTTACATTAGACGTAATCTAATCTGAAAAATTTCAGTTTTAGCATGTATAGATTTCTGTGCCTGTATGAAGCTTTGTTGATTGCCTGGCAAAATGTTATTTTGTCTGAAAAAAAAGATTACCCTGTCTAAGAATCACCTTCAGATAAATAACAGCATTTTCTGTTACAATAAACTCTATAATTTGCAATTGTGCTGTTAATTTTTCACCCTTTTACTATTTCTTTTACAAAACAAAGATTAGGAAAAAATACTTTTAAATGTATAGTGCTAGTTAGGCGTTGGCCACTTGATGGAGACATTTCCTTTTGTTTGTTTGCCTGCTGTGAACAGCTCGCTTTTCTGCTTTAGCAAAAGATAATTTAGTGCAACTGAGATTTACATTGCAGTTAAAGATTAATAGCAATGCAAATGTATGTATAACCTCTTGAGATGCTCACCTCTCACCCTAATTAGTCCAGGCATTGATCCAGTGGGTAAAAAATTATATCTATGAAAGCCAAATGCGTCACTGGTAAAAACTATTGTGTTGTTATACAACAATGAAGAATATCGCACAAGAATAGAGCTGGGAAGAAAGCCCTGTGTCTAAGCAGAATGGTCACTGTCCTCATTTATTACATGGGCTGTATAAATTATTTCTGACCTTTTTCAAATATCCCAACAATTAAGAGATATGCATAAGCTCCCTGTTCCTTTGAAACATAAGAAGTGCATTTTGAAAGTGTTCACATCATTGTGTTATTTTAGCTGTGATTTATTCATGAGACATTTCTTGGAATGAATCCATTGATCAATACAAAGAGATGTGTGCCTTTCTAAAGGCTGGCAGAATGCAATTATGTTTTGAACTAGAGCCAATTTTTATTGGGGGGGGGGGGGATACAATGTCTGCATGGGAAAAGGAGTTAAAGGGGCTCGTAAACGATTAGTATGCAGTTCTCATTAAGCATTGGAGTTTTTTTTTTTTTTTTGTTCTATCCTCCACTTCTTTGCATATTGCTTTTCCATCTGACTCTCATTAGAAAAGCATCACATGCAGTCTCAAATACCTTCTTGTTTTCTTTCTTCACAGCTCGCTATTGTTAATTTCAAAGATCCTTCCAGCAGCCTTTCAGTGTCACTATTACTTCAGCAGTCATCTTCACTTTTCATCCTGGGAAAGGTCTATTAATATGTTTATTGTATATCCATGTCAGTGCCTCTTCTGTTGACTGCTCTGTATTCCACAAGCTGTCTTTTATCCTACTGATGGCAAGAAACTGTGGGGACAATAATGGTAAATGTATATATGTGTAGTAAATCTTATCTATATCTATCTATCTATATACTCAGGGTTTTTTTTTTCTTGGAGAATAGGTGCAGGAACTCCCCTCATCTGAGTCACCACACACAACAATAGACTCCCCCAGCACCAATGGACTCCACCCCAACAACAATAGATTCCCTGCAGCAGCAGCGAACCACCCACAACAAAATATCACACCCAATAACAAAATATCCACCCAAGCAACATCAGACCCCCCAGCAGCAACAACAGATCTCCCAGCAGCCAGCATCAATAGATCCTCCAACAGCCAGTAAAAATAGACCCCTCCCTCAACAGTAGATCCCTTCCAGCAACATAAGACCCCCCCAGCTCTGTGGGTCTATTGATACACAGTGTGTGGCTCAACCGTGCCCCCCCCGCTCCTTCCTCACTGGCTGCTCTCTCTAAGCCAATGAGGAGGGAGAGCCCCTGAATCAAAATTGGGCTTAGGAAGTATCAAGGGGGGGGGGGGGGCAGGAAGCTGCATGCAGAATGTTTTTTACCTTAATGCAAATGCAAAGAGAATAAACTAATATGCACCTTTTATATTCTTGTTAAACATAAGGTGGTCTATCTTTTCCTAATCTCTACTTATATTACCTAGCCTGCCTGATATATTATTCCTGATATTGGTGAACCACCGAACCACAAAAGTTGTGGTCGCTCATGGAAAGTTCCATTCTCCCATCTAAACAACTGAGAACTTTCCTCCTCGCAATATTAATGGTGGACACGCTTCCTGAGTCACAATACCCATTGATAAAAGCTGCCTCTAAGGCTTTATGCAAAATGGCTAAGCTCCCTATCACTAGCTCCCCATCAAATTCAATACCACTCCCTATAAAATATCTAGAAAGCCACATTTCACATTTGAATTTTTTTCTCATGGTCCCATTTAGGCTTTAGAAATGTTCAATATGACTGGTGAATTGACCCAGCTTTATAATTCCACCTCACCTCTGCTAAAAAGCATTTATTTTTTCTATGAAAAACTCTTGTTTATTTTCTTAAACTACCACAGTACAAAAATGGGAACATGAGCTGGGCCACACTTATCCAGCAACCACTTGGCAAGCAGCCTTTAAAACAACTTATAAGGCCTCATGCACATAGGCTATTTTGAAAACTCTCCTAAAAACCTTTCCTCCTGGCAGCAAAGTTTTGGCAGAAAAAACGCCTTACGCTTGTAAGTGTGTATAAAGTGTTAAGGCACATTTACAGGCATCAAGCACTTGGGCATTAATTCATTTAATTGGCTGTCACGCGAAATCACAAACCTTGTGTTGACCATAAGCAGATGACGGTAAGCCCGCTCTTAGCGGGACTTCCATGAATTTCCTCCCAATACTGCCTGGCAACTGTTTGGCAGCACCCCGCGGCAGGTGCCACTCTACAGGTTACCATGTATATCTTCCAGTACTTGGATAACGAGCATTGGAGACCCCCAATTTGGTGAGATGTTGTGACAACATCGTTATAGACTTGTCTATTTCACTGATAATTTTAGACGTCTGTGGAACCTTGACATGACATCTCAATTTCACTCCTCATTTGACTTCTTCCGTCGTTCCCAATTCATTGCCCATCTCCAATCCCTTCTGTTTAATCCTCACACACTACCCCAGCCAACTCCCCTTGCACAGACCTGCCTAGATGGCCATTCTCTATCTCATTTCTTTGCCCTTATAATTGACTTGGACGATATGCCAGAATTCCCCTTCTTGTATCATTGAGAACGAGATCTCAATACCTCTTCATCACAAGTCCAAAGGGAGAGAATCCTCTTTTCTCACAAAGCTTCTCTGGCCAACAGATACCAGGAGTTGGCTAAAGAATTCTCACGCTATGGTATAGAACCCAAGCAAAATTACACTGTATGTTTCCCCAGGTACCTAACACGTGTTGCCACTGTGGGGTATCTGAAGGGACACTCCTTCATATCTTCTGGAACTGCTGGAAACCTGACACCTTTTGGGATGAGGTAGAAAATACCATCAAGGCCCTAAAGGGAGTGACCCTTAACAAAAACCCAGCTTCTTACCTCCTGAACGATACTCCTTTATGTAATAGGAAATTGAAAAATTCCCTACTTAAACACCTACTACTCACTGCAAAGGCTTGTATTCCGGCATTATGGAAAAGCGCAAGCCCCCTAACCATAGCCCATTTAAGGGCGAGGATAGAGGAGATTCAGGAAATGGAGAACCTCACCATGATTCTGAAGGTAAGGGATGACAATTACTAGAAAGTTTGGACTCCCTATTTCTTTTGCAGAGATCAGACCTTGCTCCTCAATGATGACCTGCTTTCCATTGCCCCTGTAATGACATCTATTGAGACGAAACATACGTCGGGTCAGAGGACTTAGTAGTGACATCAGCACGCCCACTGGGGCGCAGGACGATCATTTCTGAATGCCTGATTTATTCATTTTACTTGTGAGTAAAATACTGTCCTTTTAATAAATGTCTTAAGCTGGGAAATTGCACAATGAGCGATTGTGTTCCTTTTTAATACACATGCCTGGTTAATGAATCGCAACAACTAACTGGCCGCATTATCGGGTGATTTGTATGTCGCAACTAACTTTCGGATCCTGTGAAGAAAGTGTTACCCACAAACCCAGAGTGGGGGGTGTTGCCCACTAACACGTGGCTAGACCTAGTTTGGGGTCTTCTCATCTGGTAAGTATCCATTCATCATTATACTGTATGTATGTTTGAGTATATTCACAGTGCAACATATTTTTTTTTGATTCTCATGGCTAGTGTCTGAATTATGTAACCTGATATGTGGAATTGTCCAAGAGGGGGAACATTTTTCTTTCATTTGATTTACCCCCTTTTTGCTTTCTATGATCCCCCTATGGGTTATTCTTTTCTGTACTATACCTGCTGTATAATCTATTTACATAAATGTAAACTATAAACATGGTCTCAGAATTCAATTCATAGGCCCCTTTCACACGGAGCAGAATTCATCCAAGCAGATCCACCTGCTCAGTGGAGAATCTCTCCGTTGATCCCCACTGAGCAGGCAGATGACAGGTCCGCTCCGCTATGCAGAGCGGCACGGACACGGCCCACTACTCTCTATGGGGCAGTCGGATGGAAACAGACTGCATGTCTGTTTACATTCAATCTGCTGGAGGGATGGCGAATATTTCCCCATCTGTTTTTAGAGGATCAGATTGGATGCCAGTGGGTGACAGCGGACACATATCTGCTGACCTCCACTGCCCTATAGAGAACAACGGGTGGTCCGATCGGATCCACCTGAAAAACGGACAGGTGGACCTAGTCGGTTCGCTGGTGTGAAAATGGACTTATTGATGAATGTTTCCAGCTCCTGGTCATTTTTAGCGACATTTATATTGACTGCATAGCTGGCCCTTTTGTTTGTGTATGCTCTCTGCATTATTAGTTGTGTTCTGTAATGCCTGGTCTTACTTGATCATATGAAGCTGTCATATTTTGTTTCCATTCTGTTTGATATTATGTTGTGGGATTCCTTGAACGCTAAATAATTTATAAAAGGTAATTCCACTTTTGTGTGAAAAAAAATAGCAAATAAAAAAATAATATAGCGTATGCAATTGCTGCACAAGCCATTTTGCAAGTGAATCTTATTAAAAATTACCTTTTTGTTTTCAATCTGCAGAAATGTAACTTGTGTGACTGGCCTATTGATTTTCCCCTGAAGTCTGCACTAAGATACAAATCAAAATTTGGGCATCCTACACATCAAAAATGTCATTTTTGTGAGATACTCAATAAGGGTTAATTACTTCTAAATGGATACAGACCCTGCATTTTCTCTTTAGAACGCTGCAACTACGTCAGCTGATTAGTACCGTAATTAAAAAGTCACTCTGCAGACAACAAACTAAAAAAAATATTTTTCTTCAGAGCAGAAACTAGTAAGAATCTGCAACAATTTTTGGTAAAATCCCTGCAATCTATATTAACCCTTTCCCTGACAGGTCCATACAGTGTATGGACCTACAGCACTGCTTCCAGCTGGTCAGGTCTGTATGCAGTACAGACTTGATTTCTCCTTCTGCTATAAGCTCATGGTCACTTCAGTGACCATGAGCTTTATAGTAAATCTGTTCAGCAGACGCTGCTGAACAAACTGATAGGTTTGATTAATAAGCCACTGATCAGAGCCATTTACCTGAAATGTGACCACTGCCACCCCTCTGCCCTGTGTCTCCTGCCCCTCCATCCACCTAAAATGGCCATCTGCCTACTCTAAAGCTCCCTCACCCTGCCACTTCACCTGGACTGATCTCCCCCCCCCCACAGCACCGATCCCCTCTCTCGCAAACCCAATCCTGATAGTTGTCGGCTTCCCCCCTGCCAACTTTGGGAGCTGCAGGGGCAGCCACAGAGGGATCTATTTGGCCAAACAGACCCCCCACTGATCCAATTCTCCTTCAGAGCCCCACACCCCTGCGTGAGACCTGGGCGCATCCCATCCCTGCAGCAGCTGGCCGGATCTCCCTCCTCCCCCTCATGTCGGCTGCAGCCACTGCTAGTGCAGGAGATAGATCGCTGTCAGGATGGAGAGCGTGGGGGGGGGCTGTGTTTACCAGCCCCTTCCTTTCCTGAAAGAATACATATAGAGATCAGTACTGATCACTTCTGTATTCTTTAATCACTGACACATAGTAAACTGTGTTTATTATTTGTCAGTTTGTGAATGAAATATAGCAAACGCTGTTCACTACATTTCATTTTATGCATGAATAGGAGTTTACTTACAGACTCCTATCTTATTCATCTACAGTGCAGCTGAGGCTGCAGAGAAAGGGACTGTCTTCAGTCCCTTTCTCTCTCTTAAAAAAGAGGGATTAAAGGTGAACACGACCCTCCATGGGCGTATGCTTTAGAATACCCCATGTGAACAAGGCCTTAGTAGGAATTTAGCAAGAGTCTTGTAAGTTATGCTGTGTGTGCAAATAGGTATTTTAGTGTTGTTTTCTTTTGTGAAAATAGCGATTTGATAAACATTTGCACAAATATTTCATAGCCTTAAATATCAATAGAACCTTCTTTATATTCTACTGGTTACATGCTTTCAGAAAATATATGGTTTAGGTGGTCTTTTACAAACTCTAAAAGCTGTAAGGGAAAAATGAAAACTCCAGATTTTCTAAGAAAATTGGTTAGTTAAATTTTTTGCATAAGTTCAATTTTCACCATTTCGCAAAAAGGCACAATTTAAAATGTACAAATATTTGTTATTTATATACAGGTTAAGGTTTTATATTTAGTTGGAATTTAGCAGGGATTTTGTAAAAATTGCTGTGTTTGTATCTGCTAGTAATGATTTTAGTGTATTTTTAGCAAAAATTTAGTTTTCATAAACATTTCTACAAATATTGCTGGGCCTTAAAAATCAGTAGCACCTTCTTTTTAATACGACAGGTCATGTGGTTTCAGAAAATATGACTTGGGTCTTTTACAAACCCTGAATGCTATAAGTGAAAAATTAAAACCTCACAGATTTTTAGAGAAATCTTTGCGTGTGTTCGATTTTCAGCATTTCGCAAAAAGGTGAAATTTAAAATTTACAAATTTTTTTATTAACTCAATACAGGTTAACCTTTCATGTCTAGCTGGAATTTTGTAAAATTTGCTCTGTTTTTATCTGGTAATAATGATTTTAGTGTATTTTCAGCAAAAATATTGCTTTGATAAACATTTGCGCAAATATAGCAGGGACTTAAATCAGTAGAACATTCTCTTTATTCTACTGGTCATATGCTTTCATAAATCAAAATGGTCTGGCCAGCTGAGTTTAAAAGTGGCCTGGCAGTGAAAAGGTTAATCACCTAGATGGAATGTTTTTCTTAACAAAAGTGATGTTACTCTTTAATATAACCAAGTACTACTGGCTATTTAGTAATAATTTGCAAATTATTGTGACCCCTTCTGCTTTTGGCCTTGAAACAGATATACATTCTTGAGAGCTTGAAGATGCTGCCCTGTCTTATATAAAGAAAACAATTCCTAAGCAGAATGTATGCCATTTCACACTATCCCTTAAGCTGATCAGTATGTTAAGGAATTAGCAAATGACAGCCAGCATATACAGTATATTCCCTTCTTTGGATTCCTTCAGTTTTTTTGTGGTGAACTTCCAGAAAACAAAATTTGTAAGTGTAACCAAACCCTAAAATATACACTCCATTCAAACTAAAAATGTTGCCTTTAATGGAACAGCCTAATTAAAAGCATCTTTGAGTAGAGAAGGTGTGGAAACCTTGGTCAAATGGTCTACATGTTAGTGAAGGTGTTGTCATCATTGCTCTCCCATAAATCTCGGCACCTGGTAGAAATCTCTGTATGAAACAAAACACATGTATTTGAGATAGGTCAGTCTTCTCATACCCCTAGATAGATGGGAGACTTATGTGATGAGGGGTGTATTTCAGGAAGAACTATCTCGCCTTCTCCCATAAAGGTTTATATCATGCTGTGGACGGTTCTGCTACCCATTTAGACCACACTTTCTAGTATTTTTTGGGACATCCTCTGTTGAAGTATGTGTCTTTGTAGAGTGGTAGGTTCTTATTCACTAACTGTTTCCAGAATATACTTGTGGGAGAGGCTGATTTCTTCCAGTGAAGTGTGATGGCTTTTCTTGCATAAAACAGTAACAAACTCACCATGGTGCGCCCCACTACAGTTGGGATGTACTGCTCAACTATTCCCAATGGGCATACTGACATGGAGGGTTGTAGCGAGATGTGACTGATTAAACGGATGCATGATAACACTTCCTCCCAAAACCCCACTATAGATGGACAGGACCAGAGGATGGGGGAAAAATCTCCCAGGAGTTCCCCCACACTTCCAGCACACCGGGGAAAGGCGTGGGTTCATTTTATGAAGTCTGTACGGGGTGTAGTAGGCCCTGTGGGTTATTTTAAACTGTATTAACCAGTCTCTAAGGGAAATTAAGGGCCAGAATGGGAAGTCCCAGATATCGTCCCAGTCATCACCGTCAAGTTCTGGGGCGTCCTGAAGCCAATGGGCCCTGAGTTTTTCCATTACTGGTAATGAGAGTCTAAGGAGATGAGAGTATATCTGGGAAGTTTTTTTTTTTTTTTTGTGCAATCCAGTCTAAGGACATCTTCCAGAGAGGCCTGTGTAAGCTGAGGGCCAGAGTGAGGAAATTTGCAGCTGAAGGCATGGGAGAGTTATCTGAATATCTGAAGAAGTGTGATCTGGGATATTAAATTTAGAGAGGAGGAGAGAAAATGAAATCAGGGAATCGCCTTCAACCAATTGGGAAAGCATTTTAACGTTAAATTTGGTCCATGCGTGAGGCTCCGGTATCGTGTAGAATTGGGCCAGAGTGGGGTTGCACCACAGCGGGGTGTTCGAGGAGTGTGCATCGTTTGGATAACGTTCAAGTTTTAGACCAGCGCTCCACGCCCGTAAGGTAGTACACATGGATGTGGTTAGGTTATAGGGAGCGTGTGGGCCACGGAAAAGCAAAAATTTCAGGGCTTCCAGAGATTGCATCACTGCCGCCTCTAGTAGCACCGCAGAGTTGGTGACATCCAGGTTCAGCCACCATGCCGCTGTGACCAGTTGTGTGGCTAAGAAATACTTGTATAGGTCTGGGAATGCCAGACCCCCTTGAGAGGCTGGGCGCATCAATGTGGTCCACCTGTATCTTGGGGATTGGGGACCCCAAATAAAGGAGGAGAACATTCTATTGAGCTGAGTGAAAAAGGATTTTGGAATCCAATGTGGTGAGTGTCTAAAGAGGTAGGTAAATTTCGGTAGAACTTTCATTTTAATCAGGTTAATTCGGCCTAATAATGATAGAGGTAGGGACTCCCATGCCTTCAACTTCAGCCTAACCTCTTGGACCACTGGGGACAGATTCAGAGTTATGTAGTCATTAGCTTTCCTGGAAATTTCGACTCCAAGGTAGCAAAAATGATCCACCCATAACAGCGGTAGATCTGGGGGAGCCTTCTCCTGGGCAGCTGGGTCAATGGGGAAATAGGAGGGACTTGGACCAGTTCACCTGAAGGCCTGTGATTGGGGCAAATGTATTCAGAACCTGCAATGCACCCTGCAGCGATGGTCCCGCGTCATTGAGAAAAAGGAGGAGGTCATCCGCATACAGAGCCACCATCTCCTCCAGCCAGCCAATCTGCAGGCCCTTAATATGCGGGGGAGTGCGGAGAGCTTCCGCCACCCTCTCAATGGCGATGGCAAATAATGCTAGAGAGAGGGCAGCCCTGCCTGGTGCCTTTGGACAATGGGAAGGGCTTGGAATAGACCTCCTCCCAATTTTATGGCCGAAGTAGGGGTCTTGTAGATTGTCCGTAGCCATTGTATAAACAATAATGGGAAACCCATCCGGCGGAGGACCTCCCACGGAAAGGGCTATTCGACTGTGTCCAATGACGCCACCACCCTAGAGCCCGCATTAAGGTGCTGTGCATAAATATTAGTTTGTAGTCTCCCTAGGTTGATGTCAGTGGCTCTATTAATCATGAATTCCGTTTAATCAGTCTCAATAATTGTGGGCAGTAAGGGTTGAAGTCTCTGGGTGATTAATTTGGTAAGAATTTTGAAGTCTAAATTTAGGAGTGCAATAGGTCGGTAAGAGGCACAAAGGGTGGGGTCTTTAGGAGGCTTGTGAATTAACACCACTTGGGCATGATACATGGAAGCGGGAAGTTCACCTGATGCTAAACATTTTGAGTAGAGGGAGGCCAAAATCAGCGCCTATAGATTTCCATGGGTCCTGTAGAATTCAATGGGGATGCCATCAGGACCCGGGGATTTCCCCGAAGGTAGGGATTGAATTGCAGCTAGGTCCTCCTCCGAGGTGATCGGTTCCACCAACCCGGTACGCTTCTCATCCAACAGCCACCCCAGAGCTAGGGGGTCCAACTGTTCCAAGTCCCTGGGATCGAAATTTGGTTGCAGTACGGATGTGTAGAGCGAGCTGAAGAACTGTTGGAAGGCATAAAGTATGTCCTGTGGCGAGGAGACGGTATTGTAAAGGTCAAGTCTAGTAGCTTCAGTCAAGTGCAGGTGCAAATCCCTCTTTTTACTAAACTAAACTTAGACATAGAAGGGTCTGCAGCATATTCAGCAGAGTAGGAGTCAACCGTCTCCTGTAAGGAGGTCACTGCCGCCTCTTGGTCTTTGCGGACCGCTGAGATGGAGGACATGTAGTGTAGTGTGAACTCTTTAAATATTTCCCAAGTGATCTCTGGTGAGGAGGACTCTGTGTTAAGCTTCCAATATTCAGTGAGAAGGGGGAGATTTTGTCAAAAGGCCAAATCTATGTGGGAGGCCATTTTGTGGGTTGGGAGAAGCAGGAGAATGATCTGTCTGTGAATGTTTCCATCTCCATACCTCATCCACCCCCATTGCCAGAGCCCATACCTTCAGCTCTGTGGAAAAGTATTTAGGAGGATTGGGCCTGTCTAGGTCTGGTGCTAGGATAGTATTAGTCACCCATGAGGATTAATTTGGCAGGACAGTATGGGGCTATCTTCTCCATGATAGTGTAGAGTAGTGAAGAAGAGAAGAGAAGGGGGGTAGATATACATTTGTCACAATATAACGTCCCCAGAATTTTAATACCATAGGACATATTTGCCCTGGGGGTCCGTGTGGACATGTTCGACCTCACATGGGAAGGACTTTGATATCAGCACGGACACTCCCTGGGCAAAGGAGGAATATGAGGCGTGAATTGATCTACGAAGCCACAGTTTTTTAAGTGTCATAAGTTTGCTGCCCACAAGATGTGTCTCCTATAACAGTATTAGGTTAGGGGAGTAGGATTTGCGGTAGCGGAACAGCAGAGCCCTTTTAAATTTGGAATTTAATCCACAGACATTCCAGGATAGGATAGTGAATGTGGAGCTAATTGGTGGTGCCATTAAGGGGGCAAGTATGGATGACATTGCGCGGGATATTCGAGGGTCTCCTAGAGCATCTTGGGAGCAGCAAAGACCAAGGGATTCAACACCAGAACATAACATAGGTGGGAGAACAGAGCCTAAAAATCAACATATAACTACAAACCCAAAAACAAAAACCCAAAGGGCACCGAGGTTCCTACCCTGCCCAGGACTGTGGCCATCTTTCAAACTAGACAGAGCACAGAGCGGGCCTTTTCCCTGTAACCAAATCTTATACTAGGCAAAATGCAATATTTTGTCCAACAGCTTGAGAAGATCTCCTGCAAATCTAGACGACCTGCAGGGTAGAGGTCTGGTCCCAGAACTGAAGTGGGAAGGGGGGGTCTGCCGGAGTGGGGGTTGAATGGGGGGAGAGGCAGTTCTCATTTCAGGAATCAAAGAGAAAATTAGTGGTTGCTGCTGGAGCTTCTCAGGCAGGAGAAGTAAGTGGCAGTCTAGCCAGCAATGTGCACAGGATAAAGAAGTTGGAATAATGGCTGGGTGCATCGGTAAAGAGAAGCATGGAGGCATAAAGTGAGTAATGCTGGAATTCATCACAAAGCTAAAGGTAGTTCAGTATAGAGGAATGCGATACTTAGCTGATCCCAGTGCACTGTGCTCATCAATGGTTCATTGGCAGCATGTTGTTAGCGGGTATCCAGCCACGCCGCAGCAGCTTCCGGGGTGTCAAAGAAGCGGGTGTTGTCACCATCTGTGATTCTCAGCCTGCTGGGATACAGAAGGCCAAAGCGTATTCCCTTTTCTCGGAGTCGGCGTCTCACATCAGTAAAGGATTTGCGGCGTTGCTATACTTCCTGAGAGAAATCTGGGAAAAAAACAGTCTGGCATTTTCATATTTAATTTCAGGCATGGCACGGGCCACCACCAAGATGCGGTCTCGGTCGCGATAATTTAATAATCGCAGCAGGAAGGGGCGTGCAGGGGCCCCAGGTCTTGGAGGAAGCGGTGGGACCCTGTGGGCTCTTTCCACTACAAACGTGGGAAGCATGTTATCTAGGTTGAACAGGGTGGACAATAACTGTTCAGTAAATTAACGTGGAGCTGCAGGGCCCTCACCTCCCTGGAATCCAATCAGACCGTGTCCTCCACAGTGGAGACTCTGTCCTCCACCTCTGTGATCCGGGACCGGAATTTATCTATGTCCTGATGGATGAGACCGACATCCACGGTCAGGAAGTCAATCTTGGCCGTCAGGGATTCCTTGCATGCAATTATGGCTGCTAGAATCTCTGCTCCTGTGGGAGACTCGGCAGCTCCTATCTCTGCTACTGTTTGAGTGCACGTAGCCATCACAGCAGCAGGCTGCCTCGTGGGCAAGATGGCCACCGGTGGAGAGGGATGGGGAGCCTTTGGTCCAGATTGTGTGTAGCGGGTCTTGGGGGGGACCCATCCGAAGTGCACTCTTATGTGAAGGAGGATGTTGAGGAGCCCATGGGACAATACCTGGGTCCGGGGATCAGGATTGATGGTGCCACAGCGATGGAAGGGCCAGGATCGGAACTCCAGCGGGACACGTCTGCACTCCTCACATGCTACCCTGTTTCCCCGAAAATAAGACCTAGCGTGATTGTCGGTGATGACTGCAATATAAGCCCTACCCCCCCAAATAAGCCCTACCCTGTTTCCCCGAAAATAAGCTCTACCCTGAAAATAAGACCTACAAGGACTTTAACTAGGGCTTATTTGGGGGGTAGGGCTTATATTGCAGCCATCACCGACAATCACGCTAGGTCTTATTTTCGGGGAAACAGGGTAGCCACGCCCCCCATCTCTTACTTTATTATTTTCATAATAACGGACCTGTGTGGACCTGTCTGCCTCCTGGCAGGGCCTGGTTTCTTCATGGCTAACTTAAGCCTATAAGTAGTGAAGAAAGCAGGGTTGGCATCCGTGCCATGCCCTAATGATTCATATCATATTTACAAGAGCCCTGGTGTCCTGAAATTCCTCTGGAGGGTTGTGTGGCAAAAGCAAGTAAACCCTTGATGAGAAATTAAGAGAGCCCTGGTCCAAAGAAAAATCAGTCGCCACTGATTGCAAAATAAATTGTTTGAATTTATAATGCAAGATCTTTTTGGAGTGTTGGTGCAAAAATGTATAAGTTGCTACATGAATTCGAAATGCTGGAATAGCAGCATTCCTGGGATGCCTTGAGTAAATTTGGGATTAGGAAAGAAGAAAGGATCTAAATGTCTTATTCCCGGCCAGTGCCTATAGATCAGTGACTGGACCAGGTTCATTCAGCGCCCAGGGCAAGGATGCAGAAATCTGCCCCCCTCTTAATGCTTGCCTGGGTGTACCAACTTGTGCCCATTCTTTTCCCCCTTCCTCCCAACTGCCCATGGCTGTCATGGAGTGTGCACTGTCCCTGCATGGTCAATCACTTGCTTTCTTGTGGTTAGAAGGTAGTTGCCAATGCATGGTGTATTTTTGTGTCAGCTGTGGGCAGATGGGGTGGAGAGCGGGTGTTGTAGAGCTCGTTGTGACACCAGTAGCTTTCAGCGCAGACATAAAACTGAAACCCCTGGTTGCTGACCACTGATCTGTAGCTTGCGTGTGGTGAGGGGGCGCCCTCTCCTACAGCTGCGCCCTGGGTGGCTGCCCCTCCTGCTCACCCTCTGTCCTGGCTAGGTTTGTGCAATTTGTTTTGTAATGAATCGAAATTCGGCCGAATGTTGCATCTTTCGGATGTTCGGATGCATCCAAATGTCCGAATAAAAAAAATAACCAATTTCAACGAATACGAAAGAAATTATAGCTGATATAACGAATGAATTCGACATGATTCGGTAATTCGTTAAAGGTCTAATGAAACAAAAGGTCAACTCAAAGTAAATCTTACAGTCCAATCAGCTGACTAATTTTGTGCTGGAGGTTGGATTACTGGCAAAGTGCATTCCTAAGAACTGAGTGAGAAGGGTGTTGTATTGTATTTGAGCAGAGGAGAAGAGATATTGTCATTGTGTGTGTTAACCACTTCACTACCCAGCCATAGACAAATGACGTCCACAGATGGGATCTCCCATCCTGGGTGGACGTCATATGACGGGCTGGGCTTCCCGGCCACCTAGGGGACCGGTGCGTGTGCCCGGCGGCCGCGATGTCCGCCGGGCACCCGTAATTGCCCGTTAACCGTGCCGGACCGTGTTTCTGTGTGTGTAAATGCACAGATCCACGTCCTGTCAGTTTAGAGGAGACCGATCTGTGTTCCCAGTACAGAGGAACACTGATCGGTCTCCTCCCCTTGTGCGTCCCCGCCCCCTACAGTTATAATCACTCCCCTAGGAAACATTTAACCCCTCATGTCCCCCTAGTGGTTAACCCCTTCACTGCCTGTCACATTTATACAGTAATCAATGCAATTTTATAGCATTGATCGCTGTATAAATGTGAATGGTCCCAAAAATGTGTCAAAAGTGTCCGATGTGTCCGCCATAATGTCACAGTCGCAAAAAAAAATTGCGATCGCCGCTATTTCTAGTAAAAAAAATAAATATATATTTTTTAAAAATGCCATAAATCTATCCCGTATTTTGTCGACGCTATAACTTTTGCGCAAACCAATCAATATACGCTTATTGCGATTTTTTTTTTTACCAAAAATATGAAGAACAATACATATCGGCCGAAACTGAGAAAAAAATGTGTTTTTTTTTTTTTTAAATTGGGATATTTATTATAGCAAAAAGTAACAAATATTGTGTTTTTTTCAAAATTATCGCTCTTCTTTTGTTTATAGCGCAAAAAATAAAAAACGCAGAGGTGATCAAATACCACCAAAGGAAAGCTCTATTTGTGGGGAAAAAAGGACGTCAATTTTTTTTGGGTACAACGTCGCACGACCGCGCAAATATCGCTTAAAGTGTGACAGCGCTGAAAACTAAAAATTGGTCTGGGAAGGAAGGGGGTGAAAATGCCCTGTATTGAACCGGTTAAGATTTAATAAACAAATGACTTTCCAAACTATGAATCATTATCACGAATATATATACATACATAAATATCAAATTTCAACGAATACGAACGAAATTATAGCGCATATAACAAATGAATTCGACATGATTCGAGATTCAGTATAACGAATATCGACACTCTACGAATAATAACGAATTATCCGAAAATGTATTAACGTAACATAACAAATATAACAGAACGAAATTATGTATTTTACGAATGACAACGAACCGAAACTAAACAAATTTTTCCGTTGTGCACAAGTCTAGTCCTGGCCCTGTCCATTCCCTACTCTGGCCTGCCTTTAAATTCTTTCAAGTGTCTGTAGCAATATAAAATCTGGTAAAACATTACTTTGAGAAATTTGTCTCACAACAGCAGACTTCTTGTACAAAGGGTTTTATTGAACATATAAATCATCATAATAATACATATAGACAATGAAGGACACAGCATGTATACATATTTGGGTAGATTAGAAATTTCAAAAGTGATAATCTGAGACATTAAAGTGTGCCCCAGATCCCAAGATTATATCTGGAATCTATTAAAAAACAACAAATACTAATAAAATGGCAGAACACTAAGTTCCGCCACTATGCAGATATAGTTGCAGAACTGTAAATATCATTTGCGGTAAGAAACAAAACTAGAAGATAAATATAAAATATGATTCAGCAATGTGGAAATAAAGAACAGCAATATATAATCGTACACTGTTTCACATCTTGTGTCCAAACCCCGCAGGACCTAGCCTGTGGGCCATGAAAACAGAGAAAAGAAAAGGTAAGAAAAAGAAAGAAGAAGAAAGAGGAGCAGAAAGAGGGTGAAATAGGTATGCAGGGGAAAGAAAAGAGGTAATAAACAGAAAAGGGAAAATGAGGGGGGAGGGGAGTCCATGGGGTGAGAGGGGTGGAAACATACTAAAGAGAAAGTAATGTTGAATCGAAACGGGAGGGGTGGGAATACACCACCCACGGCCACCAGGTCCGAAGAAACTTGTCGTGTGTATCTGATAACACGGCCGTCATCTTCTCATTAATCATACCCTGTTTCCCCGAAAATAAGACCTAGCGTGATTGTCAGTGATGACTGCAATATAAGCCCCACCTCCCCAAATAAGCCCTACCCTGTTTCCCCGAAAATAAGCCCTACCCTGAAAATAAGACCTACAAGGACTTTAACTAGGGCTTATTTGGGGGGTAGGGCTTATATTGCAGCCATCACCGACAATCACGCTAGGTCTTATTTTCGGGGAAACAGGGTAATATATTTATGCGGTTTTTAACAGCCTCGAAGTTGAGGCCTGGGGTTTTCCAAGCCTTTGCTATGGTTAATTTAGTTGCAGTAAAAATGTGAGATGCCAGTTGGCGTTCTGGTCTTAGAAATTCTGTGATCGGTTTTCCCAAAATTGCTTCAAAAGGGTCTCTCTTTATGTTAGTGTTGAAGAGGTTACGGAGCAATGCATAGACTCTAACCCATAGTCTGCATACCCAGGGGCACAGCCACCAAATATGTGCCATTGTACCCTCCTGAGAATACCCACGAAAAACATAGGGGGGAGTATGCTGGGATAAAACTCACTAATCTAGCCGGGGTGTAATACCATCTATAAAGCACTTTATAGGCATTTTCCAGGAAAAGTACATTCCTGGAGCATTTAGACAATGCGATAGTCATAACCTGCCAGTCCTCTGGATCCAATCTTCTCCCCAATTCCGCCTCCCACTGGAGATGGTATGGTCTCAGGGGTGGTCTTTTAGAGCTTATGATAGCTGTATATACTGTATTAGAGAGATCAAACCCGAGGACTGGGGTCGTAATCTACAAAGGCTTTCGAAGGGAGTTAACGTATAGGGAGTTGGATGAGGTTTTGTAAGGGATTGGAGAAAATGACAGATTTGTATATAGGTGCAGTGCTCTCTAAGGGGGATGTCATAGGAGGAACGTAAGACTGCAAATGGAATGATCTTGGTAGGGGTAAACAGAGTGGACATCAATAAAGCCATTTTCAGTCCACCATGTAAATTGCCGTGGGTTATCGCATCCAGGTGGGAATAGTGGACACTGAAGAAGGCGAAGTAGGGGGAGGTGGGGAGAGATTAGGCCCATTGAGTATTTAACAGAGTCCCATAACTGGAGAGAGTGGGCCAAACATGGACCGATAGTGGTTGGACGATGTGCTCGAGGAAGCCAAGGAAGGGAGGCTAATGGTATCGGGTGCGAGTCCATCAGATCAGTAGTGGCCCATAGCGGCATTTGTTGTTTTTCATGTAGATGAGATATTGGGGCAATAGCCGCTGCTGTATAGTAAGCATGTAGGTTGGGAACCGAGAGGCCACCATTAATCCTTTGGGCGTACAGCACCTGCTTTTTAATCCTAGGCTTTATAGAGCCCCATATAAATTGCATAATTTTACATTGGTGTATTCGTAGAACATAAGCAGGGACCTGAACCGGTAAGACCCGAAAATAATATAGCAACTTTGGGAGATAGGTCATACGGATAGTTGCAATCCTTCCGAACTAGGACAGTGGAAGGGAGGTTCAGGAGGAGAGCATGGCCGACAGCTTTTGGAACAATAAGGGAAAGTTGGCTTGATATAGGCCTGAGTATTTTGGGGTGAGCCAGATCCCAAGATAAGGTAAAGATTCTAGCCATTGGAAGGAAAATGCAGATTGCAGGGCTCCCCAAGTCAGAGGGAGAGAGGTTGACATTGCTTTGGACTTGGGGTTGACTGAGAGGCCCAAAAAGGTGGGAAACTTATCCAAAAGTGAAAGCAAATTTGGGAGGGAGATTCTTGGTTTGGTGATGGTCAGGAGGATACCATCCGCGAATAATGATAACTTATGCGGATTACCCGCCACTTCTACCCCCGCTATATCTGGATAGGATCGAATGGCCTCTGCCAAGGGTTCCAGTGCCAAGATAAATAAAAGTGGGCAACCCTGATGGGCACCCCTTTTAATAGGGAAGATAGTTGACTCAAACCCGCAATACTTCACTTTAGCCTGGGGAGAATCGTAGATAGCAGAAACCCAACGCGTAAAGGAGGCGCCAAAACCATAGTGTTTAAGTACCTGAAGCATGTAGGGCCATGACAAAGTGTCAAAAGCCTTGTTGATATCTAATGACAGAGACATTGTTTCCAGGGATCTGTTATGAACACTGTGTTGTATTTGAAGGAGACGTCTTATGGCGTTGCCAGCCTGTCTTGGGAACAAAGCCTACCTGATCCTTTTTTATCAAGCGTGGTAGAAAGGAATTGAGGCGATTGGCCAGCATTTTGGTTAAGATTTTCATGTCAATATTAATTAATGAGATTGGCCTGAAGTTAGCCCACGAGGAATGATCCCTGTCGGGCTTAGGGATCATAACGACATTGGCCGTCAACAGGTTGGGTGTAAAAAGGCGACCTTCCTTAACTGAATTGTACATATTTGTTAGGTGAGGAGCAATAACGTCCGCTAATTTCCGATAGTAAAGTGCCGTAAAGCCATCTGGGCCGGGTCGTTTGCCCACCTTCAATTCCTTAATACACTGGAGGACTTCCGAGACTTGTGTGTCTCGATCCATCAGGGAGGTGTGGGATTCCGATAGGGAAGGTAGAGATAGATTTGTCAAAAAAGCGTCAAGGCCCTGGGTGGAAGAATGATCAGGTGCGGAATACAATTTAGTAAGACAATATCGAAATTCTTCCACACTCGCTGGGGATTGCCGGTGAGGATATTGTGGCGAGTGCGCAGTGTAATGGGAGCAAATTTTGGGGTAAAGGTTCGGAGTCTATTGGCTAGCATTGCATTAGGTTTGTTGGCTTTGGCGTACCATTTTTGCCGGGCCCAGCGTAGGGTACGTTCTGCCTCGTCCGTCAAACATAAATCTAACTCTGTGCGGGCCTTATCTAGAAGTTTGCAATTAGCGGGTGTAGGGGATTGCTTGAAGGTCATTGATAATGCCTCTAATTTGGATTCCAAATTGTGGCGTGCCTGTGCCCTCTCCTTTTTACGCTTAGACGCTAAGCGAATAATGTGGCCCCATAGAACTACTTTGTATGCTTCCCACAATGTGACCGGAGACGAGACAGAACCTAAGTTAAAACTAAAATATTCCAAAGAAGCTTTATGGATGTCATTAAAAATTGTTTTATAGGACAAAAGAGAATCATTCATCACCCAGGGGGAGAATTGCGGTTTATTAAGCAGAGAACTACAAACCGTCAAAATGGGGTCATGGTCCGACCATGGGGCCGCCAGGATAGAAATTGATTCTATTAAGGGTAGGTGTTTGCAAAAAACGAACATGTGATCGATCCTAGAGGGAGAGTGGTGAGGGTGGGAATAATGAGTGTAATCCCTTCCCAGGGGATGAAACTCCTGCCAAACTTCTATTAAGTCATGATTACGCAGTGAATGTGAAAATGTTTTAGCTGCTGGGGAAGGGAGTTTCTGATCCGAAGGGTAGTTGTCCAGAGAGGGCTTCAATGTCACATTAGAGTCACCCGCCAAAAGTAATGTACCTCACTGGTGAGACCTCAACAGGGCACAGACATGAGTCAGGAAAGGCCCCGGGTTTTTATTCGGGGCGTAATAAGTCATAATCGTAACCTCGGTGTCTTGAAGAGTACCCTGACGAATTAGGTACCTGCCGTTTGGATCTGCTATTTGTTTACTGCAAGTAAATGGGACAGATTTGCGTAAAGCGATCAGGACACCCCTCTGTTTAGTGGGAGCATTAGCCAAGAAAACATGGGGGTAATTCGCCGCAAAATATTTAGGATAGGAGAAGGAAGAAAAATGAGTTTCCTGGAGACGTGCAATGTCAAGTTTTTGTTGTTTGAGGTATTTAAAAACCTTGACCTATTTTTGGGGGGGAATTCATGCCCTGAACATTCAGGGACAACCAATTAAGCGTCATTTGAACGGAGGGATACTCCCATGCAGTATTCCAGCCGTTCACCCCGTGGACTGGGAAGGGGGGAAGAGAGGGCAGGGAGGGAAAGAGACAAGAAGAGGGGGGGGGAGAGAGAAAGCAACACAAAAAAGATAAGTGTATTGAGAACTCGGAATAGAGTAAGCCTTAAGAATTTGAGTGCATCTTTTCGTGGGTGGTAGGGCCCACAGTGGGGTGGGACATTGGCCAAGACAGCCGTCTTAGCCAAGTGCCAACACATAAGAGGGAGCAGTGGTCTGTCTGAACCACCGGTCTATTGCATATCAATAGTCAGTTGTAATATATTTTGCACAGAATCTCAAAGAAAAAAAAAAAGAAAAGTATCTAATGGAACAATTAACTAGAACCAGCTGAAACGGCAGGAATCAAATACATATATAACAAAAAAAAACATATGAAGGTATAACTATATGAAGCTCCCAGATTCCCAGTGACGAGAGTCAACCAGGGGGACCAGCCCGACCATTCCGCACCAACAGCTCAGCCAAACCCCTATACCGAGGCGGAGAGCTGCCGTACAGAAACAGAGGCCACAACCAGATTAAAGAACCAATAAAATTACCCTTGCGAAAAATACATTACCCCCCCACACCATTAGAGTCCCGAAAAAAAAAAAAGGATCAGACTTCAAGTTGTCCTTTGTGTGGAGAAGGGTCAAAGGTCCTGCCAGTGTCCATGTCTCTGAGTCAATCAGAAGGATAATGGGCGACAACCTACACCGCCATCTCACAAATGGGGCAGCATACAGTAGAGTGTTTAATTATATCTCCAGAGCAGAAGACCTGGGACAAAGCAGGATGCAAATAAATCAGGGGGGGCTTTCCAAATAACTCCCAGTTATTCTGGGTAATAAACTAGCGGGTAGACAGAGATCTTCGGTTGTGGCATATGATCAGGCGGTAAGAAAAATTAGGTATCACAAAAATGTAAAACAAAGTACCTTCAACTGTTATTGGATTTATGAAAATATTGAGCCTGTAGATCCCTCAGGGCCTGGGATCCTGGTTGGGAACGTTGAGAGGACTGTCGAGGAGGCCTGGAAGGTCCCGATCTGGAAGAGGAAGACAGAGCGTCCGGCTGGGACGAGGGGAGGTCCAACTGCAGATCCTGGAAATGACGTTTCAAGTCAGATGGGGAAGTAGCATGAAACTGGCGGCCCGAGTGAGAGAAGGACAATTTAAAGGGGAAACCGCATCTATATTTCATCCCCTGTGTCTGTAAAACTTGAAGATAGGGTTTGAGACCTCGTCTCCTAGCTATAGTGACCGGAGATAGGTCGGCAAACAACTGGAGAGAGTTGACCTGAAAGGAGAGGCTTTGTTGATCTCTTGCAGCTTGCAAAAGTTTCTCTTTGGTGCGGTAATAATGAAATTTAATAATAACATCCCTCGGAGGACCATCTGAGGGTTTGGGTGCCAGGGACCTGTGAATACGGTCAAATTCGAGCCTCTCCACTGGGATCTCGGGGGGCCAATTCCTTGAAGAAAGCAGTGGCTATGCCCTGTAGATCAGTAATAACCTCTGGGATACCGCGTATGCGCAGGTTGTCCCTGCGGGCCCTATTTTCTGCGTCCTCCAACTTATCTTGTAGGGCCTCGATCTCGGCTGTCATTTTATCAACTTCCTCCTCGTGGCCCTCCAACACCGTGGTCGTCAGATCCATGCGTTGCTCTAATTGATTGGTACGGTGGCCTATCTCTTTAAGGCCCCTCACCAGGTCTGAAGAGAGCTTGCGGGAGGCTGCGATGATTTGGTCTCTCACTATGCTGCGGAACCTGTCCAACAAACTATCCGGGTCCGTTGAAAGAGGACTCCGCAAGTCTGTTGGGAATTGGTGCAGGCTGTCTGCAGGAGACGCTGGATCCTCAGCAGAGAGCTGAGTAGCGTCATCCGACTCCGGAGGCTCAGACGCCATCTTAGATTTCCCTTTGCCAGGGCCTGAAGGGGGTTTATGGGGCTGCCGGTTCCTGGGCTTAGATTTGACAGTGCGGTACATTACTGGTCGAATCCCGAGGTGAGCCCGGTGAGGTAAGTGAGCTGTGTCCCCACTCACTCTGTGCACTGTCAGGCCGGTGTTTGTGTTCCGTCGGCGCGGAGCGGAGACAAGTGGCCATCTCCGACGCTCTCACGCATGCGCCCACAACAGGAGACTTCAATAGCTTGGTAACCATTGGAGGTGGACATTATGGCAGGATGCACCATCTCTTTGGCCTGCACCATGCCAATGCTACATATTATCAGAGCCTCTAAACGGGTGATGGGAGGGGAACGACTACAATTTGGTCAGCAATTGCCACCAATACAAGCCTATGTGGATGATATAGCAACACTGACAACTGTCCCTTGCAGATAGAGACTTCTGGGAAGACTTCATCAAAACATTACACAGGAGTGAATGAAGAACAAACCCAGTAAGTGCAGAAGCATATCCATTGTTGAAGGTGAAGTTAGGTGTAAAGATCCCATATTGATGCAACACCTGTCCCAACTGTTTTATAAATGCCAGTGAAGAACTTGGGCCACTGGCATTTGCATGCAATAACTTTCAGCAATCTGAACAACTTAAAAAAAAAAAGCCAATATGTATTTTCATTACATTATCAGGACTTTGCTGCCACAAAAACATATGTTGTGGTGCTTTTAATTTGACATACTCCCAAGCTTCATGGCCTTTAAGAGTGTATGAAACCTCCATTAACCACTTCCCACCCACCCTGACATCCCTTTAACTGTCCCTAGAGGGTTGGAAGGTCTGCCTAACCTGTGACCACTGTGAATGGTTGTTACAGTGGTCATATGAATGGAAGCCGGTCCCACCAGGTCCTGATTATTGGTACAGACCGAGAATTGTTTTTGACAGCTTGATTTCTGTGCTGGGAGTGGGCAGTGAACGTGCTTTCAGCACAGAAACCTATGCCACCCATGGACACATATTTGTAGCATGTGAGCACTAAAGTCCACCCTATTCCTCTTTGCTGCTGCACATATGCGTTACATGCACAACAAAGGGTTAATAATGGTAACTCTCACTAAATCCGAAGATATGTTATTCAGAAAAAAGAGAGACCTCCACCATGTCAGGTATAGAGTGTGACGGTCCCATCCCTGGTGCAATAGAACAAAGAAAAATACCCGCTGAATGGGATTTTAACAGACCACCAACTCTGAGATAAAAAAAATCTTTTAATAATGTATAATCTGGGATAAAAATACATGTGCCGTCTACACATTACATAAATACATCAAACAAAAAACAGAACATCAATACAAAAATACAAATCAGCATATGTGCTCTCCGAAAGGTGGTGTACCTTGATACCCTACGTGTTTCCAGTATTTTGATACCTTCATCAGGGGTTGAGAGTTGAATATATTTACATATGTTTTAATTCCATTGGAATGATTCCATGTTCAGGCGATTCAAGCAAAGAAAGTATTAGATGGACGCCAGACCAGGGTGATGGAAGGCTTGAAATGCAATATGTTTCCAGCATCTGTGTTACAGAAAATATGCTTGGTAGCGGTAGGGCTCCACCAATGAACAATGAGTGTCCATAAAGAGTACTGGGGACAGACTGTCACTAGAGCTTTAAATGTGGGCTGCATAGCGGGCGGATAATATCCAAAAGTCCCTGGTTCAATATGTCCTGTGGATATCGGGGTCCTGTGTATAGCGTGCCTCCTCCGTGTCAGTGCCATGGAGGAGGCACGCTATACACAGGACCCCGATATCCACAGGACATATTGAACCAAGGACTTTTGGATATTTTCCACCCGCTATGCAGCCCACATTTAAAGCTCTAGCGACAGTCTGTCCCCAGTACTCTTTATGAACACTCATTGTTCATTGGTGGAACCCTACCACTATCACGCATATTTTCTGGTACACAGATGCTGGAAACACATTGCATTTCAAGCCTTCCATCACCCTGGTCTGGCATCCATCTAATACTTTCTTTGCTTGAATCACCTCTTGTGTTCTTTGAACATGGATTCATTCCAATGGAATTAAAACATATGTAAATGTATTCAACTCTTAACCCCTGATGAAGGTTTTAAAATACTGGAAACGCGTCGGGTATCAGGGTACACCAACCTTTGGAGAGCTCATATGCAGATTTGTATTTTTGTATTGATGATCTGTTTTTTGTTTGATGTAGTTATGTAATGTGTAGACGGCACATGTCTTTTTAGCCCAGATTATACATTATTAAAATATATTCCCTTTCAGGGGGTATTTTTCTTTGAAGATATGTTATTCAGACAGCGGCCCCCATGTGACAACCGGTGGCAAGTGGACTCCAAATGAAACTATTCAGAATGCAAAATTTACTCTTCACTTCAATAAAATAGTTGGGCATTTTCATAATGGAAGAGCTCCTCAGTGGCACAAGGCAACATCTGTGCAGAAAAGACAGCTTGTGGTGGAGGAGATACAAAGGCATGAGGAGGCTGAGTGGCATGCATTGCTGTCTCAATGGCCAAGCAGGGATATGATGGGCCAATGGGAGGGCCTGGATAAAAAGAAAATTAGCTGGCATGACTCTTGGCTAATCTAGTTTTGTCATCAGAGCCACCTAAAACCCTACCCAGAACCAAGGTGTTGAAGAATCTTACACTCAAAAGAAGACCAAGTACTTGGAATTGACAATGGAAGCTGCTCAGTATTGCTCAGGAAGATTCAAATTTCCCTGTAGAAATGAGATGCAGGAGTTTTGTTGCAACATCTACAACCAGTTTCCTGAGGAATATGGGAGTGAGGGGTTGCATCCCTCAACAAACTATTCCTTAACAAAAGCGGCAGAAAATAACCGCAATTGGATTTGTATTGAAAGGAAAAACAACTGGGCTATAAGGGTGCCCACCATAAATACCCTTTCACCACACCAGTTACAATATTAAGGGCTGAATTAATATGATTTGAGGTTTTTAATCCATATGTTAACTCTACTAGGCACTTACTTCACCCACAGGTAAATTCAAGCCAATAGCAGAGTAGAGTGACTGTTTTCTATGCCGTTTAAGTTGGATCTAGATGTACTGATAAAGAGTGGGAGAGCTGTAACTTTAAGCCTCTCTGCACCCAGCCTTAGCATGCCTTGTGTGGGTATAGCATTTAAGTGATATTAAATCTAGGCAGTCAGCTAGGGGTAGGAGGAAGGATAACTGACAATTGCCCTGGAGGCGGAAAATATGCATCTGATTTTGTCCACAAGTGAAATCCCTACAGTTTCCAGTCTCTTAAATGTTTCTGAATCAGTCTGAATTTGTGGAAATAGAAGCTTCTGTGTTCCTTGATTTCTGCACCACCTATGCATTAAACCATTTCCTTTCACCCACACTGAAACATGAGAAGAAACTTATACAGCACAGAGAAGTTAGAAGAAGTTGAATCAGAAAAGTCTGATTCATTTACTAAAAGAGATTATATATTTATTATAGGTTTTTATATAGTGCAAACAATTTACACAGCACTTTAGATTCTGTACATTCACATCACCAGTCCTTGTTTTTAATAAGCTAATGTCCCTATTTCACATGAATATTCTGAATGATTTATACAGGAGCCAAAAAACCTACCAGCTTGCCTTTGGAGTATGGAAGGAAACTCCTCGAGCACCAGGAGGAAACACATGCAAGCACATGGAGAACAATGCAGATAATGTCCTATCTGGGATTCAAACCGAGTACCCCAGTGCTGCAATCAGAAGTGCTAACCACTAAGCCACTGTGCTGCCCCAATGTATAAAGCTCATATTTAAGCGGAGTTCCACCCTCAAAGTTTTTTTTTTAACCACTTGAGCCCCGGACCATTATGCTGCCTAAGGACCAGAGGTCTTTTTCCAATTTGGCACTGCGTCGCTTTAACTGCTAATTGCGCGGTCATGCAATGCTGTACCCAAACGAAATTTGCGTCCTTTTCTTCCCACAAATAGAGCTTTCTTTTGGTATTTGATCACCTCTGCGGTTTTTATTTTTTGCGCTATAAACGGAAAAAGACCGAAAATTTTGAAAAAAAATGATATTTTCTACTTTTTGTTATAAAAAAAATCCAATAAACTCAATTTTAGTCATACATTTAGGCCAAAATGAGCTATGAGTAAGCGCTCTATGGGAGCGTGAAACGCGTCAGCGGTTATGCTGTATCACTTCAACAGAGCAATGTACGCATTTTATACCATGTCATTTTTTCAATAATGAAGATTTTACCTTTATTATTCCAATCCGGAGTGCGGCAGTCCAGATTTTTCATTACACCTATACCATTGGAATAGCAATCGCAGGCACCTGGAGCTCTCACAACCATTCACCCAGCGGAGGATGGGAAATTTAAACCCAGTTACCTGGTGCGGTGGTCACCAACCTATTTAGGCCAAAATGTATTCGGCCACATGTCTTTGGTAAAAAAAAGTCAATAAGCGTATATTTATTGGTTTGCGCAAAAGTTATAGCGTCTACAAACTAGGGTACATTTTCTGGAATTTACACAGCTTTTAGTTTATGACTGCCTATGTCATTTCTTGAGGTGCTAAAATGGCAGGGCAGTACAAACCCCCCCCAAATGACCCCATTTTGGAAAGTAGACACCCCAAGGAAATTGCTGAGAGGCATGTTGAATCCATTGAATAGTTTTTTTTTTGTCCCAAGTGATTGAATAATGACAAAAAAAAAAAAAAAAATATTTACAAAAAGTTGTCACTAAATGATATATTGCTCACACAGGCCATGGGCCTATGTGGAATTGCACCCCAAAATACATTCTGCTGCTTCTCCTGAGTATGGGGATACCACATGTGTGGGACTTTTTGGGAGCCTAGCCGCGTAAGGGGCCCCGAAAACCAATCACCGCCTTCAGGATTTCTAAGGGTGTAAATTTATGATTTCACTCTTCACTGCCTATCACAGTTTCGGAGGCCATGGAATGCCCAGGTGGCACAAAACCCCCCCAAATGACCCCATTTTGGAAAGTAGACACCCCAAGCGATTTGCTGAGAGGCATATTGAGTCCATGGAATATTTTATATTTTGACACAAGTTGCGGGAAAGTGACACATTTTTTTTTTTTTTTGCACAAAGTTGTCACTAAATGATATATCGCTCACACAGGCCATGGGCATATGTGGAATTGCACCCCAAAATACATTTAGCTGCTTCTCCTGAGTATGGGGATACCACATGTGTGGGACTTTTTGGGAGCCTAGCCGTGCACGGGACCCCGAAACCAATCACCGCCTTCAGGATTTCTAAGGGTGAAAATTTTTGATTTCACTCTTCACTGCCTATCACAGTTTCGGCGGCCATGGAATGCCCAGGTGGCACAAAACCCCCCCCAAATGACCCCATTTTGGAAAGTAGACACCCCAAGCTATTTGCTGAGAGGCATGGTGAGTATTTTGCAGCTCTCATTTGTTTTTGAAAATGAAGAAAGACAAGAAAAAACTTTTCTTTTTTTTTTTCTTTTTTCAATTTTCAAAACTTTGTGACAAAAAGTGAGGTCTGCAAAATACTCACTATACCTCTCAGCAAATAGCTTTGGGTGTCTACTTTCCAAAATGGGGTCATTTGGGGGGGGTTTGTGCCACCTGGGCATTCCATGGCCTCCGAAACTGTGATAGGCAGTGAAGAGTGAAATCAAAAATTCACGCCCTTAGAAAGCCTGAAGGCGGTGCTTGGTTTTCGGGGTCCCGTGCGCGGCTAGGCTCCCAAAAAGTCTCACACATGTGGTATCCCCGTACTCAGGAGAAGCAGCAGAATGTATTTTGGGGTGTAATTTCACATATTCCCATGGCATGTTTGAGCAATATATCATTTAGTGACAATTTTGTGCAAAAAAAAAAAAAAAAATTGTCTCTTTCCCGCAACTTGTGTCGCAATATAAAATATTCCATGCACTCAACTTGCCTCTCAACAAATAGCTTGGGGTGTCTACTTTCCAAAATAGGGTCATTTGGGGGGGGGTTTGAACTGTCCTGGCATATTATGCACAACATTTAGAAGCTTATGTCACACATCACCCACTCTTCTAACCACTTGAAGACAAAGCCCTTTCTGACACTTATTGCTTACCTGAAAAAGTGTTTTTTTTTTGCAAGAAAATTACTTTGAACCCCCAAACATTATATATTTTTTTAAAGCAAATGCCCTACAGATTAAAATGGTGGGTGTTTCATTTTTTTTTTTCACACAGTATTTCCGCAGCGATTTTTCAAACTCATTTTTTGGGGAAAAAACACACTTTTTTAAATTTTAATGCACTAAAACACACTATATTGTCCAAATGTTTGATGAAATAAAAAAGATGATCTTAGGCCGAGTACATGGATACCAAACATGACATGCTTTACAATTGCGCACAAACGTGCAGTGGCAACAAAATAAATACATTTTTAAAAGCCTTTAAAAGCCTTTACAGGTTACCACTTTAGATTTACAGAGGAGGTCTACTGCAAAGATTACTGCCCTTGATCTAACCTTCGCGGTGATACCTCGCATGCATGGTGCAATTGCTGTTTACATTTGACGACAGACCGCCGCTTGCGTTCGCCTTAGCGCGAGAGCAGGGGGCGACAGGGGTGCTTTTTTTTTTTTTTTTATTATTTTTTTACTTTTTTATCTTATTTTTAAAATGTTCCTTTCTTTTTTTTTTTTAATCATTTTTATTGTTATCTCGGGGAATGTAAATATCCCCTATGATAGCAATAGGTAGTGACAGGTACTCTTTTTTGAAAAAATTGGGGTCTATTAGACCCTAGATCTCTCCTCTGCCCTCAAAGCATCTGGCCACACCAAGATCGGTGTGATAAAATGCTTCCCCAATTTCCCAATGGCGCTATTTACATCCGGCAAAATCTAAGTCATAAAATGCTCGTAGCTTCCAGTTTCTTAGGTCATAGAGATGTTTGGAGCCACTCTGGTCTCTGATCAGCTCTATGGTCAGCTGGCTGAATCACGGGCTGCATTTTCAGGTTCCCTGTTGAGACAGGAGAGCCAGAGAAAAACATGGAAGACGGTGGGGGGGGGGCATTCCCTCCCACAGCTTGTAAAAGCAGTCTAGAGGCTAATTAGCCACTAGGATTGCTTTTACATGAAAGCCGACCGCTGGCTGAAAAGAATGATACCAAGATGATACCTAAACCTGCAGGCATCATTCTGGTATAAACACTCAAAGTTGTGAATGGCGTAACTGAAGACAAAAAAATGGTTAACAATAAAGCACAGTAAACGGTAAAGTATAAAAAATTGCATACCTGAAAAGCAAACATGATAAAACATAATAACAATAAAACATTACAGAATAGAATACAGTAAAAAAGAGCAGAACAATAGAGAGAATAGAGAGAGAGAGAACAATAAAACGACAACTATTTTTTTAAATTTTATATATATATTTTTTTTTTTACACTTTTTTTGTAACTAACTTTTATAACTATAACCGGTTCCAGGTTCGGGTCTCTCAAAATGCGATGGCATCTTGGGAGACCCTGTGAAAGTGTGTCCTAGTCTGTGCAATGCTGTACCCTACGCTAATACTCAACTAGTGCATAGTAGCGTTCAAAACATTCACCAATGCAAAGACCAGGATTGTCAGGACAGGAGGGACAATAATAGCGGGTGTCACGTCTATATCCGCGCTTGCTGCAGACACATCTTTTTTGGGGGGGTTCGTTGGGTAGGGGTACTCGGGAGGACATAAAGAAAATGCCTCATGCAGCCGACTGCATTTGGTTGGGGATGTGAATGGGGGAAGTACGGGCGCTGCAGAAGCGGTGGGTTCCCAATTAGGATTGGCGAATGCAGCAGGAAGGGCACTATGGGCACGAGGGGCCTATGTTTGTCTTTTTGGTGGCAGCGGGACACTACTTGTGCTTGCCACCTCACTAGCTTGAACTGCACTTATGGGACTCGCCACGTCACCATGTGTTACTGCAGTGCTGGTTTGACTACGACCGGGGTGTACTAGGCCGCTGGTGCTTGCCAGTTCACCAAAACGCTACCAAAAAAACTGTTAGCGATCGCAGGGATCAGGCCTGACTCTGCGAACACTGCAGTTATGCGTTTAGTCTTTTGTAAGTGACAGTGATCGATCGATACTGCACTTGGGTGGGCTGGGCTGGGCCGGGCGGAGGGGCAAAACGCAGGTGCTAGCAGGTATCTGTGCTGATCCTGCTAACACTGCGTTTTTGGGAACCCTAAACTGCTGGGGACGCTAGTATAGATCTGATCGGATCAGATATTGATCCGATCAGATACTATACCACTAAGGGAGGTGTATGCTGCGTGCGTGGGTGTTAGCGCTACTGGCGCTAACCTGACGCTGCCTGGGGCTGGTGCTTGCCAGTTCACCAAAATACTACCAAAAAAACTGTTAGCGATCGCAGGGATCAGGCCTGACTCTGCGAATGCTGCAGTTATGCGTTTAGTGTTTTGTAAGTGACAGTTATCGATCGATACTGCACTTGGGTGGGCTGGGCGGAGGGGCAAAACGCAGGTGCTAGCAGGTATCTGGGCTGATCCCGCTAACACTGCGTTTTTGGGAACCCTAAACTGCTGGGGAAGCTAGTATAGATCTGATCGGATCAGATATTGATCCGTACAGATACTATACCACTAAGGGAGGTGTATGCTGCGTGCGTGGGTGTTAGCGGTACTGGCGCTAATCTGACGCTGCCTGGGGCGACGCATATCACCGCCGGGCGATCAGGGGGCTAAACCTTTATTCGGTAATAAACGCCGTGTGCCCTGACACTATAAAAAATAAACGAACTCACCAGCGTCACCCGTAACACTTATACGGTGATCAGTGGTGAAAGGGTTAACTAGGGGGCCATCAAGGGGTTAAAACATTTATTCGGTAGTATATGGGGGTCCCTGACGCTATAAAACGCTGACGGCGAACCTCAATATTTACGTCCCTAACTAGCGTCACCAGCGACACTAATACAGCGATCAGAAAAATGATCGCTTAGCGACACTGGTGACAGGGGGTGATCAAGGGGTTAAAACTTTATTAGGGGGGGTTAGGGGGGTACCCTAGACCTAAAGGGGGTAACAGTAATGTCCCAACACTGTAACTGTCACAAATTGACACCAATGCAGTAATCAGAAAAAAAAACAAAAAACTGCTTGGTATCAGTTTGTGACAGGGGGGGGGGGATCGGGGTGTTTAGTGTGCCTGGCATGTTCTACTGTGTGTGTGTAGTGTTGTGCACTCACATAGATGTCTTCTCTCCTCGGGCCGGAAGGGAAATTACCGAGCCGAGGAGAGATGACATCATTTCCTTTGCTGCTGTTTAGCATACAGCAGCAAAGGAATGATTCGATTGGCCGGCGGCGATCGCGAGGGGGGGCCACGAACGGATGGCCTCCCCCTCACCTCCGATCGCCGTGGGACAAAAGACGACCGCCTCGGGCACCGGGGGGGGGGTCCGATCGGACCCCCCACCCACGGAAGGCAAATCACGTACATGTACGTGATTTTGCCTGTCCCTGCCACCTTGCCAAAGTACATCGGCGTGAGGCGGTCGTCAAGTGGTTAAAAGTCAGCAGCTAGAAACACTGTAGCTACTGACATATTATAAGGACACTTACCTGTCTAGGGAACCCGTGATGTCGGCCCCCCAGGCCTATCCATTCATGGGCTCAGGTGCAAAAGCCTCCATTGTAACTAAGGGAAACTGGCAGTGGAGCCTTCAGGCTTCACAGCAGGTTTCGTACTGCGCATGCGTGAGTCACGCAGCACTTTCTGAATCGCCCTGTCTCCTGGGACACACATAGGTCCCAGAAGGCAGTGGGGGGATAGAGGACAGGCAGAGACAGAAGAGGAAATTACGTACCTCGCTGTGGCGAGGCTGGGATGGAAGTTCACCTATTTAATGCATAAGGTAAGTTGTAAAGTCGGGTGGAACTCTGCTTTAAAGGCAAATGAACTTTTTGACTGCAGCACTTTCCAGTACTTCCTGATTATCATTATCATTCACAAATGTATTTATTTTATATTGGCTTACTCTAATGAATTTTAGATTGTTTGATAGGGTAATATTAATGAAACAAACTTTTTCTATTATGTACCGTATTTATCGGCGTATAACACGCACTTTTTTCCCCTTAAAATCAGGGGAAAATCACGGGTGCGTGTTATACGCCGATCCCCTGCGATCCGGAGCTGCCAGATCTTCAAAATCGCTGACCGCGATTTGAAAATGGCGCCGCCGGCGCCGAAATACACAGAGCCGGTCCTTGGCTCTTCTCGGCCACTTTCGGCTTCAGTCGAGCGCCGCCCGAACCTAGCCGAGTGTACTCGGCTAGGTTCGGATAGCTCCGCTCACAGTCACACCCATCCCGGGCAGGACTACGAGTGGAGCCGAAAGTGAACGAGAGCCGCCGAGAAGAGCCGAGGACCGGCTCTGTGTATTTCGGCGCCGGCAGCGCCATGTTCAAATCGCGGTCGGTGATTTTGAAGCCCAGGATGGCGGGATCACAGGATCGAAGGCTGCACTGGGGCAAGGCTGCACTAGGGCAGGCTGCACTGACAAGGCTGCACTGGGGAAGGCTGCACTGACAAGGCTGCACTGGGGAAGGCTGCACTGACAAGGCTGCACTGGGGAAGGCTGCACTGACATGGCTGCACTGACAAGGCTGCACTGAGAAAGCTGCAATGATGGGCATTTAAATGTAAGTTTTTTTCCCTTCAACTTCCCTCCTAAAAGTTTTTTTTTCCTTAAAATTCCCTCCTAAATTGGGGTGCGTGTTATACGCCGATAAATACGGTACTTAAATTTTAAGGATTTTTTTCAGTTTTAAGTCCACTGTAAACCTTATGATATGGTCATCCAAACATATGGCTTCAATATATAATAGTTTAGATTTCTCTGAGAATCCAAAGCCTAGAACATGTTCTATCTTTATATTGTGTAGATGTGTAAATTATTCTCATTGCCTGTGCTGTTTTACAGCAAACTCTGTGACAGCAGTGGGATAAACAGAATGTCAGTGTGCCTTGTGTATGGCAGTTTTAAATCCCTGAAGTCTGACCTGAGGTATATTTAACTGTGTATGCAAGAATTTGGTATGAATCTGCTTTTAAACACTATATTGACTTCTTTTATCCAGCTTTCCAGACCGGCTACACCTGTGGAAAGGTTTATGGCAATGGCATTTGTAACAAAGACTAGAATGCCTGCCTAAATGTACAGTCCCTGACAAAAGTCTTGTCGCTTGTGTACAAATTGACCTGAAGTGCCCCTAAAATATATTTCTAATCAAGATTTTGTTACAAGAAATGGGTCATTTTATTCCCAACAGCTTTTGTAATAATGTTTCAGTGCAAAACGAAACTGACAAAAAGTATTCTAATATTCACAGCTTGGTAAAGCCCATTGAGTCAATTTTTACCAAGACATAAGTGTTGTCGCCTTGTTATATGAGCTTCACCTGTGACTAATAATGGATCAATTAGGTCTCAGGTGTGTATAAAAAGAATGCCAGTACACTAGACCTTCTTGACTGCAACTAGACCTCTGTAAACATGCCTAAGATTCACCCGGAGGCTAAAGTGTTGATTTTCAAGAGGCTGAAGACCAGATGCACTGCTGATGTGGCAGACACCTTCAATGTGTCTCAGCTTCAAGTTCAGAGGATAAAAAAAAGATTTGAAGAGACTGGAGACGTTTTGGACAAGGCCAGGTCAGGCCGACCCCGCAAGACAACTGCTCGAGAGGACCGTTTGTTGGCTCGAAAATCCAAGGCCAGCCCATTTTCCACTGCTGCAGAGCTCCACGAGACCTGGTCACCTGAAGTCCCTGTGTCAGTCAACCAGAACAGTTTGTCGGATTCTGTCTTGAAATGGCATCCATGGTCGAATCGGTGCCCATAAGCCAGCACTAAACAAAAGATTATTAAATTATAAACTGCGCTAGACGTTCAATGAGTTACTAAAATAAATATCCTGGAATAAATTCAAATCAAAAACTCCAAATTGTTCTTCAAGCGAAAGCACTCCGGATCACCAAAACGCTTCAATGTACACAGACTTGATTAACAGTCCAACTGAAGAACCCAAACACCATAATAATAAGTTGCCCTTACCAGAACAGCAAACAATGTGGGCGGATGGCTTAAACCCAGCCAGGGCCTTTAAGGTAGAGAGTGATCCGCTCTGTCCAGGTTCAGGTTACCGTTCCCTCAGTTTAATACCGGAAGAAGGAAATAACAAGAAAACTGGCCATAGTGTAGTATTGCTATATATCGTATGTAGACATTCAATTGTGACCAACACCCTGATGTGCACATAAAACAAAAGGTGATATTCCCACCACCGTAGCTGTAGAGTATGCTTACCAACTCGCAAGCTTTAAAACGCATTTGGCTCTAAACTCCACTAGGAATCATTTGAATGGTGATAGGAAGTAGATTATTCGCCCACTGTAGCCAGGAAATCCATATCCTCAGTATGTGACCCAAAAAGGAGATAAACTGGCTGATGGTCTTCTGCTCTGGAGGTTGATGTGAAGCTGCTCTGATGAGTCTTCTATGGTTGGGGTCCTCTCGGATGGTCCCTCTTGGCTCCCTCTTCTATAGTCGGTGACGTCTGACTCTTCCCAGCATGGTGACTGGACATGAAGGGGGAAATCTCGCCCAACTCTCGGCTTCTCTTCCTCCTGATCACAAGTGACAAAAGACAGTTGAAAAACCGTGTGGCATTTGCCAAGGGCCACAGCCTGCTAAAAGGATGGACTCTGGAAAAGTGGCAGACGGTGGATTTTTCAGATGAATCTTCTGTTGAATTACACCACAGTCGCCGCAAATATTACAGGAGACCTACTGGAACCTGCATGGAGCCGAGATTTACCCAGAAAACAGTTTGGTGGAGGCAAAATCATGGTCTGGGGTTACATCCAGTATGGGGGTGTGCGAGGGATCTGCAGGGTGGAAGGCAACATCAATAGTCTAAAATACCAAGAAATCTTGGCTACCTCTTATATTCCCAACCATAAAAAAGGCCAAATTTTGCAGCAGGATGGTGCTCCATTACATACTTCCATCTCCACATCAAAGTTCCTTAAGGCAAAGAAGATCAAGATGCTCCAGGATTGGCTGAACATCATTGAGCATATGTGGTGTAGGATGAAAGATAAAGCATGGAAGACGAAACCAAAGAATATTGAAGAACTCCGGGAGGAATGCAAGACTGTTTTCTTTGCTATTCCTGATGACTTCATCAATAAATTGTATGAATCCTTGCCAAACCGCATGGATGCTGTCCTTCAAGCTCATGGAAGTCATACAAGATATTAAATTTGGATCTCACAGCACCACTACTTAATTTGCTGACATATTTTTGGATTTTCAGTAAAGTTGTTCAATTTCTGTATAGGCGACAAAACTTTTGTCTTGCCAAAATTTGACCTGTCTGTCTTGATTAAATGATGAATCTTTTTTCAGTGAAACTAATTTATTTCAGTGCATTAAACATCATTTGGGAGGGCTTTAGCTTTTCATATGAGCTATTTCTAACACCAATTGATTAATTAAAAGTCAGGTTAATAGCAGGAGTTTCTACAAAATAGAGAAGCGACAAGACTTTTGTCAGGGACTGTATTTACTGGTATATTCCAGGTTTTTCCCCTCTTTTTTCCCCCATTTGATATGAATTTGTCTACAGTTGAGACTGATATAACAATGTTCATTGCAGGATATATAAATGGTAAAGTAATATATGTACCCCTTCCATATTGTGCAGTCTTATTGCCATGTTGCTAAAGTCAGCCATGTATAAATGTATTCAAAATACATTTTTAAGTTTTGGATGCAGCATGGCAAGTTTAGAACCCTATCAGGTTTTTTTTTTGTTGTACCTCCATTGGTGCAATTTGTCAGTAAGTATGTAGAAAACCTCTCCAAAGGGGAGGAAAACCTCAATTAAAGCATTTTATTAGAGTATGGAAGGGTTAGAACCCCTGTCAGTTTTTAAAAATTTCCATGTATGTATTTTTGGAAAATGTCTCTTGTTTGGTCATTAGAACTGGATGTGAGGGAAAAATTCCCCAAGCAGAGCAGATACAGCAATGAAAGCCCTTGGGTCTAATCCTTCTCTACTCTATTCTAAGCATTAAAAACAATGTTTTGATTGGAGTTTCACTGGTCAAATACTAAAAGGCACCAAACACCAGTACCAGCAATATAACCCTAGATGTAGTTAATTTGACATTTACTCCTAAAGATATACTTTGGGCACAAAAATTTAATTTAAATAGTTCCATTATAACTTCACTTTTTGTGCATCAAATGCCTTGGCAAACCCAGCTATTCCATGTTAAAGCAGAAGTGTCATCATTACTGTGCTGCGCATTGTGCAGAGAGCAGAACTTTAAAAAAAAACAGTGGGCTCACCTACTACAGGCTGCCTGTAGAAAGTAAAGTAGAGAAGGGGGGTGGATACAGTTATCCTGTACAAGCAGTGACTGGTCTTTATTACTGGAAGATCTTGTGCAAAGGCAAATTTCACTGTGGATTACTGTACAAGATTCAAGTAAGAATACACATTCCTCTTGTAGTTAGACAATATTTGGTTATACATGCAGTCCCTGGGTTACAAACCAGATCGATTGTTCTTAAGTTAAAATTGTTATGCAAGTTGGAACAGGTACATTTTTTATGTGTAACTCCAGCCCAAAATATAATTCTTACATTTTTTGGATCGCATAGGGAAGGGTTAACACCGCTGTAATGTTTGTTTTGCAATGTAATGTTTGCCAGCATTGCTGCAGAGGTTGAAGGGGTGGGGGGGGGGGGGTCAGCCTGTCAGTGCTCAGACCATATGCTGCCCACTGCATCAAATTGTTCTGCATGGCTGTCTTCCCAGAAGGAAGCCTTCTCTAAAGATGATGCACAAGAGAGCCCGCAAACAGTTTGAAGGCAAGCAGACTATGGACTTGGATTACTGGAACCATGTCTTGTGTTCTGATGAGACCAAGATCAACTTATTTGATTCAGATGGTGTCAATGGTGTGTGGCAGCAACCAGGTGTGGAGTACAAATACAAGTGTGTCTTGCCTACAGTCAAGCATGGTGGTGAGAGTGTCATGGTCTGGGGCTGCATGAGTGCTGCCGGCACTGGGGAGCTACAGTTCATTGAGGGAACAATGAATGGCAACATGTACTGTGACATACTGAAGTAGCGCATGATCCCCTCCCTTTGGAGACTGGGCTGCAGGGCAGTATTCCAACATCATAATGACCCCAAACACACCTCCAAGACGACCACTGCCTTGCTAAAGAAGCTGAGGGTAAAGGTGATGAACTGGCCGAGCATGTCTCCAGACCTAAACCCTATTGAGCATCTGTGGGGCATCCTCAAATGAAGCGTGGAGAAACGCAAGGTCTCTAACATCCACCAGCTCCATAATGTTGTCATGGAGGAGTGGAAGAGAACTCCTGTGGCATCCTGTGAAACTTTGGCGAACTCCATACCCAAAAGGTTTAAGGCAGTGCTGGAAAATAATGGTGGCCACACAAAATATTGATACTTTGGGACCAATTTGGACATTTTCACTTAGGGGTGTACTAACTTTTATTGCCAGAGGTTTAGACATTAATGTGTGTCAAGTTATTTTGAGGGGGCAACAAATTTACACCGTTATACAAGCTGCACACTCACTACTTTACATTGTAGCAAAGTGTAATTTCTTCAGTGTTGTCACATGAAAAGATATAATAAAATATTTACAAAAATATGAAGGGTGTACTCACTTTTGTGAGATACTGTAACTATGGTCGGTGTTTGGCAAAAATGTCTGATTTGAAATAAGTCTTTTGAACCATTTATTTAACATTTCTCAGAGCAACACTATATTTAGAGATTTTTTAAGTTGGTGTGGCTCAAGAGTAAAATAAAAAGGACTTGAATTGAAAGTTCCTGTAAAAATCTAGTGGTAGAATGGTGAAAGATCATTTAGTAAATAAGCAAATATATGAATTTTGTATAATGAATAAAAGGTATGGTCATATACTGCCAGAGTGACAAAAGTGTTTTCAGAATATGGCAAAGTGAAATTTAGTATGTACCATGAATGTGTTCACCGGAGGATAAAAAACGAAAAAAAAAATTTTATATATATATATATATATATATATATATATATATATATATATATATATATATATTCTATTGTCTTATATTTTTTTTACAGGTCTTTTTTTGAACATCAACCTTTTGCTATATTAAAGTTGATTTGTAAAAACCAAAGTTAAGACAAGCCCTAGTCACCTTAAAATAGATGTGTATAATAAATATACTGTATATTTTTGTGTGTTATTGATTTTATACGATGAATGGGTCATATATAGTACATTATATACATCAAGATTCATTTACAGATCCTGATAAAAATGATAAACCGATGTTCCATATTTTCATTATATAATATACTGTATCACAGTTGTTTTTGTCCATTGCTTATTGTGTTACATGATGTTGAACACTGCTAATTGGTATCATGTTTTCAGTTCTAGCTATCTCCAGCATGAGACATGACTCTCCTTTTGAACCAGAAGTGTTCTGTTGCTATGGAAACGTGTAGTCTACCATTACAAAATACTGCACATGGATTTTTCAAAGAATATTAGCAATCATCTTACTGTCTCTAATGCTCTGTTATCCATCAGCGTAAATGGCATTCAGTTTACTTGATAACCTTTGAACAAGCACAGTTATATGGCATTTTTTTTAGTAAAACATCTTTGCCTATACTGTTAAAAATAAGACCACTAATTGTAGGAATAACCAATTATCTTCTGTACACAAATAAAGCTTACTTTCCTAAGAATTTACATGCTCTGGTGAATAAACTTGCATTATTATTTTTATTTTATATTTCTTTCATACCACCCATTGAAATATTGAGGACTTGAATCTTCTAACACATTAAAAGAAATTCTTCACAATAGCTGACTCAGAAATGATCTTAACCACTTGAAGACCAGCATGTTAAATTTCCTTCCTGTCCAGGCCAAATTTCAGTTCTCAGCGCTGTGATACTTTGACAAAAAACAGTCACGAAACACTGTACCCAAAAACCTTTTATATTTTTTTGAGACAGACACAGCCATCTTTTGGTGATATTTAATCATCAGTGGGTTTTCATTTTTTTTACAATATAAAGGAAAAAAGACAGAAAATTTGGAAAAAAACCTGTTTCCCTTTCTGTTATAAAACATTGAAAATAATCTTTCTTCATCAATATAGGCCAAATGTATTCTGTCACATCTCTGCTAAAAATGCTGAACTAAGTGTATATTATTTAGACTGTGTGAAATGTATCAAACCTGATGTTCTGACTGCCTATTGCATTTCTCGAGGCCCTAAAACGCCAAGACAATACAAATACCCCAAAATGGCCCTTTTTTGGAAGTAGACACCCAAAGGTATTTAGTAAGAGGCATTGATTGTGTCCATATTGGAGTGTGAACAGGGAATCTCCAGTCCAGAGAAATCGACATCTCCTGAATCTACCCACCACAATATAAGCCTGTTTGACACGAAGAGCATGTGTTCTGGCGTGTTCAAACATTCCGGTAAGCCTCCTCTTCTCGCGGTGGTGGTTCTATCACAGTCACGTAATCTTACCTATGGACAGACACAGTTTTCTACACTGGAACCTCTTGCTGTTGAGTCTCACAACTCTAAACATATAGACTGGACTTATATATCCACTGGAGTTTCAATTGCAGCATTATAGGTTTTGTCATTTATATTGTCACTTCTTACGTCTATTACACACAAATTAGCTTTATTATTTGTGTTGTTATTAATACTGTCACCTTTTATGACATAATTTATTTTTTCCATTCAGTGTTTGAAAAATTTCAGATGTTATTTGGGCTTATAGCCTATCATTTTATAGTGCTACACTTTTTGTTTTTGTTCTTTCTTTGGTGTTTATCTAATTTGGTGTGTTAGCTGCTTGGAATTGGGGGTAGCGCGAAATTATTTGCTAAACAAAATGAATAAGGACAATGGGGAACCTCAGCTATGAGGATAGATAGACGTAGAATACAGTTATTCACGCTAGAAAAAAGATACTTAAAAAGGGAAATGATTACAATGTACAAATATATCAAAGGTGGCTCCAGCAATACACGCCAGGCCCTTCAGGTCTGGTATGGATTTTAACACGAACCCCACAATAAAATACAAAAAAAGTGGGGCCTGATATAGATGCTAGAGGGGAACCCTATACAATAAAAAGTACAGAGCTGCCAAAAGAAAAAAAAACCCACATCAGCCAACACATCTGATCCCACCACTTCCCTCACACCGAATGACATCTGAGTCCCTGCCTCTAAAGTAAAAAATCTCAATTTCTGCTGCAGCTGGATGTTCAGCACAGCCAAACACCCATTCCTCAGCTGTTTGCTGAATCTTAAAAACTGTGAACTGAAGCTGCAGCAGAGATCTCATATTATTTCCACTTCTAGTTGAATGTTCTTAATCTTTAATTTTAGACTATTTTCTCTTTTGGTCAAACTTTTAAGCCTTTTTTTTCTTAGGAACAAATGTTGAACACTACTTAAAAGCAATTGAAGCTTACATTTTACACATATTACAAAAATTACAGGTATTATTCATGAGTTGTGCTTGAATGCGAAGATATTCACTATTGTGAATTTTTAATGTATAGACTCCTAGATGTCAATTTACTAGCATTAGACTGTTATGCTAGTGAACTGCACACCACAGTCATATAATATTGTTTGTTTTAAATATTTGTATTTAGAATTGTACTGCTAATGACAGGTTAAACTCATTCAGACCTCAGATCATCTCCAAATTCTGTACCTTCAGACCTCAGATCAGCCTCAAATATTTTACTTTCAGACCTCAGATTGGACCCAATCCCTGTACCATCAAAGATCAACACCAATTTATGCACCTCAAAACTCATATCAGCCCAATTCCTGCACCTGAAGACCTCATATCTAGAGATGTAAAATTTCTGGAAATTTTAAAGCCATGGGAAAAGTTTTTTCCCTTTTTTTTTTTTTTTTTTTCTGGAAAAAATGAAAATTTTGGAAGAACTGAAAATAAATCAGTGTGGAGTAGTTTTTCAAATTGAAAAGTAATTTTGTTACACTGCGAATGTGAAATACGGTGTATAAAAAAGTATTGTGCTTGAAATAAAAGTACAACTTATTCCGTGAATTAACTAAATTTGCTTTTTAAAAGTTCTTTTTTTGTTACAAATAGAATAACAAGAACTGCATATGTTAAGAACATTTCAACTGTACATGAGAACTGTAACCACCCCCCTTTCCCTCATGCAAAAGCTTCCTGCCAATATGCATTTTCAGTTATTGGCAACACTGATCCAGAAGCATATATCGCTCTATGAAGAGCTTGATCAATGTTCTCCTGGTTTTCAGGTGTCATTTAGGCTACAGTATAAATGAAGGAATTGTGTATTTTTGGGAGGCTGTGGTTTGCAACACTTCCTTACTTGAAGATGCTACTGGAGAAGAAACACTTTCTGATGATCCAGACACAGCAGAGTGTTTCTGGAAGGAGAACTTTGGAGTTAAAAACTACTTGTACTTTTATTATGGTCCCCATCATTTAATTCCAAATATTTCTTCTCACAATACTTGCATATGACAGTTTTGCTCTCAGTAGAAATTGCACTGTGTAAATGTTTCCAAAACTCTAGATGTTGGTGTAAACATTTTACTGAGAAGAGGAAAAGAAAAAACAATTTACTGTCAGAAACCATGAATCAGACAGAGACAGAAGTACAGTATAATCACATTTGTTTAATAATAAAAGTAAATAGAACAAACATAGTCAAAACATAGCCAAAGTTCAGTTACTGGAACGGATAGTCAGACAAGCCAGAAAGTCAGGAGGCCAGAGATCAGTGTTGTGGAACAGCAAGCAGGATCTGAAGCCATAAAAAATGTCAGCCAAGCAAGTCTTTAACAGGAACGCAGGAGAAAGTCTCTGTGATGTTGACCAAGGCGAAGGCAGAGATCATCTGGGCCGGACGGCTTAAGTAGGCAGGACTGACGAGCAGGATACCATCAACAGGTGAGTCACTGTGATGAGATACTCGAGGCGGGTGCCTGCACTGGAGAGGCAGCAGGGACGGCCTGCAACACAGGTTGTACCGGAGCAGCCACAGTGGGAGATTCCAGGTGAGCCGTGCGACTCAGGAGGGTTCGTAACGCCATGGCAAATTGATCCATGCGGTGATCCTGCTCATCCAATCTGGAAAAAATATTACCAACAAGTGGATTGACTGCATCTTCTGAATTCATGGCCTTCACCTGTCAGAAACCATGTATCAGACCGAGACAGAAGTACAGTTAAATCACACTTGTTTAATAATAAAAGTAAATAGAACAAACGTAGTCAAAACATAGCCAAAGTTCGGTAACAGGAACGGATAGTCTGACAAGCCAGAAAGCCAGGAATCCAGAAGTCAGCGTAGTGGAACCGCAAGCAGGATCTGGAGCCAATTGAATGTCAGCCATGCAAGTCTTTAAAAGGAATGCACAGAATAGTCTCTGTGATGTTGACCAAGGCAAAGGCAGAGATCTTGGCTGGACGGCATAAGTAGACAGGACTGACGAGCAGGATATCAACAGGTGAGTCACTGTGGAGAGATAGGAGCTGGCAATTAGCCAACAGCTGAGTGGCCAGCACAGAGGAAGGAAGGGCTGAGCCCAGCCCTGACATTTACTTACCAGATTATAGGGAAAAATGATTGAGAATCATTTAAAGATTATACAGATAAACTAATTTGTCAGCAGTTTGGTTGTAGGTGCGGTTTAACTGAGGGGGGGCTGACACCTGAAAGTCTAATGCCCTGTACACACGGTCGGATTTTCCGACGGAAAATGTGTGATAGGACCTTGTTGTCGGAAATTCCGACCATGTGTGGGCTCCATCACACATTTTCCATCGGAATTTCCGACACACAAAGTTTGAGAGCATGCTATAAAATTTTCCGACAACAAAATCCGTTGTCAGAAATTCCGATAGTGTGTACACAAATCCGACGCACAAAGTGCCACGCATGCTCAGAATAAATTAAGAGACGAAAGCTATTGGCTACTGCCCCGTTTATAGTCCCGATGTATGTGTTTTACGTCACCGCGTTTAGAACGATCGTTTTTTTTCGACAACTTTGTGTGACCGTGTGTATGCAAGACAAATTTGAGCCAACATCCGTCTGAAAAAATCCATGGATTTTGTTGTCGGAATGTCCGATCAATGTCCGATCGTGTGTACAGGGCATAAGATGTGAGGGAGACAGGTTGGCCATGGGTGCAGATGGGCAGGTCCGGCTGTCTAATTGATAGCCTAACAAGTTGTCAATTATTGCCTAAGGCAGCAGTGCTTCTGGGTGCTTTTGAAAGACATCTTGTGCCCTAGGTTGTTGACCCCCATACTTTAAGTTAAAGAGAATTGGAAATATGTTCAATTTCCATGAACCTTATAAGCTTGTGTCAACAGGGTTTGAGCTGGTTAAATACATCAGTTTGAGAGCCTTCATAGATCATTCTGAATTGACTGACCTGCAAATGGAAATGCAAAACCTTTTTGAAGTGCACATAAGCCTGTCAACAGCCTGTTCTAATATTGCCACACTGTAGGAATGTTGCATGACATATCAGGCCAGTGATAACTCCATCTGTGGACTACAAATAGAACATGTAGCGCAATCAGTCTTATCATTTGTTTGGTCTCGCCCACAATATAAAGACCACATGGGCATTTTAACAAATAAAAGTGGCAGGTATGAGCTTTTAAAGCCAATAGTTGCACATTTTGTTACTTCTGCTTCCAGTTTAATATGATCTATCTACATCTTTTGGGCTTTTTTCCTCTTGTACTCATTCTATAAACACTGCAAGACAGATGAGGAAGTAACACTTCCATCATCACCACAAGTTAATCATTGTGAAAAGATATTATGAGCAGACTTGGTAACACCATACCCCCCATGTACATTTTACCTTTTTAGGTCCTTAACAAATAGTTATCTTGCACATGGTGCACAGACACGATGAAGGGTACCCATTTTAGACATCCACATTTAGTTAAATGCATTTGCATCAACTTTTTCATACCTGACAGAGCTCTTATGTCATTGATGTGTTAAAATGACCATGTAATTTGTATTATGTGGGTGAAACCACACAAAAGATAGGTGGAACATAAATATAAATTGGAAGTCCATAGATGGAGTTACTGCTGGCCTGAAAACCTCAATTAGCGTTCCCTCAGTGTGAAACAATTAGGATTCATGACTGAACATGTTCCTGGTCTTACAGAAGGTGTGTCAGAGAATTGCAATTGAAGCACACCGAGGTGCGGTAGCTTGCTAATCTAGGAACTCTACAATCTAAGGCCTCATGTACACTGCAGCTGGTAAACGGACGTTTAGGAGCAGTTGGGAGTTTTTTTCAACTGCCCCGAACTCTCCTCTGTTATCTTATCTGTCAATGTACACAGGGTCGTTTAGAGGCATTTTTGTAACGCAAAAAAATGCATTCAGAAGCTGAGTACAGGCATTTCAAGCGCTACTAAAAACATCTAAACATGGTAACTTGAGTTTAGCCACGTTTCGTTTACATGTGTGTTTCATTTTTGGCTATTTTGAAAAAACACTTCTAAACGCAAACGCAGCATGTAAACGCGGCAAAACGGATGTTTTAAACGTGGGTTACTATCTGTCAAGTTAAATCATTCAGAAGAGGTTATAAAAACGTCCCGTGTACATGAGCCTAAGGCAGCCTTTTGCAACCAGGGTGCCTTGACAAAATGCCTAAAAATTTTCCAAAATTTGTATACAAGCCAGCAGGTGGATCAAGTCTGCCTTTTAATTACACAAAGCCTCATGTTTTCATTGCTCACTATTACAAACTTCTAGCTGCAAACGTTCTAATCACCATTGATGTCACTGGTTGCTAAGGAGGACATTGGGTGCCTGCACAGCATCCTTGTTTGTCCCTCCCTGCCCCCCTCTGTCAGCACTGGGATCACAGCTGAGTGAGGGAGAGAAACTGAGGGAAATGTGAAACATTGTACTACTAGCTAATACCAGTGTGCAAAGGTGCATTTTGCTTTGGAAGAATTCAAAATCTCTAACGTTGGGTGTCCTATGTATGTGGATGTTGCTGTGTTGTGTAAAACTATTTGTTTATTTTTTCATTTTAGAACAGGGTGCATGAAAAAAGGTTGAAATACACTAACCTAAGGGATTAAATGTGTCCATTTATTTGTGTAATGTTTGTACATGATCATGGATTAATGGTTATTTCTCCTAGAGAAACTTTGCTACTTTTTAAAAGTGTGCCATGATCGCTGTAATTCTGTTTCCTAAAGCCTCGTACACACAATCGGATTTTCGGCAGGGAATTGTGTGATGACAGACTGTTGGGCTAAAATCCGATCATTTGTACGCTCCATCAGACAATTGTTCTCCAACTTTCCGCCAACAAATGTTGGATGGCAGGCTAGTAAATTTTCGGCAGACAACAGTCTGTTGTCAGATTTTCCTATTGTGTGTACACAAGTCCTTCTCACAAGTTGAAAGTACAAACACGCATGCTCAGAATCAATGCTCACCAAACACGACATTAGCACAAGGTGCCCAAAGGGTGGCGCTCAAGAGCTGAAATTCCTCGTAGTACGTCACTACGTTCGTGTTAGTTGGCCGACAATTGTGTACCGTTTGTATGCAAGACAAGTTCCTGGCACACGCCCTTCGGACAAAAGTCTGACGCTTTGTTGGCTAACAATCTGATCGTGTGTACTAGGCTTAACAGTGTGTTCATTTTAGCTACATTTGGTTACTATGACTACTGTTTGAAGTTTGATGACACATTTTTCAGGTTTGTTTAGTATTTAATGAGGTATTTGCATTGTGACTGTTACATGTTCATGTTTGGGAAAGGATTACTATGATTTCCAAACGTTTGTAACTTTTTAATATGATTGATTTGGAAAAAAACCACATGAGGTGCTGAAGAGAAACATTGTTGATTTATTTGCTTACAGTGCCTTTAAAAAGGATTCATACCCCTCAAAATTTTGCACATTTTTTTCAGGTTACAGCCAAAAACATAAATGTGTTTTTTGGGATTTTATGTGATAGACCAACACAAAAGTGGCACATAATTGTGAAGTGGAAAGAAAATGATAAATGGTTTTCAAAATCCAAATAAATATGTGAAATTGTGGCGTGCATTTGTATTCAGCCTCCTTGAGTCAATACTTTGTAGAACCACCTTTTGCTGCAAATATGGTGCAAGTCTTTTTGGGTATGTCTCTACCAGCATTGCACATCTAGAGAGTGAAATGTTTGCCCATTCTTCTTTGCAAAATAGCTCAAGCTCTGTCAGATTGAATGGAGAGCACCTGAACAGCAATTTTCAAGTCTTGCCACAGATTTTTAATTGGAGTTAGGTCTGGACTTTGACTGGGCTATTCTAAAGGGCCGTACACACGATCGGACTTTTTGACAACAAACATGCAAATTAGCTGTTTTGGAGCAACATCCGACCGTGTGTACGCTCCATCGAACAAACTTTTTCAGTTTCCATCGGACTTTTGTTGGCTGTGCGAACGGACAAACTTTCCGGCAACAAAAGTCCGATGGAGCAAAGTCCGATCGTGTGTACACAAAGCCATCAGACTTTTGTACAAACTACAGTACGCAGCCGCGAGAATGTTACCAGCGCGATCGGATCGCGCTGGTTCTCGGCGACAGGGTACTGTACATCTCGCGCTAGCTGCAATAGGAAAAACACATTTTCCTACTGCGGCGGGCGCGAGAGGGAATTCCCCTCTGGAGAATACCAAGCCCTTCGGTCTGGTATGGATTTTAAGGGTAACCCCCAAAATCCATACCAGACCCTTATCCAAGCACGCAGCCTGGCCGGTCAGGAAAGGGGGTGGGGATGAGCGAGCAGCCCCCCTCCTGAGCCGTACCAGGCCGCATGCCCTTAACATGGGGGGGTGGGTGCTTTGGGGGAGGGGGGCGCCCTGCGGGCCCCCCCACCCCAAAGCACCTTGTCCACATGTTGATGAGGACAAGGGCCTCTTCCCGACAACCCTGGCCGTAGGTTGTCGGGGTCTGCGGGCGTGGGGCTTATCAGAATCTGGGAGCCCCCTTTAATATGGGGGCCCCCAGATCCCGGCCCCCCACCCTATGTGAATGAGTATGGGGTACATCGTACCCCTACCCATTCACCTAGGGAAAAAGTGTCAATAAAAAACACAGTACACAGGTTTTTAAAGTAATTTATTAGGCAGCTCCGGGGTCTTCTTCTGACTTCGGGGTTCCTCTTCCGACTTCGGGGATCTTCTTCGACTTCGGGGGTCCTCTTCCGACTTCGGGGGTCTCTCCGGCGTCTTCTCCCGGTGTTCGCATCTTCTGCCGGCTCCACCGCAATCTTCTGCCGCTCTTTTGCCAGCGGTGGCCCGGACTTCTGGATCGTCTTCTTCCCTCTTCCCGGGGCATTCTGGAACTGTGAGGTCATAAGGGGGCGTGGTCATAGGATGGCATGACCATGCCCCCTTATGACCTCACAGTCCCAGTATGCCCCGGGACTGTGATGTCATAGGGGGGCGGGGTCACCACCTATAAAAGTCAGTTGTGGAGCGCTCAGAGAGCATTCCAGCTGGAGAGAGCGTTGTGTCAACATATCTGGAAGAGAAGAAGGAAGAAGACGATCCAGAAGTCCGGGCCACCGTTGGCAAAAGAGCAGCAGAAGATAGCGGTGGAGCCGGCAGGAGATACGGACACCGGGAGAAGATGCCGGAGAGAACCCCGAAGTCGGAAGAGGACTCCCGAAGTTGGAAGAAGACCCCGGAGCTGCCTAATAAATTACTTTAAAAAACTGTGTACTGTTTTTTATTGACACTTTTTTCCCTAGGTGAATGGGTAGGGGTACTATGTACCCCATACTCATTGACATAGGGTGGGGGGCCGGAATCTGGGGGCCCCCTTATTAAAGGGGGCTCCCGGATTCTGATAAGCCCCCCGCCCGCAGACCCCGACAACCCATGGCCAGGGTTGTCAGGAAGAGGCCTTTGTCCTCATCAACATGGGGACAAGATGCTTTGGGGTAGGGGGCCCGCAGGGCGCCCCCCTCCCCCGAAGCACCCACCCCCCCATGTTGAGGGCATGCGGCCAGGTACTGCTTAGGAGGGGGGCGCTCGCTCGTTCCAACCCCCTTTCCTTACCGGCTAGGCTACGTGCTCGCATAAGGGTCTGGTATGGATTTTGGGGGACCCCCACGATGTTTTTTTGGCATAGGGGGTTACCCTTAAAATCCATACCAGATCTAAGGGCCTGGTATGCCCCTGGAGGGGAACCCATGCCGGTTTTTTATTTTAAATTTGGCGTGGAGTTCCCCCTCAAGATTCATACCAAACACAGTGCCTGGTATTGGCGGGGATCCAACTCGGATCCCCGCACTAGTGTGAACCCGGCTCGCAAGGTGTCAATCTCACCAATAAAAGTGGCAGGATTGACACAATATCAGACAATAAAGAAGTTGACCAAAGGGTGGTGGTAAAGAGCTGAAAAACCACGCGATTTGGTTAAAGTTGGCTCGAAAAGTCCTGTCGTCTGTATGCAAGACAAACTTTTGGGCAACGCCCTTTGTACAAAAATCCAAGGGAAAGTTTGTACAAAGTCCTTTTGTGTGTATGGGGCTTAACACATGAATATGCTTTGATGTAAACCATTTCATTGTAGCTCTGGCTATGTGTTTAGGGTCGTTGTCCTGTTGGAATGTGAACCTCTGCTCCAGTCAGGCCTTTTGCAGACTCTAATGCCGCATACACACGACCGTGTTTTCATCAGAATAAACTCTGACGGTTTTTCTGACGGAGTTCTGCTGAAACGGACTTGCGTACACACGATCACACCAAAGTCCGATCATTTAGAACGCGGTGACAACGTGGGACGGGACTAGAAAAAGGAAATTAAATAGCCAGTAGCCAATAGCTGCCCTTGCGTCGTTTTTGGTCCGTCGGAATAGCATACAGACAAACGGTTTTCCCGATAAGAATTGATTCCGTCGGAAAGATTTAAAACATGTTCTATTTCTAGGTCAATCAGAATTTTCAAAAGGAAAAGTCAGATAAAGCCCACACACGATCGGAATATCCGATGAAATGATTCCGTCGGACATTTTATGCCGGAAAGTTCGGTCGTGTGTGCACAGCAAAACAAATTTTCTTATAAGATTGCCCTGTATTTTGGCTCCATCCAGCTTCCCTGTCCCTGCTGAAGAAAAGCATCCCCACAACATGATGCTGCCACCACCGTTTCACGGTGGGGATGGTGTGTTCAGGGTGATGTGCAGTGTTAGTTTTCCGCCACACATAGCGTTTTCCTCTCATGCCAAAAAGTTCAGTTTTGGTCTCATCTGACCAGAGCACCTTCTTCCACATGTTTGCTGTGTCCCCCACATGGCTTCTCACAAACTGCAAACCGGACTTCTTATGGCTTTCTTCTTGCCACTCTTCCAGACCAGAACATCCAGACCGGAACCTAGTCTGCCACAGAGGCTGGAAAAACCCAGGCTGGATTCCGATTCAATGCCTTACAACAGAACGAATGTGAGGTGAAATATAGCGATTATCCACTATATCACCTCGCATACCGTCACATATCCTCCCCCTATGCTCAAGCCCCTATAGCTGAGCAATTGACCCAAGCATGCAGTGCATGCAGGAGAGGACATCTGCATTGTTTTGGAGCTTGCCCGGCCTATGCTCTACTGTAAACTTAAAGGGCTATAGAGCCAGGAACCATCTTGTCACGGGGGCATTTGTGTGATGTGGTCTCAAAGTCTTGTCCATCATTCGCTGGAACAATGCAGGGGCATCCGCTTGTACTGAAACAAGCCCTTAGGAGTGGAAAAGGCAGTCTTCTCCTTGGCCGATTCAGTTAGCGGTATTTGCCAATAGCCTTTCGTTGGGTTGTTATGTATCGAGCCTTTCCCAACTTGTCCACGAGTTAGTCGACCCGGGGCATCGGGTATGCATCGAACTTGGAGACACTGTTCAGTTTCCTAAAGTCATTACAAAACCTGATAGTGCCTCTCGCCTGGCCTCTGGGAATCTATATGGCTTTACATTAACCCGAACCCCTGGTTCCATCACTATGTCATGTTGGATTACCTTGGTCAATCCGGGTAAGGGGGAGAAAAAAGCGCCCTAATCTCAGTTTGTTGTGCCATGGACAGGGAATCCGTTATGGAAACATCAGGTGTCACCAGTACCCCGTCTGTTGGAGGCGGGGAAGCGGCCAGTAAAGTCTCTCTGTCCTTCCAGGGCTTTAAGAGATTCACATGATAGATTTGGTGTGGTTTCCTTTTCCCTGGCTGGTAGACTTTGTAGTTTACCTCCCTCACCCTTTCGACAACCTCAAAAGGACCCTGCCACTTGGCTAGGAACTTACTTTCCACTGTGGGAACCAGTACCTGTGACGAAAATGTAAGCGTAGGATAGTTTTGCCTTAACAAGATGTGGTGTGATCTGTAGAAGTAGTGTAATTGTAGCTGTAGTTTAATTCTGGGTTGTTAAAAATATAGTATTCAATGTCAGTCATGCACATATATTCTTTCATTAGCATTTGAAAAGGACAGAGTTTTTTCTAGGATCGAAGTGACACCTAGATGCCAATAAAAGTTTCCATTAGAGTAAACAGATTGCCATCATCCTGAGGCTTCAAAGAAAACTGCTAGTCATTTTGGCTACATTGATCCGCAGGGGGCATTCGCAAGGCTCCGGACAGTCTGTAAACTTTGATTAATACTGTAAGGAGATTCCATATTACATTTCATTTTTGATTAATTGTTGATTTCACTCTGTTCATGATATGTTCAGGGTTTTGCTTATTTTGCTTTAATAATCAGAACAAATATCTTAGTATATTTTAGTGAAGGTCAGACTGTCTTATGATTTTACTAAAATATATCATCCTGTCTGTTTTTCCTCTTTTAATGTCTCCATCGGAGGAAACATCTGCCTGTGGTTTTATCTCTGTACATTGTTGTTGGGCATAACAGCTAACATTAGTTTTTTTAGGGAAGCTGTGGTTGTCCAGCAGACAGTGACAGAGGATAAGGAATGTTTTGACCTATTAACTTGAACTACAGGGGTCACCATTTTAAGATCACAAGATGTAGGCATTATTAATGTTTGGAAAATCACAAGATTAAGACACCCAGTATATGATTAAGAAATTACCGAATATGCTAATATGTATTATTATTTTGATTGGCCCCCAAATTGTGGGCAGAGTCTTGTAAAGACAGCATAAAACAGCGAATCCAAAAATAAAGAATTGTAATCATTTCAGCATACCTAGTGTGTGTATGTGTTATTGATTAACCGCCGGCGAGGATTTCCACTGAGCCACCTCCAAGAGCCTAGGCCACAAGGAGAAGACGGGCACCTAACAGTTTTGGTACCAGAAGTGGGGTGTTTTGAACAGGTAAGTCACCTACCTTTTTGCCTATTTTTTGGTAACTGGTGTTGATGCTTGCCTTGTTCAAATAACCTTGTATGTCCACCCACTTACATAACTGTGCCTTCGCAACGGGCTAGGGCTGGCCCCTTGGAGGGTTAAGGGCTCGCAGGTTTTTTGGTTTTTTGTAGTCTGACTAGGTTGGTCTGACTGTGTTAAGTAGATATATATATATATATATGTGTGTTTAAAACTCGGGAAGTATAGAATACGCCCGTAGTATAAGGAGTGGCTTAGTGGACGCCCAATTTTTGGGGAAAATATTGAAAAGTGCACTTATTATACTTATTATAACATGTTCATATAATGTAACTTTATTTTGCCACTGTATATATAAGATTTTGCTTGTTTTCTTGCTTGTTTTGCTTTTAGGTACCACCGTAAGTATTTAGAGTGTATAGAGTATTAGAAAATTAGAGATAAGTGTATGATATATATGTGTATGACAACTGAATGTAAAGTACTGTATTGATTTAGAGGGATTTTTTTGTTAAGATATTGTATTACACATATATGTACTAAATGAACGGCCTAAGACAGGAGCCTGACTGTAGTGAGATAGCGCCCGCCTGCCCACATTGCACCTTTGGTCTACTGTTCCTTAGTGTTGACAGGACGTGGATCCTGCTCACTACTAGACCAGCCGGATTTTCATACCGGCTTGGTGCAAGGGGGGTCTATCCCGCCACAAGAAGGGGCACTTTACACCGGGTACTAAGAGTTAACCTTCATAGCTATTTCAGCCCCACTGCCATAAGAGACCAAGGGACTTACTCCCAAGTCAGGGAACAGATTATAGCACAAACAGGTTGCTTTCATCTCTGTCCCTGTACTAGTCATACACTACCAAGGTTGTTAGATGGGGAATTCTGCGGCAACCCAGACCATGGCCAATCCATCTCCCTATGAGTATGTTAAAAACACACTACCGGGATCACAGGTAGAACCATTTTGGACACAGGTCAGAGATAGGTGCCAACAGCTGGGGATACATGACCCAGGGCCAGTGGGACCCTGTTCTGAGGACGAGTGGAAGGAAGTGAGCAAGGTGTGCCAGGTACACAAGCACTCCTACCCACCTGGGAAATGGGAAGACATCCAGTATATGAAAAATTGTTACAAGATATGGAATAAATGCTTAGCCAAATATAAAACAGAGTATGTAACTAAAGCCCCCACACCAAAACCTGTAAATTCACCCGCCCTTTCACAACAACCCGAAGCACCCCCCCCTTATGTGATGGTTAAACAGGAGGATGGAACATTGGGTCCATGTCTTCAGCTGTATCCATCTTTGGATCCAGCAGTATTAGCTACCATGGTATATGGTGCAGCTGATCAGGCGCAGGTTACACGATGGGAAAACGAAAGTAGAAACAGGGAAGAGGAAGTCCGGGCAGAAGGTATACGTAGGAGGGAAGAAGAGAGGATTAGGAGGTTGGATCCGAAGGAAAGGGAATTAGAAGAGAAGTTAAAAGAGCTCAAGAAAAGGGAGGAAGAGCTAGAACGTTACAAAAGAGAGCTAGATAAGAGGGATGGTGAGATGAGAGAGTATTCTGCGATAACTAAGGAAGAAAGGGATGGAATGTCCCTGGAAAAGGGAGAAGAGGAAGGAGTCAGGAAGTTAAGCCCCAGGGAAAAGGAATGGAAGGAGAAACAGAAAGAATTTAATAAGAGACAGCAAAGGGAGTGTGGGTTTTATCAACTGTACACCCTACGCCCATGTTCTCATTCTCATGGGGGAGGAAAAAGCAGTTGACCTGGTCAAGATTACCTCAGGGGTATGTGGACAGTCCCGCAGCCTTCTCCATGGTCCTTAATGAGACAATTAAGTCATGGACTGCTGAGCGCGGGTCGGTGCTAATACAGTATGTGGACGACTTGCTCCTGTGCAGTCGATCTGCTGAAGATTGTGCGGTCGATTCCACATCTCTGTTACATCACCTGGCCAGGTCTGGCCACCTAACATCGCGGAAGAAGATACAATGGTGTCAAAGTCAGGTAGAATACCTGGGATGCATTCTGAAGGAGGGAACCAGGCTGGTATCCCCCAAACGTGCCGCAGCCCTGCAGGCTCTCAGTCCTCCAAGAGACAAAGCAACTTTGCTCTCATTCTTGGGCGCAATTGTATATTGCCGCCAATGGATCCCAGATTGTTCATATTATGATGGCATTCTGAGGGAGGCTACCTTGTCCACCGCCCCAAAGACAGTAGATTGGACAACAGAAAGGCTCTGTGCTTTTCAGGCCTTGTTAAAAAGTCTGACTCAGGCCCCCGCCCTGGGATTGATAGAATATGGCAAACCCTTTCAATTATACTGTGTGGTATCTGCCTACTGAACCATTGGGTTTGTAGGTTCGGAATACCAACGGCCATATGGTCAGACAGAGGGCCTGCCTTCAGCTCCTCTGTTACACAGACTTTAGCTAAGCTACTAGGCTTACAGTGGAAACTGCACATCCCTTACCACCCACAAAGTGCAGGAGTAGTGGAAAGAATGAATAGGAACATTAAGGACAAGTTAAAAAAGGCCACGGGGGGCACCATGAAAGGATGGTTGGATTACCTTCCTTCTGTCCTATTTCAGATCAGGACAACACCACATGCTAGAACAAAACTCTCACCCTTTGAGATTTTGATGGGAGTTCCTGCAAACATAGAGCTGCCCCTCTTAGATCAAAATACTGACATTAACATCTATTCTCAACAGGAAATGTACGTGAAAAATCTGGTAAGTATGCTACAAGATATGAACGAACAAGTCTCTGTCACCTTTTCTCCTCTTTCAACAGAACCTACTCATCCCTTCATCCCAGGAGACAAAGTACTGGTGAAACAACTGGCACACAAAAAGAAGGTTGGACCCATTTTCTCCGGACCTTGGAAGATAGAGAAGGTTTCCAGAACTGCTGTACTGACCGATCTAGGAAACACCTGGATCCACGCCAGCCGGTTAAAGAAGTGTCCACAGCAACCCCAGACCCCTGACCCTCCACCAGCATCCCAAGACTTCTCTCTTCAGGAACAACGACCAGATTTGAAGGACATTCAAGAAGGCATAAAACAAATCTCTCTGGACGACGAGACGAATCCCCCACCAACAAGAAGAAACGTGTAACAGAACTTTGCACACAGTACCTGACAAAATGATTTCCACCTTTGTGTCAGGAAAAACATTATGCCTCTGGACATGTCTGATTCTGATAGTATTCCTACCTACTTGGTTAATAGCAAATTGTGTGTATCATCCAGAAGGTTTAGGGCTACTAAAAGGGATATGTGGAAAGGCCCAGACAGCCAAAGCACCTAGCATAAAATATAAAAGAAGTATGTCCCCCACTGAACCCCCTTCAGGTTTCACTGACAAGATGTCGTTGTTGAGGTTTAAGTACAGTTATGCACAAAAGTCTGGTTTTGAGAAATGTTGGATATGCAGCAAACTCCACCCCAGTACAGCCAGAATCCCATTGATGGCCATTCCCTTAAACATCACTCCTTTTTTGAATGGAACACCCCCCATTATTCTTGCCAATGTCATAAGAAAAAGTCCCAATAAGCCCCTCAGTTTTCAAATTGTGGGCAGGAGCCACGCTCCAGATTGGTGTTTCATACTGGGAAACATTTCCAGGGGAGCTGAGGTGTGCAAACGGTCAAAACTTAATGTCTCCATGGCTTCCCTTACCGACAACTCACTTTTTCGCACCTCAGACCCTGTGATAAATGCTACCATCTATGACCTTTTTAATTCTAGTTCCCACTCTATGGTCGCACAGTTATTAGCTCTGCTGATGGCATCTGGTCATTCAAAGGGTGCAAGGACCGTTGTTAGTCAACGACCCTTGGCATTAGGTAACACAACTTACATCTGTTGTGGCAAGCTGCTCTGTTACCCATGGATTCCTGAAGAACCTCAGGGATGGTGCTACCTTGCTAAAATAGTTCCTGTAATGGGAGTAGTTGGGGATAATGGGCAAGGACACCTACTTAAAGCTAGCACCCACCCAAGATACCCTCTAAAACATCTTGGAAAGAGAGAAATGTTCCTAGAGAAAGATATGACCTGGGCTTGGTTCCCTTCCTGGACAGGTTGGGGAATAGATTTGATGAGACTAAATAACTACACCTCTATCATTGATGAGATCTTGGAGAAGGACTCTGATGACATCTCAAAATTAAACCTAGAAACCAGAGCTATTAGAAAACAACTGGAGCTACATGACCTGGCAATAGAAAGCATGAGCGCAGCCCTCACTGGCCTCTGTGAAATTACTGAGGACTATGAATGCTGCACTTGGATACACAACACGAGTATCGAGATCCCTGATTACTATGACATTATTACACAACACAGAAAAGAGGTAAACAAGCTACAACAGGATGCAAGGGATATTGGGAAAACATGGGACCCTTTCTCTACCGGGTTCAGTTTGGGAGGTCTCACTTCATGGTTTAAGAACACTGCAATGACAATTTTTACCATACTGCTTTTCATATTGTTCTTGTATGCATGCTTCATGTTACTCAAATGCCTCTACAAAAAGGGTAGCGAAGCACCTTCCGAAACCATGAAGCTGACTTCCATTACCAGAGATCCCACTGTATGGTACGAGAACCAGGAAAATGAGGCCGAGGGATATGAATCCTTAAGGCATGACGAAAAGGTAGCCGAGAAATATGACTCCTTGAGGCGTGACGAAAAGGTAGAATGACCATTTCGATGATATCGAATGGTCAAAGGGAGGATTGTAAGGAGATTCCATATTACATTTCATTATTGATTAATTGTTGATTTCACTCTGTTCATGATATGTTCAGGGTTTTGCTTATTTTGCTTTAATAATCAGAACAAATATCTTAGTATATTTTAGTGAAGGTCAGACTGTCTTATGATTTTACTAAAATATATCATCCTGTCTGTTTTTCCTCTTTTAATGTCTCCATCGGAGGAAACATCTGCCTGTGGTTTTATCTCTGTACATTGTTGTTGGGCATAACAGCTAACATTAGTTTTTTTAGGGAAGCTGTGGTTGTCCAGCAGACAGTGACAGAGGATAAGGAATGTTTTGACCTATTAACTTGAACTACAGGGGTCACCATTTTAAGATCACAAGATGTAGGCATTATTAATGTTTGGAAAATCACAAGATTAAGACACCCAGTATATGATTAAGAAATTACCGAATATGCTAATATGTATTATTATTTTGATTGGCCCCCAAATTGTGGGCAGAGTCTTGTAAAGACAGCATAAAACAGCAAATCCAAAAATAAAGAATTGTAATCATTTCAGCATACCTAGTGTGTGTATGTGTTATTGATTAACCGCCGGCGAGGACCTCCACTGAGCCACCTCCAAGAGCCTAGGCCACAAGGAGAAGACGGGCACCTAACAAATACCAACAGATCTAAGGAACCTATTTTATCTCTCATAAAAGCTAAAATATTAGCGTCAGAGAGATGAAAATAATTCCTTTTGATCGTACACCTGATGGGTTACGTGTACATGTAACTCTGTATGTTTGGCAGGTGTGGAATCCTAGAGAACCACACAAAATCGTTATATGGCGCCTGATTGCAGCAGGCAGGCAGTGATTGGTACTGTTGCGATCTGCCTGATGCGATGGTATCGGAAATCCTATCCATGACCCAGCAATCAGCACCATTCTGGGCCAATTCCACTCTGGTTAATTCAGAACACAAAACCTTTTGTGGGCTGAGACAGGAACACCCCCCAGGGTTGATTGGCCAAGGGCTAAAGTCCAGCCCACATCCATATTTCAATAAATTGGGTAGCCTGAGATATGGACATTGTTCTTCCACGAAGCCAGTTCGAAATTGGGGAGTTCCCACATGTTCCAGTATGCTTCTACTAACGGATAGACTTCAGTAAAGTTTATTTCTGTTTTTATCCCTTTTTATTTTCATAGCAAATTGCCAATTGTGTGTCTTTCTGTATTTTTGTATCTTTTTTAGTAACTTCTTTTTCTTTGTATATCTTATATGCACTGCCAACCTTCGGGATATTAAATGATAAAATTAATAAGTGACTTCTGTGTACTAAGCTAGGACTCGTATCTCTGGAGAGGTTGTTGTGTTTTAGTGCCTAAGTACTCGGTCTAAGTTACGTGCCAATCGGTATGCAATTGCACTGTGTTGGCAGATTGCATGCGGATTGTAAGCTAACAGATCTGCCAGACGGAGATCTGTGTGTTTGGTGGCTCAGTAGACTAGTCTTCCAACAAACTGTTGGGTGGTGGCAGGCTATTGTTTATTGTGTGTCTGGTGTGTGGGTGTGGGGACAGTGGGAAGAGTGATTAACACCAGGGTTCAAGCTTGCAGGATAGCTGAAGGAACCCTAGAAGTGTGTAGTAATTGCTAGACTGTTCCTCAACCCTTAGAGTGCACCAGATTGTATGTAAGATTCGTATCTGCCTGTAGGTGGCCAGCTAGCTGGATTGGAGTGGAGTCTCCCTCTAGTGGCGGCCAAAGGTAGTGCAAGCTGTGAAAGTACCACAGCCAGTCTTACATGCGCAGTATAAGTTCCCCCTTTTTCCCTTAGTTCCTCATATACCCCAGTCACGGAACGCACGTCGCGGTTAGCTAGTTAGCTAGTCGCCGTGGGCGTGTGTAATCCGTGACAGTACCAACACTCTGTCCCCAGGGCTGAAAGTACGGACCTTGGCTTTCTAAGGGCATAAAATGGTGACTTCACTTCCTCACTACCTATCAGTTTCAGAGGCCCTGAAATGTCAAGATACCACAAATTACCCCATTTTGGCAAGAAGACACTTCAAGCTTTTTGCTGAGAGGCATGTTGTGTCCATGGAATATTTGATATTTTGCCACAAGTTTCGGGAAAATACTTTTTTTTTTTTTACACAGTTTCACTAAATGATATATTGTTGAAACATGGCATGGTTATATGTGGAATTACACCCCAAAATACATTCTGCTGCTTCTCCTGTGTACGGGGATACCACATGTGTGAGACTCTTTGGGAGCTTAGCCGCATACAGGACCCTGAAAACCAATCTCAGCCTTTAGGATTTCTAAGGGCGTAACTTTTTGATTTCACTCCTCACTACTTATCACAGTTTCAAAGGCCATAAAATGCTAAGATAGCACAAACCCCCCCAAATTACCCCATTTTGGAAAGTAGACACCCCAAGCTATTTGATGATAGGCATGTTGAGTCCATGGAATATTTTATATTTTGCCACAAGTTGCGGGAAAATTATTATTTTTTTTTTTTTGCACAAAGTTGTCACTAAATGATATATTTCTCAAACATACCATTGGCATATGTGAAATTATACCCCAAAATACATTCTGCTGCTTCTCCTGAGTACGGGGGTACCACATGTGTGAGACTGTTTGGGAGTCTAGCCATGTACAGGACCTTGAAAACAAATCACCGCCTTCAGCCTTTCTAAGGGCGTAAAATGATGATTTCACTTCCTCACTACCTATCACAGTTTCGAAGGCCATGAAATGTCAAGATAGCACAACCCCCCCCCAAATGACCCCATTTTGTAAAGAAGACACTTCAAGCTATTTGCTGAGAGGCATGTTGAGTCCATGGAACATTTTATATTTTGCCACAAGTTTCAAGAAAATTACAATTTTTTAAAAACAAAGTTGTCACTAAATGATATATTGTTCAAACGTGGTGTTGCCTTATGAGGAGTTTATGAGTAATCTCCATTAGCAACTGAGAATATCTGTATATAGATGTGTATATATATATTTTTGGATAAGAAATAATAGTCGTGTGTATGTGACAGGGTTTCAGTAAAGGGGTAATTTAGCTAGATGTAAATATGCGACAGGATTTGGCTGAAAATAGCTAATGCATTTAACAGCTACTTGTAGTATGCGAGAAGGATGTGCTGGGAAGACAATCAGCTGATTATGTATATTTGATGTTCAAAGGGTCAAGGACAGATACCATCTGAAGTGTAGTTGTTACAGGGCCAAATTCATTAGGTCAATAAAGGCCTTTGTATTCCTCCATGCTAATCAACCATTTGTCCATTTCAAAGGGGTGTTTGAGAGGATGACAATATTTCTTTCATCTGTTCAGGAAAGGAGGTTTTGCCCTGGCTAAGGCCATGCATAAGTTAAGTACCCCTTTCAAGAGAAGGTGATGACTTTCACCTTAATCCCTCTTCAAACAACTTATCCCCAGCTCGTTACCACAACAGGAGGAAGTTGCCCAAATTAGGAGATACACCTGGTGGGAATAGAGGGCTAACAAAATAAACCAATCAGATTGGCCCTATTCAATTCAATGAGAGATGGGCCTATAAGAAGGTATTCCAAAGAGAGTAGTGGAGAGATGAAAACTGACCTGGGCCCAGGAACATTCATAATATAAGTAATTATCAGAACATCTTCCAGCACTTAAAGGTATACCTGCTTGTCATGCTTGTTTGTTTACCATTTGTATTGTAATGATTATACTTTGTCTTCTTGTACTATAACCTAATATTTTCTCCCTTAAGACTATAGATATTGTCTGTGTATTAGGTAGACTTTTAACGCTTCTTTAATAAATGTTATTATATTTAAGCTTTCACTTCTGGCTATAAGAATCCTTATTTAACCAACCTCATATCTTATGGTTAATAATTCATAAATGTACGTTTAGAACGGCAAGAGTCAATTTTTTAAAAACAAAGTTGTCACTAAATGATATATTGTTCAAACGTGGCATAGTTATATGTGGAATTACACCCCAAAATACATTCTGCTGCTTCTCCTGAGTATAGGGATACCTATACTATGTGTGAGACTTTTTGGCAGTCTAACTGCATACAAGACCCCAAAAACCAATCACCGCCTTCAGGCTTTCTAAGGGCATTCATTTTCTGATTTCACTCCTCACTGCCTATCACAGTTTCGGAGGCCATGAAATGCTCAGATAGCACAAAACCCTCCAAATGACCTCATTTTGGAAAGTAGACACCCCACGCTTATTTACTGAGAGGCATGTTGAGTATTTTGCAGATCTCGCTTTTTGTCACAAAGTTTTGAAAATTGAAAAAAAGAAAAAAAAATACATTAGCAACATACCAGTTCGTTGCTTGTCCTTGTTGGGCATATATTGTAATGATATTAATTATATTGCATGAAAAAAAGAGACTAATCGGTGGGTTTGCCCGCCCTTCATCCACCCACTTCTAATGATGGGCATACATGCACCATTTTCTTTTAACTGTGGAGTTGAAATCACCTCCTACAGCGATAAAGTCGCTGATTTACGTATTGTGGGAGCAAACGCTGTTGCTGTCAAGATCGATAAATCAGTGCTGCAGCTGAATGGTGTACCTGCTAAGCAAATGATGGTTAACAATAAAACAAAGTAACATTACCGTATAACAGTAAGACTTACGATACCTGCAAAGCAAATACAATAAAACATAGTCAAAATAAAACATTCTTTAACGCAATCTGTGCCTAAAAAATACATGCCGAAGCATGGGGGCAATCCGCCCCTAATGTTAGGAGCAAATCACTCCTCCACCCCTGCCCCCATGCTTCGGCATATATGCTCTTTTTTTTAACTGTGGTGGTGAAATCACCTCCTACAGCGCTGGAGTCACGGCTTTATGTATCATGGGAGCAAACGCTGTTGCTGTCAGAATAAATAAACCCGTGTTGCAGCTGAATGGCGTACCCGCTAAGCAAATGATGGTTAACAATAACAGTATAACAGTTATGCCCTGTACACACGGTCGGACATTGATTGGACATTCCGACAACAAAATCCATGGATTTTTTCCGACGGATGTTGGCTCAAACTTGTCTTGCATACACACGGTCACACAAAGTTGTCGGAAAATCCGATCGTTCTAAACGCGGTGATGTAAAACACATACGTCGGGACTATAAACGGGGCAGTAGCCAATAGCTTTCGTCTCTTAATTTATTCTGAGCATGCGTGGCACTTTGTGTGTCGGATCTATGTACACACGAATGGATTTTGTTGTCGGAAAATTTTATAGCCTGCTCTCAAACTTTGTGTGTCGGAAATTCTGATGGAAAATGTGTGATGGAGACCACACACGGTCGGAATTTCTGACAACAGGGTCCTATCACACATTTTCCGTCGGAAAATCCGACCGTGAGTACATGGCATAAGACTTACCATACCTGCAAAGAAAATACAATAAAACATAGTAAAAATAAAACATTACAGTTCTAAAATACAGTAACAAAAGAGAGAGAACAATAGAGCAGACAATAGAGAGCAAATGTAAGAGAGAGAACAATAGAGGGAAGAAAAATAAACACAACTATTTGGCTTTTTAATTTTTTTGTGTTTTTTTTATTTATTTTATTTTTTTGCGCTTTTATATAAACTGTAAACATTCCAGATTAGGGTCTCTCAAAATGTGATGGCCATTACATCTTTCGAGACCCTGTGTTAGTATGCCTAGGACTGTGCAATGCTGTACCCTACGCTAATACTCCACTAGTGTGTGGTAGCATTTGAAACAGTCATGAATGCAAAGACCAGGTTGGTCAGGACAGGAAGGGCAATAAAAGCAAGTGCCACGCCTATATCCGCGCTTTCTACAGACATGACATCTTCTTTGGGGGGCTCGTTGGGTAGGGGTACCAGAGAGGACATGCGGAAAATGCCTCTCATGCAGCTGGCTCACTGCATTTGGATTGGGAAGTTGGGCCACAGCACTGTCTGGAAACAGAAGGGCTGTGATGATCTCTTCCTGGAATTTAAGGAAGGATCCAGTTCGTCCTGAAGCTTTGTATAGCACAAAAGCATTCAGCAGAACCAATTGAAATAAGTATACAGACACCTTTTTGTACCAGCGTCTGGCCTTACGGGTAATTAGATACGGCGCCAACAACTGGTCGTTGAGGTCCACCCCTCCCATATTAAGGTTATTTGTGAACACAGAGGGATTTCTCCACAACACCAGTCGCCATAGGAATTTGGACCGTCGTGTCTGCGTGAAGGGAAGACAGAACAAAAACATTCTTATTATCCCTCCACTTCACAGCGAGCTAATTATTACACTTCAAGCAGGCTCTCTCCCCCAGGGTAAGACTGCAATCTACAAGCTGCTGGGGTAAGCCCCGGTGATTAGATCACACGGTGTCACATGCGCCAATTCTGTGATTAAACAAGTAACTAAAAAGTGGCACGCTCGTGTAATAATTGTCCACATATAAGTGGTACCGAATAAGGGTGACACCAAGTCCCACACAATCTTATCAGCGCTCCCTATGTAGTCTGGGCAGTTCTCCGGCTCTACGTAACTATCTCTTCCCTCATAAACCATAAAACTATATGTATAACCTGTGGCCCTGTCACAGAGCTTATACATCTTGACCCCATATCTGGCACACTTGCTGGGAAGATACTATTTGAATGACAAGCGGCCAGAAAACTTAATCAGGGACTCGTCAACACAGACAAATTGATGGGGAGTAAACAAGGCTGAAAACTGTTGGTTGGTTTATGAGGGGTTGAATTTTGTAGAGTTGATCAAATCTAGGGTCACCCTGAGGACGACAGAGTTCATTATCAATGAAGTGCATGAACCGCAAGATCTGCTTGTATCGTGTCCTGGTCATGGAGGCAGAGAAAAGGGGATATGGTGAATTGGGTCAGTGGACCAATATGACCAAAACTCACTCTTTTTAGTTATGCCCATGAGGAGGGATAGGCCCAGGAAGGTCTTAAATTCGGAAACCGTAATAGGTTTCCAATCTCTGGCAAGGGTCAGCTGGGGATTAGCGGCGATGAATTGACCAGCATATAAATTGCTTTGGTCCACAATAGATCTATAGAAATCTTACGTGAAAAACAGCGAATAAAAATCAAGTGACGTAAAATCAACTGTTTCCACCTGAATTCAGGGTTGGCCATTAAATGGGGGAAGTACGGGTGCTGCAGAAGTGGTAGGCTCCCGATTAGGATTGGCAAATGCAGCAGGAAGGGCACTATGGGCTCGACAGGCCTGTGTTTGTCTTCTTGGTAGCTGCGGGACTCTATTCCTATTCTATGCTAGCCACCTCACCAGCTTGAACTGCACTTATGGGACTCGCCACGTCACCAGTGCTGGATGTACGACCAGGATGTAGTAGGCCGCTGGCGATTGCCAGTTCACCAGAAGGATAAGCGACACTAGTACTGGCTCTTTGCTCCATACAAGAGCCCTGCGGTTCTTGCACCTCAACGACTGCAGATGAACGGGGTCTGGTACGCCTGACCTTGGCAGGGACCAAAACTCCGTCATCAGAGCTATCTGTCAGGGAGACGCTGCTGTCTACTGGTTCGTATTCTGAGCCTGAATCTGACATTTGAGCGACTTCCTCTTCACTATCTGTCATGCTCAGAAACGTGTAGGCCTCTTCACTAGTGTACCTTTGATTTGACATTTCGGTCTCTAAATTTACTGGTACACTAGTGAGACTCACAGACTCACAGGAAAAATAGCACCTGTAAGCGACTGATTCAAACGCTACCAAAAAAACTGTTAGCGTTCACAGGGATCAATCCTGCGAACGCTGCAGTTGTGTGTGTTGTGTTTTTGTAAGTGACAGTGATCGATTGATACTGCACTTTGGTGGGCTGGGCGGCTAAACGCAGGTGCTAGCAGGTACCTGGGCTGATCCCGCTAACGCTGCATTTTTGGGAACCCTAAACAGCTGGGGACGCTAATATAGTTCTGATCAGAACAGATATTGATCCATTCAGACACTATACTACTAAGGGAGGTGTATGGTACGTGCGTGGGTGTTAGCGCTACTGGCACTAATCTGATGCTGCCTGGGGTGATGCAGACCCTGACTGACACTAAAACATAACTGATGTCACCCGTCGGGTTATCGGGGGGATAAACCTTTATTGGGTAATATACGGCGGATGCCATGACGCTATAAAAAAATATCTAGCTAACCAGCGTCACCCGTGACACTTATACAGTGATCACTGGTGACAGGGTGATCAAGGGGTTAAACCTTTATTGGGGGGGTTAGGGGGGTCCCTAGACCTATCTGGGCCTACACTAAGTACCCTAACACTGATTAGTGTCACTAATGACACCAGTACAGTGATAAAAAAAAAAAATATGAACATTGCACTGGGTGACACAGTGACAGGGGGTGAAGGGGTTAACTGGGGGGGTGATCGGAGGGTGAAATATGTGCCTATGTGTACTGATGTCAGTGTAGTGTTGGTGCAACTCACGGTTACATGTTATCTTTCCTCCCTCTCTGGACCGAAAAGACTTCCACAAGGAGAGATGACATCACTTTTCCCTGCAGTGTTTACACTTACACATGCAGGGGAAGGATCTCATTCGCCAGGAGTGATCACCAGGTCCAGGCCAGATAAGATTGGCCTGGGCTTGGGGATTGATCGGTTCTGAATCTAATCCGATCGTCGCGGCCACGCGCCCGATGTAACATGACGGCGATTCACCTCCCTGTGCCATTCTGCCGCAGTAAAACTGCGGCGGCTGGTCGGGAAGCGGTTAAAGATAACATATGAAATCTATTGAGTTTCTAACTTCCTATTGTGGCCTGATTCCCTCTGCTGCACTGAATCCCAAGCAGCATTGTCAGCTCTGCCTCAGTTCTATATTATGCCTTTCCTCATACTGCTCTGTCCCTCGGAGCACAAGTTGTGTGCAGGGAAAGGGCTCTTGGGAGATGCAGTTCTGGAGGGTGGAAGGTGGGCACTTCTACATTGAAAGTAAATTACCTAGAGCACCCTTCTCCCAAGAATTCTACAGGCCTAGTGATATCACAGGAAGTAATAAAGGCTTTCGCTACAAAAATGTGTTAAAAGAAAAATGGATCCTGCTACATGATTTAAACGGGGAGCAGAATACGTTTTGGAGGTGTATTTGGGCCATGTCTATAGAAAACAAATTCTTTACTGTCCTTGCACACAAATGGTCATGCCAGAAATAAATACAAATAATTTAAATTTATTTAGGTTTTTTCTTGTGCTCCCAGCACTAATAAACACCAAACGTGTATGTTGTTTCTCACAGTATAAAATTCCTTTAGAATTTTTGTTTCATACACAGTTTAAATTGAAGCTTTTCTTTCCCCTTCAGTTACTGTGCTGAATAGATTCTTCATTTAAAATGAGAGCAGCATCTTCAGCGGTTTAGATAATGCACTTCATCTGGTGGCCAGCGATGTTAACAATCACATCATATGCCAGCACTTACAGAAGATGAAAGGAGACCCTGGGGCACTACAACTGCAGTTTAGAATGCAAGTAAAATACATTTGGAGTGCAACGTTTTATCATCTTAGTCTATAAAATGGTAAATTATCTATACCATAGCTAAACTGAATGTGTTAAAATGCTTGACATGACCATTTAGAAATTACATTAGGATGAGGCTTAGACAATATTTAGTCAAACAAATCACTTTAAAAAAATTAACCGAATAAAATGCTGGAAGTAAAACGGGAAAAGTCAACAGAGAAGGTCCAAATTTATTTGACAGCGCAGAAACCATGAATGGTCTGTTTGATGTTTGGTGACCACTCTGTAAATGCAGATTCAGATAGAGAATGTGCACTAAAGTATACTGGTAACTTGAAAGGGGACCACGTAACATACCAGTACATACTTTCATGTGGTCCCACATGTACAGTGTTCTGTGTACATCTACTGTATAACTTTTTTTTGTTCATTAGTTGTGAAATGCAATGAGCAGAGTGATCTAGGTGAAATTGTTTTTGCCATGAAATTACCGATCACAATTTCGCCCACTAAGCTGCTTAGGCAAAATTTGCTTAAAAAAAAATCTATTTTATTTATGTGGAAGGGTTTTTTCTTAGTATATTTATGGTAGTTTTGTAGTCTGCGTAGTTTTTTCATTTTTGTGGTTATTTACTGTCACTTTCATGTTTTATAGTTTTTTTTTTATTCCTGTAAAATTTAAATCCCATAAAGCTAACGAGGGAACATTTTTTGAACAGTAGTTGACAGTAGCTTCCCTAACCTTCAGGAACCAGATAAAGTCAATTGCAGTCTTAAAAAGCACCAAAACACATTTTAGTTCTGCCTTAAAGTGTATATAGTCTATAATATTGACACAGATAATCCTATATTTTTGCTAAAAGGCTGAAATTGCAGAATTCTTAACAATAAAAATTGGATAAATGCCACCAAGGGTCAGAAGCCATTTGTTAGCATTAACAAGAAAATGGGGTTGCACACAAAGGACTGGCAAGAGCATCAGGAAGTTAGACTTTATTGGGATGAAGTATCAGTACAGTTTACATGCACAGAGGAATTGCTTGAATGACTGTTTACATACACTTGCAAGTGGTAATAAATTTAAAAGCAAACATTAAATATATTGCAGTTTACCATTTCTTAGATGCAATGGCTGCATTAATTTTCTTTTAAGGCTTTTGTTATTCTATTTTTAACTGGTGATCCAGCTAGTAAGTCTGTTGTTTTTCAAAAGAACAAGCTCCATCGCAGATTGTATTGATTACAGGGTAGAGACAAGCCATTTAACTCTAGCAGGGGTGCTTACAATGATCGGCTTTTGTTTATGTAAATGTATTTGTTTTGTTTATGTATCCCACAAGGAAATAAACTGTTTGCTGTAACTGCTTATAAAGTATTAGCTGGAGTTTGCTTCAATATGTTAATGTATTTTAATCTGCTAGTACATCTAACACTCCCCTTCCCCTGACTGATGCTGCTGTCCAAATGTGTATCCTGTGCTCCTTTATCCAGAGTGGGGGCACTGTAATACAGAAAGTTTGTTACTGGTCAGATCACCAGGTTAAAACATAAGTAAAAGGCCTAAATAAAGAAAACGAATGTAGCCATCACATCTAATAGTAAGCTGCAATATATTACATTTTTGATTTTGGGTTTATTATTTCTTTAACCATTAACTCCAATGCATTTCATAGACATGGCAAACTTTTCAGAATGTTAAAAACTCCCCAGCAAAACCAAACACTTTCTTATTTGCTAGGTATACCAACAACATAAGTAAAAGGCCTAAATAAAGAAAACGAATGCAGCCACCACATATAATAGTAAGCTGCAATATATTACATTTTTGATTTTGGGTTTATTACTACTTTAACCATTAACTCCAATGCATTTCACAGACATGGCAAACTTTTCAGAATGTTAAAAACTCCCCAGCAAAACCAAACACTTTCTTATTTGCTAGGTCTACCAACAACATTTGATAGCCTAGATGAGACATACATAACAACACAACATACTATATGCTATAAAAAAAAATATTTTTCTCCAAAATATATCAGTTTCTTTTTGTTTTATTCCACCCGTCCTCCAAACACTAAAATGAATGGGTTTGCATTGGTTTAAGTTGCTTTTGCATTCATGTTCTTTTTTTTGTTTCAATGTTTTTATTGAAGGTTTTGCATAGTACAAACAATATGACATTTGGCAAAATATCATTACAATCTTGGAATCTAGAGATCTGTTGAGATGTCTTAACAGTTTTGGTGTGCAAATAAAATACAGAAGAAGTATAAGCAAGTGATAACTTATGTTACTCAGAACAGGTACAACTTTAAGATATCTTTAAACTGTAATGGAACATCATATCCTTTTGAAGGGCTCTGTACTGCCTCGGATCGAGCGTTACTCAGTGAGATCGGGTAGTTAGCCGCATCACCCAAACACCCCCGTCGGGAACTGTGTCTGGGTGGAAGCTTTCACTGCCTGGCTTTAAGGTGCCTATTACCGATCTCCTGGTTGTGTGATGCTGTCAACAGAGTGGTTTGGATATTACGTCTCTATCCAGTTAATATCGTATGAGTTTTGTGTAATGGTCCTAAAATAAAGTTCTGTCTATGAGGTCAATATTTGATTATAGGGGGAGGGGGATATAAATTGGGTAAAAGGGTATAGAGGGTAGGGGGAGAGAAGTATTCGTGGAGATGTCTCTGGCTCATTTAATAGGTAGACGGTTCTACCCCTCAGGTCAAGCTACTGGGATTCAGAAAGGAGTCTACGGTGTTCTGCGGATTCCTTAAAATGTAACCAGCATGCCCATATTGTATGAAACTTGGAAGAGGTGTCTCTCGCCTGGTGGATTAAATCCTCCATCTCAGCTATCTTATCCACTCTACGTAACCATTCGGGTATGCAGGGGGGAGAAGAAGACCTCCAGTGAGTGGGTATGCAGAGTTTTGCTGCATTGATCAGGTATAAGGTGAGGGACTTTTTGTATGCCCCTTGTGGGATGGAAGTGTGGTGGAGTAAATATTGGGCTGGGGTAAAGTCCGGGGTGTTTGTTGTGATTTGTGAAGTGAGACGGTGTATCTCTTTCCTGTAGGGTTGGATTAGGGGGCATTCCCACCATATGTGCAACAGTGATCCGTGTGCACTGTTGCAGCGCCAGCATAGTGGTGGGATGCTGGGATGGAATCTGTGGATTTTATTGGGAGTTCTATACCACCATGAGATAATTTTGTAATTGTTTTCCTGTGCAGACACATTCAGAGATCCTTTATGTATGTGGGTGAAGATGTGTTCCCAGTCTTCTTGAGTTTGGTCAGTATCTAGTTCTTCTTCCCGTTTTTGGCTGACAGTGTTGTCTTTAGTAGGGTATACATATCCGATCTGACATGTCTTTGGGGTTTGGATCTGGTGCACATAGCTTCTAAAGGCGTTAGATCTCTGTCCCATCGGGGGAGCAGAGTGGAATTGAGCAGGAAATGTCTGATCTGGAGGAATGTAAAGAAAGGAATGTCTGTGTCCGGAAAGTTGGACAGAAGGGTTTGGTAAGAGATCATCTTCCCTTCGTCGAAGAGGGATCCTGCTCTGATCGAGTGCCTTATGGGCCTGTCGGTATTTATGCAATTGTGTCATATACGGGTTTCGGTCAGTTGGGGTCAGAGGACCGGGTGAGGTAGCTATAGCCATCTTATTGCAGACGGTATGGAAGATCTGTAAAGTTGGGCCAATTAGAGGATGTGACAAGATCTCCCTTGTGGTTCCATGAGAGCTAATCCATGGGAGATGATGGATTGGGAATGGGGCGAATGCCTCCTCGAGGCCAATCCATGCCTCAAGTCTGCTGTGCAGGTGCCAGTCAACAATTCTGGCCAGATGGCATGCCCAGTAGTACTTTCTTATGTCCGGAAGACTGATACCTCCCTTCAGTTTGGGTGTCACAAGTTTTTCCCATCTAATACACGGATTTTTGTCAGCCCATATAAATTTCAAACATAATTTTTTATAGGTGGTCAAGAAAGAGGGGGGAAGTTTAATCGGTACCGTCTACAGCAGAAATAAGAGTCTGGGGAGTATGTTCATTTTCAGTATAGCTGCCCTCCCAAACCATGAAAAAGTGCCCTTATTCCATTCTTGGAGGTCTTTTTGTATAGTCTTAGGAATGGGTAAAAAGTTTCTGGAGTAAAGGTCGTCTAATTTAACTAGTAGCTGAATTCCTAGATAGGTGATGGCCTGTGCTTCCCATCCGAAAGGGTAGTTATCCTGGCATTGTGCCATTAAGGAGGCTGGTAAGAAACATTAAGGGCTCTAGATTTAGCAAAATTAATTTGAAGATTGGAGAGGGATTTGAAAAGAGAGAAGTCCTTTAGGAGATCGGGAATTGTGGTTATGGGGTCAGTGAGAAATAGAAGGATGTCATCCGCGTATGCGGCCAATTTATATTGATTATCTTTGATTATGACCCCTTTGATAGATGGGTTAGTTCTAAGCCTAATAAGCAAGGGTTCCAGTAGAGAATGAATATAATGGGTGATAAGGGGCATCTCTGCCGCGTTCCGTTTGACAGGGAGAAGGCGTCCGAAATGTGGCCATTGACCTTGATTCTTGCTGTTGGAGACGAGTAAAGGGCGAGAATATATTGAAGCATACGGTCTCGAAACCCCATTTTGCGTAATGCTTCCGTCATATAGTCCCATGCCACTCTGTCGAACGCCTTCTCCGCATCGAGGGACAGGAAAAAGCCCAGAGTGTTAGATGATGACAGCCAGTGATGTATGCTGATGGCCTTCAGGGTGTTATCTCGGGCCTCGTGGCCGGGGATATAGCCTACCTGATCCAAAGAAAGCAATGTGGGGAGTAAGGGAAGTATGCGGTTCGCCAATATTTTTGTGTATAATTTCACGTCGACGTTTATGAGTGGAATGGGTCTATAGTTTGGAACCAATGTTGTGTCTTTGACCTGTTTAGGTATCACAGTAATGTGGGCCTCTAGGATGTCCGGAATGTCAGTGGGGGAGGTGGACACTGCATTAAAAGTGTTCAGAAAGTGAGGGATTAGCATGTCTTTGAAGGTTTTGTAATAACTAGTGGAAAAGCCATCTGGGCCTGGGCTTTTGCCCGGTTTCATTTGTTTAAGTACTAGGATAGTTTCTTCCCATGTAAGTGGTTTGTCTAAATTTTCCCCCTTCTCGTCTGAGATGGGTTGTGGGCCATATTGGGTTAAGAAGTCCTAAACAAATTCTTCCTGTCTTGGGTGGGGTCCGTCATCAAAGGGGTGGGTAAGTTATAGAGTTTGGAATAGAATTGTTGGAATTGGTTTGCTATGCCAGTGGAAGTTTCTATTTTGCGACCTGAGGGATCTGAAATCGACTGGATGGTCGAGGTAGCTTTTCTGTTTTGGAGGGCCCTACCGAGTAATTTACCTGATTTGTTCCCGAATTCATAGTAAATTCTTTGAGTAAGGGCGTACTTGTGTCTGGTTGATTTTCCTAGTTCCTCAAGAAGGTCTCCTCTGGCCGTCAGTAGATCTTTCAAAGTTTTTTCTGCTAGTGAATGTTTATGCTTCTTTTCCAGAGAATGAATGCGCTCCGATAGTTCAGCAATATGTGCTTGTCTATCTTTCCATCTTTTTGCGGCGATGGAAAATAGTTCACCTCGGACGACACATTTGTGTGTGGCCCAAAGGGACATTGGGTGGATATCGGAGGATGCATTCTCTTGAAAATAGTGCTGTAGGCATGTGGTTATATTCTTTGTGTTCTGGCTCATTGAGGAGGGAATTGTCCAGACGCCATATCGTTGGTCTTGTGGGAATTGTAGGAAAAGTGATGGAGATGGGATGGTGATCCGACAGGATCATAGGGTCTATGGTGGCAGTTAGTAGGGAGTCTAGGTCTGTTTGGGACAGAAAGAAATAATCTATTCTCGTATATTTGCGGTGTGGTGAGGAGTAAAAGGTGAAATCTTTTGTGTTGGGATATAATGTGCGCCAAGCATCATGTAGGGTTAGATTTGCAAGCTGTGTTTGATCGCGCACAATGCTCAGAATGTTATGGAGAAGGATCCAGATGAGGAGTCAAGAGATGGGTAAAGGGCCAGATTGAAGTCTCCTCCCACGACCAGCATGCCCCTGTGGAATGAAGTGAGATGTTGGAGGGTATTGCGAAAAAAGGCGATTTGCTGTCTGTTGGGGGCGTAAAGGTTAGCCAGTGTGATAGGTTTGTTGTGTAATTTGCACCTGAGAAAAATGTAGAGCACATTGGTGTAGGGCATCGTGTCTTGCACTTGAAGGGGACAGTTTTTGGAAATTAAAATGGACACTACCTTGGATTTGGAGACATCGTTAGTCGTGTGAAATACCGTAGGATAGAAAGAGTTGTGAAGTTTGGGGATGTTGTCCGATCTGAAGTGCGTTTCCTGGAGAAACACCACATCAGCCTTGGCCTTTTTTAAAAGCAGAAGCAGCTGTGAGTCCTCTGATGTTTAGTGAGTATAGCTTGACCTGAGGGGGTGGACCCCCGGCGCCGGGGGGAGTCATAAGGTAGTGCTGTGTTCACTGTGTGAATGAGCAGAAGGTGCTGAGGTAGCAAGGGGGCCTGGAGGGGTGGGGAGGATCGGGATAGGAGCGTGGAATATACTGTAGGTGGGGATAGGAGGATCGTACTCCTAGCCTGAGGACCAGCCTTGTCTTCTAGAGGAAAGTTGTCGGAAGGGTACAGAGTGGAGGTGGAGAATGCCGACCCTAGGGAGGCCCACTCCACTCTACACTACTGTGATGGGGTTGGGAAAGACCAGACGGGGAAGAACGAGGTGTGTACTAGGGTCACCCGCCGCTGACACCTCCATCAACAGGTATATAGGTAAATATTTGGGAAGCGTGCAGCGTGGAAAAAAACAACGTTGCCAGAGGTCAGGTTCTATAAGTCAGGGGACCCGGACAGGCGATCAGAACTGCCACATTAGTCTGACGGAATGAACGTCACAGGGGACATAACAGGGTTTGAATCAGTCTGCAGTCTGATCAATACAATCCAGCTAAGGAGAAGCCCGGAAGGAAGATTGGGATATCTGTGTGTTAAGTCTCAATAAAACACTGTACGTTTCTGACTGTTGAAATAGTGTGAAAACATAGAAATAGGAATACAAGGTGAGTCTCAGCCCCAACTTTATGTTCTAGCATTGTGGAATGAATCTGCACGGATAACGTGTGAGTGTGTTCCGTGATTACGAAGGATAGATAAAGGTTTGGTGCAACCTTAATTATCGTGGGTGAGCAAAATGGCTACCAAGTGTTCGGTGGCTAATCATGGTCACCTATCCCCTTCTTTGGAACTGTAGGGGAGCCCATTAAGTTATCCTTTTTACCTGAAATTTAGCTATTGTCAAGGGTAGGGATTCAAGACGCCCTCCTGTAGTGAGGTTCATAAAGCTGCTCCTGTGACATTATGATTGTGACAGACCTAGCGTGGAGAGAGACTTTTGGAGGGGACTGAATGCTAGCCTCTTGCCGATCGAGCGTGGGCCTTGGCATTTGGGGGAACGGTGCTCTTTGTGAGCTGTATGCCTGGGTACCCTTGAGGTGGTATTACTGTGGATTCGGGTCCTGGTCCCCCAGGACACACAGACTCTGGGGACCCTGGATTTGCCATATTAGGAATAGTGGCTGATTCATAATGCTTGGACAAATACAGTTAGGAGATGCTGATGTAAATTCCAGCCACCTGTCTGACTGCTAGAAAGTGTATTGTAAATAAGTCTCTAGTATGGGATCTAAGAGTCATTAGATCCCCATTGTTGTTTGTGTTAGTTAACTCTGCTATTGTGATAATGTTGATTGGGTTTTCTGAGCTACAAGACGGCCAGTCTGGCCTAAAGGTCATGTCTGAGTCATCTAGGCTGTCTAAAGGGATTAGTTAATTAGCTCATGTTAATTAGGTTAATTAGGTTACAGCTGTATTGTTAGAGTATATGAGCAGGAGGTATACACCTCCTCTTTTATTGTATAAAAGAGACTGTGTTCCTGTCAATAAAGAGAGATTCCTGGTTGAACTTACATACAGCCTGCCTGGTGTTTGTTCTGAGCTATCACAACTGGGTTAGAACGGCACATAGCTGTAGTTCTAATCCTGGAGCATCGGATGACAGAACAATCAGATGTTGCGATCTGCAGTCTGATTCTATAGCTGCAGAGGAGTGTCGGGAGAGTGGAACCGAGCGAGCAAGGGGCTCGTTACAATGATAAACCGATAACCCTGTAGCCAGCAATGGGTGATTATGTCCTTACCAGGTAGGGTCTATGAAATGAATCTGGAATGCATAGCGAGCAAACCTACTGGAGTCCCCAAGGAAGTGGTGGCGACCCTCCCGCTATCCACACTGATCGGGGGGGAAAGGAACGGGGCTACCCCGGGTCCAATGTGGGGGCCTGTACCGTGTATATAAGTGTTAGAGGGGATGCTTCAATGTATAAGTTTCCCCATTTGCGGTTACAGGTTGAAGTGCTTATAAGGGTGATCTAGCAAGCCCACTCCTGCTAATCCTGCGATACCCGTACATTCAGAATCAGCTCCAATCAGGTGGGAGGTCTAATATTGCACCATAATCCACAGCATTTTCATACCCACTGTTCCATTTAATAAAGAGACATAGGCTATGCAGAGTACAGACTGTACAAAATCTGTAAACCTGAAAATGATAAAGCAAACCTGAACATATTTAGCTAATGCAACTGTGGGTATATGAGTCCTTAATCATTACAGAAGGTCTGGTGTTTATAATAAGGGCACCGTGTCTCTAGGAGGTGGCAGGACAGCAGCATAGTTGTCAGTTGTGTGTTCTGCCTACTCCTGTAGAAGACTGCCCAGAAAAAATAGTCAATACTCCCACTGGCATTTTTTTTCTTTTTTTTTCTCCCCATGCAGTCTCACCCAGGAAATATTGTTCATTCAGCTCAAGGCAAACCTCCCCCCAAAAAAAAAAACAATAGGACACGGGGCAACCAGGTTAGTACAAAAACCGTGTAGGCTCAAAACAGAACAACAGAAGAAAAGATGAGCATGAAAAATAATCTCCAAAAAACTGAACAAAAAAACAAAGGGATAATGACAGAAACTTAACTGTGGGATTGGTGATCCACTACCTAGTTCCCTGGAGACTGATCGCGATTCGGCCCGAAGTCCTGTCTGGCCCTCCGTGGTCGCGGGGAATCGGTCAGGCTGTGTCTGTTGTGGGAGCTTCTGGTGCATGCGTGAGACCTGGATCCTGAGCTGGATCTGTGCCTTGTATCGAGTGTCTTGAGCTTCCATCGGTTCCTCTCGACGGTGTTCCCTGCTGGGCGGTGGACGACGGCGGAACTCGGCATACCAATTTGGAACCTCCATCACTGGGATATCGAGGATTTCGCAAAAGGACTGTAATTCTTCCGGGACTCTTAGCAGTGCCATGCGGCCTTGGTTAGTGGCAGAGAGGCAAAAGGGGAACTTCCATGTATAGTGGATGCCCTTAGCACGCAGAACATCAAGTAGCGGTTTCAGAACCCTCCTGTGCTGCAAAGTGATGCCCGAGAGGTCCTGGTATATGTGGATGTCAGCGCCTCCATGTGACAGTTCCTGTTCCTTGCTTTACGGAGTATGTCTTCCTTCAGCTTGTAGTCCACCAGGCAGCACACCACATCTCTGGGGGGGTTTGTATCTCTCCCCCTGGGTCTAAGCGCGCGAAAGATGCGCTCCATTTCCACTTTTGTCTGCGCTGGCCTGTCTAATAAGTCATTAAACAGGCTATTAATGGCGCCTGTAAGCTGTTCAGCTTCTACTGCTGCGGGAAGACTCCTGACCCGCAGATTATGGCGCCTACCTCTGTTATCGAGGTCCTCCACATGGCGCTGGAGGTCTCTCAGTTGCAGAGTGTGGGTATCAATCGGCAGAGGACAATTCCATGCTGGGCTGCGACCTTTTCCACCTCCTGCACCCTGTCAACAATGGCACGTATATCTAGGCGCAGGTCTGCAATGGCCGCTGTCAGAGTGTCCTTAATATCAGCAGCCACTGTTCTCAGATCAAGGAGGCTGGGATGTTGTTGTTGGTGGGCTGCATGATCCCCTGGCTCTGATGTGGATATGACAGGTGGGGGGTGGATTGGGATGCCGCTGTGTGCTGTGAGGGACTCTGGCGGGATGCCGCCATGTTGTTTCTCTGGGTCCTGAACAGCTCGGGGAGATTTTGGCTCAGACCGCTCGGTTGTCTGCACAGTGAGCGGGAGTGGGAGGCGGAGGAGTTCCGCGATGCTGTCCCAATGGTTAGGCGTGTGGCAGATCTGTATGAGGCTTCCGTGAGAGTGGGGTGGATGGATAGCGGCCGGAGCTCTTCTCTCAGGCATCCATCTTCCCGTGAGGTCAAGCCATGCCCCATTCATTTTCTTCTTTGTAAATTTAAGTAAACAAATTCATGTGCATGATTGCTGGCCTCCTTAAAGAGGAAGTAAACCCTGATGGATCGCATACTAGCCCATTATGTTGCACTTGCCTGCAAAGGAAGCCCGTGATGTCACTGCTGTCCCCGCTGTGTGGAAGCGTCCATCTTCACCCCTCTTCCTTACAGGACCGTGGACTCTCTGACTGGCCGGAGTAGCGTGACGTCATTCCCGCGCATGCGTACGGGAGCCACCAGTCACAGCACAAGCCCTTTAGAAATTACACGATCGGACCCTTTCTTCAGTGTGCATGCGCTGATGATGTCAGCACAAACGTATATGGTAAATATCTCCTAAACCTGTACGGTATATTTCCAGTACCTACAGGTAAGCCTTAATATAGGCTTACCTGTAGGTAAATGTGGTTGTACAGTGTTTACAACCACTTTAAGCCTAGGTTCACACTAATGCGGTATAAACGGATATTTAAAGTACAACTAAAGGCAGCATGCTTTTTAGTAAACCCTTATATAAACACCTGAAAGTTGCACATGATATTAAATATAACTGAAATTATTATTTTCCTACCGTATAGCTACAGTTGGGGTCTCTAATCCCCTCCACCATTCCTCCTCTATCAGATAATGCCAGTGATGGTGGGAGGAGTTCTGCAGAGCTAGCATGTCATTTCCTTCCACTGTGCTAGCATCTGCATCTCCCACAGGGAACTACAGTTCCCATGACTCCTCATGCCTTCTATCATGCTCAGTCTATATTTACATAACACACTCCCATCTGTCAATCAATAGCTGGGTGTGTGTTATATAAAACAGAGTCAGCACAGTCCACAGTATGCGACTTTGCCAATGCTGCTGCAGCTATGCTCTCTGTGGAAGATAGAATAGTTGTCACTGATTATATTTATAACGTTGATTTTTATTGGTATTTGACAATGTTTTATGTATTTTTAAAGAGAAAATGAGAGGGAGAAAAGAGAGAGAGATGAGACCCCTGTGACTCCTGAGTCCCCTGATCATCCTCTATCCCCCATGACGCATGATCATACCGTAACCCCTGTGCCCCTAATTATCCTATGACCCCTGATCATCTTGTGTCCCCTGTGAGCCCCAAGCCCCTGATTGTCCTGTGACCCCTGAGGCACTGATCATCCTCTGTCCCTCGTGACCCCTAATCCTGCTGTGTCCCCTGTGAGCCCCAAGCCCCTGATCATCCTGCGAGCCTTGAGGCACTGATCATTCTCTGTCCCCCATGACCCCTGATTATGCAGTGACCCCTGTGCCCTGAATTATCCTATGACCCCTGATCATCCTGTGTCCCTAATCATCCTGCCAGTAGCAGACCGTGTTGACAGGGGAATCTCTTCCACAGTGGCATTGTGTTCTCCCAGCAGGGGAAGCCGCCCCCTCAGATAAATGCAAGCTTTATTGGATAAAATCCAAATAAAATGTACACAACAAGCACAAGACATGAGATGACATACAAATGTTAACACATTTCACACAGATTGCGCCTAGTCATAACACAATACACCTGTGTAGCAAGTTCATTTAAATAACAGCAGTCTCAATGAACTCAATTAAAAATGCAACCAGGTGTAAGTTCTGTCTACTCGTATAATACTATGACTATGTGACTTGGTGTGGTGCCAGCTATATCTACATCGTATCTGTTACTCTTTCGCTTTAAGCCGAGAGTGCATCCATTATTTGCTTTCAGCCTTGTTGCCATTTTTAGTGTTTTTTTGTCTTTCTGCTCCCTTAAGTGTTTGTTCTTTTTGGTCTGTCTTCCAGTTTTTCATTGTGCTACCATCTAGGTTTATAAAATAAAACAGACATTTAATATGGAGATTTACCAAAGTATTTATGCTACTAACATTTTCAATAATATCCTAGAGGTAACTGAAGGTTTATATACACATGTATATACATATATGTATTAATGTGTTCTCTATATAACTTGTATTTACAGTTTCTATATTGTGCTTTACTGTTTGTATTTTATTTCTATTTTTTTTATTTTGTTTTAAAGTAGAATGTTGGTGTATAGATTGTTATACGAGCAGACAGAACTTAGACTTGGTTGCATTCAATTGAGTTTGTGGTGTACATTTTATTTGGAATTTATCCAATAAAACTTTCATTTATCTGAGGATTGGAGTGCGGTCAACCCTCTTTATTGCATGTACTTGGATCATGCAGTTCACAGACTGAACCGGCGCCCTGCTCCTTTGGATAGGGGATTCAGGAGGTTATCTCGCCTGGAGCGGTGATTGTTTGTGTTCAGTCCATGTACCAACCACATGTGTAGGGATGAGCCGAACACCCCCCCCGGTTCGGTTCGCGCCAGAACCTGCGAATGGACCGAAAATTTGCACAAACATTAGAACCCCATTGACGTCTATGGGACTTGAATGTTTGAAATCAAAAGTGCTAATTTTAAAGGCTAATTTGCATGGTACTGTCCTAAAAAGGGTTTGGGGACCCGGGTCCTGCCCCAGGGGACATGTATCAATGCAAAAAAAAGTTTTAAAAAACGGCCTTTTTTTGGGAGCAGTGATTTTAATGATGCTTAAAGTAAAAAAAAAAAGTGAAATATTCCTTTAAATATCGTACCTGGGGGTGTCTATAGTATGCCTGTAAAGTGGCGCGTGTTTCCCGTGCTTAGAACAGTCCCTGCACAAAATGACATTTTTAAAGGAATAAAAGTAATTTAAAACTGCTTGCGGCTTTAATGTAATGTCGGGTCCTGGCAATATGAATGAAAATCAGTGAGACAAACAGCATGGGTACCCCCCACTCCATTACCAGACCCTTTGGGTCTTGCATGGATATTAAGGGGAACCCCGCACCCAAATTAAAAAAAGGAAAGGCGTGGGGCCCTATATACTCTGAACAGCAGTATACAGGCGGTGCAAACAAGACAGGGACTATAGGTTTGTTGTTAAGTAGAATCTGTTTGTAATTTTGAACTGGTACATTTTTAATGTGTTTAGCTCCAGCCAAAAAATCTATTTTAGGCTTTTTGGAAAACATAGGGAAGGGTTATCACCTCTGTGACATTTGTTTTGCTGTCTGTGCTCCTCTTCAGAAGATTTCACCTCACTTTTTGTCCCAATGACAAATGTTTTTAGAAAATTTGGGGTTTTTAGTGAAACAAGGATTGGTGATAAAGCATTAGTGGAAAGGAGAAACGTTTTCCCCATATTAACTCTTACAGGAGAGAATTTCTCTTCCTAGGGGTAGATTTCATCTCACTTCCTGTTGTCTCCTTCCGTTTGCAAGTAGGAGTCGTTTGTAAGTTGGATGTTTGAAAGTAGGGGCCTACCCTATATTCTCTGCAGAAATTGTGGCCTTAGGTGTTGGTGTTGCCAAGCACTCACAGGGCCCTGCTGTGAAATATTAGATCAAGAATTGTAATTACAGGCCATTGTTGAACAGTGGTAGAAAAATTGGGCTTTTGGTGTTGGTGGTGGTGCTGGTGCCACCACACTGTAAGTCCTCACAGTTACTCTTGGTGGCCGCTGGAACGGGCCCTTCTGTGAAATATTAGATCAAGAATTGTAATTACATGTCCCTGTTGAACAGGGGCAGAAAAATTGGGCCTTAGGCACTGGTGCTGGTGCCACAACACTGCAACCCCTCACAGATACTCTAGTTAGAGTGCAGGAACGAGTCCTGCTGCAAAATATTGCATCAAAAATTGTAATTACACTCCCCTGTTAAACAGGGGCTGAAAAATTGGGCCTGAGCCACTGGTGGCGGCGCCCAGAACCAAAAATGTTCATACAAGCTATCAGCATGATCGTTGAGGAGGAAGAGGATAATCACTCAGCATAACAGGATAGTCACTCAGCATCAGCATAGGCAGTCTTGAAGGGATCTGACATTTCAAAAAAAATTATTCGGTTACATCAGCATCAGGTACTTGGTAGTTAGTGGTGATCCAAGACTGATTCATTTTTATGAAGGTCAGTCGATCGACCGAGTCGGTGGACAGACGCACCCTGTGATCGGTTACCACGCCTCCAGCAGCACTGAATGTGCGTTCCGAAAGAACGCTGGATGCAGCACAGGCCAGTAGCTCAATTACATACTGTGCAAGCTCTGGCCAGTGATCCATCCTTAAGACCCAGTAACCCAGAGGATTTTCGGTGGGAAAGGTGTCCAAGTCAGATCTTGCCCCTAGGTATTAATGCACCTTGTAAAACAGACGCTGGCGATGGTTGCTGGAACCGATCATACCTTGGAGCTGCGGACTAAAAAATTGTCTGAACGCATCGGCCAGACGACCACCTTCTCCACCGCTCCTTCTTTGACTGACCGAAGCCTTAGCAACATGTTGTCCAGGAACAGGAGTTTGTAACCTCCCAGTCTCTGGGAACGCGTTGCACAGACCTTTCTGCAAGGCCTCCCGAAGATGTTTCATCCTCTGCTCCCTCTGCGATGGCAAGATAAGGTCCGCAACCTTACCCTTGTAACGTGGATCAAGGAGGGTTGCCAGTCAGTATTGATCCCTCTCCTTGATACCACGAATACGAGGATCCTTCCGTAGGCTTCAGGGAGGCCATGCAGCGTAGGTTTGCTGAGGCACTAAGGATGACATGATCCACAGCCACCTCCTCCCAGCCACATACAAGTCCATGGGTTTCTTGGGACTGTAAATGATCCCTTAAAGACTGCTGCTGATTCTGAGTGCCAGGCTCCACCTCCATGCTGACACAATCCTCCTCCTCCTCCTCATCCTCTTCCTGTGTGATTGGCGGGCATGCAGGAACACTGTCTGGATAAAGGGGGCCTTGAGAGCTAAGGAAGTCCTCCTCTTCCTGCCTCTGTTCTGCCTCAAGTGCCCTGTCCATTATTCCACACAGCGTGTGCTCCAACAGGTGGACAAGGGGGACAGTGTCACTGATGCATGCACTGTCACTGTTCACCATCCTCATGGCCTCCTCAAAAGGTGACAGGACAGTGCATGCATCCCTGATCATGGCCCACTGGCGCGGGGAAAAAAAACAAGCTCCCCTGACCCTGTCCTGGTGCCATAGTTGCACAGGTACTCATTGATGGCCTTCTGCTGCAGTTCCACCTGGTGAGCATGTCACAGATTAGGCGATTCTTGGGCAGGTTAAATTCCTTTTGGAGGTCTGCCAGCTGAGCACTGGCACCGGCGGAAATGCACACAGACTTTCCTGGTCTGCCTCAGGACATCCTGTATACCTGGGTACCTGCCCAAGAACCGCTGCACCACCAAGTTAAGGACGTGTGCCAAACAGGGCACATGGGTCAGTTGTCCCTGTCGGAGGGCGGAGAGGAGGTTGGTGCCATTTTTAGCAAACCACCATTCCTGGCTTAAGTTGGCGTGGCGTCAACCACCTCTGAACCTGCCCCTGCAGAGCTGACAGAATCTCTGCCCCAGTGTGGCTCCTGTCCCCCAAGCACACCAGCTCAAGCACCACATTGCATCTTTATGCCTGTGTACTTGCGTAGCTCCTTGAAAGCCTACGGAGCACCGCTGGTTCCGAGGACAAAGCACAGGAAAAGGCCATGGAGAAAGAAGAAGAGGAGGGGGTGGAGGAGAGAGGTGTGTCAGAATCACCAGTACTGGCATTTTGGAGGCGTGGTGGTGGAACAACCTCCAACACCTTGTCCTGCATCCTTCCCAGCTGCCAGCAGAGTCACCCAATGCGCCGTGAAACTTAGGTAACGTCCCTGTCCATGCCTGCTGGACCATGAGTCAGTGCTATTATGCACCTTACCACTGACCGCCCTGTCCAAGACATTGCCTTCCACATTCCGGTAGAGAGCCAGAATCGCCTTCCGTGAGAAAAAGTGGCGTTTGGGAACCTGCCACTGAGGAACCCCACATTCCACAAACTCACAGAAGGGGGCAGAGTCTACCAACTGAAAAGGTAGCAGTTGAAGTGCTAGCAATTTTGCCAAGCTAGCAGTCAACCGCTGGGCATGTGGATGGCTGGGAGCAAACTTCTTTCTGCGGTGCAGCAGCTGGGGCAGGGAAATTTGCCTGGTACTATCTGATGTCAGTGTACTGATAGCAGATTGCCCGCAAGTACTTGGCTGTGTCACACCTAATTCTACACCTTCATTCCTCTCAGTGCAGGTCTCAGAGAGGACTGAAGGTATAGTGGGATTGGAGATCCCAGCTGATGAGGAGCAAGGAGAGGTCCTCTTTGTTTTTTGGTGTGGATCTTTTAGGTACGCATGCCAATGAACTGCATGGCAGGTCAACATATAAAACTGTATGGGGGTGGAAAACTGCGCTCAAGAGGGCTGAAAAAATATATACTACAGCTGCAAGAAAAACCAACGAATATCAGTGTGGCAAACAACAATATAAAAAAGAAGCAAGTAAGAATAGCAAGAGGCCAGAGGCCAAGATAAGATCAACACCTAAAACTTAGACTGGAATTCTGGGTCTGCTTGCCACTGGAACGCCATGGACGCTTAAAGACACAGACACACTGGAGGTCCATTTGTCCCTACAGAGGGCTCTATCTGCTTGCGAGTAAGACCTTGCTCTTTAGGGGGTCCACCGTTTCCGGTAAAAGCATAGTCTTATCGTTTTTGGATTCACCACCAATTTGGGGACCCTCTCTACACCTCCTTTTTCCCCTCTCTTTCCGTTTTGGGTGAGGGTAGATGAACTGTGGTTGCTTGTTCTTCCTCCATTGGAATTTGCTTGCCCTCATCAAGTGTTTTGATCTATGAATGGACTTTTTTATTTTATCATTTTTTTTATGTATTTATGAACTTTATTCACTTTTATTTTTATTTTTTTTGGTCACTTTTAATCTGTCACTTTTACTTGTCACTTTTTTTACATCTTCATATGTATTACCTATAATCACCTTTTATGTCACTAATCATTGCATTTTTTACTGCAAGTGCACTTTACTTTTTTTAAATTGTAGGTCAACATATGTCTGGTCTAGCATGTGGTGCCCAAGTGGGAGATGTTTTGACCACGTGAGATACGCTTGAGACATATGTTGCAAATAGCAGCGGTGCGATCTGATTCACTCGTCTCAAAAAAGGCCCACACCAAAGAACTTTTGGAATAACGCACAGAGACAGCAGCGCCCTGCACAAGCGGAGCTCTGCGGTGTGATGTAGTCAGTGTGCTGCCCTTAGGCTGGCCCCTGGAGGGCATCCTGCCTCGTTGGTGATGCGCCTCCTCCTCCTCCTCTCTTCTATCAGGCACCCACGTGGAGTCAATGGGGAACATGACTGCCAGATTGCTGTCCATCTTGGGCACCCCCTCTGTCCGGGCTCACATTATTGCCTTCCTCTAGCTGAGTACCATCATCGGAGCCTTCAAAACGCTGGGCATCCTCCTGGAGCATGCACCCAACACTGTGGTCAAACAGTTCGAGGGACTCCTCAGGAGGACATGGTGGGGCTAGGGAAGGAGTGACTGATGCCATTGAGCCGACGGAAGAGGCCGTGTTGGCAGCTGCTTTGCCAGACAAAGTACCCTGAGCCTGGCTAAGAGAGGATGAGGAGGATGAGGACGGCTTGGTCATCCACTCGACCAAAGCTCAACACGGCCAGCTGCCGAAAAAAGGCCAAGCGTGTCCCACGGCCACGTGCTGATGAGGATGCACTGTGTCCACGACCAGCACTGTTGCCTCTAGACACAGAGCTTGCTTGCCCTCTTTTATTGGCGTATGACTGTCTGCCTCTCCTTGTTGGCCTTCCAGACATACTATCGGCCTGCAGTGAGATGTAGCTGCACAAAACTGGGATGTGTATATATATATATATATATATATATATATATATATATATATATATATATATATATATATTGATTATACTGCAGCTAGCAGAATCAGCTGCCTGCCTGTAGTAGTATTATTAGTATGAGAACACCTGCACTTGTCTTCAGGTAGCTATACTGTAGGTGCAACTGTGCAGGGTACACAGTACAGTAACTGGAAATACTTCAAAGAGCCTACACAAGCACCTGGCTTCAGGTAGCTATACTGTAGGTGCAACTGTGCAGGGTACACAGTACAGTAACTGGAAATACTTCAAAGAGCCTACACAAACACCTGGCTTCAGGTAGCCATACTGTAGGTGCAACTGTGCAGGGTACACAGTACAGTAACTGGAAATACTTCATAGAGCCTACACAAGCACCTGGCTTCAAGTAGCTATACTGTAGGTGCAACTGTGCAGGGTACACAGTACAGTAACTTGAAATACGTCAAGAGCCTACACAAGCACCTGGCTTCAGGTAGCTTTACTGTAGGTGCAACTGTGGAGAGTACACAGTACAGTAACTGGAAATACTTTAAAGAGCCTACACAAGCACCTGGCTACAGGTAGCTATACTGTAGGTGCAACTGTGCAGGGTACACAGTACAGTACAGTACAGTAACGTCAAGAGCCTACACAAGCACCTGGCTTCAGGTAGCTATACTGTAGGTGCAACTGTGCATGGTACACAGTAAAGTAACTGGAAATGCTGTAAAAACACCTGCCTTCCAGTCAGTATATTAGGAAGTGAAGAACAGGATCTAGTTAAACTGAATACAGTGTATATATATATATATATATATATATATATATATATATATATATATATATATATATACACACACACAACACCTGGGATGCATATATATACACAATACACTGTAAGTGCAGCTAACTGACTCGACCTGCCTACTCTATCAAACTTATATCAAATGACACTGTCTCTCTCTCTGTCTATCTCTCTCAAGCCGGAACACACTACACAGGGCCGACGTGCAGGCGGCCTTATATAGTGTGGGGTGCGTACTAAACCCCCTGAGCCTTAATTGGCCAAAACCTCCTTGGCTTTGGCCAATTACGGCTCTCTGTACACACAGCGCTGTGATTAGCCAAGCATGCGGGTCAAAGTGCATGCTTGGCTAATCATCAGCCAGCAATACACTGCGATGCCGCAGTGAATTATAGGTCGTGACGCGCCACTCAAATTTGGTGCGAATGGCCCATATCGTCCGTAATTCGGCGAACGACCGAACACACGATGTTCGAGTTGAACATGTTTTCGACTCAAACACGAAGCTCATCCCTACACATGTGTTAGGGTTTCCTAACTACTTTTATTCACACCAAAGCCACTTAACAATTGCCTTACCTTAACAGGCGTGGTTTTAGCATCACACAGATACAAAGAAAAGATTCAGGTCCTGGCTATTTTAGTTACCCATCTTGGGCTGTTCAGGCTCCCTGCCTGTATGGGCACCATCTTTTTTTCAAGACAGTCAAGAGTCACACTGTCCTTACCATCAGATGTCTAGTAAGAGAACCTGTCTAGACAGGCCTGGTAACATCCTCTGTTTATTGACACACATGCTGCATTTGCAAGTACCTGCACAGAAGTACTGACTAAAGCCAGCTATACATGGATCAAAATTAGAACAGTTCAGCAGAGACTAACCAAATTATGTTCCATGTATGGGCAGGCTGATTCTACCCAAGTCAGTCGATCGATCAACTTGGGTACAGCCAGAATGTCAGATTTTTCTACATATGGTTACTGCCAATGGCTTTAGTCGCTAGCAGTAACCAGGTATTCTGTCAGTCTGGCAGAATACAATAGTGCTACGGGAGGAAAGAAAATCGTATGATCTATGGCCAGCCTAATTGGAAATGATCTCATTAGTGGGTAAGACCCATCTGTTTCCAATTAGTCTCCTCCCTGATCCTTTAGTGCCCCCTTCTCTGCCGAAACAAACTTTTTACCCTGTTACTTACTTAACCAATCTTTACAATGCGAGACCATGCTGGATTATTTTGTCTCTTATCCATATTGAATTATTTTGGCTATATTTGGATAAACCTTTCTTTCTTCTTACCATAGTGATAAGGGTGACACTATTGTGTTATGCACACAAATATGAGCAGATGTATTACACAAGCGTACATGACTTTGACCACATTTAAGACTGAATGCAGAGACTTGGCATTCTGCATCCATTGTAAAGGCTAGTCACACAAATTTTCTTCTACTGAGAGAATGTGTGTCAACGATGATGCAAGCTCCCTTTTATCTGTTTAGAAACCTGGTTCACATAGAAGGTTAACACTGATCCTTCCTATGGAAATGTTAAAACAAAAAAAAAAAAATCTCTGAGGGAAAGAAAAAAGAAAAACAAACACATACAAATCAATGTGTATGGCAATGTTAATAAAGCTAGCAGCAAGTGAGATAAGACAGAGGGAGAGCTATAGACTGGAGGGGAGGGAGGGGATGATAGTCATGGAGAGGGTCGTAAAACTGTAGTATAATGGGTAAGAAAACCAATATCTAAATTTAGGCCATTATTTTTTGTGTCAAAAAGAAGTATCATTCTTAGTTCAAACGTTTTCCTTTCCTGGATAGTTCTGAAATTCCCCAAATTTAGATATTTAGACAATTGCACAATCTGCACGGCTACAATCACTTCAAATATATATATATATTTATCGAAAAGGAGTGTCTTGCGATTGTCTGGGCTCTCCAGAAGTTACAAACGTACCTTTATGGACGGCACTTCACTGTGATCACGGATCACAATCCCTTGAGCTGGCTAAATCGTGTTGCTGGGGAGAATGGCAAACTACTTCAGTGGAGCCTAATTCTTCAGAAATACGATTTCACCATCCAGCATAAGAAAGGCAGCGCCCATGGCAATGCTGATGGGCTGTCACGACAAGCCGAGCCCGCAGGAGTCGGTTGCATCAGGAGGGAAATTGTAGTTCCCTCCCATGCAACCACCCAAGGGGGAGGTGTAATGATATCACGTACGGGACATGAAAAGCTGTAGCTAGCTGCCATCTTGTGTGGAAGTAGCCATGACAGTTTGGCTAACCATGTAACATTACAGAGAAATTTGAACTCCCTCCTCCCTCCTCCCTTGTCTTAGGAATTCAAAGCTTTTTAAGTTCAACAGAAAAGGTTATCTCAACAGAGAAAACAGAACCAGGTTAGGTCAGTAGAAAACATTTGTTGTAAGGGCAGTGTTCAGGCCTGTCGTAAAACTGTCACCCTCTCCATTCAGAGACCTAACAGGCCCCGGTTGTAAATTGTCTGAATACACCTCCAACTTATAAGTATGACATTTCAGCATGTGCCCTAACTTCTGACTTAGTAATAGCACAGCCATAATCTGGACATATTTAGTTTCCTCAGATAATATGGAACGTTTCAAGTCCAGACACCCCTATGTCAGGTCATATGGGAAACCCCTGGGACCACTTATTCCTCCAAAGCAGGCTATACATTATAGAGATGGCATGTTTAGACTTGTTTTGAAGGAAATCTCAAGTTGAATAATAATATGGATATTTGGAGTCTGTAAACACTATAGATGCATATATATGATATGTATTACAAAATCTACCTGGGACGTGGTCATGAGTGTAGACACCTCCCAGCAACCAACCCCTAAACAAGATGACCAGACGATTGGTTACTGGTCACTGTCAACACCCCCTTTGATTTGACAGAAAAGAGGAGATGCCAAGACAATGGGCAGTTCTCCTTTTACCATCCAAGAAGAAACATCTGCCAAGTCGAGAATCGATTACCTAGCTCATCGATAGAACTCTGATCAACCCTCGGACATTAATTGCAAGTATTCTTTCTTCCCAATTCTACCTTATTGCTTTGTGGCTGTATATTGTCTTTTCTCTGTAAAATGTTTTGTTTGCATCAACTTTGACCTTTTCATAATAAACTCTTATGTTGAAAAGTGTTAACCTTGTCTCTAAAGCTCTTAATGCAAGCTATAAACGAACCTGCCTCTTGAAGGGCGCTACTGTTGTAGAGTAAGACTCTGAGCAGACCTGTCTGTGGTGGCAGTGTGTGTGGCAGACGCTTATTCTAAAATTATAATTGGTATTGCTAAAATTACGAGTCTCCCCCGGCTCAGTCTTTTAAACAGGGGTGGTGGCAGTTAAAGGGTTAATTGTGTAATTAGCCCAGTGACAATCACTCTCAGGCTACTCGCACCTAGATTGTGGTCCCGCAAGCTGGAAAATCTTTGTGCTGGGCGCAGCTGAGAGTGGCATTGTTACGTAAGTGACAGCGTGGTGTGAGGTTGGCCGGTCCTTCGTTGCAAGTTAGCCAGGAGGGCGGGGATCTGACACCTGCGTTCGTCACACACATATATATATATATATATATATATATATATATATATATATAATATATATATATATATATATATGTATATATATATACACAGGGGGCTGCACATACAGGGGTTCTTCCAAACCATCCATTTGAACATCATCTTCTCTCTTCACAGGTAAACCTGCGTTTATATCTCCACATACCTTAAAACTGAATATTGCATGACTGCAAAAAAGCTTTTTTGGTAAATCTGTTTGTCACCACTGTTTCAACTCCATCTGTAGCCATGCTCACATTATTTCAATGTTTATTTAGCCATTAAGTCTTACCTAAATTATGGGTTGCCTTATCTTTACAATTTTGGCCTTTTAGTCCCCTTGCAGTTTGATTGTGGTGTGAAAGTTATGCCCTGCTAGCTGTGTTGCTAATATGCCCTCCTAATTGCTTAATTGCCAGTTTTCAACCCATACCCAACACACAGTATAAAAACAAGGCCTTCCTTACGGGGGAACACATACAGGGGGCTGCACATACAGGGGTTCTTCCAAAGAAGTGGGTTCTTTAAATAAGTGGCACTTCTGCTCTTGCACTTCAGCGATTTGCACAAAGCTAACTATAAAAGACTGCAGGTGACCCCATTTCCTAATTTTATCATCTTCCTCTCTGAAACATGCACTCTTTACCTCTCCTCCTTTTCACAATTGCTGCCTCTCTCCTCAAACTCTCTTTTCTACATCCCTCTGCTCCACCCCACAATCTGTACATATCACCCTCACTTCTCCCCTCCCCCTATTACTGCACTCATCACTTCTTTCTAACTCTAAGCCCACTTGCTAACATACCCCTAGGATACTGAAGCATGTCCCCTCATACAAATCATATTCTCATATTACCTCCCTCACTCTTCTGCTTCTCCTAATCGCTGGAGATATTTCCCCAAACCCTGGGCCCCCTTTATTTAACTGTGCCCAACACACCCATCACCCTCTGGCAGTAGTCGCAATCTACACAATCTAGTCTCCATTCCTCTTCTTGCCAACACCAGCCTCCCTCTCTCCTGCGCCCTCTGGAACGCCCGCTCTGTCTGCAACAAACTCACTGCTGTTCATGACCTCTTTGTCTCTAATTCCTTTAATCTACTTGCTCTCACAGAAACCTGGCTGCACGAATATGACACCCCTTCTCCTGCTTCCCTCTCCCAGGGTGGCCTTCAATGGACTCACTCCCCCAGGCTTAATGGACGCAAGGGAGGTGGAGTTGGATTCCTCCTATCCCCCCAGAGCACCTTCCAGGTTATTCACCCTCCTCCCTCTTTTTCACTCTCATCATTCGAAGCCCACTGTATATGTCTATTCTCCCCTACTTCCCTAAGAATTGCTGTGATCTACCGGCCCCCTGGACCATTATCAACTTTCCTTGATGAGTTTTCTGCCTGGCTACCCTACTTTCTCTCTTCGGCAATTCCCACAATCCTTCTCGGTGATTTCAACATCCCTGCTAATACAAACACTCCTTCTACTTCTAAACTTCTTAGTCTAACCTCTTCATTTGACCTGAAGCAATGGGTACAGGCTTCTACTCACTCTGATGGCAACACCCTTGACCTTGTATTCTCTTACCTATGCACTCCATGCAACTTCTCAAACAATCCTTTTCCTCTCTCCGACCACCACCTTATTAGTTTCTCTCTCCCCCTGTCTTCCACCACCTTTCCCTCCAATCGCCTAACCCTCACCCGTAGAAACTTTCGCAACTTCAACTCCTCTCTCCTCCATTCTGCTACCAACCATCTCTATGACAAAATCTCTCCCCTGTCCTGCCCCAACCAAGCCATATCCATCTACAATAAATCTCTGTCCTCCACCCTGGACAAGCTCGCCCCCCTCACTACACAAAGAATCAGGCCTCGACCCCTACAACCCTGGCAAACAGATGACACTAAAATTCTCAAAAAACGTAGTCGCGCTCTTGAGCGTCTGTGGCACAAGACTAATAGGGCGTACACACGGTCGGACATTGATCGGACATTCCGACAACAAAATCCTAGGATTTTTTCCGACGGATGTTGGCTCAAACTTGTCTTGCATACACACGGTCACACAAAGTTGTCGGAAAATCCGATCATTCTGAACGCGGTGACATAAAACACGTACGTCGGGACTATAAACGGGGCAGTGGCCAATAGCTTTCATCTCTTTATTTATTCTGAGCATGCGTGGCACTTTGTCCGTCGGATTTGTGTACACACGATCTGAATTTACGACAACGCATTTTGTTGTCGGAAAATTTTATCTCCTGCTCTCCAACTTTGTGTGTCGGAAAATCCGATGGAAAATGTCCGATGGAGCCCACACACGGTCGGAATTTCCGACAACACGCTCCGATTGGACATTTTCCATCGAAAAATTCGACCGTGTGTACGGGGCATTAGTCTCTCAAAGACTTCAACCAATACAAATCTGCCCTCCAAAAATACTATTCTTTCCTCCACACTGCCAAGCAAACCTATTTTACAACTCTTATTAACACCTTCTCATCCAATCCCCGTAAACTCTTCTCTACCTTCAACTCTCTACTTTGTCCTCCACCGCCTCCCCCCACTGACTTACGCACTGCCCAGAAATTCGCTAATCACTTCAAAAACAAGATTGATACAATCCGTGATGAATTCTCCACTCTACAGGTATCTCCCCCAGCTAAGACCCCATGTCAACAGATACAACTGACCCTCCCCCTATTCAAATCTGCTACTCCAGACCAAGTTGCTAAACTCCTTTCTATTGCCCACCTAACCACCTGTCCCCTGGACCCTATTCCCTCTCAAATGCTACGGTCACCCTCTGACCCCATCCTACACTCTCTAACCCACATCTTTAATCTCTCCCTCACCTCTGGAGTCTTCCCCGATGCTCTAAAACATGCACTGGTCACTCCCATACTCAAAAAAACGTCCTTGGACCCTACCAATCTTAACAACCTACGCCCTATCTCCTTGCTCCCCTTTTCCTCTAAACGCCTTGAACGCCTGGTTTACAACCAACTGAGTGACCACCTCATTAAAAACAACCTTCTTGATCCCCTTCAATCTGGATTTCGCCCTCAACACTCCACAGAAACTGCTCTTTTAAAACTCACAAATGACCTACTAACTGCAAAAACCAACGGACACTATTCTGTACTCCTACTTCTGGATCTTTCAGCTGCCTTTGACACGGTTGACCACCCCCTTCTCCTCGAAAATCTTTACTCCCTCGGTCTCTGTGACTGTGCTCTTCAGTGGCTCTCATCCTACTTATCCCAACGCACCTTCAGTGTCACTTACAATTCTACTTCCTCCACTCCTCTTCCCTTCTCTGTCGGGGTCCCCCAAGGTTCTGTTCTTGGACCTCTTCTATTTTCAATCTACACCTCTTCCCTGGGTCAGCTGATAGCCTCTCACGGCTTTCAATATCATTTCTATGCTGATGACACACAAATCTATCTCTCCACCCCTCAACTCACTCCATCAGTCTCCTCACGCATCACTAACTTACTAACCGACATATCCGTATGGATGTCACACCACTTCCTCAAACTCAACTTGTCCAAAACCGAGCTCATAATATTTCCTCCCCCACATGCCTCTTCCCCTGACTTCTCTGTGAAGAGCAATGGCAAAACCATCCACCCATCCCCACATGTCAGGGTGCTAGGTGTTATCCTAGATTCTGAACTCTCCTTTCAGCCCCACATCCAATCACTTTCCAAAGCTTGCTGCCTCAACCTCCGCAACATCTCTAAACTACGTCCCTTTCTAACCAGTGAAACCATAAAGCTCCTGATTCACTCCCTGGTTATCCCTCGCCTTGACTACTGCAACTCACTCCTCATTGGCTTGCCTTTAAATAGACTATCCCCCTTCAGTCCATCATGAATGCTGCTGCCAGACTCATCCACCTTACAAACCGCTCAGTGTCTGCAACCCCTCTCTGCCAATCCCTCCATTGGCTACCACTCGCCCAACGAATTAAATTCAAAATACTAACAATAAGTTACAAAGCCATCCACAACTGTGCCCCCAGCTACATCACTAACCTAGTCTCAAAATACCAACCCAAACGCCATCTCCGTTCCTCCCAAGATCTCCTGCTCTCTAGCTCCCTCATCACCTCCTCCCATATCCGCCTCCAGGACTTCTCCCGAGCCTCGCCCATCCTCTGGAATTCCCTACCCCAATCTGTCAGACTGTCTCCAAATGTATCCACTTTTAGGCGATCCCTGAAAACATTCCTCTTCAGAGAAGCCTATCCTGCCTCCATCTAACAACTGCACTATTTTCTCCATTAGCTCATCCCCCACAGCTATTACCCTTTTGTATAACTTGACCCTCCCTCCTAGATTGTAAGCTCTAAAGAGCAGGGCTCTCTGATTCCTCCTGTATTGAATTGTATTGTACTTGTACTGTCTGCCCTAATTGTTGTAAAGCGCTGCGTAAACTGTCGGCGCTATATAAAACCTGTATAATAATAATAATAATATATATATATATATATATATATATATATATATATATATATATATATATATATATATTCTAATGTATTAAATGTATTACTCTTCTTCTTTAGAACAAACTTAGGGCTAATTAGCTGCCAATATTTCAAATCAAGCCATGCTTGGTCATATAATATTGAAGAGTTTATGCAAAGTATTACACAATTTAAAAGAAATATCATCAGTTTGCACATTGTTCTTTAAAGGAAAATAAATCATGTTCCTTTTCTGCCATGCAGCACTGGGAAAGCTATTTCTCATGAAATAAATGATGTAGGGTTTTAAAGATACTGTTCATCACAAACACATGATGCTATAGTGGAAAAGATGTATTTATGCTGAAGACAGTTTTGGGTAACATAATTACCATATGCTTAGAGTAAAATATATTATCATGGTTGGTAAAATAATTACCATATGTTTAAAGTAAAATATGATGATATGAATCTATTTCTAAGTCATTTCTATATATGTTTTATAAAAGAATTCAGTATAATTTTACATGTCACCAGAGACAGTAGCATTATCCTTAGACCAAAAGCCAGTAAATTTCTGGGCCTCTTGTTGCCCTTTTTTTTTCCTCTAAATCTTTTAAAGTGGGAGTGTGTACACATCAGATCATTAACAAGCGTTACACCAAATGTAAATGTTGTTAACCTTGAGCATCTTTCTGAATAGCTGTTTTTACCTAATACCCCCTGATTAATGCTTGGGGTTAGCACAAAGGAAGCCCGATCATCACAAAATAGCAGAGGGAGGATCTGTGAGCATCCATTCACCAATCCTCCCACTTTATGTGAAAACTTTTCCTACCAATAAGGTGCATTGTCAGCCCATTGAAGATGAATGGGTCCCTGAAATCAAGGCACCTTAGCACACATTAATGCACTGCAGTAACACAGGGATGTTAACAACCATGGCGTGAAGGGCACTAAAGGGTTTCAAGGTACAGGTGTAATACATCTGAGTGTTCCACTCCCAGAATCATGTTTAGGTTAAGTTCACACCTGTGCATTAATAATTTGTAAAAGTGCACATAGAAAGGCTTGCTTAAATAGATGAAAGTGCATAATAACGTGTCAACGTTAAAGCGCACTATAATGAGAAAACTGAGCCTTAATAGAGAAGTTTGAGGTTTCTAAATAAAAAGTAAACCTTTAAGCCTCTTTGCTAAGCAAAATATATAATAATACCCACACTCAGGTAAGCCCAACTATTAACTATTTGAATAAACCCAGCTGCTGCTCTAAAAATGTACCCCCTGTACTTAAACTAGAAAATAAATATGAGGTGAAAAGAGCAGCATTAAAATATAAATGTCTAATGTGTCTACTAAAACTTATTGCTCATATCAATGTGGACAATATAAATACTATATTACCGAAAGTATTGTGACACATGCCCTTACGTGCACATGAACTTTAATGGCATCCCAGTCTTAGTCCGTAGGGTTCAATATTGGGTTGGCCCACGCTTTGCAGCTATAACAGCTTCATCTCTTCTGGGAAGGCTGTCCACAAGGTTTAGGAGTGTGTCTATGGGAATGTTTGACTATTCCAGAAGCGCATTTGTGAGGTCGCAGTCTCTGCTCTAATTCATCCCAAAGGTGTTCAATCGAGTTGAAGTCAGGACTCTGTGCAGTCCAGTTCCTCCATCCCAAACTCGTTCATCCATGTGTTTATGGACCTTGCCTTGTGCACTGGTCCAAATTATTTGATGGAGGGGGGATTATGGTGTGGGGTTGTTCTTCAGGGGTTGGGCTTGGCCCCTTAGTTCCAGTGAAGGGAAGTTTGGGGATGGCCCCTTCCTTCTCCAATATGACTGCACACCATGATGTTCTGATGGTCTTTCCCTTTTATGGACACAAGACGCACACTTGCCCCTGATACTGTTATACCTTAAAGTATATAAACTAGTAGGTACCATGGCTTTGCTAGCTCTTAATCATATACAAGCTGTTCGTTTGCATCACACTTTGTGTATTAGAGCCTCTTGTATTTTCTCTATCTCCATAGATTCTATAAGCTTGGAAAATTTTCTCTTGTGGATCTTATACATAAGGGCCTAACCATTCCAAAGGTATCCCTTTTTTTGTTTGCCATTTTTTGCCATTTTACTGTTCCCTCGGAATCTTCTTGGATGTTTTAGCATATGCGTTTTAAATGCAACATTTTGTAATATTGTTATGCAACATTTCTTTTAATTGGAATGTATCTCATTTCAGACAGTGAGACTTGCTCTTTCCTTTCTTGTGTTACATCTCTGAACCTTGATCATGTCCTAAAGAAGCCTCACGGTGAAACGCGTAGACGCACAAGGGCTTATTGTACTTACTGTACTATTTTTCATGTTTTTTATCTTTTTGAACACTATGTTTATATTATGTACTTTCTTCAATAAATGTTATGATTATTAGTCTTTGATACTTCTCCATTGTTTCCATGCCTTCAAAGTCCGACTTTGGTTACTTTAATTAGTACCCCTCCCCGTGTCCCTATATCCTGGATGTGGCATTGGTAGTGCTCTCTGCTCCAATTCACCAGTGCACAAACAGGGTCCATAAAGACATGGATAAGCGAGTTTGGAGTGGAGGAACTTGACTGGCCTGCACAGAGTCCTAACCTCAACTCGAACACCTTTGGGATGAATTAAAGCAGAGACTGGGAGTCAGGCCTTCTTGTCCATATCAGTGTCTGACCACACAAAAGTGCTTCTGGAAGAATTGTCAAACATTCCCATAGACACACTCCTACACCTTGTGGGCAGCCTTCCCAGAAGAGTTGAAGCTGTTATTGTTGCAAAGAGTGGGCCAACTCAATATTGACCTCTATGGACTAATACTGGAATGCCATTAAAGTTCATGTGCGTGTAAAGGCAAGCTTTCCCAATACTTTTGGTAATATAGTGTATATGCATTAAAAATTATAAATCAACAGTGCTAAAATAAATAATTAAACAATCGATGATAAATATGGAAAAAGTGCCACAATAAACTTGATGCAACTTTATTCCATATTCTGTGCCACACTTGACTGCGAAAAAATTGTGTATTGCTCAAAACCAATAAATAAGTGAATAATGATATTACTCAAAATATTGAAATCCCAACAACTGAAAATGTATTGTTTCTTATATGTGACATCACACTTATGCAGCGTACACATGATCGGACATTCCGACAACAAAATCCTGGATTTATTTCCGACGGATGTTGGCTCAAACTTGTCTTGCATACACACGGTCACACAAATGTCTGAAATTCTGAACGTCACGCGCTCTTGACGTAAAACACGTATGACGATCCGAGAAAAATGAAGTTCAATAGCCAGTATGGCTCTTCTGCTTGATTCCGAGCATACGTGGAATTTTGTGCGATCCGAATTTCCAACAACGGATTTTGTTGTCAGAAAATTTGAGATCCAGCTCTCAAATTTTTGTTGTTGGAAATTCCAACAACAAATGTCCGATGGAGCCTACACACGGTTGGAATTTCCGACAACAAGCTCACATCAAACATTTGTTGTCGGAAATTCCGAGCGTGTGCGCGCTGCAATAGGGTGCAGCATATGAACAAAGAGACTTGTGTATAGCTGTTTTGCTTATATATATATATATATGTGTGTGTGTGTATATATATATATATATATATATATATATATATATATATATATATACACATAATATGTGTGTGCTATCTATTATATTATAACTGTTCTTTATTTTGGAACCATTTTTTTGTTTCCAATTGTTTATAAACTAGTGGCAGCACAGTGGTGTAGTGGTTAGCACTGTCACCTAGCAGCAAAAGTGTCACTGGGTCAAATCCCAACCAAGGAGGCACTGGAGTTTGCATGTTCTCCCTGTGCCTGCGTGGGTTGCCTTCGGGTACTCCGGTTTCCTCCCACACTCTATGCTGGTAGGGTAATTGGATCCTGTCCACATTGGCCCTAGTATGTATATGTATGTATATGTATGAATGTGTGTTAGGGACCTTAGATTGTAAGCTCCTTGAAGGCAGGGACTGCTGTGTATGTACAATGTATATGTAAAGCGCTGCACAAAATTGATGGTGCTATATAAGTACCTGAAATAAATAAAATAACCTTATGTTTTCTTTTTTTCCCTTATTTAGCAACCCAACAAGTTAGCAATTCATCACTGAACTTTTGTACTTTAATAAGTGAACTCATGCAAGTTATGTAACAAAAGTACTCTTTTCTCCTTCACTCATTGGAGGACACAGCTCTGCTTTAGATTATTATTATTATTATTATACAGGATTTATATAGCGCCGACAGTTTACGCAGCGCTTTACAACATTAGGGCAGACAGTACAAGTACAATACAATTCAATACAGGAGGAATCAGAGGGCCCTGCTCGTTAGAGCTTACAATCTAGGAGATCATCGTTAACTCGGTATATTGCCACAGGAGTTGAACCATAGGTGCACAAAAACAAAAAAAAGCCTGGCCCCTGCTGGTAACTAAAGCCTAATGTCTTGTTGGTAGGAAGAAGTACACTTTATTCATTATAATGGAGCTTGGGGAGGAGTTTATGCATATTAACAGATGCAGGGGTTTATGTGGGTTGACTGCTCCTGTCATACCCTGTACCCTGGGAAAGGAACAATCAATCCACATAAACCCCACCTCCCTGGTAATATGCATAAACTTCGCCTCAAGCACCAAAATCATTATGAAGAATGTTGTGTACTTTTTATACAGGTTGCTAATAAACGCCATCAAGTATCACTTCTATGGGTTTTTATATGTTGTTTTACTTATTTTAGGATATATTTTTTGTCTTTCTAATCCGTCACATGACCACCAGGGCACCAATCGGCTCTGTGCAGACTTGGACAAAAGAAGCACACTGCAGTGATGTGTGGCGGACACATCGCACACACACGGAATATGCTCTGCCCCATGATTCCAACTGACTACAGAACAAGTGGTTAATAAGTATTTGATCAGTGACTGTGCATCAATTAAAGAAGCACGGGCCCCGCCCCCTCTGTCACGCCACCCCCTCTGTGTAGAATGGATAGATTCATGCATATCAATACACTGCATTTGATTGACCTTTAAAAAATCAATATTAAGATATTTACAGTGATTAACACTATCTATAGACCATGATTTTAAATGTACTAAACACTATAGGTATTTTAAAGCAATGTAAATGTCCTAGAGAATGGAAGATGGATGCAGTTGTTAGATCCATGTACATGGTTTCAGTATTATTAATGTGTTCAGCTGTAGCATTGGTATTACAAACCCTAACATAGTGGGCAAAATTCTTACACATGGGTTTAGAAGAGGAACGAGTTCCACACATTTGTATAGTTTTGGCAGAGCAGCTTATAGAGAGCTTAAATTATGCTTGCAATGTGGCACTGGACTCTATCCTTGGTCTCCAGGCTGTCAGTTTCTGTTATGGTAAACTGCAGGTTGCTGTGACCTAAATGTTAAGCCGATCAAACATCTAGGAAGGCTCTTACAGATAAGTCATTCACAGGGGATCATCTATTTGGTGTGCCACTGAATGAGATAATCTAGAACCTCATTGGTTTAAAGAATACCCTCTTGCCTTATAAGCCCATGAGCCTCTTTTTTTTTCACAGGGGAGGTCAGACGAGGAATTCAAGTCAACCAAGCCCTTTACCTAAGCATGGGGCAAGTATCCTTGGCAGTCCAAACCTGTCAAATTTGTAGAAAAGCTCACCTCCTCTTTGGTAAAAAAAAAACGGGGAAACCGCTTCTAACCTCCAAGAACTACTGTATTGCCTAGCCCATGTGTATGACAAATGGGTTCAGAAATTGATATCCTTGGGGTACAAAATCTAATTTCAGGCATCTTATTCACAGATTATTTTTGCTTGCGACCTACATCTGTCTCCTTGGAGGTTAAAGGAATTGCATCGGGACATCAGCAGTTTCTGTGTTTTATGGTAGGTAAGGAGCACAACCAATTTTCATCTTTGCATTTCAGCCTAGCCACGGCTCCTTGAGTGTTCAATAAAACAATGGAGCTAGTCTTAGCCACTTGGAGGCAGAGGGGAATACTAATTGTGGGATACCCTGACAACCTCCTATAGTGGGCAGGAATTCATTTGGAGCTAGAATCCAATCTATCCATCACCATGCTCTAGAGGACTTTGGATGGATCTTGAACCTACAGAAATCCATGCTGATTTTGTCATTTTGCCTGGAATACTTAGGACTGATCTTGAATACCAGTCAGGCCAAGGTGCTTCTTCTGAAGGAAAGTAACTTCGATGCTACAGCTTTAGACTTGCCTCAGATGTGTCCTCACAAGCAATCATCCCTTCACCAATGTATGCAAGGGCTGGGTGTCATGGTAGCGCCCTTAGAGACGACCCCTTTTGCAACATTTCACCAGAATATTGCAGCATGAGTTCTTGTTGCATTGGAACAAATCTTCTCTGCACAAACCCTAGCACAGCTAAAGGACATTGCTGTGACCTCACTTTTTTTTATAGTGAGGGGCCTGGCTTATCCAAAGGTCACCTTATTGGCTCTGCTAAGCCAGCTAAAGTTCAAAGGCTAGGCAGTGCATTATGGTGACACAGAATTCTGTCTGGTGAATTCCCACATTTAGTTTAATGGCATTGCAGATCTCAAACACACAGGGTTCACCTCATACCCATGGTGATGGTGAACCTGGACCTTATCCTTACCTATAAGAGGTCCAGCACTGCTTTGATCTCAGACCCAGCAGAAACCAATGGGACCCTGGTAGACCTTTCTACAGTCCAGAGAAGTCTTATCTGAAGTCGTCTTTATAGAGCAGGAGCAACCAAAATGATTTCTTTGAAATGCAAATAAAGTTTGACAACCCGACAATGCATGAAAACACAACCACTTGGCTGCAGGAAAATAGCAGCAGATTCTTTAGACTAATGAGTCAAAATGTTTAATTATTGGCTCTAACAGGAAACAATTTGTTTGCCAAGGGGCTGAAGAACTGAACTTGGGTGACTGGCTGCAGGCCAAGAGTGCAGTACAGTGGAGGTGTGAAGTTCCTTGATTAATAAACACTAATATTTTAATTCTAGTTTTATGTGTATATAGACATTTTGTGCAACAGAAGCTTTGTTTTGTGTCATAACAGATAATGGATTTACTACTACCTTGCTGCTTGTTCTACCATCCCCCACCACCACAAAATTAAAATTACTTTTCATTACTTTCATGGTTGAACAGTTGTGTTCCATTTAACGACAGGAAATAAAGAAAAATCTCTGGTTCACTTCCTCCCACACAAAAAAAATTAACATTTTTTAATTTGGGTTGGATATTTGTGTGAGCAGAGTAACCATATGTTAGGCTAGGTTCACATCTATGTGTGTGCGGTTGATGCATTTTTGTGGTGTATTTTTCACACATTTGTTTATGCATTTTTGATGCATTTTCATGCTTCCTGTGTTTTGTTGGTAGGAGGAGGATACCGGTTAACTGCTTTCTGCCTGGCCTATTGTAAAATGACAGCTGGGTGGGAGCCCAGTTCTCCTGGGAGGACAATTAAAAATGGGTGTACTTACACGCTGCTATGTTGTGCTATAAGAATCCAAAACATACTAGGTGGATCGTGCACACCTGTACACACTCTAAACTTGTATTAATGTGCAAAATTATATTCAAAAGTGGTGCCACGCTCCCAAGTGTTATTGTGCTAGTGTCTTCACAGTGCGGGTATAAGACAATCAACAGTATTTCCAGTATCTCCTAGATTGTAAGCTCTAAAGAGCAGGGCCCTCTGATTCCTCCTGTATTGAATTGTATTGTACTTGTACTGTCTGCCCTAATGTTGTAAAGCGCTGCGTAAACTGTCGGCGCTATATAAATCCTTTATAATAATAATAATAAAAATAATAATATTTCCACAGTATTCTCACAATGCATGCCTCAGTGTGGTGACAGATTGTGTCAGGAAAGGTCCCCTCCGCTGGTAATATCGATCATTTGGCGTGCAGTACTGAGGTCCACCAGCAGGTGTCTCCTGGCAGTTTGGAGCTGTCAGAAGAGCTTTTTCCTTGCTGGTATTCTGTCACCTTTGGGCTGCAGTACTGGCGTCCACCAGTGGAGGAAACCTGGCAGTATGGAGCAGGTATTCCCCTCTGCAGACAGGTGTCACCTGACCTTAATTAGCAGCTGCAGTATAAATACCCGGAAAGTACACACTCATCTTGCCCTGGAATTTTCCTTGAGCCCTGACCTGCAGCCTGCATCCTGTTTACCTGATTCCTGAAACCTGATTCCTGTTCCTGAGACCTGATTCCTGTTGTTCCTGTTCCCTGTCTGTTTCCTTGCTCTGAACCCTGAGCCTTGTATCTGACCCGTCCCTCCTGCGATCAATCCATCCTCTCTTGTCCTGTTTGTTTCCCTTCCCCAGCTGCTGACCTCCTGTTGACAACCCTGGCCTGGCTCTGTTTATGATCTCGGTATTTCCCTTACTTGTATACTTGCAGCACCACTTTTGAATATAATTATCCTGGGAGGACATCATATGGCACCCTCACAGGATCGCAGTTGATGGGCCACACTCCTGCGTGATCTGTCACCACCTGTGTCTGACAGATCAGTGTACCGGCCCAATGCTGTTACCATGTGATTGCTGTGACCAATGTGATCACAATGACAATTGTACACAATGAATTCAGTGGAGGTTATTTACGAAAGGCAAATCAACTTTGCACTACAAGTGCAGTCGCTGTAAATCTTAGGAGTAGATCTGAAATGAGGGGAAGCTCTGCTGATTTTTCATCCAATCATGTGCAAGCTAAAATGCTGTTTTTTATTTTTCTTGCAAGTCCCCCTCGGATTTACAGAGACTGCACTTCCAAGTGCACTTGTAGTGCAAAGTGGATTTGCCTTTAGTAAATAACCCCTATTGCGTACTATTTTGTTGATCTCTGTGATTGGTCACAGTGATCACATGGTACAGGCAGGGCAAATCATCTGTTCTGTGTGATTTGCTGATCATAAACACTGAATAAATAGTTTTCATGCAGACAAAAATAGTTGCGTAGAACAGTAAAATTAACTGTTGTTTGCTATCAGTGTGTAAAAAAAAAAAAAAAAAAATCCTGATCACCTCTCCAGGATAGTACAGTGTTACTCTGGTAACACTGTATTGATCGTATCACTGCATGAAAATGAAATAAATAAAAAAATATATATATTACTCTGTACTGCACTAATGTCAGTATGTTATGAAGAAATTAAAAGCAAAATGTTTTTTTTTTCACAATTTTTTACATTTCTTAATTTTCACAAAAATTGTGACAAAAATTACAATTTCAAAAAACTTGCCATGCCTCTTACTAAATACCTGTCTACTTTCCAAAAAGGGGTAATTTGGGGGACAGTTGTACTGTCGTGGCATTTTTGGGCCTCAAGAAATGAGATGTCAGTACATCAGGATTGATTGATTCACATATAAATACATATATATATATATATATATATATATATATATATATATATATATATATATATACACACAGTATCTCACAAAAGTGAGTACACCCTCCACATTTTTGTAAATATTTTATTATATCTTTTCATGTGACAGCACTGAAGAAATGACACTTTGCTACAATGTAAAGTAGTGAGGGTACAGCTTGTATAACAGTGTACATTTGCTGCCCCCTCAAAATAACTCAACACACAGCCATTAATGTCTAAACCGCTGGCAACAAAAGTGAGTACACCCCTAAGTGAAAATGTCCAAAACTGTGCCCAATTAGCCACCTTCCCTCCCCGGTGTCATGTGACTCATTAGGGTTACAAGGTGTCGGATTGGAATGGGGAGCAGGTGTGTTAAATTTGGTGTTATCGCTCTCTCACTCTCATACTGGTCACTGGAAGTTCAACATGGCACCTCATGGCAAAGAACTCTCTGAGGATCTGAAATAAAAGAATTGTTGCTCTATATAAAGATGGCTTAGTCTATAAGAAGATTGCCAAGACCCTGAAACTGAGCTGAAACATGGTGGCCAAGATCATACAGCGGTTTAACAGGACAGGTTCCACTCAGAACAGGCCTCGCCATGGTCGACCAAAGAAGTTGATTGCATATGCTCAGCATCATATCCAGAGGTTGTCTTTGGGAAATAGACATATGAGTGCTGGTAGCATTGCTGCAGAGGTTGAAGGGGTGGGGGGTCAGCCTGTCAGTGCTTAGACCATACGCCGCACACTGCATCAAATTGGTCTGCATGAATGTCATCTCAGAATGAAGCCTCTTCTAAAGATGATGCACAAGAAATCCCACAAACAGTTTGCTGAAGACAAGCAGACTAATGACATGGATTACTGGAACCATGTCCTGTGGTCTGATGAGACAAAGATAAACTTATTTGGTTCGAATGGTGTCAAGCATGGGTGGCGGCAACTAGGTGAGGAGTACAAAGACAAGTGTGTCTTGCCTACAGTCAAGCATGGTGGTGGGAGTGTCATGGTCTGGGGAGTTACAGTTCGTTGAGGGAACAATGAATGCCAACATGTACTGTGACATACTGAAGCAGAGCATGATCCCCTCCCTTCGGAGACTGTGATGCAGGGCAGTATTCCAACATGAAAATAACCCCAAACACACCTCCAAGGTGACCACTGCCTTGCTAAAGAAGCTGAGGGTAAAGGTGATGGACTAGCCAAGCATGTCACCAGACCTAAACCTTATTGAGCATCTGTGGCGCATCCTAAAATGGAAGTTGGAGGAGCACAAGGTCTCTAACATCCACCTGCTTCATGATGCCATCATGGAGGAGTGGAAGAGGACTCCAGTGACATCCTGTGAAGCTCTGGTGAACTCCATGCCTAAGAGGGTTAAGGCAGTGCTGGAAAACAATGGTGGCCACACAAAATATTGACACTTTGGGCCCAATTTGGACATTTTCACTTAGGGGTGTACTCACTTTTGTTGCCAGCGGTTTAGAAATTAATGGATGTGTGTTGAGTTATTTTGAGGGGACAGCAAATTTACACTGTTATACAAGCTGTATACTCACTACTTTACATTGTAGCAAAGTGTCATTTCTTCAGTTTTCTCACATGAAAAGATATAGTAAAATATTTACAAAAATGTGAAGGCTGTACTCACTTTTGTGAGATACTGTATATATATATTGTAGGGGATCAGACTCAATGCAGGGACAAACTCACAGTTTCTTTAGGAAAACATCATGTTTAATCCACAGGATATTCCCAAACAGAAGAAAAGGCCATCTTGCCATCAATCAAACAAAAATAAACTTCTGCTCTACCGGGCCTTACTGTGTCCGTAGTCTGATCAGTCCTTGGTTTTTGTAGTAAGTGTCCTTACAAACACAAATACTTTGTATCCAAAGTCAAGGCTAAGCAGCCATGCTCCTAGTTGCCTCCTCACATGGAGACACACACTCTCTCCCTGAGAGCTAGGATCAGCTGACTTAATCAAGACCTCAAAAGAAAATATTAAACTGCGGTCCACAGACTTGGGAGTCTGTCCCCACCTAGATCTCTATCAGAATCCCAATAAAACCAGCCCCGGAATAGACTTTACCAGTACAGGGTAAAGAACTATCCTTCTTTACCCTGAAGTCTGCTGGTGTTATCTTAGATTGCAAATCTAATGCCTCTTACACAAGATCGGACTTTCCGCCAACAAAATCGTTTAATTTTGTCCAAAGGGTGTTGGCTCAAACTTGTCTTGCATACACACGGTCACACAAATGTTGGCCAACAGTTACGAACGTAGTGACATACTAGGCGTACTACGAGCCAATAAAAAGGAATTTCAATAGCCATGCGCCACCTTTTGGGCTCCTTCTGCTAATCTCGTGTTAGTAGAAGTTTGGTCAGTGTCGATTTGCGCTTTTCAGCCTCATGCTTTTCAGTTCGTTTTTGCTTTTTCAGGTTATGCTTGTCGGTTCATATCTGTTCTTCAGTGCGTGCTTATCAGTTCATTTCTGGTTTTCAGTGCGTTCTTTTTAGTTTGCTTCTGATTTTCAGTGCGTGCTTGTCAGGTCGTTTCTGATTTTCAGGTTGTGCTTGTCAGGTCCTTTAAGATTTTCAGTGCATTCTGTTGGTTCGTTCTGAACAGTCGTTCGTATACTTGCCATGTGGCGTTCTCGTTGGAGAGATCATGCTAATGTTGGGCTTGGAGTTATTGCTTTGACCCAAGTCCAGTCCAGGAACAGGAACAGGGGGAGGAGGAGTTCTTGGACCAAGAATTGGTTGCTTAATCGTAACCAATTCTGTCATATGCCTTTGTTGCGGGAGCTCCAGGAGAATAATCCTGATGATTTCCGGAATTATCTCCGGATGACGGACCCCTGCTGTCACCGTCTATTGGCTTTTCTGTCCCCCTATATTACTAAGCAGGACACATGCATGTGACAAGCCATCACTCCCGAGCAAAGGCTCGTCGCCACCTTGCGGTACCAAGTGCTACTATATTACTGTGAAGACACACAACTTTAAAATTGAATTGTTTTTATCTCACCATTGCGATCCACATCGTGCTGCTATGTTGATGGGTCACCTTGTTATTTTGGATCATATTTATGAAACATTTATTCATATGCTATACTCTCTTATTCTGTATACATGCAAGCTATTTGGTCACAATTGTGGTCCATTCACCAGACATTACTAATACTATGATGCAGTCATATGCAAATATTAGTCTGATGATTTCTTACTATGGTACCATGATGACCATAATAGGCTGCTATGCCATTATTTTGTTTTATGATGGTTCAATAATATATATTTTACTGTGCAATAAAGTTTTCTTGATTTATTACAATTTACTGTTTATACATTCATTACTATGCAATACGATGCGGTCGAATTTGTGGTGCAATTACTAGATATTCATATCATTACTATGTTGTGTCACCTTCCCAGCTGCATGTCTCATTTAAAGTCCCAAAACCCTCCCATTTCTCTGTTTTTGTATACATTTTGGGGATGGAGGTACATTTTTGTAAATGTCCTCATATAAAGTCCCATTTAGTTAGTTCTTCTTTTTTTCAAAATATCAGGGATGGAGACATGCATGCTACCTTTCATATATATTACATACAATGGTGGCATTCAGTGTAAGTGCTATTTAGGCTTGTATTTTTTGAGTAAGGTTCTTAATCATACTGTGGATAGGATCGTAGGTTTTTATCATAATTTCTATTATTTTGGCATCTTCCATCATTAGTACCTGTATGATTCAAAACCTTTGGCTACAATTCTCTTCCTTTTTGGGGCTTTTTCCTAGGGACAGGCATCTATTCAGTACCAACATTACTATCTTTTTTTTTTTACAGAAAATTTTATTAAACAAATCAGCATTACCATACAAGATAAGTTAGTACATTCAGTACAGAAAGGATAATGACAGTAAGATCTACCTTTAACCTATAGTCTCTGTTTATCAAATATACCAGTTGTGCAGTTGTCCAAAATATCACTTACTAGTACACCTTATTGCATTATAGTGTTGTAATTATACCATCTTAGATACTAACATGTAAGTAACCTTTATTCAGTCCAGCCCAGCAGGAAAAAGGGGGGGGGGGGAGGGTAAGGGAGGGAAGGGGGAGGGGAGGGGGGGGAGGGGAAGAGAGGGAGGGGGGGGAGGGGAAGAGAGGGAGGGGGGGCGAGCACAAGGAGAGTAGGCATGCGACACACAATGTCCTCCAGTGTGTTTCACAGCATAATTATGGGGAAGGGGGTTCAGAGTTCCCAGAGGCGTCCACCCAAGAGGACCAGATTTTATCGAACTTCCCTGGGCATTGCCTATTTTCATATGTCATTCTATACAGGGGAAGGGCCATGTTCACCGACCTTTTCCACGAGACCAGAGTGGGAGGCTCTGCTAGTTTCCACCCCAGTAAAATTTCACGCCTAGCATAATATAATGCGAAGGTAAGACACAGTTTACTATATCTGTCTCCCTCAACATCCTCCAAATGACTGAGCAGTAATATCTGAGGATCGACAGGTACATCAAAACCTATGACATTGCTAAGTGTGGAGGCCACTGCTGACCAAAAGGGTCTGAGTTTGGGACAGGACCAGACCATGTGCCAGAAGGTGCCCACCTCCTCTCTGCATCTCTGACAATTGGGATCTCTTTGGTTGTAAATGCGCGCCAGTCGCTGTGGTGTGAAGTACGCTCTGTGTAGGAACTTAAATTGTATGAACCTATCTTTTGCCGCGATCATAGAAGGAATGTAGGAGATTAAACACTCCTTCCACTCCTCCTCGTCCAAGGAAGGAATATCAACCCTCCACTTTTCCCATGTCTTAGTTAATTTGGTGTCATACTCTACTGTGAGGTATAGATATAATGTGGAAAGTGGCTTCCCCATCACACTGGAAATCAAGAGCCGTTCAATGGAGTCTGGTTCCAAAATAAGGGGGGCAGGGAACTGAGCTTCAAAAGCGTGTTTTAGCTGCCAGTACCTGAATTGGAAGGAGGGAGGGATAGCAAATGCTTGCCTCAGGGCCTGAAAGGTCATAAGTGTACCGTCCTGAATTATATGCTTTAATGTAAGAATACCTTTTTTTGCCCATAGGGAGGGGTCTGGCATACTGTGGAGATGAGGGAGCATAGGGTTACCCCATAAGGGCATGTGAGGTGAGATATGATTAGGTTTCCTGTATATCTTTCTAGCGTCCTGCCAGACCCTTACGGTGGTTCGCATCGGAGTCGTCATGGACGGGCTAGCCCTAAGTCCACGAAACGGGAGATTACTCAGGGCAGCATAGGAACCCAGAATGGCTGCTTCCAGAGTAACCGCTGGATTCTGTGTGGGCTGGGAGAACCACCACCGAATCGTGACAAGAACAGCTGCCCAATAATAAATTTGAAAATTCGGTAGTGCCAGACCCCCCCCCGAAAGTGGGAGATACAGGATCTGCTTGGCCACCCTGGGTGGCCTCCCAGCCCAGACAAAGTGTATCAGCAGACTCTCCAACCTTCGGAAAAAAGCCCTAGGGATGTGTATGGGTGTGTTACGGAAAAAATATAAATATTTGGGAAGGTAAATCATTTTTAGCAGATTTACTCTGCCTACCGGAGTTAGTGGAAGGGAGCGCCAGGCAGCGCACCTAGCCGTTAATTGTGACATGAGTGGCCGCAAATTGTTGTCCATGTAGTCCTGGACTTTACCACTAATTTTAATCCCCAGGTACTTGAAGTCATCAACCCATTTAAGCTGCGAGTGTGGAATCCTAGGTGTTGAGGGGTGGAGCGGGAACAGGACCGACTTGTCCCAATTGATACGGATCCCCGAGTACCCGCCGAATCGGTTAATCAGGCTTAATGCAGTTTGTAAAGAGGTCGACGCATCCGCTAAATAGAGCAGAGCGTCGTCCGCGTAGAGTGATATCTTCTCCTCAATTGGACCCACCTGAAGCCCCCTTACGCCGGGGTCGGCCCTCAGCAATATAGCCAGGGGCTCCATTGCCAGAGCAAATAAACCCGGGGAGAGGGGACACCCTTGTCTTGTGCCCCGAAATAATTTAAACTTCTCTGATAGGCATCCGTTGGTGCGTATTCTGGCGGAAGGGTCATGGTACAGCATGCGGAGCCATTTCGTGAAGCCCGGGCCGAACCCGAATCGCGCAAGCACCTCCCATAAGTAGCCCCACTCGACGGAGTCAAAAGCCTTCTCCGCGTCGAGTGAGGCCACCGTTCCCTTGGTCGTCTCGTCTGCCCTATCTATGTGAGTGTGAAGGCGTCTAATATTAATGTCAGTACCTCTTCCGGGCATAAAACCTGTTTGGTCCCTGTGGATCAGGGCAGTAATGACCAAGTTGAGCCTATTGGCCAATACTTTTGCCAGTACTTTTGCATCCACATTCAGGAGGGATATGGGGCGATACGAAGAGCATAATGTAGGGTCTTTCCCTGACTTGGGGATCACCACTATGATTGCTTCACTCATTGTATCCGGAAGTTTCTCAAGGCGTGTCGATGCCGAGAAGAGGCCCTGAAGTTTATCAACTAATTCTGTAGCATATTGTTTGTAAAACTCCACAGGGATGCCATCAGGTCCCGGTGTTTTCCCTGTCTGCATCGATTTAAGTGCCTGGAGTATCTCTAAGGTTGTAATTGGGGCGTCAAGCTTATCTCGATATGTTACTGTAAGGGTTGGGATATCAATGTCATCTAGGTATGCTATCAGATCCTCTCCTCTATAGTCTGCCCTAGACGTGTAAAGAGATTCGTAAAATTCCGCAAAACAGCGATTAATCTCTTCCGGTGTGTGAACTATCTGTCCCGAGGGATCCTTAATGTGAGAAATGCTCATCCCCCCACCTGTTCCCTGGAGAGCCAGGCCAGCAATCGGCCCGCCCTCTCCCCCTGCTCAAATATCCTTTGGGATTGAGCTAACATTTTTTTCTGGGTAAGAGAGGTACGAATCCGAACCACCTCCTTCGTCATGAGTTGTAGATGTGAATAGTGTATAGGGTCTCGGGTACGGACAAAAAGAACCTCTGCACTATTCGCCTCCCTCTCAGCCTTTACCAAGTCAGCTTTGCGCTCTCTGCGAACCCTGGCTATGATGGTCTGGTAGTGTCCCCTCGTCGTGGCCTTAAAGGCATCCCACACAACTGTGGGGTCAGCCGAGCCCACATTTACCTCCCAGAAGCCAAGCAACTCTGTTCTAAATTGGGAGTCCACAGCAGTGTCCGAAATCCAAAACCTAGAGAGCCTCCATATCCTGTCTACAGAGCCCAGGGAAAGGTCCAATGACAACAACAGAGGCGCGTGATCAGAGATTCCTCTAGGCAATATTCTTATGTCCGTGACCCGTGGGAGGACCGGGCCTCCCGCGAAGACCAAGTCTATGCGGGAAAACGTACTATGGGAGGCTGAGTGACAAGTGTATGCCCTGGTCTGGGGGTGTCGCCACCTCCAAACATCAGTCAAGCCATAAGTATCCGCCCACTCAGTCAACCCAGGGCAATGACGTCCCGCAGATGTTAGTCTATCAAAATCCGGGTCAGGGACCAGATTAAAATCCCCCAGTATGACATTGTTGTCAGATGCAAAGTCGGCCATCCTGCTGGTGATCTGATTGAGCACCAACAAGGAAGCCGGGGGGGGCAAGTATAAGCCCACAATGGTCCACGTTAGAGAGTATATTTTGGCATGAATGATAACATATCGACCCTCGGGGTCCAGGGCCAAATCCAGGAGCCGAAAAGGAAGAGATTTCAGTATCAGGATAGTGACACCCCTGGAGAAGCTGGAGTGCGTAGAATGGTAGTGGTAGCCCACCCATGGTTTTTTAAGGGCCAGAACCCTACTTCCTATTAGGTGCGTTTCTTGGAGCACACATATATGTGGGTTATAAGCTTTAATAAATTGGAACACCAGGGAACGCTTGACTGGGGAGTTCAGTCCCCTGGTGTTCCAGGAGATGATGTTAAGGGAGGACATGGTTACTAAGAGTGATAAAAGTGTTAGGATCGGTATAGGTCTCGGCTCCTGAACTGGACCCCCGGACCCAGAACGGACACATCTGGATATAGTGCAATGCTGATAAGTCAATTATTTTTATGCAATTGTAAAACAAAAACAAAACCAAACTAAAAACAGCCCAATATCTAACATGAATTAAACAAGCCCCATTAGGGGAACATTCCCCACCCCCCACCCCACCCAGCCCCTCCAAACCGAGGCGGGTTTCAATCCCAAACCGATTCAGCTCGCCGGCTGCAACAGGGGGTCCGTGGAAGAGGCGAGCCTAACCCCCGAGACTTCAAACGGGGGGGTAAGCAGCAGTTCAAGCGGCCATCCAAGTATGAGAGCCCCACTAGTAAACTGTAACAGGCTGTGAGGTACTGGATGTCAAACGGAGGTAAGTAAAGCAACTTGCGACCCCACAATAAAGTTGATCCATCGTTAAAAGGATACACAGAACAAAGAGAAAAAACTTCAGCGCTCCTCAAGGGGGCAAGCAAATGAAAAGAAGCTTCATAACTGAACTGTCTCCTGACCATGTTCTTTGGCAGGGGCATTAACTTAGATTTCCCTGATGGGGGGTAGTCATTTACTCCCCTCTAATCCGCACCTACCATGGGATTAAACTGGGCAAAACCTGTGCAACAAAGGTAAGTCATCCATGGAGCAGATCATATAGTAACTAAAACCTGGGCCCAGGTTGTTGTGAGTAAACGTTGAAGGGGTTACACGGCACATATCGGTCAATCGATCAGCGGATCTGCGGTAGCGAGTCCAGCCAGGCAGAGGCCTCTCCAGGCGTGCTGAAGAATCGAATTGTCTCGCCGTCCTGGACTCTCAGGCGAGCAGGGAAGAGTACGCTGTAGCGAATGCTGCGTGCTCTCAATGCAGCTTTAACTTGGTCGAAAGACTTCCTGAGTTTCTGGGTCTCCACTGAGTAGTCAGGAAAAATCATCAACTTAGTATTCTGGAATCTGAGGTCCCCGACATTTCTGGAGGCTCGGAGAACTTCATCCCTGTCTCTGAAGTTGAGGAGACGGAGAATAAATGTGCGGGGAGGGGATCCAGGAGGTCCCGGCCTAGGCGGGACACGGTGCGCCCTCTCGACTGTGTAGTAGGGTGACCAACGGGCCTCGGGTAGCAGGTCACGCAACAAGCCCTCTATGAAGAGGGTAGGATTGTTCCCCTCCGCCCCCTCTGGCAGACCTATGATCCGAAGATTGTTGCGCCTGTTTCTGTTCTCCGCGTCTTCGGCTCTGTATTCCAGGGCTTTTACCTTGGTTTGAAGCGTACGGAGTGTTGCTCCATGTTCCGCCGTGGTGTCTTCTGTGGAACTCAGTCTTTGTTCTGTCTCGGTAACTCGCGACCTGAGTTTTTCTATATCTTGGCGGATTAGTCCCATATCCAGCTGAACAGCTTCAATTTTTGTTGTTAACGTAGATTGGCAGGTTGCAATAGCCGCCATGACGTCCGCCAGCCAGGGGGGACGAGAGTCGTCCGGCTCCATAGGATTCGTCTGTGGGGCTCGGTGGGAGCTGCGTGTAATGTGAGCCTCCGAAGCGAGACAGGTGGGGGTCTGAGGGGAGTCCGACTGTGGCGGAAAGGTCAACTTTTTGCCCCCTTTGCTGTATTTTGCGCTGGAGTTCCTGAGCCTCATTCAGATGTTTGGGGCCCTGATCTGGGCAGTGTTCAGTAACTGACTGTGGAGGCTTGTCTGTGTAATCAGGAGTGTTCAGGCAGTAGGTGCAGGGTAGTATATATCCCCCAGACAGTCTCCCCTCTCACCTGCAAATTATATGTTGGAGAAGCTACCCTCTTCAAGCATGCACAGGCCTACTAGGGTGTTCAAGCCAGCCCCCAGCTCGTTCATCCAGGATATAAGGGGTAGGGATGGTGCAGGGTTCGTTCCACCTCCCAGGCTGCGTCCTCCTGCCCTCACAGGGCCCCTTCTTCCAGACAAGCAGGGTCAGGCACTCTCCCAGCCGATCTGGCGGCTCCGGGCCCCTAGGAAAGGCCGCGGCCGCGGCCTAGCTATTTGTGGGGATTAGGAGGAGAAGAGGCCCGGATCACCCCTCCCTGCCGAGTCACGGCCCGCCGACCAGCCCCCACCTGCAGTCCGCAGTGGGCTGTGACAGTGCGAGAAGCAGCCGATCGCGCCGGGGGTCATCCGACACGCGGCGCGGCCCGTCAGGAAAGGCCGCGGCTGCGGCCTAGCAAGCCGAGGCAGGCCGGGGCCCCGATCACGGCTCAAAAACGGAAAATCTCCCCTCCCCTCAGCAGACAGGGGATCCTTGTTGCTATCCCAGGTGGCAGGAATGCGATTTCTTGGAAAGAGAAGCCGATGGATCCGGATTAAAGTAGCAGATCAGCGGAGCTCTCTAAAAGAACAACCGCTCACAGCGCCATCTTGGCCACGCCCAACATTACTATCTTAAACCTTGACTCGTTTTTACCTCCTTGCAGACAATATCCTGTGTGGGGGGTGTGGTCGGCCTTTGGTTGGGTTCCCTTGCTGGGGTTCGCAATCCCGGGAGCTGCGAGGCATGCTGGGAGCCCTCCCCTTTTCCCCCCCTCTGGTCCTTGTGACGTGGGGGTTGGGGCGGACTTCCCATCACGCATCGACGCCACGCTCCCAATCTCGTACGTGTGACGTTGCTATGACGTCATCACGTCGACACTGTGCGCCGCCCATCCAAGCGTCTACAAGAAGCGCCAGCTGCGGGGTGGCTTGTTTCGGCTCCGACAGCTGGTATCCTTCTTTATGTAGCCGCCCACGTGGCGTTGGCGTTTACCTATTGGCGGCACTCTAACCTATATATATTCCCCCCAACTGGATACACATTCCCCGCTAAACACTCCCTACCGGTGGCCACTCAGGTGGCATTTTGGTGTTCTGGGAATCTCAGGTAATACTATGGCTCCTTTTGGCCTTCACTTTTGCTGTTACACTCCTTCCTGTGGCACAGGCATATACATGCAGCTCTATCTCTCTTTACTATATTCCCCCTGTTTGGTCCTTATATTATCACTTATTTGTACAATTTTCACTGCTCCCTCCGTTTTTTTTCCCCCCAAAATTGCAACCGCCATATCTTTAGGGTTTTTTTTTTTTTTCTGGTACTCACACACACTTATTCAATGCTAACTATTCTACTTCATATCTATTTTATTCTATAGTCACTTTTAGTATTCTCATCCTTTAGGACATGAAGATGTGATTTTCACTTTCAACAACTCCCCACAAACACCAGTCGCCCTTTAGGTACCGCCTCAGCTCCCGGGATTGTTTGACTTTTATCCCTGACAGGCTCACACCCTCGGTGCCCTCCACCCATCCACATAGGTTCCTTGTAAGTAACCTTTTATGGTTTTTAACCATTATTGCTACTTTAAGATTATATTACAACAATTTTCTCTGCCTGTGGTCAGCCACTGAGAATTTCCTTAAATATCTTTTATAGACAGTTACATTGCATCTGCTCCTGAAGATTGGAAAGATCCATGAAACACGTAGAGCTCTTAGATGCTATTCACACCAATAACCCCTCTATACTTCTATCAGATTATGCCGTTTGGATTCCACCAAGTGCTACTATATTACTGTGAAGACACACAACTTTAAAATTGAATTGTTTTTATCTCACCATTGCGATCCACATCGTGCTGCTATGTTGATGGGTCACCTTGTTATTTTGGATCATATTTATGAAACATTTATTCATATGCTATACTCTCTTATTCTGTATACATGCAAGCTATTTGGTCACAAATGTGGTCCATTCACCAGACATTACTAATACTATGATGCAGTCATATGCAAATATTAGTCTGATGATTTCTTACTATGGTACCATGATGACCATAATAGGCTGCTATGCCATTATTTTGTTTTATGATGGTTCAATAATATATATTTTACTGTGCAATAAAGTTTCCTTGATTTATTACAATTTACTGTTTATACATTCATTACTATGCAATACGATGCGGTCGCATTTATGGTGCAATTACTAGATATTCATATCATTACTATGTTGTGTCACCTTCCCAGCTGCATGTCTCATTTAAAGCCCCAAAACCCCCCCATTTCTCTGTTTTTTGTATACATTTTGGGGATGGAGGTACATTTTTGTAAATGTCCTCATATAAAGTCCCATTTAGTTAGTTCTTCTTTTTTTCACCTTGCGGTACTTGGCGATGGGGAGAAGTCTCCAGGACCTCAAGTTCACCACTTTTATCTCCCCCAGGCTCTGGGAATCATTATTCCGGAGACCTGTTCTGCCATCATTCAAGTCCCGCAGAAGGACTATATTCGGGTAAGTTCCAGTTTAAATCATTTTTATTAGAGTTTTTGCATAGCATACAGGAAATTGCGTACATTTCAAATGAAGTAAGAAAAGTTGCACATAAAGTATCTTACATATGCGAGCATCAATTATAAGTCAAACTGAGTATTATATTTGCAATCCTGACATCAAATTAACTTACTACTGCTATATAAGGCTCAGCTATGTCCTGTAGTCAAGCTGAAATCAGTAGTGTATAAAACTTCTCTGTGCAAAGTAATAAAAAGAAAAAATTTTGAAGATCAGTCCTGTATGTCAAGTAGCTATACAAGTGCTCAAGGATCAGAGGATAGCCCTATGAGGGTAATATGACAATTAAGGAACCTTCTGCGATGTCCATCAGAGATCGCAAGAGACAGAGATGTACATTCGAGTCAGTGGGTCTGTATTTACTGCACGGAATCATCCGTGTGGGAGGAAAGGTAAACGTGGGGATTCGTCTCTGGTGGATGAACGCCGGACGACCCAGGGAATCCTCACACACCCCCCTTTGGGATCTTCCTGTAGGTGTGTGTAGGCCCTACCCCGAATCAGCCGGCTCCCCCAGGAGCATTATGAACTGACTGGAAGGGCTATAAAAGCGGAGCCCTCCTCCGCTTCCAGTCCACAACTGCAATAGCTAGTGAGCTTATAGTGAGGGGAAGAAGGGGTCCCCCGGATAATCCGGCCAACACTCCCCCAAAAAAAAAAAAAACCACTGTTTGCGTATATGTCATAATGTACCTTATAAATAGAAGGATCTGAGTAATCCCATAAAGAAAAGATAAAAAACGTGTGAAAGGGGTAGAAAAAAGAGGGGGAAGGTAGGGTGAGGTTCAATTAATAACAGAAACTAGACTTGTGTCAGGTTCAAAACCCGGCATGAGAGTTATGTTGCAGAACGTGGCCCAAGGTTCACAGACGTTATTAAACTTTCCAATTTTGTCATTCAGCCTCGCTACTATTTGTTCCTGGGACATAATCCAGGACACCTTTCTCCTGCAGTACTGGAAGGAAACCGTGGGTCTCTTCCAAGCTTTTGCTATAGTGATTTTCGCACCCAATAAAATGAAGTATGATAGTACCTGTAGATGCTTAGGTATATTGGGTATATTGTGGTTAAATAAAGCAATGTGTGGGTTGGGGGCAACCGAGACCTTTATTAGTTTACCAATTGTACGGAAGATTTTCTTCCAAAAGGTTCTGATGCGGGGACAAGTCCACCATGTATGTAGCATTGTACCCTCAAGTCCAAATCCCCTAAAACAGAAAGGTGAAGTCCCAGGGTATATCAATGCCAATCTGGATGGGACATAGTACCACCTGGTCAGGACCTTTAGACTGGCCTCTATAAGGGAGATATTACAAATACCTCTATATGAGCGTGTCCAGGATCGGAACCAGTCTGTTGTCGACCACATTTCGCCCGTGTCCTCCTCCCAGGTCTTTGCGTAGGACGGCTTATCCAGGTTTGTCTGTAGTACGGTATAAATCAAAGAGATTCTTCCCTTTTGTTCCGAGAGATTAGAGCACCAATGGTGGTGCAGATAGAATGTAAGAAGTGGGAGATTTGTGTAAATCTGAACTGTTCCGTATCGGGCATCTCTAGTTTACTCTTACAATAGGACAGGGTAAGAGGGCCAGCTGGGGAAAGGAAATGTCCTATCCGGTAAAGGCCTTTGTCAGTCCACCATCGGAATGCTTGGATGTTTAATCCCGGTGGAAATTTAGCGTTATGGAATATGTGAGATAAAGGTTTGAGCGGCGAATTAAGGGAGGAGTGTTTGAATAATTTAGTGCATGTTGCAATAGAGTGAGAAAGTATGGGAGCCATTATGGCAGGTCTTTGTTTAGGGTCACACCACAGGAGAAAATCAATGGTATTGAGGGGTGTAGCCCACCTTTCCATTGAGAACCACTCAGGCTTCGGGCCCTTAGTGAAAATGATCGAGATTTGCGATAATTGCGCTGCCTGAAAGTAGCCCCAGAGGTCCGGAAGGCCTAGGCCTCCCTGTGATTTAAGGCGGTAAAGTATTTTAGATGGGCATCTATAACCCTTATTGCCCCAGACAAAGCGTGTAATCTCTGATTGGAATTTGCTAAGAACATTCCTCGGAAGCGGCATTGGTAGAGAGTGGAACAGGTATAAAAGACGGGGAAGGAAAGTCATCTTTACAGCATGTACTTTTCCCAGCCAGGACAGACCACACCTCGACCACTGTTGGAGGTCCCCCCTGCACTTGGATATCATGGGGGGATAATTAGCTTTGAAAAGGTTATTTATATCTGGGCTTAAATAAATCCCTAGGTAGGGAATAGTCGTGGGGGCCCAGGAAAATTCAAAGTTGTTAGTTGTGCCACTATGTCAGAAGGAACAGTGATGTTTAAGGCAATTGATTTAGACACGTTGACCTTTAAGCCAGAGATTTTGCCGAATGAGTTCAGAACCCTGTATATAATCGGAGTGGTTATTAGAGGTGAGGTTATATATAGCAAGAGATCGTCCGCATAAAGTGCGCATTTGTGCTTCTGGTTCCCACACACCACACCCCTGATATCGGGATTTGTTCTGATTGCTATGGCCAAAGTTTATATGAAGGGGTGAGAGGGGGCAACCCTGCCTGGTGCCCCTCCCAATTGTAAAGGAGGCCGAGTATCTTCCCATTAACCTCACTTGGGCAGATGGATTGGAGTACATAGAGTTGATTATGTTTAGAAAATAGGGGCCGAAGTTCCATCTTCTGAGGATCTCCAAAAGATAGTTCCATTCTATTGAATCAAACGCTTTGTGGAGGTCAATGGAAAGAATAAAACCCGATTGGGGGGGCCTTCATCCCAGCTAGATTTAAGGAGGGAGATAACATCTATTGTCCTTCTAATCTGATCCGGGCCTTGCCTCCCAGGTATAAAACCTACCTGATCTCGGGGGAGATGGGCGGAGCCTAGCGGAGCAGACATGCATTGTTAGAGCTCCACACCGCTGAGGAGAGAAGAGAAGGACAAAGCGGAGCCTGCAGGCTCAAAAGGTATCCATTTGAACCTTTTTGCCCCAGGGAACAAACTGTGAAAGTTTGGGCAGGAAATATGGTACTGGGAGGAAACCGTGGCAGAAATAAAAATCACCTCACAAAGAGCTCACAGGCACTCATTGCAGCTGAAGCAGCTCCAGTCACCCCACAAGATACAGCATCAGGGCGCTCTCACAGACAGAAAATGTCACAGCAAGACTCTCCATTTGAGTCAGATACAGAACAAATCCTCTCACAAACTTCTCCACAAGCCTCCTCAGCATCCCCAGTAATATTATTACAATTTGAAAAGATGCTTCATAAGGCTTTAAAACAAACCTCAGACCAAATAACAAAAAGCCTAACCAAAGAAATAAGAGAGCTGGGAAACCGCACCGCAGCCTTAGAAATAAAAATAGATGAAATTGAAATTACAACCCAAGAAAATATAACAGAATTGGAACAAATAAAAGAAGAGAATTTAATACTTCAAACTAAACTCGAAGATTACGAAAATAGAGCCAGACGTTCAAACTTGCGCATAAGGGGAATACCTGAAACTGTGACAGACCTGCAATCTACTATTACTGCTCTATTACAAGAACTAAAGCCAGATATCCCTATTGAACGTTTAGAACTGGACAGAGTACACAGAGCCCTCACAGCCAAAAAGAAAGATGGACCCCCACGTGATATAATCACAAAATTTAATTATTACAGAACGAAAGAACAAATACTAATTGCTGCAAGAGAAAAAAAGGAACTTAATTTTCAAGGACACAATTATCAAATTTTTGCTGACCTATCCCAACTTACTATTACTAAAAGACGATCCATGAAACCCCAACTAATGGAACTGCAACGCCACAACATTATGTATCAATGGGGCTTCCCCTTTTCAGTCAGATTTAACTACCAAGGTACAATTTACAGAAGCAGATTAGCAGATGAACTACAACAAACCCTTTTAAAATTAAATCTGACAGAACCCACAAGCAGCAACTCTCCCACACGCAGAAGAATGACATCATCTTCACCTTCAGGCAGCACCCAGAAAATTCCAGAACAAAATGGGAATCCTCATTCTCACAAAAGAGGCCGTTATGCCACATCATCCATGGACCAAGAAGATTCAATGGACTGACATCCTAATTCCTGATATCTCTTCATTTATTATACTAAGAGATGGTTCTCTATAAAAAACCTGTATTTATAACTGAATGTAACTGCATTCTGATAGTCACACACTGTGTGGGATCATATTACATTCCAGTTATATTTCTTATTACTTCTGATTCATATAGCCTTAGAATATATAAGTGAAATAAGGAAATTCTTGTTCAGTTATATATTATCAGGTAATAACAATAGATGTATTACTTTTTAGGACAAATATGTTCAATAATCCAGAAGTAATGGAAGCTTTTTCTTTTTTTTTCTTAAAACAAATATATTATTACCTAACTAGTTCCTAGAATTACGTTTTTGTTTATTCTAATCTGAAGCAATACAACCTCAATTTTATGAGTTAACATATCTAAACAGTTACATATGAATAAAATATGTAATTGTTTACTCTAAAAGGGTTAAAATCACAAAATAATTCAAACTATCTTCATCAATACCAAAGTTATTAACAGTACCTTTCTAACTGAATTATTTAGCCTAGGGCAAGACTAACCATATACAACCACCCTGGAATAAATAATTTCAACAAAAACTATATTCTGCACTCCAATTAATGAAACATCATTTTGATGTCTTTTGACATAGCACTTCTCTCCTGTAAGCGGAAGATCCGTGTACCCCCATTAGCCCTCCTCATTCTCCCAACCATATTATGTGGGAGTGTGATGAAGGCACTTATTCCCCTGAGAGAGATATTTACTCTCTTTCAAATTGTGATTACTTACAAAAAATAATTTATACAATGTATCATCTAATCTCATATGTTTTTTGTTTACTCTTTACTCCAGAATTCACTGGTTTCTTTTCTATCTTTTCATCTCTTCAGTCCACACAGGTTGATCTGCGCAGTCAGCTCTGCATAACAAAAAGTAAGTCAAAACTATTTGATCTGTTGCCATGGCACCACTGAATATACTTTCCCTGAATGTTCAGGGAATAAATGTCCCTCAAAAAAGGACCAAAGCCTTCCGTACTTTCCATAATAAGAAGGCTCACATAGTATGCCTCCAAGAAACACACTTCACCAAAGATTCTACTCCAAAATATATTTCTCCTTTTTATCAACAAATTTACACGGCTTCTGCCTGTACCAAGCAAAAGGGAACTCTAATTGCATTTCATCGATCCACACCACTCACCTTATCATCAGAAATTAAAGACCCAGAAGGTAGATACCTGATACTCATGGGTTATATAATGGATACAGCAACCACGGTGATTTCCTACTACGCTCCTAACAAACAACCTACACCATTCCTCTCACATATATTACAAGTGATTAATACACACAAAATAGGAACAGTGATTATGTGCGGGGATTCGAACCAGGTCCTCCTCCCATTTCTAGATAAATCACCTTTTACACCATCCAAAATAACCTCTAGATTACCTTTTTCTCAACTTCTTTCCAAATACAATCTGGTAGATTCGTGGAGAGAAAGTAACCCAATGAAAAAGAAATTCACTTATTTCTCGCACCCTCATCAAACCTTCACCAGAATAGATCATATTTTTCTAACAATAGGAATGTTACCAGAAATTATTGCATCAGATATAATTCCGATTCCGTGGTCTGACCATAATGCAGTATACACTACTATAGCCTCAGCCATACCAAAAGCGCATGACCCAACGTGGTACTTACCGGACATAATGCTCAAACACCCACTACATCAGATAGCCATTGAACAAGCTTTAAAGGAATACATATCAATTAATAATACAACAGACATCTCCCCAATAACACTGTGGGAAGCTCATAAGCCTGTCTTGCGTGGTACAATACAAAGACAAATGGCACTATTTAAACGGGAACGCAAAAATCTAGCAAAAAAACTAGAACTCAATTTTAATGCAGCCTACATATCATTCCAAGATAATCCATCTCAGAGTACAAAATCTCATCTGGAAAAATCTAGATTGGAATATGATCTATTTCTCACTGAGTCAGTTGATAAATCCCTCAAACGCTCCAAACACAATTTCTACATGAATACAAACAAACCAGGTACATATTTGGCTCGGGCATTAAACTCAACTAACAAATCTTTCAAACCAATACGTTTGAAATTATCAAAAAATGTTTATACTTGTAATCCAGTTAAAATAGTCCATAAATTTCACTCACATCTCGCAACTTTATACAAGACAAACAATGAATTTAATCCTACAGAGGCTGAATCCTTCTTCTCAAAAATAACCTTACCTGAGTTATCTCAGAATCAAAAAAGCAGTTTGGATGAGCCTATAACTATAGATGAAGTTGCTAACGCCATAAAAGACCTAAAACTTAACAAAAGACCAGGCCCAGACGGCTACTCGGCTTTATACTATAAAACATTCTCAGAAATACTCTCTCCCATTCTCACTGAAACTTTTAACAAACTTCTAGATGGACATTCTTTTCGGCAAGAAACACTAATGGCAATTGTTTGTATGATCCCAAAACCCCTTTCTGATGATACTTCCTGTGTGAATTATCGGCCTATCTCTCTGTTAAACCTCGATATTAAATTATTAGCAAAAATAATAGCAAAACGCCTCAATAGCATTATAGGAAAATTAATACATAGAGATCAAGTAGGCTTCATGCCAAATAGACAGGCAGGCGATAATATACGCAGGGCAGTGTTATTGGCACATATTGCTAAAGAACGGAAAATCCCTTTATGTTTTCTATCACTCAATATTAAGAGGGCATTTGACACAGTATCCTGGCAATATATGCAATATTCATTACAAAAATGGGGTTTTGGACCCCACTTTTTAACATGGATCAAAGCATTATATAATAAACCCAAAGCCTATATAAAATATGCTGGATACAAATCTGATGCCTTTAATATCGAAAGAGGTACCCGACAGGGTTGCCCATTATCTCCCTTATTATTTGCCCTTATACTCAAACCCATGGCCCAATACATCAGAACAAACCAAACTATAACTGGCATTGAAGTAGGAGGTATTACACACAAATTATGTATATTTGCAGACGATATATTACTTTTTCTATCATCACCACAGGTCTCTGGTCCTAACTTAATACCAGCTCTTGATGGATTTGCAGCCCTATCCGGCCTTATGACTAATCCTAAGAAATGCCTAGTGCTTAATATTTCACTCACAAACATGGAATTGATCCCGGCTAGGGCTGCACTCCCATTCACATGGGCAGAAAAATCAATGCCATATATTGGAATTCATTTTACAGCATCTCATTCTGACTTATTCTCAACCAATTATCCTCCTGTATTAAGACAGATCACAAATCTAATAAAACAATGGTCGCAACTTCCTTTATCCTGGATAGGGAAGATTAATGCAATCAAAATGACTATTCTACCCAAATTGCTTTATCTATTCAGAGTCCTCCCTATTCCAATTCCTTCCTATTTTTTGAGAATAGTACAAAAAAGAGCAACTTCGTTTATATGGGGCTCTTCTAAACCACGTATACCTATACACACACTACATCTTCCCAAAAATAAAGGAGGCCTGGGATACCCTAATTTTACTAACTACTACAGAGCAGCACATTTGGCCAGTCTGTCCAAATACCATGCAAAACAGGAAATCCCATTATTGGTATTTATAGAGGCTTCAGAAAATGACCCTCTATTAATATCAAACTTATTATGGCTTGATCCTAAAGACCGATTTAAAATTCATAATCCCATAACTAAACACTTCTTATCTCTCTGGGATAAACTAAAAACCAAATATCAGTTACAATCTCCACACAATCCTCTTCTTTCTTTTATCAGAAATCCGGCCTTTTATCCGGCATGGATCTACCCAAATTCTTTTAAAGCTTGGACAACATCAGGCATTCAGACACTAAATGACTTCATAGCATCTAAATCATTCCTTTCATTCCCATCGCTTAGAGAAAAATATGATCTACCAAACTCTGAGATATTTAGATATCTCCAAATCAAAAATTTCTATACACCATTCCTAAAGGGGGATACACCATTATCCCAATTATCCATTTTTGAATCAATCTGTACAAAAGATCCATTTGCTAAAGGTACAATTTCATCACTTTATAATCAATTATATGGAGTAGCAAATCTTAATAGACCCTCTTACGTTCAGAGGTGGGAGGAGGACCTGGGACGAACTTTAGAAGACACGGACTGGTCTAACATATGGCTCACATCTAAGTCATCTTCACCCAACATCTTAGCACTGGAGACAAATTATAAAGTCCTAACTCGCTGGTACCTTGTACCCGCTAGAGTGGCAAAATATTCACCTAATACCTCAGCTCTTTGTTTTCGAGGATGCCCAGAAATAGGCACACATTTACACATATGGTGGACGTGCCCAGTAATCCAAACCTTCTGGAAGGAAGTCTTCGTGATTGCATCTAAAATATTTAAAAAAATAATACAACCAGATCCATATTTAACTTTACTTAATCTAAAACCGGAATGGTTAACACTCTCTCAATTCAAACTTATGATCCAACTAATAATGGCTGCAAAACAAACAGTGGCCAAGGCATGGAAATCTCCTACATTGGTACTAGCAGAAACAATTCACAGAATGAATAATACAATGTCCCATGCTAAGATGGTAGCCATCGATCAAAATCAAATTCCAAAATTTGAAAAACTTTGGCATCCTTGGATAAAACAACAGTTCCTGTCAAACTTCAATGACTCTGTCCTGTTGCCATGGTAACAGATTAAATGACTTACAGAGACACCCATTCTAAGGCTTCAAAGAGAACTAAAAAGAATAATAAACTGACGAGCGGGACAACCTTGTGGACCATACCTCTACCTTTCTACCCTTTTTCTTCTTTCTCTTTCCTTTTCTCCACCTTACGATTAAAGCTCATTATCAGAATTTATTTGACCTATATACACTCTACCTGTAAACAATATGTATAGTAGGTTTAAATACCTACAAATGTAACTAAGGAAATGATATATATCTTTAATTTAGGTTTACGAGAACCCAATGTTTAATATTTGAAATTTTATGATATTTACCTATATAAACCCTACTGTAAAACAATGAGCTTACTTTATAGATCCTTGTAAACTTACTTTATGTATCTTTATAATATTGTATACTCAATAAACTTTTTTTGACAAGGAAAACCTACCTGATCTCTATGGATATATGAGGGGATAAAGCTGGCTAATCTATTGGCTAATATCTTGGTCATAATCTTGATGTCGTTGTTAATTAAGGATATAGGCCTGTAATTTCCAACTTCGCTCGTGTCTTTCCCCGGTTTGGGAATCACTGAAATGTATGCTGCATTTAAGTCTGCCCCCAATGGGGAACCGTTCCTGAGAAAATTGAAAAACTTTGTGAGATGTGGGGCCAATGTTTCCCCAAATTTTTTATAATACCCGGTGGAGAACCCGTCAGATCCAGGAGAGGAGCCGACTTTCAAGGATTTAATTGTGTCCAGAACTTCCATGACCGAGAAGGGGCTTTCAAGTATGTCCCTATGATCTGAGGTCAAGGAAGGTAAAGGCAAGGAGTCAAGGAAACCTCCTTGTGATTGACCTGAAGGGTGATGTTGAGATCTATATCGTTCTGAATAGAACTGTTGGAAGGCTTCCATAATCTTGGTAGGATTCTGGGTCAGGTCACCTGAGTTTAACTTAATTTTGGGGAATGCCAGTTGGCGAGTTTTAGGACTAAGTTTTACCGCTAATTTCGAACCTTATCCTTCTGGGAGTAGAAACGTGCCCCAGTCCACCTGAGATGCTTTTCAGCAGCTGTCGTTAAGTTCAGGTTGAGAAGGGCCCGGGCCCTGTCCAGGTGAGCAAGAGATTCCGAAGTGGGATTTAGTTTGTGGGCTTTTGCGAGAGATCAGAAGTTTGCTGTTAATTTGATCGTGTCACTTTTGTGTTCTGCTTTTAGTGTAGCTGCTAATTGCATTAGTTTCCCCCTGATCACCCCTTAATGAGCAGCCCAAACTGTGGACGGGGAGACGTCAGGCGTGGTGTTTAGGCTAAAGTATTCCTTAATAGATTTCTCTATGATAGTAGCCAGTATGGGATAGTTAAGAATGGATTCCTGCAGTCGCCAACGATTGCGCTCCCTATGTCCTGATGATCTGTGGAGGATCATTGAATGGTCCGATAAAGGGGAGTCCATAATCCGTGACCGTAGAATCAAAGGGATCGTAGTGGCATGTGTAAAGATGTGGTCTATCCTGGCATATGATTTATGGGGTGCTGAGTAATGCGTATAATCCTTAGAGCGAGGGTTAGTTTCCCTCCAGGCATCTACCAATCCCGCCTCATGTAGTAACTTTGCAATTTTAACGCTCTGTCTAGGAGGACATTTGAATTTCGGTATCCCAGCTCCAGACTTGTCCAAGCTATGTTGGAATCCCCACCGATAATAGTTGTGCCCTTAAAGTGAGGTCGAAGTTTGTGTAGTATGGATTCAAAAAAAGCCCTTTGCCCTTTATTAGGAGAGTAATAGGATACAAAGGTGTAATGTTCACTATCTATGTTCCCCGAAACTAGTATAAAGCGTCCCAGGGGGTCTATAATCGTCTGAGGTTGAGAGAGATTGATATGTTTGGCAAAGCATATTTCCACCTCTTTTGTTTTGTTGGGTGCGGATGATATGAAGAATTGGGGAAAGTTGCGATGGAGAAATGTGGGTTGGTATGCAATGGGAAAATGGGTCTCTTATAAAAAGAGAATGTCCGTGTGCATAGAATGATGGAGTTGAAACAGTTTCCTTCTTTTGACGGGGGAGTTCAGTCCCTGTGTATTATGCAATAAAATTTTTAGGGTGGGGGGGATTTTAGGGGGGTCAGTCATAATTTGAGTGTTGCAAGATCATGCTTATTAGAAAGGTCTTACCTGTACGTGTGGAGGGGAGTGCCTCAAAGATCTCTAGGAACAATCTTGCCGGGAGCAAAAGACCTGGGAGGAGAGGCCGGAAGCAAATGTGGAACCTGGGAGAGCTCATGTGATGAGAGGGAGGGAAAGAAAGGAGAGGGGTGAGAGAAGGTATGAGAGGGAGTAGGCAAGTTACTGAAGCCTGATCCATTAAACTGTCATATAGGTAACTAGAGCAGAAAACAAAATCACAGGGGTCCCCAGACCCCTCCATTACCTCAGGGTAGGATGGACTGGCCATACCTTACCCTTTTACCTGAGAGGGCCGGTGTCCAATCAGATGGACTACTGGACTAGAAGTCAAATGCACGATCAGTGCCTCTGGTTTCAACTGGAGGTGCACTAAGTCCACTGCGGCTCTGCTACCTGTAAAACCGTATAACTAGTGAGAATAAAACATTCTAACATTTCTTCACTTAAAATAAAAGAATAGAAAAACAGAGCAACCCTAGAATATAGTGACTTTGTGTGATATAAGATTGCACTGCACCACCCGGGCCAATAGCTTCAGTAGCAGAGCAGTGGAATCTAATTAGGGGGGGTCAGCAAGCCCATTCGGTCTCTAAAACATGGTCAAGAATATTGATAATATCAAGGTAAAAACAACTTCAGGATCAACCAGTGAGTGGAGGGTCCAATAAGTATCAGAACCCGAAAGTGCCTATCTTTTCTAAATACTGACCAGATATCTATATATAAAAGTTGAGAAGCCCCCTCCAGCCCCTATCCCAACCCTGTCATCTCTCAGAGTCAGCTGTTGCTAAGCCTGTGATGCCCGATATGGGAGGCATGGAGACTGCTGGAAAGGAATGAGACCCGACCGTCATGTGGCTTCATAGCATGGGGCACAAAAGTAAATCCTGAAGAGGTCACCATTGAATCGAAGATGTCCAAGGGGGAGTTCCGGATCAGAACCCTGATCCAACAAGAGGACATCACATCACGGTGGAAGATTTTCCTTAGAGCGTTTGAAGCTCTGTTTAAGCGAGGTGGGTTGCAGCGGGCTTGCTGGCGGAGGCCTTTTTGTGGATGAAGAGGAACTCCTGTTGGTCTGTGAAGAAGAAGGGTCCTGGGATATCAAACCCAGTTGCAGGAGCAGACATTCTCCCTCAGCGAACGAAGAGAAGCCGTAATTTTTGTTCCTGTAGGAAAAGTTCAATCGAAGGGGGAAGGACCATTGATATGTGATCTCTTTCTCCAGCATCATGTGAAGTAGCGGTTTGCACTGTGTATGGCGACAGATCTGCAAAGATTTGGATCCTGTGTCCCATCAATTTGAGATTTTCTGAGCCCCTAGATCTTCTCATCACGTCCTCCTTTATGGAGAAGAAATGGGGTTTCACGATAACGTCTCTGGGAAGGCCGTCTGATCGGGGGTGTTGAAGGGCTCTGTGGGCTCTGTCTAAATCCTGTTGTCCTATGATATCTGGTATGAGGTTTCGTAAAAGGGTCTTCACAGCAGCATGAATTTCCTTTTCTGATTCAGGGAGCCCTCGAATGCAAAAGTTATAGCGTCTCGATCGATTTTCGAGGTCATCGATCTTTGCAAATGCTGTTTCAAGCTGGTCTTGCATGTCTTGAATCCTTGCTGAGTTTTGATTAATGCGAGTTACCGCTTGATCAGCTTTCTTTTCTATTAAATCCATCCTCATCCCTATTTGCTGCAGGTCAGCATGGATGGATGAGGTAATTTGTGCTGCATTTTGGGCCAAGCTCTTGGAGAGGAGCTGGGAGAAGGCCTCCATCATGTGAGGGGAAATCAGATGGCACAGGGATGTCAGAGTGGGCCTCTGTTACAGACAGAAGCATTCCTATTTGAGGGTCCATCATAGGTGTGGAAGGAAGGCCCAAGCACATCCTGCCCAGGTGGGACTCCGTGGATGAGGGGGAAGTAGCCAGGGGCAGGGGTGGAAAGTCTGTACCTGGAGACTGCGGTGGCTGTGGGTGCTGTGAGTCCTGGTCAGCTATAGAGTGCTCCATCTCCTCCATGTTGTGCGGGCCTCGTGGAGCCGCCGCCATCTTGGCATAGCTGACCTGCATGCCTGTAGCGGTCATCTGTCTCACCAGGTTCCTGCGGACGTTCGCTGTTTTCTAGGCAGTGTTCCTGGGGGTTTCCCTGTTCGTGGTCCGACGTTGAGTTCGGGGGGTTGCTCTGATCGCTCCGGTGGTTATCACAGAGCCGTGGTGGAGCGGAGCTCTAACAGCCTGTGGCCATTTTAGGAGCTGCCGTGCATGCGCCTCATTCGGGTAAGTTTTATCCTTTAACATCACGTTGGCCATGCTGCAGCGGCTGCACACACAGCAGAGGGCCATCAATGAGTACCTATGCGGCTGTGGCACCAGGACAGGGTCAGGGGACCTTGTTTTTTTTCCCCATGCCAATGGGCTATGATCAGGGATGCATGCACTGTCCTGTCATGATTTGAGGAGGCCACGAGGATGATGAGCAGTGAAAGTGCATGCATCAGTGACACTGTCCCTCTTGTCCACCTGTTGGAGCACACGCTGCGTGGAATAATGGACAGAGCACTTGAGGCAGAACACAGGGAGGAAGAGGAGGACTTCCTTACCTCTGAAGGCCCCCTTTATCCAGACAGTGTTCCTGCGTGCCCGCCGATCACACAGTAAGAGGACGAGGAGGAGGAGGATTGTGACAGTATGGAGGTGGAGCCTGGCACTCAGCATCAGCAGCAGTCTTCAAGGGATCATTTACAGTCCGAAGAAACCCATGGACTTGTACGTGGCTGGAAGGAGGTGGCTGCGGATCATGTCGTCCTTAGTGACCCAGAGGACTCTGGACCGAATGCCTCAGCAAACCTACGCTGCATGGCCTCCCTGATCCTGCAAAGCCTGCGGAAGGATCCTCGTATTCGTGGTATCAAGGGGAGGGATGATTACTGGCTGGCAACCCTCCTTGATACATGTTACAAGGGTAAGGTTGCAGACCTTATCTTGCAGTCGCAGAGGGAGCAGAGGATGAAACATCTTTGGGAGGCCTTGCAGAAAGGTTTGTGCAACGCGTTTCCAGAGCCTGGGAGGTTACAATTTCCTGGTCCTCCTGGACAACGTGTTGCTGAGGCTTCGGTCAGTCATAGAAGGAGCAGTGGAGAAGGTGGCTGTCTGACCGATGCGTTCAGATAATTTCTTAGTCTGCAGCCCCAAGATCTGATCAGTTCCAGCAACCATCGCCAGCGTCTGATTCACATGGTGCAGGATTACCTAGGGGCAAGATCAGACTTGGACACCTTTCCCACTGAAAATCTTCTGGGTTACTGGGTCTTGAGGATGGATCACTGGCCAGAGCTTACACAGTATGCAATTGAGCTACTGGCCTGTCCTGCATCCAGCGTTCTTTCGGAACGCACATTCAGTGCTGCTGGAGGCTTTGTAACTGATCACAGGGTGCGCCTGTCCACCAAATCGGTCGATCGGCTGACCTTCATAAAAATGAATCAGTCTTGGATCACCAGCTACCAAGCACCTGATGTAACCGATTGATTTTTTCTTTTTAATGTGAGATCCCTTCAAGACTGCCTATGCTGATGCTAAGTGACTATTCTGTTGTGCTGAGTCACAATCCTCTTCCTCCTCAATTTTCATGCTGATAGCTTGTAAGAACGTTTTTGGTTCTGGGCACCGCCACCAGTGGCCAAGGCCCAATTTTTCTGCCCCTGTTTAACAGGGGCATGTAACTACAATTATTGATGCAATACTTTGCAGCAGGGCTCATTCCTGTGCTCCAACTATAGCATCTGTAAGGGGTTGCAGTTTTGTGGCAATTTTTCTGCCCCTGTTTAACAGGGGTGTGTAATTACAATTTTTGATGCAATACTTTGCAGCAGGGCTCATTCCTACGCTCCAACTAGAGTATCTTTGAGGGGTTGCAGTGTTATGGCACCAGCACCAGTGCCCAAGGCCCAATTTTTCAGCCCCTGTTTAACAGGGGCATGTAATTACAATTTTTGATGCAATACTTTGCAGCAGGGCTCATTCCTGCGCTCCAACTATAGCATCTGTGAGGGCCTACAGTGTTGTGGCAACACCATCACCAAAGGCTCAATTTTTCTGCCCCTGTTCAACAGGTGCATGTAATTACAATTCTTGATATAATATTTCACGGCAGGGCCCGTTCCAGCGCCCACCACGAGTAACTGTGAGGGCTTACAGTGTTGTGGCACCAGCACCACTACCACCACCAAAAGCCCAATTTTTCTACCACTGTTCAACAATGGCATGTAATTACAATTCTTGATCTAATATTTCACAGCAGGGCCCGTTCCTGCGCCCACCAAGAGTAACTGTGAGGGCTTACATTGTTGTGGCAACACCAACACCTAAGGCCCCAATTTCTGCAGAGTATATAGGGCAGGCCCCTACTTTCAAACATCCAACTTACAAACGACTTCTACTTGCAAACGGAAGGAGACAACAGGAAGTGAGATGAAATCTACCTCAGGAAGGGAAATTCTCTCCTGTAATGCCCCGTACACACGGTCGGATTTTCCGACGGAAAATGTGTGATAGGACCTTGTTGTCGGAAATTCCGACCGTGTGTAAGCTCCATCACACATTTTCCATCGGATTTTCCGACACACAAAGTTTGAGAGCAGTATATAAAATTTTCCGACAACAAAATCCGTTGTCGGAAATTCCAATCGTGTGTACACAAATCCGACGGACAAAGTGCCAAGCATGCTCAGAATAAATAAAGAGATGAAAGCTATTGGTCACTGCCCTGTTTATAGTCCCGACGTACGTGTTTTACGACACTGCATTCAGAATGATCGGATTTTCCGACAACTTTGTGTGACCGTGTGTATGCAAGACAAGTTTGAGCCAACATCCGTCGGAAAAAAACCTAGGATTTTGTTGTCGGAATGTCCGAACAAAGTCCGACCGCGTGTACGGGGCATAAGAGTTAATATGGGAAAAACGTGTCTCCTCTTCACTGATGCTTTATCACCAATCCTTGTTTCACTAAAAAACCCACATTTTCAAAAACATTTGTCATTGGGACAGAAAGTGAGGTGAAATCTTCTGAAAAGGTGCACAGACAGCAAAACAAATGTTACAGGGGTGATAACCCTTTCCTATATTTTCCAAAAAGCTTAAAAATAGATTTTTTGGCTGGAGCTACACTTTAAAAATGTACCAGTTCAAAATTACAAACAGATTCTGCTTAACAACAAACCTACAGTCCCTGTCTTGTTTGCACCGCCTGTATACTGCTGTTCAGAGTATATAGGGCCTGGGGGCCCCACGCCTTTCCTTTTTTTAAATTTGGGTGCGGGGTTCCCTTAATATCCATACAAGACCCAAGGGGCCTGGTAATGGACTGGGGGGTGGGGGGTACCCATGCCATTTGTCTCACTGATTTTCATCCATATTGCCAGGACCCGACATTAGATTAAAGCCGCAAGCAATTTTAAATGACTTTTATTCCTTTAAAAATGTCATTTTGTGCAGGGACTGTTCTAAGCACGGGAAACATGCGCCACTTTACAGACATACTATAGACACCCCCCAGGTACGATATTTAAAGGAATATTTCACTTTTTTTTCACTTTAAGCATCATTAAAATAACTGCTCCCGAAAAAACCTCAATTTTTAAACCTTTTTTTGCATTCATACATGTCCCCTGGAGCAGGACCCGGGTCTCCAAACACTTTTTAGGACAATAACTTGCATATTAGCCTTTAAAATTAGCACCTTTGATTTCGCACATTTGAGTCCCATAGACTTTAATGGGGTTCTAAATTTCGTGCGAACTTTAAGTCCCTTCTGGTTGCAAACTGAAATGGGGGGGTGTTGGGCTGATCCCTACTCACTATTTTACATTATAACAAAGTTTAATTACTTCAGTGTTGTCACATAAAAAGATATAATAAAATATTTACAAAAATGTGAGGGGTGTACTCTGTTTTGTGAGATACTATGTGTATGTATATATATATATATATATATATATATATATATATATATATATATACCATAGTTTGTGGACACTAACTTTCTTACAGGTTTTATTCACCAAAGAAATGTAGCAGTATACATTTTGGTCTAATTTTATGAAGAATTATTTATTTTCAGAATGTTATACTGTAACAGAAACAAAGAAAACGCGTTTTTTTTTTTTTTTCCAAAAGTTTTGCAAAAAGTTTTGCTTTTAGCAAACAATAAAAAACCCAGTGGTGATTAAATGCCACCATTTAATAACAGATAAAAATGTAATATGGGCACAGTGTTGCACGCAATTGCCATTCAAAGTGTGACACTGAAATCTGAAAACTAGCCTGGGCAGGAATGGGGTGAAAGTGTCCGATATTTAAAGTGGTTAAAATCAAAATCCTACCAAAAATGCATCAAAAACGCATGTACATGCGGTTCCATTGAAGTCTATAGAGCCAAAAATGCACCATTTTGCATTAAAAAAAGTCCCTGCACCTTTCCAAAAAATGCATTGCAAGAAACTGCAATGTTGTCAACGGGACCCATAAGAAATAATATTGAATAGATTGTAGTGCATTCCTACATATCTGCAAACGAAAAAATGCATAGATGTGAGCCTAGCCTTAGTTGATTTTTTTCATTATTCATGATGAGTGAATTGCTTTGAAACCAGGTGAACTGTCATAATGTTATATTTTTCTGTTAATTCTCCTGAACATTAGCAGGAAGATTTGTCCGATCTGCACAGAATCATAACATTTATGAGTTATGGTTGTCTGGTTACCTAAATGACATGATTCTCAGATCATAGAACTCTACATGGAGATTTTCAGGAAATTGAGAGAGTGATGGGTTGACAAATCTGATTCAATCATCCATAATCTCTTTTAATTTAGTGGGTAGTGCTCGAGTGCTGTTCACCCATACAAAAACAGAACATATAAAAAACAAAAACATGCATTTGCCAGAAAATTGTAGAAAATGAGTCCTTTAAACAGTGAAAACAAATCAACAGGTCTCCTTATATCTACATTTTTAAAAACGTATAACTCGTTCTTCCACATAATAACATTTGGAAAAGATTCCAGAAAAGACTAGCAATGGTTGGGGATATTTGACTAATGGGCCTGTTTGTTAATGTTTTAACCCAAGATTCACAGTTTTCCAATTTGATTCAGTTGGAAAAATGTGTGAATACTTGGTAAAACCTTTGTGACTCTTATGTGAGAAAAATATATAAATACACCCCTAATGGGCTGGGGGGGCTAAGGGGGGCCGGTATTGTTGGATGTTTTTTCACCTTAATGCATAGGATGCATTAAGGTGAAAAGACGTGAACCTTTACAACCCCTTTAACATATTAGGTTGTTTGAAGAAAACACTTTGGGTTTTGACTTCAAATAACTGAGTCAAATGTTAGTATTTTTTATTAAGACAGTTACAAAATCGCAGCAAACCACACTTCACACTCTATTGAGTGCTTGACTATCTTTTATATAACAATTATATTATCGATATGGCTTTTTATTTTTTTTTAGAAAGAAAAATATTTGAGACTAGATTTGGTTGTTAAATTCACATTTTTTCCTATTGTTGAAATAGCTTTTAATAACTTAGTATTTGCCTTTTTTTTTACATAAAATACTTACCTTTGAAGTAATGTTCTAAAAGAAAAAAGAAATTACATTTTTTTTAAATTTGCTTTTTGAGGAACCTTCCCCTCACTTCCTGGATTCTCGTTTAGGTGAGAACAGCTTATGCAGTAGCTCACAGCCTCCTGAGATATCACAAATCCCAGGAGGCCTCTGGGTACTCTACTGCACATACATCATGGTGCATCATCGGGGAGACAGCTTTCTCTTCCTGGTTGTTGCAGACAGACCCTCTGATGACATACAGTGGCACATGCACATCATCAGGGAGTTGGCATAGGAACTCGGAGGATACAGCTGCCTCCCAAATATATCAGAGAAGATGGCAGCACAGGACCAGGTGTGAAGCAGTGAGTCCCTACAGAACGTTGCTGGATCACTGGGAATGTGAGTAATGCAGCAAAAAATTTAAGTGGAGAAACAAGGGAGGGAGGTTTTAGTGAAGTTCCACCCACTTTTTTTTTTTTTTTTAAAGGCACCCGTTCGACTGGTATTAATCAAATTCTCTAATAGCTGTTCTTACTAAATTCGCCATTGTATTACATATGTTTTCTTTTTTTACTCTAACCTTTGTCTTCTCTGTGCTGCATGGTTTCATCTTGATTGTGGGCATGTGAAGCCCACTAGTACTCTTTACCGAGATTTGGAGCTGCTGGTTACCCAGCATTCACCTCCCCATCTTGCACATGTGCATTACACAAGGGGCGCAGCGTGGGGAATGTCTTGGGTTGCAATCACATTGGGCGACCCACTGACTCCTGGGAACAATGACACACATCTCCCAGGAGCATAGGCTCCACAGGAAATGACCTACATTGCCGCGTACAAGACACCCTAGCAACACGCTACATAGAGTAAGAAAAAAAAATATCCAAATGTTATTCAGCTTGCCGGACTGTACCTATTGAGAGAAGGATTAAATTATGAGTGGAACTCTGCTTTAATTTTACAGAAAAAAACTGCTTTAAACTTGTAATATTGTTCACCAGTCTTTAATCAATGCATTTTGTTTCTCTGCAATAAGCAGATCTAGACGGGGGGGGGGGGGGGGGATGATTTGTGTTTTCCTCCAGCTACTACATGTTCCTCACATTAGATCACTTGACACAAAGTACACAAATTTGTTTATGATGAGCATTTTTAGTAACAAGATTAGATCTTTTTGAAGTACATAGAAATAAAACACTTCCAATTCGATCAATGTCATCACAATTTTTAAATTATAATTTACTTACCCTTTGTTTACAATTCAAACACTGCCTTTTATTTTTCCCTGAGCTGTCAGCTGTAAAGATTTGGTCTGCTTCTATGGAGCTGTTTGACACATGGTGCAAAATGTCCCCTGGGGTGAAATCATGCAGCTTGCAGAAGAGAAAGCATCAAGTCAATAATTCTTTAGTAAATTAATCCATTGTCACTTCCCTACAGTGACAATGGCCTCCTCACTAAAATGAGCATGATGGGAAAGACGAAATTAGGCTTTTTTTATTGCTTTCACACTCAGTGAATAAAGATGCAAAAAAAATGTTTATGCAGTTTCATCATTGACTCTTGCCTCTGCTCCCTAGGGTGTTAATGTATTATGATTTTATTATTGATCAGCAGGAAAGTGTGGGAAAAATACCCAGCAAGCAATATTTATATAAATTCATATAGTATTTCCAGTCGGTTCATAGTGGACTATAAGAGACGTACATTCATGCTTCAATAAATTATGCTATTATTCAACTTTTATACTGTCCTCAAAAATCTTTATTAAACAACACCAGCTTGTGTAATTAAATAGGAACAGAGATTCACTTTTGTGTTACAATATTTGTTTTCTTTTTATCTAGTCCTTGGTATTCATGTGTTTATCAAAAGTCGATGATAAAGTGAAGCCCCAGACAAAATAGTTACCTCAAGATCTCAGACTACCTATCTATTGATTGCCAACCCCCAGGGCCACCATCAGGGGGGTGCAGCCCATACACCTGTAAGGGGCCCGAGCATCTGGACGAGCCTGGCCAGATAGGAGAAGGCAGGGGCGGGAAAGGAGAGCTCTGTGGCTGCGCTGGCTTTCGGTATGTGTGTGAGTTGGCAGCTGCAGCTTTGTGCCGTTGAGCTGACATCAGACTCTTTGCTGCTACCTCTGGCAAATTCCTGCATGTGCACTCCTCGTGTGTGCTGCACAAGAGCTGGGACCAAGAACACCACCTAACAAGTAAGGGCTTTTGTACAAACGAGAGGGGGTTGTGTACATGTGTGTAGGGAAGAGAATTTTATATATATATATATATATATATAATAGTGGAGTTAGGTTTTAGTTGTGTAGTCACATGCATACAGTATCTCACAAAAGTGAGTACACCCCTCACATTTTTGAAAATATTTTATTATATCTTTTCATATGACAACACTGAAGAAATTAAATTTTGCTACAATGTAAAGTAGTGAGTGTACAGCTTGTATAACAGTGTAAATTTGCTGTCCCCTCAAAACAACTCAACACACAGCCATTAATGTCTAAACCGCTGGCAACCAAAGTGAGTACACCCCTAAGTGAAAATGTCCAAATTGGGCCCAAAGTGTCAATATTTTGTGTGGCCACCATTCTTTTCCAGCACTGCCTTAACCCTCTTTGGCATGGAGTTCACCAGAGCTTCACAGGTTGCCACTGGAGTCCTCTTCCACTCCTTCATGATGACATCAGGGAGCTGGTAGATGTTAGAGACCTTGCGCTCCTCCACCTACCATTTGAGGATGCCCCACAGATGCTCAATAGGGTTTAGATCTGGAGACATGCTTGACCAGTTCATTACCTTTGCCCTCACCTTCTATAGCAAGGCAGTGGTCATCTTGGAGGTGTGTTTGGGGTCGTTATCATGTTGGAATACTGCCCTGCGGCTCAGTCTCCGAAGAGGGGGGTTTATGCTCTGCTTCAGTATGTCACAGTACATGTTGGCATTTATGGTTTCCTCAATGAACTGTAGCTCCCCAGTGCCAGCAGCACTCATGCAGCCCCAGACCATGACACTTCCACCACCATGCTTGACTGTAGGCACTAGGCAAAACACACTTGTCTTTGTATTCCTCACTTGGTTGCCGCCACACACGTTTGACACCATCTGAACCAAATACGTTTATCTTGGTCCCATTAGACCACAGGACATGATTCCAGTAATCCATGGCCTTAGTCTGCTTGTCTTCAGCAAACTGTTTGCGGGCTTTCTTGTGCATCATCTTTAGAAGAGGATTCCTTCTGGGGCAACAGCCATGCAGATCAATTTGATGCAGTGTGCGGTGTATGGTCTGAGCACTGACAGGATGACCCCCCACCCGTTCAACCTCTGCAGCAATGCTGCCAGCACTCATATGTCTATTTCCAAAGAGAGGGGCTCATGCTCTGCTTCAGTATGTCACAGTACATGTTGGCATTCATGGTTTCCTCAATGAACTGTAGCTCCCCAGTGCCGGCAGCACTCATGAAGCCCCAGACCATGACACTTCCACCACCGTGCTTGACTGTAGGCACTAGGCTAGGCAAGAAACACTTGTCTTTGTATTCCTCACTTGGTTGCCGCCACACACATTTGACACTATCTGAACCAAATACATTTATCTTGGTCTCATTAGACCACAGGACATGATTCCAGTAATCCATGGCCTTAGTCTGCTTGTCTTCAGCAAACTGTTTGCGGGCGTTCTTGTGCATCATCTCTCGAAGAGGATTCCTTCTGTCACAACAGCCATGCAGATCAATTTGATGCAGTGTGCGGCATATGGCCTGAGCACTGACAGGATGACCCCCCACCCGTTCAACCTCTGCAGCAATGCTGCCAGCACTCATATGTCTGTTTCCAAAAGACAACCTCTGGATATGACGCTGAGCACGTGCACTCAACTTCTTTGGTCGACCATCGTGAGGCCTGTTCTGAGTGGAACCTGTCCTGTTAAACCGCTGTATGGTCAACTCAGTTTCAGGGTCTTGGCAATCTTCTTATAGCCTAGGCCATCTTTATGTAGAGCAACAATTCTTTTTTTCAGATCCTTAGAGAGTTCTTTGCCATGAGGTGCCATGTTGAACTTCCAGTAACCAGTTAGAGAGAGTGAGAGCGATAGCACCAAATTTACACACCTGCCTCCCCATTCACACCTGAGACCTTGTTACAACGCTTCACATGACACCGGAGAGGTAAAATGGCTAATTGGGCCCAATTTGGACATTTTCACTTAGGGGTGTACTCACTTTTGTTGCCAGCGGTTTAGACAATAATGGCTGTGTGTACACTTAATATTAGGGATAACAATCGTTCCCTATATTACCAACAAGGGAACAAGCCAGGCAAATTGTTAGCCAGAACCCTTAAAAATAGAGGTAAAACAACACCTATCATAAAGATAAAAACAGAGTCGGGCGAGACGAAATATGACCCAAAAGGGATTTTAAATGAGTTCCAGAGATTCTACACGAAATTATATAATATACCTAATCATAGGGCTGATAGAAACCCCGATAAATTTCAACAAGAGATACGGCAATATATAAAGGAAACTGCAATACCGGCTATAAACTCTCTTGAGGCAATGCAGTTAGAGCAAGACTTCTCTATAATAGAAATACAAAGAGTGATTGATTCGCTAATACTCGGGAAAAGTCCAGGCCCAGATGGGTATACCCCACGTTTTTACAAAACATTTAAAACAGAGCTTATGCCTATAATGAAACGAACTTTTAATGCAGTATCTATAACAACACCTTTCGGATCACAAAGTATGCAGGCTTACATCACGCTAGTACCTAAACAGGCAAGGACCATACCTTGTGCGGAAACTACAGGCCAATATCGTTAACAAATATCGATCTCAGAATATACTCAAAAGTTATTGCCAATAGGCTCACCCCTATAATACCTGACCATATACACCTAGACCAGGTGGGCTTTGTAAAAGGTAGAGAGGCTAGGGATAATACCCTGAAAACTCTGACATTAATGGAGTATGCACAGGAGGGCTCCATCCCATCCTGTCTACTCTCAATAGATGCTGAAAAAGCATTTGACAGGGTGGGATGGAGCTTCCTTAAAGAGACACTTATACAATGGGGAATAGGACCTATATTGTTAAATAAAATAATGGCATTATACCAACACCCTATGGCAAAGATTCGGGCGAATAGTGGAATGTCAGGAGAAATACATATAGCAAATGGTACCAGACAAGGATGCCCACTATCTCCAATACTGTACATACTGGTCATGGAGCATTTATTAAATGCGATTCGGGCGAGTAAAGATATACAAGGGATAAAAGTAGGAGATATGGAATACAAGATGTCTGTATACGCAGATGATATTTTGCTTTATGTTACAAACCCACTAATAACATTACCAAACCTGATAGCTGAATTTGACCGATTTGGGATCTTAAGTAACTTCAAAGTAAACTTTAATAAATCTGAGGCATTAAACATCAATATGTCAAGAACTATGATAGAATTGCTCAAAAAGGATTTTTCCTTTAGATGGCAAGAAAATTCTATCAAATACCTTGGTACATACATCCCCACAGATCTGAAAAAACTGGAGGAATATAATTATGTTCCGATGGTACAAAAAATAACGAAAACACTCCAGCAATATGAAAAGGGCACTTTCTCCTGGATAGGCAGGATAAATATCGTAAAAATGGATATATTGCCCAAAGTATTATACATCCTACAAGTGATCCCTATATATCCTGCTACGGGCATTATGAAAAAACTGACCAGAGCGATTGGACAATTTGTTTGGGCGGGCAAGACACCTAGATTAAATAGAAAGCTACTAAATAAATCTAAAAAAATGGTGGCCTTGCCCTCCCGGACATAGCAAGTTATTTAAGGGCAATAATGATCACCAGAATCGTAGATTGGTTTCAAAATAGGAATAATAAACAGTGGGTAAAATTGGAAGAGGAGATCACAGGATTAAAATTGAAATCCCTACCATGGATCCAAAGAGAACAAAGATCGGTAGAGGGCGCTATACCCTCTTTAGTAGTTTTAACAATGAAAACTTGGGATAATATGATTAAAAAGGGAGTAGGTTCTACGTTTAAAGGGCCTATGACCCCATTGTTTGATAACCCCGAATTTCCATTGGCACTAAAAGCAAAAACCTTTCTCAAATGGAAAAGACATGAAGATACAAGGATAATAGAAACCATGGTGGGGAACAATGTGCTCCCGTTGGGGATGATGGGAGAGGACCACAAAAATGAATGGATGCAACATGGTCTACTCCAAAGATATGTATCATCCCTGGTAAAAGAAACAGCAATGGATAGGCCCTTAACAGCCCTAAAAAAAAATTTTACTCAAGAAGAGAGACCCGTACATGTACTATCTAAGGTATATAAAATCTTGAATGACGAATACCAAGACCAGGCGATATCATATATTAAGAAATGGGAGGAGGAGCTGGGGATAGAGATCCATAGGAAAAAATGGGAAAAAGCCATTGCAATAACCCATAAACTATCCGTATCCAGTAAGCATCAGGAAAGAAATTATAAAATTTTAGCTAGATGGTATAAGTGCCCGAAAGATTTACATAGGATGAACCCAACAAATGAAGAAGAATGTTGGAGATGTCAAGCTTCATCAGGGACTATGTCCCATATATGGTATTACTGTCCCAAAATCCTACCATTCTGGCAAAAGATTTTTGAAATCTATAGGGCTATGACAGGAAATGAAATATATCCAGATATACTAATAACAGTATTATCTATGATACCTGGTTCAATAAAAAGAGACTCATTAAAATATTTCTTAACTGCTGCACGTACTTGCATAGCGAGAAAATGTAAAAGTAGTATTACGCCATCCATGATGGAATGGGAGTGTGAGATGGCGGAAATGCGGGCTCTAGAGGAGAGAAAAGTGCTAGAGGAGGGCTCAAATAAACAGATAAAACAGATACAAGCCATATGGGCTAGATGGGTAGACTATAGCGCCTCCTCACAACTGTTATGTGATGGATAGAAATATGTAGACCCCCGGGGACAGGAGACATTGTATTTCCAGATGATTCCCCCCCCCCCTTTTTTTTTTTTTCTTTCTCTTTCTTTCTTTCTTTCTTTCTTTCTTCTCCCCTCCCCTTTATATGAATGGATGGTTAGAATGAACGGGTTGATAGGGGATGGTATAGGAGTTTCTATGTGTTTAATCTAAAATAGTTAGTCAGTATGAGAGTGGATGTAGATTTGAAGAGTACTGAAGATAAATACTTTTGATATGAATGTGTTTTATGTTATGTTATAAAGTGTAAAATGTTTTGGATAAATAAAGATATATAAAAAAAAAATAATGGCTGTGTTGATTTAGTTTGAGGGGACAGCAAATTTACACTGTTATACAAGCTGTACACTCACTACTTTACATTGTAGCAAAGTGTAATTTCTTCAGTGTTGTCACATGAAAAGATATAATAAAATATTTTCAAAAATGTTAGGGGTGTACTCACTTTTGTGAGATACTGTACATTTAGCTCACAGCTCCCGGTCTTCAACACGTTTTCGCAGACTTTGACTGTTTGGCCAAGCCGTGATGACGTTATTCCCGTGCATGCGTGTGGGAGTCACGGCTGCGGTACGGCTCTCTCAATGGATAGCACGCTTCCATCTTCACCCAGCCTTCCAGGTTCATGGCCTTTGACTGTTTGACTGACTAAGCCGTGATGACATCACTTTCATGCATACACGCAGGAGTCACAGCCACCGCACGGCTCTCTCAATGGATGACATGACATCCATTGAGAGCGCAGTGCAAATGCACCAGTGACGTTACCAGCTGCTACTATAGTAAATATCTCTTAATTGGTGCACATTTTAAAGATATTTACTGTACCTACAGCCTTATTATAGGCTTACCTGTAGGTACAAGTAAGCCAAGGGGGATTTACTACCACTTTACTATTTTAAGATTGTGTCACTAGGTGGTCACAGATAATGTGGTCCTTTGGTGTCACTAGCAGGTGTTAGGAGGCACATCACTGAGGTGCTGACTCTAGAGGTGTGTATTTTCCAGTAGAACTGGTAATGGTGTCGGTGGAATTGTGGCCTACAAGATTACTTGGCTAGTCACAGCAGATAGGACCAAAGTGGAATGCAAAAGAGTTGGGCAGAAGCATGGTCAAGGTGGGCTGAAAGGGCTGATGCACAAAAACAGGTCAGGGTTGCCAGCAAAAAAAAAATGTAAAAGAATAAGCTAAAGGTTATTGTAGGTAGTACATAAAAAGTGGAAAAAATGTCCAGTATGAGTCATTACTAATGGCACCCAAATTTATTAGATGTCAGTGAACATGCCTGACAAATACAGAATTTAAAAGCTAGAAGCAGATGTAAAGTTCAAAGCCAGTTAGCCACCAAAGACATATATCAGGCATTGACTCACAAGTTTAAGTACATACACATTCACTGGCAGTGAGCCATATTTAATTCTTGTACTGATTAACCTCGTGTTGAGTCTGCAGCTTGCCCACAGTACAGTGATGAATGACTGCTTAAACTCAACATTATTACAATATGTAATAAGTCTACTTTTTTCCTTTTAATAGCTGGAATCCTAATATTTGAGTCTGATTGATGATTATTGTCAACAATATACATCCTTAGACATGAGTTGACAAATGTCACCATCTAAGTAAACACTGTTAGTGGCACTTTTACACACCACATGCATAACAAATAGATAGCATTGGCACTATATGAAGCACGGGAGACAGAATCAGGAAACTCTCTCCCTAATGAGGGGGGTGTGTAAATTAAGATTCAGATTACGTCTAATCATCTATTTACATATTTTAGTTCTTCTGCTATGAAGAAGAGTTATGTGGTGCACAAGATGAAAATCATTAATTGTTGCACTAATACAGATTGGGCCTGTTACTATACTTTCAGCAAGTCAGCCTCTTCAGAGGCCTACCAGTAAAGGGGAATTCTGCAGCTTCCAATCCTTAAACCAAGGGTAGGCAACCTCAGCCCTCCAGCTTTATTGAAACTACAAGTCGCATGAGACATTGCAAGACCCTGACAATCACAGGCATGACTCCTAGAAGCAGAGGCATGATGGGATTTGTAGTTTCGCGAGAGCTGGAGTCCTGAGGTTGCCTACCCCTGTCTTAAACCCTAATGCCAGGGAAAGAGAGAATTCACAGCATCATCCTCTCAAAGGCAGGAAGTGTGCTAAATATTTGACAACTCTCCAGTATGCATTAGGGATGTTCTTGAGGTTCAGTCCGATCCCAATCCATTGACCACATATGGTGATTTGATGGGAGTGAAGCAATGGGACTAGATGTGTTAATATGTGGCATTCTTTCGGTAGGTTGGCAAGTGTTGAGCATTGAACAAATAATATTTGTGGGTAATCCATCAGCACCACACCCCCATTTAAATATAAAAAACAAGAAATGAAAGTATATGGGACTTTTGAGGTGCTCTCTCACCCTGAGGAAAATTATTTTTCTCATACACAATTTTACATGAAGCTCATCAATTTTTATTACAAAGAATTAAAACAAGGGACTACACCCCTAAAATCAATCATTGGATGATTTCACAAAGAATATTCAGCACAGTGAACACCAAAACACCTTTCTAATTCAAGATATTCTGTATAAAATATGGTAGAACTTATATATTGAATTGAGTGATAGAAAAGAAAGGCGTCATCTCCCAACTCATTTCACCAGATGGGCTTCTTCAGGGTTTCAGATGGGGTGAACTGTTGATGTAAAAACATATTGTATGGTGCATACAAATAATTGAATTAAATTAAATACAAAAACTATACATACATTTTACCAGTATTGCCATTCATCTTTGTTTTCATGGTACTATAAGATCAAATTTGTATTTCTTACTCTGTGAATATTGAAGTTCCATGAGGAAGCAGACATACTCTGCGAAACACGTCGGAACAGAATATCTGGAATTCTGTATATTCTGTTAAGCTGCTCAACATGATGGATGTTTTACCATTGTTGGAATGTTTGTAAACAAATAGCTGCATGTTCATTTGATCAAACAACTGTTTGTATATGTTGTGTATAATAAAGTTGTAAATCTTTTTATATAAGCGTGGATTTGGGTTTTCTCACTGACAACTCCATGGCCCTTAAAGTCCCATATACTGTAGTAGGGGGTTCATTCTCCCCCCACACATGTTTTTGTTTCCTATTACAATTGGGGATGTGGCTGTGGATAAGTTTCCCATGAGCTGGTATATATAGTTATATGAATTATTGCCGACCATCCCAAAACCACACGACCATATAGAAGACGAACAGTTAGATGGAGACAGAACAAAGGCACAACGGTAGGGGCCCCCTGGGAGAGCCAGAAGACACCATTGGAGGGGGGAGGAAAGAGCAAGACAATCACCCCAATGCACCGTATAATCTGTAAACCAAACAGCAAGCAGAGGTGTATGAGTAAACATATTATATTGATAATAAAAAATTCATGCCAGGGCAATTGGTGGGGAACATACATCCCACACAAAAAGAGTTGGGGATTGTGATTTACATTACTGGACAATGTGATTGATAATGGATGTACTGTACATAATTTTTTTTATTATTATTTATTAAAGGACTGTGTAAAATTATTATTATTTTTTTTTTTTACAATTTGTTTTCCTTTTCTGTAAATTAGTAGGACTATTCTATAAATGCTACTCTTTCACATGGGGTAGTAACGTGGGGGCCCCTTATTGTATTGCCATATTATATTGATAATAAAAAATTCATTCATGCCAGGGCAATGGGTGGGGAACATACATCCCACACAAAAAGAGTTGGGGATTGTGATTTACATTACTGGACAATGTGATTGATAATGGATGTACTGTACATAATTTTTTTATTATTATTTATTAAAGGACTGTGTAAAATTATTATTATTATTATTTTTATTTTTTTTTTACAATTTGTTTTCCTTTTCTGTAAATTAGTAGGACTATTCTATAAATGCTACTCTTTCACATGGGGTAGTAACTTGGGGGCCCCTTATTGTATGAATTTTTGGGTGGGACCTTACACTTTTTATTTTTTTTTTGCATTTGTGTTTTCCCTTTAGTGCCGGTTCACATAGGGGCGACTTGTCAGGCGACCTAGTCGCCTGACAAGTCGCCTCCCGTTCTGTGCTACGGAACCGTTCTAATAGGAGCGACGCAAGTCGCTCCGACTTAGAAAAAGGTTCCTGTACTACTTTGGGGGCGACTTGCATAGACTTCTATGCAGAAGTCGTTTTGCAAGTCGCCTCAGAAGTAGTTTGCAGGTCGCCTCGCTGAGGCGACCTGCAAGTCGTGCCGCCCCTGTGTGAACCGGGGCTTAAGGTTATGTATGACCTAAAGGGCCTGGTAGGAATTAGGCAGGAACCCCATGCTGTTTTTTCTTTGCTTGTGGAGGTCTATTAACATCTATACCAGACCCTCATCTAGTATAAAGGGCCTGGTAGGAATCAGGCAGGAACCCCATGCTGTTTTTTCTTTGCTTGTGGAGGTCTATTAACATCTATACCAGACCCTCATCTAGGATAAGGGTCTGAAATAGATGACTAGAATCCCTGGCTACTTTGTTTACAAACAAAACGAAGTGGTTGGGAGCAGAGTAGCAGAGCTACCATATAAGCGCATACTATTCAAAAGTGCTAATGTGCATATAAAAGATTTAAATACATAAAAATACTTTTACATTAACATTTATGTGTAAAGTGCAAACACTGTATATCATAGACTTCAAAGAAACACTATTCATATAGCCACAGAAAAAAAATGTGTTACTATACATTAACAGATAAAGTTGTGCAAGAAGATATATGAAAATTAATACCAATACTTAAAATACTAATCTTTATCAGTAAAGATCCCAAAAAAGTCCATATATCAACACCAAAGTACTTGTGTAATGGACAGTTGGCAGTCCTCGCTGTGAGCTGTCATTTTGTGGCAATTTAACCACCTGCTGACCGATCACAGTTAATATACTGAGAAAGGGCTGCAGGTACAGGCACAGTCACATACATGACCGGCCTTCCTCCAGGTTTGGGGCATAAATGCCCTCTCACCATCCTGTGCTGTGATTGGACACAGCACAAGATTGGCAGCAGATTGTGGTCAATGATTTTGGCTGAAACCTGCTAATAACACAGAGTTCTGTGTTACAACGATGCAGAGCTTTGTGTACATACGAACAGTAAAAAGCACATTTGAGAGAAAAAAGGTAAAGAATTATAAAAGCATGGGCAAAAAAAGTAAAAGAAAGAAAAAACAGAAATGTGGAGAAAAAGAAGAGATAAAAAAGCAGGAGGCAGTCTCTCTGTGATGCTGCATAATCACTGCATCCAGTTTTGGCATATGAACCATTATGACCCTAATGTAGATTAAGAGCTTCTCTACAGTGTCAATGAAATTGCATCAATTATTTAAATATCTATGATAGGTTTCTCTGTATTTGGCTGAATCAGAAAATCTTTATCATCCATGCACGTCAAGTCTTTTTATTGGTATTCCTGTCTGCAGCCACCAGACCCTTCATATGTATTATATCATTGATTGTCTCCAGCCATTCAGGTAAGAAGGGAACCCTACTAGGCTTCCAGTATCTAGGAATCAGAGCAACTTAAATGAAGAATATTATTATGGAGCCTTTTGCTTGTGTTAGAAATTGTAGAATCAGTGCAAGGAGTGTACGTTTAGGGACATTTTTAACAGGCTTCTGATGAACTGTATAAGACAATTATTAGGTCCCAAAATGTTTTAACTGGCTTGCATTCCCAGCAGATATGTAGGGTAGTGCCAGGATCAGAATGACATCTCTAACAGATACCAGAGTGTGTAAGAGGGTGTTAGGTACCGCCTTGACAATATTTCCAAATGTTGCTCCTGGACTGCACAAGACATAAAGAGTTTATGGGTATATGTAAAGGATTGTCTTAAATCAGTAGTCCACTGAATAGTAAAAGGTGGCCGGAGGTAAGGAATATAGCATGGAGATAGTGTTTAAGGCAGCATGAAAGAGACACAAAGCTTTCCAAAGTTTGTCAGAGATCTATATACTGTATGATGGTGCTTCGAGGCATAGATCTATAGAACTTCTCTGTAATTGTATAGGAAAGCCAAAAGCCCTTAGAAAAGGAGTGTAGTCTTGTGGCTGGAAGAAGGTAAATAGTGAGTTTTTTTAATGTAATTGTGGACAGTAAAAATGTGTTAGTATGTAAGCCAGTGTTAAAATTTGGATTATCTAATAAGTAAGAAGGCCTAATACTTTAGAGATGGAAAAGAGCCGTAGATTGATGCCAACACCGAAGAGTGTTATAAAAAAAAACAAAGGCCACATATTTTGAGTGCCAAATGAGACCAAAGCCACAACCTTAAGATGTAAGGCAGAGGTATCTATCTGATTCTTGTTAAACCCATTGCTTATTTCTCTTCTGATGGAACAAGTCAAGCCAAGTCAATGCGGGAGAAATTTGTAACCCTGTTGTCTCCTAGCATGTCTCTTAAGTTGGTTAGTCCTGTCCCCCACACTCCTTTTTTCTAATTAGAATATTATAGTTGAGTCTAGGCTTAGAGTACTTTTAGATAAATTGGAAGATAAGTCTATTGGTTGGTTTGAACTAAATAAAAACATTTTTGGGAGAATATCCATTTTAAACACATCAATGTGTCAGAACCATGACAATGGTAGAGGATCCCATGTCTTAAGATCTGACTTTGTATTCAGTAAAAAAGTTAAGTAATTCAATTAGAGCGTTAAAAGCTGTCAAAATTTTGACTTCTAGAAATTTAATGCCACAGATTGCCATTTAAAATGAAAAGTTGCTGCCAAATGTGATATTTCGTTTGAGGCAATGAGATATTACACATTTCAGATTTGGACAAGTTAAACTTGAAATTACTGAATTGGTCAACCAGTCAAAACTCCTTTAGAAGCGATGGAATACTAGCCCTGGGGCAGGTAATATAGAGAAGAACACCTGCATATAGAGCTAATTTATATTCTTTGCTTCCTACTCTAATACTCTGAATGGAGGGATTAATATGACTGGCTTCTACTAAATGTTCCATGGTAATATTTTAAAGAAGGAGTGATAACGGGCAAACATGCCCAGTACCATTATAATTTGTTAGGGGAGCTGATAGAGAACCATTATTTCTAATCTGTGCTGATGACAGAGCTGGATGCGAAAAAGGTCACCTGCAGTCTGTTTAGTGTTGTGCAAAGTAGTTTTCTGTGGATTTTTGCTTAATGCAGTACCTGAAGTGCAGAGCAGAAGTGCAAAACTTAATGTAAGAAAACACTTTATTCAAAAAGATTTATGTCCAGTGCCACCCAGCCTGTGCTTGCCCCATAAAGATAGTTTAAATTTATGCTGACATGAGTAAGAAAGGACACTGCAGTAGGTGCAAGTGGAAAGAATAGAGGTCCTTTTTGGTCACCCAATAAATAGGCCCCATAGAGGATCGGGCAGCTAAAAACTAGCTCATCAGCCAAAGAACTCTAAACAGTGGGTAGCCTATGGTGGGGGTGAAGAAGCACTGCAGGGTAAGCAGCTGTGCTTGAAAACACTCAAGGCCAACAGGGAAGAGAAAAGAAAAAGAAGAAAGGGAGGAATGGAGGGGGAGCGGGGTTAGGGGAGTAAGGGAGGGGACTTGGGCAGGAGAATGGCAAAGGAAGGGGAGAATATAGGAAGGAAGCGAAAAAAGGTGTAATAGTGGTGAGAGACAAGAGCTTGCATCAGAATGGAAACATGTTAGAAAAGCACTGATAAACATTTATGTGTGATAGTATGAATAAAGTGTGGTTATCTACTGGGGCAGCATGCTAACATATCAAGCATGAGATGACAGAAAATCATTGTAACCTGGAGCAGCAAAATGCACAGTTATTGACAGTCTAAGATCGTATGGTTTCTACAGAAAACATATGGCTCCAATTCTAGAAAAACTGTTAAATATGAGACAACATTTAAAAACTGTTGATATGAACAATAAAATGATCTAATAACAATCACAACTATTGGAAGGAAGTATATTATAAAGGTTCTAATCAATCCAGTTAGAAGAATGTCTACTGAACCTCAGAGGCATTACGACAGACAACGGTAAAGTGTACATACAGGTATGTCTAAAACATGTGCTAATTTAATATGAGAGTTATAAGACACCACGAAAGTTTAGATAATGTCACTTTGTCAAATGCATGATGAATCAAATAATGGTTGAAGAAGATATTCCAGGAGGGAAAATAATCATGTCACAAAACCAGTGGCAAACAGGGGGTTTAGAAAACTGTTTGATTTCCTATTTAGCTATCACATGGTCAACTCTCTTCCCTGGGATCTAACACCTGTCACTCTCGAATTATGCAGTATGTGGATGAAACCTACAGGAGTATATAGGTATCATTAGCAGGAAGATAAATAGACAAATATATCTATAAGAACATCCATTTGTCAGAAGTATATATCCTTATGACAGATGTCACATATGGTATGGCTGAGGAGGTGGGGAAATATTTGTAAGTATGAGATTCTACAAGAAGGGAAATAGAAGTAAAGAAGGGAAGTGTATAAAGGGAGGTTATAATAGGGTGGTAAGAAAAGGAGGAGGGGGAGGTATATAGGGAGAAAAGGAGAAGAGGGAACTCAAAGAAGAATAGAAAGCAAATAAAAGAAGGGGAGAGCAAAGAAGATGGGCAAACAAATATAGGGGATTGCTTTGAATATACAGTATATGAACTAAATCAGCGGGAAGAAGGAAACCTATCATATGACAGTTAGTAGTGGAAAAGGCATAACCAACATAGAACATATACTATATGTAAGGAAATACTTAATTACCACTGGGAGGACAGTATAAGAACTGATACCAGTAATTAATAATAATCCATCTATCTGGATACTCTGTCGATGGTTTCCAAAGGTTGAATGTAACAGGCTCCATGTACCATAGGAACAGGAACATAAGTTCTTCTTCAACATGAAGATTGAGGAGTGACTGGATTCTGAGCAAATTGAAAGTCCCAGAGTCCAACATCTGGAAAGGAATCCTGCAAATCCACAGTTAATCAACATAGTTAAGGCATATTAGGTCAGGGTCCTAAAGGTTGCATGGAAGTGTCATGCGAAATACTATCATCTAATAAGTAATGATCAGGTTGATCAGGTGAAACTCACTGATAGCATAGCCAGAAGTAAACTTGACTGTGCTAAACTAAATCAGTCACAAATAAAAGGTGCAGAAAAGTAGAAAAACAGCCTAACAAACTGGTTAGCAATTTATTGGATGTTGGTTAAACAAACAACCAGCGGACCAAGCCCGTTCTAGAGACCTGAATAGAAGAAAAGCCAAATACGGGAATGAGTAAAATCAGGTCAAGTTTTGTTCTCACTGCCAAACGTGACCTGCCAGATGAAAAATTTGTGCCATCTTTTGTAGGGCAGGAAAGCAGGGAACAGTGGTAAAGAGCCAGTCTGGAAGCTTTATTTGTGAAAGCTGAAATGTGCCCAACAGCTTGGGTAGGTCTCTCATATGGCAAAACATTGCGGATTTACCTCCTTTTGGTGGCTATGAGCTGAAAGAGGTATCAACATTTTTATTGAACTCCTTGAGATTTCAGTGCCTCCAACAGCGATTTAAACATATTGTACACTTGTAGGGTGCACCTGGATATATCAGCTAGGGTCTGCATAGGGGAACCATTGAACTGGATTTCATTAGATGCTTGGGCTGCAGACATAATAACCTCTTTAACAGAATAGAAATTGATGTGACAGATAACAACCTGAAGCTTACCTATGTCTGTAGTACAAGGTCCCAGAACACAGTGGGCACTGTCAACCTCTATTGCTCTCCTTGTCTTGGTTAAGAAGCTGATTAAAAACAGAATGCAGCATTGGAGTCAGGTCTTTGTTACACCAAATCTAGGATACCCTGTACTCTAATATTGTTGCGGCGTGACTGATTTTTTTCATCTAGTTAGTAGAAGAGATCATGTAGCTAGGTGGTATGATCATTGAGCACCTGAAGGTGTGGTCTAGATGATCTATAATATCCTCTTTAGCAGTTTTCAGGTCCACTATTCCTATATGGGACACTTCAGTTTTGAGTACAGCAATCTCAGCCATGTATACTGTTTCCAGCCTTGTGATGTAGCGCTACAAGTTTTTTCCTATGGCAGAAGCAAGCTGTTCAGGCTGTGATGCAGCTGCAAGCTAGGACAGTGCAAGTGCAGAAGCAGAGTACATATAATCTGAGAGCAGTTCAGCAGGGGTAGTTGGCACTATCTCTTGTTCTCTATCCAGCACCATGTTGGATGGATCTGAAGAGGAGCCATGTGGGTGTGTGGAGTGAAAAAAAGAACCGCCTAAGTGTGTCTGTTTTAGTGTTTGGATCACCCATAGAAGGCTTATTGTTCCCCATGAACAGAGGAAAGATGAAAAACTACCAGCCCTAGTGTCCAAGCAAGGAGCTGTGGGGAAAAATGTTCTACTCAGCCATCAGCTAGGCACACCACCTGTTTGTTTTGCTGAGTTCATGTAAGAAAAAACAGATAAGGAGGGAAGGCACAGGGGGGTAAAGTAATGCTCTAAGGATTGGTAAGCTGCAATATATTACATTTTTGTTTAATACCACATAAAGTGGTTGTAACCCTAAAAAATAAATAAAGAGAAATCCTGTAACCTTATAGCAGGTTAAACAGCAAAGTGCTTGTGCTGTCTAACCAGTCCCTCTGTAAGCTGTAAAATACCTGGCTGATCCTGCCTGTTTCTGCCCTCCCATCTGTAAAGCTACCACAGTTTATCATGGCTGCTGAGCCCTGACACTGTGGTCAGGTTACGTGCCTCTTTCATTCACAGCTCTGCTCTCCCCCCCCCTCCCTGCTGATCAGCTCCTGTGTCTGCGTAAGCACATTTTTAAAAACAGATATAAGCATGAAATGATAGGATCAAGTCCGTCGCAAATGGGTTGTAATCGTATGACTGGAGATGGCGCAAGACGTTCGTAAGTCCCGAACATTAAGTAGTAGATGTCAAGTAAGCACATATATTGTTGAATATTAAGCACGTTTGCACTTTGTTATCTATTAATGTAGTGGTATGTGACATAGGATTGCGGCTTTCCATTTGCAATTAATATTGTATACTCATGAGCAATGTTTGAGGCGTACAATCACATCACTTTCAGTTCAACCACACATGAGATTACACTAGTAAACAACCGTCAGAGGTTGTAGCACAATCTAAAATTAAGCACAAATCGGGCTTCAAAGGTTGTAATACAAGTTGAGTCCCACACATCTTACTTTGGATCTTTTATTAATGTAAGTTTCATTTTGGTTTTTGAACCAGCCTAATTGACCACAGACACTACACTGTGACACATGCTCACATGTAATATGTCCAAGGTTCCCGCCAGCTAACACGTATCATCTGGATTATTTAACCTTTATATTTAGCCTAGGATACTATATATGAGGCATAATAAGCGGAGACTTACCACCACAACTTAACCCACTAGAGCAGCGCCATATCTACTCCTGTCTTCTATTTACAAAAAGTATTTAGAGGCTTTGTTTAAAAAAAAACACTTATACTGTGTGAGAGGGGCTGCCAATGAATCACTTCTATGGGTTACAACCACTTTAAGACTCTCTTTTTTTTTGGTAAGCCCCATCTTCTATATACAGTATATCATATCTATTTTAAATCTAAAAGGTTTGTCTTCTGCCGAATTGTGATAGTAAATTTGTGTTTTTACTTTTTGTAAAAGGGAAATTAGTAATCTTTTGCTTAGAAACAGATTCCTTGTAAAAGGCTTGTAAAATATACATTTCTTAGACATTTAGTCAAGTAAATATAATTTTCCGGCTTATCCTAATATTATGCTTCCGTTATAGCTCATACGGATGAGATGTGACAAGTGCATCTTTCTAAACTGGGTAAAATTGTCAAGTATGTTAACATTGGAAGAGGCACTAAACTGATTACATTTGACATTTATCAGAGTTAAAGGGTCATTGTGCCCAAAAGTAATTTTTCATATTTTACCTAAGAATTTTAAGTAAACTGCCTAATGGTTTCTACTTAGGGCACTCCAATGGTTAAATCTTTTAACTTGAGTTCTATGACCTGCACACCTAGTATGAATTAGGGGAGAACCCCATACCATTTCATCTTTTTTTGTGTGTGCCCTTCATTAACATTTATATGAGACCTTCATCTATGACAGTGGTCTCCAAACTGCGGCCCGGGGGCCAGATATGGCCCTTTGCTTGCCTTTATCCAGCCCTTGAGACACTTTTCCTTCCACTGACACCAGCGATAGGGCAATATTCCTGCTACTGACATCAACAATGGGGCACTATTCCTCCCACTGACACCAATGATGGGGCACTATTCCTCCCACTGACACCAATGATGGGGCTCTATTCCTCCCACTGACACCAATGATACATTGTTTACTCCCACTGATGCCGTGACAATTTCTACTTCCAATAGCCACAGTCCAGCCTCCTTAAGTCTGGAGGACAGTAAACTGGCCCCTTGTTTAGAAAGTTTGGAGACCCCTGATCTAGGATAAGGGTCTGATATAGATGAAGGGAATTCCTGACTACTTTGTTTACAAACAGAACAAAGCAGCCAGGAGCACCGGCAATATAAACACATAATAGGATGTATACATTGCACAATTATGCCACTTCACAGATAGGGTCAAGGCATCCCACAGTCACGTTATTAAGGCCTGGTACACACTGGTACGACACGACAGTCATACGACTGTGGATCCGACTTTGCCCTGTGACTTGAAGTCCGACATTCGCCCAACTTCAATGAATGGGGATCCAACTTTGATCCCGACAATGTCAGGCACTTTGTGTCTGGTATGAATCTTTAGGGGGAACTCCACGCAAAAAATGAAAAAAAAAAATGGCATGGGTTCCCCCTCCAAGACCATACCAGACCCTTTGGTCTGGCATTGATTTTAAGGGGAACCCCCACGCCGAAAAAGCAGTATGGGGTCCCTCCCAAAATACATACCAGACCCTTATCCGAGCAAGCAGGCCAGGAAAGGGGGCGGAGATGAGCGAGCGCCCCCCTCTTGAACCGTACCAGGCCGCATGCACTAATTATGGGGGGTGGTGGGTGCTTTGGGGCAGGGGGGCCTTGAGCCCCACACCCCAAAGCACCTTGTCTCAATGTTGATGAGGACAAGGGCCTCTTCCTCACAACCCTGGCCATTGGTTGCCGGGGTCTGCGGGCAGGGGGTTTATCGGAATCTGGAAGGCCCCTTTAACAAGGGGCCCCCAGATCCCACCCTATGTGAATGAGTATGGGGTACATTGTACTCCTACCCATTCACCTAAAAAAAGTGTCAAAAATAAAACGCAGTACATGGGTTTTTAAAGTCATTTATTAAGACAGCTCCGGCGTCTCTTCTGATTTCTTTTCCCCTCTCCGGCTCTTCTGCCTCCTCCACTGACATTTTCTGCCTCTGCCAGTTCGTCTCCCCTCTCCGGGTCTTTTCTGCTCTCAGCTGATGTCTTCAGGCCCTCTCTGGTTCTTCTCCCTCTGTCTGCTGTTTTCTGCCTCTGCCGGGTCTTCTTCGCTCTGTTCTTCTTCTGATGTTGACTCAACGCTCTCTTCCGCTCTAATGCTGGGTGCGTGGTGTGCCACTACTTATTTTGGCATGGGGCGGGGTCACCGGGTGACATCATCCGGTGGCCCGCCCCTTATGACATCACCACCCATAATGCCCCGGGGAGTAACGTCATCAGGGGCGGTGCCTCGGGATGACATCATCGGTGACAATATAAGTAGTGGCACACTGTGGAAAGGGGAGAGGCAGAAGACAGCGGACAGAGGGAGAAGTACCGGAGAGGTCTAGAAGACATCAGCAGAGAAGACCCAGAGAGGGAAGAAGAACTGGCAGAGGCAGAAAATGTCAGTGGAGGAGGCAAAAGAGCCGGGGAGGGGGGAAGAAATCAGAAGAGACGCCGGAGCTGTCTTAATAAATTACTTTAAAAACCTGTGTACTGCATTTTATTTTTGACACTTTTTTTTAGGTGAATGGGTAGGGGTACAATGTACCCCATACTCATTCACATAGGGTGGGGGACCGGGATCTGGGGGCCCCCTAATTAACGGGGGCTTCCAGATTCCGATAAGCCCCCCTGCCTGCAGACCCCAACAACCAATGGCCAGGGTTGTCAGCAAGAGACCCTTGTCCTCATCAAAATAGGGACAAGGTGCTTTGGGGTGGGGGTGCAAGGCCCCCCTGCCCCAAAGCACACACAACCCCCATGTTGAGGGCAAGTGGCCTGGTACGGTTCAGTGGGGGGGTGCTCCTCCCCACCCCTTTTCCTGACCTGCCAGGCTGCATGCTCGGATAAGGGTCTGGTATGGGTTTTGGGGAGGACCTCATGCCTTTTTTTCGGTGTGGGGGTTTCCCTTAAAATCCATGCCAGACCGAAGGGCCTGTTATGGTCTTTGAGAGGGAACCCATGCCATTTTTTTTATAATTTAGCGTGGAATTCCCTTTCAAGATCATCAGAGCACAAGTCACATACCAAAGTCAAGGCAGTTAGGACTGGTTTCCCACTTTGATCCGACTTCAGTGATATTCAATGGGCTGAAGTAGGATCAAAGTCAGCCCAAAGTAGTGCAGGGAACATTTTCAAAGTCGGACCGACTTGTGTTAGACCAGTTAAGACGGCTCTCATAGGGAAACTGTCAGGGTTCTTACCGTGGCAGGCGGGGCGCCCGCGGTGGTGTGCGTCAGGGTGCGTCGGGGCGCGTTGGCGCGCGCGTTTCTGCGGACCTCGCCGTGCGGGCTCCTCGCGGCGCCGGTGTGTGTGTCCGGGATCGTTCCACTGTGCACGCCGGCGTGCGGGGGCGCACGCGCGGGCGTTGGCGGGCGCGCGTGCCTGTGTGAGCCGGGGCGCGCGCGTGCACATCGTTTGGCGCCAAAAGCCCTATTTAAGCCAGTGAGTTCTGGTGACCAGTGCTGCCTAATCAACAGCTAGTAGTTCCAGAGCCTGACCGTGTACCTTGTTGTTCCTGTTATACCTACTGACCCGGCCTTGTCCCCCATCCTCTCTCTGAACTCTGCCTGCACCGACCCTTGCTTGTTTGACCATCCGCTTGCCTGTTCCACTGTACCTCTGCCGTCTGCCTGTTACCGAACCCGGCCTGTCTCCTGACCATCCATCTGCCTGCTCCCTGGGATCCAGCCAACCTGTCTGCAGTCTTCCTGCCTGTTGTCCACACCAGCCTGCTCTGCTCAGTGAAGGTGCTCCAGTCTACTCAGTCTTTGCTACAGTTAACCCTGTGACACCCGGACAGCAATACCTGAACAGCCATACAGGCCTTCATACCACTCCGTACTGTTGTACCCCCTGTTTACTCTACCAGGGGGCCGATAGTCGGAGGGTAAGGGAGCCTACCCTCTGCCCGAAAGGACTCGCCGGTCTGGTAAGTAGGAGCCTGATAGTATTAGGCAGCCATGACCGAGTCCGGGCAGGGGGCCTCCCCCATGGATGAACTTTGCCGACATTTGGCGGGTCTAACCCAGGCAGTGAAAAGCCTACAAGAGGGTTATTCCAGCCTGGAAGAACGTGTGCAGGCTCTGTCCGCACCTTCCGGTCCACCAGGGTCCGCAGCAGCCACCTCAACACCTTCTGTGGTCATGTTACCTCCTGAGCCCAAAGTACTAGTACCCGAAAGATTTCTCGGAGACCGGAGTAAGTATCGTGCCTTCCGGAATGCTTGCAACCTGTACTTTGCCCGTCAGCCACGCACGTTCTCCCTGGAAGCCACTAAGGTGGGCTTTGTTATTTCCTTGCTGTCTGGTGAACCACAAACATGGGCCCACCGTCTCTTGGAGCAAAAATCTGTCGTCTTGGATAGTCTGGAGACCTTCTTTGGAGCCATGTCCCAACTATACGAAGACCCCCAGCTCACTGCCACCGCAGAAGCTTCCTTACAGGCCCTTCGTCAAGGCCGCCGAGCAGCTGAAGACTATGCCGTCGAGTTCAGACGCTGGAGTTCTGACACGGCTTGGAATGACGCTGCTTTGCGCCATCAGTTCAGGATGGGGTTGTCAGAACCTCTCAAAGATGAGTTGGCACGAGTAGGGGTACCACAGACCCTGGAAGACCTTATCAATCTGTCTATCCAAATAGACCGTAGACTGCGAGAACGACGTACCGAGAGATCCACCAGTACCTTTCGTCCCACCTGGATGATTCCACAAGTACCCTGTCCACCCAGTAGATCTCCTGCTCCACCACCTGCCTCAACCTATGATGCACCTGAACCAATGCAGCTTGGCCTGTTCCGTCCTTCTTTGACCCCAGAAGAGAAGTCACGTAGGCGGGCACACAACCTCTGCCTCTACTGCGGGGAATCGGGGCACTACGCCAGCGGTTGCCCCAACAAGATGCGTAAGTGTCGTTCTGATGTTCGTACCTGTGCTACTATTGTACTCTCCTTGGGCACGCATCTAACCATTTCTGTCACTTTACAGCTTCCCGGAAAGGCCATCCTAGTCCCAGCTATCATTGATTCTGGAGCCTGCAGCTATTTTATTGACCGGACCTTTGCCTCTCAACATGCCATTCCTCTCCAAACCAAAACTCAAAGCCTTGCTGTTCATCTCGCTGATGGTTCTGCTCTCCGCTCCGGCCCAGTCACTCAGGAGACTGTCCCCTTAGAATCCATCATGGGCCAGCAACACCATGAATATCTCTGTCTGGACGCCATCTCGTCCCCCCTCTTTCCAGTTATTCTTGGAATACCTTGGCTACAAGCGCACAACCCCCAAATCAACTGGGCTTCAGGTAATGTTGAGTTCCTCTCTGGATACTGTCTTCAACACTGCTTGCAAGGGACAGGCCATGAGGTTGCCCAACTCCTCTGTCTACAACCAGATGTTGATTTGCTTCAAGCTATTCCTGAGCCTTACCAAGACTTTGTGGATGTGTTTAGCAAGAAGGGGGCAGAATTACTACCACCACACAGGCCCTACGACTGCCCAATTGAATTGCTTCCTGGAACCGAGGTACCTTTTGGCCGGATCTTCCCCTTGACTGAGCAGGAGCTGGACACCCTGAAGCAGTACTTGGATGAAAATCTGAAAAAGAAATTTATCCGCCCGTCCACCTCTCCGGCCGGTGCGGGTTTATTTTTTGTGGAAAAAAAGGATCATTCCCTGCGGCCATGTATTGATTACCGCGAACTGAACAAGATTACGATTAAAAATCGCTACCCGCTCCCTCTGGTACCTGAGTTATTCCAAAGGCTGGGCACTGCCAGAATCTTTACTAAACTGGATCTCCGGGGTGCTTATAACTTAATCCGCATCCGAGAGGGTGACGAGTGGAAGACTGCGTTTCGCACTCGTTTCGGGCATTTTGAGTACCAGGTCATGCCCTTCGGTCTTTGTAATGCTCCGGCTACGTTCCAGCACTTTGTGAAAGACATCTTTAGAGATATCCTGGACCTTTATGTCATCGTTTATCTGGAAGATATACTCATCTTCTCCTCTTCTTTGGCGGATCATCGCAGGCACGTCAGGAATGTTCTCGTCCGACTCAGGCAACATGGCTTATACGCTAAACTAGATAAATGTGAGTTCGAACGCCTGAGTATTCAGTTCTTGGGACTCATTATTTCTGTTGAAGGAATTAAGATGGACCCACAAAAAGTTTCGGCCATCCTGGACTGGCCGGCTCCTACAGACAAGAAGGGAGTCCAACGTTTCGTAGGATTTTCCAACTTTTACAGGAAATTCATTAAAGACTTTTCTAAGATCATTGCACCAATAACGGAACTTACTAAACAGGGGGCACGATTCTGTTGGTCATCCCAAGCACAGGCAGCGTTCGAGAAATTAAAGGGACTGTTTACTTCTGCCTCTATTCTCAAGCACCCGGACCCTGCGTTACCGTTTGTGCTAGAAGTGGATGCTTCGGAGATCGCAGTGGGGGCAGTGCTTTCTCAACGTCAGGGCCCCAAGGCCCTCTTGTTTCCTGTAGCATTCTTTTCCTGTAAACTCTCATCATCTGAGAAAAATTATGATGTCGGAGACCGGGAACTGTTGGCCATCAAAGCGGCTTTGGTAGAATGGCGCTATCTACTAGAGGGTGCGGTACATCCGGTTCTTATCTTTACCGACCACAAGAACTTAGAATACTTAAGAGCAGCCAAGCGACTCAGACCACGACAGGCTAGATGGGCACTTTTTTTTTCCCGCTTCTCCTTTCACATCACGTACAGGCCCGGATCCAAGAATGGAAAACCTGATGCCCTATCACGGATGTTCCACGACTCCAAGGAAAGAACTTCTCCTGATACTATTCTGCCTGCAGGTAGTTTCTTACTTCTCCAGGGAGATTTAATTTCCAGGATTAAACAGGCCTCCTCTGAAATTCCTCTACCTACTGGAACCAGTTTAAATGATGGGTTGCTCTGGCATGAAGGCAAGATTTTCGTACCTGAAAGATGTAGGGTACTGGTACTGGAACTATGTCATGACCACAAGCTGGCGGGTCACTTCGGAGCCCGGAAAACCTCAGAATTGGTGCTATGCACCTTTTGGTGGCCATGTCTTCTGGAGGACTGTAAGAGGTACGTGGGTTCTTGCCGCACCTGTGCCCGGAATAAATGCAACCGCTCAAAGGCCTGGGGTTTATTGAGACCCTTACCGATTCCTGACAGGCCTTGGAGAATGCTATCGATGGATTTCATTGTGGAGTTACCCCCCTCTGAAGGTTTCTCAACCATCTTTGTGGTGATTGATAGGCTATCCAAGATGGCACACTTCATCCCTATGAAGGGTACTCCCACAGCCGTAGAAACGGCGAAGATATTCGTCAAGGAAGTAGTAAGGTTACATGGGGTGCCCGCGAATATCGTATCCGACCGAGGTGTTCAATTTACCTCCCGGTTTTGGAGAGCACTGTGTGCCGCTTTGGAAATTGAATTGGCGTTCTCCTCGGCCTACCACCCTCAGACGAACGGCCAGACAGAAAGAACTAACCAGACGCTGGAGCAATACCTCCGTTGTTTCTCTGTGTTTACTCAAGACGACTGGGTGTCCTTGCTACCAGTCGCCGAATTCTCATATAACAACTCCTTACACTCTGCCATCAACCAGACTCCTTTCTTTGCGAATTATGGATTCAATCCTTCTTTCCTCCCCAGTTCTATCCCGGAATGTTCTCTACCCGCAGTAACGGAAACAATGGAGTTCTTCTCTAGTAACTGTAAGATCCTGCAGGAAACCATGGCCCAATCCCAGGCTTCCTTCAAGAGGATGTTCGATAAGAAAAGGCGAGGAGAACTCGTCCTTGAACCTGGCAACCAAGTATGGCTCTCTACAACTAATCTAAAGTTGGGACCTAAGTTTCTGGGCCCGTTTCGGGTGAAGAGAAAGGTGAATGATGTCACCTTTGAACTTAGTCTGCCAGAGTCCCTTAGAATCCACCCGGTCTTCCACGTTTCATTACTGAAACCAGTTATCCACGATCCTTTTCCTGACCGTAAGGCCAAGCCACCGGAGGCTGTTTTGGTCAACAATGAGGAGGAGTTCGAAGTCGAGGCAATCTTGGATTGCAGGAAAAGGCAGAATCAGCTCCAGTACCTCATTAAATGGAAGGGGTATGGACCCGAGGATAATTCTTGGGAACCCGAAGGTAACCTGCATGCCAACGAATTGCTACAAACCTTCAAGAACTCCCATGCTCCCAGGCTGGCCCAGCTGGGCATCCGGAGGCTGCCCTTGAGGAGGGGGCACTGTCAGGGTTCTTACCGTGGCAGGCGGGGCGCCCGCGGTGGTGTGCGTCAGGGTGCGTCGGCGCGCGTCGGCGCGCGCGTTTCTGCGGACCTCGCCGTGCGGGCTCCTCGCGGCGCCGGTGTGTGTGTCCGGGATCGTTCCACTGTGCACGCCGGCGTGCGGGGGCGCGCGCGGGCGTTGGCGGGCGCGCATGCCTGTGTGAGCCGGGGCGCGCGCGTGCACGTCGTTTGGCGCCAAAAGCCCTATTTAAGCCAGTGAGTTCTGGTGACCAGTGCTGCCTAATCAACAGCTAGTAGTTCCAGAGCCTGACCGTGTACCTTGTTGTTCCTGTTATACCTACTGACCCGGCCTTGTCCCCCATCCTCTCTCTGAACTCTGCCTGCACCGACCCTTGCTTGTTTGACCATCCGCTTGCCTGTTCCACTGTACCTCTGCCGTCTGCCTGTTACCGAACCCGGCCTGTCTCCTGACCATCCATCTGCCTGCTCCCTGGGATCCAGCCAACCTGTCTGCAGTCTTCCTGCCTGTTGTCCACACCAGCCTGCTCTGCTCAGTGAAGGTGCTCCAGTCTACTCAGTCTTTGCTACAGTTAACCCTGTGACACCCGGACAGCAATACCTGAACAGCCATACAGGCCTTCATACCACTCCGTACTGTTGTACCCCCTGTTTACTCTACCAGGGGGCCGATAGTCGGAGGGTAAGGGAGCCTACCCTCTGCCCGACAGGACTCGCCGGTCTGGTAAGTAGGAGCCTGATAGAACCATTGATTTTCACACATCATGCGACATGAGCTCCCAATGTCGGAGCATTTGTCGTACCAGTGTGAACCCAGCCTTAAACCTAGATTCACACTGAGTGTGGAAATGAAGTCGTGCGAGTTCAGCTGAAAACTCAATTTCATTCCCGCATGTCAGTCCTGATTTTGGCAACGATTTCAGAGACATCTGTGCGGGTTTGTGCACAGATGTCAATGGAAATCACAAAAAGTAGTACAGAAACTCCCTTTTAAAATTGTTGCCACGCCGCGCCAATTAGGACGGTGCCATTGCCAACAATTGCCGCCGATTTGACATTTGACAAACGCACCAATGTGAACCAGGGCTAAAGGAGTTTTGCACTCTTAATGTTTCATATTAAGTGTAGCGCTGGTAGATTTTCAATCTACCGCTGATAGGTAAATTTTGTGGGTTGCTTGTTAGGTGAAGTTAGATTTGCCTGGGTTGGCTGGGTTGCATGTAGTTCCACACTGTGCCGGTGGGTGTCGTTGTCACCATGGGCTGGTGTTGGAAAGGCAACGTGTTGAAGCGTATGAATGCTCCTCTGTCCCGGAGACAACTCGGTGGAGGTGGTCCTCCGAGTTGCATTCTGGGAGAGGGTATTTATGGGACAGACGCCATGTTTAGGGGTTTTTTTTCAGCCACCTGCTGGCCCTCCTGGCCGACAGGTATGCGTTAGGAGTACCACCTCGTGGTCCTTTGATCAGGAGGCCCACGGGGCTGAAACTTTTCCCTTCTTTCTCTGTTCTCTGTAATGAGTTTCTTCCTGCCTGTCATTTTACATGGTAATGAATTTTTTTCTTAATCAATTTATGAAAATCAGCAGTACAAACTGTTGAAAGCCAGAAATTGATGGATAACATGAAATACAAGAATTTACCATCTTCTTTAAAAGTAGCCTTCAAAATATTTGATGGCTTCTGTGTTTCAGATGTTCAGATTGTTAGAAATCATGTTACTTTGAACGCATTATCATTAGCCCCATAAGGATTTTTCTTCAGTTTTCTGAAGTCTTCCGAGTGAAATGATCACATACTTAGCATGAAGCACACCAATAAAGAAATACTGAGCCTTTGATGGCTTTTTATACCTGCCAATTCATTTGATAAATATTGTTGTTTTGCGAAAATGTAATTACGTTTTCACAGTAACATTCATACCAAAGCAATTAACAGGAAATCCCAAGTAGAGAGTGAAAATAGAAATGTGACGTGGAGTCGTATTATGCCTAAAATCATAGCTGTAGCAATTCATGTTTGTTTTCCTACTTAGCTACAGGCAACCTGATGGCATATGAAATATGAGTTCTAAAACGTGAGCACTGTTCTCTGTATCACATGTACTGTAGGTTATTAGACGTGTTCAGTATTACATAAAATGCAGGTTAGCTTGTCATGGAGGAAGAATAGTTGCCGTCTCTGGCCAGGCTCCTGAAAATTCTAGCTAAGGGATTGGATCTACCAGTAGACATAGTGGTCTTTCACAGTTGTCATTTTTGGACATGCATTAAGCTGTAAGAGCTGTATGTCTTTCAAGTAATAGATGCTTCTTGATCTTTACATGTAGGTAAACCCTAACGTTCAATTTATCTTATTTATTCCCTTTTGAGCAATACCATATATATTTTCATATATTCATATACCATTGAACAATTACATCAAACAATAACATATAGCAATGAAAGTGTGTTATAACTGCTCATTAAGTGCAAAAAATACCAGTTCGTCCAGCCAGAAATCCAGTGTTGTTCTATGTGCTCTGCCTACTTTACATCAGTGAACCACCCTAGAACAGTATTTAAAGTATGTTACTGTGAAATACTAAAGTGTAGTGCTACAAAAAATAAATAAATAAACATATAGAAAATTATGTATGTAATAGAATAAAAAACACAGCTCCCATAGTGTAAATCCACGTAGAAAATGGAATTTTATTATACAAATGCTCTTACAATAACTTACAGAGCATGCAGCATGTATCCTGTCAAAAAGCTCCTCTATACCAGTAACAAAAATGGCCACGGCTCAGTGCACATCTGTGGTAGCATGTATCCTGGCTCCGCCCTATGCTTTTTGTCACATATGATGTTATATCTTTTTCGCCCTAGCGCGGATTAACCACTTAAGGACCAAGCCTCTTTCTGAGATTTGGTGTTTACAAGTTAAAATCGTTTTTTTTTGCTAGAAAATTACTTAGAAAAAAAACAATATATAATGTTTGGGGGTTCTAACACCCTAGAGAATAAAATGGCGGTCATTGCAATACTTTCTGTCACATCGTATTTGCACAGCAGTCTTACAAGTGCACTTTTTTTGGAAAAATACACTTTTTTGAATGAAAAAAATAAGACAACAGTAAAGTTAGCCCAATTTTTTTTATATTGTGAAATATGATGTTAGGCCGAGTAAATTGATACCCAACATGTCACCCTTAAAAATCTCCATAAGCGATGTTTAAAAAATTCTACAGGTTGCATGTTTTGAGTTACAGAGGAGGTCTAGTGCTAGAATTAACGCTCTTACTCTAATGAACATGGCAATACCTCACATGTGTGGTTTGAACACCATTTTCATATGCGGGCGCTACTCACGTATACGTTCACTTCTGCATGCGAGCTCGGCGGGACGGGGCGCATTAAAAAAAACTATTTTTCTTATTTATTATACTTTTTATTTTTACACTGTCCTTTTAAAAAAAAAATGTTGTCACTTTTATTCCTATTACAAGGGATGTAAAAAAAAGCATGAAAGGACCTCTTAAATATGAGATCTGCGGTCAAAAAGACCTCAGATCTCATATTTACACAAAAATGCAATAAAAAAATAATAATTTGAAAAAAAAAAAGAGGTATGGGCGGAAGTGATGTTTTGACATCGCTTCCGCCCTGCAATGGTATGGAGCTGGGTGGGGGCCATCTTCCCCTCACTCAGCTCCATACCACACAGGGGAAAGGACCCGATCGCCTCTGCCGCTACCGGCAGCTCCAGTAAGCTGTTGAGGGCTCTGGATCGCGGCGGGAGGGGGCCCCTCTCCCACCACCGATAAAAGTGATCCTGCGGCGAATCCGCCGCGCCCACTTTTTTCTGAGACCGGACCGCTCACTGAAAAAAAAGATACTGGGGTTATGGCAGCTAGCTTCTGCCATAACAATGATATTCCCCTTCAAAGTGCCAACGTATATTGTTGTGAGCCGGTCCGGAAGTCGTTAATATCTATTTAAAAAATAAGTTACTGGTAGGATCACCAGTCCAAACTAAAAGAAAAAAGTCCAGCAAAAGTAAAACTAATGCTGTCACTATATCTAAGGACTAGTCAGCAGCAATATATTACACTTTCATCCTTCAGTTTGGATACTCGTTGGCAATTTATATACATTGTAATGACAAATTGCCTATTTTCCAGTTCTGAAAGACTAAATTCCATTAGATACTAGCAGACCTGTTATTGTTAAGGGGGTGTTGAGACTTCTAATTTCACAAAATCCAGGCTTCTCTGACCTTTGCTGTGCTTTAGTGAGTTGCTGTCAATCACTTTGACACATGGTGACATGAAAAGCTTACCGTATATACTCGAGTATAAGTCGAGGCCCTAATTTACCACAAAAAAATGGGAAAAACTTATTGACCCGAGTATAAGACGAGGGTGAGAAATGCACAGCTACTGTAAGTGGAAAAGAGGGTCAACAATGCCCATTTGCAGCCTCACTGTGCCCATTTGCAGCCTCACTGTGCCCATTTGCAGCCATAGGTCCCCTGAACTTCAAACTTGGTAGTTAAGGGTTCCTAGATGCCCCCTAGCTGCAGCCAAAATTTGGGGTCTCTGAACCCAAAGGGTCCCGAAATGACATTGCAGCAGATGGACACAGTTGACCGAATTTGGGGCCCTGTATCTTAGGGCCACTTAGTGCTAAGAACCCCAAATTTGGTGTGCAAACCAAGTGGAACTAGCACCATAAAATTTCCAAAGCTGGGGTTTCTAGCACCAAGTGGCCCCGAGATACAGGGCCCCAAAAATCAGTTCAGAAAATGTCAAGCACTTTTCTACAGCAGAGAATGACATTTTCCGAACCGGTTTGGGGGCCCTGTATCTCAGGGCCACTTAGAGCTCGGAACTTCAGCTTTGGATATGTTATGGTACCAGGTCCACTGGGTTTGCACACCAAATTTGGGGTTCCTAGCACTTAGTGGCCCTGAGATATGGGGCCTCAAACTCGGTTCGGAAAATGAAATTTTTTGCTGCAGAAAAGTGCTTGACTCGAGTATAAGTCGAGGGGGGCACTTTCAGCACTAAATAATGTGCTGAAAAATTCGACTTATACTCGAGTATATACGGTAATTTGTTAGGGTATCAGTAGTCCGAGAGCTTCTGAATTGCATATTATTGTTTACCAGAACACTTGTTTACAGAATTTCATCTAATTTCTTCTGTATTGGGGATCATTTGGTTGAAACACTAACATGCCTGGAATACAATAATATATTACATTTGTCACTAAAGCTATACTTCTCCCACATATAAAAGAAATAAACCATTGTGTGCTTTTCTGCTTTTAACCACTTCAGCCCCGGAAGGTTTTACCCCCTTCCTGACCAGAGCACTTTTTACAATTCGGCACTGCGTCGCTTTAACTGCTAATTGCGCGGTCATGCAATGCTGTACCCAAACGAAATTTGCGTCCTTTTCTTCCCACAAATAGAGCTTTCTTTTGATGGTATTTGATCACCTCTGCCGTTTTTATTTTTTGCGCTATACACGGAAAAAGACCGAAAATTTTGAAAAAAAATGATATTTTCTACTTTTTGTTCTAAAAAAAATCCAATAAACTCAATTTTAGTCATACATTTAGGCCAAAATGTATTCGGCCACATGTCTTTGGTAAAAAAAATGTCAATAAGTGTATATTTATTGGTTTGCGCAAAAGTTATAGCGTCTACAAACTAGGGTACATTTTCTGGAATTTACACAGCCTTTAATTTATGACTGCCTATGTCGTTTCTTGAGGTGCTAAAATGGCAGGGCAGTACAAAACCCCCACAAATGACCCCATTTTGGAAAGTAGACACCCCAAGGAATTTGCTGAGAGGCATGTTGAGCCCATTGAATATTCATTTTTTTTGTCCCAAATGATTGAATAATGACAAAAAAAAAAAAAAAAAATTACAAAAAGTTGTCACTAAATGATATATTGCTCACACAGGCCATGGGCATATGTGGAATTGCACCCCAAAATACATTTAGCTGCTTCTCCTGAGTACGGGGATACCACATGTGTGGGACTTTTTGGGAGCCTAGCCGCGTACGGGGCCCCGAAACCAAGCACCGCCTTCAGGATTTCTAAGGGCGTACATTTTTGATTTTACTCCTCACTACCTATCACAGTTTTGAAGGCCATAAAATGCCCAGATGACATAAACCCCCCCCAAATGACCCCATTTTGGAAAGTAGACACCCCAAGCTATTTGCTTTGAGGCATGTTGAGTCCATGGAATGTTTTATATTTTGACACAAGTTGCGGGAAAGTGACAAATTTTTTTTTTTTTTTTTTGCACAAAGTTGTCACTAAATGATATATTGCTCACACAGGCCATGGGCATATGTGGAATTGCACCCCAAAATACATTTAGCTGCTTCTCCTGAGTACGAGGATACCACATGTGTGGGACTTTTTGGGAGCCTAGCCGCGTACGGGACCCCGAAAACCAAGCACCGCCTTCAGGATTTCTAAGGGCGTACATTTTTGATTTTACTCCTCACTGCCTATCACAGTTTCGGAGGCCATGGAATGCCCAGGTGGCACAAACCCCCCCCAAATGACCCCATTTTGGAAAGTAGACACCCCAAGCTATTTGCTGAGAGGCATGGTGAGTATTTTGCAGCTCTCATTTGTTTTTGAAAATAAAGAAAGACGAGAAAAAAAATTTTTTTTTTCTTTTTTCAATTTTCAAAACTTTGTGACAAAAAGTGAGGTCTGCAAAATACTCACTATACCTCTCATCAAATAGATTGGGGTGTCTACTTTCCAAAATGGGGTCATTTGGGGGGGTTTTGTGCCACCTGGGCATTCCATGGCCTCCGAAACTGTGATAGGCAGTGAAGAGTGAAATCAAAAATTTACGGCTTTAGAAAGCCTGAAGGCGGTGCTTGGTTTTCGGGGTCCCGTACGTGGCTAGGCTCCCAAAAAGTCCCACACATGTGGTATCCCCGTACTCAGGAGAAGCAACAGAATGTATTTTGGGGTGTAATTTCACATATTTCCATGGCATGTTTGAGCAATATATCATTTAGTGACAACTTTGCGCAAAAAAAAATAAAAAAAATAAAAAATTGTCTCTTTCCCGCAACTTGTGTCACAATATAAATTATTCCATGGACTCAACATGACTCTCAGCAAATAGCTTGGGGTGTCTACTTTCCAAAATGGGGTCATTTGGGGGGGTTTTGAACTGTCCTGGCATTTTATGCACAACATCTAGAAGCTTATGTCACACATCACCCACTCTTCTAACCACTTGAAGACAAAGCCCTTTCTGACACTTATTGTTTACATAAAAAAATAATTTTTTTTTGCAAGAAAATTACTTTGAACCCCCAAACATTATATATATTTTTTTAAAGCAAATGCCCTACAGATTAAAATGGTGGGTGTTTCATTTTTTTTTTTCACACAGTATTTGCGGAGCGATTTTTCAAACGCATTTTTTTGGGAAAAAACACACTTTTTTACATTTTAATGCACTAAAACACACTATATTGCCCAAATGTTTGATGAAATAAAAAAGATGATCTTAGGCCGAGTACATGGATACCAAACATGACATGCTTTAAAATTGCGCACAAACGTGCAGTGGCGACAAACTAAATACATTTTTAAAAGCCTTTAAAAGCCTTTACAGGTTACCACTTTAGATTTACAGAGGAGGTCTACTGCTAAACTTACTGCCCTCGATCTGACCTTCGCGGTGATACCTCACATGCATGGTGCAATTGCTGTTTACATTTGACGCCAGACCAACGCTTGCGTTCACCTTAGCGCGAGAGCAGGGGGGACAGGGGTGCTTTTTTTTTTTTTTTTTTTTTTTCTTTATTATTATTATTTTTTTATCTTATTTTTAAACTGTTCCTTTCATTTTTTTTTTTTTCAAATCATTTTTATTGTTATCTCAGGGAATGTAAATATCCCCTATGATAGCAATAGGTAGTGACAGGTACTCTTTTTTGCAAAAATTGGGGTCTATTAAACCCTAGATTTCTCCTCTGCCCTCAAAGCATCTGACCACACCAAGATCGGTGTGATAAAATGCTTTCCCAATTTCCCAATGGCGCTGTTTACATCCGGCGAAATCTAAGTCATAAAATGCTCGTAGCTTCCGGTTTCTTAGGTCATAGAGATGTTTGGAGCCACTCTGGTCTCTGATCAGCTCTATGGTCAGCTGGCTGAATCACCGGCTGCATTTTCAGGTTCCCTGTTGAGACAGGAGAGCCAGAGAAAAACACGGAAGACGTTGGGGGGGGGGCATTCCCTCCCACTGCTTGTAAAAGCAGTCTAGAGGCTAATTAGCCACTAGGATTGCTTTTACATGAAAGCCGACCGCTGGCTGAAAAGAATGATACCAAGATGATACCTAAACCTGCAGGCATCATTCTGGTATAACCACTCAAATTCGTGAATGGCATACCTGAAGACAAAAAAATGGTTAACAATAAAGCATAGTAAACGGTAAGGTATAAAAAATTGCATACCTGAAAAGCAAACATGATAAAACATAATAACAATAAAACATTGCAGAATAGAATACAGTAAAAAAGAGCAGAACAATAGAGAGAGATTAGAGAGAGAGAGAACAATAAAACGACAACTATTTTTATTTTATATTTTTGTTTGTGTTTTTTTTTTTTTTTTTTTTTACACTTTTTTTTGTAACTAACTTTTATAACTGTAACCGGTTCCAGGTTCGGGACTCTCAAAATGCGATGGCATCTCGGGAGACCCTGTGAAAGTTTGCCTAGTCTGTGGAATGCTGTACCCTATGCTAATACTCAACTAGTGCATGGTAGCGTTCAAAACATTCACCAATGCAAAGACCAGGATTGTCAGGACAGGAGGGACAATAATCACGCCTATATCCGCGCTAGCTGCAGACACAACATCTTTTTTGGGGGGTTCGTTGGGTAGGGGTACTCGGGAGGACATAAAGAAAATGCCTCTCATGCAGCCGACTGCATTTGGTTGGGGATGTGAATGGGGGAAGTACGGGCGCTGCAGAAGCGGTGGGTTCCCAATTAGGATTGGCGAATGCAGCAGGAAGGGCATTATGGGCACGACGGGCCTGTGTTTGTCTTTTTGGTGGCAGCGGGACACTACTTGTGCTTGCCACCTCACCAGCTTGAACTGCACTTTTGGGACTCGCCACGTCACCAAGTGTTACTGCAGTGCTGGTTTGACTACGACCGGGGTGTACTAGGCCGCTGGTGCTTGCCAGTTCACCAAAACGCTACAAAAAAAACTGTTAGCGATCACAGGGATCTGGCCTGACTCTGCGAACGCTGCAGTTATGCGTTTAGTGTTTTGTAAGTGACAGTGATCGATCGATACTGCACTTGGGTGGGCTGGGCTGGGCCGGGCGGAGGGGCAAAACGCAGGTGCTAGCAGGTATCTGGGCTGATCCCGCTAACACTGCGTTTTTGGGAACCCTAAACTGCTGGGGACACTAGTATAGATCTAATCGGATCAGATATTGATCCGATCAGATACTATACCACTAAGGGAGGCGTATGCTGCGTGCGTGGGTGTTAGCGGTACTGGCGCTAATCTGACGCTGCCTGGGGCTGGTGCTTGCCAGTTCACCAAAACGCTACCAAAAAAACTGTTAGCGATCGCAGGGATCAGGCCTGACTCTGCGAACGCTGCAGTTATGCGTTTAGTGTTTTGTAAGTGACAGTGATCGATCGATACTGCACTTGGGTGGGCTGGGCTGGGCTGGGCCGGGCGGAGGGGCAAAACGCAGGTGCTAGCAGGTATCTGGGCTGATCCCGCTAACACTGCATGTTTGGGAACCCTAAACTGCTGGGGACGCTAGTATAGATCTGATCAGATCAGATATTGATCCGATCAGATACTATACCACTAAGGGAGGTATACGGTGCGTGCGTGGGTGTTAGCGGTACTGGCGCTAACCTGACGCTGCCTGGGGCTGGTGCTTGCCAGTTCACCAAAACGCTACCAAAAAAACTGTTAGCGATCACAGGGATCAGGCCTGACTCTGCGAACGCTGCAGTTATGCGTTTAGTGTTTTGTAAGTGACAGTGATCGATCGATACTGCACTTGGGTGGGCTGGGCTGGGCTGGGCGGAGGGGCAAAACGCAGGTGCTAGCGGGTATCTGGGCTGATCCCGCTAACACTGCGTTTTCGGGAACCCTAAACTGCTGGGGACGCTAGTATAGATTTGATCGGATCAGATATTGATCCGATCAGATACTATACCACTAAGGGAGGCATATGCTGCGTGCGTGGGTGTTAGCAGTACTGGCGCTAATCTGACGCTGCCTGGGGCGACGCATATCACCGCCGGGCGATCAGGGGGCTAAACCTTTATTCGGTAATAAACGGCGGGTGCCCTGACACTATAAAAAATAAACAAACTAACCAGCGTCACCCGTAACGGTTATACGGTGATCAGTGGTGAAAGGGTTAACTAGGGGGCAATCAAGGGGTTAAAACATTTATTAGATAGTATATGGGGGTCCCTGTCGCTATAAAACACTGACGGCGAACCTAAATATTTACGTTCCTAACTAGCGTCACCAGCGACACTAATACAGCGATCAGAAAAATGATCGCTTAGCGACACTGGTGACAGGGGGTGATCAAGGGGTTAAAACTTTATTAGGGGGGTTAGGGGGGTACCCTAGACCTAAAGGGGGGTAATACTCACTGCCCTAACACTGTAACTGTCACAAACTGACACTATGCAGTAATCAGAAAAAAAAAAAAAAAATACTGCTAATGTCAGTTTGTGACAGGGGGGGGGGGGGTGATTGGGGGGGGATCGGGGGGCGATCGGGGGGGGATCGGGGGTGTAAAGTATGCCTGGCATGTTCTACTGTGTGTGTGTGTGTTGTGTGCACTCACTTGTCTTCTCTCCTCGGCACTGGAACGGAAACTGCCAGACCGAGGAGAGATGACATCACATCCTCTGCCTGTGTGAAACGACACACAGGCAGAGGAGGATTCCCATTGGCTGGGAGCGATCGCGAGGGGGGGGCCACGATCGGATGGTCTCCCCCTCGCCTCCCGACGCTCCCAGTCAAATGCCGACCGCCGATGGCACCGGGGGGGGTCCGATCGGACCCCCCGCCCGCGGGAGGCAGATCACGTACGGGTACGTGATTCTGCCTGCCCGTGCCATTCTGCCGCAGTATATATGCGGTAGGCGGTCGGCAAGTGGTTAAATAGGTTATTATAATTAGTTGAAAGTAAATTCATTGGGGGATAAACTCATTGGGGGTTATTTACGAAAGGCAAATCCACTTTGCACTACAAGTGCACTGCAAGTACACTTGAAAGTACAGTCGCTGTAGATCTGAGGGGGACATGCAAGGCAAATAAAAGACAGCATTTTAGCTTGCACATGATTGAATGATAAAATCAGCAGAGCTTCCCCTCATTTCAGATCTTCCCCTCGGATCTACAGCGACTGCACTTCCAAGTGCACTTGTGGTGCAAAGTGGATTTGCCTTTCGTAAATAACCCCCATTATGTCTAGGGGTAGAGGAATACTGGGAAACCCTCACCTTATTCCTCACTTCATCAGGGTCCTTCCAGTGCTGCAACTGGCTCCCTGCAGCTGCCTTTATAAGCTGAGACTGGCCACAGTCACACTTCAGCTTCCTTATCATACAATACAGGGTTAATGTCTCTGTATTATATGTGATGATTCCAAGGCTCCGCACTCAGTTTAGGTTTGACAAAGGAAGCTCCCAGGTAAGTATAACAGCCAGCCAGCACCACATTTAACCCTTTTAGTGGGTGTGGGGCACTGCAAGGTTCAATTTTTGATATTCTATTGTATGATGGTCTACTGTAATGCAGTCTTTAGACAATGCTGCCTATTAGGCATGCAATGTAAAAATTTTCACTGAGCATTGTTACATGTGGCCTGGATGACAGTAGACTGTTCAGGTGTCCCATATATCATCCTATAACAGTTGCTTAGTATGATGTGGAATACACCATCTGACAAATTTGTGTACTGTATAAAAAAAATGTTAGTATGCAAAGGATAAAGATTGCGGGTGCAATGCTAGGCTCTTGCAGAGTGAAGACTCAGGATAGCTGTATGCCCGTACCTCCGATACGGGCAGTTACTTGAGGGCAGGAAGATCAATGAACTATGAGAGTGCTCATCAGCACCCTCACAGTTCATTGAAAACTAAGAGCCATCAGCAATGCCTACTAACGGTACTTGTAGTTTATTCATTCACAAGGAACTGTGAATGTGGGTGGAGCCCCCACATGGCCGTGCTGTTTTCAAATTGTGATAGGGGGTGCAGGGAGACGATCACCCACCCCCTTTCACAGGGAGGGGGGTGGATGCTGAACATGTTACATTTTACACCCTTACAGGTGTGCCATGTAACATGTTCCGAAAGATGAACTTAGCCTTTAATAACACATGCATGTAGAATTCCCAACTCCAGCCCAAACATAATTTGTAAACAGCTCTGTCATATTTTTATTGCTGCATGTGACCCCATATTGTTGGAATTGCATATCACTTCCTGTCCCTTCTCTTTTGGCCCAAAAAATTAGGTCACCAGGACAGATAGTCACAGACAGCAATAATAATCTGACAGAGGTTTTGACGTTGGGGGATAACTACAGATCATGGGGACCCATAGAATAACCTTGATGAGGCCCCCGGTGACCTCCAAACTGCCATAGATCCCAACATAAAGTATGTCTAATCAGGGATAGGCAGCAGGACTGCTGTCAGCATAGTCAGAACACTACTAGGTACCAGTGCTCTTGGCAGAGGTTTTCAGGGAAGAGGGGGGCAGAAGTTCATGGAAGTAACCTTCATTTGCATGTCAACTACTCTGTTCTCGGTAACTGACCAGTCTTTTTCAGTATCCCAAGAGCATTCCAAGTACTCCCACCCCTACAACCACCACAGCAAATAGAGGGTCTAGTAGTAAGCTAAAAAACAAAAAATAATAATTGATGTAGCAGTACTAGTGGAAATCACAATAATATATATTATGTCATAAGTGTTCGTACTCCTGCACACAATTACTCTTATGCTGCATACACGAGGCCGGACTTCCCGACAGAAAAAGTCCGATGGGAGCTTTCGGTCGGACATTCCGACCGTGTGTATGCCCCACTGGACTTTTTCTGTCGGCATTTCCGACGGACTCAGATATAGAACATGTTCTAAATCTTTCCGTCGGAAATGCCGACGGAGTTTAGCCCGTTGGCAAGTCCGGCCGTGTGTACGCGGCATTAGCCTTAATAACACCATCTTTAAACTATATGCTTGTTTTTTTTAAGAACTAAGTGACTGTCTTGGGGGCACTCAGATTTTTAACAGTCTAAGGAAGGCTGTGTTAGTCTAATGCCCCGTACACACAGTCGGATTTTCCGACGAAAAATGTGTGATAGGACCTTGTTGTCGGAAATTCCGACCGTGTGTAGGCTCCATCACACATCTTCCATCGGATTTTCCGACACACAAAGTTTGAGAGCAGGATATAAAATTTTCCGACAACAAAATCCGTTGTCTGAAATTCCGATCGTGTGTACACAAATCCGACGGACAAAGTGCCACGCATGCTCAGAATAAATAAAGAGATGAAAGCTATTGGCCACTGCCCCGTTTAGAGTCCCGACGTACGTGTTTTACGTCACCGTGTTCAGAATGATCGGATTTTCCGACAACTTTGTGTGACCGTGTGTATGCAAGACAAGTTTGAGCCAACATCCGTCGGAGAAAATCCTAGGATTTTGTTGTCGGAATGTCCGAACAAAGTCCGACCGTGTGTACGGGGCAATACAGTGTTAATTTCAGTGCTGACCAGGATGACCAGCAGCTCTGAAAGTTATAAATCTTCACTACTAAGACAATTAGACACATGTTCAAATGTACTGTGCAATCTGTAAAGGGGGATCTGTGAATAGCAACAATGATTCTAATGTCTTATGTACATCTGACTGATGTCAGTTATTCTTGATTAGAAATGTCACAAAGAGAACAAGGTTGGTTTTAACAGCAACCACTGCAAAGCCTAATAATAAAGTACTGAATTTGTATAGTACTGAATATTTACATGCACACAGATTTTATATGCTTAAAGCCGGATTCCGGCCAGCGAAACATTTTTTTTTAAAGTCAGCAGCTACAAACACTGTAGCTGCTGAATTTAAATAAGTACACTTACCTGTCCTGGGTGCCCACGATGTCGGCCACCCGAGGCCGACCCGTCCCTCAGCACTCGGGTCCCGGCACCTAACTAAGGGAAACAGGCAGTGGAGCCTTGTGGCTTCGCTGCCAGTTTCCTACTGCGCACGCGCGAGCGGCGCGGCGCTCTGTGAATGGTCCAGTGGTTTTCTGGGAACACACACAGTTCCCAGAAGACAATGGGGCCGCTCACCGAGGAACAGGACACGCCGCGGAATAGGAAGAGGCAGATTAGGAAGACTGCCTAGCAACGAGGGTTCAGGTAAGTTTAAAAAAAAAATTTTTTTAAATGTTTTTTTAATTTTTTTAGGATTTTTGGTGCAATTTTTTTTTCAGGGTGGCCCTCCACTTTAATTTGCCTCAAGAGCCCCCCCCCCCCCTCCCCATGCCCCATAGCAGCTTCAGGGACTGCTATGGCTATATTTACATCACTGGTTCTAACCACTGCTCAGTTCACTTCAATTGGTGCAGGACTTTAAAGCGGTTGTAAAGTTTATTTTTCCCCATGAAAATTATAAATATGGTTTTGCACAGAACTGCCCTAAACCACCTCTTCTGCTGTCCCCTGCTTGTGATCTTGGCTCCTCCTCTTTTCCTAATGCCCCCATAGCAAGCCATTTACTATGAGGTGACTCGTACAGGCTCAATCCCAAGCAGGGTTGCGTGCTACCATAGACACATTGAGCCTGACTTGGCCCTGCCCCCTGCTCCCTCCTCAATTGATTCGACTGACAGCAGCAGCAATTTTTCAAACATCGACTATGGAGATTTTTAAGGGTAAAAGTTTGTCGCCATTCCAAGAGCGGACGCAATTTTGAAGCGTGACATATTGGGTATCAAATTAACTCGGCGTAACATCATCTTTTACAATATAAAAAAAAATTGGGCTAACCTTTTTTGTTGTCTTATTTTTTAATTCACAAAAGTGTATTTATTCCCAAAAAAGTGTGCTTGTAAGACCGCTGTGCAAATACGGTGTGATAGACCGACATTTTATTCTCTAGGGTTTTTCCTGTGACACACATAGGGCAGTCTGCTGATTTAAATGATATGTGGCTTATGGGACATGTCGGTGTTTTGTGGGTTGCGTGTTTTTTACTGTGTGTTTTGTAGCATTTGCCATCCATTTTTTCACATGGCAAAATGTGTGTTTGCTTCTGTGTTTGGTGTGTTAACAATTAATGGCACTGAAAGCGCAACTAGTAATTTTAGGTGTATAAAGGTGGCCATACACTATACAATCTGATTGTACAATCTCCTTTAGATCTGTCATCAATTATGTAGTGCAAGGGTCTGCCTGATTGGATACAGAGTGATTGGCTAGATAGGTGTTTCCTTCTATTATATAAATTTGGTAAATCTAAAGGAGATTGTACAATCAGATTGTATTGTGTCAGGCCACCTTTACACACCTAAAATTACTAGTTGCGCTTTCAGTGCCATTAATTGGTAACAGCACACCAAACACAGAAGCAAACACACATTTTGCCATGTGAAAAACGAGTGGCAAATGCCCCAGAGGTAGCAGGCTGGAATAAAGGCTCACTTACCCTGGGGGGTGTGTATATACTGCCAACCTCACGCTGGCGTGTATGGAGGGGAAGGTGTCAGCAGCTGAGTAGAATATCCACTCAGCAGTTGACGCCAAAAAGACACTCCCTCGTGTGTATTGCCGAAGGAACAACACAAAGCGCCGGCGTGATGACGTCCGTACTGACGTCACATGCATGGCGCCGGAGGCATGGCATCGATGCACAGCAAAACATCCACCCGATCGCCCTGCAGAAGCATAGGGGGAGGGGAAGGACCACGGTGTGCGTCGCAGCTCCCTGGACATAAGGAAACACAGTGACCACCACGTGACCGGCCAATCAATACGATAACACAACACTGTCCAAAGTGTAAAAAGGGGCATGAGCCATGAGCAGCCATGTATGTAGTGATGTAAGAAGCACTCAGAGAGTGCCAGAATGTTGCTAATAGGTAACCTGTGTTCACACATCGTGGGTAACAGATGTGAGAATCTCTGACATAAGGTAATACGTTAGAGTTTAGAGTTTGCTGTCCATGGTGTCATGCTTCCATCCCTAAATTTGATATACAAAGGAAGAATTGCGACTTTTAAATGAGTTGTAGGACGTATAAGTCCAATGCCTCCATCCTCAATAGCGAGACAAAAGAGAGGTTCAGGACTTTAAATGAAGCATGCACCTGGACGCACAAAAATGCACTGTGGGTCTGTAAAATGTTTTTACATATACTAGTACAGATAAGGTAAAACCACAATGCAAGTAAAATAAGTATAACTATAGCATGAGATACAATATGAACACATAATAACAACATAACATGGAGGTTCAAATGGTAACATGCCCACGATCAACATATGTTAAACATAGTATAGCACAAAACATGGTTGTCAAAATATAGTGTAGTCAGACTAAGTTGGTAAAGAGTATGTAGATATACTTGTATATGATGATATAACTGTAGCATCAGAGAAAGCTTGACGCATTTTGTGGATATGTCCACTCATCAGGAGCGTATGTGACAGGAGTGTCTATAAAGTATATATAGATATAATGAACATCAGTCTGACTGAAAATGTAAATATAAAAAAATAAAAATATAAAAAAGGCAGATAAATTGAGTAACCTCATCTGCCAATACTTACAAAAATGGACAGTGGGTGTGGCATGTGGTGGCAGGCATAAGGTGGACTGGGAACATCACGTCTCATGGAAACTGAGGCAGAAATATACCAAGGCTTGGTATCAGGTGGTGTCAAAAGGTAAGGTGCGTTCCCCACATGGGGAAGAGTGGTAGAGTATACCTCACCAACCAGGACCTATGGGAGAAATTGTAAATTGTGTGTGAATGTATCATTAGTATATGTATGAGTGTAAACAGAGTTGAACCCAGTGTAGGTCCTGGAAGGTGGTAAGAGAGTGAGAAAGGAAATGGTAGTGAAATAATTGATAATAGTATAAGTGCTGAAGTAACCTGGGTGTGAACCTAAGAGATAAAATGTGCTCAAAATAGGAGAAAAATATAGTGATAAAATGAAAGAAAACTAACCATCAAAATGGATAACACAGACCGAGTTAAGCCCATCATGATGCCGCCTAAGCACACCGGCGAACAGAATATTAAACTGGTGTGTGTAACTCCAGGGGTAGCAGGCCGGAGTAAAGGCTAGCTTACCCTGGGGGGTGTGTATATACTGCCAACGTCACGGAGGCATGTATGGAGGGGAAGGCATCAGCACCTGAGTGGAATATCCACTCAGCAGTTGGTGCCAAAAAGAGACTCCCTAGTGAGAATCGCCGAAGAAACAACACAAAGCGTCGGCGTGATGGCATCCGTACTGACGTCACATGCACAGCGCCGACAGCGTGGCGTTGAAACACAGCAAAACATTTACCCGATCACCCTGCAGAAGCATAGGAGGAGGGTGAGGCTGCGGTGTGCGTAGCAGCTCCCTGGACATAAGGAAACACAGTGACCATCACATGACTGGTCAATCAACACAATAACACAACACTGTCCAAAGTGTAAAAAGGGGGATGAGCCATGAGCAGCCATGTATGTAGTAATGTAAGAAGCACTCGGCACTCGGAGAGTGCCTGAATGTTGCTAATAGGTAACCTGTGTTTACACATCGTGGGTAACAGATGTGAAAATCTCTGACATAAGGTAATATAGCACAGCCCATTTAAATCAGCGGGCTGACCTATGTGTGTCACAGGAAAAACGAGACACAAAACATTCGCTATCACTATGCTAGATGTAAATGGAGCCTGAAAGTGAAATTGGTGCGATAACACAAGAACAAAATAGGCTCCATTCACAGCTGTGCGTTTCCTTGCATTTCAGAGATGCGCTGCGCCAAAAATCACAGTAAAAAACGCAACAAACTCTGCTAAAAAAAAAAAAAGTTCTGAAGCTTCTTTGGGGTGATTGCTGTGTGTAGGGCAGCCCATTCAGGTGGGTGGGCTGCCCTATGTGTGATGAGTGAAAATGCTCCAAAAATGCCTCCCCAACTCGCTAAAAAAAAAACAAAAAAAAAAACACATGTGGGAATATGAGTTCCTGCTATGCAGAGATGTGATAGGGGCTTGACAGCTGAGTGTTTCTGTCCTATGCAATCTAATTGTGTATTTAGTGAGAAGGGTGATCACTGATTGATTACATTTCATTTAAAAAACGTGCAGCTGGGAGTGGGATGGTGGATGATATAGGGTGTGTGATAATGAGGTCAGCTTGTCAACTCCTTCCTGTGGTAAGTCTGTAAGGATGTAAGACAGAAGCAATAGATACGTTTTTAATCATGGATATAGGACAGTAAGGTACATGTCTGTAGATTTTATTGAAAGCTTTGATATGTTTGCAAAAAAAGTACATGAATGCTATATTGGTGCATAGGGGAGCTGGAATTTAGAAAAAAAAAGGTGAACTTAGCCTTTAAGTGGTTAAATGTTATGACAAAAATATTTGCTGTGTACTAAATTAACACACACACAATTTTTGACTTACCCTAAAGTTAAAATAGAAGGTGTTTATATCAATTCACTAAAACCATGCTTTATGTACCAAAATAATTTATATTTAAATGTAGATTATGTTTTGAGATACTTAGTAGATAAATTTACTATTATTTTTCTATGGTGTTTTATCACAGATTTTTTTTCACAGGCTAATGCCCCGTACACACAGCCGGACATTGATTGGATATTCCAACAGCAAAATCCTAGGATTTTTTCCGACGGATGTTGGTTCAAACTTGTCTTGCATACACACGGTCACACAAAGTTGTCGGAAAATCCGATCATTCTGAACGCGGTGACGTAAAACACGTACGTCGGGACTATAAACGGGGCAGTAGCCAATAGCTTTCAACTCTTTATTTATTCTGAGCATGCGTGGCACTTTGTGCGTCAGATTTGTGTACACACGATCGGAAATTCCGACAACGGATTTTGTTGTCGGAAAATTTTATAGCCTGCTCTCAAACTTTGTGTGTTGGAAAATCCGATGGAAAATGTGTGATGGAGCCTACACATGGTAGGAATTTCCGACAACAAGGTCCTATTACACATTTTCCGTCAGAAAATACGACCGTGTGTACGGGGCATAACACTGCACCAGAGGGAGATTGTTCTTTACATAAAGACACATAAAAATATTGTGAAACTATGAAAATATTGCAATGTGCCTTCAATCACAGAACAATCTGCCTCTAGTGCAATGCTACAAATTATTTACATTCCTGTAAAGGCATACCTGTAAATTCCAACTAAAGGCATAACTTTAGCAAATGAATGCATTGTTTTCTTTTAACTTAGTGGTCAATGCTGAGTTTCTCTTATTATTATTTTGTACATTCTTAAAATATCAAATACCTACCCCATGAGATAAATAACAAATGTCTTTTTTTTATGTATTTACTTTATTATCTTTATTTATCGAATTTGTGGTATTTACCACAAATCTGATAATTCACCTTGGTGAAGTGACTCTTTTACTATTCTATTTGATAATCCAAAAAGAAAACCTAGAAACATCACATGTGATAGCCATTGAGGAATTGACCCCACAGTAAGATATACCGGGACAAATAATAAAGGGTGTCTTGGATACCCTTTAGAATTCTGTTGGGCAGTACACACTGAAATTATGGCTGAGGAGTGGCTGAGCAGATTTTCAAGTGGCATGGTTGGTGTCTGATGGGGAACTTAGACGATAGTGTAGCAGTGGGTGGATACATAGCCACTGTTTGGTCCAATTGTTGCTTTCAAATCCACCCACTCACACCCACTGCCAATCAAAAACAAGGCAAACCTGAACTAGCCTATCAGTTACCCATCAGGCTCCACCCACCAAACAGTAGCTGCATCTGTGGGGACAAGTTCTCCATCAGGTCTGCTTCCCCTTTGAGCTCCTCATATCCCAAATATGGATATTGCCAGCTTTGGGTAATGGCATCACCAGTATCTCTGGCCCCTTTGTTTAAATTCAGCTATTGGGCCAGGAAAACTTCCAGCTGACATCTGAATGGGGCTGGGGATACATCCATGATAGCTTCTCAGCTTATATATACACTATATTACCAAAAGTATTGGGGTGCCTGCCTTTACACGCACGTGAGCTTTAATGGCATCCCAGTCTTAGTCTGCAGGGTTCAATATTGAGTTGGCCCACTCTTTGCAGCTATAACAGCTTCAACTCTTCTGGGAAGGCGGGAATGTTTGACCATTCTTCCAGAAGTGCATTTGTGAGGTCAGGCATTGATGTGAACAGGAAGGCCTGGCTCACAGTCTCCACTCTAATTCTTCTCAAAGGTGTTCTACCAGGTTGAGGTCAGGACTCTGTGCAGGTCAGTCAAGTTCCTCCACCCCAAACTCACTCATCCATGTCTTTATGGACCTTGCTTTGTGCACTGGTCCAAATAATTTGGTGTAGGGGGATCATGGATTGTGGTTGTTTTTCAGGAGTTGGGCCTGGCCCCTTAGTTCCAATGAAGGGAACTCTTAGGGCATCAGCATAACAAGACATTTTGGACAATTTCATGCTCCCAACTTTGTGGGAACTGTTTTGGGATGGCCCCTTTCTGTTCCAACATGACTGCGCACCAGTGCACAAATAAGGTCCATAAAGACATAGATAAATGAGTTTGGGGTGGAGGAACTTGACTGACCTGCGCAGAGTCCTGACATCAACCTGATAGAACACCTTTGGGATGAATTAGTGCAGAGACTGTGAGCCAGGCCTTCTCATCCAAATCAGTGCCTGACCCCACAAATGTGCTTCTGGAAGAATGGTCAAACATTCCCATAGACACATTCCTAAACCTTGTGGACAGTCTTCCCAGAAGAGTTGAAGCTGTTATAGCTGCAAAGGGTGGGCAAACTCAATATTGAACCCTACGGACTGGGGTATGCTATTAAAGTTCATGTGCATATAAAGGCAGGCGTCCCAATACTTTAATATAGTGTATGTCCCATTGTTTAAGAGTCTGTCACTGTCATTGTGACAGGTTTCTAAACTGGCAGTAGTAAGAACTACCTGAATTTGGCATACGTGTTGATAATGTTAGCACAACTGGTGCAAACGCTTTCCTGAATTAGGCTGGTAGTTTAAATGAAACCACAGCCAGAAAAGTGTTGCTAATGCTTTGAGTTCCCCTGATTTATTAAACTTGGAATTCATTATTGTGATCATGTTTTCTTCTAGAGTTTACGGTTTCCATATGTATCCTTTTGTAGTACTACTAATGCTCTTTACATGCTATGTATAAATTTGTTTGCAAGATCAGCCTTTCAAACAGGGTGCCTTTGGGTTTCTTTAGGGGTACCTTGGCAAAATGCCTAAAAATTGATCAAAAATTGTACACAAACCAGTGGGTGGATCAAGCTTGCTTTTTAGTTACTAAAAGGCACGGGTTTTTATTGTGCATCATTACAACCTTCTAGCTGCCGGCATCCTAACGATCAAAGATGTCATTGGTAAATAAGGAGGTCGCCGGGCACCTGCACAGCATCCATTTGCCTTTCCTCTACCCTTCTCCATCAGCACTGGGATCACATTAGCTGAGTGAGGGAGATAGAATGACGGAGAAGAGAAACATTGGAATACTACTCAGTACCAGTGTGCAAAGGTGTGTTTGCTTTGGAAGAATAAATCACCTCTAATGTTGGGTGTACTTCTTGTGCAGATGTTTACAGCCTTATGTAAAATTATTACTTTAGCTTTTTACATTTTAGAATGGTGTGCCTCGTGATGTGCATAATTTGAAAACGTGCCTTGACTAAAAAAAGGTTGAGAAACACTGTGCTAGATGTTAACTGGCAAATGTGATGTCTACTATAAAAACAAATGAATGCTATTCAGAGCTCTGTGGTTATTTTGACAGTTATACCTATATGATGTTTCAAAATGAAAATTTCACCTATGATTTGATCATATTCTGAGACAGTATATGGTAAACCATGTCCCCTTAGGTTTCGGAAATGTACGACTTCCCTGCTGCAACGTTGCTGTTTTTCACTGACCTTCTCTCAATAAATAGGACAATTTTTTTGCAGAATATGAACTGAAGTAGGAGGGGATTAGTGGCTCTTTATTTGTCTAAATATGTGACATGAACGAGTATTTACCACAATGATTATTTTCCCTTAAATCCTTTATTTGTTTACTACTCCTCCTCATTAAATTGCTGTACAAATGGTTAGAGATCATTACACTTTTACAGAAAACCTTTTTTTTCCCCATTTCAAACAATCTAAGCATGCAGATATTTTGTTGCATTTCTATATTGTTTTTATTATGCATTATAGTGATCTTCTGATTTGTACTAACAATAAGACTTAATAAAATATGTCCTTATCCTTTGAATACTACAGAAAACTACAAAATCACTACAAAAGGCTGAAGTGATTACTGTGAAATGACCTGCAGTGCTTTCTCGGTAATCTCCAAAATAAAGCATTGACCGGTTATGAACTATGATGTGATATACACACTGCTGACAGTTCAATCACAGCACAGCAACAATACCGAATTCTTTATATTTAAAGTGCTGATACTGTTTTCCTTCCAAATGACAGCACTGACAGATGGGCTAGAAGCTTCATAGAAATCTGAACAAGGCGATAGAGGAAAGGACTGCTGGAAGCTCTCCTCCATGCAGCCTGCTGAACATGATGAATAGACTGTGATTATATGTGACAGGTATTAATATGACCATTCATTTACCAGAGAACACCTGCAGTACACTTTAATAAATGGTAGAGGATGAAGAGATTATATGACAGCAAGGGGAAGTGAGTCCTACTCTAGGTCTTCGTTACAGGCATATTAAAGGTGAAAGGTTATGTATCTTAAACTGACATAAAACAAATAATGTAATAAAATATTTGCCTTTAGTTGGTGCTCCATTGGTAATTAATTTCCTCAGTAACAGAACACAAGCAAAAGGGTATTGTTTTTATAGAGAGTTGATTCACTAACTGTGCTGAAGCTTATAACTTGTTACAGTTAATCATGCATCATAGTTGTGTTTCAGTCAGTGGTTTAAGGTACTTAAATAATCATGAAAGCACATGCTGCAGTATAAATGCAGTTGGTGATACCCCGGGAAAATGCATGAAACAGATCAACAGATTTTACTGCTCAAACATTTCAGAAAAAAAAAGAAATGAAATGCATAAAAGAAGGAATATAATATGAAAATCCATTTTCCTATAAAATAGCTCCTGTCTGCTGTCCAGTGGGTTGATCCTTTTTGGCCTTCTCTTATAACGAACATTGCTTTTTTCTTCCTGGATGGATTACCACATTTTTCACTCCATAAGACGTACCTGACCATAAGACACACCTAGGTTTTAGAGGAGAAAAGCAAGAAAAAAAATATTCTGAACCAAATGGTGCACTAAAATATGTACCAGTGCCCATGAAATGCAGCCTGACCAGTGCCAATTAAATGCAGCCTTACCAGTCTCATGAAATGCAGCCTGACCTGTGCCATTGAAATGCAGCCTAACCAGTGCCATAAAATTCAGCCTTACCAGTGCCATAAAATGCAGCCTGACCGGTGCCATCAAATGTGGCCTGACCTGTGCCATGAAATGCAGCCTGACCAGTGCCAATAAATGCATCCTGACCAGTGCCATAAAATGCAACCTGACCTGTGCCATAAAATGCAGCCTTGTCCCAAGAAATGAAGCCTGACCACCTCGCACAGACTGGCATTTCCATGCGAGGATGTCATCACATCTGATCCTCCTGTCACTCAGACAGAAGACAGAGCAGCCCGAGCAGCAGCCACAGTCGTACTCCATTCGGCCGCTCGGGCTGCTATATCTTCGGTCTGTGGCTGAGTGACAGGCCCAGGCTGGAGATATGGGGCACTCGCGGGAGACCTGGGATGTCTCTCCTTCTCTTTTGTCTGCAGTTATGTAACACGGCGGCCGCGGTGGGGGCGGGTGGGGGGGGGGGGCGCTTTACCTGGTCAGTATTCGCTCCATAAGATGCAGAGACATTTCCCCCCATTTTTTGGGGTGGAAAAAGCGTGTCTTATGAGCAAGAAATGTGGTATTTGCAACATTTCTTTTGCTTATTGATGGTGCAGCTGGTGTAAAGAACTACTTATCTTGGATAACCTATTGACCCCTTCACGCCCATCATATGCAAATATGCGGCCCCACTGGACTGTGCTTTTTTCCATGGGGCCACATATTTGCATATCTCCCTTTGTGCTGAGAGTGTGCCACATGGTGTGCTCCCAGCACAGAGACCGGGGTCTCAGCAAGAGCCCCAGGCCCATACTGACGATCGGGACTCAGAACTCCCGATTCTGGGTCACCTGATCGCTGTCATAGCCTCTTGATTGGCTATCAGTGTTCAGTCACTGTGAAGCCTGCCCCCCGTGTTTTCTTTCTCTGTTAATGGAGGAGAGAGATACTTAGTAAAAAAGTTTATGTAAAAAAAAATAATAATAATTAAAAAAAAATAAATACAAAAATACCTACATCACAGTTTGATCTAGGTCAGTGCCAGGATTTCTGTTTGGGTCAAGATCAGGTCAGTATTTTTTTTTTTTGACAGGATTTTTTTTTAAATTAGTATCAGTGTGTTTGAGTTAGGAAACAAAAAAAGCAAAATCGTTTTTGGGCTGTATTACGGGTACAAACAACAATTAACATATACATATGTGGTATCGCTGCGATCATCAGGAGTAGGAGGATTTAATTTGGGTTGTTCTTTGGTGAAATGTTAAGGTGGTAACAAGAAATAAACAGCTAAATTTAAATAAAATTATTTTTTTTTACTATTTGGGGCCAGTTTCCTTTAACAATTGTAAAAAAACAGGAGATATCCATTACCATTTACCACCAAATAAAAGCCCAATTTGTCCTGAAAAAAAAAAACACGGTGTAATCCACCTGAATGCACAAGGTAGCTGTGATGATATGTACATTTTTACCAGCACATGTCAATGTTGCTAAATTCTGCTTAGGCATTTAGATTTGTTGTACCCTTAGGCAGAAAGGGGTTAATAAATAGGTAAATAAAAATGGTATAGTTGTATTAGCTAATCAGACAAACCCAGCACCAAGTATTAAATTTTCTAAAATGTCACTTTATTTCAAACTTGACATGAGATAACAGGCCACTGCAACATGTTTCAGAGCCTGTGTCCATTTTTGAGCAGTAGAGCACTAGAAAAATGCATAGGTGCTTATGAGTCTTGCAGTTAATTCGTTTTCACTCCTAAAAAATGGGACATGAAATATCAGATACAAATTACTGCCTAAACTGCATTGCAGCTGTCATTGTGGCCAAACCTGGTTACAGATTACTATCGCATAGCCAAACATATACTGTAAGTCAATACATGCAATTGATTTTGTAACAGTTACTAAAATGTATACAGTTAAGCTATAAAGGGCACACAAATATAAGACTGATCACAGGATCGTGTTTTTTTCTGCTCTGATCTCATTCTATTTAACAGAGAAACAGCAAATTGTCTTTGTTGAAGGCATGATTTGTAATGTGTATATAGAGTTCTCACACACACAAAACTTGATTTAGTCACACACAAATCTTTGTTTGCTGGCTGGGGGTAGGCTGGCTGGGGGGATTCTGCAGGGTAAAGAACCTTAAGGCTTTAGAACCACTTTAAACTGCTACAGCATGGTCAAGTTCCAGCTCCAATATGTGGGCTTATTGTAAATTGGATGGTTGGCAGGAAGCTTGTGTTGACACAGAATTTCAACCAAATGAAATCTGGCTGGATACAACCACCTGAAATGGCCCCAAACTATTTTTAGATCACAGAATCAAGTGGATCTATCTAGGGACCACCACCAGATGGACTTGTTGGAATTTTCCCTGCCAAATAATGGACAGCCAGTTAAAACTGTTGTCACACATGGTCTTTCCTGGCACAAGATGGTGTGGACTGTGGAGTTAGTCACTTTTTGGCCTGTCCCTGAAGAGCTGACATAATCTCTGCCCCAGTGTGGCTCCTGTCCCCCAGGCATTCCAGCTCCCATTGTCAGAAACCATGAATCAGGCCGAGACAGAAGTGCAGTTAAAAATCACACTTGTTTAATAATAATAATAGTAAAAGGTAAACAGTGCAACATAGTCAATCCATAGCCAGAGTTTGGTAACCGAAATGGATAGTCAGTCAAGCCAGGATGTCAGGGAGCCAGAGATCAGTGTACTTCAGAACAGGCCAGAAAATCAGGAAACCGGATAATCAGCATAGTGGAACAGCAAGCAGGATCAGGAACCAGAAGGGACTTCAGCCAAACAAGTCTTCAACAGGTACACAGAAAAGAGACTCTGGATGTGTTGACCAAGGCGAAGGCAGAAAGGGACAGAACTGAACAGCTTAAGTAACCAGCAGGACTGAAGAACAGAATATCATCATCAGGTGAGTCACTGTGGAAAAGAATGGAGCTGGCAATTAACCGACATTGGACATTGTTGATAAATTCCTGGAAAACTGCCAGAGTGTTGCAAAGGCCAAATGGCATTACGAGGTACTCATAATGGCCTGTTCTGGTATTAAATGCAGTTTTCCATTCGTCGCCCTCCTTGATCCTCACTAGATTGTATGCTCCTCTCAAATCCAGCTTCATAAAAGCCGTTGCTCCCTTGAAGCGGTCAAATAACTCCGTAATCAACGGAATTGGATAAGCTTTCCTAATTGTGAAACAATTGAGACCCCTATAATCAATACAAGGTCTCAGTTCACCACTCTTCTTCTTCACAAAGAAGAAACCAGCACCAGCAGGTGATGAGGACTTGCGGATGAATCCTCAAGAAAGTGCGTCTGCAACATACTCCTCCATGGCCTTATCCTCCAAGACCGACAAGGGGTAAGCCCAGCCACGAGGGGGTATGGCACCAGCTTGAGGTCAATTGTGCAATCATATGACCGGCGTGGAGGCAAACTACCAGCTTTACCTTTGTCAAAGACATCGCTAAAATCACGGTACTTCCCTGACAGGGACGAGAGTGAAGAGGTGCATAGTATCTTAGCCACCTTCTGGAAACATGTCTTGCTGCATTATGGCGGCCAGGAGAGAACCTCAGCACAAAGCCAATCAAAAGAGGGGTTGTGTCTCTGTAACCAAGGATAACCAATAACCAGTGGAAACTTAAGTGAGGAAATAACTTGGAATTGGATTATCTCATGGTGAAGAGCCCCTACGGCCATGGACAACGGAACAGTCTCATGAGTCACATGGGCAGGCTGTAAAGGTCTCCCGTCAAGAGCCTCAATGGCAAGTGGAAAAGCACGAAGCTGCAGCTGAATCGAATACTTAGATATAAAGGCAGCATCAATGAACAGGCCTGCAGCCGATTAGAGCCTGTATCTCGATGGATGACTCAGACCAAGAAAGGGCAACCTTTTTTCTGACCAGGAGCTTATCCTTCTGGATAACTGGGGACAAAACAATTCTACCTAAGGTCTAAGGACCTCAAGGTTCGGGCGTTCCCTGGACGGGTAGGACAAGACTTCAAAAAGTGACCTGCCTGGCCACAATAAAGGCACAATCTCTCCCTCCTCCTAAAGGTTCTCTCATCCTCAGAGAGACGTGTGAAGCCCAAGTGCATGGGTTCATTTTCACTGACCGACTCGGTACCAGGAGGAATGGAAGGTGAGGGAGGCAAGGGTGGGACTGTAAAGCTCGGAGACAAATGTACAGGAGGCTTCCGCAAGCGCTCCTTAAGAGAGTTTTCCTCTGAGTCTGGAGTCAATGAGGATGGCAAACGTGATTAACTTCTCCAGCTCAGTGGGTAATCCTTGAGCTGCTATCTCATCTTTAATGGTATCCGAGAGACCATGAGAAAAAGCAGCCACAAGAGCCTCATTGTTCCACGCAATCTCTGCTGCCACAGTACAGAATTCAATGGCGTAATTGGCAACAGTTCTCGTACTCTGATGGACAAGAGACACTTGGCAGCAGAAGCGGAGCGTGCGGGAATGTCAAATACCCTTTTAAAGGAAGCCACAAACTCTGGGTAACTCAGGATAACAGGTTTTTGCATTTCCCATAGAGGGTTTGCCCAGGCCAAGGCTCTCTCAGAAAGCAAAGATATCACAAAACCTACTTTGCTTCTGTCTGTGGGAAACGCCTGGGGCAGCATCTCGAAGTATATCTCAACCTGATTGAGAAACCCTCTGCATTGAACTGGATTGCCCCCAAATCGTTGGGGAATCAGAGCAGAACCAGACATACCCTCTTATAGAGGTAATACTCAAGGCGGGTGCCTGCACAGAGACAGGAGCAGCAGCAGGGACGGCCTGCAACACAGGTTGTACCGGAGCAGCCACAGTGGGAGATTCCAGGTGAGCCGTGCTATTTAGGAGCATCTATAATGCTAAGGCAAACTGATCCATATGGTGATCCTGCTCATCCAACCTGGAAAAAATATTACCAGTGGATTGACTGCATCTTCTGAATTCATGGTCTTCGCCTACTGTTAGAAACCATGAATCGGACCAAAACAGAAGTGCAGTTAAAAATCACACTTGTTTAATAATAATAATAATAGTAGTAATAGGTAAACGGAGCAATGTAGTCAAATCATAGTCAGAGTTCGGTAACCGGATCAGCGTACTTCAGGACAGGCCAGGAAATCAGGAAACTGGAGAATCAGAGTAGTGGAACAGCAAGCAGGATCAGGAACCAGAAGGGACTTCAGCCAAGCAAGTCTTCAACAGGTACACAGGAGAGAGTCTCTAGATGTGTTGACCAAGTGGAAGGCACTGAACTGAGCAGCTTAAGTAACCAGCATGACTGACGAACAGGATATCATCATCAGGTGAGTCACTGTGGAAAAGATTGGAGTTGGAAATTAACCAACAGCTGAGCGGCCTGCTCTGAGAAGGAAGGGCTGAGCCGAGCCATGACATTCAGCTGCAAAATAGCATGACAGTATTTTACCTGGGGTGTTGCATAGGCGTTTGGTCACTTGAGAGAGACCGGTGGTTCTGACAATTTATCAAGCCATTGAGTAGGCATAGGTATGACTGAGCTGTCACCATCAACAAGTTGCACAACACCAGCTCCAATGGTGTGCACTGTCCTGCATCCTTGCCCATGTTTGCTGGACCTGCGGTCTGTGGTCATGTAAAGCCTGATACTGACCGTATGCTCCAGTGGCATGGAAACATTAGCTGGCAGACATTGCTTTCTATGCATTAAAATGGTGGCTGAATCCCTGCCATTGTTGTGCTCCACAGGGCACAAAATCACAGAAGGCAACAGACTGTAAAGCCAAGCATTTTGCTCATTGGAGACACTGAGCATAAGGCAAAATTCTTCGTTTCCTATGTTCTAGCAAAAGAGGAAGATACACCAGCCTGGTCAAGAAAGCATATATAGATAAGAAAAATGTAGCGCATAAAATGTGCAAAAAGAGTTAAGGTCAATATAATGACTGACAAATAAATGTCAATAAACAATTCAAACGTTGATATTAAACTTAAAAGTCTCTAAAGGAAGAAAAAGGAATTCCAGTGGATGGAATGGAACAACGTGGGATATCCCCCAAGGATGGGTGTACGGATGTAAGCAGACAAGTAATCCAAACGGACGTAACATCAGGTCTTCCCCAGCACTGTATCTCGTGACTGCATACAATATGGTAAGGATGGTGTGTACAAAACTCTTACCAGAGATGGTGGACTCACTTGTCAGCGACAGAGAGTCATACGAGCAGGTTGCCTCTATGGGCCTGAAGCGCGGACATCACAGCTCTGCGAACCTTCTGGGTCAAACTCTGTGTGGATGGTAGGTCCTCCCAAAGGATGGCCAGGTTACGAGTCAGAGGGAATGGTGCCTCACTTGAAAACTTGGGGTGAAGACAGGTTGGGTCTCTCAAAGGGTATGTGGAGAAAAAACAAACAGGCTCCACATGGCGTAGATAAAAAAGGTAGGATTTTTATTGCTAAAAAGCCAAACAATGGTAAAATGTGATCACAGGATAAAAACAAAGTGTGGGCAACAAGAAGGATGCTGAAAGCGCCCGACGCGTTTCGATCGATAGATCGTCTACTGGGGCATACAGCATCCCCTCCAAGTTGCCTTATATTTATGAAAAAACATTCAGAAAAGAAAAAAAGTATGTGTTAGCAAACAGGTTTCCCCATTGGATGAATGGGGTCACATGATCGCACATGACTGGACTTGCAGGTGTATAACATCATTAGTGTGCCTTGATGGTATGCTTAACCTATTGGGTACCAGACAGAGGGCTAATAATAAAATAGCTATTACACTCTATAGCCTCTGTCGCTTTAATGTTGATAAACGAAGAAACTGGACCTTCAGGTTTGGTACTAACTTTGCTGACACTTTAGAACTAGTGTCAGAGTTGCAGGAGATCTGCTCCAATCAAAGGCTGAATAATTGGAGACAGACGGAACCAGTATCCAATCGCCACAGGGGCATGACGCTGCCGTCGGCACCGCCCAACCTCTGCATGACGAAAATACGGAAATGACGTCAGGGCGCAAGGCCCGCCCGACGTCTGTCCGTTATCACATGACCTTAGTCTCGGGGGGTTAGAGAGAAGAGGAAGGAGGAGGAGTGTACGTGGGACCGGACGTACTCGGCGTCGGTTCACACGCTCACCCCCCGTGTCCCCGGAAGTGTCATTCCTCACAGGCAGGGACCGGAAGTTCCCCCTTGAAGGATAGGAAACTGGTGATCACTGTCCGAGGAGTGGAGATTCTTAGCAATGACAATAACATGTGAACCAGAACAAAGTGTATGACAAGGAGCCGGACACAGAAGGGAATAATGTCCAAATTCAACCATGTGCGGCTCCCTTACTGGGATTCCAAATTTAAAATAACGGGACCACAGAAAACATAGTCAGGTGAAGGAGTGTCATGTCTAAGGTGACAGGGACCCTTAAAAGGGATAAAAAATTGATCTCTGTATGGTGAGGTGACATATGAAGGTGAATCCAAAAACAGTGTAGTGAATATAAAGGGGTAAACGTGGCTAGACGTGCAGTGTGAAGGATGCTGTTACCGCTGGATGAACCCCAAACATGGGGAAAATGCAGCTCGCCCCACATTCTCAATGTGAGCGTGTCTCCCCAAAGATAACAGCGCCCCCAGCTTTGCTCACTGAAAGACAGACAACGCTCACAGAACGTCCCAAAGACAATACTACATTTGATGCGAAGTTCTCCTTTTTTACCACTCATTCCATTCAATCCAATCAGATTAGGGGCATCATTCAAAAACATTGGGGAATATTACAAAATGATAGACTACTAGGGCCCGTTTTACCCAACCGGGCCCCGGTGGTCTTTAGAGGAGCGAGGTCTATTCAGGGACATATCGCTCCTAACATAATAGACCCCCCCAAGAAGGTGTCCTTCTTTCAAGAATGTAAGGGTTATTACCCCTGTCGTAAATGTCGGGTCTGCCTCTACAATATAGGGGGAAGACGTAAGAGCCTCACATTCAAGTCTACGGTTACCTCCCATATTTATCATATGAAGCACTTCACCACGTGCTCTTCACAATTTATTGTTTATTTAATTACCTGCCCCTGCCACAAGCAGTATGTGGGTCGCACGATCAGAACTTTTTCTGTTCGTGTCAACGAACACGTGACCGCAATCAAAAAGGGCAGGGACAAGCACACCGTACCACGTCATTACTTGGAACACCACGGTAAGGACCCCACGGGTACCTTGTTCCAAGTTATTGACAGGTTCATACCACATTGGAGAGGCGAGTCACGCCTGCGAGGAGTTTCACGCCTCGAGACGTATTGGATACACGAGTTGAGGTCCTTCTTTCCGTTTGGGTTGAACGTCGAGTGGGACCTCAACTCGTTTATCAATTCATCCTAGCTTTTTCCACATTTCACCCATCTGGTATATTAATATATCCTTCTTATGATGCCTTTAAATATTTTTTGATATTTTCCGTTTTTCTTCTACCTCCCACATGGGGGCGCTGTTATCTTTGGGGAGACACGCTCACATTGAGAATGTGGGGCGAGCTGCATTTTCCCCATGTTTGGGGTTCATCCAGCGGTAACAGCATCCTTCACACTGCACGTCTAGCCACGTTTACCCCTTTATATTCACTACACTGTTTTTGGATTCACCTTCATATGTCACCTCACCATACAGAGATCAATTTTTTATCCCTTTTAAGGGTCCCTGTCACCTTAGACATGACACTCCTTCACCTGACTATGTTTTCTGTGGTCCCGTTATTTTAAATTTGGAATCCCAGTAAGGGAGCCGCACATGGTTGAATTTGGACATTATTCCCTTCTGTGTCCGGCTCCTTGTCATACACTTTGTTCTGGTTCACATGTTATTGTCATTGCTAAGAATCTCCACTCCTCGGACAGTGATCACCAGTTTCCTATCCTTCAAGGGGGAACTTCCGGTCCCTGCCTGTGAGGAATGACACTTCCGGGGACACGGGGGGTGAGCGTGTGAACCGACGCCGAGTACGTCCGGTCCCACGTACACTCCTCCTCCTTCCTCTTCTCTCTAACCCCCCGAGACTAAGGTCATGTGATAACGGACAGACGTCGGGCGGGCCTTGCGCCCTGACGTCATTTCCGTATTTTCGTCATGCAGAGGTTGGGCGGTGCCGACGGCAGCGTCATGCCCCTGTGGCGATTGGATACTGGTTCCGTCTGTCTCCAATTATTCAGCCTTTGATTGGAGCAGATCTCCTGCAACTCTGACACTAGTTCTAAAGTGTCAGCAAAGTTAGTACCAAACCTGAAGGTCCAGTTTCTTCGTTTATCAACATTAAAGCGACAGAGGCTATAGAGTGTAATAGCTATTTTATTATTAGCCCTCTGTCTGGTACCCAATAGGTTAAGCATACCATCAAGGCACACTAATGATGTTATACACCTGCAAGTCCAGTCATGTGCGATCATGTGACCCCATTCATCCAATGGGGAAACCTGTTTGCTAACACATACTTTTTTTCTTTTCTGAATGTTTTTTCATAAATATAAGGCAACTTGGAGGGGATGCTGTATGCCCCAGTAGACGATCTATCGATCGAAACGCGTCGGGCGCTTTCAGCATCCTTCTTGTTGCCCACACTTTGTTTTTATCCTGTGATCACATTTTACCATTGTTTGGCTTTTTAGCAATAAAAATCCTACCTTTTTTATCTACGCCATGTGGAGCCTGTTTGTTTTTTCTCCACATACCCTTTGAGAGACCCAACCTGTCTTCACCCCAAGTTTTCAAGTGAGGCACCATTCCCTCTGACTCGTAACCTGGCCATCCTTTGGGAGGACCTACCATCCACACAGAGTTTGACCCAGAAGGTTCGCAGAGCTGTGATGTCCGCGCTTCAGGCCCATAGAGGCAACCTGCTCGTATGACTCTCTGTCGCTGACAAGTGAGTCCACCATCTCTGGTAAGAGTTTTGTACACACCATCCTTACCATATTGTATGCAGTCACGAGATACAGTGCTGGGGAAGACCTGATGTTACGTCCGTTTGGATTACTTGTCTGCTTACATCCGTACACCCATCCTTGGGGGATATCCCACGTTGTTCCATTCCATCCACTGGAATTCCTTTTTCTTCCTTTAGAGACTTTTAAGTTTAATATCAACGTTTGAATTGTTTATTGACATTTATTTGTCAGTCATTATATTGACCTTAACTCTTTTTGCACATTTTATGCGCTACATTTTTCTTATCTATATATGCTTTATGGTTTTTGTCACCCTGTATGTAGCTGCTTTGCACTTTTGTGTGGATTGAGCGCAGTGTACACCCTCTATATTTCTGGTCAAGAAAGCAGCTGGGAATAACGAGGTGGGGTAAGGAAACTTAGGGCACCTTTACACTCAAGGCGCAAGGGCGTTGGCGGTAAAATGCTGCTAGTTTTAGCAGCACTTTATCGGCGTTTCAGCCGCTAGTGGGGTGCTTTTAACCCCCGCTAGCGGCTGAATAAAGGGTTAAAAGTGCCCACAAAGTGTCGCTGCCCATTGATTTCAATGGGCAGGGGAGCTTTAGGAGCGGTGTATGCACCGCTCTTAAAGCGCCTCAAAGATGCTGCTTGCAGGAATTTTTTTAACGTCCCGCAAATGCACCAGTGTGAAAGCCCGAGGGTGACAGGAGAGGTGCTTTGTAGGCGCTATTTTTAGAGCTATAGCGCCTCAGTGTGAAAGTAGCCTTGCATAGAGGTTGAAGTTTACCCTTAAATTTGTGTGGCCCCAAGTTGACCCTCTTTGCTTGCTGTGCCCTAAGGTAAGCCCTTTAAACCTCTTGTAAGTCATAGAATACATCCCTATCACTTGAGGTTGCAGATATTGCAGCAGAGGCAGATGGAGATTCTTGTGTAGTGGGGGGAGAGATGGGAAGGAGGATGCCTGCAAGCCTTTTGCTGTCAACTGATATTCATACTGCTCCCACCCAGCTTTGTGACAAACAGTTATGTATTTCCCCATGTATGTTGTACCAAATGACTTAGATGTAGATTTACCATGCTTAATATGCTAAAGACCGAGGCTGAAAACCATTATGTGCTGTCTGCAGAAGATGCGTGAAAAAGGCACAAACTTCTGAGCTCTGCATAGCAGGCCTGGTATTACCAGTAGCCTGCAACTGTGGAGCAGTGCTATACAGTGAAATAGATGGCTGATAGACAAATACGGATAATTTTGTTCTGAATAGAAATTCAGATGTAATTAAAATTTAGGTGTGAGGTCTCCCTTAAAATCCATACCAACCCAACCTGAATGGCCTGGTATGGATTGAGTAAGAAGTAACTTGGGTATCTGACGCTCCAAGAGGTAATGCCCTTTAATTTAGGATAATGTACATTTGGTTGGACAGACCTAAAGGTGTAACAAAGTTTAACCAAGGAAAAAGGCGTGGTTTAAAAAGAGGCAGCCATCCTCAGAGTGTGTCTAGCAACTCTGTAAAATAGGTAAAAGGAACAGGGGGGGGGGGCACCACTTTAAGTGTAGTATTAAAATGGAAACATTTATTGCACAAGATTAAGAACACTTACAAGATATACCATATTTATCGGTGTATAACACGCACAGGCCTATAACACGCACATTCAGTTTAAGAAGGAAGTTTCAGGAAAAAAAAAAACTTTAATTTTAAATAAGGAACTTTGGGTCAGTGTCCATCTGCAGCCTCACCATTGCCATCAATGCAGCCTGATCAATGCCCATCTGCAGCCTCACAAGTGCCATCAATGCAGCCTCATCAGTCCACATCAATGCAGCAGCCTTGCCATTGCCATCAATGCAGCAACTTCACCATTGCCATCAATGCAGCAGCCTCACCATTGCCATTAATGCAGCAGCCTCACCATTGCCATCAATGCAGCAGCCTCACCATTGCCATCAATGCAGCAGCAACACCATTGCCTTCACTGCAGCAGCAACACCATTGCCTTCAATGCAGCAGCATCACCATTGCCATCAATGCAGCAGCCTCACCATTGCCATCACTGCAGCCTGATCGATGCCCTTCTGCAGGGAGACAGGGAGCGGGGCGGGACGAGCGCCGACAGATTACATACAGTGAGAATCTCCTATGATAGACAGAACAGTGGTCCAATGGTGGCCCAGGAGAGGGGGATTCCTATTACAGAGGCCGCCAAGTAAACAAGAGATTCTCACTGTATGTAATCTGCTCATCCCGCCCCCCTCCCTGCCCCCTCCGAGGCAGCTAAAATTGAAGTATTGGCGTATAACACGCACACGCTATTTGCACCCGATTTTCATGGTGAAAAAGTGAGTGTTATACGCCAATAAATACAGTAAGTGGAAGTCATGCTCATCATAAATATGAAGTCTTGGCAGTTCTGATGTGACCCACAGGCTCCACACATGATCCTGTTGCTGGGAAAGAGTCTGGTTGGTGTTGTGCTGAATGGCTGTGCTTCAGAGGAACCAGGAAGTGGTCAGCTCCATGCTGACCAGCTTGAACCGTGGAAGCGGAAATTATGTCACCAGCACAGGGCAGGAGGAAGGGATCAGGACTGTCTGTGTGTATGAGAGGCTACGAGCTCGGAGCTCACAGCTCCTTCTAATGGCCTGTTGTTCTCTGGAGGAGAGTATCATTAAATGCACTTTCATGAGCATGACTCGTCCACGGCCGTAGAACTACAACGGTCAGCGGACCCAAAACAATGGGATGAAGGAATTAAAAAACTTTAATGGTAAAATATGGGGCTTACAAAGGTCTAACTACATAATGTATAAAGGTTAGCAACTAATGATCTAGATATCAGAATTAAAAGAAAAAATATATAAAAATATATATATATTCCTGATAAATAATGTATAATATTATGGAATTGATGTTGTACAGAATTCATATATGTATAAAAAACAGATGTCATAATAGGTATAAACTGCATAACTCCACATATTCAGATACATACCAACATATATGATGTTGCATATGAGAGATGATTACTTACAATTCCACCACCCCCAACCGCAGACTAAGAACCCAACGATATCCAAATTGAAGATGATGACCGTGTGGGTCCACTGTAAGAAATGAAACAATATTAAAGAAGCTGGTCTCTATGTGCATGTATTATAACATAGTATGTATCTCAATCTCTTCATTGAGCCCCCCTGGCGAAAGAGTACTTAAAGAGTATATCCAGAAGGTCTCCTGCTGGCATAACTGTTGAAAAAGCTCTGCAGCAGGAAGATCTCTGGAGATGGCCTCAATCACCCAAACTTGTAGACCCACAGTGGATGTTTAATGTTCTGTCAGAAAGTGTCTAGGGACACTGTATTTGTTACATCCCTGCTCAATGAATCGTCTATGCTTACCAAATCCTTGGCGTAAGGGATGAATGGTCCTCCCTACATACAGGAGACCACAAGGGCATGTCAGGCAGTATATGACGTACTCACTGGAGCATTTATGGAACTCTTTGATGGCATATGTCTTTCCTTTTGTTGTGAAAGTTTTTTGCCCATGATAAACAAATTTACACATGAGGCATAATTTTTTCTGGCATTGTAACATGCCTACAAATACGTGCAAAAAGGGGGCACTCATTTAATGCATTGCAAATAAAATGTGTAAATAAAATTAAAACAATGTGCAATACCTAAATCACACACTTAGATAACTAAGCAAAACATTCCTAATAAAACCCTTTTATTAAGGGACTAGGCAATAATAGATAGCAAAATGTAAAAAACAACAGTCCCAATGATTTGTGATTTTTCAAACAAAACAGATAAAGCAAGTATTTCTAGATTCGTGCTTGATAGTGGATACTCCTTCACCATATCATTAGCAGATCACCCAACGTGAGCAGATGTAAAGGCTGCTTACCAGATGTATTTGACTTCTTTAATTAAAAAGAAAGTCAAGTAACGCTTTGGCAGGATAATGCCTGCTCGCATATGGATACAGCTGGAGATGTGCAGGAAGCCTCTTCCTCAGAGTTTTGGGGCAGGATATGCAAAGATAATCAAGAAACTTCCTATAGCATAATACTGTTTATTAAAACATAAAACTAAAAACAAAATGCAAGCCAAATGACTTCTTACATTAAAATGTGCCTACCCGGCACTAGGGCTGCTGGCTTGTCTCATACGAAAAGGCTGGATGAGGTGGACCTGTACCGCGAATCGCGTCTGCCTCTCGGAACGGCGTGCGTTCCACCATCCACAGCCGACAACCAGAGACCTATAGGATAGGTGATGGGGTTTGTAACCCAGGTAGTCCGTTGTTATATATCTGGCTACCCACTGTTGGTGGGCAAGAAAAAAAAAAAGGGGGGGGGGGAATGGGATAGGAGTGATAAATTTTTTGTATGTCTCGGGTGGAGTCTAACTAGTCTCCCTCCGGTGGAGATTCAAGTATTTGAGTGGGGAATGTCAGTGCCTGTGGAGTTTCTATAATGCCGCCAACAGGCCCAGGTGTTTTGAAATTTAGTGGGAGTTTCTTTTGCTTGGTGGATAAGTCTCTCCATGTCGGCCATTTTCTCTACACGGCGGAGCCATTCAGAGACTGTAGGTGGGTCTGTGCTTTTCCAATGCACCAGTATACATTGGGTGTAGGATGAGGGATTTTTTGTACGTCTTCATGGGAAGAGAGGTGTGGTGAAGCAAGTATTGTGCTGGGGTGAAGTCTGGATTGTATGTTGTGATTTGCGAGATCAAGCGATGAATTTACTTTATCATACTATTAGCATGTTTTTTTATTTGTGCATTTGACATTAGAACCCCTTATTCCTAACTCTTATTATAATTACAAATGCTTTTTTCAACTATTCATTAGCCTCATGTGTCTTGTAAAATATGCCAATTTTCGTATTTATATCTGGTAAATGGGTGCAATGTAAACTGGCACTGCGGCTGCGCATGTGTCCGTTTGTATCTGGCAATCTAAAGCCAGCGCTATAAATAATGTGACGTCCAGTGACCAGGTACGCCTCCTGAAGACGTAATCACGAAATGTACGTCGAGGCGGTACATGGTCACGTTACACCTTACCACACTTCCGGGTCTCTGGTTGTCGGCTGTGGATGGTGGAACGCATGCCGTTCTGAGAGGCAGGGGCGGTTCGCGGTACAGGTCCAGCTCATCCAGCCTTTTCATATGAGACAAGCCAGCAGCCCCAGTGTTGTAATGTAAGGAGCCATTTGGCTTTGTTGTTTTTAGTTTTATGTTTTAATAAACAGTATTATGCTATGGGAAGTTTCTTGATTATCTTTGCATATTCTGCCCCAAAACTCTGATGAAGAGGCTTCCTGCACATCTCCAGCTGTATCCATATGCGAGCAGGCATTATCCTGCCAAGGCATTACTTGACTTTCTTTTTAACTAAAGAAGTCAAATACATCTGGTAATGGTAAGCAGCCTTTACATCTGCTCACGTTGGGTGATCTGCTGATGATATGGTGAAGGAGCATCCACTACCATGCACGAATCTAGAAATACTTGCTTTATCCGTTTTGTTTGAAAAATCACAAATCATTGGGACTGTTGTTTTTTAGGTTTTGCTATCTATTATTGCCTAGTCCCTTAATATAAGGGTTTTATTAGGAATGTTTTGCTTAGTTATCTAATGCCGCGTACACACGAGCGGACTTTACGGCAGACTTTGCCTGGCAGACGGGATTTTGTCGGACAATTCGATCGTGTGTGGGCTCCAGCGGACTTTGTTTGCTCAAAAGTTGGACGGACTTAGATTTGAAACATGTTTTAAATCTATCCGTCGAACTCGAGTCCGGTCGAAAAGTCCACTCGTCTGTATGCTAGTTCGATGGACAAAAAGCCACGCTAGGGCAGCTATTGGCTACTGGCTATGAACTTCCTTGTTTTAGTCTGGTCGTACATCATCACGTACGGATTCAACGGACTTTGGTGGATTGTGTGTAGGCAAGTCCGTTCATTCGGAAAGTCCTTCATAAAGTCCGGCGTAAAGTCCGCCGAGCAAAGTCTGCCGTACGTGTGTACGCGGCATTAGTGTGTGATTTAGGTATTGCACATTGTTTTCATTTTATTTACACATTTTATTTGCAATGCACCAAATGAGTGCCCCCTTTTTGCACGTATTTTTAATCTAGGAGTGGTTTTTCACTTTTTAGGGGAGCAGCCTAATATTTTTATTCACTTTTTTTGCTTCACTTTGGCACGGAGTGTTTTTGTATTTATAATTGGAACATGCCTATCAGTGGAATGAGGGGGGTGTAGATCGTGGAGATAGACTGGGACTTACAAATTCTACTGGGTGCTAATTGGCTTTTGATGTTTTTGGCCCTGCGGTAGGAGACTTTGGGTTTCTGCATGATTGACGAGCCCAAGAGGAGGTCTTCCAACAAAATAGGCCAATGTTTGATGAGAATATTTTCCATTTTTCTGTAGCAATCATGAAATTGTGTCGTAAACCGTATTGGTTGGGGCTCATCTAATTTGGTGGACAAATGCTTAGTTTTGTACTGTTGGAAGTGGAAAAATCCACTGTGGGTCTACAAGTTTGGGTGATTGAGGCCATCTTCAGAGATCTTCCTGCTGCAGAACAGTTATGCCAGCAAGAGACCTTCTGGATATACTCTTGTAGCGCTGGTAGATTTTTTCAATCTACCGCTTATAGCTAAATTTAGTGGGTCATCTGTTCTGTACATAGTTCAGATTCAATCTAGTGTTAGATTAGCCTCTGTTCCAGCTTGGCTGTGTTGCGTGCAGTTCCACATTGGGCCTGTGGGTGTCATTGTTATCATGGGCCGGTGTTGCATTCTGGGAGAGGGTATTTATGGGACAGACGCCATGTTTCAGGGGTTTTCTTTTTGCCTCCTGGCCCTCCTGGCTTAGAGGTATGTCAGTGAGTTATACCTCAAAGCCCTCCGGCTTGGAGGGTTGTGTTGCTGCAGCCGTGCAGGTAGGCCCGGAAGTCTGTTTGGGGCCTGCTATAGCTGGGATGGTTCTGTGCTGTCTGTCCTGCGGTAAGAAGCTGGACAATCGGGAAGATCCAGGGGAGGACCCATCTTTGAAGAGACCATGCGAGGCTGGTCTTAAGAAGGGCCTGGTGACTCGGTTGGAGGACATATCCTAAGCTACACTTCCGCACAAGTACTGCCGGGTCGGCTTAAAGGTTCTGGTACTGTGTTTGCTGTTCATCGAAAACTACTACATCCTGTGGCAGAGGATCGTACAGTTTTGTTTCACCCAAGTCTGTGGCAGAGACTTTTGTTCGTGCTGCGTACCGGCTGCTAGGTTAATGAGAGAGACCTATCCGGGCGGACAAAGATTTAATCCTAACCTGAGGATACCTTCATCCTAAAGATTTAAATTCCTTGATGCTACACAAAGGAAAGGTATTTGAACTTCCCTGCAACTCTTCTTCTACCTCTTTACTGCTACTTCTTTCATTTACTTCCCATTAAAGCATTGGAAAAGTACTCAAGTGACTGTTGCCTCCATTGTCTGACAGTAAGCTCAACAGGACCCTAGACCTGGTACTGGTGAAATTACAGGAAAAAAGGTGACGGTAACAGCCCGCTAAAAATCAGCAGCTCCACCGTGAGTTAGTGCTACACTCTTTAACCACTTGACCACTGGGCACTTAAACCCCCTTCCTAACCAGACCAATTTTCAGCTTTCGGTGCTCTCAAATTTTGAATGACAATTACTCAGTCATGCAACACTATACCCATATGAAATTTTCGTCCTTTTTTTCACACAAATAGAGCTTTCTTTTGGTGGTATTTGATCACCTCTGGGTTTTTTATTTTTTGTGCTATAAATGAAAAAAGACCGAAAATTTTGTAAAAAAATGAATTTTTCTTCATTTTTATTATAACATTTTGCAAATAAGTAATTTTTCTTCATAAATTTGGGCCAAAATGTATACTGCTACATATCTTTGGTAAAAATAACCTAAATTAGTGGATATTATTTAGTCTGTGTGAAAGTTATAGAGTCTACAAGCTATGGTGCCAATCACTGAAAATTGATCACATCTGATCACACCTGATGTACTGAGGCCTATCTCATTTCTTGAGACCCTAACAAGCCAGGCAAGTACAAATACCCACAAAATGACCCCTTTTTGGAAAGTAGACATTCCAAGGTATTTAGTAAGAGGCATGGTGAGTTTTTTGAAGTTGTTATTTTTTCCCACAATTCTTTGCAAAATTAAGATTTTTTTTATTTTTATTTTTTTTCACACCAATTTGTCATTATAACAGGTTATTTCTCTCACATGGCATGTACATTACACAAATGACACCCCAAAATATATTCTGCTACTCCTCCTAAGTATGGCAATACCATATGTGTGAGACTTTTACACAGCCTGGCCACATACAGAGGCCCAACATTGAAGTAGCACATTCAGGCATTCTAGGAGCATAAATTACACATCTAATCTCTCAACCACCTATTACACTTTTGAAGGCCCTGGAGCACCAGGACAATGGAAACGCCCACAAACTGACCCCATTTTGGAAAGCAAACACCCCAGCGTATAATCTATGAGGCATAATGAATCTTTTGAATGGTTCATTTTTTTCCAGACGTTTTTGGAAAATGTGGAAAAAAAATGAAAACGCATTTTTTTTACACAAAGTTGTCAATTTCTAAGATATTTCCAACACATAGCATGTAAATAGCAAAAATGACACCCCAAAATATATTCTGCTACTCCTCCTGAGTATGGCGATACCACATGTGTGAGACTTTTACACAGCCTGGCCACATACAGAGGCCCAACATTGAAGTAGCACATTCAGGCGTTCTAGGAGCATAAATTACACATCTAATTTCCTTACAATCTATCACATTTTTGAAGGCTCTTCAAATTTCTAACACATAGCATGAACATACCAAGAATTACACCCTAAAATACATTCTGCTGAGCAAAGGGTAAACAAAAGATTGCCTGTGGTTTTAGTAGTGCAGTTGTCCACAGGAGGAGAGCCCTGATCCAGGCAGCAGGCAGGGACATGGTCAGCGACAGTGAATGGAATTGTCCAGGCAGCAGGCAAGAATATTGTCCATAGTCAGTACAGGCAGGGATACTGTCCTTATACAGTCCAGGGGCAAGTAGAGACATTGCCAGCAGTGCCAAAATATTGGTCCTGGTAGTAAGCAGGAACATGGTCCAAGTAGCAGGCCAGGAAAGAATGGGGACAGGGGTAGAGGCTTCTCCCACCCAAATCTCTTTGAAGCCTCCGAGTCTCCAGACCCTAAATCTGGGAATGAGAAAACTAAAAAATTAGTTTTCTTCATCCAGAAAAACATTTCTGGAGCCCCTCACATATGTGAGACCCCTGTGTTCCCACTAGCATAGCAGGGTAAATGATCAGTCCAAGAGGCAGGCAAAAAACGTGGTCAAACAGTCCAGGGTCAGTTCCAGAGCAGGCAGAGGTAGGTACAATTTAGCGTTTGGCATAAGCTTGGTCGTATAACAGGCCAGGGTCGGTTCCGGAGAAGGCAGAGGCATGTTTATCGGTAGGCAGAAGCTTGGTCGTATAACAGGCCAAGGTCAGTTCCGGAGAAGGCAGAGGTATGTTTATCGTTAGGCAGAAGCTTGGTCGTATAACAGGCCAGGGTCGATTCCGGAGAAGGCAGAGGTATGTACAGTTCAGCGCAGTGGCATAAGGGGTGTGGAGGAAAATGACAGGAAATGAGAATTACGTTTACCATACTTCCCTAATAATGTAGAGAAGTATGGTAACGGCGGAAATATTCACCTATACAGAGGCCTGGTTGGGAAGGACATTGGGGACAATAAAACGATGTGTCTCTTCTAATTCCTCCTCTGGAGCACACCCGGCATCTCTTCTGACGTCTCTGGCCTGTTTCACTGGGGGGGGATTTTGTCAGGAAAGTGGCGTTCGTGGAGTCTGCTCATGGAATCAGAGCGAATAATTTCTGGTGGGCCTTCAGGGTACAAAAGGGCGGAGATTACTTGTTCCTGGTAGTGCAGATAGGATACGGGGTTCTCTGTAGATTTTTGGTAAATAACATAAGTGTTATACATGGCCAAACTGAAAAAAAAAATGGACACTTTTTTATACCAGTGGCGGGATTTTCTTGTGGGAAGGTAGGGTTCAATCATCTGATCGTTGAAGTCCACTCCCCCCATAAACAAATTATAATCGTAAACACAAGCAGGTTTCTGGACTGGGCCGTTTCTTCTTGGGACTTCCAGGTAGGTGTCATTATGGATTGTCATGAGCATGTGGACGTTTCATCTGTCCCTCCACTTGACAGCTAATTGCTCCTGGTTCTGCAAAGACGCCGTCTCCCCTCGGCGTAGCCTTTCATTGACCAGTACTTCCGGGAAGCCTTTTCTATTGGTTCTTATGATACCACATGCTGGGGTGTCTCTCTGGTGAAGATTGCGGAAGAGGGGCAAGCTAGTATAAAAATTATCCACATAAAGGTGGTACCCCTTTCCAAGGAGTGGATAAACAAGCTCCCAGACAACTTTGCCGCTGGCTCCAATATATTCTGAACATTCAGGGGGATGCAGTTGGGTGTCCATCCCTTCGTACACCCAGAAGGCGTAAATGTACCCCTTGGCTCGGTCTCAAAGTTTGTACATTTTTACCTCATATAGGGCCCTTTTGCTGGGGATAAATTGTTTGATGCCGAGCCTGCCGGAGAATTTTACAAGGGACTCATCCACGGAAATATTCTGTTCGGGGGTATATAATTGGGGAAATTTTTCAGCGAAATAATTTAGGAGTGGCCGAAGTTTGAATAATTTGTCAAATGCTTTGTCATTTCGGGGAGGGCACTGGGTGTTGTCATTGTAGTGGAGGAAGCGCAAAATCATAAGATATCTTGATCTTGGCATTATCGAAGAGAAGAGTGGCATGTGGTGGACGGGGTTAGTTGACCAATATGAGTACATTTCGTTTGACCAATATGAGTCCCATTGTAAAAGTTAGGCCTAAGAAAATTTTAAATTCCTCTATGGTAAGCTCTCTCCACTCAAAGGGACGGGCATAACTAGAGCCAGGGTTGCTTACTATGTACTGCTGTGCAAAGAGGTTGCACTGGGCCACAATGGACGATAGTAAGTCTTCGGTGAAAATCAAATAAAAAAAATCAAGCATCACAAAATCATCGGTGTTCACCTGGACACCTGGCTGGGCGGTAAAAGGGGGGATATTTGCTGCTCCGGAATGAGGGGGAAGCCACAGGGGGTTTTGAAGGGCATAGGGAAGGGTGGCATGGCCTCTATCCTTTTGTGGCTGAGAGGACACCCTACTGGTACCTGGCCTTTGTTGCTGTGGTACTGCGCTTGAGGTGGACGGCACTGCCCTTAAGGTGGACGGCACAGCTCTTGAGGTGGACGGCACAGCTCTTGAGGTGGACGGCATAGCTCTTGAGGTGGACGGCACTGCGCTCGAGGTGGTAGTAGGCTGCTGCTCCACGCCAGAACGCCTTCTTTTCATGGGCACATGTTCCTCTTCCGATTCTGTATCAGACTCGCTGCTTGTCATGGGTTCATAGGCTGAATCCGAATCGGGCAGAGACTCAGAGAGCTCCCCGCTGCTCTCATCGGTCATGCTGAGACGCTAGTAGGCCTCCTTGGCCGTAAATATTTTTTTTTGCCATACTGGTGGCTGGTGAGGTTGATGTGGCGCAGATGAGCACTGATGGGCACAGGTGGCACTGATGGGCACAGGTGGCACTGATGTGGCACTGGAGTGGGACTGGTGTGGCTCTGGTTGCACTGTAGTGGGACTGGTGTGGCTCTGGTTGCACTGTAGTGGGACTGGTGTGGCTCTGGTTGCACTGGTGTGGCTCTGGTGGCACAGAGGTGGCACTGGTGGGCTCAGGCGGCACTGGTGAGCTCAGGCAGCACTGGTGGGCACAGGCGGCACTGGTGGGCACAGGCGGCACTGATGTGGCACTGCAGTGGTGCAGATGAGCACAGTTGGCACTGATGGGCATAGGTGGCACTGATGGGCACAGGTGGCACTGATGGGGCACTGGTGTGGCACTGGTGTGCACTGTAGTGGCACTGGTGTGCACTGTGGTTGCACTGGTGTGGCTCTGGTTGCACTGGTGTGGCTCTGGTGGCACAGAGGTGGCACTGGTGGGCTCAGGTGGCACTGGGGGGCTCAGGCGGCACTGGTGGGCTCAGGTGGCACTGATGTGGCACTGTAGTGGAGCTGATGAGCACAAGTGGCACTGATGGGCACAGGTGGTACTGATGGGCACAGGTGGCACTAATGGGCACAGGTGGCACTGGTGTGGTACAGGTGTGGCACTGGTGTGCACTGTATTATCACTGGTGTGGCTCTGGTGGCACAGAGGAGGCACAGAGGTGGTACAGATGGCACAGATGTGGCACAGTTGTGGAACGGATGACACTGTTGTGGCACAGATGACACTGTTGGGGCACAGATGACACTGTTGGGCACTGTTGTGGCACTGTTGGGCACTGCTGTGGCACTGTTGGGCACTGATAAATGTGGAAAAACTCACTGATTGGCAATGTAAGACTCTCCTCTCCTCTCATGCTGCATCGGTGTGAGGAGAGGAGAGCTGTAACCTCCTGATGACCCTGCTTTCCCTTTTTGTTTACATTTGTGATCGCTCCGTCATTGGACGGAGCGATCACATGGTAAAGGGCCGATGTCATTGGCCCTTTACCGCAATCCTTGTTGCGCCGGATCCCGTGGACCCGGCGAACACGGATGTTCCTGTGTGCGCACCCGGGGGGGCACGCGGGAGTGGTTTTCCGGGATCACGTCATATGACGTGATCCCAGAGTTATCCAACCACCCTGCAGCTGTCATTCGGTAGGGGGGCTTAATGAAAAGATTGAGATACATACTCTGTTATAATACATGCACGTAGAGACCAGCTTCTTTAATATTGTTTCATTTCTTACAGTGGACCGCACCGTCATCATCTTCAATTTGGATACCGTTGGATTCTCAGTTTTTGGTTGGTTGTGGGGGGATTGTAAGTAATCCCTCATATGCAACATCATATATGTTGGTATGTATCTGCATATGTGTGGTCATGCAGTATACACATATACATATTATGACGTGTTTTTTTTACATATACAAAATCTGTAGAACATCAATTTCATAATTGTATACATTATTTATCAGGCATATATATATGTGTCATTTTCGCTTCTACGGTTCAAGCTGGGCAGTGTGGAGCTGACTACTTCCTGGTTCCTCTGAAGCACAGCCATTCAGCACAACGCCAACCAGACTCTTTCCCAGCAATCCAGATCATGTGTGGAACCTGTGGGATGCATCAGAACTGCCAGGACTGCATATTATTGATGAGCATGACTTCCACTTATATCTTGCAAATGTTCTTGTGCAATAAATGTTTCTTCCTTTTTAATACTACACTTAGAGTGGCGCCTCCCCCCTCCCCCTGTTTTTTTATTGGTATGGATTGAGGGAACCCCTACACTGTTTTTCTTAAAAAAATGTTTAATACCATTCCAAACATAAAAAAACAAATGCTGGAAGATATCAAATTCCGAAATTCGTTTTGTATTTTCGGCATTCATTTTGTATATTCGGATTGGAATAGCATGATATAAAAAACAGTTTGTTTTGTGTCTTCTGCATTTGTTTTCTATATTCACTGGCAAGTTGTTGTGCTATTGTCACTAGCTGGTTGTTAGGCTTCGTTCACACCTGAGCGATCTGCAGCGACAGCTGCTGCAGCTCGTTTTCTTTTTAGTTGAGCATTCTTGGAGCTGCACCATTCATTTGAATGGGCCTCACTCTGCTCCAAAAAAGCTCATGTACCAAATCTTGTCACAGAGCCAGGAGCGTTTTCAGTTGTAATTTTTGCCTTGATTGTAGTGTGTTTTATCACTCAACAATCGCTGCAAAATTGCACCACGTTTGGGGTGCCAATAAGAAATAATGGCATCGCCAACACGTTTCATGTTTTGCCGCAATTCTAGAATTTTGGGCGGAATTACGGCGATTCTGCCCGCGATCCAGATTGCTCAGGTTTTTTTTTTTTTTGAAGTGGGGTTTCCCTCAAAATCCATACCAGACCTGAAGGGCCTGGTAAGGATTAGGGGGGACCCCCACATTGTTTTTAAAAGAAATGTTTTAATGCTGGCAATTGCTTTGTTTATATTGTGCTGTCAGCGGGAAACCCCACTGACAGCAAATGAGTCATGGTTGTTAAGGACGCCACGGCCTCCTGGTCCTTAACAACCAGCAGGGACATGCGGTGAGGTGAGTGACTGGTGAGGCACTGGCTAGTATCAGGGCCAGATACACACAGGTTACATACGCCGTGAACGTTAAGCCGCGTACAGACTTTTCGACCGGACTGGTCCGACGGACTTTCCGCAGACTTTTTAACGAACGAACTTGCCTACATACAATCACACCAAAGTCCGACGGATTCGTACGCGATGACGTACAGCGGACTAAAATAAGGAAGTTGATAGCCAGTAGCCAAAAGCTACCCTAGCGTACGTTTTTGTCTGTCGGTCTAGCATAAAGATGAGCGGATTTCTGGGTCCGGCGGAGTTACGACGTAAAGATTTGAAGCATGTTCCAAATCTAAAGTCCGTCAGATTTTCGACTGGAAAAGTCCACTGAAGGTCCGATGAAGCCCACACATGATCGGATTGTCCGCCGGACCAGTCCGGTCGAAAAGTTCGACCGTGTGTACGCTACATAAGAGAAAGTAAAATAATTCTAGCTCTAGATCTCCTCTGTAACTCTAAACATGTAACCTGTAAAAAAATTTAAAGTGTCGCTTATGGAGATTTTTAAGTACTGAAGTTTTGTGCCATTCCACAAGTTTGCGCAATTTAAGCATGACATGTTAGGTATCTATTTACTCGGCGTAACACCATATTTCATAGTATACAAAAAATTGGGCTAACTTTAGTGTAACATAAAAAGTTGCAATGACCACCATTTTATTCCCTTGGGTGTCTTCTAAAACAACATATATATATATATATATATATATATATATATATATATATATATATATATATATGTAATGTTTGGGGGTTCTGCGTATTTTTATAGCAAAAAAGTATGATTTTTACATGTAGGAGAGAAGTGTCAGAATTGGCCTGGGTGGCAAGGGGTTAATTGCCATAAGTAAGTAGTATACAAATAATTATTATATTATTATGGTAATTACTATATTTTCCAAAACTGTACTCAAGCAGGTGGCTTAATGGAAAAAAATACTGAGTTCTAACTTCAAACCAGTAATTTCACAGTAAATAGATAAATAATAAACTATTATCTTATAACATATAACATAATAAAAGATTTAGCTTGTACCTTTTCAGCAGCAGCAGATTCTCATTTTCCCTCTTAACTGTGTGAGAAAAGCATTTTCCTTGTAGTTGGAAGGGAGATTTTGTCTTTTAGATACATTCCCCCTTCTATGACACTGCAGTGGGAGGCGTGCCTCCACTGCAGCATTTTTATTGGACAGCTTGGGCCAATGGTACTTTACCATTGGTCCAAGACTCCAAGCTGTTTTTTGAGCTCAGTGCCTCTGACGAAGTGAGGAGAGGCACTGTGAGCTCATCCTCTCAGTCTGCTGCAAACAGGGTGTGCCAACTTGTATTTAAACTGGCCACTCTGTATGTAGCTTCTGACATGCTGCACAAGGAGCCCCATATCTCCGGAACCATAGATGATAGGAGCCCCACATTTTGGCCAGTGGTGGGGTAGGACAACAGCTACCTACCACCACTTCTCTGTGACTCCAGGTCGCCGAGCTATGACCCTCAAAGTCAATCATTTTTATTTATTTATTTTATTTTCTTGTTCATGGCAGGTAAGGCTCTGCCTCACCTGCCTCTCATGACTGCATGTCCCTGACTACCAGCTATTGTGAATATAGAAGAAAAATGCCAAAGATACAAAATGGATTACGTAATGCGCTTCATCTCTTCGGCATTCATGTTTTTCGAATCCAAATATACAAAACAAATGCAGAAGATACAAAATGGGTTTTGGAATTCGTTTGGTATCTTCGGCATTTGTATGTTTGGTTTGTAATGGCATTAAAAATGTTAAAAAGCGTGGGGGTCCCCCCAAATCCTTACCAGGCCCTTTGGGTCTAGTATGGATTTTGAAGGGAGCCCCACTCCAAAAAAAAAACGCATGTGGTTCCCCCCAAAATCCATACAAGATTTAAGTTTTTTAATGCCAGCATGGATTTTGAGGGGAACCCTTACACCAAAATAAAAAAAAGGCATGGGATCCCCCAAATCCATACCAGGCCCTTAGGTCTGGTATGGATTTTAGGGGAACCCCACCTAAAAAAATTGTGCAAGGTCCTCCCCAAAATTCATACCAGACCCTTATCCGAGCATGGAGCCTGGCAGGCCAGGGAAGGGGAGGGGGGTGAGTGAGTTACCCCCCCAAACCATATCAGGTCATATACCCCCAAAATGGGGGGTGCTTTGGGGCAGGGAAGGCTCCCCTAAAGCCCCCTACCCCATGTTGATGGGGAAAATGGCCTCTTCCCCACAAACCTGGGTGGTGGTTGTTGGGGTCTGCGGGTGGAGGGCTTATCGGAATCTGGAAGCCCCCCTAAACAAGGGAGCCCCCAGATCCTGGGCCTCCCTCTATGAGAATAAGTATGGGGTACATTGCACTCCTACTCATTCACAAAAAAGTGTCAAAAGTAAATAAAAACACAGACAAGTCCTTTTTGTTTTTGACTAAAACAATGTCCCCTGAAGTAAATCTAGCATCAAGCACAATGAATGCCGCAGCCCCTCCCCAACAAAAAAAAGAGCTCTGCATTTGACGCTTGCCTCCCCTTTGTTTATTTTGTGTCACTAGGCACCTGCTGACTGACATCTCCAGTTCCTAGTGCAGAAAGTAAATAATCAAAGGGACAGGGTCATCCCGCCCCTTTGTTTATTTACTGTCGGCACTAGGAACCGGAGATTCAGAAGCCGGGAGGCAAGCGTTGCATGCTTAGCTCTTTTTTTTCAATCTTTTTTCGGGACAATGGCGGCATTCATCATGATTGACACTACATTTACATTGTTTTTTTATAACAGACTCTGTGTTTTTATTTTTTGTTAGCACTTTTTTTGGTGAATGAGTTCATATGAGGGGGGCCGAGACCCTTGTTAAAGGTGGCTTCCAGATTCTGATAAGCCCTCACCCACAGACCCACCAAAACCACTGTAGATGTTTGTCACCCCCCCATGTTAAGGGCATGGAACCTGGTATGGTTCCTTTCCTGCTGGGCTGCATGCTTGGATAAGGGTCTGGTATGGATTTTGAGAGGCAACTCACGCTGTTTTTTTCTTTTTTTTGGTGTGGGGTTCCCCTTATTGTTTGTTCTGCACGTGCCTAGCGGCTGCTCCTTCCACTCCCCATGTACCTGTCCAGGAATGACATCCTGCCTCAATTAGAGAAGAGAGAATAAGTAGAACAGAGAACCAACGGTTCCAGAACAAACAATGATACAGTCAAGCATGAACTGTGCTGACACAAACATGTCAGCTCCACTGAATTATGCTATCCCATTGTACAAAAGGTGTTACAGGACAAAGCATAAATATCACTTTTGACATGTCAAGAGAAGCAATTGTAAGTAAGATAAATAGACATGAATAAGGCAATATAAGAACCATAAGCACCTATTAGCCAGTGAGAATCCTTCCCATATCTTGCACACTCCAGTATTAGTAAACCAAACCCACTGTGTTATTTTGCGCTAAGGAGAAGGAAGATGATGATAAAAGCTAGGTTATTCAATGCACCATCTCCTCCGTGTGCTCTGCCTTTCAAAGTTGCAGCCTGACCACTGCGTTGGCCTGAAGATGCAGAACTTGCTTAGGGTTATCACCCCTTACTAGCTAAACATAAATAAGCCTCTTCCTTTAGGACTCCCATACATGATAAAAACAGGGGGTTGACTAACTTTATTATCAGCTATGGAAATAGATTGAGGGATTAAGGATGTGGTGCTTTGATGCACTTCAAAATGTTGTGATTTTGTGCAGTAAACTGGAGCTACTGGTCACATGCTAATGTTAATGTGTGATATGGCCCTTGATAAAAAACTGTTTTCATCTGAAAATCATATCATCTGACACTTTTTATGATCCGGAGGATGCAGCTCAGGAGTTTTGACCTCACTTTGACTTTACTGGTTGCATGCTTAGTTTTGGGCTGCATGCGATTATATGATATTTTCTGTTGCAGCCAAATGACTCATAGAGTATTGAAGCCAAGAGAGTACCATGACCTAAAGCTTCCTAGTGCCTTTGTTCTTATGAAAGTTTTTACTTCACTTTGAAAAGTGAATGCTTTTATGAATCTATTGCCCTCTATTGTATCACATGGTTACATCTGAGCTACCCACCATTGCTATATATTGGACATCAAACATCTGACTACTCTATCCCTTCTATGACAGCTTAAATACAACATCAATGCTCCTATAATCCAGGTGTGTATTTAAGACTTTGGTCTTTTGAATTGTACTGCTGAACTCATGACACAACACACATTTAAGATGTATTTTTTTCCCCACAGAGGATGGAAAGGATCACTGTATATAAATATATAAATGGCCCATACAGAAAGTTCACTGGCAAATTGCTTTCAAGTCATTGTAAAAGATGTTATGGCACTTCATCTAGATGGAAGAATATAAGTTTAATCTTTATCTCAAGGGAGTTTTTAAGAGCTTTGTCACTGCATCATATTCTTCTCCAAAAATGGCTACTAAACTTCAAATAAAGATCTAGCAATATACACTCATTTGTTGATGTGGAGATTTATCCAATTGCCATTTAGAGGTCAGGGCTGACATTTCTGACCACCTGAAAATATTAGTCGCCTGGCTGTTATGCTGAAATACAAGACTAAATACTTTGAGACATTGGGGTTGATTTACTAATGGCAAGCACAATGTTCACTTAACAAGGGAAGTGACGCTGTGCATAGGAATTTTCCCCAAAGCTTAGTTAATGAGGGAAAGCAATCATCTTATATACAACTAGCCCTTTAGGTCTTTCGAATGGTCAGTGGCACCAGCTATAGCTTGCAACACTGATCATAGTATTCTGACAGCAGGAAAATCTCCCTGCTGTCAGAATACAATAGCACAATGGGAGTGATTCCCCCATCCACATTGAGTGTGTGAATGGGGAATCAGATTTTCTTTTATTCAACTCACTGGTTGAATGAACAAAAAAAGGATCAATGTATGGACTGCCTAACAATTACTAAAAAGACTTGCTTGCTGCTACTTGCTAGTTAACAAATGCAGAGAGCTTAGTTAGTGTTAATGTCCAAATCTGCACTCAGGAACCCCACATTATTCCCTTTCATCCCCATTTAAGCACCCACTGACCTTTTAAAGACAGATTTCTCTACATATCGTGCTTTTACTGTAGGTTGTCTTTGGTCTGGTCCAGCGACATCCTTCTCACCCTGGTTATACTCCAGCAGTCGGCGGATCCTGAATACTGCAGTATTCTACTGTGTGTTTAGTGCAGGGTGTAGGTCCTTAATGCCCTGGGCTTGCAGGAAAAGGGTTGAATGGTGATGGCCATCTTGTAAAAATGTTGTGATTTTGTGCAGTAGAAGAAGAAAGGTGCAGGATCCATGAGTGGAAAGCCTTCCCGGCACAGTGCTGGAGAGGAGGGAAGTATTTAAGTCAGAACTGCTTTTTTTAATGCCAAAAAATCCTAATTATTTTTGTTTGGCATTTTTTAATGCCAAAAGAATTAATTATATCATATTATTAAATCTAGGTTTGGGCTTTAAAGTGAGTCTCTTGTTTTAAAACAAAAGTTAGACCTTACCCATTTGCATTGAAAAAAGGGGAGCAGAAAACAATTTGGGGGAAGGGTTCATAAAGGATGTCACAGACAAGGGTTCATAAAGGATGTCACAGACACAGACATATCACAGACACCATTTAGAATGCCATTGGGTCCTGCACTGAAATTGTCGGTGCTTGTGCATAATACATGTACTTGTCAGAGATAGGTTTATGAATCTGTCGGAGCCTGGTGCTGAGGTTGGAGTTTCCATACTGGATACTCCTTCCTCTATGTGCTCCCTCACTGGCCCCTGTGCCCATAACACTGATGGCTCATGGGTGAGGAGTTTTGTAGCGGGGATGGGTAATGCGGAACTGAGAGACTAATTCCCCATTAGGTCCTCCTTGCTGTTTACTGACATCACATGTCTGTAGGTGAACCCATAGCTGTTTTTCAGTCCTTTAGTGGCTTTCAAATCTGCCTATTGTCAATCGAAATTAAGATGGACCAGATAGGGAGCTAGTTTCTCAGTTTTTCATCAGGTTCCACCCACCCGATGACTTAAGTAATTTTCCAAATATGGGCATTGCCATATTTGGTTAATGACATCACCAGTATCCCAGCCCCTTTTTTTTACCTACAGGTACCCCAGATTGTGCAGAATTAAGAAGTAAACAATGCTTTTTAAACACTTAAGCTTATTTAAAGAGGTGGTATGTATAGCCGTGGCTCCCCTGTTTTTAATGACAACGTTGTTATTTTTTAATTTTTAGGGTCTGTGTTAGTCACTCACCATAGCCCGTTTGTTATACCTTTTGCAGTAATTAGTTGTGTGGTGTTTATTATTTATTTTGTACAATCAAATTTGGCTTGCTTTTTTCAGACAGTGCCTCTGGGTTTTCTTTGCCCTCTTGAGAGATATCTATTCTCTTTGTATTTTCTCTTTATGTGGTTGATTGTCTGACATATGCCTATATTTATACTTATTAAGTGTGGCGGTTGATCCAAGCTAACCCCAATCTTTTTTTGCCTTTTATTTAAAGAGTACTTGTTTCCAGACTAGAGAATGGACATATTAATGTTCAAAATTCACACAACAGAAGCACGGACATTTTTTTTCTGTGAATGTAGAATCTTAGCAGCCTGCCAGTCCTCAAATGTAAACAACCAGCAGTGTTTGAGGCTAACACTAGAGCACGGAGCAGCTCCATTCACTGGTTCAGGCCTTAAATGGACCAAAAGACGCACAGGACTCCTGTGTAATTCACATCGGAGCTGCTTCGGAGATGTGTGAACCGGCTCTCAATGAGAGCCGGTCACAATCTCCTGCTATGCGAATTGGGAGGGGGGGGGCACATCCAATTCACAATAGTGTGAACCCAGCCTTAAGCTTTCAGAAACTCATTAAAACATGACTTCAGAGTTTTTGATCACAAGGAACAGACGATCTCTCTCTACTTCCCTGTCAGAATTGGGATCTGTTTGTTTGCATTGACAGGTCCCTGTTCTGACTCTCTGTGGAGCCATCGTGGATGACCGGCCACACACATCGGCTCTGGCGATGCACCGCAGGCGGGCGCTCCTGCTATAGGCATTAAAGAGACTGACGTACACCTATGGCGATTTGCGCAGCCGAGTATAACTGCGGTGGCTGGTCGGCAAGCGGTTAAAGTGGTTCTTTACCCTGTTTGAAAAAAAAATGTAAAGTCAGTAGTTACAAATGCTTTAGCTGCTGACTTTTAATATAGGGACACTCACCTGGGGTCCAGCTCCTTTCTCACCTGACTGGGTTCTTCTCTGGTCTGCAGGTACCTGATGCCAACATGTTTACTGTGGGCAGTCGGCTGTGGTTCCTTGTGGCTTCACACCCGGCTGCCCACTGCACATATGCAAGCCTCGCTGTGCTTTGTGATTGGTCCTGCATCCTTCTGGGACCTGTGACTTGTCCCAGAAGGTTGCAGACAGGAAGGGGGGGATACGAGAACTTCCGGAGGATCCACTTTGGCGATGTGACCAAAGTGGGAGCTGGTACTTGTCAAAACCAGGTACCCGCCCCCCCACCAAAGAAGTGTAAAAAAAAAGAAGAGTTGGGGGGGAGGAGGGCTTAGAGGGTGAAGTTTCGCTTTAATATAGTACAAACAGCTAGAGAGGTGAGTGCTGGCTTGTTTTAAATATTTTTTACTGCTTGTTAGGAATATATAAATTGTATAATGCCCAGAGTCTGGACAAAGGGCTCATTTAAGATTTTTACCCAAAACTGATCACATTTAGCTGTAATAAATGAAATTGAAAAGGTGGCTAAGAAGAGTCACAAGATTCTTTGTAGCTCATGTAACAGGTATCCATCTTCTCTTCATCTGTAGCTTTTTGATTGATTAGCTGTTTAGTCTAAAGGATGTTCTTTGCATAAATTACACAGCATTCTATTTCCAATAGTATATTTTGGCATTCATTTTCTTCTTGTTAATAATCTCAGAACACACTTGATAACACTAATATTGTGTGACTACAATGACACAATCTCATAGTACTTCCCTGATAATGATGTTATAGATTTCAAAATCAATTAAAGAAGTAACAAATTTAATTAGTAATGCACTCAGAGGCTTGGTTTTGTGTTTATTTTTTTTTCTAACAAATGCGAATAACTTCCTTTCAAACATTAATTAAAAGTTGTTTCAGAACTCATATTTCCCTTGGCTTCTACGATCCTTTCAAATAAAATGCATTCTGTTTGATTCAGCTGGGAATAACACTGTATTTTTTCCAGTTATTGTACATGTTATTGGTTTGACCAAACAATCCGTGTCTGAGTAAGGCTATAATTACATTTTTTGCTGATTATTGCAAACATGTTTCCATTATGTTCTTGTATTACTATTGTGCTTGTTATCTTCAATGGCTCTACTACTGTATGTCTTTTTCTGCAGTTAAACATATCTATACAAATATTTACTGGATAGTTACATTGGCCCCAATATATTAACTAAAGAAGACTGCACTGAAACATATTTCTTTATTCCATTGAAGGACACAGAATTGTAATATAGCCTACTCAACATGCTGGTAGATTAATTGGATACTGTCTAACTTGGCCCTAGTATGTGTATGTATGGATGTAAGTTAGAGACCTTAGATTGTAAGTTCCTTGAAGGCAAAGACTAATGTGAATGTACAATATATATGTGAAGGGCTGCGTAAATTGACGGTGCTTTATAAGTACCTGTAATAAATAAATAAATATTACAATTTTGTTATATTGAGCTACCATAAGAAGGTGGACACTGACAAACAGAGAAAAACATTGCAAGCCAACCGCCTGTATGACCCCTCCCATAGCTATTAGGCCAAGTCTTTTGCTAGTGTCATAGGAGGTTGGATGCATTTACTTCAGCTCTCCTGTGGAAAACCCTAAATCATTGTTTCCACATTTTTTTCTCATCAGTCAAGATATTTATTACACCACACATAATTTTCTTTGGTAGCTCAACACCTGCGTGAGCTAATTTCTTCACTGCAGGTATCCAGTTTAGCTAGACCTTGCAATTCCTTAAAAAGCCCAACCTGCACTTTGCTGGACCAAACATTGTGGGGCTAGCTTACCCTAGGGCACTGGGCTCTGCCAGTGGCAATTTCCAGACCTTAGCATACTGTGTTATTTAGACACAGAGCACTCTTTAGAAGCACCAACTTGTGGGAATTAACCCATAAAGTAGCTCTGAGGTGGTACTTAATGCCTCAGCTTATAGCCAAATGTGCACCTCAAATCTTCCCCAGAATACTGGAAAAAATGCTGGGAAGTGGGTTCGCTGTCCCATATACTATGGGGATGTCCCTTCATTGTCTCATTCTGGCGTGAAATATCAAAACTTATTAACCAAGTCTTAGGGATCAATATAACTCTGTCCCCGGGATTAGCACTATTTTCTCTAGGAATTGACAACATCTCTAATCAGTTGAGGATCACTTTAGTACACATTCTCTTAGTGACTCGACTGACTCTGGTTAAACACTAGGAAGACAATAATCCCCCACAATAGGCAAAGTGATCCAAACCATTCAAACACACGCCACTTATGAAATAATGTTGGCCTTGGCTAATGGAAATTTTCAAACAATGTCTAAACTATGGGAACCATGGTTATACTGGTATAGAAGATATGAACAGAATTAAACAACACCAGTTATCAGTTTGGCTCCTCTTAAGAGACATATAATAACATTTTCTACACCCACAAGACCTACAGTTCATTTCAATCTATGACTAAATGGACTCTATTTAATCGTTTTTGTTTACTGAATGTTCCACTCATTTTTTTTGCATGCGATTCTTTTTTTTGCATGCGATTTATGTGCATTTTTTTTTTTTTTTGTTATGAAACAATTCACTTGTGTTCATTCATAATTATGGTATTTTCAGTTAATATGATCATGTATTTGCACTAGCAGCGCAGCCTTTAAATTGTATAGCTAGTATGGTGGAGGTTGTTTCACATCTAAGGTTGCAGCAGCATTTTACATTTCAATTTTTGGTTTGAGATATTTGTCTTTTCATCACACACATGTGGGGATCATTTCCACTTATGGGATAGCGCAGTATTTTTTACGATATTACAATATAATAACTAATTTCTTTATTTCGCCCTAAACAAAACAGCTTGACAATAATACAGGAGAGGAGTCCACTGTCAGGACACCGGAGCTTTTCTACTCTTGCCTTAGTCTAGGCAAGAGAGGTGGAGCTTATGCTTGTGATCCACGCTGGAATTAGGAAGCGGCCAGTTTGATTCCCGGGATCGGTATTTGTATTAAGCGCTTGTACATTTTAAGATTGTGAGTGGTTAGATATACTTTTTTACAATAAGAGTATAGATACAGTTTTACACTATGAGAGTTTCCCTGATTCTCTTTTATGGTATAGTCGACTATTCTGGCCTACTGGGTGGGATACTATGCTGATCTTGTATGGAGATTTGGAGGTGATACCAGGTCCCCCACAGACGGTGTATTAAATCACATGTGTATATGACTCTTTTTACATAAAGGGTTCAGTTGTTCTGGTAAGAGTCCTCTTAATCTTAGGTGGTGGCGCACTTTGGTGCAAGTATCCAGATTTACAAGATCATCACATTGGTGGATTTGGACATATTTGTTTGTATGTTTTTTAATTATATAAAATATAACCTATAATGCTGGAGCATACTATATAGTGTTTGGGGGAAGACCCCTTTCACATTGGGGCAGTTTTCAGGTGATTTAGCATTGGAAAAAGCTTCTGCTAAGCGCCTGAAAACAGCCTCCTATTCATTCAAGTGTGACTTTTCACACTGGGGCAGTGCGCTTGCGGGATGTTACGAAACATCATGCAAGCAGCATCTTTGGGGTGGTTTGGGAGCGCTGTATACAGTGCTCCCAAAACGCCCCTGCCCATTGAAAAGCACTTTGGAAGAGCCGCAACACACAACAGTTTTTAACCCTTTCTTTTGGCTTAAAAGTGCCCCACTAGCGGCCGAAAAGCGCCGCTAAAATGAGTGGCGCTTTAGCGCTAACGCAGCTGCGTCCCCAGTGTAAAAGGGGTCGAAGAGTCTAATGGGGTACATTAAACTGAGGTGTGTCTACAATAATAGCCACAGTATATAATATATATATAATGTTCACAGACTATCTGCCAACATTTTCTTCCACTTTCAGAGTGTTCAGAGGGTGAATTCTGGCATATAAAAAAAGGGTGAATGTGCTGCTTAGTGCATGCATTATTTTTCAGCAACACACTGCAACTTATGTTGGAGAGCTGCTGCACATTGCATTGTAGTGCACATTGCATTGTAGTGCACATTCCATTGCGAGGTGTATTGGGGTGCTATTGAGCATGAATGGCGACACATTGCAAGATTGCAATTATGTGCATTATGGTATGGCGTTTATTAACCACAAACACATGGTGTGAACAGGCCCTAATTGCTTAAAATAACTGTATAGGTAAAATCTTTGAAACAGAAGAGAAATTAATTTTTGGCAGCTCTAACATAAAAGAGCAATCTTTTCTGCCAGAAGATTGTATATCAACTTAATAGGATTTTAATTAAATGTTGCGTCTAGCTCTGAATCATTTCTTTTCTGTTTAAATCATCACTCTTATTCTCATCCAATAACATCATTACAGATGTTACATAGTGTTATACTGTAACAATTTGCTTACAGGAAATTGTAAGTAAATGATTGTCAAATCTTGCATTATAAATGCATTTTGTTTTTGTATTGTGTGACAAATTTAGGCAAGGCTGTGAAATTACAGATGACGGTATCTTCACTTAAATAAATCAAAGCTGGCAGCTGTGAAAAATATAACATTTACAGTTTATATGACATGGCATACAGAGCTGTGTTTGAGTACTCTGCAGAATTCCCCTAGCAATACAATTTATCCCTCTAGTCTGTATCACACTTTCAAATCTATTATATCTCTTAGCCGATTTTATGCAGAAAGATTTCTTTTCTAATTTAGTTAAATTTGAGACCATTAAATTTAAAGCAAATCCTTTCAGTCATATTCAGTAAAGCAGCATAGCAAACAATGATGATGTACAAAGTGTAGCATTGCCCTGAATATGATTCCAGCTAACTGAAGTCAAATTAAAAATCTGATTGGTTGTTAATAGGTTACCACATTTTGCACATTGATCACTACTTTATTGAGAGTGTTTGTTTATAATGGTTGCAAAGACAGCACACATTGCCTAAAAATAATGGTTATCATGTAGTAAAGTGAAGAAGAAAAGGAAAGAGAAATAGGTAGTTTAAAAACTACTGCATGGAACATGGCATTGTATTGCTTTTGGTTGAGTTTATGTTACACTTTTACTTTACATATATATATTTTTTTTAATCTAAGAAAGTATTGAAGGTATTTTGCCATCTTTGTATAAAAGATTTTGTACATCTGGTGTTTTGTGCATAGGAGTGTTACTGTCACTGAACCCAAATCCTGTTTCTTATTATAGACAGCATGGTGGCTAAGCAGTTGGAATACTGTTCCAGCACAGACACTATCTGCATGGAGTGTGTGTGTTTTTGTTTTGTTTGTTTTGCTTGTTTCATTGGTTTCCTTTCACAACCCAAAAAAAAAAAATACTATTTATGAAACTGGTCCTAGTGTGTGCTTGTATCGAATATCTCGGGTAGGGTCCTTTGATTGTGAGCATGTTATTTTTAACATTCTGTATTCATTATAAATGCACAAGTTAAAATAAATACAAAATCCAGTACACACTGAGCTGTATAACTACATTCATAGTAATAACCTCATATGGGGCCTACACGGTGGATAGGTGACCTCTGCTGGATTGTTTGCTCCATAACTCACTGTTTAAGGTTTTAGTGTTCTAGTGTTCATGTTATGTTCTGGATCTGCCCCTTCCAAGAATAAAATTAAAGAATGCTTCAACAAAGTTTATTGATAATAACCTGTTCAGACGTATACTTTAAATTAAAAAAAATACTAAAAACAAAAAACAACAGCTAAACAACAAAAGCTAAAACAAATATAATGTTATAATATTTCAAAAATAAAACAAATATAATCAATGAACCATTGATATGACTATGAGGTATAATTTTTAAGTTCTAAGTTATATCAGCCTCTTCCTGATCCTTTTCCATTGATACTTCACCTGCAACGTACACATATTGGTCCTCCCAAATATCCTTCCTCCAGCACACTCATACATTGGTCTTTCCCCTGCATCCCTCCTCCAGCACACACTCTTCAATTCCCCTTCCAGAGACTCCTCAGTCTGCAGTCACACACTCCCATCACCAGGGCAGGACTTAGGGTGGTGGGGGCGCAAGGGCTTGAGTCACTTTCGGGCCCTACCTTCTATACATTACCGTATTTATAACACGCACCCCAAGTTTAGGAGGGAATTTTAAGGAAAAACAATTTTAGGAGGGATTTTTTAAGGAAAAATCTTACATTTAAATGCCCATTAATGCAGCCTTGCACTGCATCCATCTGCAGCCTTGTCCAGTGTCATTATAGCCTTGTCATTGTAGCCTTGTCATTTGCAGACTTGTCCCAGTGTCATTTGCAGCCTTGTCATTGCAGTCTTGAAGTTTAAAAATGGCACCACCGAAATAGAGTCTTGTGTATCTCGGCGGCTCTCGGGTCCTCCCGCAGTCCCATGCGGAACCGAGAATAGCCGAGTGTTTGGGTACAGCATCACACAACTGCGCAATTGTCAGTTAAATCGACGCAGTGCCGTATCGCAAAAAAAATGATTGAAGTGCAATATTTCTATTATTACATTGTTATATCAAATAAAATAGTTCAACTCACCATAAGCAGAATCAGTCGGAGCCTGAGCGTGTATGTCACCTGCCTTCAGATGCGGATTGTCACTTGCCACACATTGCGGATTGTCACTAGCCACGCCACTTGTCAGCGGATGCAGGGTGTCACTTGTCAGTGGATGCAGGGTGTCACTTGTCAGCAGATGCAGGGTGTCACTTGCCACGTCACTTGTCAGCGATGCGGGGTGTCACTTGTCAGCGGATGCAGGGTGTCACTTGCCACATCACTTGTCAGCGATGCAGGGTGTCACTTGTCAGCGATGCAGGGTGTCACTTGTCACGTCACTCGTCAGCGATGCAGGGTGTCACTTGTCAGCAGATGCAGGGTGTCACGTCACTTGTCAGCGATGCAGGGTGTCACTTGTCACGTCACTTGTCAGTGATGCAGGGTGTCACTTGTCAGCGGATGCAGGGTGTCACTTGTCAACGGATGCAGGGTGTCACTTGTCACGTCACTTGTCAGTAGATGCAGGGTGTCACTTGTCAATGGATGCAGGGTGTCACTTGTCAAGTCATTAGTCAGCGGATGCAGGGTGTCACTTGTCAGGTCACTTGTCAGCGGATGCAGGGTGTCACTTGTCAGCAGATGCAGGGTGTCACTTGTCAACAGATGCAGGGTGTCACTTGCCACCGGGTCGAAGGGGGCCTCGTCAGGTAGGATGTACAGGGGCCCCATGATTTCTAATATTCAAGGGGAGGCAATCTCCTGCCCGCTAGCAAGCCTGTTTCGCCGGCACCGCTGCTTATTTCACGGCGACCGACCAGGCTTGTGTACTCCCACTTCCTGGTAGCGGTGGAACGTATCATAGGGCAGACGTGATGTAATCAGCTGGAAATGATGCAAGACATGGGAGGCAATGCAGCCATCATTTCTGGCTGATGACATCACGTCCGCCCTATGGTGCGCTCCACCGCTATCAGGAAGTGGAAGTAAACACCAGCCTGATCGGTCGCCGTGAAATAAGCAGCGGTACCGACGAAACGGGCTGGCTAGCGGGCGGGAGTCTGCCGTGGATTGGATGGGGCCCATGGGCTTGAGCCCAGTCAAGCCCAATTGTACGTCCGGCCCTGCCCATCACACAAACTGCATATTGAAAAGTGTCTATATCTACCTCCAAGACATTGCCAACTGAGCCTAAGCACACAGTCAGGAAGTTTAGCACTAGGGATGAGCTGAACACCCCCCGATTCGGTTCGCACCAGAACCTGCGAACGGACCGAAAATTTGCACGAACGTTAGAACCCCATTGAAGTCTATGGGACTCGAATGTTCAAAAACAAAAGTGCTCATTTTAAAGGCTAATTTGCATGGTATTGTCCTAAAAAGGGTTTGGGGACCCGGGTCCTGCCCCTGGGGACATGTATCAATGCAGAAAAAACTTTTAAAAACGGCCGTTTTTTCGGGAGCAGTGATTTTAATGATGCTTAAAGTAAAAAAAAAGTGGAATATTCCTTTAAATATCGTACCTGGGGGTGTCTATAGTATGCCTGTAAAGTGGCGCGTGTTTCCCGTGCTTAGAACAGTCCCTGCAGAAAATGAATTTTTAAAGGAATAAAAGTCATTTAAAACTGCTTGCGGCTTTAATGTAATGTCGGGTCCTGGCAATATGGATGAAAATCAGTGAGAGAAACGGCATGGGTACCCCCCAGTCCATTGCCAGGCCCTTTGGGTCTTGTATGGATATTAACCACTTCAGCCCCGGACCATTTGGCTGCCTAAAGACCAGAGTACTTTTTCCAATTTGGCACTGCGTTGCTTTAACTGCTAATTGTGCGGTCATGCAATGCTGTACCCAAACAAAATTTGCATCCTTTTCTTCCCACAAATAGAGCTTTCTTTTGATGGTATTTGATCACCTCTGCGGTTTTTATTTTTTGCGCTATAAATGGAAAAAGACCGAAAATTTTGAAAAAAAAATGATATTTTCTACTTTTTGTTATAAAAAAAATCCAATAAACTCAATTTTAGTCATAAATTTAGGCCAAAATGTATTTGGCCACATGTCTTTGGTAAAAATATGTCAATAAGCGTATATTTATTGGTTTGCGCAAAAGTTATAGCGTCTACAAACTAGGGTACATTTTCTGGAATTTACACAGCTTTTAGTTTATGACTGCCTATGTCATTTCTTGAGGGGCTAAAATGGCAGGGCGGTACAAAACCCCCCAAATTACCCCATTTTGGAAATTAGACACCCCAAGGAAATTGCTGAGAGGCATTTTGAGCCCATTGAATATTATTTTTTTTGTCCCAAGTGATTGAATAATGACAAAAAAAAGAAAAAAATTACAAAAAGTTGTCACTAAATGATATATTGCTCACACAGGCCATGGGCATATGTGGAATTGCACCCCAAAATATATTCAGCTGCTTCTCCTGAGTACGGGGATACCACATGTGTGGGACTTTTTGGGAGCCTAGCCGCGTACAGGGCCCCGAAAACCAATCACCGCCTTCAGGATTTCTAAGGGCGTAAATTTTTGATTTTACTCCTCACTACCTATCACAGTTTTGAAGGCCATAAAATGCCCAGATGGCACAAACCCCCCAAATGACCCCATTTTGGAAAGTAGACACCCCAAGCTATTTGCTTTGAGGCATGTTGAGCCCATGGAATATTTTATATTTTGACACAAGTTGTGGGAAAGTGACAATTTTTTTTTTTTTTTGCACAAAGTTGTCACTAAATGATATATTGCTCACACAGGCCATGGGCATATGTGGAATTGCACCCCAAAATACGTTTAGCTACTTCTCCTGAGTATGGGGATACCACATGTGTGGGACTTTTTGGGAGCCTAGCCGCGTACGGGGCCCCAAAAACCAATCACCGCCTTCAGGATTTCTAAGGGTGTAAATTTTTGATTTCACTCTTCACTGCCTATCACAGTTTCGGAGGCCATGGAATGCCCAGGTGGCACAACCCCCCCAAATGACCCCATTTTGGAAAGTAGACACCCCAAGCTATTTGCTGAGAGGCATGGTGAGTATTTTGCAGCTCTCATTTGTTTTTGAAAATGAAAAAAAAAATGTTTTTTTTCTTTTTTCAATATTCAAAATTTTGTGACAAAAAGTGAGGTCTGCAAAATACTCACTATACCTCTCAGCAAATAGCTTGGGGTGTCTACTTTCCAAAATGGGGTCATGGGGGGGGGGGGGGGTTGTGCCACCTGGCCATTCCATTGCCTCCGAAACTGTAAAAGGCAGTGAAGAGTGAAATCAAAAATGTACGCCCTTATAAAACCTGAAGACGGTGCTTGGTTTTCGGGGTCCCGTACGCGGCTAGGCTCCCAAAAAGTCTCACACATGTGGTATCCCCATACTCTCCCCATAGGAGAAGCAACAGAATGTATTTTGGGGTGTAATTTCACATATTCCCATGGCATGTTTGAGCAATATATCATTTAGTGACAACTTTGTGCAAAAAAAAAAAAAAATTGTCTCTTTTCCGCAACTTGTGTCACAATATAAAATATTCCATGGACTCGACATGCCTCTCAGCAAATAGCTTGGGGTGTCTACTTTCCAAAATGGGGTAATTTGAGGGGGTTTTGAACTGTCCTGACATTTTATGCACAACATTTAGAAGCTTATGTCACACATTACCCACTCTTCTAACCACTTGAAGACAAAGCCCTTTCTGACACTTTTTGTTTACATGAAAAAATTTTTTTTTTTGCAAGAAAATTACTTTGAACCCCCAAACATTATATATTTTTTTAAAGCAAATGCCCTACAGATTAAAATGGTGGGTGTTTCATTTTTTTTTTCACACAGTGTTTGTGCAGCGATTTTTCAAACGCATTTTTTGGGGAAAAAACACACTTTTTAAAAAATTTTAATGCACTAAAACACACTATATTGCCCAAATGTTTGATGAAAAAAAAAAAGATGATCTTAGGCCAAGTACATGGATACCAAACATGACATGCTTTAAAATTGCGCACATACGTGCAGTGCAAAACGCTACCAAAAAAACTGTTAGCGATCGCAGGGATCAGGCCTGACTCTGCGAACGCTGCAGTTATGCATTTAGTGTTTTGTAAGTGTCAGTGATCGATCAATACTGCACTTGGGTGGGCTGGGCCAGGCAGAGGGGCAAAACGCAGGTGCTAGCAGGTATCTGGGCTGATCCCGCTAACACTGCGTTTTTGGGAACCCTAAACTGCTGGGGACGCTAGTATAGATCTGATCGGATCAGATATTGATCCGTTCAGATACTATACCACTAAGGGAGGCGTATGCTGCGTGCGTGGGTGTTAGCGGTACTGGCACTAACCTGACACTGCCTGGGGCTGGTGCTTGCCAGTTCACCAAAACGCTACCACAAAAACTGTTAGCGATCGCAGGGATCAGGCCTGACTCTGCGAACGCTGCAGTTATGCGTGTAGTGTTTTGTAAGTGACAGTGATCGATCGATACTGCATTTGGGTGGGCTGAGCTAGACCGGGCGGAGGGGCAAAACGCAGGTGCTAGCAGGTATCTGGGCTGATCCCACTAACACTGCGTTTTTGGGAACCCTAAACTGCTGGGGACGCTAGTATAGATCTAATCAGATCAGATATTGATCCGTTCAGATACTATACCACTAAGGGAGGTGTACAGTGCGTGCGTGGGTGTTAGCGCTACTGGCGCTAACCTGACGCTGCTTGAGGCTGGTGCTTGCCAGTTCACCAAAATCCTACCAAAAAAACTGTTAGCGATTGCAGGGATCAGGCCTGACTCTGCGAACGCTGCAGTTATGCGGTTAGTGTTTTGTAAGTGACAGTGATCGATCGATACTGCACTTGGGTGGGCTGGGCCGGGCGGAGGGGCAAAACGCAGGTGCTAGCAGGTATCTGGGCTGATCCCGCTAACACTGCGTTTTTTGGTAACCCTAAGCTGCTGGGGACGCTAGTATAGATCTGATCGGATCAGATATTGATCTGTTCTGTACTATACCACTAAGGGAGGCATATGCTGTGTGCGTGGGTGTTAGCGGTACTGGCGCTAATCTGACGCTGCCAGGGGGCTAAACCTTTATTCAGTAGTAAACGGTGGGTGCCCTGACACTTTAAAAAATAAACGAACTAACCAGCGTCACCTGTAATGGTTATACGGTGATCACTGGTGAAAGGGTTAACTAGGGGGCAATCAAGGGGTTAAAACATTTATTAGGTAGTATATGGGGGTCCCTGACGCTATAAAACACTGACGGCGAACCTATATATTTACCTCCCTAACTAGCGTCAACAGTGACACTAATACAGCGATCAGAAAAATGATCGCTTCGTGACACTGGCGACGGGGGGTGATCAAGGGGTTAAAACTTTATTAGGGGGGTTAGGGGGGTATCCTAGACCTAAAGGGGGCTAACCCTAACTGCCCTACCACACTAACTGTCACAAACTGACACCATGCAGTAATCAGAAAAAAACAAACAAACAAAAAAAAAACTGCTTGGTGTCAGTGTGACGGGGGGGGGAGGATCGGGGGGTAAAGGGGGGTGTTATGTGTGCCTGGCATGTTCTACTCTGATGTGTAGTGTTGTGCATGCACATTGCAGTCTTCTCTCCTCGGCGCCGGAACGGAAAATACCGAGCCGAGGAGAGATGGCGTCACATCCCCTGCCTCTGTGTACTATACAGAGGCAGGGGAAGATTCTGATTGGCTGGGAGCGATCGCAAGGGGGGGCCACGAATGGATGGCCTCCCCCTCATCACTGAATGCTCCCAGACCAAAGCCGACCGCCTCGGGCACTGGGGGGGTCCTATCGGACCCCCCGCCCGCGGGAAGGCAATCACAAACCAAGTACTTGATTTTGCCTGCCCGTGCCATTCTGCTGACGTATATCAGCGTGAGGCGGTCGTCAAGTAGTTAAGGGGAACCCCGCACCCAAATTAAAAAAGGAAAGGTGTGGGGCCCCCAGGCCCTATATACTCTGAACAGCAGTATACAGGCGGTGCAAACAAGACAGGGACTGTAGGTTTGTTGTTAAGTAGAATCTGTTTGTAATTTTGAACTGGTACATTTTTAACGTGTTTAGCTCCAGCCAAAAAATCTATTTTAAGCTTTTTGGAAAACATAGGGAAGGGTTATCACCCCTGTGACATTTGTTTTGCTGTCTGTGCTCTTCTTCAGAAGATTTCACCTCACTTTTTGTCCCAATGACACATGTTTTTTTTAAATTTGGGGTTTTTAGTGAAACAAGGATTGGTGATAAACATCAGTATAAAAGAAAAAAGTTTTTCCCATATTAACTCTTACAGGAGAGAATTTCCCTTCCTAGGGGTAGATTTCATCTCACTTCCTGTTGTCTCCTTCCGTTTGCAAGTAGGATTCGTTTGTAAGTTGGATGTTTGAAAGTAGGGGCCTGCCCTATATACTCAGCAGAAATTTGGGCCTTAGGTGTTGTTGTGGCCACAACACTGTAAGCCCTCACAGGGCCCTGCTGTGAAATATCAGTTCAAGAATTGTAATTACATGCCCCTGTCGAACAGGGGCAGAAAAATTGGGCCTTTGGTGGTGGTGTTGGTGCTGGTGCCACAACACTGTAAGTCCTCACAGTTACTCTTGGTGGGCGCAGAAACTGGCCTTGCTGTGAAATATTAGATCAAGAATTCTAATTACTTGTCCCTGTTGAACAGGGGCTGAAAAATTGGGCCTTAGGCACTGGTGCTGGTGGAGAACACTGCAACCCCTCACAGATACTCTAGTTGGAGTGCAGGAACTAGCCCTGCTGCAAAGAATTGCATCAAAAATTGTAATTACACGCCCCTGTTAAACAGGGGCTGAAAAATTGGGCCTTAGGCACTGGTGCTGGTGCCACAACACTGCAACCCCTCACAGATACTCTAGTTGGAGCGCAGGAACTATCCCTGTCGCAAAGAATTGCATCAAAAATTGTAATTACACGCCTCTATTAAACAGGGGCTGAGAAATTGGGCCTTATGCACTGGTGCTGGTGCCATAACACTGCAACACCATACAGATACTCTAGTTGGAGTGCAGGAACTAGCCCTGCTGCAAAGAATTGCATCAAAAATTGTAATTACACGCCCCTGTTAAACAGGGGCTGAAAAATTGGGCCTTAGGCACTGGTGTTGGTGCCACAACACTGCAACCCCTCACAGATACTCTAGTTGGAGTGCAGGAACTAGCCCTGCTGCAAAGAATTGCATCAAAAATTGTAATTACACGCTCCTGTTAAACAAGGGCTGAAAAATTGGGCCTTAGGCACTGGTGGCGGCGCCCAGAACCAAAAATGTTCTTACAAGCTATCAGCATGATCATTGAGGAGGAAGAGGATAATTACTCAGCATAACAGGATAGTCACTCAGCATCAGCATAGGCAGTCTTTGAAGGGATCTGAGATTTCAAAAAAAATGATTCAGGTCTGGTGGTGATCCAAGACTGATTCATTTTTATGAAGATCAGTCGATCGACCGAGTCGGTGGACAAACGCACCCTGTGATCGGTTAGAAAGCCTCCAGCAGCACTAAATGTGCGTTCCGAAAGAACGCTGGATGCAGAACAGGCCAGTAGCTCAATTGCATACTGTGCAAGCTCTGGCCAGTGATCCATCCTCAAGACCCAGTAACCCAGAGGATTTTCGGTGGGAAAAGTGTCCAAGTCAGATCTTGCCCCAGGTATTCCTGCACCATGTAAAACAGACGCTGGCGATGGTTGCTGGAACCGATCATACCTTGGGGGTGCGGACTAAAAAATTGTCTGGACACATCGGTCAGACGGCCACCTTCTCCACCGCTCCTTCTTTGACTGACCGAAACCTCGGCAACACGTTGTCCAGAAACAGGCGTTTGTAACCTCCCAGTCTCTGGGAACGCGTTGCACAGACCTTTCTGCAAGGCCTCCCGAAGATGTTTCATCCTCTGCTCCCTCTGCGATGGCAAGATAAGGTCTGCAACCTTACCCTTGTAACGTGGATCAAGGAGGGTTGCCAGCCAGTATTGCTCCTTCTCCTTGATACCACGAATACGAGGATCCTTCCGCAGGCTTTGCAGGATCAGGGAGGCCATGAAGCGAAGGTTTGCTGAGGCATTCGGTCCGGAGTCCTCTGGGTCACTAAGGACGACATGATCCGCAGCCACCTCCTCCCAGCCACGTACAAGTCCATGTCTTTCTTGGGACTGTAAATGATCCCTTAAAGACTGCTGCTGATGCTGAGTGCCAGGCTCCACCTCCATACTGTCACAATCCTCCTCCTCCTCCTCCTCTTACTGTGTGATCGGCGGGCATGCAGGAACACTTTCTGGATAAAGGGGTCTTGAGAGCTAAGGAAGTCCTCCTTTTCCTGCCTCTGTTCTGCCTCAAGTGCCCTGTCCATTATTCCACGCAGCGTGTGCTCCGGCAGGTGGACAAGGGGGACAGTGTCACTGATGCATGCACTTTCACTGCTCACCATCCTCGTGGCCTCCTCAAATGGTGACAGGACAGTGCATGCATCCCTGATCATGGCCCGCTGGTGTGGGGAAAAAAAACAAAGCTCCTCTGACCCTGTCCTGGTGCCATAGACGCACAGGTACTCATTGATGGCCCTCTGCTGCGTGTGCAGCTGCTGCAGCATGGCCAACGTTGAGTTCCACCTGGTGGGCATGTCACAGATTAGGCAGTTCTTGGCAGGTTAAATTCCTTTTGGAGGTCTGCCAGCGGAGCACTGGCATTATATGACCGGCGGAAATGCACACAGACTTTCCTGGCCTGGCTCAGGACATCCTGTAAGCCCGGGTACCTGCCCAAGAACCGCTGTACCACCAAGTTAAGGACATGAGCCAAAAAGGGCACATGGGTCATTTGTCCCTGTCAGAGGGCGGAGAGGAGGTTGGTGCCATTGTCACAAACCACCATTCCTGGCTTAAGTTGGCGTGACGTCAACCACCTCTGAAACTGCCCCTACAGAGCTGACAGAGCCTCTGCCCCAGTGTGGCTCCTGTCCCCTAAGCACACCAGCTCAAGCACCGCATTGCATCTTTGGCCTGCGTACTTGCGTAGCCCCTTGAATGCCTACGGAGCACCGCTGGTTCCGAGGACAAAGCACAGAAAGAGGCCATGGAGAAAGAAGAAGAGGAGGGGGTGGAGGAGAGAGGTTTGTCAGAATCACTAGTAGTGGCATTTTGGAGTCGTGGTGGTGGAACAACCTCCAACACTACTGCACCTTGTCCTGCATCCTTCCCAGCTGCCAGAAGAGTCACCCAATGCGCCGTGAAACTTAGGTAATGTCTCTGTCCATGCCTGCTGAACCATGAGTCAGTGGTATTATGCACCATACCGCTGACCGCCCTGTCCAGCGAGGCCAAGACATTGCCTTCCACATACCGGTAGAGAGCTGGAATCGCCTTCCGTGAGAAAAAGTGGCGTTTGGGAACCTGCCACTGAGGAAACGCACATTCCACAAACTCATGGAACTTTTTTACCTACTAAAAAGGTAGCAGTTGAAGTTCTAGCAATTTTACCAAGCTAGCATTCAACCACTGGGCATGTGGATGGCTGGGAGCAAACTTGTTTTTGCGGTGCAGCAGCTGGGGCAGGGAAATTTGCCTGGTACAATCTGACGTTGGTGTACCGATAGCAGATTGCCCACAAGTACTTGGCTGTGACACACCTAATTCTACACCTTCATTCCTCTCAGTGCAGGCCTCAGAGAGGACTGAAAGTATAGTGGGGTTGGAGATCCCAGCTGATGAGGAGTAAGGAGAGGTCCTCTTTGTTTTTTGGTGTGGGTCTTTTAGGTACGCTTGCCAACGAACTACATGGCAGGCCAACATATGTCTGGTCAAGCATGTGGTGCCCAAGCGGGAGATGTTTTGGCCACGCGAGATACGCTTGAGACATATGTTGCAAATAGCAGCAGTGCCATCTGATGCACTCGTCTCAAAAAAGGCCCACACCAAAGAACTTTTGGAAAAACGCGCAGAGAGAGCAGCGCCCTGCACATGCGGAGCTCTGAGGTGTGATGCAGTCAGTGTGCTGCCCTTAGGCTGGCCCCTGGAGGGCATCCTGCCTCGTTGGTGATGTGCCTCCTCCTCCTCTCTCCTATCAGGCACCCACGTTGAGTCAGTGACCTCATCATCCCCTCCCTCCTCATCACTGGAGCAAACCTGGCAGTATGCTGAAGCAGGGAGAACATGACTGCCAGATTGCTGTCCTTCTTGGGCACCCCCTCTGTCCATGCTCACGTTACTGGCTTTATCTAGCTCAGTATCATCACCAGAGCCTTCTAAACGCTGGGCATCCTCCTGGAGCATGTACCCAACACTGTGGTCAAACAGTTCGAGGGACTCCTCAGGAGGACATGGTGGGGCTAGGGAAGTGTTCACTGATGCCATTGAGCTGAGGGAAGAGGCAGCGTTGGCAGCTGCTTTGCCAGCAAAGTACCCTGAGCATGGGTGAGAGAAGATGAGCAGGATGAGGAAGCCTTGGTCATCCACTCGACCAAGTCTTCCGCATGTTACAGCTCAACATGGCCAGCTGCAAAAAAAAAAAGGCCAAGCGTGTCCCACGGCCATGTGCTAATGAGGATGCACCGTGTCCACGACCAGCACTGTTGCCTCTAGACACAGAGCCTGCTTGCCCTCTTTTATTGTCTTGTGACTGTCTGCCTCTCCTTGTTGGCCTTCCAGACATACTAATGACCTGTAGCTGCACTAAGCTGGGATATACTTTGCTTGTAAACAGTGAGATGTAGCTGCACTAAGCTGGGATATATATATATATATATATATATATATATATATATATATATATATATATATATATATATATATATTATATATACTGATACTGCAGCTAGCAAAATCAACTGCCTGCCTGTAGTATTATTAGTATGAGAACACAACCAATCTTCTACAGATAGCTTTAGTTGAACACTGTGCAGAGGTCGCACTACACTAACTTTTAGCTTTAGCTGAACACTGTGCAGAGGTCACACTACACTAACTTGTAGCTTTAGCTGAACACTGTGCAGAGTCACACTACACTGATGTGTAAATAATGTAGCTGCCTGCGGTAGTGATAGGATCAGGAAAACAACACCAACCTTCTACAGGTAGCTTTAGCTGAACACTGTGCAGAGGTCGCACTACAATAACGTGTAAATAATGTAGCTGCCTGTGGTAGTGATAGGATCAGGAAAACAACACCAACACTAATGTGTAAATAATGTAGCTGCCTGCGGTAACACCACCAACCTTCTACAGGTAGCTTTAGCTGAACACTGTGCAGAGGTCGCACTACACTAACGTGTAAATAATGTAGCTGCCTGCGGTAGTGATAGAATCAGGAAGACACCACCAACCTTCTACAGGTAGCTTTAGCTGAACATTGTGCAGAGGTCGCACTACACTAATGTGTAAATAATGTAGCTGCCTGCGGCAGTGATAGGATCAGGAAAACAACACCAACCTTCTACAGGTAGCTTTAGCTGAACACTGCAGAGGTCACGCTACACTAACTTGTAGCTTTAGCTGAACACTGTGCAGAGGTTGCACTACACTAACTTGTAGCTTTAGCTGAACACTGTGCAGAGGTCGCACTACACTAACTTGTAGCTTTAGCTGAACACTGTGCAGAGTCACACTACACTAATGTGTAAATAATGTAGCTGCCTGCGGTAGTGATAGGATCAGGAAAACAACAGCAACCTTCTACAGGTAGCTTTAGCTGAACACTGTGCGGAGGTCGCACTACACTAACTTGTAGCTTTAGCTGAACACTGTGCAGAGGTCGCACTACACTAACTTGTAACTTTAGCTTAACACTGTGCAGAGTTGCACTACACTAATGTGTAAATAATGTAGCTGCCTGCGGTATTGATAGGATCAGGAAAACACCATCAACCTTCTACAGGTAGCTTTAGCTGAACATTGTGCAGAGGTTGCACTACACTAACGTGTAAATAATGTAGCTGCCTGCGATAGTGATAGGATCAGGAAAACAACACGAAACTTCCACAGGTAGCTTTAGCTGAACACTGTGCAGAGATTGCACTGCACTAACTTGTAGCTTTAGCTTAACACTGTGCAGAGGTCGCACTACACTAACTTGTAGCTTTAGGTGAACTCTGTGCAGAGGTCGCACTACACTAACTTGTAGCTTTAGCTGAACACTGTGCAGAGGTCGCACTACACTAACTTGCAGCTTTAGCTGAACACTGTGCAGAGGTCGCACTGCACTAACTTGTAGCTTTAGCTGAACACTGTGCAGAGGTCGCACTACACTAACTTGTAGCTTTAGCTGAACACTGTGCAGAGTCACACTACACTAATGTGTAAATAATGTAGCTGCCTGCGGTAGTGATAGGATCAGGAAAACAACACCAACCTTCTACAGGTAGCTTTAGCTGAACACTGTGCAGAGGTCGCACTACAATAACGTGTAAATAATGTAGCTGCCTGTGGTAGTGATAGGATCAGGAAAACAACACCAACACTAATGTGTAAATAATGTAGCTGCCTGCGGTAACACCACCAACCTTCTACAGGTAGCTTTAGCTGAACACTGTGCAGAGGTCGCACTACACTAACGTGTAAATAATGTAGCTGCCTGCGGTAGTGATAGGATCAGGAAGACACCACCAACCTTCTACAGGTAGCTTTAGCTGAACATTGTGCAGAGGTCGCACTACCCTAATGTGTAAATAATGTAGCTGCCTGCGGCAGTGATAGGATCAGGAAAACAACACCAACCTTCTACAGGTAGCTTTAGCTGAACACTGCAGAGGTCACGCTACACTAACTTGTAGCTTTAGCTGAACACTGTGCAGAGGTTGCACTACACTAACTTGTAGCTTTAGCTGAACACTGTGCAGAGGTCACACTACACTAACTTGTAGCTTTAGCTGAACACTGTGCATAGGTCGCACCACACTAACTTGTAGCTTTAGCTGAACACTGTGCAGAGTCACACTACACTAATGTGTAAATAATGTAGCTGCCTGCGGTAGTGATAGGATCAGGAAAGCAACACCAACCTTCTACAGGTAGCTTTAGCTGAACACTGTGCGGAGGTCGCACTACACTAACTTGTAGCTTTAGCTGAACACTGTGCAGAGGTCGCACTACACTAACTTGTAACTTTAGCTTAACACTGTGCAGAGTTGCACTACACTAATGTGTAAATAATGTAGCTGCCTGCGGTATTGATAGGATCAGGAAAACACCATCAACCTTCTACAAGTAGCTTTAGCTGAACATTGTGCAGAGGTTGCACTACACTAACGTGTAAATAATGTAGCTGCCTGCGATAGTGATAGGATCAGGAAAACAACACCAACCTTCTACAGGTAGCTTTAGCTGAACACTGTGAAGCGATTGCACTGCACTAACTTGTAGCTTTAGCTTAACACTGTGCAGAGGTCGCACTACACTAACATGTAGCTTTAGCTGAACACTGTGCAGAGGTCGCACTACACTAACTTGTAGCTTTAGCTTTACACTGTGCAGAGGTCGCACTACACTAACTTGTAGCTTTAGGTGAACTCTGTGCAGAGGTCTCACTACACTAACTTGTAGCTTTAGCTGAACACTGTGCAGAGGTCGCACTACACTAACTTGCAGCTTTAGCTGAACACTGTGCAGAGGTCGCACTGCACTAACTTGTAGCTTTAGCTGAACACTGTGCAGAGGTCGCACTACACTAACTTGTAGCTTTAGCTGAACACTGTGCAGAGTCACACTACACTAATGTGTAAAAAATGTAGCTGCCTGTGGTAGTGATAGGATCAGGAAAACAACACCAACCTTCTACAGGTAGCTTTAGCTGAACACTGTGCAGAGGTAGCACTACACTAACTTGTAGCTTTAGCTGAACACTGTGCAGAGGTCGCACTACACTAACTTGTAGCTTTAGCTGAACACTGTGCAGAGTCACAATACACTAACCTGTAAATAATGTAGCTGCCTGCGATAGTGATAGGATCTGGAAAACACCACCAACCTTCTACAGGTAGCTTTAGCTGAACACTGTGCAGAGGTCACACTACAGTAAATTGTAGCTTTAGCTGAACACTGTGCAGAGGTCGCACTACACTAACTTGTAGCTTTAGCTGAACACTGTGCAGCGGTCAAACTACACTAACTTGTAGCTTTAGCTGAACACTGTGCAGAGGTCGCACTACACTAACGTGTAAATAATGTAGCTGCCTGCGGTAGTGATAGGATCAAGAAAACTCCACCAACCTTCTACAGGTAGCTTTAGCTGAACACTGTGCAGAGGTCGCACTACACTAACGTGTAAATAATGTAGCTGCCTGCGGTAGTGATAGGATCAGGAAAACACCAGCAACCTTCTACAGGTAGCTTTAGCTGAACACTGTGCAGAGGTCGTACTACACTTACGTGTAAATAATGTAGCTGCCTGCGGTAATGATAGGATCAGGAAAACAACACCAACCTTCTACAGGTAGCTTTAGCTAAACACTGTGCAAAGGTTGCACTACACTAACTTGTAGCTTTAGCTGAACACTGTGCAGAGATCGCAATACACTAAGTTGTAGCTTTAGCTGAACACTGTGCAGAGGTCGCACTACACTAACGTGTAAATAATGTAGCTGCCTGCGGTAGTGATAGGATCAGGAAAACACCACCAACCTTCTACAGGTAGCTTTAGCTGAACACTGTGCAGAGGTCGTACTACACTAACATGTAAATAATGTAGCTGCCTGCGGTAGTGATATGATCAGGTAAACAACACCAACCTTCTACAGGTAGCTTTAGCTGAACACTGTGCAAAGGTCGCACTACACTAACTTGTAGCTTTAGCTGAACACTGTGCAGAGGTCGCACTACACTAACTTGTAGCTTTAGCTGAACACTGTGCAGAGGTCGCACTACGCTAACTTGTAGCTTTAGCTGAACACTGTGCAGAGTCACACTACACTAATGTGCAAATAATGTAGCTGCATGCGGTAGTGATAGGATCAGGAAAACAACACCAACCTTCAACAGGTAGCTTTAGCTTAACACTGCAGAGGTCACACTACACTAACTTTTAGCTTTAGCTGAACACTGTGCAGAGGTCGCACTACACTAACGTGTAGCTTTAGCTTTATACTGTGCAGAGGTCGCACTACACTAACTTGTAGCTTTAGGTGAACTCTGTGCAGAGATCGTACTACACTAATGTGTAAATAATGTAGCTGCCTGCGGTAGTGATAGGATCAGGAAAACAACACCAACCTTCTACAGGTAGCTTTAGCTGAACACTGTGCAGAGGTAGCACTACACTAACTTGTAGCTTTAGCTGAACAGTGTGCAGAGATCGCAATACACCAACTTGTAGCTTTAGCTGAACACTGTGCAGAGGTCACACTACACTAACTTGTAGCTTTAGCTGAACACTGTGCAGAGGTCACACTACACTAACTTTTAGCTTTAGCTAAACACTGTGCAGAGGTCGCACTACACTAACTTGTAGCTTTAGCTAAACACTGTGCAGAGTCGCACTACACTAACGTGTAAATAATGTAGCTGCCTGTGGTAGTAATAGGATCAGGAAAACACCACCAACCTTCTACAGGTAGCTTTAGCTGAACACTGTGCAGGGGTCGCACTACACTAACGTGTAAATAATGTAGCTGCCTGCGGTAGTGATAGGATCAGGAAAACACCATCAACCTTCTACAGGTAGCTTTAGCTGAACACTGTGCAGAGGTCGTACTACACTAACATTTAAATAATGTAGCTGCCTGCGGTAGTGATATGATCAGGAAAACAACACCAACCTTCTACAGGTAGCTTTAGCTGAACACTGTGCAAAGGTAGCACTACACTAACTTGTAGCTTTAGCTGAACACTGTGCAGAGGTTGCACTACACTAACTTGTAGCTTTAGCTGAACACTGTGCAGAGGTCGCACTACACTAACTTGTAGCTTTAGCTGAACACTGTGCATAGGTCGCACCACACTAACTTGTAGCTTTAGCTGAACAATGTGCAGAGTCACACTACACTAATGTGTAAATAATGTAGCTGCCTGCGGTAGTGATAGGATCAGGAAAACAACACCAACCTTCTACAGGCAGCTTTAGCTGAACACTGTGCAGAGGTCGCACTACACTAACTTGTAGCTTTAGCTGAACACTGTGCAGAGGTCGCACTAAACTAACTTGTAACTTTAGCTTAACACTGTGCAGAGTTGCACTACACTAATGTGTAAATAATGTAGCTGCCTGCGGTATTGATAGGATCAGGAAAACACCATCAACCTTCTACAGGTAGCTTTAGCTGAACATTGTGCAGAGGTTGCCCTACACTAGCGTGTAAATAATGTAGCTGCCTGCGGTAGTGATAGGATCAGGAAAACAACACCAACCTTCTACATTTAGCTTTAGCTGAATCCTGTGCAGAGATTGCACTGCACTAACTTGTAGCTTTAGCTGAACACTGTGCAGAGGTTTGCACTATACTAACTTCTAGTTTTAGCTAAACACTGTGCAGAGGTCACACTACACTAACTTGTAGCTTTAGCTGAACACTGTGCAGAGTCACATTACACTAACGTGTAAATAATGTAGCTGCCTGCGGTAGTGATAGGATCAGGAAAACACCACCAACCTTCTACAAGTAGCTTTAGCTGAACACTGTGCAGAGGTTGCACTACAGTAACTTGTAGCTTTAGCTGAACACTGTGCAGAGGTCGCACTACACTAACTTGTAGCTTTAGCTGAACACTGTGCAGAGGTCGCACTACACTAACTTGTAGCTTTAGCTGAACTCTTTGCAGAGGTCACACTACACTAACTTGTAACTTTAGCTGAACACTATGCAGAGTCACACTACACTAATGTGTAAATAATGTAGCTGCCTGCGGTATTGATAGGATCAGGAAAACACCACCAACCTTCTACAGGTAGCTTTAGCTGAACATTGTGCAGAGGTTGCACTACACTAACGTGTAAATAATGTAGCTGCCTGCGGTAGTGATAGGATCAGGAAAACAACACCAACCTTCTACAGGTATCTTTAGCTGAACACTGTGCAGAGATCGCACTGCACTAACTTTTAGCTTTAGCTGAACACTGTGCAGAGATCGGACTACACTAACTTATAGCTTTAGCTGAACACTGTGCAGAGGTTGCACTACACTAACTTGTAGCTTTAGCTGAACACTGTGCAGAGATCGTACTACACTAACTTGTAGCTTTAGCTGAACTCTGTGCAGAGGTCACACTACACTAACTTGTAGCTTTAGCTGAACACTGTGGAGAGGTCGCACTACACTAACTTGTAGCTTTAGCTGAACACCGTGCAGAGGTTGCACTACACTAACTTGTAGCTTTAGCTGAACACTGTGCAGAGGTCGCACTACACTAACTTGTAGCTTTAGCTGAACACTGTGCAGAGGTCACACTACACTAACTTGCAGCTTTAGCTGAACACTGTGCAGAGTCACACTACACTAACGTGTAAATAATGTAGCTTCCTGCGGTAGTGATAGGATCAGGAAAACAACACCAACCTTCTACAGTTAGCTTTAGCTGAACACTGCAGAGGTCGCACTAAACTAACTTGTAGCTTTAGCTGAACACTGTGCAGAGGTCGCACTACACTAACTTGTAGCTTTAGCTGAACACTGTGCAGAGGTCGCATTACACTAACTTGTAGCTTTAGCTGAACACTATGCAGAGGTCACACTACACTAACGTGTAAATAATGTAGCTGCCTGCTGTAGTGATAGGATCAGGAAAACACCACAAACCTTCTACAGGTAGCTTTAGCTGAACACTGTGCAGAAGTCGCACTACACTAACTGTAAATACTGTAGCTAATAGGATCAGAAGAACACTGGCAATTTTCTTCAAATACTGCAACAACACCTGCCAGCCTGTCAGTAGGAAGATAATACCAGGAACGGATCTAGCTAAACTGAATACAGTGTATATATATATATATATATATATATATATATATATATATATATATATATATATATATATATATATATATATATACACACATCACCTGGGATGCATATATATATATACACAATACACTGTAGGTGCAGCTAACTGACTGACTGTCCTGCCTAATCTATCTAACTTAAATCAAATGACACTGTCTCTCTGTCTCTCAATGCCGGAACACACTACACAGGGCCGACGTGCAGGCGGCCTTATATAGTGTGGGGCGTGTACTAAACCCCCTGAGTCATTATTGGCCAAAGCCACCCTGGCTTTGGCCAATTACAGCTCTCTGTACAGACGGCGCTGTGATTGGCCAAGCATGCGGGTCATAGTGCATGCTTGGCCAATCATCAGCCAGCAATGCACTGCGATGCCGCAGTGAATTATGGGCCGTGACGCGCCACTCGAATTTGGCGTGAACGGCCCATATCGTTCGCAGTTCGGTGAACGGTCGAACAGACGATGTTCAAGTCGAACATGCGTTTGACTCGAACACGAAGCTTATCCCTATTTAGCACTCAGAGTGAAGCTCAGTTCAGCCAAGCTCAGTCACTGTCCCCCTTTCCCACTGCAGAAGCTGAAGTTTCTCATTACTTTTTATTGCGTAGTTCAGAATTGTGTTTGTGCGTGTGTTAGGATATATATTGGTCTCTCACCTGTATCCTGACCCCAACACACACATTAGTATCAATGCCAGTTCATTACATAGAACTCTCTGGCCAGTTTTACAACAGCAGAGTATGAGCATTAGCCCCCCTGTCCCCCAGTTCATAAGCAAAAGCGTTTGTGTCAACCTCTCATTGCTGAATATTCACTTTTTGCACTTTAGCCACTCAGAGACCTTTCCCAGCATTTAAAGTGGAGTTCCAACCCCAAAAAAAAAAAAATTAGTAACGTGTTTAAAAAAAATAAAAAAAAACATTTGAAGAAAAATTTTTTTTTACTTACCTCTAAATGCCTGTTGCTAGGGGATCCCTCGTAGTCTGCCTCCTTCGGTGCCTGGGCTCTTGACGTCACTTCCCTCGGCACAGGAAGGGAGATTGCCTCTCTCCCCTCCCTCTTGTCAATCATCTGGGACACGTGACCGGTCCCAGATGATTGCGAGGCCAGTGACAGCACGCGGCGCGGCTCACGCATGCGCAGTGGGTGCCCGGCTGTGAAGCCACAGCCGGGCGCCCACAGTCAGAATGCCGGCACCGCCGAGTGGAGGGGGGGACGAGCGGGGCTTCGATCCCCCGCATCGCCGGACCCTGGGACAGGTAAGTGTCCAATCAAAAGTCAGCAGCTGCAGTATTTGTAGCTGCTGACTTTTAATATATATTTTTTTTAAATGGGAACCCCACTTTAAGCAAGAACACCTCATCCCCCAGTCCTCAGCCCATGTTCATTATCTTCTCAATGCCCAGTCCCTAGGCATGTATGTTAACTGCTCAGAACCAAGTACCCAGCTCATGTGGGATAACCCTTCAGCGCAGTGGGGTCACTAGCGTTGGTGTCACGAGTAGGGATAGAGTTGCCACCTCATCCCTTTAAACCCGAACACCTTTGAATTACAAAGGTTCTGAGGCTAATTAAATGCAGATAAGGCACCAAGTGAGTTTAATTACCACCTTAATCAGCCATAGAACCTGTGTAATTCATATGTGTTCGGGTTTAAAGGGATGAGGTGGCAACCATAAGTAGGGATGAGCCGAACACCTCCGGTTCGGTTCACACCAGAACCTGCGAACGGACCGAAAGTTTGCACGAACGTTAGAACCCCATTGACGTCTATGGGACTTGAACGTTCGAAATCAAAAGTGCTCATTTTAAAGGCTAATTTGCATGGTATTGTCCTAAAAAGGGTTTGGGGACCCGGGTCCTACCCCATGGGACATGTATCAATGCAAAAAAAACTTTTAAAAACGTCCGTTTTTTCGGGAGCAGTGATTTTAATGATGCTTAATGTTCTGCCCATATTGTTCATAGTAATATGTGCTATGTGCTGTTACAGTTTACACTGTAATGTTAGTTTATGTTGTTGTCATCTAGTGGTCAGAGATGGTATTACTTTGCCAAAACTTGACAGGATGTAGGATTCTCCTCATAGTAAAAGGCAGTAACCTTTAACCTGGAACTGTATTTCCTTAATTTCATTACTGCTCCTGGATCTAATACACTGCATGTAGAAGAGCTCTTAAACCATTCCTGGACTAATCATGGAATTGTCTGTGAGTACTCTTACTGATAGAGTGAGGCTGCTGTATAATATTTAATGTACTGACACATGTGTTTTGTTTATGCTTATGTTGTAGTTTTACAAAGTTATTCGGGATAAAGAATACATACAGATCTGATGTCTCACGTTTCTTGACTTCTGAATTATTGTTAAGCTGTCTGACTAGTGTTATACAACAGTTCAATAACGTGAAGCAGAACAGTAAAAAGACAACCACTTGGCAGTCTGGAATAATCTGAGAAGCCATTACTGCAGCATGAGTCTCAGATCAGGAACAAAGTACCAGGCTGATGACATGCTACCACCGACACAGCAAGGCAGGGAGAACATTCCCAGTGCCCAGCAAGACGATGCACATTCGCATGTGTCCAGATCTTCATGGGCTAGCAAGATGTCCTCAGCAGTTAAAGCTCGCGCCAAGGCAGAAGCTGCCCGCATCCAGCTACAGTACGCAGAAAAAGAAGCCATGATGATGCAGGAGTTAGCAGCAAAGAAAGCTGCCATCGCACAAGAAGAAGCAGAATTAGAATCAAAATTGCTCATCCTGCAGCGACAGGCTGCTGCTGCAGCTGCTGAAGCAGAGGCCGCTGCCTACATGGGAACAAGTCGTTCTGGAAGTGAAAAATCATATAAAGACTCAGAGGTTCCAGGAAAACCTCTATTCTCTGCAGATCGTACAAGTGAGTACATCCAGAACCTTACTACTGCGCATGCAAAGAAACAGTCTCCTAAACCTGAAGCAAAGGAATTCAGGCCAAAATCATTAAGCCCCCTGAGCAGGCCCAATCAACCACATGAGGTCAGCGGTTGCCAGCAAATCAAGAATGAAGCACCAGAAACCTCTAAGAACAAAAAACAAGTGTTCCCATCACCTCAACCTATAGATTACATGTGTGAACAACAATGTGCAGTGGATGTCACCAAATATCTCATCCGCAAAGAAATGGTAAGCTCAGGCTTTCTCCAATTTGATGACTGTCCTGAAAACTATTGGGCATGGAAATCTTCCTTTCTGAATGCCACTGAAGGTCTGAACTTTTCACCAGCAGAAATGCTTAATTTAATGATAAAATGGCTTGGTACAGAGTCAGCAGAGCATGCTAAGAGGATGAGAAGAGCAAACCTGTTCAACCCTGCAGCAGGACTCAACATGACCTGGAAAAGACTAGAAGAAACGTATGGATCCCCAGAGGTAATAGAAGAAGCACTGCTGAAAAAACTTGAAGTCTTTCCCAAAGTGGGCTACAGAGACAACGTGCGGCTACAAGAACTAAGTGATCTTCTACTAGAGATAGAATATGCCAAAGAGGATGGCTACTTGCCAGGACTTTCATACCTAGATACAGCTAGAGGCACTAATCCCATAGTAGAGAAACTACCCTCAAATCTGCAAGACAAGTGGATGTCTGTGGGAGGTAAATTCAAAGAAGATTATGGAGTCGCTTTTCCCCCTTTCTCTGTGTTTTCTAGGTTTGTCAGACAGCAAGCGAAAATCCGAAGTGATCCCAGTTTCGCCTTCACCACCAGCGGCAATCAATCACACAGACCTGAGAAATCTCACAGACCTCACGGTAGGACCTCTGTATCCACACACAAAACAGCTGAACCTTCAGAAGTCACAGACTATCAAAGCACCCACAAGGTACACACCATAGAAAACCCTGATAGACATTGCCCAATACACAAAAAACCACATCCACTAAAGAGATGCAAAGGCTTTAGAAACAAACCTATTGCAGAGCAGATGTCCTTCCTTAAGCAGAACGGCATCTGTTTCAAGTGTTGCGGATCTACTTATCACGGTGCTAAAGACTGTAAAATACCAGTAGAATGTACAGAATGTGGCAGTGAGAGACGTATTGCAGCTTTGCACCCAGGCCCTGCTCCTGCCCCAATAGAGACTGTAGAACCCAGGAAAGATCAGGGCAGGGAGCAACAAGAGATCCCACTCTCCTCAGTAATATCTAATTGCACTGAAGTATGTGGACAAGGCAAGAGTGCACGTTCATGCTCTAAAATCTGTTTAGTGACTGTGTATCCCACTGGCAAGAGAGAAAGGGCAGTGAAAATGTATTCAGTGCTAGATGAACAGAGCAACAGATCCCTTGCAAAGTCAGACTTCTTTGATATCTTTAACCTTAAGGCAAGTGCAGTTCCATACACTCTAAGGACATGTGCGGGGACAATTGAAACCACAGGGAGAAGAGCTTCTGACTTTACCATTGAATCCTTCAATAAGAAAGTGCGGTTTCCACTTCCTACCCTAATAGAGTGTGGCATGATACCTGACGACAAAACTGAGATTCCCTCTCCAGAAGTAGCCCATCACCACCCTCACCTCCGCTCAATTACTCACCTTATCCCAGCTGTTGAGCCAGATGTTTCTATCCTTCTACTTCTTGGGAGAAACATCCTTCAGGTACACAAGGTGCGCCGGCAAATCAATGGACCTTATAATGCCCCCTATGCACAGAGACTGGACCTGGGGTGGGTCATTGTAGGAGAAGTTTGCCTGGGGACAGTGCACCAGCCTGACAATATTACCACTTTGAAGACATCTGTGTTAACAAATGGACGCACATCCCTTCTCAGTCCCTGTCACAACAGCTTCATTGTCAAGGAAAGCTTTGGCAGGTCGACACAACACTGTGACTCCTCTACTCTATATGGTAAAGAAGAAGTCAATTCCAACATTGAGACAGACAATCTAGGGATTACAGTGTTCCAGAAAACTAAAGATGATGATAAACAGGCCCTCTCTATAGAGGATCAGACCTTCTTTCAGATTATGGATAGAGAGGCTTACCAAGATGACAATCACAGTTGGGTGGCCCCTGTTCCCTTTCGCACACCCAGACGTGTTTTGCCTAGTAACAGGGAACAAGCCATGAAGCGTTTGCATTCACTCAGCAAAACTCTGCAGAGAAAGTACAAATCAAGCCCTAAACCAGCCCACACGATTCCTTGTTTAGAGTTGTGTGCTGCTGTACTTGCAGTCGAAATGTCTGAGCTAATCACAGATGAACTAGACACTGACTTTGATGCTGTGAAATTCTTCACTGACAGCAAGACTGTCCTGGGGTACATTTGCAGCATCACTAGGAGGTTCCATCTGTATGTCTCCAACAGAGTGAATAGAATCAGGCTATCTTCACACCCAGATCAGTGGTTCTGTGTATCTACAGAGCAAAACCCTGCAGATTATGCCACTAGACCTACTCAAGCAGCATGCCTTCAGAACTCTATATGGTTCTCAGGCCCATCCTTTCTGTACCAACCACACTGTGAGCAAATAGACACTGCTAATGTTTATCCGCTCATAGAGCCCAAAGCAGACCCTGAAATCAGATCAGAAATTACGAGTTTCAGTACCAAAGCTTCTGAAGCGACACTTCACTCACATTGCTTTGATAGATTTTCCTGCTGGAAGATATTAGTAAGGACCCTAGCCAGACTCATCCATGTCGCTAAAACCTTCCGGAGAGAAACCAATAGCGATCAAGTCAGGAGGTGGGAAAGTTTCCATGAGCAGGTCAATCTAGTAGAACTTGCTCAGGCAAAGTCTGTTATAATTTCTTCTGTTCAAAACAAACATTTCCAGAAGGAAATTGACTGCATCAAAAAACAAAAGACATTCCCAAAACAAAGCCGTCTTAGGAGGCTTAGCCCCTTTTTAGACAAGAATGGGTTGTTGAGAGTAGGAGGACGTTTGTCTCTTGCTGAACTTTCAGAAGAAGAGAAACAGCCTGTCATTATACCTTATGATCACCACGTTGCGACACTGCTTGTTAGGTACTATCATGAACAAGTAGTTCACCAAGGGCGACACATCACAGAAGGTCAATTAGATCCGCAGGTCTCTGGATTCTTGGTGGCAAACGCTTGGTATCAGCTGTTATACACAAATGTGTCATCTATCGCAAACTACGAGGAAGATTACAAAGTCAAAAGATGGCAGAGCTACCAGAGGACAGAGTAATTGCTCAACCACCTTTCACCAATGTGGGCCTAGATGTATTTGGTCCGTGGTCTGTTTTAACCCGTCGCACTAGAGGAGGCAGTCCTTTTCACTTGTTTGTCTACCCGAGCTGTACACATAGAGCTACTTGAAGCCATGTCAACATCAAGCTTTATTAATGCCTTGAGGAGATTCTTCTCAATTCGTGGCCCAGCAAAACTGCTCCATTCTGACAGAGGGACAAACTTTGTGGGAGCCTGCAAAGAACTTAACATTTGTGACAGCGAATCACAATTGCAAGACTTTCTCCAAGACAGAGGATGTACATGGGTCTTTAATCCTCCACACTCCTCACATATGGGTGGTGTCTGGGAGAGACTAATAGGTATTGCCAGGCGAATCTTGGACGCTATGTTTCTACAAACCAAACCTGCTCACTTGACCCATGAGACTTTAAGCACCTTTATGGCAGAGGTTACGGCTATTATGAATGCCAGGCCTATAGTTCCTGTGTCCTCAGACCCAGATACACCTATGGTCCTTACCCCAGCAATGTTGTTGACTCAAAAGATGAACTCTTTGTCTGCTCCATCTGGGACCATAAGTACAACACAAGTTCATGCAAAACAATGGAAGCAAGTACAATGCTTGGCAGACACCTTTTGGAAAAGATGGAAGAGAGAGTATCTGTCAAATCTGCAACGCCGTAGGAAATGGACTGAGGATCGCCCAAACGTAAAAGTGGGTGATGTTGTTCTGTTGAAGGACAGCCAAGTGGGGAGGAACGAGTGGCCCGTAGGACTTATTGTCAATGCTCTACAAAGCAGGGATGGCAAGGTTAGAAAGGTGGAGGTCAAAACTGTAAAAAATGGGACCGCCAGAATTTATCTCAGACCTATAACTGACATTATAGTTTTGATCTCGGACTAGCTGGGATTCCATTTTCATGTATATGTTTTTTCTGCATAGCAGTAGTTATTTAGGTAATGACATAATAAATTATGCCAGACAGGGAGTGTTCTGCCCATATTGTTCATAGTAATATGTGCTATGTGCTGTTACAGTTTATACTGTAATGTTAGTTTATGTTGTTGCCATCTAGTGGTCAGAGATGGTATTACTTTGCCAAAACTTGACAGGATGTAGGATTCTCCTCATAGTAAAAGGCAGTAACCTTTAACCTGGAACTGTATTTCCTTAATTTCATTACTGCTCCTGGATCTAATACACTGCATGTAGAAGAGCTCTTAAACCATTCCTGGACTAATCATGGAATTGTCTGTGAGTACTCTTACTGATAGAGTGAGGCTGCTGTATAATATTTAATGTACTGACACATATGTTTTGTTTATGCTTATGTTGTAGTTTTACAAAGTTATTCGGGATAAAGAATACATACAGATCTGATGTCTCACGTTTCTTGACTTCTGAATTATTGTTAAGCTGTCTGACTAGTGTTATACAACAGTTCAATAACGCGAAGCAGAACACTTAAAGTAAAAAAAAAAAGTGAAATATTCCTTTAAATATCGTACCTGGGGGGTGTCTTTAGTATGCCTGTAAACCGGCGCGTGTTTCCCGTGTTTAGAACAGTCCCTGCACCAAATGTCATTTTTAAAGGAAAAAATCTCATTTAAAACTGCTTGCGGGTTTAATGTAATGTCGGGTCCTGGCAATATGGATGAAAATCATTGAGACAAATGGCATGGGTACCCCCCAGTCCATTACCAGCCCCTTTGGGTCTTGTATGGATATTAAGGGGAACCCTGCACCCAAATTAAAATAAGGAAAGGTGTGGGGCCACCAGGCCCTATATACTCTGAACAACAGTATGCAGGCGGTGCAAACAAGACAGGGACTGTAGGTTTGTTGTTAAGTAGAATCTGTTTGTCATTTTGAACGGGTACATTTTTAACGTGTTTAGCTCCAGCCAAAAAATCTTTTTTAAGCTTTTTGGAAAACATAGGGAAGGGTTATCACCCCTGTGACATTTGTTTTGCTGTCTTTCCTCCTCTTTAGAAGATTTCATGTCACTTTTTGTCCCAATGACAAATGTTTTTTGAGAATTTGGGGTTTTTTGTGGAACAAGGATTGGAAAGCATCAGTGGAAAGGAGAAATGTTTTTCCCATATTAACTCTTACAGGAGAGAATTTCCCTTCCTAGGGGTAGATTTCATCTCACTTCTTGTTGTCTCCTTCCGTTTGCAAGTAGGAGTCGTTTGTAAGTTAGATGTTTGAAAGTAGGGGCCTGCCCTATATACTCAGCAGAAATTTGGGCCTTAGGTGTTGTTGTGGCCAAAACAACGTAAGCCCTCATAGGGCCCTGCTGTGAAATATTAGATCAAGAATTGTAATTACATGCCCCTGTTGAACAGGGGCAGAAAAACTGGGCCTTTGGTGGTGGTGGTGGTGCTGGTGCCACAACACTGTAATAGGGTGTACACACGGTCAGACTTTGTTCGGACATTCCGACAACAAAATCCTATGATTTTTTCCGACGGATGTTGGCTCAAACTTGTTTTGCCTACACACGGTCGCACAAAGTTGTCGGAATTTCCGATCGCCAACCACACGGTCACGTACACCACGTACGACGAGACTAGAAAAGGCCGGTTCAGAACCAAGCGCGGCACCCTTTGGGCTCCTTTTGCTAATCTCGTGTTAGTAAAAGTTTGGTGAGAGACGATTCGCGCTTTTTCAGACTCGTGGCTTTCAGATCGTTTTCTGCCGTTCAGTTTGTGCTTGTGGGTTTGTATCTGCTCTTCAGTGCGTGCAGCAAGTTCCGCGTGACTTTAGGTAGTCAATGTACTCTTTTTTGTTTGTTACTGTTTTTCAGGTCGCTCTTCACAGGCCTTGCTGTTCTTCAGTGCGTTCTGTTACTTCGTTCTGAGCAGCCGACCATTTTCTAGCCATGTTTCGTATGCGTACTCCTCGTAGAGTTCGTGCTGTGCGGGGGCTTGGTGTTGGGGTCCTGACCTTGACACAAGTCCAGTCCATGAACAGGGTGGGGAGGAGTTCATGGACCAAGAATTGGTTGCTTCAGCGTGACCAGTTCTCTCATATGCCTTTGCTCCGTGAGATCCATGAGAATAATCCTGATGATTTCAGGAACTTTCTCAGGATGACGGACCCCGTGTTTCACCGTTTGTTGGCTTTTCTGACCCCTTATATTAGCAGGCAGGATACCTGCATGAGGCAAGCCATCACTCCGGAGCAGAGGTTGGTCGCTACTTTGCGGTATTTGGCCACAGGGAGAAGTCTGCAGGACTTGAAGTTCTCGACAGGCATCTCCCCCCAGGCTCTGGGGATCATTATCCCAGAGACCTGTTCTGCCATCATCCAGGTCCTGCAGAAGGAGTATATGAAGGTAAGATTTTTATGCTTTAATATCACATTTTATTGTATTGAATGTTTGATAATATATTGTATTTCTTTCCTCATTCCCTAATTACCATGATTGTAATATGCTGTGAATGTCCCCTTTGTTCTCATGCATGCTGGATTTTTATGTAATTATTATTTTAGGTCCTTCATACATTTTTGCCCTTCACTAACCTCCCCAGCATGGTGTCTCCTGTCCTATATTCACCTCATGTAGTCACTTAACAATGTATTTTATCAGCTCCATAGTAGTGCTTTACCCCAAACACCCCCTAAAATGTTTGGAAATGTTATTTTTGATTTAAATTCAGGCAGAGTGCCAGAGTTTTTTTTTTTGGTGGTGTCCCCCAAAATTTTTTAGTAACCCTCCCTCCCCCAACTGCTAAGTAAGCTGATCCCAATTCTCTATCTATCCTCGATCATCTATCTGCTGACTTTGCCAAACCCATACACACTATACCCACCTCTTTAGTGGTCAGATTTATGGATGAATTCACCAAAGCATGTAGTGCAAGGGCCTGCCTGTATACTTTCAAATGGTACTATTTAAAGTTTTTGTATCCTATTATTATCTTGATAAGTAATAGCAGAATGTCCAAATGTCCTCAAATGTGTACAGTGTGTATTTATATCTTTGTATTATGACACTTCTTACCTGTCCAGTGGTCTGCCAATAGTGTAACTAAGGAGGGTCTGTTCAAAGTAATACCCATTATTTAGGCATTCATCTCTCAATGAAGTGAAGAGGGTTACCTGTCCAAGATTTCCACACACCCCATAATGTTAGAAATGGCCCATGAGAGGGGGGGGGGATATGATAGGTGTACCTTATACTTTGGCGTTGTTAAATTCCCCTTAATAAATGCTATCTGGAGGTTGCCCCATAATGTTTGTGTCTAATCTGCTTGCCATGTTTCTGAGTAAAAATTGTAATGTTTATTGTTTTTTCCTCAACAGTTTCCTTCCACGCCACAGGAATGGCAGACTGTGGCCTCCCACTTTGCCCAGCGGTAGGACTTTCCTAACTGCGGAGAGGCAATTGATGGGAAACACATCCACATCGTCCCACCACCCAACTCGGGGTCGTACTATTATAATTACAAGGGGTTCAATAGTATAGTGATGTTGGTGGTGGTGTCGGCTAATTACGACTTCTTGTATGTGGACGTGGGGAAGAATGGCCGGATGTCTGATGGTGGAGTCATCGCCCAGACAGAGTTTTACAGGCGTCTCCAGAATGGCAGCTTGGACTTGCCAGCTCCAGAGGACCATGTGGAAGTACTCCCATTCGTGTTCGTTGCTGATGAAACGTTTGCGCTGGGGGACACCTGATGCGGCCATTCCCAATGAGGACCCTCACCCCGGAACAGAGGGTTTTTAATTACCGGCTGGCCAGAGCCCGAAGAGTGGTGGAGAACACATTTGGAATCCTGGCCAGCCGGTTCCGCCTATTTATGACACCCATCCATATGGCGGAGTATAAACTGAACCATATTATACTTGCGTGCTGTGTTCTCCATAACTTTTTAAGGAAACATTCGGCCAACTATGCTGGCTCAGTTGGGCCTGAGGCCGGAATGATACATCAAACCACACTGACGGCGCTTGAAAGCGGCCGTCCTGGCTTGCCCTCCCTGAGTGCCCGTGATGTCCGGTTACGATACCAGGAGTTCTTTGCGGGTAGGGGGGCCATCAATATGCCAGACAATCTGTGAAGCCTTTTTATAATAATAATAAAAAAAAAAAATCTTTGTGGACATTTACTGCTTGTGTTTGTTTTAGCTGACCCTGACAGAAATGTTTGGAGTGCAGAAAATGTCGTGATTGTGTAACCTTATTATACAAAGCACTGTTGGCTGTTATTTACTAAATGCAAAAACACATTTCACTACAAGTGCACTTGCAACTGCACTGAAACTGCACTTGTAGTGCAAAGTGGATTTGCCTTTAGGAAATAACCCCCATTTTCTCATAAAACAACAATTACATCACCCCAAAAGTGTTGTAGCGTTGAGACAATAATCCACACATTCTTGATTAACAATCTTTTTAATACCTGCACAATCACATGTGCATTTACCAAAGGTTTTACACACAAACCAACATGTTTGTTGTATAACAATTTTTGTGGTGGCATTATCCAAAATCAAAATGTCCATTTTATAGAAAACAGGCCTGTGTAAAACCAACAAGAAAGACACAAATCTTGATCTTACAAAGTTCACATTTGGTAGAACTTGAAGGCAATATCAGACATGAGTATTTAGGAACTGTGTTTGATTTTGCGTTCAGATGGGGGGAAATCACCCCTGGAAAAGTCAAATTTGGAAGATGCACACAAATTTCCCAATGTCAACATGTGCTACCTTCCATCACGGGGGATCAAGGGATGTGTTTTGGGGGAGCAAGCCCTTCCTCACAACTACTTTATTATTGAGGAAGGGGTTGCACCCCCAAAACGCGTCCATTGATCTCCCGTGATGGCAGATAGCACATGTTGACACACTGTGTGCATCCTCCAAATTTGGCTTTGGGAAAAATCACAAAAATATTTAGCACATTGTAGCACACAAAAGAAGAAAGTGATTTGGAGGGGTTTTAAACTCGCCCCAAAACATCAATGATGTTTTTATATTTTGGAATAACATCATTGATGTTTTGCTTGATGATTTCCAATTGTAAATTACACCCCATGATCTCCCCGATCAGGATCTGGGCACTTTCGGATGTGAAAGGATCTTCATCCACAACCTCACGATCACCTAAAAAGAGAGGAACCCCAAAATAAATTTGGTTTAAAAAAAAATGCCGCCATCCATCTCTTATCTGAGCCTGTGGTCGCAGACACTCACCTGTTGTGGTGACTAGTTCCACCACGTCTTCATCCTCCTGCTCAGCTTGTCTTGGGGGTATTTCCCCTTCTTCCAGAGGGGGGGGAGCTCTGGTCTCCTCAGATGAGGGATGTCCTCCGAGTCTTTTCTCCCCTATGTGAAACAAAATGGTATAATTAGCACACAGATATTTAATGTCAGAACTATAAATAGGAAACATTGCTTGGAAGTGGGGTACAATTGTCAATTTTAGCAGAGTTCCAAGTTGTAATTTTTTGAATGCCCTTTGTTAACCTACAATACTTTACCTGTTTAGTATGAGCTTCACAGATGGAGACCCCCCTATAGTATACACTGGAGCACCTGTGTGGCTCCCCTAATAAAAATGGCGTTTTTGTGTCCCACACTAGTGCTCCAGTGTCCAGATGTGAAAACAGCTGCTCAGTGTCCTCTCCTTACACAGAATCTAGTTTGCATTTCATTCTAGTAACAAAGCCATCTACACAACCCAATTCTTTGAAGACAAGTATAGGGCGTCAAAATGGTGGCCAAATGCATATGGGCTAAACAATGGTATTTTATATTTGGAACGAAAAATGTTTGATCCGAACGAATAATGTGCCCATGAACATGAAAGTTGCCATTTTAAACTGTACAACAGTTCCTAAAAGCACATGGAGCAGCACGAACGTAATAAACACAAAAAGAATAGGAACACAGCACAACTTCCGGTACTTACTTTTTTGCAGCACTCTCCGGATCTTTCTGTACTGCTCATGTTCTCTTAATTTCAGGTCCGACCACCGCTTCCTGAGCTGATCTTTCGATCGTCGTACCCCAAATTTCCGGTGCAGACTCCTGACCACTTTCGCCATGATCTTGGCCTTTCGGACATTGGGGTTGGGGTAAGGCCCATACTTTCCATCATAGTCGGCCTTCTTCAGGATGTCCACCATCTCCAACATCTCCCCAGGACATATTTGAGTCCTTAAATCTCCTTCTGGATCGGGACGTTTCAGGCTCCGGCCTTTCCTCCTCCTCCTCCTCCTCGTTGCTACAATTAGCACGCACCTGCTGTCCAAATGCCATGTGCTCTTCCCCCACTGCGCCGAACGAAAAGGGGCAGGGAATAGACTAGAAAGAACGTCAGGGGTGGGCGGAGTTATGCGCATGCGCAGTGTGTATAAAGCGTAACACACATGCGTCTTACGTACGATCTGTGAGCGGAGGAAGGAGCATCGGAGACGCTGATCGTGATAACGAAGGTAAGATCTAAACTTAGGCCTATACTGCTTCGAAATGGAAGCCTATATTGTAACAAGATTGGTCCCCACAGCAACCATCCCTTATTTAAAAGCTAAAATCGGTGGCCTGAGGAGCACGTATCTTAGGGAGCACAAGAAGGTCACAGATTCCCAGAGGTCCGGAGCTGCAGCAGATGACGTTTATGTCCCCAGGCTGTGGTACTATGAGAGACTGCGATTTCTGTCAGACCAGACTGAAGTCAGGGAATCCCTCTCCACTCTTCCTTCTACTCTTCCTTCCACCCCAGCTGAGGCTTCCGATGTCCAACCTGGGCCTTCCAGCCAGGAAGAAGTGGAGGAGCCCAGCTGGAGTCAGGTATAGCATTCTTCTACAGATTTCTGGTCAATAAATAAATGATGTTTACTAGATGTTATTATTGATCACTATTTGCTGATTGAAAAAAGTGTTTTACATATCAATAGACAGTAGTGGGCACCCAAAATTGGGACAAGAATGAAAAATGCTGGGCTCAGAATGATAGTCTGTTATATTTGTTAACATTCAATTTGCAGAAGTCAGGAGGTGAAAATTGTGTGTGATTGATGAATAAAATACTAAAACTATGTCCCTTTTTCATACACAGGAAGACCTCAGCCAGGAGGAGGTTGTGGAATGTGGCAGCCAGGAGGAGGCGGGGATTAGTGGCAGCCAGGAGGAGGCGGGGCTAAGTGGCAGCCAAGAGAAGCCTGGGACCAGTCGCAGCCTGACTTAGTCTCAGGTCCCTCCCCTCCGCCTGCCACATAAACGAGCCAGGAAGACGACTCCAAGTCCCGTGCAGGATTCAGCGTACAGGCTGATCCAGGAGGCTTCTGCGTCCCTCAGAGCCTTTCCCACTCCTGAAGAGGCCTTTGCCTGCATGGCTGCCACCAAATTGCAGGGCATGCAGTAGGGCCAACACAGGCTCTCTGAGGACCTTATTTATAAAGTCCTACGTAAGGGGGTGAGTGGGGAACTAACACTCAAGACGGATGTCATTGAGATGGACGATCCTCCTCCTCCTCCTCCTGCTGCCACAACTCCACCACCAGAGCCACCGCGTGGAAGGAAGCGTGGAAGGAAGACCAAAGAGTGATGGCCCTGGGTTCAGTCTGGTCTGACAGAAGCTGCAGTCTCTCGTATGACCACAGCCTGGGGACACAGATGTCATCTCCTGCGTTCCAGATCTCTGGGACTTCTGGACCACACTGCCCTCCCTTAGATATGGACTCCTCAGGCCACCAATTTTGCTTTTAAATAATGTATGTCTGCCCTGGGGATCCAAGGCTTCACCCACTTCTGCAGTTTCTCCAGCGTTGCCTCCCTCTTTGTTTAGTTGTGAGCCCTTAATAAATTTTTTGGGGAAATTCTACTCTCCTGTGTATGTTTTCATCCAAAAAGGACAGTTTGTTGGTGACGATTCAGGTACATTTTTGACATAAAATGTGAAATTAACAAGAGACAACAACACCAAACAATCTCCTACAGATTAAATAGAACAACATATCAATGGTGTTGTGGTAACTTGACCCAAAAAACACATACAAACATTTTCGGGAGTACAAATAAAAATCCAAAAAAAAAAACACCCTTCAAAAAAATACAAACACAAAAAAAGAATCTACATTAAAGCCAAAAAAATAAAAATAAAATACAACAAAATTATGTTGTCAGATGTGAGAAATCAAAATATATTGAGGGAATCCCGATAAATAGTAACGAAAGAAGTTTGTGAGAAGTGTGTGTGAATATGAGCAGAAAAACTACTTAATTCTTGTCACATTATAAAGAAGAAGAGAGTGCGCTGTATTAAACCATTTTGAACATTGCAGCGTGACGAAAGTGCTGTATCCATTACGAACGCTAAGTTTACCAGAATGAGCTGTCCCGTCTCGGAATTTCTTCTGAGCATGCGTGGCACTTTGTGCGTCGGAACAGGCCACACACGGTCGGAATTGACGCGATCGGATTTTGTTGTCGGAAAATTTTATCTCCTGCTGTCCAACTTTGTGTGTCGGAAAATCCGATGGAAAATGTCCGATGGAGCCCACACACGGTCGGAATTTCACGCTCCGATCGGACATTTTCCATCGGAAAATCCGACCGTGTGTATGGGGCATAAGTCCTCACTCGCTCTTGGTGGGTGCAGAAATGGGCCCTGCTGTGAAATATTAGATCAAGAATTGTAATTACATGCCCCTGTTGAACAGGGGCAGAAAAATTGGGCCTTTGGTGGTGGTGGCGGTGGTGCTGGTGCCACAACACTGCAACCTCTCACAGACACTCTAGTTGGAACACAGGAACGAGCCCTGCAGCAAAGTATTGCATCAAAAATTGTAATTACACGCCCCTGTTAAACAGGGGCAGAAAAATTGGGCCTTAGGCACTGGTGCTGGTGCCACAACACTGCAACCCCTCACAGACACTCTAGTTGGAATGCAGGAACGAGCCCTGCTGCAAAGTATTGCATCAAAAATTGTAATTACACGCCCCTGTTAAACAGGGACTGAAAAATTGGGCCTTAGGCACTGGTGTGGCGCCCAGAACCAAAAATGTTCTTACAAGCTATCAGCGTGATGATTGAGGAGGAAGAGGATAATTACTCAGGGATAGCCACTCAGCATCAGGATAGGCAGTCTTTGAAGGGATCTGAGATTTCAAAAAAAATATTCGGTTACGTCAGCATCAGGTGCTTGGTAGCTGGTGGTGATCCAAGACTGATTCATTTTTATGAAGGTCAGTCGATCGACCAAGTTGGTGGACAGACGCACCCTGTGATCGGTTACCACACCTCCAGCAGCACTGAATTTGCGTTCCGAAAGAACGCTGGATGCAGGACAGGCCAGTAGCTCAATTGCATACTGTGCAAGCTCTGGCCAGTAGTGATCTATCCTCAAGACCCAGTAACCCAGAGGATTTTCGGTGGGAAAGGTGTCCAAGTCTGATCTTGCCCCTAGGTATTCCTGCACCATGTAAAATAGACGCTGGCGATGGTTGCTGGAACCGATCATACCTTGGGGCTGCGGACCAAAAAATTGTCTGAACGCATCGGTCAGACGGCCACCTTCTCCACCGTTCCTTCTTTGACTGACTGAAGCCTCAGCAACACGTTGTCCAGAAACAGGAGTTTGTAACCTCCCAGTCTCTGGGAACGCGTTGCACAGACCTTTCTGCAAGGCCTCACGAAGATGTTACACCCTCTGCTCCCTCTGCGATGGCAAGATAAGGTCCGCAACCTTACCCTTGTAATGTGGATCAAGGAGGGTTGCCAGCCAGTATTGGTCCTTCTCCTTGATACCACGAATACGAGGATCCTTACGCAGGCTTTGCAGGATCAGGGAGGCCATGCAGCGTAGGTTTGCTGAGGCATTCGGTCCGGAGTCCTCTGGGTCACTAAGGACGACATGGTCCACAGCCACCTCCTCCCAGCCACGTACAAGTCCATGTGTTTCTTGGGACTGATCCCTTAAAGGCTGCTGCTGATGCTGAGTGCCAGGCTCTACCTCCATACTGACACAATCTTCCTCCTCCTCCTCCTCGTCCTCTTCCTGTGTGATCGGCGGGCACGCAGGAACACTGTCTGGATAAAGGGGGCCTTGAGAGCTAAGGAAGTCCTCCTCTTCCTGCCTCTGTTCTGCCTCAAGTGCCCTGTCCATTATTCCACGCAGCGTGTGCTCTAACAGGTGGACAAGGAGGACAGTGTCACTGATGGATGCACTGTCACTGATCACCATCCTCGTGGCCTCCTCAAATGGTGACAGGACAGTGCATGCATCCCTGATCATGGCCCACTGGCGTAGGGAAAAAAAAACAACCTCCCCTGACACTGTCCTGGTGCCAAAATCGCACAGGTACTCATTGATGGCCCTCTGCTGCGTGTGCAGCCGCTGCAGCATGGCCAATGTTGAGTTCCACCTGGTGGGCATGTCACAGATTAGGCGGTTCTTGGGCAGGTTAAACTCCTTTTGGAGGTCCGACAGCCGAGCACTGGCATTATATGACCGGCGGAAATGCACACAGACTTTCCTGGCCTGCCTCAGGACATCCTGTAAGCCCGGGTACCTGCCCAAGAACCACTGCACCACCAAGTTAAGGACGTGAGCCAAACAGGGCACATGGGTCATTTGTCCCTGTCGGAGGGCAGAGAGGAGGTTGGTGCCATTGTCGCAAACCACCATTCCTGCCTTAAGTTGGCGTGGCGTCAACCACCTCTGAACCTGCCCCTGCAGAGCTGACAGAACCTCTGCCCCAGTGTGGCTCCTGTCCCCCAAGCACACCAGCTCAAGCACCGCATGGCATCTTTTGGCCTGCGTACTTGTGTAGCCCTTTGAACGGCTACGGAGCACCGCTGGTTCCGAGGACAAAGCACAGGAAGAGGCCATGGAGGAAGAAGAAGAGGAGGGGGTGGAGGAGAGAGGTGTGTCACAATCATTAGCATTTTGGAGGCGTGGTGGTGGAACAACCTCCAACACTACTGCACCTTGTCCTTCATCCTTCCCAGCTGCCAACAGAGTCACCCAATGCGCTGTGAAACTTAGGTAACGTCCCTGTCCATGCCTGCTGGACCATGAGTCAGCGGTAATATGCACCTTACCGCTGACTGCCCTGTCCAGCGAGGCATGGACGTTGCCTTCCACATGCCGGTAGAGAGCCGGAATCGCCTTCCGTGAGAAAAAGTGGCGTTTGGGTACCTGCCACTGAGGAACCGCACATTCCACAAACTCACGGAAGGGGGCAGAGTCTACCAACTGAAAAGGCAGCAGTTGAAGTGCTGGCAATTTTGCCAAGCTAGCATTCAACCGCTGGGCATGTGGATGGCTGGGAGCAAACTTTTTTCGGTGGTGCAGCAGCTGGGGCAGGGAAATTTGCCTGGTACAATCTGACGTCGGTGTACCAAAAGCAGATTGCCCACAAGTACTTGGCTGTGACACACCTAATTCTACACCTTCATTCCTCTCAATGCAGGTCTCAGAGAGGACTGAAGGTATAGTGGGTTTGGAAATCCCAGCTGATGAGGAGCAAGGAGAGGTCCTTTTTGTTCTTTGGTGTGGGTCTTTTAGATACGCTTGCCAACGAACTGCATGGCAGGTCAACATATGTCTGGTCAAGCATGTGGTACCCAAGCGGGAGATGTTTTGGCCACGCGAGATACGCTTGAGACATATGTTGCAAATAGCAGCGGTGCGATCTGATGCACTCGTCTCAAAAAAGGCCCACACCAAAGAACTTTTTGAATAACGCACAGAGACTGCAGCGCCCTGCACATGTGGAGCTTTGGGATGTGATGCAGTCAATGTGCTGCCCTTAGGCTGGCCCCTGGAGGGCATCCTGCCTCGTTGGTGATGTGCCGCCTCCTCCTCCTCTCTCCTATCAGGCACCCACGTTGAGTCAGTGACCTCATCATCCCCTCCCTCCTCATCACTGGAGCAAACCTGGCAGTATGCTGCAGCAGAGGGAGCATGACTGCCAGATTGCTGTCCTTTTTGGGCACCCCCTCTGTCTGTGCTCATGTTACTGCCTTCATCGAGCTCAGTATCATCATCAGAGCCTTCCAAACTCTGGGCATCCTCCTGGAGCATGTACCTAACACTGTGGTCAAACAGTTCGAGGGACTCCTCAGGAGGACATGGTGGGGCTAGGGAAGGAGTCACTGATGACATTGAGCCGAGGGAAGAGGCCGCTGCTTTGCCAGACAAAGTATCCTGGGCATGTGTGAGAGAGGATGAGGAGGATGAGGACGGCTTGGTCATCCACTCGACCAAGTCTTCCGCATGTTGCGGCTCAACACGGCCAGCTGCCGGAAAAAAGCCCAAGCGTGTCCCACGGCCACGTGCTGATGAGGATGCACCGTCTCCACGACCAGCACTAGACACAGAGCCTGCTTGCCCTCTTATTGGCTTGTGACTGTCTGCCTCTCCTTCTTGGCCTTCCAGACATACTAATGGCCGGTAGCTGCACTAAGCTGGGATATATATATATATATATATATATGCTAGCAAAATCAACTGCCTGCCTGTAGTATGAGAACACCACCAACCTTCTACAGGTAGTTTTAGCTGAACACTGTGCAGAGCTGGCAAAAAACTAACTTGTAGCTTTTTTAGCTGCCTGCGGTAGTGATAGGATCAGGAAAACACCACCAACCTTCTACAGGTAGCTTTAGGTGAACACTGTGCAGAGCTCGCAAAAAAATAACTTGTAGGTTTAGCTGAACACTGTGAGGTGGACGCACCACACTAACTTGTAGTTTTAGCTGAACACTGTGAGCAGGACGCACTGTACTAGCTTGTAGCTTTAGATGAACACTGTGCAGAGGTCTCACTACACCAACTTGTAGGTTTAGCTGAACACTGTGAGCAGGACGCACAGCACTAACTTGTATTTTTAGCTGAACACTGTGAGCAGGACGCACAGCACTAACTTGTAGTTTTAGCTGAACACTGTGAGCAGGACGCACTACACTAACTTGTAGCTTTAGATGAACACTGTGCAGAGGTCTCACTACACCAACTTGTAGGTTTAGCTGAACACTGTGAGCAGGACGCACCGCACTAACTTGTAGGTTTAGCTGAACTCTGTGAGGTGGATGCACCACACTAACTTGTAGTTTTAGCTGAACTCTGTGAGCAGGACGCACCCCACTAACTTGTAGGTTTAGCTGAACACTGTGAGCAGGACACACTGCACTAACTGTAAATAGTCTAGCTGCCTGACTGTGGTACTAATAGGATCAAAATAACACCAGCAATTTTATTCAGGTAGCTGTAAATACTGTAACAAGACAAGCCTGCCTGTCAGTAAGAAGATAACAGGAACGGATCTAGCTGAACACTGTGAGCAGGACGCACTGCACTAACTTGTAGCTTTAGATGAACACTGTGCAGAGGTCTCACTACACCAACTTGTAGGTTTAGCTGAACACTGTGAGCAGGACACACAGCACTAACTTGTAGGTTTAGCTGAACACTGTGAGGTGGACGCACCACACTAACTGGTAGGTTTAGCTGAACACTGTGAGCAGGACGCACAGCACTAACTTGTAGTTTTAGCTGAACACTGTGAGCAGGACGCACAGCACTAACTTATAATTTTAGCTAAACACTGTGAGCAGGACGCACTGCACTAACTTGTAGCTTGAGATGAACACTGTGCAGAGGTCTCACTACACCAACTTGTAGTTTTAGCTGAACACTGTGAGCAGGACGCACAGCACTAACTTGTAGTTTTAGCTGAACACTGTGAGCAGGACGCACTGCACTAACTTGTAGCTTTAGATGAACACTGTGCAGAGGTCTCACTACACCAACTTGTAGTTTTAGCTGAACACTGTGAGCAGGACGCACAGCACTAACTTGTAGTTTTAGCTGAACACTGTGAGCAGGACGCACTGCACTAACTTGTAGCTTTAGATGAACACTGTGCAGAGGTCTCACTACACCAACTTGTAGGTTTAGCTGAACACTGTGAGCAGGACGCACTGCACTAACTGTAAATAGTCTAGTTGCCTGACTGTGGTACTAATAGGATCAAAAGAACACCAGCAATTTTATTCAGGTAGCTGTAAATACTGTAACAAGACAAGCCTGCCTGTCAGTAAGAAGATAACAGGAACGGATCTAGCTGAACACTGTGAGCAGGACGCACTGCACTAACTTGTAGTTTTAGCTGAACACTGTGAGCAGGACGCACCCCACTAACTTGTAGGTTTAGCTGAACACTGTGAGCAGGATGCACTGCACTAACTGTAAATAGTCTAGCTGCCTGACTGTGGTACTAATAGGATCAAAATAACACCAGCAATTTTATTCAGGTAGCTGTAAATACTGTAGCAAGACAAGCCTGCCTGTCAGTAAGAAGATAACAGGATTGGATCTAGCTGAACACTGTGAGCAGGTCGCACTGCACTAACTTCTAGCTTTAGATGAACACTGTGCAGAGGTCTCACTACACCAACTTGTAGGTTTAGCCGAACACTGTGAGCAGGACGCACAACACTAACTTGTAGTTTTAGCTGAACACTGTGAGCAGGACGCACAGCACTAACTTATAGTTTTAGCTAAACACTGTGAGCAGGACGCACTGCACTAACTTGTAGCTTGAGATGAACACTGTGCAGAGGTCTCACTACACCAACTTGTAGTTTTAGCCGAACACTGTGAGCAGGACGCACAGCACTAACTTGTAGTTTTAGCTGAACACTGTGAGGTGGACACATCACACTAACTTGTAGTTTTAGCTGAACACTGTGAGCAGGACGCACCCCACTAACTTGTAGGTTTAGCTGAACACTGTGAGCAGGATGCACTGCACTAACTGTAAATAGTCTAGCTGCCTGACTGTGGTACTAATAGGATCAAAATAACACCAGCAATTTTATTCAGGTAGCTGTAAATACTGTAACAAGACAAGCCTGCCTGTCAGTAAGAAGATAACAGGAACGGATCTAGCTGAACACTGTGAGCAGGACGCACTGCACTAACTTGTAGCTTTAGATGAACACTGTGCAGAGGTCTCACTACACCAACTTGTAGGTTTAGCTGAACACTGTGAGCAGGACGCACAGCACTAACTTATAATTTTAGCTAAACACTGTGAGCAGGACGCACTGCACTAACTTGTAGCTTGAGATGAACACTGTGCAGAGGTCTCACTGCACCAACTTGTAGTTTTAGCTGAACACTGTGAGCAGGACGCACAGCACTAACTTGTAGTTTTAGCTGAACACTGTGAGCAGGACGCACTGCACGAACTTGTAGCTTTAGATGAACACTGTGCAAAGGTCTCACTACACCAACTTGTAGTTTTAGCTGAACACTGTGAGCAGGACGCACAGCACTAACTTGTAGTTGTAGCTGAACACTGTGAGCAGGATGCACTGCACTAACTTGTAGCTTTAGATGAACACTGTGCAGAGGTCTCACTACACCAACTTGTAGGTTTAGCTGAACACTGTGAGCAGGACGCACTGCACTAACTGTAAATAGTCTAGTTGCCTGACTGTGGTACTAATAGGATCAAAAGAACACCAGCAATTTTATTCAGGTAGCTGTAAATACTGTAACAAGACAAGCCTGCCTGTCAGTAAGAAGATAACAGGAACGGATCTAGCTGAACACTGTGAGCAGGACGCACTGCACTAACTTGTAGCTTTAGATGAACACTGTGAGCAGGACGCACCCCACTAACTTGTAGTTTTAGCTGAACACTGTGAGCAGGACGCACCGCACTAACTTGTAGGTTTAGCTGAACACTGTGAGCAGGATGCACTGCACTAACTGTAAATAGTCTAGCTGCCTGACTGTGGTACTAATAGGATCAAAATAACACCAGCAATTTTATTCAGGTAGCTGTAAATACTGTAGCAAGACAAGCCTGCCTGTCAGTAAGAAGATAACAGGATTGGATCTAGCTGAACACTGTGAGCAGGTCGCACTGCACTAACTTCTAGCTTTAGATGAACACTGTGCAGAGGTCTCACTACACCAACTTGTAGGTTTAGCCGAACACTGTGAGCAGGACGCACAACACTAACTTGTAGTTTTAGCTGAACACTGTGAGCAGGACGCACAGCACTAACTTATAGTTTTAGCTAAACACTGTGAGCAGGACGCACTGCACTAACTTGTAGCTTGAGATGAACACTGTGCAGAGGTCTCACTACACCAACTTGTAGTTTTAGCCGAACACTGTGAGCAGGACGCACAGCACTAACTTGTAGTTTTAGCTGAACACTGTGAGGTGGACACATCACACTAACTTGTAGTTTTAGCTGAACACTGTGAGCAGGACGCACCCCACTAACTTGTAGGTTTAGCTGAACACTGTGAGCAGGATGCACTGCACTAACTGTAAATAGTCTAGCTGCCTGACTGTGGTACTAATAGGATCAAAATAACACCAGCAATTTTATTCAGGTAGCTGTAAATACTGTAACAAGACAAGCCTGCCTGTCAGTAAGAAGATAACAGGAACGGATCTAGCTGAACACTGTGAGCAGGACGCACTGCACTAACTTGTAGCTTTAGATGAACACTGTGCAGAGGTCTCACTACACCAACTTGTAGGTTTAGCTGAACACTGTGAGCAGGACGCACAGCACTAACTTATAATTTTAGCTAAACACTGTGAGCAGGACGCACTGCACTAACTTGTAGCTTGAGATGAACACTGTGCAGAGGTCTCACTGCACCAACTTGTAGTTTTAGCTAAACACTGTGAGCAGGACGCACAGCACCAACTTGTAGTTTTAGCTGAACACTGTGAGCAGGACGCACAGCACTAACTTGTAGTTGTAGCTGAACACTGTGAGCAGGATGCACTGCACTAACTTGTAGCTTTAGATGAACACTGTGCAGAGGTCTCACTACACCAACTTGTAGGTTTAGCTGAACACTGTGAGCAGGACGCACTGCACTAACTGTAAATAGTCTAGTTGCCTGACTGTGGTACTAATAGGATCAAAAGAACACCAGCAATTTTATTCAGGTAGCTGTAAATACTGTAACAAGACAAGCCTGCCTGTCAGTAAGAAGATAACAGGAACGGATCTAGCTGAACACTGTGAGCAGGACGCACTGCACTAACTTGTAGCTTTAGATGAACACTGTGAGCAGGACGCACCCCACTAACTTGTAGTTTTAGCTGAACACTGTGAGCAGGACGCACCGCACTAACTTGTAGGTTTAGCTGAACACTGTGAGGTGGACGCACCACACTAACTTGTATCTTTAGCTGAACACTGCGAGCAGGACGCACCCCACTAACTTGTAGGTTTAGCTGAACACTGTCAGCAGGACGCACTGCACTAACTGTAAATAGTCTAGCTGCCTGACTGTGGTACTAATAGGGTCAAAAGAACACCAGTAATTTTCTTCAGGTAGCTGTATATACTGTAACAAGACAAGCCTGCCTGTCAGTAAGAAGATAACAGGAATGGATCTAGCTGAACACTGTGAGCAGGATGCACTGCACTAACTGTAAATAGTCTAGCTGCCTGACTGTGGTACTAATAGGATCAAAAGAACACCAGTAATTTTCTTCAGGTAGCTGTATATACTGTAACAAGACAAGCCTGCCTGTCAGTAGGAAGATAACAGGAACGGTTCTAGCTGAACACTGTGAGCAGGACGCACTGCACTAACTGTAAATAGTCTAGCTGCCTGACTGTGGTACGAATAGGATCAAAAGAACACCAGCAATTTTCTTCAGGTAGCTGTAAATACTGTAACAAGACAAGCCTGCCTGTCAGTAGGAAGATAACAGGAACAGATCTAGCTAAACTGAATACAGTGTATATATATATATATATATGCAAGACCTGGGATGCATAAATATACACAATACACTGTAAGTGCAGCTAAACTGACTGACTGTTCTGCCTAATCTATCTAACTCAAATCAAATGTCACTGTCTGTCTCTCTCTCTCTCAATGAACGCCGGAACACACACTACACAGGGCCGCCATGCAGGCGGCCTTATATAGTGTGGGTCGTGTACTAAATCCCCTGAGCCATAATTGGCCAAAGCCTCCTTGGCTTTGGCCAATTACGGCTCTCTGTTCAGACGGCGCTGTGATTGGCCAAGCATGCGGGTCATAGTGCATGCTTGGCCAATCGTCAGCCAGCAATGCACTGCGATGCCGCAGTGAATTATGGGCCGTGACGCGCCACACGAATTTGGCGCGAACGGTCCATATCGTTCGCAATTCGGCGAACGGGCGAACAGACGATGTTTGGGTCGAACATGGGTTCGACTCAAACACGAAGCTCATCCCTAGTCACGAGGGTTGGTGGCACCCGGTGCGGTAAAACACTGTGTCACCCCCCCACCCACTCACCAACTATAATCACCCCTAAGTACAGACCCTCCTCAGGATAAACCACCCCCCTCCATCAGTGCAGACCCCCTCAGGATAAAACACGCCCCTCCATAAGTGCAGAACCCCCTTAGGATAAACCACCCCCCTCCATCAGTGCAGACCCCCCTCAGGATAAACCACCCCCCTCCATCACTGCAGACCCCCTCAGGATAAACCACCCCCTCCATCAGTGCAGACCCCCTCAGGATAATCCACCCCCTCCATCAGTGCAGACCCCCCTCCATCAGTAGAGTCCCCCCTCAGGATAAACCACCCCCTTCCATCAGTGCAGACCCCCTCAGGATACACCACCCCCTCCATCAGTACAGACCCCCCTCAGGATAAACCACTACCCCCATCAGTGCAAACCCCCTCAGAATAAACCACCCCCTCCATCAGTGCAGACCCCCCTGTTGATAAATGACCCCCCTCCATCAGTGCAGACCCCCCTCAGGATAAACCACACCCTCCATCAGTGCAGACCCCCCTCGGGATAAACCACCCCCCTTCATCAGTGCAGGTTAAATCCCCCCAATATGTGCAGATCCCCGCAGGATAAACCACCCCCAATAAGTGCAGACCCACCCTCAGGATACCCCCCAATAAGTGCAGACCCCCTCAGGATAAACCCCCCAATAAGTGTAGACCCCTCCCTCAGGATAACCCAATAAGTGCAGACCCCCCTCAGGATAAACCACCCCCCAATAAGTGCAGAACCCCTCAGGATAACCCCCTAATAAATGCAGACCCCCCTCAGTATAACCCCCAATAAGTGCAGACCACCCCACTCCATCAGTGCAGACCCCCCCAATAAGTGCAGACCCCCCTCATACACCTGGGCAGCGGGCAGAGGAGGCTTCAGTATGCAGCCACCCAGAGAGTTGCTTGCTCAGACTGTCACTCCCCGGGCGGCACGCCTGTGTATAGTGAAAGGAGGCAGCTACAGCGGCAGTGAGAGTGAGGAGTCTCACTCAGGCAGGGATAGCGTGGCGCCCCCATGTTACGGCTGAAGAGCCCTGCCTCCAGGACCCTCCGCCGCACTATGGATGGTGTCACCCCTCTGAGGGTGTCACCCGTGTGTGGGCCGCACCTCCACCACCCTAGCAATGCCACTGCTTCAGCGCTTAGTATCTTAGCACATTAAAGTGGAGTTTCACCCAGAAATGGAACTTCCGTGGATCAGATTCCTCCCCCCCTCTGGTGCCACATTTGGCACCTTTCAGAGGGGAGCAGATACCTGTCAAGTCCAGGTATCTGCTCTCACCTCTGGGGAAAGATCGCCGCAATTTTGTGCGGCAATCTATGCAATGTCCGGCCCTCCTCCTTCCCCCGCTACCTTCTTGGAGATACACAGGTCCCAGAAGACAGCAGGACCATTCAGAAAGCGCAGCATGACTTGCGCATGCGCAGTAGGAAACAGGCTGTGGAGCCGTAAGGCTTCACTTCCTGTTTCCCTTAGTAACGATGCCAGCGCCTGCACTCGGAGGGACGAGTCGGCTTCTGGTGCCGACACTGCGGGCTCCCAGGACAGGTACAGTCAGGTCCATAAATATTGGGACATCGACACAATTCTAATCTTTTTGCCTCTGTACACCACCACAATGGATTTGAAATGAAACAAACAAGATGTGCTTTAACTGCAGACTTTCAGCTTTAATTTGAGGGTATTTACATCCAAATCAGGTGAACGGTGTAGGAATTACAACAGTTTGTATATGTGCCTCCCACTTTTTAAGGGACCAAAAGTAATGAGACAATTGGCTGCTCAGCTGTTCCATGGCCAGGTGTGTGTTATTCCCTCATTATCCCATTGACAAGGAGCAGATAAAAGGTCCAGAGTTAATTTCAAGTGTGCTATTTGCATTTGGAATCTGTTGCTGTCAACTCTCAATATAAGATCCAAAGAGCTGTCACTATCAGTGAAGCAAGCCATCATTAGGCTGAAAAAACAAAACAAACCCATCAGAGAGATAGCAAAAACATTAGGTGTGGCCAAATCAACTGTTTGGAACATCCTTAAAAAGAAAGAGCTCAGCAACACCAAAAGACCCGGAAGACCACGGAAAACAACTGTGGTAGATGACCGAAGAATTCTTTCCCTGGTGAAGAAAACACCCTTCACAACAGTTGGCCAGATCAAGAACACTCTCCAGGAGGTAGGTGTATGTGTGTCAAAGTCAACAATCAAGAGAAGACTTCACCAGAGTGAATACAGAGGGTTCACCACAAGATGTAAACCATTGGTGAGCCTCAAAAGCAGGAAGGCCAGATTAGAGTTTGCCAAACAACATCTTAAAAAGCCTTCACAGTTTTGGAACAACATCCTATGGACAGATGAGACCAAGATCAACTTGTACCAGAGTGATGAGAAGAGAAAAGTATGGAGAAGGGAAGGAACTACTCATGATCCAAAGCATACCACCTCATCAGTGAAGCATGGTGTTGGTAGTGTCATGGCGTGGGCATGTATGGCTGCCAGTGGAACTGGTTCTCTTGTATTTATTGATGATGTGACTTTTGACAAAAGCAGCAGGATGAATTCTGAAGTGTTTCGGGTAATATTATCTGCTCATGTTCAGCAAAATGCTTCAGAACTCATTGGACGGCGCTTCGCAGTGCAGATGGACAATGACCCGAAGCATACTGCGAAAGCAACCAGAGTTTTTTAGGGGAAAGAAGTGGAATGTTATGCAATGGCCAAGTCAATCACCTGACCTGAATCCGATTGAGCATGCATTTCACTTGCTGAAGACAAAACTGAAGGGAAAATGCCCCAAGAACAAGCAGGAACTGAAGACAGGTACAGTAGAGCATCACCAGGGATAAAACCCAGCATCTGGTGATGTCTATGCGTTCCAGACTTCAGGCTATAATTGACTGCAAAGGATTTGCAACCAAGTATTAAAAAGTGAAAGTTTGATAGATGATTGTTAATCTGTCCCATTACTTTTGGTCCCTTAAAAAGTGGGAGGCACATATACAAACTGTTGTAATTCCTACACCGTTCAACTGATTTGGATGTACATACCCTCAATATAAAGCTGAAAGTCTTCAGTTAACCACTTGACGACCGCCGCACGACGATGTACGTCGGCAGAGCGGCACGGGCAGGCAAAAGGACTTACAGGTACGTCCTTGCCTGCCCAAGGGTGGGGGGTCCGGTGCCTGCGGCGGTTGTGAAATCCTCCCCGGCGATCAGTGGTGAGGGGGAGGCCCTCCATTCGTGCCCCCCCCTCGCGATCACTCCCAGCCAATGGGATCATTTCCCTGCCTCTGTATTGTACACAGAGGCAGAGGAAATGATGTCATCTCTCCTCGGCTCGGCATTTTCCGTTCCGGCGCCGAGGAGAGAAGACTGTAATGTGAGTGCACCAAACACACACACACAGTAGAACATGCCAGGCACACAATACACCCCGATCCCCCCCGATTACCCCCCGGTCTAGGATACCCCCTAACCCCCCCAATAAAGTTTTAACCCCTTCATCACCCCCCGTCACCAGTGTCGCTAAGCGATCATTTTTCTGATCGATGTATTAGTGTCGCTGGGGACGCTAGTTAGGGACGTAAATATTTAGGTTCACCGTCAGCATTTTATAGCGACAGGGACCCCCATATACTACCTAATAAATGTTTTAACCCCTTGATTGCCCCCTAGTTAACCCTTTCACCACTGATCACCCTATAACCGTTACGGGTGATGCTGGTTAGTTCGTTTATTTTTTATAGTGTCAGGGCACCCGCCGTTTATTACCGAATAAAGGTTTAGACCCCTGATTGCCCGTGGGTGATATACGTCACCCCAGGCAGTGTCAGATTAGTGCCAGTACCGCTAACACGCAGGCAGCATACGCCTCCCTCCGATCAGATCTATACTAGCGTCCCCAGCAGTTTAGGGTTCCCAAAAACGCAGTGTTAGCGGGATCAGCCCAGATACCTGCTAGCACCTGCGTTTTGCCCCTCCGCCCTGCCCAGCCCACCCAAGTGCAGTATCGATGGATCACTGTCACTTACAAAACACTAAATGCATAACTGCAGCGTTCGCAGAGTCAGGCCTGATCCCTGCGATCACTAACAGTTTTTTTGGTAGCGTTTTGGTGAACTGGCAAGCACCAGCCCCAGGCAGCGTCAGGTTAGTGCCAGTACCGCTAACACCCACGCACGCACCGTACACCTCCCTTAGTGGTGTAGTATCTGATCGGATCAATATCTGATCCGATCAGATCTATACTAGCGTCCCCAGCAGTTTAGGGTTCCCAAAAACGCAGTGTTAGCGGGATCAGCCCAGATACCTGCTAGCACCTGCGTTTTGCCCCTCCGCCCGGCCCAGCCCACCCAAGTGCAGTATCGATTGATCACTGTCACTTACAAAACTCTAAATGCATAACTACAGCGTTCGCAGAGTCAGGGCTGATCCCTGCGATCGCTAACAGTTTTTTTGGTAGCGTTTTGGTGAACTGGCAAGCACAGTGGCCTAGTACACCCTGGTCGTAGTCAAACCAGCACTGCAGTAACACTTGGTGACGTGGCAAGTCCCATAAGTGCAGTTCAAGCTGGTGAGGTGGCAAGCACAAGTAGTGTCCCGCTGCCACCAAGAAGAAGGCAAACAGGCCCGTCGTGCCCATAGTGCCCTTCCTGCTGCATTCGCCAATCCTAATTGGGAACCCACCACTTCTGCAGCACCCGTACTTACCCCATCCACATCCCCAACCAAATGCAGTCGGTTGCATGAGAGGCATTTTCTTTATGTCCTCCCGAGTACCCCTACCCAACGAACCCCCTCAAAAAAGATGTCGTGTCTGCAGCAAGCACGGATATAGGCGTGACACCCGCTATTATTGTCCCTCCTGTCCTGACAATCCTGGTCTTTGCATTGGTGAATGTTTTGAATGCTACCATTCACTAGTTGAGCATTAGCGTAGGTTACAGCATTGCACAGACTAGGCACACTTTCACAGGGTCTCCCAAGATGCCATCGCATTTTGAGAGACCCGAACCTGGAACCAGTTACAGTTAAAAAAGTTACAAAAAAAAGTGTAAAAAAAAAAACACTAAAAAATATATAAAATAAAAAAAAAAATAGTTGTCGTTTTATTGTTCTCTCTCTCTCTATTCTCTCTCTATTGTTCTGCTCTTTTTTTACTGTATTCTATTCTGCAATGTTTTATTGTTATTGTTATTATGTTTTATCATGTTTGCTTTTCAGGTATGCAATTTTTTATACTTTACTGTTTACTGTGTTTTATTGTTAACCATTTTTTTGTCTTCAGGTATGCCATTCACGACTTTGAGTGGTTATACCAGAATGATGCCTGCAGGTTTAGGTATCATCTTGGTATCATTCTTTTCAGCCAGCGGTCGGCTTTCATGTAAAAGCAATCCTAGTAGCTAATTAGCCTCTAGACTGCTTTTACAAGCAGTGGGAGGGAATGCCCCCCCCCCCACCGTCTTCCGTGTTTTTCTCTGGCTCTCCTGTCTCAACAGGGAACCTGAGAATGCAGCCGGTGATTCAGCCAGCTGACCATAGAGCTGATCAGAGACCAGAGTGGCTCCAAACATCTCTATGGCCTAATAAACCGGAAGCTACAAGCATTTCATGACTTAGATTTCGCCGGATGTAAACAGCGCCATTTGGAAATTGGGAAAGCATTTTATCACACCGATCTTGGTGTGGTCAGATGCTTTGAGGGCAGAGGAGAGATCTAGGGTCTAATAGACCCCAATTTTTTCAAAAAAGAGTACCTGTCATATTTACATTCCCTGAGATAACAATAAAAATTATTTAAAAAAAATGAAAGGAACAGTTTAAAAATAAGATAAAAAAGCAAAAAAATAATAAAGAAAAAAAAAAAAAAAAAAAAAAGCACCCCTGTCGCCACCTGCTCTCGCGCTAAGGTGAACGCAAGCGGCAGTCTGTCGTCAAACGTAAACAGCAATTGCACCATGCATGTGAGGTATCACCGCGAAGGTCAGATCGAGGGCAGCAATTTTAGCAGTAGACCTCCTCTGTAAATCTAAAGTGGTAACCTGTAAAGGCTTTTAAAGGCTTTAAAAAATGTATTCATTTTGTTGCCACTGCACGTTTGTGCGCAATTGTAAAGCATGTCATGTTTGGTATCCATGTACTCAGCCTAAGATCATCTTTTTTATTTCATTAAACATTTGGGCAATATAGTGTTTTTTAGTGCATTAAAATTTAAAAAAGTGTTTTTTTTTTCCCCAAAAAATGCGTTTGAAAAATTGCTGCGCAAATACTGTGTGAAAAAAAAAAATGAAACACCCACCATTTTAATCTGTAGGGCATTTGCTTTAAAAAAATATATAATGTTTGGGGGTTCAAAGTAATTTTCTTGCAAAAAAAAATTTTTTTTTCATGTAAACAAAAAGTGTCAGAAAGGGCTTTGTCTTCAAGTGGTTAGAAGAGTGGGTGATGTGTGACATAAGCTTCTAACAGTTCAAACCCCCCCCCCCCAATGACCCTATTTTGGAAAGTAGACACCCCAAGCTATTTGCTGAGAGTCATGTCAAGTCCATGGAATATTTTATATTGTGACACAAGTTGCGGGAAAGAGACACATTTTTTTTTTTCTTGCACAAAGTTGTCACTAAATGATATATTGCTCAAACATGCCATGGGAATATGTGAAATTACACCCCAAAATACATTCTGCTGCTTCTCCTGAGTACAGGGATACCTTTTTGGGAGCCTAGCCGCGTACGGGACCCTGGAAAGTAGACACCCCAAGCTATTTGCTGAGAGGTATAGTGAGTATTTTGCAGACCTCACTTTTTGTCACAAAATTTTGAAAATTGAAAAAAGAAAAAAAAAAAGTTTTTTCTTGTCTTTCTTCATTTTCAAAAACAAATGAGAGCTGTAAAATGCTCACCATGCCTCTCAGCAAATAGCTTGGGGTGTCTACTTTCCAAAATGGGGTCATTTGGTGGGGTTTTGTGCCACCTGGGCATTCCATGGCCTCCGAAACTGTGATAGGCAGTAAGGAGTGAAATCAAAAATTTACACCCTTAGAAATCCTGAAGGCGGTGATTGGTTTTTGGGGCCCCGCACGCGGCTAGGCTCCCAAAAAGTCCCACACATGTGGTATTCCCATACTCAGGAGAAGCAGCTAAATGTATTTTGGGGTGCAATTCCACATATGCCCATGGCCTGTGTGAGCAAGATATCAATTAGTGACAACTTTGTGCAAAAAAAAAAAAAAAGTGTCACTTTCCCGCAACTTGTGTCAAAATATAAAATATTCCATGGACTCAACATGCCTCTCAGCAAATAGCTTGGGGTGTTTACTTTCCAAAATGGTGTCATTTAGGGGCGGGGGGGGGGTTGTGCCATGTGGGTATTTTATCGCCTTCAAAACTGTGATAGGTAGTGAGGAGTGAAATCAAAAATTTACACCCTTAGAAATCCTGAAGGCGGCGATTGGATTTCGGGGCCCCGTACGTGGCTAGGCTCAACACATGTGGTATCCCCGTACTCAGGAGAAGCAGCTGAATGTATTTTGGGGTGCAATTCCACATAGGCCCATGGCCTGTGTGAGCAATATATCATTTAGTGACAACTTTTTGTAATTTTTTTTTTGTCATTATTCAATCACTTGGGACAAAAAAAATAAATATTCAATGGGTTCAACATGCCTCTCAGCAATTTCCTTGGGGTGTCTACTTTTCAAAATGGGGTCATTTGGGGGGGGGGGGTTGTACTGTCCTGCCATTTTAGCACCTCAGGAAATGACATAGGCAGTCATAAACTAAAAGCTGTGTAAATTCCAGAAAATGTACCCTAGTTTGTAGACGCTATAACTTTTGCACAAACCAATAAATATACGCTTATTGACATTTTTTTTTACCAAAGACATGTGGCCGAATACATTTTGGCCTAAATGTATGACTAAAATTGAGTTTATTGGATTTTTTTATAACAAAAAGTAGAAAATATCATTTTTTTTTTTTAATTTTCGTTTTTTTTCCGTTTAAAGCACAAAAAATTGCATGACCGCGCAATTAGCAGTTAAAGCGACGCAGTGCCAAATTGGAAAAAGTCCTCTGGTCCTTAGGCAGCATAATGGTCCGGGGCTAAAGTGGTTAAAGCACATCTTGTTCGTTTCATTTAAAATCCATTGTGGTGGTGTATAGAGCCAAAAAGATTAGAATTGTGTTGATGTCCCAATATTTATGGACCTGACTGTAAGTGTCCATATATTAAAAGTCAGCAGCAACAGTATTTGTAGCTGCTGACTTTTCTTTTTTTTTTACCCAGGCAGAACTCCGCTTTTTACACTCTGCTTTTGTGCATTAATCTCTCATCTGGCAGTACCCAGTGCATGTGCATTTACCCCTCAGCAGCCACGCTCCAGCATATGTCCATCTGTTCCTAATGCATGTGAATGAACCTCTTAACACCCAGTCACCTGCACACATGTAATAATCCCTTATTTTTTTTCAGTTCACCCCACCAAATATCAGTCTTTTCTTTACTGATTATGGTTCAGTGGTAATCTCAGCTCTACTGTACTGTTTCCTATTTACCCATTCCCGGGTAACGAATCCCTATCCCAACTGCCACTTTCCCACCACTACCTACACTGTTCCAGGATGTTACGCTCTCTCTGATTACCTAAATAAACTGTTGTCTCCTTTTCAACTTCCACTTTCTTCATTTCCACTGACACATGCCTCCTTCTTCAGTATGAATATTCTCCCCACTACCTTCACAGTCTGTGGGGCTGCTGACAAAATCCCTGCCACCTTCCCTGTCCCAGAATGATCAACTTCAATTTTAGCTGGTCCATTTCCTAGACACCTATTTTAATCTCTATTCACTCCTCTGTAAAACCCACTGTGTGCAGATCTTAGCTCCTATGCTGTTGCACTCTACTTAGTTTGCCAGTGAGCCAGCTGCATCATGGGGCACCAAACCTTTTGCAAATTCATATATTTCTCTTCTTGGATGAAATTATTGTTTGTTTGATCATGTTCTTCCTCAACCTGATCTTTCAGTGGGAGGCCATGCTGTAATAAGACAAAGCACAGTGTCTGCATCCCTTTAGGTTTGGATAAGCTTTACATACTATATCACAAAATATGAAACTTCTATTGCAGGCACTGCTTGTAAATGCACTTGTATCATATTGCAGACTTCTAGGAAAAGCAGATAGCCTAATGTAAAGGCAGAAAATGACAATACTAGGAGAGTTTCAAACATTTAACCACTTCAGCTCCAGAATATTTACCCCCCTTCACGACCAGGCCATTTTTTGCGATACAGCACTGCGTTACTTTAACTGACAATTGCATGGTCATGCAACACTGTTCTCAAATAAAATTTATATCCCCTTTCCCCACAAATAGAGCTTTCTTTTGGTGGTATTTGATTACTTCTGCATTTTTTTGTGCTATAACCAAAAAAAGACAGACAATTTTGAAAAAAATTTTTTTACTTTCTGCTATAAAACATATCCAATAAAAAAATTTAAAAAATTGAGCTTCTTCATCAATATAGGTCAATATGTATTCTGATGTTTTTGGTAAAAGTTATAGCGTCTACAAACTATAGGATATATTTATGGATTTTTTTTTTTTACTAGTAATGTCGGTGTTCAGTAACTTATGGTGGAACTGCGATATTGCAGCACGCAAATCAGTTACAAACTGACACTTTTTTGGGGACCAGTGACACTTATACTGTGATCAGTGCTAAAAATATGCACTGTCACTGTACTAATGACACTGACTGGGAGGGGGGTTAAAATCAGGGGCGATCAAAGTATTAAATGTGTGCCTAGCTAGTGATTTTTTGTACTGTGGGAGGTGCTTTTACTAGGGGAAGGCATGGATCCGTGTCCCTGCTTTGCAGGAACACAGGATCCATGCCTTCCCTACTGACAGAATGGTAATTTGTCTTGTTTACATAGACAGACTGCTCCCACTGTGCATAATCACGCCCTATACCCGGAAGTGCAGGATCACGTATATACAGTATCTCACAAAAGTGAGGGTACCCCTCACTTTGTTGTAAATATTTTATTATATCTTTTCATGTGACAACACTGAAGAAATGACACTTTGCTACAATGTAAAGTAGTGAGTGTACAGCTTGTATAACAGTGTAAATTTCCTGTCCCCTCAAAATAACTCAACACACAGCCATTAATGTCTAAACCGCTGGCAACAAAAAGTGAGTATACCCCTAAGTTAAAATGTCCAAATTGGGCCCAAAGTGTCAATATTTTGTGTGGCCACCATTATTTTCCAACTCTGCCTTAACCCTCTTGGGCACGGAGTTCACCAGAGCTTCTCAGGTTGCCATTGGAGTCCTCCCACTCCTCCATGGTGACATCACAGAGCTGGTGGATGTTAGAGACCTTGCGCTCCTACACCTTCCATTTGAGGATGTCCCACAGATGCTCAATAGGTTTTAGGTTTGGAGACATGCTTGGCCAGTCTATCTCCTTTACCCTCAGCTTTAGCAAGGCAGTGGTCATCTTGGAGGTGTGTTTGGGGTTGTTATCATGTTGAATACTAACCCGTGGCCCAGTCCTCCGAAGGGAGGGGATCATGCTCTGCTTTAGTATGTCACAGTACATGTTGGCATCATGGTTCCCTCAATGAACTGTAGCTCCCTAGTGCCGGAAGCACTCATGCAGCCCCAGACCATGACACTCCCACCACCATGCTTGACTGTAGGCAAGACACACTTGTCTTTGTACTCCTCACCTGGTTGCTATGACACACGCTTGACACCATCTGAACCAAATAAGTTTATATTTGTCTTATCAGACCACAGGACATGGTTCCAGTAATCCATGTTCTTAGTTTGCTTGTCTTCAGCAAGCTGTTTGTGGACTTTCTTTTGCATCACCTTTAGAAGTGGCTTCCTTCTGGCAGGACAGCCATGCAGACCAATTTGATGCAGTGTGCTGCGTATGATCTGAGCACTGACAGGCTGACCCCCACCCCTTCAACCTCTGCAGTATTGCTGGCAGCACTCATACGTCTATTTCCAAAAGACAACCTCTGGATATGAGCATGTGCACTCAACCTCTTTGGTCGACCATGGCGAGGCCTGTTCTGAGTGGAACCTGTCCTGTTAAACCGCTGTATGGTCTTGGCCACTGTGCTGCAGCTCAGTTTCAGGGTCTTGGCAATCTTCTTATAGCCTAGGCCACCTTTATGTAGAGCAATAACTTTTTTTTCAGATCCTCAGAGTTCTTTGCCATGAGGTGCCATGTTGAACTTACAGAGAACAGTATGAGAGAATGAGAGCAATAACACCAAATCTAACACGCCTGCTCCCCATTCACACCTGAGGTCTTGTAACACTAACGACTCACATGACACCGGGGAGGGAAAATGTGACAGTGTGAAAAGTTACTGTACGAGATCCTGCTCACAGCGGCTGCCCTGTAGCAGTAAGACTGCTATAGGGTGGTCTGCAAGTGATTAGAGTGTGCAGAACTTTTTTGGTAACTATAATTTAAGTAAACTACAGTTTAAATTTTTGAGAACTTTGGAAAATCTTTGCTGCAGATCCAAATGGAAATTTGAAAATGGGTTATGTGTTATATAATTTAATAAAATAGCAGTTTTATGGTTAAAACTAGGCAATGTGCAGAAAAAATAATTGTTACTCTCAGGAGTTTTCAATATCTGAGCGCTTTGATTTTGTTCTTGTGGCCAACATACCAAATCTAGCCCAACTTTCAGGTTTACCTTCTAAAGAAAGATTTATTCATATATTCTTTGAAAAAATTTTTAGAGGACCACTAACACACCTCCATGTGGTCCTTTTCATTTCTACTGTATATAGCCAAGACCAATTGCGGAAGCTTGTACTGGAACAGAAATCATGTGGGAAAACTTCTATTTCATTACTGAATAATGCTATGCAGCCTTACAGGCCCAGGAGTGCTGGAACCCCTGCATCCATAGTATTTAGACTATAGGTTATAAATTGTTAAAGTGTTACCCTGCTTCCCCAAAAATAAGCCCAGGTCTTATATTCATTTTGGCAATCAAAAACACAGTAGGGTTTATTTCCGGGTAGGGCTTGCCATTTAACCACTTCAGTCCCGTGAGATTTGACTGCTTAATGACCAAGCCATTTTTACGATATGGCACTGCATCGCTTTAACTGACAATTGCGCGGTCGTGCAACACTGTACCCAAACAAAATTGATGTCCTTTTTTTCCCACAAACAGAGCTTTCTTTTGGTGATATTTGATCACCTCTGCGGTTATTTTTTGCACTATAAACAAAAAAAGAGCGACAATTTTGAAAAAAAACACAATATTTTGGACTTTTTGCTATAAAAAAATACCCCTAATTTTTTTTTTTTAAAAAGCAAATTTTTTCCTTAGTTTAGGTCGATATATATTCTACTACATATTTTGGTAATAAAAATCTCAATAAGCGTATGTTGATTGGTTTGCGCAAAAGTTATAGCATCTTCAAACTATGGGAAAGATTTATGGCATTTTTATGGCATTTTTATTATTATTTGTTTTTTACTAGTAATGACGGTGATCTGCAAATTTTTATCAGGACTGCGACATTATGGCGGACAGATCTAACACTTTTGACACATTTTTGGGGCCATTGACATTTATACAGCGATCAAAAATCTATAAAAGCTATAAAAATGCACTGATTACTGTGTAAATGTCACTGGCAGGGAGTGGTTAACACTAGGGGCGATCAAGGGGTTAACTGTGTTCCCTCATGTGTGTTATAACTGTAGGGGGAAGGATCTGACTAGAGGAGATGACAGATCGTGTGTTCCTAGCTAGTAGGAATACTTCATATTCCCATTGCATACTTTCCTGGATGAGCTCACAAAATATGGGTGCTGTAGCAACAACCAGCTGGATACTGGTTCAAAAAAAAAATGAAAATATTTGCCAGCATACCATGGAACTGCGTAGATAGCGTCCAAACGTGTAATTTATTGCATGATCACAACACAAGGAGAGTGCAACGTTTCGGAGTCACGCAGGACCCCTTCGTCAGGCATATGATAAATGTCAAAAAACAGTGAAAATTATATAAAGAAACATCAACCAATCAGGAAAAGAGAAAAGGAAAAAAAAACAAAGACTCCTCCCACCCCCAGACTGGTATGACGTCATAAATCCCGCCAAAAAGGTACTAACAAATGTTTAAAAAAAGTTTTCATGAATGGAAAAAAAGCAAATGACAAAGGAGGGTACAGAGAAAAGTTATGTGAAACTGTCATCATGGTACCTCCTCGACGATGCTGCAAATCGTTGTGGGGATGGAACAGCTGTTGGGGAACATCAGGCTGCAGTGCACGATCCTGTAGTGGATCGGTGCCAGTGCTGGGATCGGATGCTGTGGGACGAGATTCCAATGATACACATAGGACGCGCTTGCATCATGCAGCGGTAGCCGGGGCAACAGGAGACGCTGAAGTCCCTGGCATAACAGCGTGTGAGGGAGGTAACAGCAGCCGCCGACCGCGCATGCGCGATGGGCCGGTCATAGCTAAGCAGCGGAGGACTTTAACCTCTTCAATGACAATCAGCATAAAATTTAGGGAATTCTGGGTGGCTACTTCACGTTTGTGGCGACCAATCGTGGGTTAATTTTTATTACGAAATCCGCAAGAGAGCGTCTGGCCGTGTAGTTCTAGATCAACTTGTCTTTTCTTGAGACGTTTAATTTCATGCAAAAGATCAGTGGCAGTGTCAATTCCTGGCTGTATATGTGACCAAACCTTCTGTCAAGATTGAGTGGTGGTTTCATCAGATTCCATCTGTGTTCTCGGAAGGATGATTGATTGGTCAGATCGGTAGATGTCGTGTCCCACGGTGTATGGGCACGATTAGATGAGTGGGGGAGCCGTCAGGGGTGTAGATGTGGAAACCAATCACAAGTAATACTTCATATTCCCATCGCACACTTTCCTGGATGAGCTCACAAAATATGGGTGCTGCAGCAACAACCAGCTGGATACTGATTCAAGTCAAAATGAATATATTTATATATATATATATATATACAAGTAATTTATTGCATGATCACAACACAAGGAGAGTGCAACGTTTCGGACTCACGCAGGACCCCTTCGTCAGGCATGTGATAAATGTGAAAAAACTGTGAAAATTATATAAAGAAACATCAACCAATCAGGAAAAGAGAAAAGGAAAAAAAAAACAAAGACTCCTCCCACCCCCAGACTGGTATGGCGTCATAACTCCCGCCAAAAAGGTACTAACAAATGTTTAAAAAAAGTTTTCATGAATGGGAGAAAAACAAATGACAAAGGAGGGTACAGAGAAAAGTAATGTGAAACTGTCATCATTGTACCTCCTCGACGATGCTGCAAACCATTGTGGGGATGGAACAGCTGTTGGGGAACATCAGGGCCACAACACTGTAAGCCCTCACAGGGCCCTGCTGTGAAATATTAGATCAAGAATTGTAATTACATGCCCCTGTTGAACAGGGGCAGAAAAATTGGGCCTTTGGTGGTGGTGCTGATGCCACAACACTGTAAGTCCTCACTCGCTCTTGGTGGGCGCAGAAACAGGCCCTGCTGTGAAATATTAGATCAAGAATTGTAATTATTGGGCCTTAGGCACTGGTGCTGGTGCCACAACACTGCAACCCCTCACAGATACTCTAGTTAGAAAGCAAGAACGAGCCCTGCTGCAAAGTATTGCAAAAAAAATTGTAATTACACGCCCCTGTTAAACAGGGGCTGAAAAATTGGGCCTTAGGCACTGGTGCTGGTGCCACAACACTGCAACCCCTCACAGATACTCTAATTGGAACGCAGAAAGGAGCCCTGCTGCAAAGTATTGCATCAAAAATTGTTATTACACTGCCCTGTTAAACAGGGGCTGAAAAATTAGGCCTTAGGCACTGGTGCTGGTGCCACAACACTGCAACCCCTCACAGATACTCTAGTTGGAACGCAAGAACGAGCCCTGCTGCAAAGTATTGCATCAAAAATTGTAATTACCCCCCCCTGTTAAACAGGGACTGAAAAATTGGGCCTTAGGCACTGGTGCTGGTGCCACAACACTGCAACCCCTCACAGATACTCTAGTTGGAATGCAGGAACGAGCCCTGCTGCAAAGTATTGCTTCAAAAATGGTAATTACACGCCCCTTTTAAACAGGGGCTGAAAAATTGGGCCTTAGGCACTGGTGCTGGTGCCACAACACAGCAACCCCTCACAGATACTCTAGTTGGAATGCAGGAATGATCCCTGCTGCAAAGTATTGCATCAAAAATTGTAATTACATGCCCCTGTTAAACAGGGGCTGAAAAATTGGGCCTTAGGCACTGGTGCTGGTGCCACAACATAGCAACCCCTCACAGATACTCTAGTTGGAACTCAGGAACGAGCCCTGCTCAAATTATTGCATCAAAAATTGTATTTACATGCCCCTGTTAAACAGGGGCTGAAAAATTGGGCCTTAGGCACTGGTGGCGGCGCCCAGAACCAAAAATGTTCTTACAAGCTATCAGCGTGATCATTGAGGAGGAAGAGGATAATTACTCAGGATAGTCACTCAGCATCAGCATAGGCAGTCTTTGAAGGAATCTGAGATTTCAAAAAATTATTCAGTTACATCAGCATCAGGTGCTTGGTAGCTGGTGGTGATCCAAGACTGATTCATTTTTATGAAGGTCAGTCGATCGACCGAGTCGGTGGACAGACGCACCCTGTGATCAGTTATAAAGCCTCCAGCAGCACTGAATGTGCATTCCGAAAGAACGCTGGATGTAGGACAGGCCAGTAGCTCAATTGCATACTGTGCAAGCTCTGGCCAGTGATCCATCCTCAAGACCCAGTAACCCAGAGGATTTTCGGTGGGAAAGGTGTCCAAGTCAGATCTTGCTCCTAGGTATTCCTGCACCATGTAAAACAGACGCTGGCGATGGTTGCTGGAACCGATCATACCTTGGGGCTGCGGACTAAAAAATTGTCTGAACGCGTCGGTCAGACGGCCACCTTCTCCTGGGGTTGGAGATCTCAGCTGATGAGGAGCAAGGAGAGGTCCTCTTTGTTCTTTGGTGTGTGTCTTTTAGATACGCTTGCCAACGAACTGCATGGCAGGTCAACATATATCTGGTCAAGCATGTGGTGCCCAAACGGGAGATGCTTTGGCCACGCGAGAAACGCTTGAGACATATGTTACAAATAGCAGCGGTGCGATCTGATGCACTCGTCTCAAAAAAGGCCCACACCAAAGAACTTTTGGAATAACGCGCAGAGACAGCAGCGCCCTGCACATGCGGAGCTTTGGGGTGTGTTGCAGTCAGTGTGCTGCCCTTAGGCTGGCCCCTGGAGGGCATCCTGCCTCGTTGGTGATGTGCCTCCTCCTCCTCTTACCTATCAGGCACCCACGTTGAGTGAGTGACCTCATCATCCCCTCCCTCCTCATCACTGGAGCAAACCTGGCAGTATGCTGCAGCAGGGGGAGCATGACTGCTAGATTGCTGTCCTTCTTGGGCACCCCCTCTGTCCGTGCTCATGTTACTGCCTTCATCTAGCTCAATATCATCATCAGAGCCTTCTAAACGCTGGGCATCCTCCTGGAGCATGTACCCAACACTGTGGTCAAGCAGTTAGAGGGACTCCTCAGGAGAACATGGTGGGGCTAGGGAAGGAGTCACTGATGCCATTGAGCTGAGGGAAGAGGTCGCGTTGGCAGCTGCTTTGCCGGACAAAGTACCCTGAGCATGGGTGAGAGAGGATGAGGAGGATGAGGACGGCTTGGTCATCCACTCGACCAAGTCTTCCACATGTTGCGGCTCAACACGGCCAGCTGCCGAAAAAAAGGCCAAGCATGTCCCGCGGCCACGTGCTGATGAGGATGCACCATCTCCATGACCAGCACTGTTGCCTCTAGACACAGAGCCTGCTTGCCCTCTTTTATTGGCTTGTGACTGTCTGCCTCTCCTTGTTGGCCTTCCAGACATACTAATGGCCTGTAGCTGCACTAAGCTGGGATATACTTTGCTTGTAAACGCTTCTCTTTTTAGAGAGCTGGACCCTGGGATCCAGTACTTTTGATATTAAGGCCATACAGTTTTACTGGTGTGGTGCTATTACAGGTCCAGGATTTTGAGTTCCCCGAGGGTCCCTGGTTTCTGAAGGTTTGTTAATGGAACCCACCGTAAAGGGTGAAGATTGGGTCTGTTGGTTTTACCAAAGAAAACCCTGTGGCGGGGAAGGTAAGTGGAGTTTTTTTTAATGAAATGTCTCCTTTAAAGTAAATGTTGTCATGCCTAAGTGTCACCACTGGGGGCTCTATGGAGCATGTACCTTCTCATGCTTTGCTCAGAGATCAGGCTGTGTCACAGAAGCAGCAGACTTTTTTCCTCTGGCTAGCAGGCAGACCTCCGGTAAGTTTGGGGGGTTTTGCTCCCTCCAGACACCCCCACCTGGGCTGAACTCTTCATGAGGCTGAGTATAAGGGAGAACTGAAAATGATCAGCAATGCCGTTTTCGTTCACCGCCCCTACTCGGCGGGGGCTTCCAGGTCTCCCCTACACCATCCCTTCCTCACTCACAAGCTGATCCCATCAGATCGGAGGCCCGTGCTTGTGCGGGAAAACTTTTTTGAAGAGAGAGGAGGTGGGCGCGATGCAAGGTGGGGGTGGGGCTTAGCGCGGAGTTGGCATCCTCCAACGTGGAAGTGTGTTTTAAAAAAAAAAACTCCATTTGTGCTGGCTGCAAAATTGTCAGAGAGACATAAGAGCAAAGAGGAGCATGAAAGAGGTTTTGGTGACACAGGCATTTCCTATTTGACAAATTTACTAATTGCATCAGGCTGAGCATTAATAGCAGTGGCAGTGGCTGGACTATTGCTCAAGCAGTGGATGCAATTTCTTCTTGTAGTACCTCTGCTTTGTTCATCAGGCTAAGGTCAGAAGGGGGGGTTGAAATACCCCAAAAAAAGAGCTAAAAGGGTCTCCCTCAAGCTCTGGAAAGCCTACTCATTTCTACTAATGGTATCCTCCCCTGAGAGAGGGTGGCTGGGCAGAGTGAGCATCGGGGCCATGAAATGTTTGCAACTGTTTTCTCACTGTCTCCCTGGGAGTGCGGTGGTGAGGGAGCTGCTGCAGGAGAATGTGCCTGAGTCTGTGTCTATCGGGCGCCATCTTGGGCCTGCATGCTTCTCTCCTTCTCTCTCAGCAAGTATGTCGTTAGGGATCTTTGGGCCGGTTTTCCACGGCGGTTTCTGGTGCCCGTCATGCGCTGAGTGTTCCGCCGGGGGTGCGGGGGAAAGTTAGGTAGATTGTGTGTGTTGATCGCCCCGGGGAAGTGCCGTTAGTCTCCACGGCTCACGGAGCTCTCAGCCCTTGCTTCCTCCTCGGTTCGCGCCGCGCATGCGCCCCCGTTTGCAACTGTTTTCAACACTGCAGCTCCTGTTTATTTTACTAAAGAGATCTTTTTCCTCAGCCGTGAAAAAAAAAGTTTAGCGACTTTAATCGCATCCCAGTATGGGTCAAAATGCGACAGGTTCTCTTCCATTGCCCAGGACCCTCAAACTAAGGAACTAGGGGCAGGAAAAGACAAATTCTCTCAGGGGACCGTGGTGAGGCTGATGACTCTTCTCCTGAGGTGTCAAATGCGGGAGAATCAGCTGTTTCAATCTTAAGGTTGATGGTGCAATTTCTTGCTGAATGGTCCACTCCACATTTATGTACCCTTAACTGAGTGTTTGGGTTCTCTAAAGCCTCCTCAAGCTGTGCATGCCTTTTTCTGTCCATTCATTGTTGGAAAAGCTTTTTTGTATCTGAGAGGATCACCCAGATAAGAATTATTTTCCGTCCTAAAAAGTTTTCACACTTTATCCTATGGTGGAGGAAATTCACTCAGTAGGGTATACCAGCAATTAACGCTGTTATATCCTCTGTGAATAAGAGTTTGACTTATCCGGCAGACAATGCTCAAATGCTTAGGAATCCAACGGATAAAAAGTTGGAATTCCTATTTTAAAAAAAAGAACACTTTTTTTTCTCTGGCTGATTGAGTGTCTCAGCCTGTGCTGACAGTAATTGCTTAATCGTTGAGAGACCAATTTAAACAGGTGTTCAAGGTTATCCTGCTCAGCAGGCCCAGGATCTGGCAGCTTTGTTTGCAATAGTTGTTATGAGAGATTCAATCCTTCAGGCCTTGCACCCTTCGCTAAGCACATGCAGAAGCTCCTGGCTAGTCTTCCTTTTTGCGGTAAAACTGCTATTTGAGGATGTTTTGGATAATACATCCAAAGAAATTCTAGTGGAAAAAGTACCCCTTTTACCATTTAAGAAAAGGAGTAAATGTATTTTTGTTTTTAAAGCTTCTTCTTCTGTGCCAGGGGCATCAGTCTCCAGGCAGCCACGACGGCTTCCACCGCCAGGTTCAAAAGGTAATCCTCAGGGTTAACCCCAGGGACAAGAGGTCTTGGGGGAGGAAACCTACAAGATACTGAAGCCTATGAGGAGGCGCCCCCGCACTCTCAATAGGGGGAATTTTGCAGTTCTCAAGGATCTGGCAGGAAGAGTGTCAAGATGAATGGGGGATGTCTTCAGCAAAAAGGGGACAGGGACGCTTCCTCCACATAGGCCCTATGACTGTCCGATCGAACTTCTCCCCGGAGCAGAGATTCCTTTTGGAAGAATCTTTCCCTTAACTGAACTGGAGCTAGGAACTCTTAAAACCTACATTGATGATAATCTGGAGAAAGGGTTTATACGCCCTTCCACCTCCCCAGCAGGAGCAGGGATTTTCTTAGTGGAAAAGAAAGATCACTCTCTACGCCCCTGCGTAGATTATCGGGACCTCAATAAAATTACAATTAAGAACCGGTACCCTCTGCCCTTGGTACCTGAACTCTTTCAGAGACTCGGAATTGCAGTTATATTCACCAAACTGGATCTTCGCTGAGCTTACAACTTAGTCCGGATCCGAAGCAGGGACGAAAGGAAGACTGCCTTTCGCACCCGCTTCGGGCACTTTGAATATCTCGTAATGCCCTTCGTGCTATGCAATGCTCCTGCCACTTTCCAGCATTTTGTTAATGATATTTTTAGAGACTACCTTGCTCTGTTCGTCAAAGTTTATCTGGATGACATCTTGATTTTTTCCTCCTCTCTGTTTATTCACTGGGAACACGTCAGAAAAGTTCTAATTCGGCTTCGTCAACACGGCTTGTACGCAAAACCTGAGAAGTGCGAGTTTGAACGCCAAAGCATTCAGTTTCTGGGCCTGATTAGTTCCATAGATGGTGTCAAGATAGATCCTCAGAAGGTCTCCGCCATCTTGGACTGGCCAGCCCCTACTGATAAAAAAGGAATTCAGCGCTTTGTGGGTTTTGCGAATTTCTATCGCAAATTTATCAGACGATTTTCTACCATCGTTTCCCCCATCACAAGACTGACTCGGCAAGGAACCGGTTCCAATGGTCCCCTGAGGCTCAAGCTGCCTTCACCTCCCTAAAGGATCAGTTTGTGTCAGCCTCTGTCCTGAAGCACCCTGACCCAGCGTTACCTTTCATTCTGGAGGTGGATGCCTCTGAGATAGCAGTGGGGGCAGTATTTTCACAGAGACAAGGACCCAAGGCCCTATTGCATCTAGTGGCGTTCTTCTCCCGCAAGTTATCCGAAGCTGAGAAGAATTATGATGTTGGGGACAGGGAGCTACTTGAGGAGTGGCGCTACCTCCTGGAGGGAGCGGCTCACCCTATTCTGGTTTACACAGACCACAAGAATTTAGAGTACCTGAAAGTTGTCAAGAGGTTGAAACCACGTCAGGCCAGATGGGCACTCTTCTTTACTAGGTCCTCTTTCCACATTACCTACAGGCCTGGGTCAAAAAATAGCAAACTGGATGCGCTGTCTCAGATGTTTAGCAAACCTAAAGTCTCTTCTTCTCCAGATACCATCCTAGCTCCTGGAAACGTTCTCATGCTGCAGGGAGACCTACTGTCCTAAATCAAACAGGCCTCTTCAATGGCTCCTCACATCATTCTACAGTCCAGAGATGACTTATTATGGTATAAGGACAGAATTTTTGTGCCTCAGCTGTCACGGGTTGCCGTCCTTAAATCTTGTCATGACCATGAGCTAGCCAGCCACTTTGTTATACACAAGACCTCCGAACTCCTCCAACACACTTTTTGGTGGCCTCAGCTACTGAAAGATTGCAGACGCTATGTGGAATCGTGCATTACCTGCATTCAGAACAAGGGCAGCAAGACCAAAGCTTGGGGGTTGCTAAAGCCTCTCCCTGTTCCGGAAAGACCATGGAGGATGATCTCCATGGATTTCATTGTTGAATTGCCACCATCAGAAGATTGCACCACCATCTTCGTAGTGGTCGACAGACTTTCCAAGATGGCTCACTTCCTGGCTATGAAAGGTACACCTTCTGAAACTGCAAGGATCTTTATTAAAGAGATAGTAATGCTCCACGGTATACCTGCAAACATCGTATCTGATCGGGGGGTACAATTTACATCCAAATTCTTGAGAGCTTTATGTGAATCCCTGAAAATTGATCTTTCCTTCTCCTCTGCTTACCATCCCCAGACTAATGGTCAGACTAAACGAACAAATCAAACTCTTGAGCAGTATTTGCGATGTTATTCTTGTTTTTCTCCGGATGATTGGGTACCCCTATTACGTCTTGCCGAGTTCCCCTATCATAATTCTGTTCATTCTGCAACTAACCAGTCTCCATTTTTTGTGAACTATGGTTTCCATCCCTTGTTCTTGTCTTAAAACGTTCCAGAGTGCACGGTACTGGCTGCCCAGGAAACCTTGAGTTTTTTTTATCATAAATAACAAGCTACCGTATATACTCGAGTATAAGTCGAATTTTTCAGCACATTTTTTTGTGCTGAAAGTGCCCCCCCCCCCTCGACTTATACTCGAGTCAAGCACTTTTCTGCAGCAAAAAATTTCATTTTCCGAACCGAATTTGGGGCCCCGTATCTCAGGGTCACTTGCTGCTAGAAACAAATTTGGTATGCAAACCCAGTGGACCTAGTACCACAACATATCCAAAGCTGAAGGTCCTAGCACTAAGTGGCCCCGAGATACGGGGCCCCAAAATCGGTTCGGAAAATGTCATTCTCTGCTGCAGAAAAGTGCTTGACATTTTCTGAACCAACTTTGGGGCTCCATATCTCAGGGCCACTTGATGCTAGGAACCCCAAGTTTGGCGTGTAAACCCAGTGGAACTGGTGCCATAACATATCCAAAGCTGGGGTTCCTAGCACCAAGTGGCCCTGAGATACGGGGCCCCAAACCTGGTTCGGAAAATGTCATTCTCTGCTGCAGAAAAGTGCTTGACATTTTCTGAACTGATTTTTGGGGCCCTGTATCTCGGGGCCACTTGGTGCTGAAACCCTCAGCTTTGGAAATTTTATGGTGCTAGTTCCACTGGGTTTGCACACCAAATTTGGGGTTCTTAGCACTAAGTGGCCCCGAGATACGGGGCCCCAAATTCGGTCAACTGTGTCAATCTGCAGCGATGTCATTTCGGGACCCTTTGGGTTCAGTGACCCCAAATTTTGGCTGCAGCTAGGGGGCATCTAGGAACCCTTAACTACCGAGTTTGAAGTTCAGGGGACCTATGGCTGCAAATGGGCACAGTGAGGCATGCAAATGGGCACAGTGTTGCTGCAAATGGGCATTGTTGACCCTCTTTTCCACTTACATTAGCTGTGCATTTCTCACCCTCGTCTTATACTCGGGTCACTAAGTTTTTCCCATTTTTTTGTGTTGAATTAGGGCCTCGACTTATACTCGGAACGACTTATACTTGAGTATATACGGTACTCCAAGAGACAATGGCAAAGACTCGGGAACATAACAAGGAGACATTTGACAGGAAGAGGAGAGGGGAGCTTGATCTGAAACCTGGAGATCAAGTCTGGCTGTCCACCTTGAATCTGAAGCTAGCATGTCCATCCAAGAAATTGGGTCCTAAGTTTGTGGGTCCCGTCCCAGTGACAAGGAGAATCAATAACGTGGCTTACGAATTAAAACTAACGTAATAATTTCAAATACACACAGTTTTTCATGTGGCTCTACTTAAACCTTCAGTCCTGGACCCCTTCCTCAACCAGAATACCGGTCCTCCTGAGCCTGTGCTCATCAACGGTGATGAGGAATTTTAGGTTGAATTAATCTTAGACTGCAGGAAGAGATGTAACCAAGTTCAGTATCTGGTGAAATGGAGGGGATATGGCCCAGAGGAAAGCTCTTGGGAACCAGAAACTAATATCCATGCCAAAAGACTGATCCTAGCCTTTAAAAGAACTCACCCAAGTAAGTTGGCCCAGTTGGGCATCTGGAGGCTGCCCATTGGAGGGGGGCAATGCCAAGAAAGGCTTTCCAGCAAACGTCCCAGCAATCTGGGTGCTAGAAGAATGCCTGTGCACAGAAAGACTGTTTGGCGCACGCGCATGCGCAATAGCGCAAAAAGCGCCGCACGGGATCGTGCATAGCTCCTTGTGACAGCACTTGGTGCCAAGATGCGCTATTTAAAGGGGACTGATGCCTTGCTGCCTTGCTGTCCGGTCTACAGCATTTCCTTAGACCCTTGCTACCCGTTACTCTGTCAATCTGATCTTCATCTGACTTGGCTTGTTCCTGACATCTCTGCTTGCTGCCCGCCCCAATCCCGGCTTGGACTTTGACTACTCTTTGGATTACGCTTCTGTACCTGATCTGCCCACCTGTGTTTGACTCAGCCTGTCCTCACTATCCAGTCTTCTGCCTGCATCCTGCTGCTGGACTACAGTGCACCTCCCTGCTGTCTGCTACATCCAGCCCTCTGCCTGCATCCTGCTGCTAGACTACAGTGCACCTTCCTGCTGCCTGCTGCATCCAGCCTTCTGCCTGCATCCTGCTGCTGGACTACAGTGCACCTTCCTGCTGTCTGCTGCTTCCAGTCTTCTGCCTGCATCCTGCTGCTGGACTACAGTGCACCTCCCTGCTGTCTGCTGCATCCAGTCTTCTGCCTGCATCCTACTGCTGGACTGCAGTGCACCTCCCTGCTGTCTGCTGCATCCAGTCTTCTGCCTGCATCCTGCTGCTGGACTACAGTGTACCTCCCTGCATTCCGGGCTCTACTACCAGGTACGTGACATTGGGGTTTGGTTAAATCCAAATGGATATTCTGGATCTCAAAAATCTAAATTCAATTCCTGAATATAACCACTCTTTTTTCGCATGTCAATCCAATCAGTTATCTCCATCCTATAAGGAGGAGAACTTCTGGCGTCAATTGACATCAAAGATGCATACCTCCATATGCCTATTTCCTCGCTCACTAGTAATATCTACTTTTCAAGGTGAAAAATCTTCATTTTTAGTGTGTGGCTCTGCTTTCTGGTCTAGCTACAGCAACTTGAGTGTTTACAAAGGTTCTGGCCCCTCTTTTAGCCAGATTAAGGGCCCACGGTATAACGATTATGGTAGCCTGCTTAGACCAAAGTATGGTCACCACATTCAACTACCTGGAATATCTAGGTTGGTTTCTCAGCCTAGGAGAAATCTTCTTTAAAACCATGAGAAGGGCTAAGATACTTGGGTCTGATCATAGGTACACCCAGAAAAGGGTATTCTTGCCACAGGCTAAGATCAGCGCCATAAAGGAACTGATTTAGGTGGTCGAAGCAAGATGAATTCTTCTATTCAACTTTGCATGAGGTTGTTGGGAAAGATGGTGGCTTCATTCAAGGCCGTTCCTTATGCTCAGTTTCATTTGAGACTGCTGCAAAACATTATCTTATCGGCTTGGAACAAAGGGTTCCAGCTCTAGATTCCCAATGTGTCTGACTCCAAAGCCTACGGTCACATCACCCTGAAAGTTCCCGATCTCGTCTGATCTTGGAGGCTAAGCAGGGTCAGGCCTGGTTAGCACCAGGATGGACCACCTGGAAATATCAGGTACTGTAGGCTGTGTATGCCGGAGCCTCAGTTTATGGTTAATATCCAAAATTCTGCAAAGGGGAAAATCCTTCCTTCAGTTACCACGGAAGTGGCCCAGATCAGAAATGACCTTGCCCATTATCATTCTAGAAATTCAGGCAGAGCACTTGGTTCTGAGGGCCTGAATGTTCAGTTTACCGTATTGTTCTGCCAGGATTTATTCCGACTATGCCACAGCAATGGCCTATATTAATCACCAAGGGGGCACAAGAAAGGTGAATCATATCCTATCTTGGGCAGAAAACAACGTACTTTGCCTATTGGCGGTCTTCATTCTAGGAATAGAAAATTGGTAGGCGGACTACTTGAGTCGCCAGCAGTCGTTCTTGGGAAAATGGTTCCTTCACCCCGATACCTTCCTGTCAATATGTCAAAGATGGGGGATCCCAGACATAGATCTGTTTACGTCCAGGTTCAACAAAGCATTCGACAACTTTGTGTCAAAAACAAAGGATCAGCTAGCATGCGGAACAGATGCCTTGCTATTCCCGTGGAATCGGTTCTCACTGATTTATGCATTCCCTCCTATTTTGCCTGCATCCGCGACTTCTTCACAGGATCAAGCAGGAAGGGAAGTCGGTGATTCTTGTGACCTCCAGCGGAGCCCAGAAAATCTTGGTATGCAGGCATCGTAAAGATGACAGTAGGGGAACCATAGACCCTACTGTTACGGCCAGACCTTCTTTCGCAAGGTCACATCCTACTTTACAAACGCTAAATTTAATGGTTTGGCTATTGAGACCCACACTCTGAAGAAACGTGGGCTGTCAGGTTCAGTGGTTTCTATCTTGATTAATGCAAGGGAGTCGGCCTCCATAATTATATATTATGGAGTCCGGGAAGCATATGTCTCCTGGTGTGAAACCAGGGGTTGCACCCCAGGAAATGGGTCAAAGGTAGAATCCTTGACTTTCTGCAGATGGGGTGAGAAATAAAGCTGGCCTTATCAGTATTATTTCAACAACCACTTGCTTCGCTTTCTTTGGTTCGTAACTTTATTCAGGGGGTAACACGGCTTAATTCACAGTTAGGTCACCCCTGAACCCTTGGTACTTGAAATTAGTTTTTGGCGGCATTACAAAACAACCTTTTTTTGGACCGATACAACATATTCCCTTGGTCCTTTTTTGACAAAGAAACTATTTTTTCTGGTAACCATATCTGCTGCAAGAAGGGTATTAGAATTGGCTGCTTTTTCTTGTAAAGAGCCATATTATTATTGTAGCATGGCGTCCTCATCCTAACTTTTTACCGAAGGAAGTATCAGGTTTTTATCTAAACCAGGATATTATTCTATCTTCATTTTTTCCAGAACCCTGTTCTATGGAAGGAAAATCACTACATTCTCTTGATGTGGTGAGAGCAGTCTACTTAAAGATGACTGCTCAGATTCGGAAAACGGATGTTTTGTTCGTATTGCCTGAAGGTCCTAAAAGAGGACAGGCAGCATGGAAATCTACTATTATATTATTATTATATATGTATTCAACAAGTAATCCTTCTAGCTTATGGTTTAAAGAGGTAGTTTCTACCCTCTAAAATTAAAACAAACTTCTCTAGGGCTGTTAGTGCTTTGTGGGTAGTGCATCACCAAGCCTTCATGGCTCAAATCTGCAAGGCTGCAACTTGGTCTTCAATCCATACATTTACCAGATTCTATCAGGTGGATGTAAAAAGACATGAGGATGTCGCCTTTGGGCGCAGTGTACTGCAGGCAGCAGTATAAGTCCTCTGATCTCATGATGCCCTATTTTTGATGTGTCTGCCTCCCCTCAGTTGGCATTGCTCTGGGACATCCCACATAGTAATTACTATGGCTCTGTGTCCCGTGATGTACGATTAAAGAAAATAAGATTTTTTATAACAGCCTACCTCTAAAATCCTTTTCTTTTGAAGTACATCACGGGACACAGAGGTCCCGCCCCTCTTTCTAGTATGCACGTGTATTGCTTTGCTACAAAGCTGAGATGCTCACGGGAAGGGAGGGGTTATAAAGGGAGGCAACTCCCTGTTTAGGGTGTGCCAGTGTCCAGAACCTGAAGGTGGACTATAACCCACATAGTAATTGCTATGACTCTGTGTCCCGTGATGTACTTCAAAAGAAAAGCATTTTACAGGTAAGCTGTTATAAAAATCCTATTTTGGTTAAGTTCTATTGGAAGATAGCATGTCAAATTTTTTTTTTTAATGCACAATAAAAAAATTGTTTAGAATAATACTTGGCTATGTGTTTTACTTCAAATGACAGTTTGGGAGTAGGCAGTTACATTTTAAAAAATACAATGTAAAATTGACAAGGGACACCAACATAGTTGTATCTTTGATCTTATAAACTAGGGGATAATGGTGTTGTGGTAACTTGCCCAACTAATAAAAAAAAAAATAATAATCTTATTCTTGATATCACTAGAAAAAAAAAGCCTTTGGAAATTCATTTGCAATAACTCCATCAGTATCACCAGCAAAGCAGCTTCATTATTATCCTTTTAACCACTTGAGCCCCGGACCATTATGCTGTCTAAGGACCAGAGGTCTTTTTCCAATTTGGCACTGCGTCACTTTAACTTTTAATTGCGCGGTCATGCAATGCTGTACCCAAACGAAATTTGCGTCCTTTTCTTCCCACAAATAGAGCTTTCTTTTGATGGCATTTGATCACCTCTGCCGTTTTTATTTTTTGCGCTATAAACGGAAAAAGACCGAAAATTTTGAAAAAAAATGATATTTTCTACTTTTTGTTATAAAAAAAATCCAATAAACTCAATTTTAGTCATACATTTAGGCCAAAATTTATTCGGCCACATGTCTTTGGTAAAAAAAAAGTTAATAAGCGTATATTTATTGGTTTGCGCAAAAGTTATAGCGTCTACAAACTAGGGTACATTTTCTGGAATTTACACAGCTTTTAGTTTATGACTGCCTATGTCATTTCATGAGGTGCTAAAATGGCAGGGCAGTACAAAACCCCCCCAAATGACCCCATTTTGGAAGGTAGACACCCCAAGGAAATTGCTGAGAGGCATGTTGAACCCATTGAATATTTATTTTTTTTGTCCCAAGTGATTGAATAATGACAAAAAAAAAAAAATATTTACAAAAAGTTGTCACTAAATGATATATTGCTCACACAGGCCATGGGCCTATGTGGAATTGCACCCCAAAATACATTCAGCTGCTTCTCCTGAGTATGGGGATACCACATGTGTGGGACTTTTTGGGAGCCTAGGCGCGTACGGGGCCCCGAAAACCAATCACCGCCTTCAGGATTTCTAAGGGCATACATTTTTGATTTCATTCCTCACTACCTATCACAGTTTTGAAGGCCATAAAATGCCCAGATGGCACAAAACCCCCCCAAATGACCCCATTTTGGAAAGTAGACACTCCAAGCTATTTGCTGAGAGGCATGTTGAGTCCATGGAATACTTTCTTTTTTGACACAAGTTGCGGGAAAGTGACAATTTTTTTTTTTTTTTGCACAAAGTTGTCACTAAATGATATATTTCTCACACAGGCCATGGGCATATGTGGAATTGCACCCCAAAATACATTTAGCTGCTTCTCCTGAGTATGGGGATACCACATGTGTGGGACTTTTTGGGAGCCTAGCCGCATACGGGGCCCCGAAAACCAAGCACCGCCTTCCGGATTTCTAAGGGCGTAATGTTGTGATTTGACTCCTCACTACCTATCACAGTTTTGAAGGCCATAAAATGCCAAGATGGCACAAAACCCCCCCAAATGACCCCATTTTGGAAAGTAGACACCCCAAACTATTTGCTGAGAGGCATGTTGAGTTCATGGAATATTTTATATTTTGACACAAGTTGCGGGAAAGTAACACTTTTTTTTTTTTTTTGCACAAAGTTGTCACTAAATGATATATTGCTCAAACATGCCATGGGCATATGTGGAATTACACCCCAAAATACATTCTGCTGCTTCTCCTGAGTATGGGGATACCACATGTGTGGGACTTTTTGGGAGCCTAGCCGCGTACGGGGCCCCGAAAACCAAGCACCGCCTTCTGGATTTCTAAGGGCATAAATTTTTGATTTCACTCCTCACTTCCTATCACAGTTTTGAAGGCCATAAAATGCCAAGATGGCACAAAACCCCCCCAAATGACCCCATTTTGGAAAGTAGACACCCCAAGGTAATTGCTGAGAGGCATGTTGAGTCCATGGAATATTTTATTTTTTGACACAAATTGCGGGAAAGTGACAATTTTTTTTTTTTTTGCACAAAGTTGTCACTAAATGATATATTTCTCACACAGGCCATGGGCATATGTGGAATTGCACCCCAAAATACATTTAGCTGCTTCTCCTGAGTATGGGGATACCACATGTGTGGGACTTTTTGGGAGCCTAGCCGCATACGGGCCCCTGAAAACCAAGCACCGCCTTCAGGATTTCTAAGGGCGTAAAGTTGTGATTTCACTCCTCACTGCCTATCACAGTTTTGAAGGCCATAAAAAGCCCAGATGGCAAAACCCCCCCCAAATGACCCCATTTTGGAAAGTAGACACCCCAAGCTATTTGCTGAGAGGCATGTTGAGTCCATGGAATATTTTATATTTTGACACAAGTTGCGGGAAAGTGACAATTTTTTTTTTTTTTTTTTTGCACAAAGTTGTCACTAAATGATATATTGCTCAAACATGCCATGGGCATATGTGGAATTACACCCCAAAATATATTCTGCTGCTTCTCCTGAGTATGGGGATACCACATGTGTGGGACTTTTTGGGAGCCTAGCCGCATACGGGGCCCCGAAAACCAAGCACCAGCTTCAGGATTTCTAAGGGCGTTAAGTTGTGATTCCACTCCTCACTACCTATCACAGTTTTGAAATGACCCCATTTTGGAAAGTAGACACCCCAAGCTATTTGCTGAGAGGCATGGTGAGTATTTTGCAGCTCTCATTTGTTTTTGAAAATGAAGAAAGACAAGAAAAATGTATTTTTTTTTTCTTTTTTCAATTTTCGAAAGTTTGTGACAAAAAGTGAGGTCTGCAAAATACTCACTATACCTCTCAGCAAATAGCTTGGGGTGTCTTTTTTCCAAAATGGGGTCATTTGGGGGGGGGGGGTTGTGCCATCTGGGCATTCCATGGCCTCCGAAACTGTGCTAGGCAGTGAAGAGTGAAATCAAAAGCCTGAAGGCGGGGCTTGGTTTTCGGGGTCCCATGCGCGGCTAGGCTCCCAAAAAGTCCCACACATGTGGTATCCCCATACTCAGGAGAAGCAACAGAAAGTATTTTGGGGTGTAATTTCACATATTCCCATGGCATGTTTGAGCAATATATCATTTAGTGACATCTTTGTGTCTCTTTCCCGCAACTTGTGTCACAATATAAAATATTCCATGGACTCGACATGCCTCTCAGCAAATAGCTTGGGGTGTCTACTTTCCAAAATGGGGTCATTTGGGGGGGGTTTGAACTGTCCTGGCATTTTATGCACAACATTTAGAAGCTTATGTCACACATCACCCACTCTTCTAACCACTTGAAGACAAAGCCCTTTCTGACACTTTTTGATTACATGAAAAAAATAATTTTTTTTTGCAAGAAAATTACTTTGAACCCCCAAACATTATATATTTTTTTTAAAGCAAATGCCCTACAGATTAAAATGGTGGGTGTTTCATATTTTTTTTTCACACAGTATTTGCGCAGCAATTTTTCAAACGCATTTTTTGGGGAAAAAACACACTTTTTAAAATTTTAATGCACTAAAACACACTATATTGCCCAAATGTTTGATGAAATAAAAAAGATGATCTTAGGCCGAGTACATGGATACCAAACATGACATGCTTTAAAATTGCGCACAAACGCGCAGCGGCGACAAAATAAATACATTTTTAAAAGCCTTTAAAAGCCTTTACAGGTTACCACTTTAGATTTACAGAGGAGGTCTACTGCTAAAATTACTGCCCTCGTTCTGTCCTTCGCGGTGAATTGCTGTTTACATTTGACGCCAGACCGACGCTTTCGTTCGCCTTTGCGCGAGAGCAGGGGGGGACAGGGGTGCTTTTTTTTTTTTTTCTTTATAATTTTTTTGCTTTTTTATCTTATTTTTAAACTGTTCCTTTCATTTTTATTTTTTTTTAATTAATTTTATTGTTATCTCAGGGAATGTAAATATCCCCTATGATAGCAATAGGTAGTGACAGGTACTCTTTTTTAAAAAAATTGGGCTCTATTAGACCCTAGATCTCTCCTCTGCCCTCAAAGCATCTGACCACACCAAGATCGGTGTGATAAAATGCTTTCCCAATTTCCCAATGGCGCTGTTTACATTCGGCGAAATCTAAGTCATGAAATGCTCGTAGCTTCCAGTTTCTTAGGCCATAGAGATGTTTGGAGCCATTCTGGTCTCTGATCAGCTCTATGGTCAGCTGGCTGAATCACCGGCTGCATTTTCAGGTTCCCTGTTGGGACAGGAAAGCCAGAGAAAAACATGGAAGACGGTGGGGGAGGGGGGGGCATTCCCTCCCACTGCTTGCAAAAGCAGTCTAGAGGCTAATTAGCCGCTAGGATTGCTTTTACATGAAAGCCGACCGCTGGCTGAAAAGAATGATACCAAGATGATACCTAAACCTGCAGGCATCATTCTGGTATGACCACTCAAAGTCCAGCAACATACCAGTACGTTGCTGGTCCTTGTTAGGCATATATTGTAAACTTTTTTTTCATGCAGCCTGTGGGCTGAACGAAAAAAAGATATTGATCAGTGGGTATGCCCACCATTAGAATACCTCCCTTCATCCACCCACTTCTAATGATGGGCATACATGCACCATTTATATATGCCGAAGCATGGGGGCATCCTCCCGCAAAAGGCAGGAGCAAATTGCTCCTCCACCCACTGCTGCCCCCACGCTTCGGCATATATGCTGAAGTATGTACCTGTGGTGGTGAAATCACCTCCGACAGCGCTGTAGTCACGGCTTTATATATCATGGGAGCAAACGCTGTTGCTGTCAAGATAAATAAATCCGCGCTGCAACTGAATGGCGTACCTGCTAAGCAAATGATGGTTAACAATAAAACAAAGTAACATTACAGTATAACAGTAAAACTTACCATACCTGCAAAGCAAATACAAAAAAAAAATAGTAAAAAATAAAACATTTAACGCAACCTGTGCCTAAAATATATATATGCCGAAGCATGGGGGCATCCTCCCGCAAAAGGCAGGAGCAAATTGCTCCTCCACCCACTGCTGCCCCCACGCTTCGGCATATATGCTGAAGTATGTAACTGTGGTGGTGAAATCACCTCCGACAGCGTTGGAGTCACGGCTTTATATATCGTGGGAGCAAACGCTGTTGCTGTCAAGATAAATAAATCCGCGCTGCAACTGAATGGCGTACCTGAAAACAATAAAATGGTTACCAACAAAACACAGTAAACGGTAAAGTATGAAAAATCTGAAAAGGAAACATGGTAAAACATAATAACAATAAAACATTGCAGAATAGAATAGAGTAAAAGAAGAGAAGAACAATAGAGAGAGAATAGAGAGAGAGAGAACAATAAAACAACAACTATTTTTGGTTTTTTTATTTTATATTTTTTTTTGTGTTTTTATTTTTTTTTTTTTTTTTTTTTTTTTTACACTTTTTTTAGTAACTTTTAACTTTTGTAACTTTTGTTCCAGGTTTGGGTCTCTCAAAATGCAATGGCATCTTGGGAGACCCTGTGTTAGTGTGCCTAGTCTGTGCAGTGCTGAACCCTACGCTAATACTCAACTAATGTATGGTAGCGTTCAAAGCATTCACCCATGCAAAGACCAGGATTGCCAGGACAGGAGGGACAATAAGACCGGGTGTCACGCCTAGATCCGCGCTTGCTGCAGACACGACATCTTTTTTGGGGGGCTCGTTGGGTAGGGGTACTCGGGATGGCATAAAGAAAATGCCGCTCATGCAGCCGGCTTACTGCATTTGGTTGGGGAAGGTGAGGTAGAGCACCGTCTGGAAACAGAAGGGCTCTGACGATCTCTTCCTGGAATTTAAGGAAGGATCCAGTCTGCCCTGAAGCTCTGTATAGCACATGAGAATTCAGCAAAGCCAATTGAAAAAAGTATACAGACACTTTTTTGTACCAGCGTCTGGCCTTACGGGCAACTAAGTACGGCGCCAACAACTGGTCGTTGAGGTCCACCCCTCCCATATTAAGGTTGTATTCGTGGACACAGAGGGGTTTCTCCACAACACCAGTTGCCGTAGAAATTTGGGTCGTCGTGTCTGCATGAAGGGAGGTGAGAACGAAAACATTCTTCTTATCCCTCCACTTCATAGCAAGCAAATTATTATACTTCAAGCAGGCTCTCTCCCCCAGCCTAAGACGGGAATCTACAAGCCGCTGGGGAAAGCCCCGGCGATTAGGTCGCACGGTGCCACATGCTCCAATCTGCTGATCAAACAAGTGACTAAAAAGTGGCACGCTCGTATAATAATTGTCCACGTACAAATGGTACCCCTTTCCGAACAAGGGTGACACCAAGTCCCACACTATCTTGCCAGCACTTCCTATGTAGTCAGGGCAGTTTGTCGGCTCTACGTGACTATCTTTTCCCTCGTAAACCATAAATCTACATGTATAGCCTGTGGCCCTGTCACAGAGCTTATACATCTTGACCCCGTATCTGGCACGCTTGCTGGGAAGGTACTGTTTGAATGACAAGCGGCCAGAAAACTTAATCAGGGACTCATCAACGCAGACAACTTGATGGGGGGTAAACAAGTCTGCAAAACGTTGGTTGAAGTGGTTTACGAGGGGCCGAATTTTGTAGAGCCGATCGTATGCAGGGTCTCCACGAGGAGGACAGAGTTCATTGTCGTTGAAGTGCATGAACCGCAAAATCTGCTCGTATCGTGCCCTGGCCATGGAAGCAGAGAACAAGGGTGAATGGTAAATTGGGTCAGTGGACCAATATGACCGCAACTTACTCTTTTTATTCAACCCCATGAGGAGGGAAAGGCCCAGAAAGGTCTTAAATTCGGAGACCGTAATTGGTCTCCAATCTCTGGCAAGGGAGGACTGGGGATTAGCGGCGATGTGTTGACCAGCGTATAAATTGCTTTGGTCCACAATAGATCTATAGAGATCTTCGGTGAAAAACAGTGAATAAAAATCCAGTGGCATAAAGTCAACTGTTTCCACCTGAATTCCGGGTTGGCCAGTGAAAGGGGGAAGTACGGGTGCTGCAGAAGTGGAAGGTTCCCTATTCGGATTGGCCAATGCAGCAGGAAGGGCACTATGGGCACGACGGGCCTGTCTTTGTCTTCTTGGTGGCAGCGGGACACTACTAGTGCTTGCCACCTCGCCAGCTTGAACTGCACTTATGGGACTCGCCACGTCACCACGTGATACTGCAGTGCTGGATGTACGACCAGGGTGTACTAGGCCGCTGGTGCTTGCCAGTTCACCAGAAGGAGTAGCGGCGCTAGTACTGCTCTGCTCCATACGAGAGCCCTGCGGTTCTTGCACTTCAAGGACAGAAGAAGATTGGGGTCTGGTACGCCTGACCTTAGCAGGGACCACAACTCTGTCGTCAGAGCTATCTGTCATGGAGCCGCTGTGCTCTACAGGTTCGTATTCTGAGCCTGAACTTGACAGATGAGTGACTTCCTCTTCACTATCTGTCATACTCAGAAACGTGTAGGCCTCTTCACTAGTGTACCTTCTATTTGCCATTTTGGGCTCTAAATTTAGGGGTACACTAGTGAGACTCACAGGCAAAAAAGCTCCTGACTGTTGGCGACTGTATCAAAACGCTACCAAAAAACTGTTAGCGATCGCAGGGATCAGGTCTGACTCTGCGAACGCTGCAGTTATGTGTGCTTAGTGTTTTGTAAGTGACAGTTATCGATCGATACTGCACTTGGGTGGACTGGGCAGGGCTGGGCCGAGGAGCAAAACGCAGGTGCTAGCAGGTATCTGGGCTGATCCCGCTAACACTGCGTTTCTGGGAACCCTAAACTGCTGGGGAGTATAGATCTGATCGGATCAGATATCGATCCGCTCAGATACTATAGCACTAAGGGAGGTGTATGCTGCGTGCGTGGGTTTTAGCGGTACTGGCGCTAACCTGACGCTGCCTGGGGAGACGCAGACCTTATCTGATCCTAAAAACTTAACTTATATGACCGCCGGGCAATTAGGGGGTTAAACCTTTATAGGGTAATAAACGGCGGGTGCCCTAAAACTATAATAAACTATAATAAACTGTAATAAACTGTAATAAACTACAAAAAACAAACTAGCTAACCAGCGTCACCCGTAACACTTATACGGTGATCGCTGGTGAAAGGGTTAACTAGGGGGCAATCAGGGGGTTAAAACCTTTAGCAGGTAGTATATGGGGGTCCCTGTCGCTACAAAACACTGACAGCGAACCTATATACTTACCTCCCTAACTAGCGTCACCTGTGTCACTAATACAGCGATCAGACAAACGATCGCTTAGCGACACTGGTGACGGGGGGTAATCAAGGGGTTAACTTTTATTAGGGGGGGTTAGGGGAGTACCCTGGACCTAAGGGGGGGTACCCTAGACCTAAAGGGGGCTAACCTAACTGCCCTAAAACTTTTAACTGACACAAACTGACACCAATGCAAAAAAAAAAAAAATGCTATTGGTGTCAGAGTGACAGGGGGTACAGGGGGGTGATCAGGGGGTGATCGGGGGGTGATGGGGGGTGACAAGTGTGCCTGGCGTGTTCTACTGAATGTGTAGTGTTGTGCAGACTTACTTGGATGTCTTCTCTCCTCGGCGCGGCGACGAAAAGACCGGCTCGAGGAGAGATGACATCACTTCCTTTCCCTCTGTTTACATTACAGAGGGAAAGGAAGCATTTTCATTCGCCGGGAGCGATCGGGAGGGGGTGGCCAACAATGGATGGCCGCCCCCTCACCTCTCATCGCCCGGGAAGAAATGGCGACCGCCTCGGGCACCGGGGGGGGGACCAATCGGACCCCCCACCCGCGGAAGGCAAATCACGTACATGTACGTGATTTTGCCTGTCCGTGCCACCTTGCCGACGTACATCGGCGTGAGGCAGTCGTCAAGTGGTTAAAGAAGAAGAGAATTGTGCGCTGCATTTGAAGATTTCATAATTTACCACATCACGAATGTTAATACTCCATTACAAACGCTAGTTTACAAGACCGACCGCTGCTGCTTCCGAGCATATGTGTTTGTACTTTGGACTTTTGTCTGAAGGACTTGTGACAGACACAATCGGAAAAACCGACAACACACATTTGTTAGCGGAAAATTTGAAAACATGCTAGATAACATTTGTTGGCAGAAAGTCCAACAACAATTGTCCGATGAAGCATACACACGGTCGGATTTTCCGACAACAGCCTGACATCCAACATTTCCTGTCGGAAATTCTGATCGTGTGTACGGGGCTTTAGAAAACAAATATGTGTATACCTTCACTTCATCTCTAAAAGTCTCATTAAAGTGACCCTTTTCTTTGTACAAACAGGGCAAAGGATCCTGCCCCCTTCTCAGCAGCAATGTACTCACCTTTTCCTGTTCTTTTGATGCTTTGTTGGGCTATTTGGACAGGGAAAAGACAGCCCTATGTAGCGCCAAAATGACTTAATGGAGCTTACACAGTTCTATGTGCCTATTCTCTGGCTCATCAATCATGAGGCACCTATTGTTGTCACATGGGAGAAGGTGAATAAGTCATGAACTCAGCCATACCTGGAATTGTGGATTATTTCATTTTGCTTGCATGGCTGAATGGAGCAGCAGGTGGTTGAGAAAAGGTGAGTAAGTACACGTTGCTAGGGAAGTGTGGGTTAAGTAGCTACATTTAAAAAAAAATGTAGTCTATTTTTTTCTGATTTCTAATACTGTATGGTGTGATTATAACTCTTTCTTTTTTTCTAATAGCACAATCATTGTAATCATATAATAGCCCTCTATAAACAGCTTTCAGTTCAGCTGTTCACCTGTAATTTGGGTACAAAATTAAAATAATATTTCCACTACACTAGTAAATATAGCAATTTGTTTTGACTTAAAAGGCTAAATGCATGAATATATGCCCTGAGAGAGTTATGTCCAAATAGCAAAAGCCTGTTATTTGCCTTGTGATTGGCAATGAAGAGGGATTTGGTTGTTGGCAGAGCATAAGAAGAAGCTGACAACAAAGCTTTCTTTTCATGCTATCCAAATGAACATATTTCTAATCTGAATTTCAAATGCTTGACAAGAGGGAAAATGTGCAAGAGGCACTTTCAACAGGAAATTACTTCATGGTTTTAGTATAATTAGTTATATAGGCAATCATGCAGCTCTTACATGTGCTGTATAACACAAATAAAGCCACTATGCATAATCATTATTATTTATAAAAGGGCCAGCATTTAGGTAGTACTGTTAAATAGGATAAAAGGTGAAAATATTATACACTGGAAATTATATAGTTGGTCAATGGGACTTAAAATGGTCAATTATGAATAGATCTAAAAAGTAATGGGAGTCAAAAAGTGTTGTAGGTGTTAGAGGGGTTAGGTCACAGGAATTTTTTCTACCTTTCTGTGTGTGTCAGATACCTGGTCCCCCTGCCTTGTGTTGTGGTCACCTTTTCAGTAAAGGCTCTGAAATAATGGGGTTGATTTACTAAAACTGGAGAGTGCAAAATCTGGTGCAGCTCTGCATAGAAACTAAATCAGCTTGCAGTCTTTTTTTTGTCAAAGCCTAATTGAACAACCTGAAGTTAGAAGCTGATTGCCTACTGTGCACAGCTGCATCAAATTTTTCACTCCCCAGTTTTGGAAAATCAACCCTTATGATTCTGACTGTTGATCCTGTAGTAATAGGATGCTTCTCATGGTCATGTTGATGTTTTTTAGAGGTTGTTTTTCTGTTCTGGCATAAGTCATTTTTTGAGCTCTTTGGGAGCTGTTCCCTCTAGGGAGTGATAGATGTAGACTTTTTCCAATATTCTGTAAGCATTTATTGCTCATTGTGGTCTTCTCTGCCTATATGCTTATATTGACTTGAAGATGATATAAATCATTTCTGGCTGGCTTTTTCCTTATTCTATTTATACATATTTGTATCATAGGCATGTGCAAGGGGGTGTATCAAGTGTGCCTTGGCACACCCTAATTACTCTGTGTAGTGTTGGTTCCCCCTACTGTCCGGGCTTCCTCCCATGTTGCGCCGATAGTGCTGCTATCTCCCTCCCTCAACCAGCTGCTGCAAGGGATGTTTCAGGATAGAGAGTGTGGGGAATGGCTAATCAAAATGTCATTTGCCGGCCTCTTCTATTTCTAAATGAACACAGTGAACACACTCACTCACTGTGTCCACACATACAGTAATCGAAGCATAGTAAACCGTGTTTACTATGCTTCAGTTTGTAAATGAATAGGAAGCCGCTCAGCACAGAACACTTTGCATTCATTCACTGTCCAGTGCAGCTGAGGCTGCAGAGAAAGGCATGTGTTTTTGAGCTTTGGGGTAGACGTCCTAATGCAATAGGCTGCGCACACCTATGATTTGTATAATGGTTTTGGTTTATTGCCTATGTGTGTGCACCTTGGCAAAAGAATCACTTGTGACCCTGATTATTGGTCCTGTGTAATTAGGTTAGTAAAATTATGTTTCACTATTTTTTGAGTGGGGTTATTTTCTCCTATCAAAAATCACTCAAGATACATTGGGTTTTTAATGAATCTTTCATTTCTTAATGTACAAAGGAAATCATAGTCCAATTCTTGTGTGAGATCCCATATCTCTGGCTCCCCATGTCAGTGGGCAGCTGCTGCAGGGAAGAGCGCCGACGATGGCTGGGTCATGGGAGCTTATAGGTGAAATCACGCCTCCCAGAATTCATAGCCGTTGTCAAGTGCTCCCTTACAGAGAGCTGCAAGATCACAGAGAAGAGTGAAAATAGGTAAGTACCCAGATCTTTTTTTATACAGGATAGGTAGGAGGAGTGAGGAGGGGGTGTTTTTAGGAATCATTATAGTTATTTTCTTTACATTTTATCCATGTTTTAACTATAAAGCTTGTTGCAGTTTTGACCTTTTTTGTCTTGTATTACATTTTTTTGTATTGTAGTTAATGTGAAGTTAATGAAAACCCCATGGGATATTTTAATTCTGTTTTTATTCTATGTCTAATCCTCTTTGGTCTCTTTGGTGTCTGATGCTGTGTATTTTCATTGAAATACAACTAGAAGAATTGCTGAAAGCACAATCAGGGGTGAATAATTTAGCAAATTTTTACACAAATAATTCATGTGTATGTTAACCACTTAAGGACCGAGCCTCTTTTTGAAATTTGTGGTTTACAAGTTAGAAACAGTTTTTTGCTAGAAAATTACTTAGAACCCCCCAACAATATACATTTTTTTCCTAACACCCTAGAGAATAAAATGGCGTTGCAATACTGTCTGTCACACCGTATTTGCGCAGCGGTCTTACAAGCGCACTTTTTTTGAAAAAATGCACTTTTGTGAATTAAAAAATAAGACAACAGTAAAGTTAGCCCACTTTTTTTTTATATTGTGAAAGATAATGTTATGCCGAGTAAATTGATACCTAACATGTCACGTGGAATGGCGACAAACTTTCACCCTTAAAAATCTCCATAGGCGACGTTTAAAAAATTCTACAGGTTGCATGTTTTGAGTTACAGAGGGGGTCTAGGGCTAGAATTATTGCTCTCACTCTACCGATTGCAGCGATACCTCACATGTGTGGTTTGAACAGCGTTTTCATATGCAGGAGCTACTCACATATGCCTTCGGTTCTGCACGCTAGCTCGACGGGATAGGGTGCGTTTAAAAAAAAAGTGCGGTCAAAAAGACCTCAGATATTTACACTAAAATGCAATAAAAAAAATTGTACCTTTAAGAGCTATGGGCAGAAGTGACGTTTTGATGTTGCTTCCACCCTGCAAAGGTATGGAGACAGGTGGGGGCCATCTTCCCCTCACTCGTCTCCATACCCAGCATGAAAAAACATCCGATCGCCTCCGCCACTGCTGACGGCTCTGGTAAGCGGCGGAGGGCACGGGAGCACGGCAGGAGGTGGGGGCCCTCTCCCGCCGCCGATAAAAGTGATCTTGCGGCGAATCCACCACAGAGACCACTATTATCGGAAAACAGACCGCTGGCCGAAAAAGAGGATACCGAGGTTATGGTAGCTAACTGCTGCCATAACAGCGATATTCTTCTTCGCCGCGTGCGGCGGTCCGGAAGTGGTTAAGGTTTTACTCAAATTTATCCCCATATCTTCATCTTCCCCTCTAGGGCAAGCCCCAACATTATTTTATTATTTTACCTTTTTTATTATTATTATTATTGTTATCCTTATCTGTTTCTGTACTGAAAAGCAACTTTTTTTTTTCATATCATCACAAGACTCTTGAAGGGACTGCATTTTCAATTATTTTGCCCTTACATATGATTTAAAAGTTAATTAAACACTGATTTAAAACTTGGTAATCATTAAGATCTCTCCGCTTAAATCCTTACACAAAAGATTTCTAGCTCAAAAAACAAAAAATTCCTAACATTTAAACAGGAACTCCTAGAAAGGAAATGGAATCTCTTTCTCTGAACTAATTCCTTGTGATTTCCTTATGAACAAATTAGACACTCATATCAAAGTAGAAAATGGCTTAGTCCACCAGAACCCTATTAATGCATACATTTCAAAAAGTTCTTCTCAAGACTCTATAATCTCATACCTTACCCAGGGTTTCTCAACTCCAGTCCTCAAGGCGCCCCAACAGGTCATGTTTTCAGGCTTTCCATTAGTTTGCACAGGTGATTTGATCAGTTTCACTGCCTTAGTAATTACCACAGCTGTTTCATTTGAAGGAAATCCTGAAAAAATGACCTGTTGGGGCGCCTTGAGGACTGGAGTTGAGAAACACTGCCTTAACCCACCACCAACCAAATGCCCATACACCACTTAGTATGTTACTGCATCTCCTGTTCAGACTTTGGAAATGTTAACACTTTGGAGGGAGCATTCTGTATATGTTGTTACATTAACTTGTGATAGGTTAAAGTAGTTTTAAACCCTTTTTGGTGACTTTTACCTATAGGTAAGCCTAGAATAAGGCTTACCTATAAGTAGTGGAAATATCTCCTAAACGTGTGCCGTTTAGGGAATACTTCACTTGTAGTGTGCCGATGTCGTCAACGGCGAATGCGCTATGAAGAAACGGACCACCGTGCCATTTCTCCCCCCAGCCTGTGCCATGACTGACGGCTCCCACGAACATGCGCGGGGGTGACATCACGCAACTCCGGCCAGTCACAGAGCCGGAGTTTGTGGCCCCTGAAGGAAGAGGGGTGAAGATGGACGCGGCCTGCTCAGGGGACAGCACGGGCTTGGTTTGCAGGTAAGTGTCATATAATGGGCTAGTATGTGATGCATACTAGCCCATTATGCTTTTCATTTACAGGCCTTGCGGGGAGCAAAAGAGGGAGTAAAACTCATCAGGGTTTACTTCCTCTTTAACTACTGTGGGTCCAAAGGGTTCACAATCATTACAGGCAGATACAGGAAATGTATCTTATATGCCCATACACCACACAGTGTTCTTCTACATCTTCTCTTCAGACACTGGAGATGTTGATGCTTTGGGGGAGGATTCTTTTTTTGGCATCCCTCATTAAAGTACCCCCTCACTGCTGAAGGACATATAGAATTGTATCATCATTGTGAGTGCCTGCACACTGATGACCTTCCAGCCACAGAGATACTAGCCAATAAGCATGGTGTTCTTTTAATTTTAATTAATTAAAAAAAAGTAAATCACAGTTGGAGCTGATGTTCATCAATAATGATTGTTTCCTGATTTTTATGGCATAGTAATAATGTATGTGCACATGTCCTTCTACTTTTATTGTATATCTTGACAGTTGTTGAGTCTGACTAAGGTTTTCTTGTCTTTCAAACACTGGCCTGGGCTTTTGTTTGCTTCAGTTGGATTTTGCACTCTCATAAAAGTCTATAGGAATGCAAAACCAACTCAAAGCATGTCAATTGCAGGTAAGAAGGAGGTCAACTGCAAGTCAAATATACATATCGATGAATTCTGAATGAACTGTGAATAAACTGATGCCATGGACACAGGTGAACTAAAGTGAATAAGACATCCAATAATTTCCAATGGAAAATACAATTGAAAACTTGAGCATAAGGACATGATTTGCATGTTTCTCCCACTATCACGAAATATGGAATGATCCCCCTATTTTATGGGGGATTCGTGATGAAATGTGAATATGCCTTCCATTCTAAGAAGGCTTTACTATTGTTGATCGGGCATTTCAAGTAAACATAGGTTTTCATCACTGTACTTTGCCTCATTCTACACACTAGTAAACAAAACTCCGTAACATTTGAATAAGGGCTACAGGTATACATATTTACTTGTTTTTTTGTATAAGAAAATACTCTCTATAATATATTTTGTATTATAATATTTTAAGTGATATTAAAGTCTCCTTTTTTTTTGTTTGTTTAAAAATAACAAACATGTTATACTCACCTGCTCTGTGCAGTGATTTTGCACAGGGTGACCCAGATCCTTCTCTTCTGGGGTCCCCTGCTGGCCCTCCTGGCCCCTCCCTCCTGCCGGCTGCCCCCACAGCAAGCAGCTTGCTATGGGGGCACCCAAGCGGAGCCGATGCTCTGTGTGTCCATTTAGACACTAAGCTGCAGCTCGGCTCCACCTCCTCTCTCTCCTCATTGGCTAACTGTCTTTGATTGACAGCAGCAGGAGCCAATGGCGCACAATGGGGGAGAGTCCCTGGACAGCCGAGGCTCTTGTGTAACATTGCTGGTTCGAGATGGGGCTCAGTTAAGTATTAGGGGGGCTGATGGGGGCTGCTGCACACAGAATGTTTATTTTATCTGTAATGCATAGAATGCATTAAGATAAAAACCTTCTGCCTTTAGAACCACTTTAATTGCACAAAAAATATTCTTTATAAGTATAGAAAAGCGTTTAAAACTGTGGTACTTGTCCTAATATTAATCTATAAAATGGGTTTTCTATGAGCACTGTGTAATTATTAAAGGTATTAAAGTTATGGTAATTTGTTATATTGTTGTGAGTATAAACTGTAGCCGGTTGTAATCCAAATCAACTACTGTAGTTACTGTCTTCCATAAATCTAATTTGTACATATCAGCTTTAACTGGCAGTGACATATTGCAGTTGGCTTCTACATTTTACAATTCGCACTACTTTAGCAAATTATATTTCAGCAATTATATTTTCATGTGCAAAGAAAACCTAAGTACAGTAATTGTAAAATTCCTGAATGTAGTCAGGCTACTGCCTCCAGCCCTTGTGTGATTAGGCAGCCTGCTGCAATATGCATACAGATGTGATACCACAATATGATAATGGTGCCTTCCAAATGTGACATAAATAATAATGAAGAGGCATTTAACACAATTCTGCTTCACATCTTTTCTCTTTGAAGTTTTATTACATATACACATTGTAATCAGAATTATATTCTTTAATGTGTAGTTATTATTTACGTAGCACAACACTTAAGCTATTTTTTAACATCTGGAAACAAGAAATAGAATGATTTTTTTTTCAATCTCAAGCTGAGTTTGCTCTGCAGCTTTATAAACAACAAAATGCAGATGAATAGATAGCCTTCTTGGTTGGCATAGTGATGAAATAATTATGGCAGATTGACTTTTTTTTTTTTTTCTAACAAAGAAGAGCCTTTTAAATGAAATCATTAGTGAGTGTCAAGGATCTAATTAATGTTTACAGTTAGGAATGTGCAATAAATGTGTCCATCCTCCCCTACAGCTAATAAAATATGAATTGCACTTTTTTAGTCCTTAGAGATGCATTCAGAGTATATGTGTATAGACACCTTGAATATATGCATGATGAATTAAACTGAGCAACACTGACATTTTAACGTATTAGAACTCTACAGCAATAGAATAGTAATTACCTCCAGGAGCATAATATAAATATTTAAAGATACTGTACCTCTGCAATAGCCACATATGCAGTGATCTGAATTGATCAAAAAATCAATTCAGAACACTACCTGAAGCAAAATACATGGCCAGGGAAACAAGACGCTTGCATGTATTAATACGGAGCAGAATATAATCTTGAATTTTAAGCATAGCTATCTGTTGACATCACAAAAAATCATTCCCAGAGAGCATATCCTACAGCACAAAGCACACAATTTTTAACAGGTATTCGTGTACTAAATTGCTGCCTGCTGTTATTTAGATTTAGCATTTCTGACTCATAAATAGCAAATTTTAAATATAAATTCCTTATTATTACCTTTAATGAAACACTTGCAATTATTAACATTTATTTTGATAAGTGCTTAGGCATTTGCTGACAATTTTTATGTATATCATTTTAAACTTAGTGCTGTTTTATGTTATTATGAACAACTTTATTTTTTCTGATTACCCAAAAAGACAGTATTTGGCTTTATGTACATACTGTTCTCTTCATCCTATTTTTATGCAATATGCCTTTTTAAAAAGAATAATTGGTGTATCCCCCTTTTCTTTCAGCTAAGTAATTATTATATTATTATACAGGATTTATATAGCGCCAACAGTTTGCATAGCGCTTTATAATATAAAGGGAGACAATACAGCAACGATACAACTCAATACAGGGTTAGGAGGGCGTAATGTCCCTGAAACTTTTTTTATTTGAACTAACAGTTATATTTATAGGGCTATCAGTAGTATCAGCAGTATTAGTACTGTATGGTCTGATAAGGGGGTAGAACCCTAAAAACTTGTCCTGAAAATGTAACTGTTAGTTCATATAAAAATAATATCATGGACAGTACTCAAAGGTGTTGCTGCATGTGCCCTGATATGCCTAAATTATTCTTCATATTTTCTGTGGCAAAAGTATCATATTGTAATATATGTTTTGCTAACTAAATGAAAAGATAAAATACTAAGTATTAAAAATCCAAGCACCACATCCAAAAACTGCACGAAGGACCCAAACAAGTATATTGAGACAGGTGCTATGAGAATTAACAAGTCAATAAAAAGAATTTATAAAACAAGTCTTTTAATAATACCAATTAAAAGTTGATTTAACATTAAAAACATTGACAACGGCACATATACACTTAAAAATAAAATGTAAATAGTGAGCGCTATGTACACTGTTATGCAGCTGCTACCAAAAAAGGTGATATACCAAAACCTCCAAAATAAGCATAAAATATATGCAGCGCTGTATATGTGCAAAAAAAAAAATATACAAAATAAATAGTCCACAGATAAAAGTATAAACAGTCCCTCTGTGTCCTTTATTAAACAGAAAATATCCTCCTGTGGTTTCAATTGACACACATGAAGAGTAAGAATATTCTTCCAGTGATTAAGATCAGAGGCTTACCAGAAATATTGGCTGCTCAATCAAGTGCAGCAAACATGCATAAACAGCATCACCCTCAGGGGACAGATGTTTCTTCTTAGTAATCCTCGATATTTGGGACTCCAATCATAAATCCAAAAAAGAAACTAATATAGTGTAATACTGCTTAATATAAGCGATAATCGCACCCAGGTGAGTATAGTGACAATACGCACAGATGAGTGTGCAGTCACCGGTCACCAGCCTTCACCCTCATGCAATGCGCCTTCACTGCTAACTGGATTTTTTTTTAAAAAGGTATTTGTTTCGTTTTCACAATATAAGATACAACTGGAAAAAAAACAAAACAATACTGACACGTAAGGCGCATAAGGGAATACAAACTCAGGTATTGACTGATACTCAATAACCGGATACACGGTTCCGGAAAACAAAGAAAACCCCAACCAAAATTCACACATACACATTCATACCAGCACCACATATAACCCCATAGCAGTGCCACATTCCCATAGGCCCCCTATTTGGCAGAGAGTTCTGCCCGGAACAATACCTGGCCAATTTGCTGCCATCCATCTGACCAGTATAACTAAATTACATTAGTGGGAAAAAAAAATATTGAGTAAGTTACGATTATGGAACATCCCCCAGAAGGCCTCAGAAACATCCAACCATGGCTGCCATATTTTGGTAAATTTCTTAGGGCATGCCCTACTTTTATATATTAACTTAAATTTGGGTAGAACACCATGAACAATACAAAAGAAAGCATGAGCCGAAAGGGGGCTGGCATCCTTCCAATGCAATAAAATAATTTTACGAGTGTAAATAACAGAATACTTAACAGAGTCCTAGCATGTGTACGAGGAACATAATCATTGAGAACACCTAAAAATTTAACTTCCAGAGTGTAAGGTATTGGCAGGTGAGACTTGTGTTCGAAAAAGGCAAATAAATTCTTTCAGAAGGACGAGAGCCCAGGACAGTTCCAAAACATATGTAAAAAATTTGCAGCAATCAAGTCACATCTAGAATAGCCAATATCCGAACCCAATCTCATCTGAACCAGCTTGGCTGGGGTGTAATGTAAATGATGTACAAACTTGAACTTAAATGAATCAACTGATCAGCAGTGCTGATTATATCCTGAAAGCTTATCTCAGTAGCCTCTTCCCAGTCCTCCTCAGAGAGCTCAGGCATCAGCAATAGTCATTTGCAATGAGAGTTCTGGAAAATATCAGCCCCCATCAACTGGAGGCAACCATAAAAGGTAATCACCAGTTTGGAGATTTCTGGATATGACAGGAGATCTTCAATGGGAGATTCCGTGAGCTCAATGGCCAATAACCCAAACTGCGCCTGAATGGCATGCCGCAATAAGAGATATTTAAAAAAGCTATTTAAAAAACTTATTTTCAATGCCATGTTTACATCTAAGTGTGTCAAAGGTCACTAAATTATTATCCTCAACTATATGAGTGAGGTGAGTCGGTTTGGTGAGTAACACCAAACCGACCCCACCAGGGCAACTCAGGGTGATTAAAGAGCTCAGGGAGATTAGGATTCCTCCACAAAGGGGTCTGTGGCAACATACCCAAAGAGGACTGTGTCAGAACCCCCCCCCTCCCTCCAAGCCATAAAACCAACATCAACAGGTGAAAATCGTGAGGGAGACCCACCGCAGGCTGGCCCAGTACAGCTCTCTGAGAGATGATCCGTGGGAAGGTTTGCCATTCATTTTAAGTTCCGTCAGAAGTTTGGATATGTTCTGAAGCTTTGCTGCCATCCAGTCGTGAGGTTCCTCCTTTTGATTGCCCATCGGGGTTACAAGCTTGATTGACTCATTGAACGTACGTTCCTATGAGTTCAATCCTTCTGGTAAGCCTTCACTTTGTCTCTATGTGCAGGGTCCATCACACTTTTTCATGTGTTATCCACGTGGTGAATAAGGAACTATACATACTTTTGGACTAACATCAGTCCCTTTCAGCTCTTAAAACATCTGAAGAACATCAAAGACTTTATTTGTTTATTTGTTAAGCTTCCATATTTTGCAATTTTTGCTGTTTGATATAGACGTTTTCTTTATTCTTATATCTTTATAAGTTTTTTAAACCTACAGCGCTACACTTGTATATGCATTTGAAATCTTGACAAAATCCTTATTTGTTGTGTGAGCTGCTTTCCCGTTGGGTAAGCGCAGGGTTACACTCTTGTTTACCCCTGATCTTTTTCACCAATGTAGCTCATCCTTGAAAGAGGTGGAGAGTCCAAAGAAAGCCGATTAAAGCGCAGTGGAGGGAGTTTGAAGGTCAAAGTGCAACCAATCATGAACGTAGGTGAGTTGGGAAGCAATAAAGTAATTCCTTAGATTTGGGCATGCCAGCCGTCCCATAGCTTTAGCTGCCTGAAATGAGGACTTGGCTATATGGGGTTGATTGCCATTCCAGAGAAAAGAAGAGAGGGTAGATTCCACCTGTAAAAAGAGTTTTCTTTGGGAGAAAAACTCGGGCAGCTCAAAAACAATATAGAAATTTTGGTAGGAAGATCAACTTAAAGATATTTATGCGGCCAATTAAATAAAGGGGCAATGACGTCCAGATATGAAGCCTGTCCACCATCTGCTTGACTATGGGAGTAATATTAAGTTCTTCATATCTAGAGAGATCACCGTGTATTTGAATGCCCAGGTATTTAAAGGATGATGTTATTTGTAGACGTGACCGCTGTAGATATTCAGCGGGCATGGAAGGGCCTAAAGGAAATGCCTGAGATTTTTCACAACCCACCTGTAGATCTGAAACCCCTCCAAGCTCCTCCACCACCTGCATCAGCCTGATAAAGGAACTCTCGCTACCATCCAAGTATATAAGGGCATCATCCAAGTAAAGAGAGATCTTCTCCTCCACTGCACCCCAGTAGATGTCCCCTATCTTTGATGTCTGTAGCACTGCCAGGGCCAAAGGCTCAATAGCAAGCATGAACAGAAGTGAAGGGAGAGGACACCCCTGCCTGCTACCCCTCTTCAAGGAGAACGACATGGAGATATCCCTATTAGTGCGGACTCTGGCCCGTGAATCAGCATATAGAAAACAAACCCACTGGAAAAAGTGTGGACCAAAACCCATTTGTGCCATATTTTCCCATAAAAAGGACCAACGCACAGTGTCAAAAGCTTTTAACACATCTAAAGAGAGAACTTTCCCCTGCTTAAGAGATTCCTGAAAGGTCCTAAGAAGCCTAGGAGCCAAATCCTCTATGTATGCCTGATACCATTCAGAAGAGAGGCCATCTAGACCTGGAGTTTTGCTCACTGGCAATAAACGGATGGCCGTAGTTACTTCCTCTAATGTTATAGGTTTGTCCTCGTCCTGGAGATTGAATGACAATCTCTTAAATGACCTGGTGTGCTCTCAAGATATATCACAGACTATTAAACACTTTGTGGCGGATCACACTCACGACCCCACTAACCCTTTCACGAAATGGGAGGCTCTTAAATGTGTGCTCAGGGGTAAATTTATGCAGCACGGCTCCAGACTCAAACACGCGCGCATAGCAGACACGAAACGTCTTCTTACCACCATCGCCACCCTAGAAGACTCACACAAACAAAATCCCATTGACACGACACTCATTAACCTCACCAATGCCAGGAGAGACCTCCTGCGCATCTATGCAGAGAAATCTCTCATAGCTAGGGACAAAGGCAGATTCACTTATTATTCTCAAGCCAACAAGTGCGGTAGACATCTCGCATCCACCCTTCAACCCCGCCAAAAGAGAACACCCATCCCATTCATAAATTCTCCCACTAAAGGCAAAATCAGGCAGAACTCGGCCATTGCTGAAGAACTCCGCCAGTACTACTCAGCTCTGTATAACCTTACCCCCCAGACTCCCCTATCCTCACCCTCACCACCTGACCTAGCTTCTTACATTCAAGAGACAGCCCTTCCAACTCTCCCTACATCAGATTCACAAGACCTAGAGGAGTCCTTATCCGATACGAAATTCCTCTCTGCCATTAAAAACCTCAAGAATGGTAAGAGCCCTGGACCTGACGGGTTCTCTTCCCGTTTCTATAAAATCTTTGCGACACAACTCTCCCCCTTATTAGCGAGAGCTTTTAACTCTCTAGAAGATAATATTGCTCTCTCCACATCTAGCCTTCAAGCCCAAATAGTGGTCATCCCTAAGACTGGAAAAGACTCGTCCATATGTTCCAACTATAGACCGATATCTCTCTTAAATATTGATTTAAAGTTATACGCCAAAATACTTGCTAACCGTCTCTCCCCCCTACTACCAAATTTAATACATAAAGATCAGGTTGGTTTTGTCCCAGGCCGAGAGGCCAGGGACAACACCACCAAGACCATACACTTAATTACTTTTGCCCAGCGCCACCGCATACCAACCTGCCTTCTCTCTTGTGACGCGGAGAAGGCCTTTGATAGGGTCAGCTGGTCTTTTCTCCAATCCACCCTCTCCCAAATAGGCCTTGGCCCGAAAATGTTAGCACGCATCATGGCTCTTTACTCTAGACTCTCAGCTACTGTCCTAGTGAACGGCACCCAATCACATAATTTTACGATCACTTACGGCACTAGGCAGGGCTGTCCCCTTTCCCCTCTCCTGTTTGCCCTAGTCATAGAACACCTTGCCCAAGCCATTAGATCGAACCCCAACATACAAGGCATCCAGACCCCTTCATCTCACTATAAACTCTCTCTTTACGCCGATGACCTACTTCTGTACGTAACCAAACCCCACATATCCATACCCTCTATACTAACAGAGATAGACAGATTCGGTCGCTTTAGTAACTATAAATTAAACATCTCCAAGACCGAGGCCCTAAACATATCTTTATCACAACCCACACTCTCAACCCTCCAATCAAACTTTTCATTTCAATGGAAACAGAACTCCATTTCCTATCTAGGTACAGCCATCCCGAAAAAATTTTCGGATATCTATGCCCTGAACTTTAGCCCCCTCCTTCTAAAGCTCAGACATTTATCGGAAGAACGAACAGAGTTAGCGGTATCTTGGATGGGCCGTATCAATACACTAAAAATGGACATCCTTCCTAAACTCCTATACTTATTTCAGGCCCTCCCCATAGTCCTCCCCCCTGCCTTTTTCCGCTCCCTAAGATCAATGGCTATCCGTTTTGTTTGGAAGGGCAGACACCCGAGGCTGAAGCATAAACTCCTGACCTCCCCCATTATAAAAGGTGGGCTGGGTTTACCTGACTTTGAGCTATATCACACATCTACAGTAATCTCCCGTATCCTTGAGTGGTTTCCTCGACCCATGACCAAAGCTACCACATTTGTGGAGCAAGACCTAGCCATACATGACCTCAGAGCCCTCCTATGGGGATACGACCGCTCATTCAAATCGATAGCGGCATTGTCCCCCCTCACGAGAGACGCCTTGACGATCTGGTATCATAGGAAACTCACCTATGCTCTATCCTCGGAACCCAGCCCACTCACCCCTTTGTTTGATAACCCTAAATTTCCGGAGGGCCACTCCATAAACTCCATAGACAACTATTCTAGAGAGCATTGGCCCACTGCACGACAATTTGTAGACCCCACCTTAGGTACATTTGCTTCGGCCCCCACAGATACAACCTCTAGAGTGACCTGGCTCACCCGCAGACATTTAAATGAATACTGCAAACAACTACACAACTCTAACTTAACTCATAGACCTTTAACAGGATTTGAACAACTATGCATCTTACCGGAAACCCCAAGACACCCCTTATCACTTATACACAAACAAATCTCAGAACACATACACAATGTCCTTCCTACTTACACAACAAAATGGTCAGCAGAGGTCGGAATTGATATATCTGAGGCGGACTGGAGGAAGGCCTTTCTTTTCACAAGCAAGACCTCGATCTCGAGCTATATGCAGGAGAAGAACTATAAAGTCCTTTCAAGGTGGTACCGGGTCCCCACAACACTCAGGATGATGTTCCCGGCCAATTCAGATACGTGCTGGAGATGCAATTCCAAGAGAGGTACTTATTTGCACATCTGGTGGGAATGCGATAGGCTTTTACCATTTTGGACACAGATTTTTCACATTTATTCAGAGATCTATGATAAACCCCTTATGCCTTCTCCCGTCATTGCCCTCCTGTCTATTCTCCCCGGAGCCGTAAAACCACAGAAAAATAGTCTTTTGAAGTTTTTTATGAGTGCAGGAAGACAGCTCATTCCCAGACACTGGAAATCTACCAACTCCCCCTCTGTTGCGGAATGGGTCATTGAAATAAACAATATAATGCTAATTGAGGAAATGCAGGCCAATATCCTGGATAAACAAGCTAAATTTTCATACATCTGGAGTGTCTGGAGGCATTACTCCACTTCAGACAAACTTAAACAGAGATTGAAAAATACGAACCCCCCCTAATGGTCACACACGGTATACCAGTAAAACGTGGGCTGAACCCCATTTCTGGTTTGTTCCACAGAGTGAGGCTCGCTGTCTCCCCCTTCCCTCCCCCCCCTTTTTTTTTTTTTTTTTCCTTTTTGTTCTTGTTCTTCCACTGAATATTTCTGTTCTCTCCTCTTTCTCTTTTCTTTTCTTACTTCTAACTTCTTCTTCCAGAATTTATAAGACCTATATAAATGCAATCTACTTCAATAACCGCCCCTCCCTCAGTGGAGGATTATTTCTGTCCTACACTCCTTACACTTTGCAAGTTTGTGCACTTTATGGTAGATGTTACGTTTGCACATTTTTATTTTAGTTATTTTCCACAGTGCCCTGAGTCTGCGGAAGCAGAAGATCCCCATTGGGGCTTCCTAGACCAGGGTACTTAATGACGTGCAAACTAATGTCTCATACTTAGGACCTACAGAGAATGAAACAATGTAAAGTATATAGGTCTTGACAATTGATTGCACTAGTCTGAATGTTATAAATTAGTGCACTTGGGTAAGCCAAGTGATTTCATGTCTGGTCTCTATTTTTGTTGTATTTCTTCTTTTGTTATAAATCTGTTTAAAATCAATAAAAACTAATTGAACCATAATGTTATAGGTTTGTCTAAGAGGAGTTGCTGTGGAGTACTAAGTGCTGGGGAGTCTAGTGATACAAAGAAGCCCATAAAGGTTTGTTCAGGAGGGACCACTGTGTCCTCATACAACCTTACATATTCTGCAAATGTTTGGTTATTAGTTAATGCGTCAGAGGTAATTGACCCATCAGGGATTTGAAGTTCAGAGATCGAACCGTCCTGAAAGTCCGTGTGGGCGAAGAATGCAAGAAGCCTACCATTTTCCCCCCATGCTCGTATATACAAGCAGAGAGGTACAGTTGTTGCTTCCTAGTTAAATCCACCATATGAAGCTGCAACGCCCTATGAGCATCCGCCAGTATACCTCGGGTGTCAGGTCACCTTGAGGCTAGGTGACAGATGCACTCTGTAGGAGTCGGAAGTGCACCGCTAGGTAGTGGACCCTAGGACTGACTGCTGTGGATTGAACCCTGGGAGGTTCAGGAAGCAGGTCTACTGGATCACTAACACAGGTCCCACTGGGAGCTAGAGCATAGATTCCCCAGGACGCGGAGATTAAGAGCCAGCAGGTGTTCACCAGAGCCCCTAGTGGTGAGGATGGACTGAGCTGCAGTCTGGCTCCAGATCGCGGCCCCCAGGGTCTCACAGCTCACCCTCATGGTAGACTACAGGAGAAGAGGAAGGAGGCAGCAGGCTGGAACAACAAGGAAAGTAAGGAATAATCCAAAGGTCAGGGCGACTAGCAGACAAGGATAAACATAACACGCCAAAGGTCAGGGTCACAAGCAGACAGGGAAAGTTGAGAACAGGCCAAAGTCGGTAACTGGAATCAGACGTAGGAAACACAGCAAGTACACATGAAAGCTAACACACAATGGTTGATCAGCACTGCTGGATTGCAGTGCACAGGTTAATAAAGGGTTCCCTGATAGGAGCTGGGGTGGAGCCATGCTAGAGGAGAGTTTATGAAAGCAGTCAGGTGAGGGTCAGCTGGTCTCTAGAGATGAACACATGGAGACAGGTAAGCTGACAGACAAACTCTATTGCATAACCATGACAGCGGGTCTCAGAAGATGGATTAATCATATGACGGGAGCGTTCATCATCCAGCGCTTTTTGCAGTGCCTCTTACGTGGCCCGCCCAACAGATCTGTAATGCTTAATGCGTGAGATATAGGAGTCCCTGACCACCGTCTTAAAGGCACCCCAGGCAAGACCCCCAGTGATAGAGTCAGAATTAGAGGGGGAGGGGGGGAGCCGGATGTGGGCGTCTAGCTGATCTTGGAGCACGCTCTGGGATGCCGGGTCTCTCCTCCCTCCTCGTGTCTAGCGGCGGTGCAGTGACACTCGTAGCGGCGCTTGTGGCTCGGATGCAAGCCGCCTGCCTCTAGCCGTCCGCCCCTGGGACACCCCGCGGGACTTGGCTCCCCCCACGCTCCCGGTCCGTTGCTGCAGGCACCCCCCCATCCCTTCCTCCCCCTCACCCCTCTGAGCCTAGGTGGTGGAAGCACGGAGCCCGAGGAAGAAAACAAGGAGAGCGCTCATTGGAAACAGCTGATGAGATGGTGAGAAGTCCCGGAGCTCACGGCTTTTTCCTCCTTCCCACCGAAGCAGCTGGAGAGAGAGTCGATCAGGGAAGGAGTGGAGGACACTGCTGCTAGCCTCCTTTGGATACAGAAACCTCCAGAGAAGCCCAGAACACCAACTTACAGATAAGTACATTGAAATGAATGCAGCTGGAGGGGTAAGTGCTTTACATTAAATCATGCTGGTGGGATACTAACATGCAATATATAAAGTTCAGGTAAAGCACAGGTGAATTATCCACGGAGGCAGTAAACTACACAACCCACCCAGGCCATTACACAAAAGTTTTTTTTTCTTCTGGACAGACTACCGGAGCGATAAGATTAGGGGTAACTGCAAGAAACAAGATTGAAAAAAAAAAAAAGTGGGATTGGTCCTGCGCCGATTAGTGAATAAGGAGACAAAAAGAAAAAGGAAACTCTATGGTACATAGGTTTATATTCAAATGCACAAATCTTCTTATCTGGAGATACTGGTATATATCTATGCTAAACTACATAAGTGTAAAGGAGAGGAGGTGCTAAATCACTTGTAAGACTATCTTGATTTACTTTCTCTTTCTGGCTGCCTTCTTTGGGACTTGTTCTTCCGGTTATGTTATACAAAGAGATGGGACCAGCATAATGATGGTGTTAATATTGCATTGAAATCACACAGAAGGGAGAGATAGTAGGGGACCTAACTTATAGGGTCCCCTATTGAGTAGGGCTACCCCATGCAAATGGTTTAAGGACTTTTAAATGGTGACATACAGTCCAACTAACCTCAGGGGTGTAACTGGCAAAAGAACAACATCCCGGACCCCAGGTTTTTGACATTCTAGGGGAATAAATCCCTAGTACTTGTACTAAACAATCATTTATCTCACTAGCACCATTATTGGGAGATAAATCAGAAAAGGATCAATCAAAAGGTGAAAGAGAATAGAGAATGAGGGGAAAGACGGGGAAGGGGGCCACAGCAAACCCAATAGTGAATACCACCAGAACAAGTGCTAGTCCAGGCACAATAAGGAAATATATGGTTCATGAAAATTCTAATGTAAGCCCGGGAAAGGTATCTGGTTCAAAAAGTAAAACCCCTGAATGCCCGCCCAAAATTAGTACAAGAAGACAGCTGGCGGAAGCGGAATCTCTCATTATAAATCCAGCAATAGTAGAAGAAGTTCCAGTGGAGAGCCAACAGGAAAGAGTATTACCAACAAAGAATGAAATGGCGGAAATGTTTTCTAGACTGGAAACTTCCATTAAGGGAGAAATAGAAGCAATACGGGGAGACATGGGACACATATTAAGAAGAGTGGAGGAAGTTGAAACATTAGCAGAAAGACAGGGGACGGAGATAAGGAACCTTAAAAGCCAGATGGAGGAGATGCAACGTGAACAAAGGAATTTGAGATATAGATTGGAAGACCAGGAAAACCGAAGCAGAAGGAAAAACCTGAGGATCAGAGGTCTTCCAGAGACGCAGGGGGAGGGAGAAAATCTACAGGAAAAGGTGGATCAAATTTTTGGAGGCCTTATTAATCCAACTGAAAATAATAAGAGAATTAAACTGGACAGAGTGCACAGAATCAGGAAACCAGCCGAGATAAGTAAGGAGGCTCCACGAGATGTGATTGTGAGGTTCCACAATTATCAAGACAAAGAGAAAATCAGGGCGAGTCTGAAAAATAATCAATCAGTGAAATATGGAGAATTCAATCTACAGATATACCCAGACCTTGCCACCGAGACACGGACAAGGAAAGGAGTCCTTAGACCACTATTGGCGCAGCTTAAAGCTCGAGATGTGCAATATTCCTGGGGTTTCCCAGCATGCCTGATTGGGCGAAAGGACGGGCGCTCAGCAACATTAAGATTTCCAGAGGAGACTCAAAATTTTTGTCGGCGATTGGATATACCACTCGTAGAAATCCCAGGATGGTGGGAGAAAATAGGAAGTCAGGACATTGCTGAGGACCTTCAAAATTGGAAACCAGTATACAATAGGAGAGGAGTGTAAACAAAAGCCAAAATAATGAGAAAGGATATGTAGTTAATCTGGTCCAGGGGCTTTGGAAAATATGTGGCCTGGGGTGTGGGTGGTGGGGGGGGGAATGAGCCTTGGGCTTCGGGTGTGGGGGCGGGGGGGAGGGGGTGGGTTATGTTGGGGCAGATGGGGGGGGTGGAGGAATGGAGGGGGGAGGACGGCCTGGTGAATCCCGGGGCGGGCTGGGGGATTTAAGGATTGCCCCACTGAGCTCAACCCTTGGGGGGATAACCGTACGGCCGGGTGGAGAATGTAGGGCCACGGTTAATGGGGCCACTGGGACCGTAGAGGAGAGAACATCCTTGGAGGTCCCCATTACAGAGTCCGAAGTAAGGAAGGCCATTATGGAGACACAAATAGGCTAGAGTCCAGGTCCAGATGGGCTGACAGCATTATACTATAAAAATATCAAGATTACTTAGCACCAAAACTATGCTCTTACATGAATGAGATAGGAGAGAAAGGGGAAATGAGCAGAGATGCACTAGCAGCCAACATAGCAATTATACATAAGGAAGGAAAAGATGATACACTATGCTCTAGTTTTAGGCCCATATCCTTACTAAACATCGACACAAAATTATTTGCAAGAGTAATTGCGGGTAGAGTTAAGCAAACAATTAAAAGGATCATCCACCCGGATCAAGTTGGGTTTATACCAGGCAGACAGGGAAGGGACAATAGCATTAAAACCCTTTTGATAACTCAGGAAATTAAAAAGAGCGGAGTCCCAGGACTACTGCTGTCAATAGACGCTGAAAAAGCGTTTGACAGGGTAGACTGGGACTTCATGATAGAGACACTTAAAGAAGTTGGCTATGGGGAGAAGATCTGTAGGTGGATAGGGGCATTGTATTCATGGCCGTCAGCGAGAGTAAAGATAAATGGGACCCTGTCTGAGTCCTTTAATATGTACAATGGAACAAGACAGGGGTGCCCAATCTCTCCAATTCTTTTCCTGTTATAACTGGAACCCCTTCTCATGAGGATTAGACAGAACCCGGACATTAGAGGAGTAAACATAGGTGGAGTTGAGTACAAGCTCGCTGCCTTTGCAGATGACATTCTGCTCTATGTAACACATCCAAGAATTTCCCTCCCGAACACTATGGCCACCTTAAAAGAATATGGGAAGCTATCCAACTTTAAAGTAAATCCAACTAAATCAGAAGTGTAATAGGGCGTACACACGGTCGGACTTTGTTTGGACATTCCGACAACAAAATCCTAGGATTTTTTCCCACGGATGTTGGCTCAAACTTTTTTTGTCTACACACGGTCGCACAAAGTTGTCGGAATTTCCGATCGCCAACCACGCGGTCACGTACACCACGTACGACGAGACTAGAAAAGGCCGGTTCAGAACCAAACGCGGCACCCTTTGGGCTCCTTTTGCTAATCTCGTGTTAGTAAAAGTTTGGTGAGAGACGATTCGCGCTTTTTCAGACTCGTGGCTTTCAGATCGTTTTCTGCCGTTCAGTTTGTGCTTGTGGGTTTGTATCTGCTCTTCAGTGCATGCAGCAAGTTCCGCGTGACTTTTGGTAGTCATTGTATTCTTGTTCGTTCGTTACTGGTTTTCAGGTCGCTCTTCACAGGCCTTGCTGTTCTTCAGTGCGTTCTGTTACTTCGTTCTGAGCAGCCAACCGTTTTCTAGCCATGTTTCGTATGCGTACTCCTCGTAGAGTTCGTGCTGTGCGGGGGCTTGGTGTTGGGGTCCTGACCTTGACACAAGTCCAGTCCATGAACAGGGTGGGGAGGCGTTCATGGACCAAGAATTGGTTGCTTCAGCGTGACCAGTTCTCTCATATGCCTTTGCTCCGTGAGATCCGTGAGAATAATCCTGATGATTTCAGGAACTTTCTCAGGATGACGGACCCCGTGTTTCACCGTCTGTTGGCTTCGCTGACCCCTTATATTAGCAGGCAGGATACCTGCATGAGGCAAGCCATCACTCCGGAGCAGAGGTTGGTCGCTACCCCGCGGTATTTGGCGACAGGGAGAAGCCTGCAGGACTTGAAGTTCTCAACAGGCATCTCCCCCCAGGCTCTGGGGATCATTATCCCAGAGACCTGTTCTGCAATCATACAGGTCCTACAGAAGGAGTATATGAAGGTAAGATTTTTATCCTTTTATATCACATTTTATTGTATTGAATGTTTGATAATATCTTGTATTTCTTTCCTCATTCCCTAATTACCATGATTGGAATATGCTGTGAATGTCCCCTTTGTTCTCATGCATGCTGGATTTTTATATAATTATTATTTTAGGTCCTTCATACATATTTGCCCTTCACTAACCTCCCCAGCATGGTGTCTCCTGCCCTATATTCACCTCATGTAGTCACTTAACAATGTATTTTATCAGCTCCATAGTAGTGCTTTACCCCAAACACCCCCTAAAATGTTTGGAAATGTTATTTTTGATTTAAATTCAGGCAGAGTGCCATAGGCTTTTTTTTGTGGTGTCCCCAAATAATTTTTAGTAACCCTCCCTCCCCCAACTGCTAAGTCAGCTGATACCAATTCTCTATCCTCAATCATCTATCTGCTGACTTTGCCAAACCCATACACACTATACCCATCTCTTTTGTGGTCAGATTTATGGATGAATTCCCCAAGGAAGGGCCTGCCTGTATACTTTCCAATGGTACTGTTTACAGTTTTTGTATCCTATTATTATCTTGATAGGTAATAGCAGAATGTCCAAATGTCCTCAAATGTGTACAATGTGTATTTATATCTTTGTATTATGACACTTCTTACCTGTCCAGTGGTCTGCCAATAGTGTAACTAAGGAGGGGCTGTTCAAAGTAATACCCATTATTTAGGCATTCATCTCTCAATGAAGTGAAGAGGGTTACCTGTCCAAGATTTACACACACCCCCTATAATGTTAGAAATGGCCCATGAGAGGGGGGGGGGGAATATGATAGGTGTACCTTATACTTTGGCCTTGTTAAATTCCCCTTAATAAATGCTATCTGGAGGTTGCCCCATAATGTTTGTGTATAATCTGCTTGCTATGTTTCAGAGTAAAAATAGTAATGTTTATTGTTTTTTCCTCAACAGTTTCCTTCCACGCCACAGGAATGGCAGACTGTGGCCTCCCACTTTGCCGAGCGGTGGGACTTTCCTAACTGCGGAGGGGCAATTGATGGGAAACACGTCCACATTGTCCCACCACCCAACTCAGGGTCGTACTATTATAATTACAAGGGGTTTAATAGTATAGTGATGTTGGCGGTGGTGTCGGCTAATTACGACTTCTTGTATGTGGACGTGGGGAAGAATGGCCGGATGTCCGATGGTGGAGTCATCGCCCAGACGGAGTTCTACAGGCGTCTCCAGAATGGCAGCTATGACTTGCCAGCTCCAGAGGACAATGTGGAAGGACTCCCATTTGTGTTAGTTGCTGATGAAGCGTTTGCGCTGGGGGACCACCTGATGCGGCCATTCCCAATGAGGACCTTCACCCCGGAACAGAGAGTTTTTAATTACCGGCTGGCCAGAGCCCGAAGAGTGGTGGAGAACACATTTGGAATCCTGGCCAGCCGGTTCCGACTATTTTTGACACGCATCCATATGGCGGAGTATAAACTGAACCGTATTATACTGGCGTGCTGTGTTCTCCATAACTTTTTAAGGAAACATTCGGCTAACTATGCTGGCTCAGTTGGGCCTGAGGCCGGAATCCTACATCAAACCACACTGACGGCGCTTGAAAGTGGCCGTCCTGGCTTGTAATGTTGAGACAATAATCCACACATTCTTGAGTAAGCAACTTTTTTATACCTGCACAATCACATGTGCATTTACCAAAGGTTTTTAAAACAAACCAACATGTTTGTTGTATAACAATTTTTGCAGTAGCATTATCAAAAATCGAAATGTCCATTTCAGATAAAACAGGCCTGTGTAAAACCAACAAGAAAGCCAAAAAACTTGAACTTACAAAGTTCACATTAGGTAAAACCTGAAGGCTATATCAGACATCAGTATTTAGGAACTGGGTTTGATATAGCGTTCAGATGGGGGGAAATCACCCCAGGAAAAGCCAAATTTGGAAGATGCACACCAATTTACGAATGTCAACATGTGCTATCTGCCATCAGGGGGGATCAAGGGACGTGTTTTGGGGGAGCAAGCCCTTCCTCAACGCTACTTTATAATTGAGGAAGGGGTTGCACCTCCAAAACGCGTCCATTGATCTCCCGTGATGGCAGATAGCACATGTTGACACACTGTGTGCATCCTCCAAATTTGGCTTTTCAAAACATTGCAAAAAGTTTTAAAAGATTGGACCACAATCCAAAAAGTGATTTTGTGGGGTCTTAAATTCGCCCCAAAACATCAATTATGTTATTATTTTTTTTAATCACATCATTGGTTTTTTGCTGTATGTTTTGCAGTTCTACATTACACCCCATGATCTCCTCGATCAGGATCTGGGCACTTTCTGATGTGAAACGTTCTGGATCCCTCACATCACGATCACCTAAAAAGAGAGAAACAAAACAAAAACAGGTATCAAAAATCTGCCACCATCCATTTCTTTTACCTGAGCCTGTGGTCGCAGACACTCACCTGTTGTGGTGCCAATCTCCACCACATCTTCTTCTTCCTCCTGCTCAGCTTGGGTTGGTGGTATTTCAACTTCTTCCAGGGGTGGGGGGTCTCTGGTCTCCTCGGATGAGGGGTGTCCTCCGAGTCTTTTCTCCCCTATGGAAAAACAAAAATGGTAATGTAATGTAATGTAAATGGTAAATTAGCACACAGATATTTGATGGCAGAACTAGAAATAGGAAACATTGCTTGGAAGTGGGGTACAATTGTCAATTTTAGCCGAGTTCCAAGATGTATTTTTTTTATTGGCCTTTGTCAAGCTGCAATACTTTACCTGTTTAGTACAAGCTTCACAGATGGAGACCCCCCTATAGTATACACTGGAGCACCTGTGTGGCCCCCTAATAAAAATGTTGTTCTTGTGTCCCGCACTAGTGCTCCAGTGTCCAGATGTGAAAACAGCTGCTCAGTGTCCTTTTCTTACACACAATCTAGTTTGCATTTCATTCAAGTAACAAACCCATCTACACAAACAACTATTTGGCATCCAAGTAGGCCCAAAAAAAATGTGGGAAAATGCATATGGCCTAAACAATGGTGTTTTAGAGGCCGAAAGAAAAATGTTTGATACGAACGAATAATGGGCCCATGAACATTAAAGTTGCCCTTTTAAACGTTACAATTAATTAAAGCATATGGAGCAGCACGAACGCAATAAAGACAGAAAGAATAGGAACACAGCACAACTACTTACTTTTTTGCAGCACTCTCCGGATCTTTCGGTACTGCTCTGGCTCTCTCAATTTCAGGTCCGACCACCGCTTCCTGGGCTGATCATTCGATCGTCGTACCCCGAAATTCTTCTGCAGACTTTTGATCACTTTCGCCATGATCTTGGCCTTTCTGATATTGGGGTTGGGGTAAGGCCCATACTTTCCGTCATAGTCAGACTTCTTCATGATGTCGACCATCTCCAACATCTCCCCAAAGGACATATTTGTGGTCTTAAAACGTCTCCTTCTGGATCGGGACGTGTCCGGATCCGGGCTTTCCTCCTCCTCGTTGCTATAATTAGCACGCACCTGCTCTGACTCCGCCATGTGCTCTTCACCCACTGCGCCAAACGAAAAGGGGCGGGGAATAGACTAGAACATCAGGGGCGGGCGGAGTTACACGCATGCGCAGTGTGTATAAAGCGTAACACGCGTGCATATTACGTACGATCTGTGAGCGAAGGAAGGAGCATTGGACGCGCCGATCGTAAGAACGAAGGTAAGAGACAAACTTGTGCCTATACTGCTTCTACATTGAAGCCTATATTGTAACAAGATTAGGAGAGTTTTGTCTGACATTAGGCTTTGTCTTGTGTTGTGTCTTGCAGTGAACATGGATATCTTAGTGAAAGAGAATGACTTCATGTCAGTATTCATAGATATCTTAAGGGAGCTGCCCTGTCTGTGGGAGATTAAACACCCCCATTTCAAGAACCAAGCAAAGAGGAAGGCAGCACTGGTGCAATTGTGTGAAATTGTGAAGCAGGTGATCCCCACGGCAGACATCACCTATTTAAAGATCTTCATTGGTGGCCTGAGGAGTACATATCTAAGGGAGCGCAAGAAAGTCCAGGATTCACAGAGATCCGGAGCAGCAGATGACATCTATGTCCCCAGGATGTTGTACTACGACAGGCTGCATTTTCTGGCAGGCCAGACTGAACCCAGGCCATCCCTCTCCAGTCTTCCTTCCAGTCTTCCTTCCTGGAAGGCCCAACCTGGGCCTTCCAGGCAACATGTGGAGGAGCCCGGATTGAGCCAGGTATAGCACTCCTCTAAAGATTTCTGCTTGTCCAATCCATGATGTTAACTAGATGTTAATTGGGAGTACTAATTAGGATTGTGATTGATGAAGCAACAACTAAAACCATGTCCCTTTTTCATACACAGGGAAGTCTCAGCCAGGAGGTGGCCGGGCCGAGCCGGCTGGCTGATCTGCAGGTCCCTCCACCCCCCCGAAAAGAGAAAGTGGCAGTAGGAGGAGTGCCCTAGAGGAGGCTACCAGAGGACTCTTTTGGAGGGCTACAGAGGTCCTGGGAGCACGACAGACCGTGGAGGAGGACATTGCTGCCGTCATTGCATATAAAATGCAGAGGATGGAGGAGGGCCAACAAGTCTTGTGTGAGGCGCTCATATTGGAGGCTCTTAACAAAGGTATGAGGGGCCAAATGACAGCTCAGACACACCTTTGCGATGGTCCTCCTCCTCCTCCTGCAGGTACTCCTCCTCGTCCTCCCTCTCCTCCAGGTCCTCCCAGTCCTCCTCCAGGTCCTACTCCTCCTCCCGCCACATCTCCAACTGCACAGCCACAGCCAGGAAGGAAGCGTGAAAGGAAGACCAGAAAGTGAGGACCCTGGATCCAGTCTGGTCGGCCAAAAAATGCAGCCTCTTGTGGTACCACAACCTGGGGACACACATGTCATCTGCTGCTATCCGGATCTCTGCGAATTGTGGACCAGACTGCCCTCCCTTACATATGGACTCCTCAGGCCACCAATTTTGATGTTCAAGAATTGATGTCTGCCGTGGGGGTCCCAGGCTTTGCTAATTTCTCTTGTTGATCCAGTGTTGCCTCCCTCTTTGTTTGGTTCTGATACCTTAATAAAGGATTTTTGTTTTGAATTATACTCTCCTATGTGTTTTACTTCAAAAATGACAGTTTGTTTGTGAGGATTCAGGTACATTTCAAATATAAAATGTGAAATGAACAAGGGACACCAACAACAAACAATCTCCTTGAGATTAAATAATAAAAGATATCAATGGTGTTGGGGTAACTTGACACACAAAACACACACAAAAATATTCCGGAGTAAAAATAAAAATAACATTGAACAAAGATCAGCCTTTGAAAAAATCCAAACATTAAATTAAAAAAAAGGCTTAAAATCCCCCCCCCCCCCAAAAAAAAAAAAAAAAAAAAAAAATAACAACTAATAACAATATATTCAGGGAATCCCAATAAAAAAACAAAAATAAAACTTTGTGAAAAGTGTGTGTGAATATGAGCAGCAAAACTACTTAATTCTTGTCACATTATAAAGAAGAAGAGAGTGCGCTGTATTAAACCATTTTGAACATTGCAGCGTGACGAAAGTGCTGTATCCATTGCAAACGCTAAGTTTACCAGAACGAGCTGTTCCGTCTTGGAATTTCTTCTGAGCATGCGTGGCACTTTGTGCGTCGGAACAGGCCACACACGGTCGGAATTGACGCGATCGGATTTTGTTGTCGGAAAATTTTATCTCCTATCTCCAACTTTGTGTGTTGGAAAATCCGATGGAAAATGTCCGATGGAGCCCACACACGGTCGGAATTTCCGACAACAAGGTCCGATCAGACATTTTCCTTTGGAAAATCCGACCGTGTGTACGGGGCATTAGACATAAACCCCAATAAGACGAGAGATTACCCATACCAAAAATACTTCCCTTTTGTGTGGGGGAAAGAAGCTTTAAATTATTTAGGAGTTAAAATTACAACATCTATAGAAAAGCTATATCAGGCGAATTTCATGCCGCTTATGAACAAGGTAAGATCAGAATTAAATAGAATACAGCAGGGACAATTGTCGTGGGCTGGAAGAACAAATATTTTCAAAATGGTTTTCAAAAAATAACATATAAAATGCAAATGCTCCCAATCACATTGCCATCTACATATCTTAAAAGATTACACTCAATGTTACTAAGGTTTATATGGAAAGGTAAAACACCCAGTTTAAAATACACTCAATTAATAAACACTAAAAGTAAAGGGGGGTGGGGAGCACCGGATATTCGGAAATATTATGAAGCCATTGCACTTGCAAGAGTGGTAGATTGGGTTAAAAATAAAGAAAAACACTGGGTAGAAATTGAAAACAAAATTAGTAATATAAAATTGCACAAAATTATATGGAGCCCACCAAAATCAGGAAAACATAATATTGAAATTCACGAAATCACTAGGCATGCACTTAAAACATGGGACACTTTACACAAAAGGGAACACTGGGAGTATAATTCACTGTTAATGTCACTTAAAGATGTGGACTACTTCCCACCAGGGAAAGAGGAGTGGTTTGGTAAATGGCTTTTGGAGGATAATATACAACTAAAAGATGTAATGGACCGGGGTAGAATATGCCCAATACAAGAGCTTAAGAATAGGAGAGATAAGATAATCATTAATCCATGGCGCTATAATCAATTAAAGCATTTTATTGAATCTTTACGTCAACCAATTAGAACAATAAAAAACCTACTCCCGCTAGAGTAAATATGCATGGACCCAGATGAAAAAGGCGTTTTTTCCCGGATATATGAAATACTGGTTGAACTAAGAAGGCCAGATACTCCGGCCTTTATAGGAAAATGGGAAAAGGAGTTAGGAAAACCACTATTAGCGACAGAAGTATCTATGATATTGAAGAGACTCTCGGCCACATCGGTTAATAGTAACCTGCTAGAGTTAAACTATAAATGTCTGACAAGAATGTATATGACGCCTGATAGGATGCATAAAATCAATGGGGAAAAATCTCAGCTCTGCTGGAGGGGATGTAATGAAATAGGGACGATGGCCCATATGTGGTGGTTATGTCCTGAAGTGGGAATCTTCTGGGAAGAGATTAGAAAATATATTAAGGAGATCACACAGTTTGACTTGCCAAAAGATCCTGGAATATTTCTATTTCATCTGAGTGATATGCCCACTAAAACCTATCTTAGAACACTTCTGCCCCATCTTACCCTCACTAGCGGGCGAAAAGGGTTAAAATGATCCGCAAAGCACTGATGCAGCGGCGCTTTGCTGGCGCTTTGCTGGCGGTTCTGCAGCTATGCCCATTCAGTTCAATGGACAGGAGCAGTGAAGGAGCAGTGTATACAGTGCTCCTTCACCGCTCCAAAGATGCTGCTTGCAGGACTTTTTTTAGCGTCCTGCCAGCGCACCGCTCCAGTGTGAAAGCCCTCCAGCTTTCACACTGGAGAGACAGGAGAGGCACTTTACAGGTGCTATGCAGGCGCTATTTTTAGCGCTGTAGCGCCTGTAAAGCGCCTCAGTGTGAAAGGGGTCTTAATCATACACCTGACTCTAATCTTACAAAATCTCTGACTTTTTGCAAGTGTAAGAATTTATATTAAATATATATTTCCATCGAATGTAGCACTCAAGGAATTTCCCTACTTATCCAACAATCCGTTTCACCTTCTAAAGGCAAAATCCTACATTACCTCCATTATCAAAAAATTCTCTCAAAGAGACTGGGAAAACTCATTGGATATGGTCTTAGAACATCCTAACCCTAGTAAAAAAGCTGGACTACACTGGCACAACTGGTCTTAAGAAATGGACTTAAGATTTCCCCCCCCATGTATCTACTGACACTCTTTTAAAAACATTGCGTTTGTCTTGAGGCGCGATCAAAGCTACAATGTACCATGAAATAATGCTTAGGCTCTTCCACCATTCTTACGTATCTCCACATCGCTCTCACCTTATGGGCCTAAGCTCCTTATCTTTATGCCGAAGTGTTGTCATTCAGATGCAGAATTTCTTTATTCTTTCTTAGTTGTATCATGGAAATCAGCATCCTCAGGAGATATGGGGAAGATGTCTATGGTAACAAAGAACTTTAAAATGATTATTCGATATACATATAGATTATATACTATTTATGTGAGTTCCAAAACTTACATAAACCAAATGTATAGGGAGAAAGAGTCTTGTAGCCACCTGCTAAAAATGTCCCTGGGGAATTGTGACAGACCTAGCCGGGACAGAGGCTTTTGGAGGGGACTGAATGCAAGCTTCTTGCCCATCGACTATGGGCCCTGGATTGTAAGGGAACAATACTCTTTGCGAGGTGTATGCCTGGGGACCCTGAAGTAATGTTACCTTGGATTCAAGTCCATGTCCCCCCAAAACACAAAACTCTGGGAACCCCGTATGTGCCATATTATAAATAGTGACTGCTTCACAATGTTGTGTGTTAATATTGTGTGTTGTCTCATGCTGTTGTGTACTATTTGCTGTGATCGTTTGAGGTGGGGCTGTATTCCAATGTTCTATTGTGTCTGTCTGCCTTGGATATCACAGGATTTGTATCTCTATGGAGGAAGGGGAGATTCCTCCAACAGCTCCCCATGCTGATAAGACTGTTTACTGATGAGAAGTTATACACACCTGACCTGTGTGTCCATTGTCATTGGACAGTTTAACCCGCCCTGTTTTCCAAGGGTGGGGGGGAAATGTTTTGAAGTGGGATTTGTACAACATGTGTTTGAATAAAGATTGATTCCTGCTTGAACCTCAAGACAGAGCCTTGTCTCGTACTTGGGGGAGAATTATTTGTATGGGTTCCTTGTTCGGATGATTGAAGTGTTCGGTAGCTGCCTTTGTGCTTGGGTATGGAATGTCTTAAACGACTTTAACCCCTTTCATACTCGGGGTGTCGTTACAGGGATATAGAAGGGGATAAAAAATATAGAGTGATCTGGGGCACCAGAGAAAAGTGTGAAACAGCAGTAATCCTAACGTGTTATAATAGCTCATTTAAGGCTGTGCACATTAGTGTTCAAGAATATGCAAGATAAAAGTCGTAACATTTAAATATTACCTAATGGTTACAAAGGAGTTAATATATATAAATTAATAATGCCTTCACAGACCTGTTCAAAACTGAACACCCCAAAGGTGACAGTGATCCTGTGAAACTGAATGTACTGCTATCTGATAAAATCCAAGATATCATAGAAGTGTATGAGTATTTCCCAATCACTGTTTGTCTAATGATCCCTTCAGATCCATTGACACCATCACGTTATGGATAACATGTGTTTGAATAAAGATTGATTCCTGCTTGAACCTCAAGACTGAGCCTTGTCTCGTACTTGGGGGAGAATTATTTGTATGGGTTCCTTTTTCGGCTGATTGAAGTGTTCGGTAGCTACCTTTGTGTTTGGGTATGGAATGTCCTAAACAACTTTAACCCCTTTCATACTCGGGGTGTCGTTATAACTGGTGGCAAACAGCGGGATCATTCCCACAGCCCAGAAGGACAGCTACATAAGGACACAGGACAATGGAAGCACAGTATGAACGGCTAAAGCTCTCTACCCTCAAGGACTTACTAGAGAACCGGGGCCGACCGGCCAACAACTGTAAGAAGAGGGACTTTATTGCAGAACTAGATTAAATGTATAGAGCCTAAAGACCCCACACAACCAAAAGGACCAGCATAACAGACAGGACACCCAAAGAGGCAAGTTTTGATCGGGCTGTTAAAATAAGACTGGCACATTATGGTCCTAACCCTACAGCAGAGATCATAGACCTAGTTATAGCACCTGTGGATGCAAATTGGCTACAGCAAAGAGGTGCTGCAGCAGCAGAAGTCACAGCAGCACCAACTGAAAGGAGAGGAGAGGTACAGATACCAACCGCCATGGAAGAGGAATGCAGAAGGAGGTTGCGAGAGATGCAGATACAGCATAGATGACCAGTATCAGAGCAGGTCCTGCTGGGATGGTCTGATTCTATCCGATGCGAACTCTGGAAGGAAGCGCTAGCCCGTGAGCAGCGACACCAGGGGAAAGTTCTCCCCTCCATCCATGTAAGGTACTGGTCACAGTATGAAGTATGAACGCTGTTATTGGGGGAACAACCGAAGCAGGAGTGGACAGCTGAGTTAAGCAGGCTGATCCAGGCAGATATGCGGTTGGACGAGAGCTACAGAGCCCTCTGGTGGTATGTAGCCCATGAGTGCCCGTGGTCAGTGGATGACAGCCCCACGGAAGGCTTCGACTATGATGGCCTGGGATTGTTGTATTAGAGGCTGTCCAGGGACCCTGACTTTGGGAGTGATTGGGACTGGCGTTTGGAGGAAATAATGGAGCACAGAGCGAAGACTGAATATCTCGGAAGGGCACTGGGAACAGGAAGATTTGAAGTTTCTGGCCGTTCAGGAATGGGAGCTGGAGATCGCCTACAGACAGCTGTTAGACTCTGCTCAGCAGCAGGGTGGGGCTCCCTTTGCCTGGGACTATCAGGAAATGCCAGCTGACAACTCCGAAATCCTGACTGAAGAATCGGCAGTGGAAAATCTGGAGATTGCCATCCCCAAAGCTGAAGTGCTGACAACAGGGCAGAGTTCTGCTAACCTCTGCCCAGCACTGATTGCATCTTCAGGGTTCCATGGACAGGAGATAGTGAACCTCTATCCCCAGACACCAGTTGTATAGACAGGGGATTTGATAGACTTTTCTGCTGAGGAAGAACAACCTGATGAGCCTCCAGCAGAAGAGCTGGTATCAGGGTCAAACTTCAGTGTGCTCTGCCCAGCACCAACAGCAGTATCTGTGGAGTTGCAAGGAACTTCCCCAGCTGAGGCGCTGGTCACTGGACAGAGGGTCCAAGACCCCTGCCCCACACCTGTGGCAGGTCCGGAGGCTCATGGTGAGAAGGTGGCAATTGCTTCCCAGCAGCCAGATGAGGGAATGGAAAAGGAAGCAGCCAGCTTATCTCCCCAATGACAGCTGCACAGTTTGGGAGGGGAGGAATACAGCCTCCTGCCCCAACGGTTAGCCGAAGCGGATGATGTGGAGTCCCCAGAAGAAGTGCTGGCAACAGGGCAGAGTGCCACCAAACTCTGCCCAGCAATGGCAACAACTGTGGAGTTCCAGGGAGCTGGGGCAGTCGGCTCATCTCTGCATTCACAGATTACAGAATGTATGGATTTAATGGACTGTTTAGAGGATGTTACAGATTATGCATCACCTGCTCAAGTACTGGCAGCAGGACAGAGTACTGCAGACCCTTGCTCCACACCCGTGGCAGTTTCGGAGGCCCAAGGTGAGAATGTGATGGCTCCTCTCTCCCAGTGGATTTCAGAGATGCAGGGAGGAGAAGCAGCCATTTCCCCTCCCCAACAAGGGTTCGTGCACCTGGGAGACAATACCAGTGAAAGGGAGTTCCAACAGCAGACGGCACCCCAAAATGATGACACCAACCCAGCTGAAGCGCTGGCAACCGGGCAGAGTGCTACCAACCTCTGCCCAGCACCGGCAACAACTACAGGGTTCCCGGGAGCCGGGGCAGTCGGCCTCCCTCCCCAACAGTTAGCCGGAGCAGATGGTGTGGGGTTTCCAGCAGAAGTGCTGGCAACAGGGCAGAGTGTTGCTGGCCTCTGCCCTCAACTAACAGAGGATGAATTTCCTGTAAAGGAGGATGGGGCTTCAGTCCCCACCTGTATACTCCAGGTATGGCCCAGATCCCCAACAGCATGACGGCGTCAGCCCAGTCCCCCTGTCTTCTCTCCAGCTGCTGAAAGGACCCCAGGGAGAAGGGCCAGTCCCGGCCTCTCCCCAGCGGCGGATATGTTCTCTGAGAGAGGCAGAGGTTGGCTGGGTGAGTAATACTCTGTTTGGAACAATTTGTTTGGGGTACTGTGTGGATACCAGCATTAGAGGACTGGAACCACTAACTAACTTTGGAGTCAACCCATCTGGGGTCTCCTCCTGTGTTAGTCTCCTGCCGAAAGGGGAGAAATGTGACAGACCTAGCCGAGACAGAAGCTTTTGGAGGGGACTGAATGCAAGCCTCTTGCCCACCGACTATGGGCCCTGGATTGTAAGGGAACAATACTCTTTGCGAGGTGTATGCCTGGGGACCCTGAAGTAATGTTACCTTGGATTCAAGTCCATGTCCCCCCAAAACACAAAACTCTGGGAACCCCGTTTGTGACATATTATAAATAGTGACTGCTTCACAATGTTGTGTGTATATATTGTGTGTTGTCTCATGCTGTTGTGTACTATTTGCTGTGATCATTTGAGGTGGGGCTGTATTCCAATGTTCTATTGTGTCTGTCTGCCTTGGATATCACAGGATTTGTATCTCTATGGAGGAAGGGGAGATTCCTCCAACAGCTCTCCCTGCTGATAAGACTGTTTACTGATGAGAAGTTATACACACCTGACCTGTGTGTCCATTGTCATTGGACAGTTTAACCCTCCCTGTTTTCCAAGGGTGGGGGGGAAATGTTTTGAAGTGGGATTTGTACAACATGTGTTTGAATAAAGATTGATTCCTGCTTGAACCTCAAGACAGAGCCTTGTCTCGTACTTGGGGGAGAATTATTTGTATGGGTTCCTTGTTCGGATGATTGAAGTGTTCGGTAGCTGCCTTTGTGCTTGGGTATGGAATGTCTTAAACGACTTTAACCCCTTTCATACTCGGGGTGTCGTTACAGGGATATAGAAGGGGATAAAAAATATAGAGTGATCTGGGGCACCAGAGAAAAGTGTGAAACAGCAGTAATCCTAACGTGTTATAATAGCTCATTTAAGGCTGTGCACATTAGTGTTCAAGAATATGCAAGATAAAAGTCGTAACGTTTAAATATTACCTAATGGTTACAAAGGAGTTAATATATATAAATTAATAATGCCTTCACAGACCTGTTCAAAACTGAACACCCCAAAGGTGACAGTGATCCTGTGAAACTGAATGTACTGCTATCTGATAAAATCCAAGATATCATAGAAGTGTATGAGTATTTCCCAATCACTGTTTGTCTAATGATCCCTTCAGATCCATTGACACCATCACGTCATGGATAAAATAAAATATACACTTTAGCTGCAAAGCTCCATAAGCTGCTGCTCATGTATATTACAGCTATCTCTTTAAAGAAATAACATATGCAACAATATACAGAAATATATAGGGTAAATTTATATTTTTAATTAATAAATGTTAATGGCATTATAAATAGCCATGCATCTTCCTTTCTTCCGTTATGGAACAATGCAGACCTTCTGGAGTCTTCTGGTCATTCTACCTTTAAATAGTGGCACTATAGAGGCTCTGCTACTTACCACCTATATGACAAAATCTCACCCCTTTCTTGCCCCAACCTAGCCACCTCTGTGTACAACAGTTCACTGTCATCTTCTCTAGACACACTCACCCCTCCCCCTTTACTACACACAGGATCAGGCCCCGACCCTTACAACTTGGACAAACAGATGACACCAGAAGTCTCAAAAGATGTAGTCATGCTCTTTAGTGCCTATGGCGTAAGACTAATGCCCTGTACACACGATAGGACATTGATCGGACATTCAGACAACAAAATCCATGGATTTTTTTCCGACGGATGTTGGCTCAAACTTGTCTTGCATACACATGGTTGCACAAAGTTGTCGGAAAATCCGATCGTTCTGAACGCAGTGGCATAAAACACGTACGTTGGGACTATAAACGGGGCAGTAGCCAATAGCTTTAGTCTCTTAATTTATTCTGAGCATGCGTGGGACTTTGTGCGTCCGATTTCTGTACACACGATCGGAATTTAACCGATCGGATTTTGTTGGCGGAAAATTTTATAGCCTGCTCTCAAACTTTGTGTGTTGGAAATTCCGACGGAAAAAGTCTGATGGAGCCCACACACGATCGATCTGAATTTCCGACAACACAATCCGATCACACTTTTTCTGTCGGAAAATCCGACCGTGTGTACAGGGCATTAGTCTCAGAAAATTTCAATCAATGTAAATCAGCTCTTCAAAAATACAATTCCTTCCTCCACACTGCCACACATACTTATTTTATAACTCTCATTAACAACTTCACATCCAGTCTCCGTCAACTCTTCTCTACCTTCAACTCTCGAATTCATTCTCCACTGCCTCTGCCCACTAACTCACTGCTCAGGAGATCGCCAATCACTTCAAAAATAAGATTGATACCATTCGTGATGAGATCTCTGTTGCACAGATACCTCTCCCACTACCATAGATGAGGTTACTAAACTTTTTTTTAATGCCCACCTAACCACCTGCCCCCCTGGACCCTGTTCCCTTGCAAATGCTACAGTCACCCTCTGGCTCAATCCTACACTCTCTAACTCACATCTTCCATCTCTCTTCTGGGATCTTCCCCAACTCTCTAAAACATGCACCAGTCACCCCCATACTTAAAAATCTCTCATTAGACCCCGCCTATGTTAATTATTATTATTATTATAATATAGGATTTATATAGCGCCAACAGTTTACACAGAGCTTTACAATATAAAAGGGATACAATACAGTTATAATACAATAAAATACAAGAGGATTATGAGGGCCCTGCTCAGAAGAGTTTACAATCCAATAGGGTGGGGCAGGTGGTACAAAAGGTTGTTGGGGAATGAGCTGATGGAAGTGGAAAAAGATTATTTGGAGACGTGATAGGCTTTCCTGAAGAGATGAGTTTTCATTGATCATCTGAAGGTAACAAGAGTAGGGGATAGCCGGAGGGTATCGAGGTAGCAAGTTCCAGAGGATGGGAGAAGCTCTGGAGAAATCCTGAAGACGAGCATGGGAGGAGGAGACGAAAAAGCTTGAGAGTAGGAGGTCTTGAGAAGAGCGGAGAGGATGATTTGGGTGATATTTGGAGACAAGATTGGTGATGTAGCTCCGGGCAGACTTGTGAATGGCTTTCTATGTTGTGGTTAGTATTTTGAATTTAATTGGCTGGGTGATTGGGAGCCAGTGTAGGGATTGGAGGAGAGGGTTGGTAGACACTGAGCGGTTGGTAAGGTGTATAAGTCTTGCAGCAGCATTCATGATAGACTGAAGAGGGGATAGTTTATGGAGAGGCAGGCCAATGAGAAGAAAGTTGCAATAATCAAGGCGAGAAATAACAAGGGAGTGAATGAGGAGCTTGGTGGTTTCATTTGTTAAAAATAATAACCTGTCATGTCCCATCTCCTTGCTCCTCCTTTCCTCCAAACTCCTTAAATATGTCTGTGTCAGGGCTGGCTCAGCCCTTCCTTCTCTGAGCTGGTCGCTCAGCTGTTGGGTAATTTCCAGCTCTCATCTCTCTCCACAGTTAACCAGCTGTTGTGGATCTGTTCGTCAGTCCTGCCTACTTAAAGATCTCCAGCTCACTTCATTCCTGCCTTCGCCTTGGTTACATCACAAGAAACCATCTCCTGCGTTCCTGTTTAAAGACTGGCTTTGCTGACATCCCTTCTGGCCCCTTATCCTGCTTGCTGTTCCTCTACTTGGATCCCTGACTTCTGGCCTGGCTGATTACCCGATCTTGTTACTGAACTCTGGCTTGGCTGATTACCCGATCTGGTTACTGAACTCTGACTTGGCTGACTACCTGATCCGTTTACTGGACTGTGGCTATGCTTTGACTACACTTACTCTATTTACCTTTTTATTTTTATTAATAAACAAGAGTAATTTTACTGTACTTCTGTCTCGGTCTGGTTCATGGTTTCTGACAGTAGGTGAAGGCCATGAATTCAGAAGATACAGTCAATCCACTTGTTGGTAATATTTTTTCCAGATTGGATGAGCAAGATCACAGCATGGATCAGTTTGCCATGACGTTACAAACGCTTCTGAGTCACGCGGCTCACCTGGAATCCCCCACCTTGAGTATTACCTCTATAAGAGGTATGTCTGGTTGCGCCCCGTTTCCCCAGAGATTTGGGGGTGATCCAGTTCAATGCAGAGGGTTTCTGCTGCCCCAGGCGTTTCCCATGGACAGAAGCAAAGTAGGGTTCGTGATATCTTTGCTTTCTGAGAGAGCCTTGGCCTGGGCTAACCCTCTATGGGAGACGCAAAAACCTGTTGTCTTGAGTTACCCAGAGTTTGTGGCCTCCTTTAAAAGGGTATTTGACGTTCCCGCACGCGCTGCTTCTGCTGCCAAGTGCCTCATGTCCATCAAACAGAGTATAAGAACTGTTGCCAACTATGCTATTGAGTTCCATACTCTGGCAGCAGAGGTTGCTTGGAACAATGAGGCTCTCGTGGCTGCTTTTTCTCATGGTCTCTCGGATTCCATCAAGGATGAGATAGCAGCCCGAAATATAACCACTGAGCTGGAGAGCTTGATCTCATTGGCCATCCTCATTGACTCCAGATTCAGAGAAAGACTTTCTTTTAAGGAGCACTTGCAGAAGCCTCCTGTACATTTGCCTCCGAGCTTTGCAGTCCCACCCGTGCCTCCCTCACCTCCCATGCCTCCTGGTACCGAGTCGGTCAGTGAAGATGAACCCATGCACTTGGGCTTCACGCGTCTCTCTGCGGATGAGAGAACCTTTAGGAGGAGGGATAGATTGTGCCTTTATTTTGGCCAGGCAGGTCACTTTTTGAAGACTTGTCCTACCCGTCCTGGGAACACCCGAACCCTGAGGTCCTGTCATGGACAGACCTTAGGTGGTGTGTCGTCCCCAGTTATGCAGAAGGATACGCCCCTGGTTTCAGTCACCCTTTCTTGGGCTTAGTCATCTATCAAGATACAGGCTCTAATCGACTCTGGGGCTGCAGGACTGTTCATTGAATTCTGCTTCTCCGTTTATGGCAAATTATGGTTCCAACCTTCCATGTTGCCTGACTTGATTGTTCCGCAGAGTATTCCTATGCTAGAGGAGCATCTCCATGATCTTCGTTCCACTTGGGCACAAGTCCAGGAGGCTTTACGTCATGCTAATGATAGGTACAGACTCCACGCTGACCGCAGATGCCTGCCTGCACCTTCCTACCAGGTTGGGGACAGGGTCTGGCTGTCATCTCGCAACTTTGTGTTCCCTCACTAAAGTTCGCACCTCGGTTTATTGGGCCTTTCCATGTCCTTCGCAGAATTAACCCAGTGGCTTACGTGTTGGACCTTCCTCCTAGTATGCGCATCTCAAATGTGTTTTTCATGTCTCCTTATAAAAACTGTTGGTCTGCAACCGCTTTACCACCTCGGTGCCACGTCCTCACCCTATACAGGTTGAGAACCATGAGGAGTAGGAGGTACAATCCATTGTTGACTCCCGTAGGTTCTGTGGACGCATACAGTACCTCGTGCATTGAAAGGGGTACGGTCCGGAGGAACGCTCCTGGGTCTCATCCTCGGAAGTACATGCTCCTGCCCTCCTTTGTGATTTCCATAGACATTTTCCTCTCAAGCCCGGTGGTCCTCCAAGGGGAAGGGGTCATTGAGGGGGGATACTGTCAGGGCTGGCTCAGCCCTTCCTTCTCTGAGCTGGCCGCTCAGCTGTCGGCTAATTTCCAGCTCTCATCTCTCTCCACAGTTAACCAGCTGTTGTGGATCTGCTCGTCAGTCCCGCCTACTTAAAGATCTCCAGCTCACTTCATTCCTGCCTTCGCCTTGGTTACATCACAAGAAACCATCTCCTGCTTTCCTGTTTAAAGACTGGCTTTGCTGACATCCCTTCTGGCTCCTTATCCTGCTTACTGTCCCTCTACTTGGATCCCTGACTTCTGGCCTGGCTGATCACCCGATCTGGTTACTGAACTCTGGCTTGGCTGATTACCCAATCTGGTTACTGAACTCTGGCTTTGCTGACTACCCGATCCGGTTACTGGACTCTGGCTACGCTTTGACTACACTTACTCTATTTACCTTTTTGTTTTTACTAATAAACAAATGTGATTTTACTGTACTTCTGTCTCAGTCTAGTTCATGGTTTCTGAGTCTGGTCTACAACCGACTAAGTGACCATCTCACTGAGAACAACCTTCTTGATCCCCTTTAGTCTGGATTTTACCCTCAACACTCCACAGAAACTGCTACTAACGACTAAAACCAATGGACACTATTCTGTACTCCTACACTTGGACCTCTCTGCTGCCCTTGACACAGTGGACCACCCTTCTCCTCCTCAAAAAGCTTCACTCCTTTGGTCTCTGGGACTGTACTCTTTGCTGGTTCTCATCCTACCTATACCACCACACCTTCAGCATCACTTACAATTTTACTTCCTTCTCTCCTCTTCCTTTTATCCATCGGGGTCCCCCACGGTTCTGTTTTTGGACCTCTCCTATTTTTGATCTACACCTCCTCCCTGGGTCAACTGGGTCCAACACCATTTCTTTGCTGATGACACCCACATCTATCTCTCTACCCCTCAGCTCACTCCATCAGTCTCCACACGCATCACTAATTTACTAACAGATATATCAATCTGGATGTCACACCACTTCCTCAAACTCAAATATATCAAAAACAGAGCTCATGTTATTTCCTCCCCTAACTTATCTGTCAATATCCTTTCGGGCCCACATCCAAACACCGTCCAAAGCTTGCCTCCTCAACCTATGCAACATCTCCAAAATACACCCCTTCCCAATCAATGACACCACAAATCTTCTAATATATATATATATATATATATATATATATATATATATATATATATATATATATATATATATATATATATATATATATATATATATATATATATATATATATATATATATATATATATATATATATATATGGAGAGTGCACAGCTGATTTCATTCTATGAATGAGGAGTGTGTTTGGATTCACAGATAGGTGGGGTAGAGGGCACTCAGCAAGTCAGCAGTGGGGCAGTCACTCCTGCGCTTCATTTATCTTCTGTTATGTTAAGTAGCACACAGTCCCACCTGATGTTATATGTAATGACCTTGCAGTGCCTCCTGGAAGATTTGCAGTAGTTTGCCTCTCAAGAGCAATGAAAGCTGACAATTTCCACCCTGAATATGCAATGTGATAGACCAGCTCAAAAACTTGGATCACCCAGCCCAGTGGAGGAAAACCCCTAATATCAGGCTGAGGGAGAAGGAAAACAAGGCAGCTGCAGATAGAGAGGATACTACATCTCTTATATTGCATATTCTTGAACACTAATGTGCACAGCCTTATATAAGATATTATAACTATTTAAAAATATTGCCATCTCACACTTCTCTCTGGGTGCTGCAAATTACCCTATATTTTTAGAGCTGATAAATACAGCAATCTTTCTGCCAATACATTTGATGTATGTACATTTTGGGAATGTATATGTCTATGTATAATCTATATGTACTGTATATTGATGAATTATTAATTTTCATTTCATTGTAATGTTATAGATATCATCAACATATTTCCAGAGGAAGCAGATTTTTGGGTGTTCAGAAAGTGACTGTGGCCTTCAGTGGCATACAACTGATCCTCAGAATATTTGAGGAATCCCTGTTTGGAAATCTTGAAATTTGTAAATTTAATTAAGCATTGGGAAATATAGGGCACATATACAGTATAGGGGTGTATTAATGCATTATCTATATCTTTTGTAAGCAAAGTTTGTATTGTGCTGAAATCAAGGCTTTAATTTGTATTAATGACTTCTTTATATTAGCTTGTTTGATTTAATAGCACCTCAAAATTTCTTATATAGGTACTTTGGGTCTTAATTTTAAAGTATAATAGAGTTTTAGTTAAACTGCACACCAGGGACTCATTTGTATTATTATCTACAGCCTTGGAACTGTACTTCAATGCTAAAATCTAAATCTGTCCCATATGACCTCATCTGTTTAGCAGCGGATGTCAAAATTGTAAAAATCACTTCCTGGGTCAAATTTTATAATTGGTATTCTGTGAAAAATAACACACAGCTGCAATAAAAGCTATGCATTTCCCCATTTCTGTTGTGAATGCAAAAGGTCTCAAAACAACTATAATCTGTGACCTTCAAGACTCAAGTTTCCATCCCAGAATAGTTATAGAAAGAAATTAGGAGTTCTGTTGTTTATCCGCTGTTGCTTGGTTTAAAAGTCAAACTCAAAATATGAAAATGTATTTATGAACTCAGATATTTACATTCAGTATGCATTCACAAATCCTTAATAAATGAAAACTTATGGTGTCTAAATATATGAATGTTTTTAACTTTATTATCACCATAAATAGGCTTTTACTTATAATGTGGTGCAAAAAATAATGACTCTGCGGCAGCCAGTTAGAAATGCATCTCTTAGCAGCTTTTATTAGGCAGACTATTGAAAGAGGATATTTGATTGGTTGCTGTGGTTTTAGATAAAATAACCCAGCAGATTTAAATCGGAGTTAGTAGTGCTGCACGGTATGTTACAGCTACTTAAATATTGTTACAATGTTGCTTTTTTTCAGAGATATTCTTTGTTTCAGATCTTTTATGTGAAGTCAGTTAATAAGACCATTAATTGCCTGAACATCATTACAAATAATCATTTACTTAACCCCCTCACCCCATGGAAGATGTTAGACATTCAACTTATTAGCTAAGAGGAAAAAAATAAAACTCAGCAGGATTTTTTTTGCCAGTAATAAGTCACAAACTATACAACTTCCAAATAAAAAATTAAATGTGAAGCCTCTATTAATGAAGATCTATTTACAAGGCTGTAGAAGGAAGTGTACGATTATGCTGCTCATTAAAGCCAAGAGGTATTTCTTCTCTGTAGTAGACCCATGGGAAACATGTCAAACTGTTGTGAACTGGAAGGAAATGCTTTCTTTGCACTAAGGAGTCGCTGACCTACAATCTAGAAATTATGTTATAGGGTCCAGGGTGATTTATTTGCACCATTCATTTACCAGAACAAGGATAATATAATAACTCTAAGATATAAAATCCTCATTATTTAGAATATTTAGACTATAAAGTGAAAATGACAAATTATGCTTTTTAAAGTAAGCTGAGTCTTTTTCATAAATATGTATGCCTCCACCCATATTCTAGTTTATTTTTCTGGTGATGCATTTAACAATGTTCTAAAAATAACAGAAAGATGTTGGCTTTATTCATAATATATTGCATTTCCTCATGGCAGTAAATGTAATATAAAGGTTGGTCTCTATTTAAACATAAGAAAGAATTAAAGCAAACCCCAGGCTAAGCTTTTTTCTTTTTAAAATGTTTTTATTTACACATAAACACATTTTTTACTACTTCAGGAGCTCTCTAAATTCAGATTCAGAATACTGTATTAATCCCAAAGGGATTAAAGCCGGCTGACTTATTCTTATATATGTACCGCGGGGATTTATACTTTAAGCTCTCTTCTGTATAGGAGTGGTCATCAAAACCAGGTCTAGTGTTGTGCCTCTGCCTCCTCTCTCTATTGTGCTATTCACAAAGTCCAGCCGCAATTAACCTACACAAGTATCCCCACCCTAGCGCCTTATTTACTTTGGCAACAGAGCAACGTTCTGCATACTGTTATTGTCTCTGGGGCAGAAACGTCCTGAGCCCACTTTGACTTGTAGGAAACCTTCCCTGAATATTACTCCAACATCCAGAACTGCACTATACAAGCCTATGAGGGTCAGTGTGAAGGCCTGGTCAACACTAAAGTGGATATTTGCTGAACACACCCACCCATTGCTACCAAACAAAAGGTTCACAATCAGTGTCTCTACCATGAAGACATTACTCACAGACATCAACTTTTACAACATGTTTCTCTACTGTTGTAGAATCAAAAAGGAACCCAGCAGAACAGAAATTGAAAACTTCCCTTGCTGATCTTTCCTTCTGAAAGTACTATTTACCTCGCTGTAATGTGGGTCCACTGGCTTTAGCATATTCTGAGTCACTACGGTAGATTTACTGAAGGCAAATAGGCTGCTCACTTTGCAAGGGAAATTGCACTTTGCAAAGGAATTAGCCATAGAGCTTAGTGAATGTGTTAAAAAGTCATCTTGCAAAGAATACCCAATCATGTGCAACGAAAATAAAAAAAAAAAGTATTTTTGCTTGAACAGGATTGGATGATGGAAGTTAGCAGAACTTTATCTCATTCACCAAGCTCTGGGGAAAATTCACATGCAAAGAGCAACTTATCTTCCAAAGTGACTTTAAGTGTCTTTAGTGACTTAAAGTGATTGCAAAACCTAAGCATTCCTTGTATTAAGATAAAAAATGTTTAGGTGTCAGCATTCCCCCCCAGCCCCCCTATTACACACCTGAGCCCTCATTCGATCCAGCACTGTGCACGTCTGCACCTCTTCTCTCCCCTCACTTCCGGATCTCACTGGCTTTGCTGGGGCAACGGCAGCCATTGGTTCCCAGTGCTGTCAATGAAAGCCAGTGACAAGGGAGCGGGGGGTGGGGCTGAGTCCCACTGTGTGTGTCAATGGACACAGCAGCGGGGCTTGTACGAGCACGCACGAGTGCCCCCAAGGGCACTGGACAGAGGGGAGGGGCCAGGAGCGCCGGTGGGTGACCCGAAAATAGGAGGATCACAGCCGTTCTATGCAATTCCATTGCTCAGAGCAGGTAAGTATAGACATATTTGTTTTTCTTCTTTTAAAAATGTTCCTTTACAATAACTTTAATGCTCATTTTGAGTTGGTGTTTAGAAAAAAATTAGAAACCAAAACTTCCTTAAAACAGCTAAGGAAATGTTGTTTTCCAATAGAGGTCTACAATGACTGCCTATATTTTTCTCACTACAGGTTTCCTTTTACAAGAGATAAAAAAAAACAATGATTTTCTAATACAAAGCCTGATGGTACATTAGGAAACTCTGGGTACACCTGTTTACGTACATTTATTTCACAAATAATGATCCTCAAAACTGGTCTGGAACAGGTCTGGACAGACATGATGTGGGATGCCATTGCTGACTTCCTTTTGCTACTTGTCTGCTTGAAATTCTTGAAAGTCCTTAGCTGCATGCTTGTCTCCAAGCTTTAAAAACGCAGAATCAACTATCAGGAATAGGGATGAGCTTCGAGTTCGAGTCGAACTCATGTTCAACTCGAACATTGGATGTTCGCAAGTTCGCCGAACAGCGAACAATTTGGGGTGTTCGCGGCAAATTCGAATGCCGCAGAACACCCTTTAAAAGTCTATGGGAGAAATCAAAGGTGCTAATTTTAAAGGCTTATATGCAAGTTATTGTCATAAAAAGTGTTTGGGGACCTGGGTCCTGCCCCAGGGGACATGGATCAATGCAAAAAAAAGTTTTAAAAACAGCCGTTTTTTCAGGAGCAGTGATTTTAATAATGCTTAAAGTCAAACAATAAAAGTGTAATATCCCTTTAAATTTCGTACCTGGGGGGTGTCTATAGTATGCCTGTAAAGGGGCGCATGTTTCCCATGTTTAGAACAGTCTGACAGCAAAATGACATTTCGAAGGAAAAATTTCAAAACTACACGCAGCTATTGCATTGCCGACAATACATATAGAATTCATTGATAAAAACAGCATGGGAATTCAACACAGGGAAATTCCGAACCAAAATTAAAAAAAAAAAATGACGTGGGAGTCCCCCTAAATTCCATACCAGGCCCTTCAGGTCTGGTATGGATTTTAAAGGAAACTCCACGCCAAAAAAAAAAAAAAACGGCGTGGGGTCCCCCCAAAAATCCATACCAGACCCTTATCCGAGCACGCAACCTGGCAGGCCGCAGGAAAAGAGGGGGGACGAGAGTGCGGCCCCCCTGAACCGTACCAGGCCACATGCCCTCAACATTGGGAGGGTGCTTTGGGGTAGCCCCCCAAAACACCTTGTCCCCATGTTGATGAGGACAAGGGCCTCATCCCCACAACCCTGGCCGGTGGTTGTGGGGGTCTGTGGGCAGGGGACTTATCGGAATCTGGAAGCCCCCTTTAACAAGGGAACCCGCAGATCCTGGCCCCCCCCTGTGTGAAATGGTAAGGGGGTACTTACCCCTACCATTTCACTAAAAAACTGTCAAAAATGTTAAAAATTACAAGAGACAGTTTTTGACAATTCCTTTATTTAAATGCTTCTTCTTTCTTCTATCTTCCTTCATCTTCTTCTGGTTCTTCTGGCTCTTCTGGTTCTTCATCCAGCGTTCTCGTCCAGCATCTCCTCCGCGGCGTCTTCTATCTTATTCTCCTCGGGCCGCTCCGCACCCATGGCATGGAGGGAGGCTCCCGCTCCTCTCTTCATCTTCTTCTTCATCCTCTTCTCTTCTTCCTTCTTCTCTTCTCTCTTCTTCATTTTCTTCTCCGGGCCGCTCCGCATCCATGCTGGCATGGAGGGAGGCTCCTGCTGTGTGACGGCATCTCCTCGGCTGACGGTTCTTAAATAACGGGGGGCGGGGCCACCCAGGGACCCCGCCCCTCTGACGCACGGGACATGACGGGACTTCCCTGTGGCATTCACCGTGACGTCGAAGGGGAGGCCCGTCAAGTCACCATGCGTCAGAACCGTCAGACGAGGAGACTCCGTCACACAGCGGGAGCCTCCCTCCATGCCAGCATGGGTGCGGAGCAGCCCGGAGAAGAAAATGAAGAAGAGAAGAAGGAAGAAGAGAAGAGGATGAAGAAGAAGATGAAGAGAAGAGCGGGAGCCTCCCCCCATGCCATGGGTGCGGAGCGGCCCGAGGAGAAGAAGATAGAAGACGCTGCGGAGGAGATGCTGGACGAGAATGCCGGAGGAAGAACCAGAAGAGCCAGAAGAACCAGAAGAAGAAGAAGATGAAGGAAGATAGAAGAAAGAAGAAGCATTTAAATAAAGGAAAAAACTGTCTCTTGTCATTTTTAACATTTGTGACAGTTTTTTAGTGAAATGGTAGGGGTAAGTACCCCCTTACCATTTCACACAGGGGGGGCGGGATCTGGAGGTCCCCTTGTTAAAGGGGGCTTCCAGATTCCGATAAGCCCCCCGCCCGCAGACCCCCACAACCACTGGCCAGGGTTGTGGGGATGAGGCCCTTGTCCTCATCAACATAGGGACAAGGTGTTTTGGGGGCTACCCCAAAGCACCCTCCCAATGTTGAGGGCATGTGGCCTGATATGGTTCAGGAGGGGGGGGCGCACTCTCGTCCCCCCCTCCTTTCCTGCGGCCTGCCAGGTTGCGTGCTCGGGTAAGGGTCTGGTATGGATTTTTGGGGGGACCCCATGCCGTTTTTTTTTTTTTTGGCGCGGGGGTTCCCCTTAAAATCCATACCAGACCCTTCGGGTCTGGTATGGAATTTAGGGGGAACCCACGTCATTTTTTTTCTTAATTTTGGCCGGGGTTCCCCTTAATATCCATACCAGACCTGAAGGGCCTGGTATGGAATTTAGGGGGACTCCCACATCATTTTTTTTTTAAATTCTGGTTCAGGGTTTCCCTGTGGGGAATTCCCATGCCGTTTTTATCAATGAACTTCTATGTGTATTGTCAGCAATGCAATAGTCGCGGGTAGTTTTAAATGAAATTTTTCCTTCAAAATGTCATTTTGCTGTCAGACTGTTCTAAACACGGGAAACATGCGCCCCTTTAGAGGCATACTATAGCCACCCCCCAGGTACGAAATTTAAAGGGATATTACACTTTTATTGTTTGACTTTAAGCATTCTTAAAATCACTGCTCCTGAAAAAACGGCCGTTTTTAAAAGTTTTTTTGCATTGATCCATGTCCCCTGGGGCAGGACCCAGGTCCCCAAACACTTTCTATGACAATAACTTGCATATAAGCCTTTAAAATTAGCACTTTTGATTATTCATATTCGTGTCCCATAGACTTTAACGGTGTTCGCGTGTTTGTGCAAACTTTTTTCCTGTTCGCATGTTCTGGTACGAACCGAACAGGGGGGTGTTCGGCTCATCCCTAATCAGGAATTTAAAGTGATACTAAAGTCTTGTTTTTTTTGTTAAAAATAAGAAACATGTTATACTCACCGGCTCAGTGCAGTAGTTTTGCACAGAGCAGTCCAGATCCTCCTATTCTCAGGTCCCACTTTGGCGCTCCTTGCCCCTCTATCCTGTTGAGTGCCCCCACAGCAAGCAGCTTGCTATGGGGGCACCCGAGCCAAGCCGCTGCTCCATGTTTCTATTCAGGGACAGAGCCGCACATTGGCCCCATCCCCTCTCACTCCTCATTGGCTCACAGACTTTGACAGCAGTGGGAACCAATGGTGCTTCACTGCTGTCTTAGCCACTGAAGAGGGAGAGTCCCAGACAGCTGAGTCTTTAATGCAACATCGCTGGATCGAGATGGGGCTCAGGTAAGTATTAGGGGGGCTGCTGCACCCCGAAGATTTTTTTATTTTAATGCATATAATGCATTTAGATAAAAATCCTTCTGCCTTTACAATCACTTTAACATTTTCAAAAGGGGAGATCTCTGGTGTTATCATACATGCTTTTGTCATGACAAATTTGTTTAATACAATTGGATAGGGAGACAATAGCACTGGGCATATGAACCACATGTGCTCTGCATCTACTGGTGAGTGCCTGGGGTACCAGAACCACAATCATTCATGTTTCTTTTAATCGGTATGTCACTTATGCACCTACTGTTTTTTGTCCACCATCATCACCTGTCAAACCTGTAGCAAAGAGCTGAGGGAAGTACTCCGAAACTCCTCCCTAGCTATGTGCTACTGGTCTGAACAGCATAGGGCTGGTGGGGGGATAGGCCAGCAGGTGGCCACCTGTTGTTGATGAGAAATCTGCCATTCAATGGCATGTTCATCCATTCAGCAGTATATTAAAATGGTATCACAGTAGCCTCCTCCTTTTATGCTCATTCCATATCCACCTTTCAAGGCCCGTGCTTTCTAAACCTCATTGTACAGCAATATACATAATTTACAGGCTTTCAGGCCAGGCGGATCTGTAGCACAGAGTCAAAGAAGAGTTTTAGAGCACTTTCCTCAGCTTTGTGCTACAGGTCTCATGGGTAGCGGGTGGCTGGGCTCATGGGTGGGAACAGAAGCCAGCAGCTGCATAAATTACATACAGGACAAAAAAAATCAGTGGGAAGATGCAGCACCAGGACCTGGGACACTCGCCATCAAATGCAGTGCAATGCCAAGGTCTGAAGGAGGGAATTTGTGCCTGGAGTTGTTTTTTCGGGGGGTGGGGGGTAGTATTGGGAGATAAGGGAAACTTTTGCTTAAAAAGCACTCCTCCAAACATTTGTGTGCTACCTACTCTTACCCTTTGCACTCCACTCATCAACACTATGTGCTGTGTTTTATTTTTTTCCTTCCTGCACTCTTTGACTTACTTACTCATCACCTTTGCTCTCCCTGTATGTTACTCCTTATCGCTGCACTCTGTATGTTAATTGCTCATTACTTCTGCATTTTGTGCATTACTCTTTAACTCTGTAACTCTGTACTCTGTGTGTTACTTACTTGTCACTTCTACGGTCATTGCACTGCACAATGGCCACTCTTTCACTTCTCCCACTTCTTTTTCCCCACTTTTATTTATTTTACCCCTTGTTTGTCACTTTTTTGTATAGTTTTGTTTGATGTTGCACGTTTGTCAAAGTGTGATGAGTAGGGTGTGGGTCCTCAGGCTTACCCTGAAAGTCTTGGGAGGGGGTGGACATGGCCTTCTGGCTTGGTTCGCTCTCTCTCATGGGGTCTCCCTTCGGGGGAGTCCCACCGAGTACTTGGGTGGGTCTGTGGGTCAGACCTTCCAGAGAAAGGGGGACCTTCTGGTTTCGGCCAGATGGACTCAGTGAAATACCTCAGTCCCCGTCTGGAGCCTAACGCCCCGGGGAATCAGGGTAAGGTCCTTCCTAGGGAGGATCAGTGTAACACCTGTTGCACGTTTTGTGTCACCTCTTTATGTGTGTGCACTTTTTTTCGGCACCGAGTGGAGTTTTTAGGTGTGTTTCACACGTCACAGGCTTTTCAAAAAAACAAAACAAAACTTGCCACTTCTACATTTTGTGCACTACTTTTGATCTTTGCACTCTGTGCACTATTTACTTCTGACCTCTGCACTGTGCTTTACTTATTACTGACCCCATCATTCCATGTGTTACTTACTCCTGTCCCCTGCACTCTATGTGCTACTTACCCCTGACCCTGCACTCTATGTGTTACTTACTCCTGACCCTGCACTTTGTGTATTAAACACTCCTGACCCCTGCAATCTGTGCATTAAACACTCTTGACCCAGAGCAGAGTAGGTTCATGTTTTACTTAACAATCCCCTGTAAGCCCTCCTACTGCAATTTCATCCTCCATAGCAAGCTACACGTGCCACATTATTGTCATCTTCAGGATGTCCAAGGGTGCCCCAGGTATTTCACAATCTTAGCAATGCCCCTGCCATTGAAATGCAGTAGCTTTACATCCTGAACACTTGACTGCACTCAAATGCTCTGGGATGGTCTAAAAATATAATATATTACACCAGGCACCCATCACCCAACTTGAAAGACTTTTGTAGTTCATGAAAAGCACATTCTGCAGTGCCATAGTTTGCCCTAGTGCCAAATAAATTTCTGCCATAGTGTCTGTGGACTACTGACCCAGCAGACCAAACCTGTAATAATGGTATAAAGGTATATAATAATTTGTAGAGGAAAACAATCTGCAACTCCATACATGCTCTTAAAAAACTTATACTCACACATATATTGGTCGGCTGGACAAGGCTGAAACGCGGTAACATCTGCTGTACTAACATTGTGCCTTTTATGGAGAACCAATAAATTTGAAGATTTTTAAGAGCATGTATGGAGTTGTGGATCATTTTCCTCTGAGTATTGTACTATGCATGTGTGTATCTTTGCACACAAGCTGAGCTGTTGTATTCTGACATGGGGTCAGCCCCCCTCCAGAACACTTCAATCAGCAGTCTGTGCCACTGGCTGATCGGGAGTTGGTTGGCTGCTGTTTTTCCAGCATGCACGTCCGGCTTCTATCAGACAGACCGACATACACACGGGCAGAATTTCGGCCAGTATTTTTTGTGCCGGCAAATGTTTCCCAACATTCTGTTTGTGTGTATGGGGCTTTAGCTTGGTGCATGTACAGTAAATTCCTCAGTGAGCAAGCATAGTGTTTGTCTTATTACAGTCAGTTATTTTTATTTTATTTTATTTTTTTACATTCAAAGTTTATTGAAAAAAATATAGGTAGTAATATAGTATGTAATACAGAATGCAGGTAACATGTATAGATATCACATATACAGTGAGAGGTGTCAGCTGTCAGCTGTTGTCACTTTTTATTTTATTTTTTATGTTAAATGTTGATATGGGCACCAGACACGTAGAACTAAAGTAGTATTATTCAGATGTTTAAAGTGTAACTCCACTTTTGTTGAGAAAAAAACATGGTGATGTATGTACATTGCAAGGATTATAACAACCTTTGTTGGAGATTCCTACCTTTTGTTATTCTGAAGAAATCCATGTGTGTTTGTCTGTGTCTCTTGGCTGAGTGAGTCTAATGGGAGTGGTTTCATAAATATCAGTCATCTATGGCAGCTGCAGGGCACTAATGAGGAAAGCTACTGAGTCTGTATCCCTTTAGACGTGTTCCTATTGGAAATATCTCTCCAAAAATTAAATTTTTGTTGCAGGGGATGCCTGAAATCTGACTTGCCTCTTAGGAAGACTTCTTGTAAAATCAGTGAGCCAACCACACAAGCAGGAAATGATGTTTCTGGGGGTGGCCAGTACTCTGTGTACAGAACAACTACATTTAGTCATATTGCTTTGCATTTATAGAAGATTACAGTGGTTGTAGATTGAAAAGGAAAGGTCATTTTTAATAGCATTCAATTACAATATGACATGTAACACAATTGTATACGCTATATTATTTTTTCTTTATTTGCTATTTTGTTCCCCACGAAAGTGTAGTTACCCTTTAACATACATTGGAAACTAGAACCACACCACATGCATTAAACATCAGGGTATAACATTGTAATTTTGTCCAGGGATGTAGTTTGATATGCTCAGGTTCATCTGCACATATACTTTATGTGATCCTACAATCCAAGCATTTCATAGAGGTTTTCCCCTGCCCAGTTTACAAAATCACGGGCACTATTTTAAACAAAAATGTATTATTACATATAGTTAAAGCAGAACGTCATTCAAAAATATTAGCAATTTCAAAGTAAAAAAAAAAAAAAATACTCAACTTCACTCCAGAGCTATCACACAAAGTACTTCCTTTCCAACATTGGAAATCCTCAGTCTTCAGGGTTGAATAATGGCCAGCGTCATACAACCCACTTCCTCTGAGACCAGGCTGTAATGGACTCACCCCCCGGCCTGTGATATGATAATGAATGTAAATTAGCAAAGGGATGTCACTCTGCTTTTATCACCTATCTGCATATCTTTGTTAGCACATAAACTGACTTTCTTCTTCATCTCCAATTTTAAACTCTGCTGTACAGGGACTGTATATCACATCATATTGGGTACTTAAACAGATTAAACAAAATAATAACGGTTTCAGAACAGCATTACTTGTATTTTATATCTACCTAGGGCTCTGCTCTTTTATGAATATTACTCAATCTGAGTCATGGCTGACTGCATAGAGCACTTATACAGTTTCATAACATTAATTTTGCACTGTTTTGAATTACAACATTTGTGAAGTACCCTTCTTGCCCAGATTTGGAGTGTGTTATGTTTCCCTTTCTTTCAGATCCATTTCAGATACATCTGTTTCCTAAGACCACCCAGAACTATAAACACAGTTTGAATTTCTAACTCCTCAGCACTTATTGACGGGATGGAATTTTGGATTTAAACAAAAATGTTTGGAATGACAACAAGCACATCCTTTTGTACCTCATTGTGAATTAAGACATATGGTGTCCCATCATAACATTTTTCGTTCACATTTTACTCATGCTGTTACACAGAATTTTAACCATGTATGAGATGATACAGTATTAGAAAAAAAAATATTTTTTACCATATTATAAGTGTCTGCTTCACCAACAACATAGTGGTAGATTAAGGGGTTTAAAATGAAACTGGCTCTATTATGTCCTGTATCTTGTGGGTATGTGCCAGGAACATTATAATCATGTATACTTTGCATCAGGGAAACATACTAAGCTAATGCCATCATACATACAGTTTGAGGAAAAATCTGAAAGATGAAGACTGTCACAAAACATTCTCTCAAAATAATGTACTCCATAAAATAAATCTTGAACAATAACTAAAATAGGAATTGGATTTTTTAGGTGCATGTATTATAAACCAAACACTAGATGTCAGTTAAAATTTTACAATTTATTTAAACCATATATAGAAGTTTTGTAGTAAAATGTAGCTAATAAAGTTCCATGGTAAATATCCAATATATGCACTGTGGTGATATTGACAAGATCTTCATACACAGGTTCTTCTCTATATTTCGCCAACTTGGCTTCTTCAGGAAGTGATTTTGTGAATTATGTGAATAGGATACTAGTGAAGAAAAAAAATACAGATAAGAAAAATTGAACAGATAAAAGTATTTTATGTATACACACGTGCAGACAGGGGACACTATACCCTCCACCACCAGATTCCTTATAACATCACACACCTCAGAGCAAGACCACCCGGGGCTTAACCAAATGGAATCATAAAAGGAATCTCACAGGGTCCACAAGAGCGGATCCAGAGTAGCACAGGGCATATCGCAGAGGGGTTATAATAATATAATATAATAAAGTAAAAGAGAAGTCCACTAGGAGAGCCAGAGCAAATATCAACATATCAGTTTACTAAGAATGATGGAGTTTCAAAGAAAACATTATACTTGATTTGTTGTAGCCGTATTAGTGCAATTGTGACAGAGAAAATTGAGTACTGTCCGTGATACTTTTTTTATTTGCACTAACATACAATTTTTCAGGACAAGCTTTCGGGGTATGTCCCCTTCTTCAAGGTCCAAGCAGTACTCTGCTTGGACCTTGAAGAAGGGGACATACCCCGAAAGCTTGTCCTGAAAAATTGTATGTTAGTGCAAATAAAAAAAGAAAACATTAAAATCAAAATGTTGTCAAGGCACACAATAACAATTTACCTGGAACAGGACATAGTAAATGTATTTGAATAAACACTGGAATACACTTGAGATAACTATAGAAGCTATCATAAAATGTGGGTTGAATTATTTCTGCAACTTATTTTATGCATACTAGACATTTCCTCAGTCATATTTTTCTTTCTCCCAGACATTAGATTATGCAGCATTTGAAGTGTTCAAGTGTAGCACCCTGGTCATAAACAGGGCTGCTAATTAGGGATGGGCTGAACGGACTCCTGTTCGGTTCAGACCAGAACTTCCGAACACCGCGAATGTTCGGACCCAAATAATGAACCCCATTAAAGCTGTGGGGAGTGGGCCGGGAGATAACAGCTGCAGAATGTGATGGAATAGGGTGGCTGCTCTCTACTCTTTCTTGATGCGGACCTCCTTGGGGTTGTGCCGCCTCGCTTTCAGTTTCCTCCTCTGCTATATCTGGCACCCAAGTCACATCAGTGACCTCATCATCATAATCATCTCCATCTCCTCCATCTTCATCATTACCACTGGAGACAACTTGGCAATATGCTGCGGCTTGGGGAACATGAATGCCAATTTGTCTACCAGTGTTCCTCCCTCTCTCTAGGCTCATGTTCCTGTCATCCCCAACCTCAGAACCAGCATCTGAATCCAGTAATGGCTGGGCATCATCAAGGAGCAAGTGGCTGACGCTGTGGTCAGATAACTGAGCTGACTCCTCAATGGCTGATGTTAGGGCAATGGCAGGAATAGATGTGGACAAGGAGGCAGGTTTATGCACTCTGGCAACTGCAGGGGACTGCACACTTGTCTCTGCTTGTGTGACAGAGGATGAGGAGGATGAGGAAGGTTTAGTAAGCCAGGCCACCATCTCCTCTGCATGCTGTGGCTGGATAGCACGGGCAAACTCACTAAACAGAGGAAATGATACCCTGCCTGAGGACTGACCACCACGTCCACCTTTGCCTGTGGACACATTTGTTGCTGGCCCCTTACAATACCAAGGGAATGTCTGCCTCTCCTTGTTGTTCTCCCAGACATTATTGGGAGGGAGGGGGCGGTGCTTATAAGCAAATGTAAAGGAGAAGTTGAAATCTGTATGTAGATGCACTTTAATCAATGTAAAGAGGTGTTTGGTGCCCTTTAATTTGAGTACTCACACTACACAGACACACTCCACGGATACAATATAATATACTGCAATATAATGCGCCAAACGTACAGTGATGCACAGAACTATATGGCGTTAAACTGGCAGTAACGCACAAGGAAGTAAATGGCGTTAAACTGGCAGTAACGCACAAAACGATATGGCGCTAAACTTGTAGTAATGCACACAGAACTATATGGCGTTAAACTAGCAGTAACGCACGCAAAACAATATGGAGTTAAACTGGCAGTAACGCACACAAAACGATGTGGCGTTAAACTGGAAGTAACGCACGCAAAACTATATGGCGTTAAACTTGTAGTAATGCACACAGAACTATATGGTGTTAAACTGGCAGTAACACATGCAAAACTATATGACGTTAAACTAGGAGTAACGCACGCAATACGATATGGCATTAAACTGGCAGTAACACACGCAAAACTATATGGCGTTAAACTGGCAGTAATGCACGCAAAACAATATGGCGTTAAACTGGCAGTAACGCACAAAACTATATGGCGTTAAACTTGTAGTAACGCACAGAACTATATGGCGTAAAAACTTGCAGTAACGCACGCAAAACTATATGTCGTTAAACTGGCAGTAATGCACGCAAAACTATATGGCGTTAAACTGGCAGTAACGCACACAATACAATATGGCATTAAACTGGCAGTAACGCACGCAAAACTATTTGGCGTTAAACTGGCCATTACGCACGCAATATGATATGGCGTTAAACTGGCAGTAACGCAATCAAATAGATGGTGTTCAACCGTCACTATACTGAAGCTATCTGAACTGTCACTATTCTAGCTATATACTAATGTCAAGATTACTGACATGGTCTCACTACACTACACTGAAACTATCTGAGCTGTCCCTACTCTAGCTGCATACTATGAAAAGCTGAATGATGGTCCTCCTCACTACACTCACACTATCCCTAGACTGACACTAAACTAATATTCTACACTGACAATTGAAGCAAAATAGCACAGTAAAGCACACTAACTAATAGCACTGAACAGAGCCCTGTTCTATCTCACTCCACACCAAAATCACACTGAAAATGGCTGCCATTGAAAGAATACTTTTATACTGTGGGGCGGGAATGAGCCATGATTGGATAAAGTCATGATGACAGTGTCCAATTATGACTCTGACAGTGCTCTGTGCCCTGATTGGCTGAAGCTTTCACTGCTTCAGCCAATCGGGGCTTGCAATGCACTGTTCAACGCCACAATGCATTGTAGTTGGTTCGGGGGGCTGAACAAATGGTCGAACGATGAAAGTTCGGCCCGAACTTATGCTCAGGCCAAACCGTTCGCCCATCCCTACTGCTAATAAATCTCTGTGCTAGGTGGTAACTAGCCTGGCTAATTGGTAGGTTGATCCACTGATTCCTGTCCTAAGTCTGAGTTTGGGGTAGTCTCTCTCTTCTGTCAATAGGTGGCACTGTTGCTTTTGGCATTAGAATGATGGATTACCATAAATTTAGGTAATGAGTAACTAGGTTGTCTCAGCTAATCAGCAGGAGTTTCTTTAACCACTGTGTATGCTGTGATAGGCTATTTATTTGGAAGGAGTCAGGTGATCAGGGTTCTTCCCACCCAAGGCTGCAGCCTGGGTGGGTATGTGTTGAAAATCTCCTGGTTGCTAGGCCTGAAGCCTGAGGCCTATCCAGGAGGCATGCTGGCTGCTAGGTCCACTTAAGGCCTATCCAGCAGTTCAGGGTTCTGCAAAGGAGGAGCAGCCAAGGTTAAGCCCGAATCTTGGTTCGGAACTGCTTGTGTTAGAGGCTCGGCCTGAGGGGAGCCTGATCGTTTTCGGAGGTAAAGGAGAAGCAGTTGCAGTTGCAAGTTTGGAAAGGATGAAGTTCTGAAGGAGAACCAGAGCAGACGCTTCACTAGCTTGGGACAGTAAAATGGTGGGAAAGCTTCAGTAGAGACTCATCCAGGAAGGCAGTGGGTAGCTGTGAGAAAAGCTTGAAGGATTACGGTGGGCAGCTGTAAGTGAAGCTTGAAGATAAAGTACAGCGGTTAGCTGTGAGTGAAGCTCGGGGAATACAACGGGTGGCTGAGAGTCCAAGAAATCTAGTGAGAGAGATGGCAAGCTGAGCTTAAGGATCTACAGTGTGAACTGTGATTTAAACTGGAAGATCTACAGTGGGTTACTGTGAGTTAAACTGGAGGATCTACAGTAGGATACTGTGAGAGAATTTGTTGCCATAGGAGACAGCGGTTGCTACAAGATACAAATTGCTACATTCACCTTAAAGACCCTCGTTCTGAATTGTTGTCTGCCTAGTTCATTTGTTGTCTGCGGAGTTTACCCTAATTGCTATTACATTTGCCTAAGGGTGTCCTGTGCGCTAAACCCTCTCTCCCCAACATTCTTGTTAAGAGAAATAAGACTCTAACTTTGCTAATTTTTGCAAAAAGTGCCTGGCGCCCAATCTTTTCACCTTGCAACACACCCACTATGCCTATTAACCTGCACCCTGAGGAGGAATGTCAGTTCTCCCTGGCTCTGGGGGTCATCATCAGGCCCTTGGAAATCGGAATAAGTAAGCTTGATATTTTAATGTGTAGATTAAAAATAACATAATGCATAGTGTTTTGTTATATATTTTCTTTTTTATGAGCAGAGGACTAAAAATAAAATAAAACGTATTTTATTTTTGACATTATAGTAATTATGACATATTACCCTTATGTATCTTATCTTCTCTCTTACCTATTTCTGGCTAGAAGATGAAGCTCCAGGCTCCATTTGACTGGTTTACTAAGCTAACCTTAATGTATATCTATACCCAAGGACAAAATTGTAAAATATTGCAACTTATCAATTTTAAGATGTGGTAGCTGTAATTATTTTTTTCTGCCTTTCTATCTTTCATTCCCCCCTTTTTTTTTTTGCTAGTAACACATAGGCTGTTATTTACGAAAGGCAAATCCACTTTGCACTACAAGTGCACTTAGAAGTTCAGTCGCTGTAGATTTAAGGGGGGCAGGAAAATAAAAAAACAGTATTTTAGCATGCACATGATTGGATGATAAAATCAACAGAGCTTCCCCTTGTAGTGCAAAGTGGATTTGCCTTTGGTAAATAACCCCCATAGTTTACTCAATGTATGCATCTTTACAGAAGCAGGTTTGTCATGAGTTTGCAGGCCACACTTTCTTCCTCCCACAAAACAACCATAATACATAAATTAAGTAATTAAACAAAGAGCATGACAACTTAATGGCAGAAAAATGGCTGTAGCACTTTTATTGGTTTAAATGATAAGTTTACCTTTCATAACATGTTACATGTTACACCCATATTCAAGGTGTAACATGTTATTAAAGGATTGACCCCCACTCCCCCGTGCTCTCCCGTGCTCCCCCGTACTCCCTTGCTTTGACAGCTAGTTGGGAATCTTCCCCCTTGCTAGCTGTCACAATTTAAAGTGTGGCTGTTCAGGGCACTGCCCGCCCGACCATGTCGCTCATTCACAGTGTTCTGTGGATGGAAACCGACAAGGCCTGACAGCCTTAGAAAAAATCTTCTTTAAAATATCCATTGAAATTTGTCTCTGACTATAATAAAACTATTACAGGCTGAAAGATTTTTGAGTTTGAATTTAAAAAAATGAGACTCCAGTCAAAATTTTAACTACCGTAAGTTGCTATAAGAGAATTGATAATGCATTAGAAAAGTTTTTTCAGAAGGAGCATCAAAAATAAAATCGAAATCCCTATTGAAAGAGAGCAATTTTTCCCATGCAACTGAATATTTGATCCATGTATTAGGCACAATAGAGTTCTTAATAGCATCAAAAATTATGCTTAAATTAGGTTTCATAGATAATTTGGACAAGCAAAACCCCCCAGGACCTGCATTTGGAACTAACTGCCTGAAACAGGCCATCTGGAAATGAGACAGCAATATTATTAATTTTGCCAGCAGCAAATTTAGCTTTCACCCAAATATTAAGCATAAAATAACAAAATATTGCAGTGATTTGATTAAAAAATAGATTTTGATGACAAACGTTTGACCGCAGAAATTACTCCCTTGTTAGAGTGAATAATGATCTTTTAGTGGTGAAAAATTCTCTCCAGAGCCCAAAAGCTGCAATAATAGGAAAAAGCTCAAGTAAAATAATATGTTTTGTAGCTTTTTTATCCACCCAAAACCTAGGCATATTATCAAAACACCATTAGGTGTGCCAGACAGTCACAAACCCCTGGATCTGACTGCATCAGTTAATGACACCTAATCCGCTGCAAAAATCACCCTGAAAAAACTATCTACAGTTATAATCATCAAAAAACTGAAAGTATATCAGGAGGTCATCTTTAAGGTCACTAATTAGTTAAATGTGGGAAAAAGGTGGATTTTAAATGAGACAAGTGTCTAGCCACTTGACGACCGCCTCACGCCGATGTACGTCGGCAAAGTGGCACGGACAGGCAAAATCACGTACAGGGTACGTGATTTGCCTTCCACGGGTGGGGGGCTCGGTGCCCGAGGCGGTCGTCTTTTGTCCAGCGGCGATCGGTGATGAGGGGGAGACCATCCGTTCGTGGCCCCCCCCTCGCGATCGCCGCCGGCCAATCGAATCATTCCTTTGCTGCTGTATGCTAAACAGCAGCAAAGGAAGTGATGTCATCTCTCCTCGGCTCGGTAATTTCCGTTCCGGCCCGAGGAGAGAAGACATCAATGTGAGTGCACCAACACACACACACACACAGTAGAACATGCCAGGCACACAAAACACCCCGATCCCCCCCCCGATCGCCCCCCGATCCCCCCCCAATCACCCCCCCCCCTGTCACAAACTGACACCAGCAGTTTTTTTTTTTTTTTTTTTTTCTGATTACTGCATAGTGTCAGTTTGTGACAGTTACAGTGTTGGGACAGTGAGTATTACCCCCCTTTAGGTCTAGGGTACCCCCCTAACCCCCCCTAATAAAGTTTTAACCCCTTGATCACCCCCTGTCACCAGTGTCACTAAGCGATCATTTTTCTGATCGCTGTATTAGTGTCGCTGGTGACGCTAGTTAGTGAGGTAAATATTTAGGTTCGCCGTCAGCGTTTTATAGCGTCAAGGACCCCCATATACTACCTAATAAATGTTTTAACCCCTTGATTGCCCCCTAGTTAACCCTTTCACCACTGATCACCGTATAACCGTTACGGTTGACGCTAGTTAGTTCGTTTATTTTTTATAGTGTCAGGGCACCCGCCGTTTATTACCGAATAAAGGTTTAGCCCCCCGATCGCCCGGCGGTGATATGCGTCGCCCCAGGCAGCGTCAGATTAGCGCCAGTACCGCTAACACCCACGCACGCAGCATGCGCCTCCCTTAGTGGTATAGTATCTGATCGGATCAATATCTGATCCGATCAGATCTATACTAGCGTCCCCAGCAGTTTAGGGTTCCCAAAAACGCAGTGTTAGCGGGATCAGCCCAGATACCTGCTAGCACCTGCGTTTTGCCCCTCCGCCCGGCCCAGCCCAGCCCACCCAAGTGCAGTATCGATCGATCACTGTCACTTACAAAACACTAAACGCATAACTGCAGCGTTCGCAGAGTCAGGCCTGATCCCTGCGATCGCTCAGTTTTTTTGGTAGCATTTTGGTGAACTGGCAAGCACCAGCCCCAGGCGTCAGGTTAGCGCCAGTACCGCTAACACCCACGCACGCAGCATACGCCTCCCTTAGTGGTATAGTATCTGAACGGATCAATATCTGATCCGATCAGATCTATACTAGCGTCCCCAGCAGTTTAGGGTTCCCAAAAACGCAGTGTTAGCGGGATCAGCCCAGATACCTGCTAGCACCTGCGTTTTGCCCCTCCGCCCGGCCCAGCCCAGCCCACCCAAGTGCAGTATCGATCGATCACTGACACTTACAAAACACTAAACGCATAACTGCAGCGTTCGCAGAGTCAGGCCTGATCCCTGCGATCGCTAACAGTTTTTTTTGTAGCGTTTTGGTGAACTGGCAAGCATCAGCCCCAGGCAGCGTCAGATTAGCGCCAGTACCGCTAACACCCACGCACGCACCGTACACCTCCCTTAGTGGTATAGTATCTGATCGCATCAATATCTGATCCGATCAGATCTATACTAGCGTCACCAGCAGTTTAGGGTTCCCAAAAACGCAGTGTTAGCGGGATCAGCCCAGATACCTGCTAGCACCTGCGTTTTGCCCCTCCGCCCGGCCCAGCCCAGCCCACCCAAGTGCAGTATCGATCGATCACTGTCACTTACAAAACACTAAACGCATAACTGCAGCGTTCGCAGAGTCAGGCCTGATCCCTGCGATCGCTAACAGTTTTTTGGTAGCGTTTTGGTGAACTGGCAAGCGCCAGCGGCCTAGTACACCCCGGTCGTAGTCAAACCAGCACTGCAGTAACACGTGGTGACGTGGCGAGTCCCATAAGTGCAGTTGAAGCTGGTGAGGTGGCAAGCACAAGTAGTGTCCCGCTGCCACCAAAAAGACAAACACAGGCCCGTCGTGCCCATAGTGCCCTTCCTGCTGCATTCGCCAATCCTAATTGGGAACCCACCGCTTCTGCAGCGCCCGTACTTCCCCCATTCACATCCCCAACCAAATGCAGTCAGCTGCATGAGAGGCATTTTTATGTCCTCCCGAGTACCCCTACCCAACGAACCCCCCAAAAAAGATGTCGTGTCTGCAGCAAGCGCGGATATAGGCGTGACACCCGCTATTATTGTCCCTCCTGTCCTGACAATCCTGGTTTTTGCATTGGTGAATGTTTTGAACGCTACCATACACTAGTTGAGTATTAGCGTAGGGTACAGCATTGCACAGACTAGGCGCCATTTCACAGGGTCTCCCAAGATGCCATCGCATTTTGATAGACCCGAACCTGGAACCGGTTACCGTTATAAAAGTTAGTTACAAAAAAAGTGTAAAAAAAAAAAAAAAAAATATGAAATAAAAAAAAATAGTTGTTGTTTTATTGTTCTCTCTCTCTCTATTCTCTCTCTCTATTGTTCTGCTCTTTTTTACTGTATTCTATTCTGCAATGTTTTATTGTTATTGTTATTGTTATTATGTTTTATCATGTTTGTTTTTCAGGTGTGTAATTATTTACACTTTACTGTGCTTTATTGTTAACCATTGTTAACCATTTTTTTGTCTTCAGGTACGCCATTCACGACTTTGAGTGGTTATACCAGAATGATGCCTGCAGGTTTAGGTATCATCTTGGTATCATTCTTTTCAGCCAGCGGTCGGCTTTCATGTAAAAGCAATCCTAGCGGTTAATTAGCCTCTAGACTGCTTTTACAAGCCGTGGGAGGGAATTCCCCCCCCCCACCGTCTTCCGTGTTTTTCTCTGGCTCTCCTGTCTCAACAGGGAACCTGAGAATGCAGCCAGTGATTCAGCCAGCTGACCATAGAGCTGATCAGAGACCAGAGTGGCTCCAAACATCTCTATGGCCTAAGAAACCGGAAGCTACGAGTATTTCATGACTTAGATTTCGCCGGATGTAAATAGCGCCATTGGGAAATTGGGGAAGCATTTTATCACACCGATCTTGGTGTGGTCAGATGCTTTGAGGGCAGAGGAGAGATCTAGGGTCTAATAGACCACAATTTTTTCAAAAAAGAGTACCTGTCACTACCTATTGCTATCATAGGGGATATTTACATTCCCCGAGATAACAATAAAAATGATTAAAAAAAAAAATATGAAAGGAACAGTTTAAAAGTAAGATTAAAAAAGCAAAAAAATAATAAAGAAAAAAAAAACAAAAAAAAAAACACCCCTGTCGCCCCCTGCTCTCGCGCTAAGGCGAACGCAAGCGGCGGTCTGTCGTCAAACGTAAACAGCAATTGCACCATGCATGTGAGGTATCACCGCGAAGGCCAGATCGAGTGCAGTAATTTTTCATAGTATGCAGCTAGAGTAGGGACAGCTCAGATAGTTTCAGTGTAGTGTAGTGAGACCATGTCAGTAATCTTGACATTAGTATATAGCTAGAATAGTGACAGTTCAGATAGCTTCAGTATAGTGACGGTTGAACACCATCTATTTGATTGCCTTACTGCCAGTTTAACGCCGACCATGTCGCTCATTCACAGTGTTCTGTGGATGGAAACCGACAAGGCCTGACAGCCTTAGAAAAAATCTTCTTTAAAATATCCATTGAAATTTGTCTCTGACTATAATAAAACTATTACAGGCTGAAAGATTTTTGAGTTTGAATTTAAAAAAATGAGACTCCAGTCAAAATTTTAACTACCGTAAGTTGCTATAAGAGAATTGATAATGCATTAGAAAAGTTTTTTCAGAAGGAGCATCAAAAATAAAATCGAAATCCCTATTGAAAGAGAGCAATTTTTCCCATGCAACTGAATATTTGATCCATGTATTAGGCACAATAGAGTTCTTAATAGCATCAAAAATTATGCTTAAATTAGGTTTCATAGATAATTTGGACAAGCAAAACCCCCAGGACCTGCATTTGGAACTAACTGCCTGAAACAGGCCATCTGGAAATGAGACAGCAATATTATTAATTTTGCCAGCAGCAAATTTAGCTTTCACCCAAATATTAAGCATAAAATAACAAAATATTGCAGTGATTTGATTAAAAAATAGATTTTGATGACAAACGTTTGACCGCAGAAATTACTCCCTTGTTAGAGTGAATAATGATCTTTTAGTGGTGAAAAATTCTCTCCAGAGCCCAAAAGCTGCAATAATAGGAAAAAGCTCAAGTAAAATAATATGTTTTGTAGCTTTTTTATCCACCCAAAACCTAGGCATATTATCAAAACACCATTAGGTGTGCCAGACAGTCACAAACCCCTGGATCTGACTGCATCAGTTAATGACACCTAATCCGCTGCAAAAATCACCCTGAAAAAACTATCTACAGTTATAATCATCAAAAAACTGAAAGTATATCAGGAGGTCATCTTTAAGGTCACTAATTAGTTAAATGTGGGAAAAAGGTGGATTTTAAATGAGACAAGTGTCTAGCCACTTGACGACCGCCTCACGCCGATGTACGTCGGCAAAGTGGCACGGACAGGCAAAATCACGTACAGGGTACGTGATTTGCCTTCCGCGGGTGGGGGGTCCGATCGGACCCCCCCCGGTGCCCGAGGCGGTCGTCTTTTGTCCAGCGGCGATCGGTGATGAGGGGGAGACCATCCGTTCGTGGCCCCCCCCTCGCGATCGCCGCCGGCCAATCGAATCATTCCTTTGCTGCTGTATGCTAAACAGCAGCAAAGGAAGTGATGTCATCTCTCCTCGGCTCGGTAATTTCCGTTCCGGCCCGAGGAGAGAAGACATCAATGTGAGTGCACCAACACACACACACACACAGTAGAACATGCCAGGCACACAAAACACCCCGATCCCCCCCCCGATCGCCCCCCGATCCCCCCCCAATCACCCCCCCCCTGTCACAAACTGACACCAGCAGTTTTTTTTTTTTTTTTTTTTCTGATTACTGCATAGTGTCAGTTTGTGACAGTTACAGTGTTGGGACAGTGAGTATTACCCCCCTTTAGGTCTAGGGTACCCCCCTAACCCCCCCTAATAAAGTTTTAACCCCTTGATCACCCCCTGTCACCAGTGTCACTAAGCGATCATTTTTCTGATCGCTGTATTAGTGTCGCTGGTGACGCTAGTTAGTGAGGTAAATATTTAGGTTCGCCGTCAGCGTTTTATAGCGTCAAGGACCCCCATATACTACCTAATAAATGTTTTAACCCCTTGATTGCCCCCTAGTTAACCCTTTCACCACTGATCACCGTATAACCGTTACGGTTGACGCTGGTTAGTTCGTTTATTTTTTATAGTGTCAGGGCACCCGCCGTTTATTACCGAATAAAGGTTTAGCCCCCCGATCGCCCGGCGGTGATATGCGTCGCCCCAGGCAGCGTCAGATAAGCACCAGTACCGCTAACACCCACGCACGCAGCATGCGCCTCCCTTAGTGGTATAGTATCTGATCGGATCAATATCTGATCCGATCAGATCTATACTAGCGTCCCCAGCAGTTTAGGGTTCCCAAAAACGCAGTGTTAGCGGGATCAGCCCAGATACCTGCTAGCACCTGCGTTTTGCCCCTCCGCCCGGCCCAGCCCAGCCCACCCAAGTGCAGTATCGATCGATCACTGTCACTTACAAAACACTAAACGCATAACTGCAGCGTTCGCAGAGTCAGGCCTGATCCCTGCGATCGCTCAGTTTTTTTGGTAGCATTTTGGTGAACTGGCAAGCACCAGCCCCAGGCGTCAGGTTAGCGCCAGTACCGCTAACACCCACGCACGCAGCATACGCCTCCCTTAGTGGTATAGTATCTGAACGGATCAATATCTGATCCGATCAGATCTATACTAGCGTCCCCAGCAGTTTAGGGTTCCCAAAAACGCAGTGTTAGCGGGATCAGCCCAGATACCTGCTAGCACCTGCGTTTTGCCCCTCCGCCCGGCCCAGCCCAGCCCACCCAAGTGCAGTATCGATCGATCACTGACACTTACAAAACACTAAACGCATAACTGCAGCGTTCGCAGAGTCAGGCCTGATCCCTGCGATCGCTAACAGTTTTTTTTGTAGCGTTTTGGTGAACTGGCAAGCACCAGCCCCAGGCAGCGTCAGATTAGCGCCAGTACCGCTAACACCCACGCACGCACCGTACACCTCCCTTAGTGGTATAGTATCTGATCGCATCAATATCTGATCCGATCAGATCTATACTAGCGTCACCAGCAGTTTAGGGTTCCCAAAAACGCAGTGTTAGCGGGATCAGCCCAGATACCTGCTAGCACCTGCGTTTTGCCCCTCCGCCCGGCCCAGCCCAGCCCACCCAAGTGCAGTATCGATCGATCACTGTCACTTACAAAACACTAAACGCATAACTGCAGCGTTCGCAGAGTCAGGCCTGATCCCTGCGATCGCTAACAGTTTTTTGGTAGCGTTTTGGTGAACTGGCAAGCGCCAGTGGCCTAGTACACCCCGGTCGTAGTCAAACCAGCACTGCAGTAACACGTGGTGACGTGGCGAGTCCCATAAGTGCAGTTGAAGCTGGTGAGGTGGCAAGCACAAGTAGTGTCCCGCTGCCACCAAAAAGACAAACACAGGCCCGTCGTGCCCATAGTGCCCTTCCTGCTGCATTCGCCAATCCTAATTGGGAACCCACCGCTTCTGCAGCGCCCGTACTTCCCCCATTCACATCCCCAACCAAATGCAGTCAGCTGCATGAGAGGCATTTTTATGTCCTCCCGAGTACCCCTACCCAACGAACCCCCCAAAAAAGATGTCGTGTCTGCAGCAAGCGCGGATATAGGCGTGACACCCGCTATTATTGTCCCTCCTGTCCTGACAATCCTGGTCTTTGCATTGGTGAATGTTTTGAACGCTACCATACACTAGTTGAGTATTAGCGTAGGGTACAGCATTGCACAGACTAGGCGCCATTTCACAGGGTCTCCCAAGATGCCATCGCATTTTGATAGACCCGAACCTGGAACCGGTTACCGTTATAAAAGTTAGTTACAAAAAAAGTGTAAAAAAAAAAAAAAATATGAAATAAAAAAAAATAGTTGTTGTTTTATTGTTCTCTCTCTCTCTATTCTCTCTCTCTATTGTTCTGCTCTTTTTTACTGTATTCTATTCTGCAATGTTTTATTGTTATTGTTATTGTTATTATGTTTTATCATGTTTGTTTTTCAGGTGTGTAATTATTTACACTTTACTGTGCTTTATTGTTAACCATTGTTAACCATTTTTTTGTCTTCAGGTACGCCATTCACGACTTTGAGTGGTTATACCAGAATGATGCCTGCAGGTTTAGGTATCATCTTGGTATCATTCTTTTCAGCCAGCGGTCGGCTTTCATGTAAAAGCAATCCTAGCGGCTAATTAGCCTCTAGACTGCTTTTACAAGCCGTGGGAGGGAATGCCCCCCCCCCACCGTCTTCCGTGTTTTTCTCTGGCTCTCCTGTCTCAACAGGGAACCTGAGAATGCAGCCAGTGATTCAGCCAGCTGACCATAGAGCTGATCAGAGACCAGAGTGGCTCCAAACATCTCTATGGCCTAAGAAACCGGAAGCTACGAGTATTTCATGACTTAGATTTCGCCGGATGTAAATAGCGCCATTGGGAAATTGGGGAAGCATTTTATCACACCGATCTTGGTGTGGTCAGATGCTTTGAGGGCAGAGGAGAGATCTAGGGTCTAATAGACCACAATTTTTTCAAAAAAGAGTACCTGTCACTACCTATTGCTATCATAGGGGATATTTACATTCCCCGAGATAACAATAAAAATGATTAAAAAAAAAATATGAAAGGAACAGTTTAAAAGTAAGATTAAAAAAGCAAAAAAATAATAAAGAAAAAAAAAACAAAAAAAAAAAACACCCCTGTCGCCCCCTGCTCTCGCGCTAAGGCGAACGCAAGCGGCGGTCTGTCGTCAAACGTAAACAGCAATTGCACCATGCATGTGAGGTATCACCGCGAAGGCCAGATCGAGTGCAGTAATTTTTCCAGTAGACCTCCTCTGTAAATCTAAAGTGGTAACCTGTAAAGGCTTTTGAAGGCTTTTAAACATGTATTTATTTTGTTGCCACTGCACGTTTGTGCGCAATTTTAAAGCATTTCATGTTTGGTATCCATGTACTCGGCCTAAGATCATCTTTTTTATTTCATCAAACATTTGGGCAATATAGCGTGTTTTAGTGCATTAAAATTAAAAAAAGTGTGTTTTTTCCCCAAAAAATGCGTTTGAAAAATCGCTGCGCAATTACTGTGTGAAAAAAAAAAATGAAACACCCACCATTTTAATCTGTAGGGCATTTGCTTTAAAAAAATATATAATGTTTGGGGGTTCAAAGTAATTTTTTTGCAAAAAAAAAAAACTTTTTCATGTAAACAATAAGTGTCAGGAAGGGCTTTGTCTTCAAGTGGTTAGAAGAGTGGGTGATGTGTGACATAAGCTTCTAAATGTTGTGCATAAAATGCCAGGACAGTTCAAAACCCCCCCAAATGACCCCATTTTGGAAAGTAGACACCCCAAGCTATTTGCTGAGAGGCATGTCGAGTCCATGGAATATTTTATATTGCGACACAAGTTGCGGGAAAGAGACAAATTTTTTTTTTTTTTTTGCACAAAGTTGTCACTAAATGATATATTGCTCAAACATGCCATGGAAATATGTGAAATTACACCCCAAAATACATTCTGCTGCTTCTCCTGAGTACGGGGATACCACATGTGTGAGACTTTTTGGGAGCCTAGCCGCGTACGGGACCCCGAAAACCAAGCACCGCCTTCAGGCTTTCTAAGGGCGTGAATTTTTGATTTCACTCTTCACTGCCTATCACAGTTTCGGAGGCCATGGAATGCCCAGGTGGCACAAAACCCCCCCAAATGACCCCATTTTGGAAAGTAGACACCCCAAGCTATTTGCTGAGAGGTATAGTGAGTATTTTGCAGACCTCACTTTTTGTCACAAAGTTTTGAAAATTGAAAAAAGAAAAAAAAAAATGTTTTTTCTTGTCTTTCTTCATTTTCAAAAACAAATGAGAGCTTCAAAATACTCACCATGCCTTTCAGCAAATAGCTTGGGGTGTCTACTTTCCAAAATGGGGTCATTTGGGGGGTTTTGTGCCACCTGGGCATTCCATGGCCTCCGAAACTGTGATAGGCAGTAAAGAGTGAAATCAAAAATCTTCACCCTTAGAAATCCTGAAGGCAGTGATTGGTTTTCGGGGTCCAGTACGCGGCTAGGCTCCCAAAAAGTCCCACACATGTGGTATCCCCATACTCAGGAGAAGCAGCTAAATGTATTTTGGGGTGCAATTCCACATATGCCCATGGCCTGTGTGAGCAATATATCATTTAGTGACAACTTTATGAAAAAAAAAAAAAAAAAAAAATTGTCACTTTCCCGCAACTTGTGTCAAAATATAAAATATTCCATGGACTCAATATGCCTCTCAGCAAATAGCTTGGGGTGTCTACTTTCCAAAATGGGGTCATTTTGGGGGGTTTTGTGCCACCTGGGCATTCCATGGCCTCCGAAACTGTGATAGGCAGTGAAGAGTGAAAGCAAAAATTTACACCCTTAGAAATCCTGAAGGCGGTGATTGGTTTTCGGGGCCCCGTACGCGGCTAGGCTCCCGAAAAGTCCCACACATGTGGTATCCCCATACTCAGGAGAAGCAGCTAAATGTATTTTGGGGTGCAATTCCACATAGGCCCATGGCCTGTGTGAGCAATATATCATTTAGTGACGAATTTTTGTAAATATTTTTTTTTATTTTTTATTTTTTGTCATTTTTCAATCACTTGGGACAAAAAAAATAAATATTCAATGGGTTCAACATGCCTCTCAGCAATTTCCTTGGGGTGTCTACTTTCCAAAATGGGGTCATTTGGGGGGGTTTTGTACTGCCCTGCCATTTTAGCACCTCAAGAAATGACATAGGCAGTCATAAACTAAAAGCTGTGTAAATTCCAGAAAATGTACCCTAGTTTGTAGACGCTATAACTTTTGCGCAAACCAATAAATATACGCTTATTGACATTTTTTTTACCAAAGACATGTGGCCGAATACATTTTGGCCTAAATGTATGACTAAAATTTAGTTTATTGGATTTTTTTTATAACAAAAAGTAGAAAATATCATTTTTTTTCAAAATTTTCGGTCTTTTTCCGTTTATAGCGCAAAAAATAAAAACCGCAGAGGCGATCAAATACCATCAAAAGAAAGCTCTATTTGTGGGAAGAAAAGGACGCAAATTTTGTTTGGGTACAGCATTGCATGACCGCGCAATTAGCAGTTAAAGCGACGCAGTGCCAAATTGGAAAAAGACCTCTGGTCCTTAGGCAGCATAATGGTCCGGGGCTCAAGTGGCTAGAAAAAAATCCTACTGACTAGCAAAATTCTGGATGCAAAGACAAGTAAGCTTAGTAGCTTTTAGTAAAACTTCCTTTCTACATAGAAGTAAAGAAATAGATGATTTAAGTGTGCCAATCTTGGTATGCTGAAGACTAAACTGTAATAATGAACTTACTGCTGTCACATGGAAGCAGTCCATACCTCCCTGTTAATAGGTGCCCCCCACCATGTATCCTGGGCTCCACTTATATATCTGTGGGTCCAGGACTGGCATGGCAGGTGCCACCGGGTAGAGGGGAGTGAACTGAGTTTCATGCATCTGCTCTTCTCCCCCTTCTTCTTGCTGACCCAAAACCAACGTGTATGATATCACTTCCGGGTCCCCCTCTCACTTTCCCTGGCCAGAATGGCTGGGAGACAATCTAATGCAGTGCGATCTGCACTGCATTAGATTCACTGGAGCACCGGGGAGCCATCCAGGGTCATTAAAGAAAACCTGTCACCAAAAAAATCATCACATAGGGAACTAGTTTTAAAAATTTTAAATTGTAAAAAATGTAAGTTTCACCCAAGCACTTAAAATCTCCCCTAAAATTTTGAGGCCCCCCCCACACCCACATACGCACTGGTACCAACCTAAATGCATGCATCTACTCACAAAAACATTGATTGCGACACACATGTCAATCCCTGGGGGAAACACATCAGAGTGAGAGCAATTATTCTAGTATCAGACCTACTCCATAATGCTAAGCTGATGACCTGTAGGAGGCTTTTAAAGCATCACGTATGGAAGATATACGGTACTGAAGTTTGTCGCCATTTCACATGCGCATGCAAATTTAAGGTTTGATGTGTTGGGTATCTATTTACTTGATGCTTTAGTGTATTTTTTACTGAAATTTTGTGTTTCCTAAAGTTTCACAGTAATATCAGGTAACATACATTTTTTTTAACTACCATTGTTTTATTTTCTAGGTTGTCTGATTTCAGAAAATATATCATATTTTGGGGCTTTATGCAAACCAGGACTAAAATGATTTTTTGGGGAAAAGGAGAAACAGTGCAATTGTTTTGGTGTAGTATGCTAATGTATGCCTTTATTAAAACAAAGTACAAAGGTAAATGTATAGGGAGTAGTTAAGGGAAAACTGTGTACCGCTGTCAGTGCACTGTTCTGAGCCACACAGAGGATCAGTCCATAACCCCGCATCCGGATCGCTGAGAATGTGCCAGTTCTTACTAGCAGCTGAGCTGCCGCCTAATGTCCCAGTGACAAAAAGGTCCACCACACTGACGCCACCAGAGGATCTATGTCGCAACAGGACACGTTTCAAGGAAATCTTCCTCTTCTCCGCAGCTGACCTAACATTATTTTTTTAAACGTATGCAAAAAACGCAAAAATGGCTCTGGCAGCAAAAGGATTAAACATGAAGATAGTGAATAAATATAACAAAACACATTCAGTTGTATAGTAAAAGATCAAAAGGACGCAAATACAAAAAGTTCTTTGTTAGAGTTTTATACAAACCTAAACTGCAATTCTAAAAAAAAGTATGATGGTTACAATGCTGAATAGCTTCAAATCAATAATACACAAACAGATATTACTTTGACATTTAGAGACATGAATCTCCTTCCTTCCTTCTCCTTACCTTCTCAGTTTATATATAGCAAATAGAGATTCAATTAATGACAGCAAACAGCTTCTGCTGTACAATCTCCAAAAATAAAATGGGGCTGATTTACTAAAACTGGAGAGTGCAAAATCTGGTGCAGCCCTGCATAGAAACCAATCAGCTTCCAAGTTTGTTTTGTCAAAGTTTAATTGAACAAGCTGAAATTGTGAAATTGATTGGCTATGTCCAGCTGCAATAGATTTTGCACTCTCCAGTTTTAGTAAACCATCCGCAATGTGTTAAAAACCATTCTAGTTTCCCTTTAAAGGGTAAGTTCACCTTTAAAGAAAAATCTGTAAGGTGAACTTACACTGCCCCCCCCCCCCCCCCAGTTCCGCTGACCTGGATTCCGGCGATCCCCCGCTTTGACACATTGGATAGCCGCTTTACTGGTCTAGGGATTAGAAATCCCCTTGACTTAATCTCCTAAACATACCTCGTAAAGATACATATAGGAAGCATTCTAATTGGTCGATGCCGTCACATGGGTGGAGCTGACCAATCAGAACCTGCGTAGCTTATCCTGTCAGCGCTGGAGAAGAGGAGAGAAAGCCATGGGGATAAAGCAGCTATCAGATGTGTCAGAACAATGGGTGAGCACGGGAATCCAGGTCATCGGTACCGGGTGCGATGGGGAGGGGGTCTAGTGTAAGTTCACCTTACAGATTTTCTGTAAAGGTGAACTTACACTTTAAATTACAGGATACCAATGAATATATCATCATACACTTCCTACCTTATAAACACTGTGCTTTGGTTTTATAACAATCTGCTCATTTACAGTTTGTTTATTTTACTTTTAATCATTTACACTATCTTTTATGATTGTTTATAGTTAAGTAAAAAGGAGCTACATTTAATAAAAGATATCATGCTGCTTTTTGAATCTAAAGCAACAAAAATTTCCTTTTTTGAAGATAAAAGCAAACTTCAGGGTGATTGAACACTGGTAGATTAAAAAAAACTCAAAACTTCAAATTTACTGCTTTGTAATGTTCAAAGTTATGTTTTAAAAGCATAAAAAAATGCACTTTTGTCTTGTCAATTAGCTTATGGCAATTGCTCACTCTTCTAAAAAGCAAATAAAGAAAAAACACTGCAAGACATGTGAAGTGAGACTAAAAAAATGTCACCTGCATGCTGTTAATTTTTTTTAACACGTGGGTTTGCTTAGAATAATTTAATTACATTGCTTGTCAGATTTTCAGGGCTGTTAATTCAAATTTCATGGCATATTTATTAAAATTATTTCACTTTATGTTTGTTGTATGTGTACAAGTTTGACTTGTTAATTTTAATGCTGCAGTAAAATATTATTGTTGGCAGCACTACTCATTTATTTATAATCATTTACTTGCATGTGCAAATATACCCTGTCACCAGTGAATGAGCAAAATGGAAAATAAATGAACAAGAGCTATAGATATAACAGTTTAATTGGGTTGGTATGCTTTTTCTTCTTATTTCTTTATTTACTCAGTAAACATAAAATCTTTGTAAGAATAGAAATGTCCAAAGTTCTTTAGTTAAGCTCCCTGAATAAAAATCACAATTAAGTGTATAAAAAATTTGATGGAATTAAAATATTGCCAGTTAGCCTCAAGTATTATCAGCACCACAACAAAAACATACATAAACTATGGCCCACCATGTGAATGAGTAAGGGATGCTTATTGACAAACAGTTACAGATCAAATAAACACACACACACGCTGTAGATTAAAATTAAAATTATTTTTTATTTAACCCCTCTGTCTATTTCAGCATGGAAGGCTATTGTTAACAAGACTGCCCCCTTATACAAGGATACTTACACTACCAGAGGTATATTAAATAAGTTTGATAAGGTGTAGGGTAGTTGGATTAAATTTATATCATCATACTCGAGGGCTCCCATGTCTGCCCTTATCCTGAATGCATGGAAATCATTAGTTAAAGCATTTGTAAAGGTAATTTAAAAAAAAAAAAAAAATAACAAACATGTTATACTTACCTTCACTGTGCAGCTCGTTCTGCACAGAGTGGCCCCGAACCTCGTCTTCTGGGGTCCCTCGGTGGCTGTTTCAGCTCCTCCCCGCAAGCATTTACCACCTTAATGCGAGCTCCCTCGCATGGTGGTGAGTGCTTGCAGGCGCGCTCCTGTGATACAGCCGGCGGCTATAGCCGCTCTTTGTATCACTCGGCCCCGCCCCCCGGCGCGCCGCGTCATCGGATTTGATTGACAGCAGCGCGAGCCAATGGCTGCGCTGCTTTCAATCCATCCACTGCAGCCAATCAGCGACCAGGCTGAGCTGCAGCGAAGATGACCAGAACGAGCAGCGAAGATTCGAGGCGTCAGGTAAGTAAAACGGGGGGGCTGGGGGCGGCGGTTCTGTCAGAAGTTTTTTCACCTTAATGCATAGAATGCATTAAGGTGCAAAAATTTTTACCTTTACAACCCCTTTAACCTTGCAGTACCCTTATATAAAGAAACATATTCTAGTAGAGGATGTCCCCTAAAGTTTCAAAAGGTCTGGAACATATGGCTAGAGTCTGAAACGACAACTGTAGAACAAGAAGACCCTGTAGTATAGGGATGAGCCGAACACCCCCCGGTTCGGTTCGCACCAGAACCTGCGAACGGACCGAAAATTCGCACGAACGCTAGAACCCCATTGACGTCTATGGGACTCGAATGTTTGAAATCAAAAGTGCTCATTTTAAAAGCTAATTTGCATGGTATTGTCCTAAAAAGGGTTTGGGGACCCGGGTCCTGCCCCAGGGGACATGTATCAATGCGAAAAAAACTTTTAAAAACGGCCATTTTTTCGGGAGCAGTGATTTTAATGATGCTTAAAGTAAAAAAAAAAAAAAGTGAAACATTCCTTTCAATATCGTACCTGGGGGTCGTCTATAGAATGCCTGTAAAGTGGCGCGTGTTTCCCGTGTTTAGAACAGTCCCTGCACAAAATGTCATTTTTAAAGGAAAAAATCTCATTTAAAACTGCTTGCGAGTTTAATGTAATGTCGGGTCCTGGCAATATGGATGAAAATCAGTGAGACAAATGGCATGGGTACCCCCCAGTCCATTACCAGGCCCTTTGGGTCTTGTATGGATATTAAGGGGAACCCCGCACCCAAATTAAATTAAGGAAAGGTGTGGGGCCACCAGGCCCTATATACTCTGAACAGCAGTATACAGGCGGTGCAAACAAGACAGGGACTGTAGGTTTGTTGTTAAGTAGAATCTGTTTGTAATTTTGAACGGGTACATTTTTAATGTGTTTAGCTCCAGCCAAAAAATCTTTTTTAAGCTTTTTGGAAAACATAGGGAAGGGTTATCACCCCTGTGACATTTGTTTTGCTGTCTGTCCTCCTCTTCAGAAGATTTCACCTCACTTTTTGTCCCAATGACAAATGTTTTTTGAAAATTTGAGGTTTTTTGTGGAACAAGGATAGGAAAGCATCAGTGGAAAGGAGAAATGTTTTTCCCATATTAACTCTTACAGGAGAGAATTTCCCTTCCTAGGGGTAGATTTCATCTCACTTCCTGTTGTCTCCTTCCGTTTGCAAGTAGGAGTCGTTTGTAAGTTAGATGTTTGAAAGTAGGGGCCTGCCCTATATACTCATCAGAAATTTGGGCCTTAAGTGTTGTTGTGGCCACAACACTGTAAGCCCTCACAGGGCCCTGCTGTGAAATATTAGATCAAGAATTGTAATTACATGCCCCTGTTGACCAGGGGCAGAAAAATTGGGCCTTTGGTGCTGGTGGTGGTGCTGGTGCCACAACACTGTAAGTCCTCACTCGCTCTTGGTGGGCGCAGAAATGGGCCCTGCTGTGAAATATTAGATCAAGAATTGTAATTACATGCCCCTGTTGAACAAGGGCAGAAAAATTGTGCCTTTGGTGGTGGTGGTGGTGCTAGTGCCACAACACTGTAAGTCCTCACAGACACTCTAGTTGGAACGCAGGAACGAGCCCTGCTGCAAAGTATTGCATCAAAAATTGTAATTACACGCCCCTGTTAAACAGGGGCTGAAAAATTGAGCCTTAGGCACTGGTGCTGGTGCCACAACACTGCAACCCCTCACAGATACTCTAGTTGGAACACAGAAACGAGCCCTGCTGCAAAGTATTGCATCAAAAATTGTAATTACATGCTCCTGTTTAACAGGGGCTGAAAAATTGGGCCTTAGGCACTGGTGGTGGCGCCCAGAACCAAAAATGTTCTTACAAGCTATCAGCATGATCATTGAGGAGGAAGAGGATAATTACTCAGGGATAGTCATTCAGCATCAGCATAGGCAGTCTTTGAAGGGATCTGAGATTTCAAAAAAAATTATTCGGTTACATCAGCATCAGGTGCTTGGTAGCTGGTGGTAATCCAAGACTGATTCATTTTTATGAAGGTCAGTCGATCGACCGAGTCGGTGGACAGATGCACCGTGTGATCGGTTACAAAGCCTCTAGCAGCACTGAATGTGCGTTCCGAAAGAACGCTGGATGCAGGACAGGCCAGTAGCTCAATTGCATACTGTGCAAGCTCTGGCCAGTGATCCATCCTCAAGACCCAGTAACCCAGAGGATTTTCGGTGGGAAAGGTGTCCAAGTCAGATCTTGCCCCTAGGTATTCCTGCACCATGTAAAACAGACGCTGGCGATGGTTGCTGGAACCGATCATACCTTGGGGCTGCGGACCAAAAAATTGTCTGAACGCATCGGTCAGACGGCCACCTTCTCCACCGCTCCTTCTTTGACTGACCGAAGCCTCAGCAACACGTTGTCCAGAAACAGGAGTTTGTAACCTCCCAGTCTCTGGGAACGCGTTGCACAGACCTTTCTGCAAGGCCTCCCGAAGATGTTTCATCCTCTGCTCCCTCTACGATAGCAAGATAAGGTCCGCAACCTTACCCTTGTAACGTGGATCAAGGAGGGTTGCCAGCCAGTATTGGTCCTTCTCCTTGATCCCACGAATACGAGGATCCCTACGCAGGCTTTGCAGGATTAGGGAGGCCATGCAGCGTAGGTTTGCTGAGGCATTCGGTCCGGAGTCCTCTGGGTCACTAAGGACGACATGGTCCGCAGCCACCTCCTCCCAGCCACGTACAAGTCCATGTGTTTCTTGGGACTGATCCCTTAAAGACTGCTGCTGATGCTGAGTACCAGGCTCCACCTCCATACTGACACAATCTTCCTCCTCCTCCTTCTCGTCCTCTTCCTGTGTGATCGGTAGGCACGCAGGAACACTGTCTGGATAAAGGGGGCCTTGAGAGCTAAGGAAGTCCTCCTCTTCCTGCCTCTGTTCTGCCTCAAGTGCCCTGTCCATTATTCCACGCAGCGTGTTGTCCAACAGGTGGACAGTGGACAAGGGGGACAGTGTCACTGACGTATGCACTGTCACTGCTCACCATCCTCGTGGCCTCCTCAAATGGTGACAGGACAGTGCATGCATCCCTGATCATGGCCCACTGGCATGGGGAAAAAAAAACAAGCTCCCCTGACCCTGTCCTGGTGCCATAGTTGCATAGGTACTCATTGATGGCCCTCTGCTGCGTGTGCAGCCGCTGCAGCATGGCCAACGTTGAGTTCCACCTGGTGGGCATGTCACAGATTAGGCGGTTCTTGGGCAGGTTAAACTCCTTTTGGAGGTCCGCCAGCCGAGCACTGGCATTATATGACCGGCGGAAATGCACACAGACTTTCCTGGCCTGCCTCAGGACATCCTGTAAGCCCGGGAACCTGCCCAAGAACCGCTGCCCCACCAAGTTAAGGATGTGAGCCAAACAGGGCACATGGGTCATTTGTCCCTGTCGGAGGGCAGAGAGGAGGTTGGTGCCATTGTCGCAAACCACCATTCCTGCCTTAAGTTGGCGTGGCGTCAACCACCTCTGAACCTGCCCCTGCAGAGCTGACAGAACCTTTGCCCCAGTGTGGCTCCTGTCCCCCAAGCACACCAGCTCAAGCACCGCATGGCATCTTTTGGCCTGCGTACTTGCGTAGCCCCTTGAACAGCTACAGAGCACCGCTGGTTCCGAGGAAAAAGTACAGGAAGAGGCCATGGAGGAAGAAGAAGAGGAGGGGGTGGAGGAAAGAGGTGTGTCACAATCATTACTAGTGGCATTTTGGAGGCGTGGTGGCGGAACAACCTCCAACACTACTGCACCTTGTCCTGCATCCTTTCCAGCTGCCAGAAGAGTCACCCAATGCACAGTGAAACTTAGGTAACGTGCCTGTCCATGCCTGCTGGACCATGAGTCAGCGGTAATATGCACCTTACCGCTGACCGCCCTGTCCAGCGAGGCATGGACATTGCCTTCCACATGCCGGTAGAGAGCCGGAATCGCCTTCCGTGTGAAAAAGTGGCATTTGGGTACCTGCCACTGAGGAACCGCACATTCCACAAACTCACGGAAGGGGGCAGAGTCTACCAACTGAAAAGTCAGCAGTTGAAGTGCTAGCAATTTTGCCAAGCTAGCATTCAACCGCTGGGGATGTGGATGGCTGGGAGCAAACTTCTTTCGGTGGTGCAGCAGCTGGGGTAGGGGAATTTGCCTGGTAAAATCTGACGTCGGTGTACCAAAAGCAGATTGCCCACAAGTACTTGGCTGTGACACACCTAATTCTACACCTTCATTCCTCTCAGTGCAGGTCTCAGAGAGGACTGAAGGTATAGTGGGGTTGGAGATATCAGCTGATGAGGAGCAAGGAGAGGTCCTCTTTGTTCTTTGGTGTGGGTCTTTTAGATATGCTTGCCAACGAACTGCATGGCAGGTCAACATATGTCTGGTCAAGCATGTGGTTTTGACCACTCGAGATACGCTTGAGACATATGTTGCAAATAGCAGCGGTGTGATCTGATGCACTCGTCTCAAAAAATGCCCACACCAAACAATTTTTTGAATAACACGCCCTGCACATGTGGAGCTTTGGGGTGTAATGCAGTCAATGTGCTGCCCTTAGGCTGGCCCCTGGAGGGCATCCTGCCTTGTTGGTGATGTGCCGCCTTCTCCTCCTCCTCTCTCCTATCAGGCACCCACGTTGAGTCAGTGACCTCATCATCCCCTCCCTCCTCATCACTGGAGCAAACCTGGCAGTATGCTGCAGCAGGGGGAGCATGACTGCCAGATTGCTGTCCTTCTAGGGCACCCCCTCTGTCCGTGCTCATGTTACTGCCTTCATTGAGCTCAGTATCATCATCAGAGCCTTCCAAACGCTGGGCATCCTCCTGGAGCATGTACCCAACACTGTGGTCAAACAGTTCGAGGGACTCCTCAGGAGGACATGGTGGGGCTAGGGAAGGAGTCACTGATGACATTGAGCTGAGGGAAGAGGCCGCTGCTTTGCCAGACAAAGTACCCTGAGCATGGGTGAGAGAGGATGAGGAGGATGAGGACGGCTTGGTCATCCACTCAACCAAGTCTTCCGCATGTTGCGGCTCAACACGGCCATCTGCCAAAAAAAAAGGCCAAGCGTGTCCCACGGCCACTTGCTGATGAGGATGCACCGTCTCCACGACCAGCACTAGACACAGAGCCTGCTTGCCCTCTCTTATTGGCTTGTGACTGTCTGCCTCTCCTTGTTGGCCTTCCAGACATACTAATGGCCTGCAGTGAGATGTAGCTGCACTAAGCTGGGATATATATATAGGTTTAGCTGAACACTATGAGGAGGACGCACCACACTAACTTGTAGTTTTAGCTGAACACTGTGAGCTGGACGCACTGCACTAACTTGTAGCTTTAGATGAACACTGTGCAGAGGTCTCACTACACTAACTTGTAGTTTTAGCTGAACACTGTGAGCAGGACGCACTACACTAACTTGTAGCTTTAGATAAACACTGTGCAGAGGTCTCACTACACTAACTTGTAGTTTTAGCTGAACACTGTGAGCAAGACGCACTGCACTAACTTGTAGCTTTAGATGAACACTGTGCAGAGGTCTCACTACAATAACTTGTCGTTTTAGCTGAACACTGTGAGCAGAACGCACTGCACTTACTTGTAGCTTTAGATGAACACTGTGCAGAGGTCTCACTACACTAATTTGTAGGTTTAGCTGAACACTGTGAGGAGGACGCACCACACTAACTTGTAGTTTTAGCTGAACACTGTGAGCAGGACGCACTGCACTAACTTGTAGCTTTAAATGAACACTGTGCAGAGGTCTCAATACACTAACTTGTAATTTTAGCTGAACACTGTGAGCAGGACACACTGCACTAACTTGTAGCTTTAGATGAACACTGTGCAGAAGTCTCACTACACTAACTTGTAGGTTTAGCTGAACACTGTGAGGAGGACGCACCACACTAACTTGTAGTTTTAGCTGAACACTGTGAGCATGACGCACTGCACTAACTTGTAGCTTTAGATGAACACTGTGCAGAGGTTTCACTACACTAACTTGTAGTTTTAGCTGAACACTGTGAGCAGGACACACTGCACTTACTTGTAGCTTTAGATGAACAGTGTGCAGAGGTCTCACTACACTAACTTGTAGTTTTAGCTGAACACTGTGAGCAGGACGCACAACACTAACTTGTAGTTTTAGCTGAACACAGTGAGCAGGACGCACTGCACTAACTTGTAGCTTTAGATGAACACTGTGCAGAGGTCTCACTACACTAACTTGTAGTTTTAGCTGAACACTTTGAGCAGGACGCACTACACAAACTTGTAGCTTTAGATGAACACTGTGCAGAAGTCTCACTACACTAACTTGTAGGTGTAGCTGAACACTGTGCAGAGGTCTCACTACACTAAGTTGTAGTTTCAGCTGAACACTGTGAGCAGGACACACTGCACTAACTTGTACCTTTAGATGAACACTGTGCAGAGGTCTCACTACACTAAGTTGTAGTTTTAGCTGAACACTGTGAGCAGGACGCACTGCACTAACTTGTAGCTTTAGATGAACACTGTGCAGAGATCTCACTACACTAACTTGTAGTTTTAGCTGAACACTGTGAGCAGGACGCACTGCACTTAGTTGTAGCTTTAGATGAACACTGTGAAGAGGTCTCACTACACTAACTTGTAGGTTTAGCTGAACACTGTGAGAAGGACGCACCACACTAACTTGTAGTTTTAGCTGAACACTGTGAGCAGGACGCACTGCACTAACTTGTAGCTTTAAATGAACACTGTGCAGAGGTCTCACTACACTAACTTGTAATTTTAGCTGAACACTGTGAGCAGGATGCACTGCACTAACTTGTAGCTTTAGATGAACACTGTGCAGAAGTCTCACTACACTAACTTGTAGGTTTAGCTGAACACTGTGAGGAGGACGCACCACACTAACTTGTAGTTTTAGCTGAACACTGTGAGCAGGACACACTGCACTAACTTGTAGCTTTAGATGAACAGTGTGCAGAGGTCTCACTACACTAACTTGTAGTTTTAGCTAAACACTGTGAGCAGGACGCACTGCACTTACTTGTAGCTTTAGATGAACACTGTGCAGAGGTCTCATTACACTAACTTGTAGTTTTAGCTGAACACTGTGAGCAGGACGCACTGCACTTACTTGTAGCTTTAGATGAACAGTGTGCAGAGGTCTCACTACACTAACTTGTAGGTTTAGCTGAACACTGTGAGGAGGACGAACCACACTAACTTGTAGTTTTAGCTGAACACTGTGAGCAGGACACACTGCACTAACTTGTAGCTTTAGATGAACATTGTGCAGAGGTCTCACTACACTAACTTGTAGGTTTAGCTGAACACTGTGAGCAGGACGCACTGCACTAACTTGTAGCTTTAGATGAACACTGTGCAGAGGTCTCACTACACTAACTTGTAGTTTTAGCTGAACACTGTGAGCAAGACGCACTGCACTAACTTGTAGCTTTAGATGAACACTGTGCAGAGGTCTCACTACACTAACTTGTAGTTTTAGCTGAACACTGTGAGCAGGACGCACTACACTAACTTGTAGCTTTAGATGAACACTGTGCAGAGGTCTCACTACACTAAGTTGTAGTTTCAGCTGAACACTGTGAGCAGGACAAACTGCACTAACTTGTACCTTTAGATGAACACTGTGCAGAGGTCTCACTACACTAAGTTGTAGTTTTAGCTGAACACTGTGAGCAGGACGCACTGCACTAACTTGTAGCTTTAGATGAACACTGTGCAGAGATCTCACTACACTAACTTGTAGTTTTAGCTGAACAATGTGAGCAGGACGCACTGCACTTAGTTGTAGCTTTAGATGAACACTGTGCAGAGGTCTCACTACACTAACTTGTAGGTTTAGCTGAACACTGTGAGGAGGACGCACCACACTAACTTGTAGTTTTAGCTGAACACTGTGAGCAGGACGCACTGCACTAACTTGTAGCTTTAGATGAACAGTGTGCAGAGGTCTCACTACACTAACTTGTAGTTTTAGCTAAACACTGTGAGCAGGACGCACTGCACTAACTTGTAGCTTTAGATGAACACTGTGCAGAGGTTTCACTACACTAACTTGTAGTTTTAGCTGAACACTGTGAGCAGGACACACTGCACTTACTTGTAGCTTTAGATGAACAGTGTGCAGAGGTCTCACTACACTAACTTGTAGTTTTAGCTGAACACTGTGAGCAGGACGCACAACACTAACTTGTAGTTTTAGCTGAACACAGTGAGCAGGACGCACTGCACTAACTTGTAGCTTTAGATGAACACTGTGCAGAGGTCTCACTACACTAACTTGTAGTTTTAGCTGAACACTTTGAGCAGGACGCACTACACAAACTTGTAGCTTTAGATGAACACTGTGCAGAAGTCTCACTACACTAACTTGTAGGTGTAGCTGAACACTGTGCAGAGGTCTCACTACACTAAGTTGTAGTTTCAGCTGAACACTGTGAGCAGGACACACTGCACTAACTTGTACCTTTAGATGAACACTGTGCAGAGGTCTCACTACACTAAGTTGTAGTTTTAGCTGAACACTGTGAGCAGGACGCACTGCACTAACTTGTAGCTTTAGATGAACACTGTGCAGAGATCTCACTACACTAACTTGTAGTTTTAGCTGAACACTGTGAGCAGGACGCACTGCACTTAGTTGTAGCTTTAGATGAACACTGTGAAGAGGTCTCACTACACTAACTTGTAGGTTTAGCTGAACACTGTGAGGAGGACGCACCACACTAACTTGTAGTTTTAGCTGAACACTGTGAGCAGGACGCACTGCACTAACTTGTAGCTTTAAATGAACACTGTGCAGAGGTCTCACTACACTAACTTGTAATTTTAGCTGAACACTGTGAGCAGGACGCACTGCACTAACTTGTAGCTTTAGATGAACACTGTGCAGAAGTCTCACTACACTAACTTGTAGGTTTAGCTGAACACTGTGAGGAGGACGCACCACACTAACTTGTAGTTTTAGCTGAACACTGTGAGCAGGACACACTGCACTAACTTGTAGCTTTAGATGAACAGTGTGCAGAGGTCTCACTACACTAACTTGTAGTTTTAGCTAAACACTGTGAGCAGGACGCACTGCGCTAACTTGTAGCTTTAGATGAACACTGTGCAGAGGTCTCATTACACTAACTTGTAGTTTTAGCTGAACACTGTGAGCAGGACGCACTGCACTTACTTGTAGCTTTAGATGAACAGTGTGCAGAGGTCTCACTACACTAACTTGTAGGTTTAGCTGAACACTGTGAGGAGGACGAACCACAGTAACTTGTAGTTTTAGCTGAACACTGTGAGCAGGACACACTGCACTAACTTGTAGCTTTAGATGAACATTGTGCAGAGGTCTCACTACACTAACTTGTAGTTTTAGCTGAACACTGTGAGCAGGACGCACTGCACTAACTTGTAGCTTTAGATGAACACTGTGCAGAGGTCTCACTACACTAACATGTAGTTTTAGCTGAACACTGTGAGCAAGACGCACTGCACTAACTTGTAGCTTTAGATGAACACTGTGCAGAGGTCTCACTACACTAACTTGTAGTTTTAGCTGAACACTGTGAGCAGGACGCACTACACTAACTTGTAGCTTTAGATGAACACTGTGCAGAGGTCTCACTACACTAAGTTGTAGTTTCAGCTGAACACTGTGAGCAGGACAAACTGCACTAACTTGTACCTTTAGATGAACACTGTGCAGAGGTCTCACTACACTAAGTTGTAGTTTTAGCTGAACACTGTGAGCAGGACGCACTGCACTAACTTGTAGCTTTAGATGAACACTGTGCAGAGGTCTCACTACACTAACTTGTAGTTTTAGCTGAACACTGTGAGCAGGACGCACTGCACTAACTTGTAGCTTTAGATGAACACTGTGCAGAGGTCTCACTACACTAAGTTGTAGTTTTAGCTGAACACTGTGAGCAGGACGCACTGCACTAACTTGTAGCTTTAGATGAACACTGTGCAGAGATCTCACTACACTAACTTGTAGTTTTAGCTGAACAATGTGAGCAGGACGCACTGCACTTAGTTGTAGCTTTAGATGAACACTGTGCAGAGGTCTCACTACACTAACTTGTAGGTTTAGCTGAACACTGTGAGGAGGACGCACCACACTAACTTGTAGTTTTAGCTGAACACTGTGAGCAGGACGCACTGCACTAACTTGTAGCTTTAGATGAACAGTGTGCAGAGGTCTCACTACACTAACTTGTAGTTTTAGCTAAACACTGTGAGCAGGACGCACTGCACTAACTTGTAGCTTTAGATGAACACTGTGCAGAGGTCTCACTACACTAACTTGTAATTTTAGCTGAACACTGTGAGCAGGACGCACTGCACTAACTTGTAGCTTTAGATGAACACTGTGCAGAAGTCTCACTACACTAACTTGTAGGTTTAGCTGAACACTGTGAGGAGAACGCACCACACTAACTTGTAGTTTTAGCTGAACACTGTGAGCAGGACACACTGCACTAACTTGTAGCTTTAGATGAACAGTGTGCAGAGATCTCACTACACTAACTTGTAGTTTTAGCTAAACACTGTGAGCAGGACGCACTGCACTAACTTGTAGCTTTAGATGAACACTGTGCAGAGGTCTCATTACACTAACTTGTAGTTTTAGCTGAACACTGTGAGCAGGACGCACTGCACTTACTTGTAGCTTTAGATGAACAGTGTGCAGAGGTCTCACTACACTAACTTGTAGGTTTAGCTGAACACTGTGAGGAGGACGCACCACACTAACTTGTAGTTTTAGCTGAACACTGTGAGCAGGACACACTGCACTAACTTGTAGCTTTAGATGAACATTGTGCAGAGGTCTCACTACACTAACTTGTAGTTTTAGCTGAACACTGTGAGCAGGATGCACTGCACTAACTTGTAGCTTTAGATGAACACTGTGAAGAGATCTCACTACACTAACTTGTAGTTTTAGCTGAACAATGTGAGCAGGACACACTGCACTAACTTGTATCTTTAGATGAACATTGTGCAGAGGTCTCACTACACTAACTTGTAGTTTTAGCTGAACACTGTGAGCAGGACGCACTGCACTAACTTGTAGCTTTAGATGAACACTGTGCAGAGGTCTCACTACACTAACTTGTAGTTTTAGCTGAACACTGTGAGCAAGACGCACTGCACTAACTTGTAGCTTTAGATGAACACTGTGCAGAGGTCTCACTACACTAACTTGTAGTTTTAGCTGAACACTGTGAGCAGGACGCACTACACTAACTTGTAGCTTTAGATGAACACTGTGCAGAGGTCTCACTACACTAAGTTGTAGTTTCAGCTGAACATTGTGAGCAGGACAAACTGCACTAACTTGTACCTTTAGATGAACACTGTGCAGAGGTCTCACTACACTAAGTTGTAGTTTTAGCTGAACACTGTGAGCAGGACGCACTGCACTAACTTGTAGCTTTAGATGAACACTGTGCAGAGATCTCACTACACTAACTTGTAGTTTTAGCTGAACAATGTGAGCAGGACGCACTGCACTTAGTTGTAGCTTTAGATGAACACTGTGCAGAGGTCTCACTACACTAACTTGTAGGTTTAGCTGAACACTGTGAGGAGGACGCACCACACTAACTTGTAGTTTTAGCTGAACACTGTGAGCAGGACGCACTGCACTAACTTGTAGCTTTAGATGAACACTGTGCAGAGGTCTCACTACACTAACTTGTAGTTTTAGCTGAACACTGTGAGCAAGACACACTGCACTAATTTGTAGCTTTAGATGAACACTGTGCAGAGGTCTCACTACACTAACTTGTAATTTTAGCTGAACACTGTGAGCAGGACGCACTGCACTAACTTGTAGCTTTAGATGAACACTGTGCAGAAGTCTCACTACACTAACTTGTAGGTTTAGCTGAACACTGTGAGGAGGACGCACCACACTAACTTGTAGTTTTAGCTGAACACTGTGAGCAGGACGCACTGCACTAACTTGTAGCTTTAGATGAACAGTGTGCAGAGGTCTCACTACACTAACTTGTAGTTTTAGCTAAACACTGTGAGCAGGACGCACTGCACTAACTTGTAGCTTTAGATGAACACTGTGCAGAGGTCTCACTACACTAACTTGTAGTTTTAGCTGAACACTGTGAGCAGGACGCACTGCACTTACTTGTAGCTTTAGATGAACAGTGTGCAGAGGTCTCACTACACTAACTTGTAGGTTTAGCTGAACACTGTGAGGAGGACGCACCACACTAACTTGTAGTTTTAGCTGAAGACTGTGAGCAGGACACACTGCACTAACTTGTAGCTTTAGATGAACATTGTGCAGAGGTCTCACTACACTAACTTGTAGTTTTAGCTGAACACTGTGAGCAGGACGCACTGCACTAACTTGTAGCTTTAGATGAACACTGTGCAGAGATCTCACTACACTAACTTGTAGTTTTAGCTGAACAATGTGAGCAGGACGCACTGCACTTACTTGTAGCTTTAGATGAACACTGTGCAGAGGTCTCACTACACTAACACTAACTTGAAGGTTTAGCTGAACACTGTGAGGAGGACGCACCACACTAACTTGTAGTTTTAGCTGAACACTGTGAGCAGGACGCACTGCACTAACTTATAGCTTTAGATGAACACTGTGCAGAGGTCTCACTACACTAACTTGTAGTTTTAGCTTAACACTGGGAGCAAGACGCACTGCACTAACTTGTAGCTTTAGATGAACACTGTGCAGAGGTCTCACTACACTACCTTGTAGTTTTAGCTGAACACTGTGAGCAGGACGCACTACACTAACTTGTAGCTTTAGATGAACACTGTGCAGAGGTCTCACTACACTAAGTTGTAGTTTCAGCTGAACACTGTGAGCAGGACACACTGCACTAACTTGTACCTTTAGATGAACACTGTGCAGAGGTCTCACTACACTAAGTTGTAGTTTTAGCTGAACACTGTGAGCAGGACGCACAGCACTAACTTGTAGCTTTAGATGAACACTGTGCAGAGGTCTCACTACACTAACTTGTAGTTTTAGCTGAACACTGTGAGCAGGATGCACTACACTAATTGCAGCTTTAGATGAACACTTTGCAGAGGTCTCACTACACTAACTTGTAGTTTTAGCTGAACACTGTGAGCAGGACGCACTGCACTTAGTTGTAGCTTTAGATGAACACTGTGCAGAAGTCTCACTACACTAACTTGTAGGTTTAGCTGAACACTGTGAGGAGGACGCACCACACTAACTTGTAGTTTTAGCTGAACACTGTGAGCAGGACGCACTGCACTAACTTGTAGCTTTAGATGAACACTGTGCAGAGGTCTCACTACACTAACTTGTAGTTTTAGCTAAACACTGTGAGCAGGATGCACTGCACTAACTTGTAAATTTAGATGAACACTGTGCAGAGGTCTCATTACACTAACTTGTAGTTTAAGCTGAACACTGTGAGCAGGACGCACTGCACTTACTTGTAGCTTTAGATGAACAGTGTGCAGAGGTCTCACTACACTAACTTGTAGGTTTAGCTGAACACTGTGAGGAGGACGCACCACACTAACTTGTAGTTTTGGCTGAACACTGTGAGCAGGACGCACTGCACTAACTTGTAGCTTTAAATGAACACTGTGCAGAGGTCTCACTACACTAACTTGTAATTTTAGCTGAACACTGTGAGCAGGACGCACTGCACTAACTTGTAGCTTTAGATGAACACTGTGCAGAAGTCTCACTACACTAACTTGTAGGTTTAGCTGAACACTGTGAGGAGGACGCACCACACTAACTTGTAGTTTTAGCTGAACACTGTGAGCAGGACGCACTGCACTAACTTGTAGCTTTAGATGAACACTGTGCAGAGGTCTCACTACACTAACTTGTAGTTTTAGCTAAACACTGTGAGCAAGACGCACTGCACTAACTTGTAAATTTAGATGAACACTGTGCAGAGGTCTCATTACACTAACTTGTAGTTTTAGCTGAACACTGTGAGCAGGACGCACTGCACTCACTTGTAGCTTTAGATGAACAGTGTGCAGAGGTCTCACTACACTAACTTGTAGGTTTAGCTGAACACTGTGAGGAGGACGCACCACACTAACTTGTAGTTTTAGCTGAACACTGTGAGCAGGACGCACTGCACTAACTTGTAGCTTTAGATGAACACTGTGCAGAGGACGCACCACACTAACTTGTAGTTTTAGCTGAACACTGTGAGCAGGACGCACTGCACTAACTTGTAGCTTTAGATGAACACTGTGCAGAGATCTCACTACACTAACTTGTAGTTTTAGCTGAACAATGTGAGCAGGACGCACTGCATCTACTTGAAGCTTTAGATGAACACTGTGCAGAGGTCTCACTACACTAACTTGTAGGTTTAGCTGAACACTGTGAGGAGGACGCACCACACTAACTTGTAGTTTTAGCTGAACACTGTGAGCAGGACGCACTGCACTAACTTGTAGCTTTAGATGAACACTGTGCAGAGGTCTCACTACACTAACTTGTAGTTTTAGCTTAACACTGTGAGCAAGACGCACTGCACTAACTTGTAGCTTTAGATGAACACTGTGCAGAGGTCTCACTACACTAAGTTGTAGTTTTAGCTGAACACTGTGAGCAGGACGCACTACACTTACTTGTAGCTTTAGATGAACACTGTGCAGAGGTCCCACTACACTAACTTGTAGTTTTAGCTGAACACTGTGAGCAGGACACACTACACTAACATGTAGCTTTAGATGAACACTGTGCAGAGGTCTCACTACACTAAGTTGTAGTTTCAGCTGAACACTGTGAGCAGGACGCACTGCACAAACTTGTAGCTGTAGATGAACACTGTGCAGAGGTCTCACTACACTAACTTGTAGTTTTAGCTAAACACTGTGAGCAGGACGCACTGCACTAACTTGTAGCTTTAGATGAACACTGTGCAGAGGTCTCATTACACTAACTTGTAGTTTTAGCTGAACACTGTGAGCAGGACGCACTGCACTAACTTGTAGCTTTAGATGAACACTGTGCAGAAGTCTCACTACACTAACTTGTAGGTTTAGCTGAACACTGTGAGGAGGACGCACCACACTAACTTGTAGTTTTTGCTGAACACTGTGAGCAGGACACACTGCACTAACTTGTAGCTTTAGATGAACATTGTGCAGAGGTCTCACTACACTAACTTGTAGTTTTAGCTGAACACTGTGAGCAGGACGCACTGCACTAACTTGTAGCTTTAGATGAACACTGTGCAGAGATCTCACTACACTAACTTGTAGTTTTAGCTGAACAATGTGAGCAGGACGCACTGCACTTACTTGTAGCTTTAGATGAACACTGTGCAGAGGTCTCACTACACTAACACTAACTTGAAGGTTTAGCTGAACACTGTGAGGAGGACGCACCACACTAACTTGTAGTTTTAGCTGAACACTGTGAGCAGGACGCACTGCACTAACTTGTAGCTTTAGATGAACACTGTGCAGAGGTCTCACTACACTAACTTGTAGTTTTAGCTTAACACTGGGAGCAAGACGCACTGCACTAACTTGTAGCTTTAGATGAACACTGTGCAGAGGTCTCACTACACTACCTTGTAGTTTTAGCTGAACACTGTGAGCAGGACGCACTACACTAACTTGTAGCTTTAGATGAACACTGTGCAGAGGTCTCACTACACTAAGTTGTAGTTTCAGCTGAACACTGTGAGCAGGACACACTGCACTAACTTGTACCTTTAGATGAACACTGTGCAGAGGTCTCACTACACTAAGTTGTAGTTTTAGCTGAACACTGTGAGCAGGACGCACAGCACTAACTTGTAGCTTTAGATGAACACTGTGCAGAGGTCTCACTACACTAACTTGTAGTTTTAGCTGAACACTGTGAGCAGGATGCACTACACTAATTGCAGCTTTAGATGAACACTTTGCAGAGGTCTCACTACACTAACTTGTAGTTTTAGCTGAACACTGTGAGCAGGACGCACTGCACTTAGTTGTAGCTTTAGATGAACACTGTGCAGAAGTCTCACTACACTAACTTGTAGGTTTAGCTGAACACTGTGAGGAGGACGCACCACACTAACTTGTAGTTTTAGCTGAACACTGTGAGCAGGACGCACTGCACTAACTTGTAGCTTTAGATGAACACTGTGCAGAGGTCTCACTACACTAACTTGTAGTTTTAGCTAAACACTGTGAGCAGGATGCACTGCACTAACTTGTAAATTTAGATGAACACTGTGCAGAGGTCTCATTACACTAACTTGTAGTTTAAGCTGAACACTGTGAGCAGGACGCACTGCACTTACTTGTAGCTTTAGATGAACAGTGTGCAGAGGTCTCACTACACTAACTTGTAGGTTTAGCTGAACACTGTGAGGAGGACGCACCACACTAACTTGTAGTTTTGGCTGAACACTGTGAGCAGGACGCACTGCACTAACTTGTAGCTTTAAATGAACACTGTGCAGAGGTCTCACTACACTAACTTGTAATTTTAGCTGAACACTGTGAGCAGGACGCACTGCACTAACTTGTAGCTTTAGATGAACACTGTGCAGAAGTCTCACTACACTAACTTGTAGGTTTAGCTGAACACTGTGAGGAGGACGCACCACACTAACTTGTAGTTTTAGCTGAACACTGTGAGCAGGACGCACTGCACTAACTTGTAGCTTTAGATGAACACTGTGCAGAGGTCTCACTACACTAACTTGTAGTTTTAGCTAAACACTGTGAGCAAGACGCACTGCACTAACTTGTAAATTTAGATGAACACTGTGCAGAGGTCTCATTACACTAACTTGTAGTTTTAGCTGAACACTGTGAGCAGGACGCACTGCACTCACTTGTAGCTTTAGATGAACAGTGTGCAGAGGTCTCACTACACTAACTTGTAGGTTTAGCTGAACACTGTGAGGAGGACGCACCACACTAACTTGTAGTTTTAGCTGAACACTGTGAGCAGGACGCACTGCACTAACTTGTAGCTTTAGATGAACACTGTGCAGAGGACGCACCACACTAACTTGTAGTTTTAGCTGAACACTGTGAGCAGGACGCACTGCACTAACTTGTAGCTTTAGATGAACACTGTGCAGAGATCTCACTACACTAACTTGTAGTTTTAGCTGAACAATGTGAGCAGGACGCACTGCATCTACTTGAAGCTTTAGATGAACACTGTGCAGAGGTCTCACTACACTAACTTGTAGGTTTAGCTGAACACTGTGAGGAGGACGCACCACACTAACTTGTAGTTTTAGCTGAACACTGTGAGCAGGACGCACTGCACTAACTTGTAGCTTTAGATGAACACTGTGCAGAGGTCTCACTACACTAACTTGTAGTTTTAGCTTAACACTGTGAGCAAGACGCACTGCACTAACTTGTAGCTTTAGATGAACACTGTGCAGAGGTCTCACTACACTAAGTTGTAGTTTTAGCTGAACACTGTGAGCAGGACGCACTACACTTACTTGTAGCTTTAGATGAACACTGTGCAGAGGTCCCACTACACTAACTTGTAGTTTTAGCTGAACACTGTGAGCAGGACACACTACACTAACATGTAGCTTTAGATGAACACTGTGCAGAGGTCTCACTACACTAAGTTGTAGTTTCAGCTGAACACTGTGAGCAGGACGCACTGCACAAACTTGTAGCTGTAGATGAACACTGTGCAGAGGTCTCACTACACTAACTTGTAGTTTTAGCTAAACACTGTGAGCAGGACGCACTGCACTAACTTGTAGCTTTAGATGAACACTGTGCAGAGGTCTCATTACACTAACTTGTAGTTTTAGCTGAACACTGTGAGCAGGACGCACTGCACTAACTTGTAGCTTTAGATGAACACTGTGCAGAAGTCTCACTACACTAACTTGTAGGTTTAGCTGAACACTGTGAGGAGGACGCACCACACTAACTTGTAGTTTTAGCTGAACACTGTGAGCAGGACACACTGCACTAACTTGTAGCTTTAGATGAACATTGTGCAGAGGTCTCACTACACTAACTTGTAGTTTTAGCTGAACACTGTGAGCAGGACGCACTGCACTAACTTGTAGCTTTAGATGAACACTGTGCAGAGATCTCACTACACTAACTTGTAGTTTTAGCTGAACAATGTGAGCAGGACGCACTGCACTTACTTGTAGCTTTAGATGAACACTGTGCAGAGGTCTCACTACACTAACACTAACTTGAAGGTTTAGCTGAACACTGTGAGGAGGACGCACCACACTAACTTGTAGTTTTAGCTGAACACTGTGAGCAGGACGCACTGCACTAACTTGTAGCTTTAGATGAACACTGTGCAGAGGTCTCACTACACTAACTTGTAGTTTTAGCTTAACACTGGGAGCAAGACGCACTGCACTAACTTGTAGCTTTAGATGAACACTGTGCAGAGGTCTCACTACACTACCTTGTAGTTTTAGCTGAACACTGTGAGCAGGACGCACTACACTAACTTGTAGCTTTAGATGAACACTGTGCAGAGGTCTCACTACACTAAGTTGTAGTTTCAGCTGAACACTGTGAGCAGGACACACTGCACTAACTTGTACCTTTAGATGAACACTGTGCAGAGGTCTCACTACACTAAGTTGTAGTTTTAGCTGAACACTGTGAGCAGGACGCACAGCACTAACTTGTAGCTTTAGATGAACACTGTGCAGAGGTCTCACTACACTAACTTGTAGTTTTAGCTGAACACTGTGAGCAGGATGCACTACACTAATTGCAGCTTTAGATGAACACTTTGCAGAGGTCTCACTACACTAACTTGTAGTTTTAGCTGAACACTGTGAGCAGGACGCACTGCACTTAGTTGTAGCTTTAGATGAACACTGTGCAGAAGTCTCACTACACTAACTTGTAGGTTTAGCTGAACACTGTGAGGAGGACGCACCACACTAACTTGTAGTTTTAGCTGAACACTGTGAGCAGGACGCACTGCACTAACTTGTAGCTTTAGATGAACACTGTGCAGAGGTCTCACTACACTAACTTGTAGTTTTAGCTAAACACTGTGAGCAGGATGCACTGCACTAACTTGTAAATTTAGATGAACACTGTGCAGAGGTCTCATTACACTAACTTGTAGTTTAAGCTGAACACTGTGAGCAGGACGCACTGCACTTACTTGTAGCTTTAGATGAACAGTGTGCAGAGGTCTCACTACACTAACTTGTAGGTTTAGCTGAACACTGTGAGGAGGACGCACCACACTAACTTGTAGTTTTGGCTGAACACTGTGAGCAGGACGCACTGCACTAACTTGTAGCTTTAAATGAACACTGTGCAGAGGTCTCACTACACTAACTTGTAATTTTAGCTGAACACTGTGAGCAGGACGCACTGCACTAACTTGTAGCTTTAGATGAACACTGTGCAGAAGTCTCACTACACTAACTTGTAGGTTTAGCTGAACACTGTGAGGAGGACGCACCACACTAACTTGTAGTTTTAGCTGAACACTGTGAGCAGGACGCACTGCACTAACTTGTAGCTTTAGATGAACACTGTGCAGAGGTCTCACTACACTAACTTGTAGTTTTAGCTAAACACTGTGAGCAAGACGCACTGCACTAACTTGTAAATTTAGATGAACACTGTGCAGAGGTCTCATTACACTAACTTGTAGTTTTAGCTGAACACTGTGAGCAGGACGCACTGCACTCACTTGTAGCTTTAGATGAACAGTGTGCAGAGGTCTCACTACACTAACTTGTAGGTTTAGCTGAACACTGTGAGGAGGACGCACCACACTAACTTGTAGTTTTAGCTGAACACTGTGAGCAGGACGCACTGCACTAACTTGTAGCTTTAGATGAACACTGTGCAGAGGACGCACCACACTAACTTGTAGTTTTAGCTGAACACTGTGAGCAGGACGCACTGCACTAACTTGTAGCTTTAGATGAACACTGTGCAGAGATCTCACTACACTAACTTGTAGTTTTAGCTGAACAATGTGAGCAGGACGCACTGCATCTACTTGAAGCTTTAGATGAACACTGTGCAGAGGTCTCACTACACTAACTTGTAGGTTTAGCTGAACACTGTGAGGAGGACGCACCACACTAACTTGTAGTTTTAGCTGAACACTGTGAGCAGGACGCACTGCACTAACTTGTAGCTTTAGATGAACACTGTGCAGAGGTCTCACTACACTAACTTGTAGTTTTAGCTTAACACTGTGAGCAAGACGCACTGCACTAACTTGTAGCTTTAGATGAACACTGTGCAGAGGTCTCACTACACTAAGTTGTAGTTTTAGCTGAACACTGTGAGCAGGACGCACTACACTTACTTGTAGCTTTAGATGAACACTGTGCAGAGGTCCCACTACACTAACTTGTAGTTTTAGCTGAACACTGTGAGCAGGACACACTACACTAACATGTAGCTTTAGATGAACACTGTGCAGAGGTCTCACTACACTAAGTTGTAGTTTCAGCTGAACACTGTGAGCAGGACGCACTGCACAAACTTGTAGCTGTAGATGAACACTGTGCAGAGGTCTCACTACACTAACTTGTAGTTTTAGCTAAACACTGTGAGCAGGACGCACTGCACTAACTTGTAGCTTTAGATGAACACTGTGCAGAGGTCTCATTACACTAACTTGTAGTTTTAGCTGAACACTGTGAGCAGGACGCACTGCACTTACTTGTAGCTTTAGATGAACAGTGTGCAGAGGTCTCACTACACTAACTTATAGGTTTAACTGAACACTGTGAGGAGGACGCACCACACTAACTTGTAGTTTTAGCTGAACACTGTGAGCAGGATGCACTGCACTAACTTGTAGCTTTAGATGAACACTGTGCAGAGGTCTCACTACACTAACCTGTAGTTTTAGCTGAACACTGTGAGCAGGACGCACTGCACTAACTTGTAGCTTTAGATGAACACTGTGCAGAGGTCTCACTACACTAACTTGTAGTTTTAGCTGAACTCTGTGAGCAAGACGCCCTGCACTAACTTGTAGCTTTAGATGAACACTGTTCAGAGGTCTCACTACACTAACTTGTAGTTTTAGCTGAACACTGTGAGCAGGACGCACTACACTAACATGTAGCTTTAGATGAACACTGTGCAGAGGTCTCACTACACTAACTTGTAGTTTTAGCTGAACACTGTGAGCAGGACGCACTGCACTAACTTGTAGCTTTAGATGAACACTGTGCAGAGGTCTCACTACACTAACTTGTAGTTTTAGCTGAACACTGTGAGCAAGACACACTGCACTAATTTGTAGCTTTAGATGAACACTGTGAAGAGGTCTCACTACACTAACTTGTAGTTTTAGCTGAACACTGTGAGCAGGACGCACTGCACTAACTTGTAGCTTTAGATGAACACTGTGCAGAGGTCTCACTACACCAACTTGTAGGTTTAGCTGAACACTGTGAGGAGGACGCACCACACTAACTTGTACTTTTAGCTGAACACTGTGAGCAGGACGCACTGCACTAACTTGTAGCTTTAAATGAACACTGTGCAGAGGTCTCACTACACTAACTTGTAATTTTAGCTGAACACTGTGAGCAGGACGCACTGCACTAACTTGTAGCTTTAGATGAACACTGTGCAGAGGTCTCACTACACTAACTTGTAGTTTTAGCTGAACACTGTGAGCAGGATGCACTACACTAACTTGTAGCTTTAGATGAACAATGTGCAGAGATCTCACTACACTAACTTGTAGGTTTAGCTGAACACTGTGAGGAGGACGCACCACACTAACTTGTAATTTTAGCTGAACACTGTGAGCAGGACGCACTGCACTAATTTTTAGCTTTAGATGAACATTGTGAAGAGGTCTCACTACACTAACTTGTAGTTTTAGCTGAACACTGTGAGCAGGACGCACTGCACTAACTTGTAGCTTTAGATGAACACTGTGCAGAGGTCTCACTACACTAACTTGTAGTTTTAGCTGAACACTGTGAGCAAGACACACTGCACTAATTTGTAGCTTTAGATGAACACTGTGAAGAGGTCTCACTACACTAATTTGTAGTTTTAGCTGAACACTGTGAGCAGGACGCACTGCACTAACTTGTAGCTTTAGATGAACACTGTGCAGAGGTCTCACTACACTAACTTGTAGGTTTAGCTGAACACTGTGAGGAGGACGCACCACACTAACTTGTAGTTTTAGCTGAACACTGTGAGCAGGACGCACTGCACTAACTTGTAGCTTTAAATGAACACTGTGCAGAGGTCTCACTACACTAACTTGTAATTTTAGCTGAACACTGTGAGCAGGACGCACTGCACTAACTTGTAGCTTTAGATGAACACTGTGCAGAAGTCTCACTACACTAACTTGTAGGTTTAGCTGAACACTGTGAGGAGGACGCACCACACTAACTTGTAGTTTTAGCTGAACACTGTGAGCAGGACGCACTGCACTAACTTGTAGCTTTAGATGAACACTGTGCAGAGGTCTCACTACACTAACTTGTAGTTTTAGCTAAACACTGTGAGCAGGACGCACTGCACTAACTTGTAGCTTTAGATGAACACTGTGTAGAGGTCTCATTACACTAACTTGTAGTTTTAGCTGAACACTGTGAGCAGGACGCACTGCACTTACTTGTAGCTTTAGATGAACAGTGTGCAGAGGTCTCACTACACTAACTTGTAGGTTTAACTGAACACTGTGAGGAGGACGCACCACACTAACTTGTAGTTTTAGCTGAACACTGTGAGCAGGACGCACTGCACTAACTTGTAGCTTTAGATGAACACTGTGCAGAGGTCTCACTACACTAACCTGTAGTTTTAGCTGAACACTGTGATCAGGACGCACTGCACTAACTTGTAGCTTTAGATGAACACTGTGCAGAGGTCTCACTACACTAACTTGTAGTTTTAGCTGAACACTGTGAGCAAGACGCACTGCACTAACTTGTAGCTTTAGATGAACACTGTGCAGAGGTCTCACTACACTAACTTGTAGTTTTAGCTGAACACTGTGAGCAGGACGCACTACACTAACATGTAGCTTTAGATGAACACTGTGCAGAGGTCTCACTACACTAAGTTGTAGTTTCAGCTGAACACTGTGAGCAGGACACACTGCACTAACTTGTACCTTTAGATGAACACTGTGCAGAGGTCTCACTACACTAAGTTGTAGTTTTAGCTGAACACTGTGAGCAGGACGCACTGCACTAACTTGTAGCTTTAGATGAACACTGTGCAGAGATCTCACTACACTAACTTGTAGTTTTAGCTGAACAATGTGAGCAGGACGCACTGCACTTACTTGTAGCTTTAGATGAACACTGTGCAGAGGTCTCACTACACAAACTTGTAGGTTTAGCTGAACACTGTGAGGAGGACGCACCACACTAACTTGTAGTTTTAGCTGAACACTGTGAGCAGGACGCACTGCAATAACTTGTAGCTTTAGATGAACACTGTGCAGAGGTCTCACTACACTAACTTGTAGTTTTAGCTGAACACTGTGAGCAGGACGCACTACATTAACTTGTAGCTTTAGATGAACACTGTGCAGAGGTCTCTCTACACTAACTTGTAGGTTTAGCTGAACACTGTGAGGAGGACGCACCACACTAACTTGTAGTTTTAGCTGAACACTGTGAGCAGGACGCACTGCACTAATTTTTAGCTTTAGATGAACACTGTGAAGAGGTCTCACTACACTAACTTGTAGTTTTAGCTGAACACTGTGAGCAGGACGCACTGCACTAATTTTTAAGCTTTAGATGAACACTGTGCAGAGGTCTCACTACACTAACTTGTATTTTTAGCTGAAAACTGTGAGCAAGACACACTGCACTAATTTGTAGCTTTAGATGAACACTGTGAAGAGGTCTCACTACACTAACTTGTAGTTTTAGCTGAACACTGTGAGCAGGACGCACTGCACTAACTTGTAGCTTTAGATGAACACTGTGCAGAGGTCTCACTACACTAACTTGTAGTTTTAGCTGAACACTGTGAGCAGGACGCACTACACTAACTTGTAGCTTTAGATGAACACTGTGCAGAGGTCTCACTACACTAAGTTGTAGTTTCAGCTGAACACTGTGAGCAGGACACACTGCACTAACTTGTGCCTTTAGATGAACACTGTGCAGAGGTCTCACTACACTAAGTTGTAGTTTTAGCTGAACATTGTGAGAAGGACGCACTGCACTAACTTGTAGCTTTAGATGAACACTGTGCAGAGATCTCACTACACTAACTTGTAGTTTTAGCTGAACAATATGAGCAGGACGCACTGCACTTACTTGTAGCTTTAAATGAACACTGTGCAGAGGTCTCACTACACTAACGTGTAGGTTTAGCTGAACACTGTGAGGAGGACGCACCACACTAACTTGTAGTTTTAGCTGAACATTGTGAGCAGGACGCATTGCACTAACTTGTAGCTTTAAATGAACACTGTGCAGAGGTCTCACTACACTAACTTGTAGGTTTAGCTGAACACTGTGAGGAGGACGCACCACACTAACTTGTAGTTTTAGCTGAACACTGTGAGCAGGACGCACTGCACTAACTTGTAGCTTTAGATGAACACTGTGCAGAGGTCTCACTACACTAACTTGTAGTTTTAGCTGAACACTGTGAGCAGGACGCACTACACTAACTTGTAGCTTTAGATGAACACTGTGCAGAGATCTCACTACACTAACTTGTAGGTTTAGCTGAACACTGTGAGGAGGACGCACCACACTAACTTGTAATTTTAGCTGAACACTGTGAGCAGGACGCACTGCACTAATTTTTAGCTTTAGATGAACATTGTGAAGAGGTCTCACTACACTAACTTGTAGTTTTAGCTGAACACTGTGAGCAGGACGCACTGCACTAACTTGTAGCTTTAGATGAACACTGTGCAGAGGTCTCACTACACTAACTTGTAGTGTTAGCTGAACACTGTGAGCAAGACACACTGCACTAATTTGTAGCTTTAGATGAACACTGTGAAGAGGTCTCACTACACTAACTTGTAGTTTTAGCTGAACACTGTGAGCAGGACGCACTGCACTAACTTGTAGCTTTAGATGAACACTGTGCAGAGGTCTCACTACACTAACTTGTAGGTTTAGCTGAACACTGTGAGGAGGACGCACCACACTAACTTGTAGTTTTAGCTGAACACTGTGAGCAGGACGCACTGCACTAACTTGTAGCTTTAAATGAACACTGTGCAGAGGTCTCACTACACTAACTTGTAATTTTAGCTGAACACTGTGAGCAGGACGCACTGCACTAACTTGTAGTTTTAGATGAACACTGTGCAGAAGTCTCACTACACTAACTTGTAGGTTTAGCTGAACACTGTGAGGAGGACGCACCACACTAACTTGTAGTTTTAGCTGAACACTGTGAGCAGGACGCACTGCACTAACTTGTAGCTTTAGATGAACACTGTGCAGAGGTCTCACTACACTAACTTGTAGTTTTAGCTAAACACTGTGAGCAGGACGCACTGCACTAACTTGTAGCTTTAGATGAACACTGTGCAGAGGTCTCATTACACTAACTTGTAGTTTTTTGCTGAATACTGTTAGCAGGACGCATTGCACTTACTTGTAGCTTTAGATGAACACTGTGCAGAGGTCTCACTACACTAACTTGTAGGTTTAGCTGAACACTGTGAGGAGGACGCACCACACTAACTTGTAGTTTTAGCTGAACACTGTGAGCAGGACGCACTGCACTAACTTGTAGCTTTAGATGAACACTGTGCAGAGGTCTCACTACACTAACTTGTAGTTTTAGCTGAACACTGTGAACAGGACGCACTGCACTAACTTGTAGCTTTGGATGAACACTGTGCAGAGGTCTCACTACACTAACTTGTAGTTTTAGCTGAACACTGTGAGCAAGACGCACTGCACTAACTTGTAGCTTTAGATGAACACTGTGCAGAGGTCTCGCTACACTAACTTGTAGTTTTAGCTGAACACTGTGAGCAGGACGCACTACACTAACTTGTAGCTTTAGATGAGCACTGTGCAGAGGTCTCACTACACTAACTTGTAGTTTTAGCTGAACACTGTGAGCAAGACGCACTGCACTAACTTGTAGCTTTAGATGAACACTGTGCAGAGGTCTCGCTACACTAACTTTTAGTTTTAGCTGAACACTGTGAGCAGGACGCACTGCACTTACTTGTAGCTTTAGATGAACACTGTGCAGAGGTCTCACTACACTAACTTGTAGGTTTAGCTGAACACTGTGAGGAGGACGCACCACACTAACTTGTAGTTTTAGCTGAACACTGTGAGCAGGACGCACTGCACTAACTTGTAGCTTTAAATGAACACTGTGCAGAGGTCTCACTACACTAACTTGTAATTTTAGCTAAACACTGTGAGCAGGACGCACTGCATAAACTTGTAGCTTTAGATGAACACTGTGCAGAGGTCTCACTACATTAACTTGTAGTTTTAGCTAAACACTGTGAGCAGGACGCACTGCACTAACTTGTAGCTTTAAATGAACACTGTGCAGAGGTCTCACTACACTAACTTGTAGGTTTAGCTGAACACTGTGAGGAGGACGCACCACACTAACTTGTAGTTTTAGCTGAACACTGTGAGCAGGACGCACTGCACTAACTTGTAGCTTTAGATGAACACTGTGCAGAGGTCTCACTACACTAACTTGTAGTTTTAGCTGAACACTGTGAGCAGGACGCACTACACTAACTTGTAGCTTTAGATGAACACTGTGCAGAGATCTCACTACACTAACTTGTAGGTTTAGCTGAACACTGTGAGGAGGACGCACCACACTAACTTGTAATTTTAGCTGAACACTGTGAGCAGGACGCACTGCACTAATTTTTAGCTTTAGATGAACATTGTGAAGAGGTCTCACTACACTAACTTGTAGTTTTAGCTGAACACTGTGAGCAGGACGCACTGCACTAACTTGTAGCTTTAGATGAACACTGTGCAGAGGTCTCACTACACTAACTTGTAGTGTTAGCTGAACACTGTGAGCAAGACACACTGCACTAATTTGTAGCTTTAGATGAACACTGTGAAGAGGTCTCACTACACTAACTTGTAGTTTTAGCTGAACACTGTGAGCAGGACGCACTGCACTAACTTGTAGCTTTAGATGAACACTGTGCAGAGGTCTCACTACACTAACTTGTAGGTTTAGCTGAACACTGTGAGGAGGACGCACCACACTAACTTGTAGTTTTAGCTGAACACTGTGAGCAGGACGCACTGCACTAACTTGTAGCTTTAAATGAACACTGTGCAGAGGTCTCACTACACTAACTTGTAATTTTAGCTGAACACTGTGAGCAGGACGCACTGCACTAACTTGTAGTTTTAGATGAACACTGTGCAGAAGTCTCACTACACTAACTTGTAGGTTTAGCTGAACACTGTGAGGAGGACGCACCACACTAACTTGTAGTTTTAGCTGAACACTGTGAGCAGGACGCACTGCACTAACTTGTAGCTTTAGATGAACACTGTGCAGAGGTCTCACTACACTAACTTGTAGTTTTAGCTAAACACTGTGAGCAGGACGCACTGCACTAACTTGTAGCTTTAGATGAACACTGTGCAGAGGTCTCATTACACTAACTTGTAGTTTTTTGCTGAATACTGTTAGCAGGACGCATTGCACTTACTTGTAGCTTTAGATGAACACTGTGCAGAGGTCTCACTACACTAACTTGTAGGTTTAGCTGAACACTGTGAGGAGGACGCACCACACTAACTTGTAGTTTTAGCTGAACACTGTGAGCAGGACGCACTGCACTAACTTGTAGCTTTAGATGAACACTGTGCAGAGGTCTCACTACACTAACTTGTAGTTTTAGCTGAACACTGTGAACAGGACGCACTGCACTAACTTGTAGCTTTGGATGAACACTGTGCAGAGGTCTCACTACACTAACTTGTAGTTTTAGCTGAACACTGTGAGCAAGACGCACTGCACTAACTTGTAGCTTTAGATGAACACTGTGCAGAGGTCTCGCTACACTAACTTGTAGTTTTAGCTGAACACTGTGAGCAGGACGCACTGCACTTACTTGTAGCTTTAGATGAACACTGTGCAGAGGTCTCACTACACTAACTTGTAGGTTTAGCTGAACACTTTGAGGAGGACGCACCACACTAACTTGTAGTTTTAGCTGAACACTGTGAGCAGGACGCACTGCACTAACTTGTAGCTTTAAATGAACACTGTGCAGAGGTCTCACTACACTAACTTGTAATTTTAGCTAAACACTGTGAGCAGGACGCACTGCATAAACTTGTAGCTTTAGATGAACACTGTGCAGAGGTCTCACTACATTAACTTGTAGTTTTAGCTAAACACTGTGAGCAGGACGCACTGCACTAACTTGTAGCTTTAGATGAACACTGTGCAGAGGTCTCATTACACTAACTTGTAGTTTTAGCTGAACACTGTGAGCAGGACGCACTGCACTTACTTGTAGCTTTAGATGAACACTGTGCAGAGGTCTCACTACACTAACTTGTATTTTTAGCTGAACACTGTGAGGAGGACGCACCACACTAACTTGTAGTTTTAGCTGAACACTGTGAGCAGGACGCACTGCACTAACTTGTAGCTTTAGATGAATACTGTGCAGAGGTCTCACTACACTAACTTGTAGTTTTAGCTGAACACTGTGAGCAGGACGCACTGCACAAACTTGTAGCTTTAGATGAACACTGTGCAGAAGTCTCACTACACTAACTTGTAGGTTTAGCTGAACACTGTGAGGAGGACGCACCACACTAACTTGTAGTTTTAGCTGAACACTGTGAGCAGGACGCACTGCACTAACTTGTAGCTTTAGATGAACACTGTGCAGAGGTCTCACTACACTAACTTGTAGTTTTAGCTGAACACTGTGAGCAAGACGCACTGCACTAACTTGTAGCTTTAGATGAACACTGTGCAGAGGTCTCGCTACACTAACTTTTAGTTTTAGCTGAACACTGTGAGCAGGACGCACTGCACTTACTTGTAGCTTTAGATGAACACTGTGCAGAGGTCTCACTACACTAACTTGTAGGTTTAGCTGAACACTGTGAGGAGGACGCACCACACTAACTTGTAGTTTTAGCTGAACACTGTGAGCAGGACGCACTGCACTAACTTGTAGCTTTAAATGAACACTGTGCAGAGGTCTCACTACACTAACTTGTAATTTTAGCTAAACACTGTGAGCAGGACGCACTGCATAAACTTGTAGCTTTAGATGAACACTGTGCAGAGGTCTCACTACATTAACTTGTAGTTTTAGCTAAACACTGTGAGCAGGACGCACTGCACTAACTTGTAGCTTTAAATGAACACTGTGCAGAGGTCTCACTACACTAACTTGTAGGTTTAGCTGAACACTGTGAGGAGGACGCACCACACTAACTTGTAGTTTTAGCTGAACACTGTGAGCAGGACGCACTGCACTAACTTGTAGCTTTAGATGAACACTGTGCAGAGGTCTCACTACACTAACTTGTAGTTTTAGCTGAACACTGTGAGCAGGACGCACTACACTAACTTGTAGCTTTAGATGAACACTGTGCAGAGATCTCACTACACTAACTTGTAGGTTTAGCTGAACACTGTGAGGAGGACGCACCACACTAACTTGTAATTTTAGCTGAACACTGTGAGCAGGACGCACTGCACTAATTTTTAGCTTTAGATGAACATTGTGAAGAGGTCTCACTACACTAACTTGTAGTTTTAGCTGAACACTGTGAGCAGGACGCACTGCACTAACTTGTAGCTTTAGATGAACACTGTGCAGAGGTCTCACTACACTAACTTGTAGTGTTAGCTGAACACTGTGAGCAAGACACACTGCACTAATTTGTAGCTTTAGATGAACACTGTGAAGAGGTCTCACTACACTAACTTGTAGTTTTAGCTGAACACTGTGAGCAGGACGCACTGCACTAACTTGTAGCTTTAGATGAACACTGTGCAGAGGTCTCACTACACTAACTTGTAGGTTTAGCTGAACACTGTGAGGAGGACGCACCACACTAACTTGTAGTTTTAGCTGAACACTGTGAGCAGGACGCACTGCACTAACTTGTAGCTTTAAATGAACACTGTGCAGAGGTCTCACTACACTAACTTGTAATTTTAGCTGAACACTGTGAGCAGGACGCACTGCACTAACTTGTAGTTTTAGATGAACACTGTGCAGAAGTCTCACTACACTAACTTGTAGGTTTAGCTGAACACTGTGAGGAGGACGCACCACACTAACTTGTAGTTTTAGCTGAACACTGTGAGCAGGACGCACTGCACTAACTTGTAGCTTTAGATGAACACTGTGCAGAGGTCTCACTACACTAACTTGTAGTTTTAGCTAAACACTGTGAGCAGGACGCACTGCACTAACTTGTAGCTTTAGATGAACACTGTGCAGAGGTCTCATTACACTAACTTGTAGTTTTTTGCTGAATACTGTTAGCAGGACGCATTGCACTTACTTGTAGCTTTAGATGAACACTGTGCAGAGGTCTCACTACACTAACTTGTAGGTTTAGCTGAACACTGTGAGGAGGACGCACCACACTAACTTGTAGTTTTAGCTGAACACTGTGAGCAGGACGCACTGCACTAACTTGTAGCTTTAGATGAACACTGTGCAGAGGTCTCACTACACTAACTTGTAGTTTTAGCTGAACACTGTGAACAGGACGCACTGCACTAACTTGTAGCTTTGGATGAACACTGTGCAGAGGTCTCACTACACTAACTTGTAGTTTTAGCTGAACACTGTGAGCAAGACGCACTGCACTAACTTGTAGCTTTAGATGAACACTGTGCAGAGGTCTCGCTACACTAACTTGTAGTTTTAGCTGAACACTGTGAGCAGGACGCACTACACTAACTTGTAGCTTTAGATGAGCACTGTGCAGAGGTCTCACTACACTAACTTGTAGTTTTAGCTGAACACTGTGAGCAAGACGCACTGCACTAACTTGTAGCTTTAGATGAACACTGTGCAGAGGTCTCGCTACACTAACTTTTAGTTTTAGCTGAACACTGTGAGCAGGACGCACTGCACTTACTTGTAGCTTTAGATGAACACTGTGCAGAGGTCTCACTACACTAACTTGTAGGTTTAGCTGAACACTGTGAGGAGGACGCACCACACTAACTTGTAGTTTTAGCTGAACACTGTGAGCAGGACGCACTGCACTAACTTGTAGCTTTAAATGAACACTGTGCAGAGGTCTCACTACACTAACTTGTAATTTTAGCTAAACACTGTGAGCAGGACGCACTGCATAAACTTGTAGCTTTAGATGAACACTGTGCAGAGGTCTCACTACATTAACTTGTAGTTTTAGCTAAACACTGTGAGCAGGACGCACTGCACTAACTTGTAGCTTTAGATGAACACTGTGCAGAGGTCTCATTACACTAACTTGTAGTTTTAGCTGAACACTGTGAGCAGGACGCACTGCACTTACTTGTAGCTTTAGATGAACACTGTGCAGAGGTCTCACTACACTAACTTGTATTTTTAGCTGAACACTGTGAGGAGGACGCACCACACTAACTTGTAGTTTTAGCTGAACACTGTGAGCAGGACGCACTGCACTAACTTGTAGCTTTAGATGAATACTGTGCAGAGGTCTCACTACACTAACTTGTAGTTTTAGCTGAACACTGTGAGCAGGACGCACTGCACTAACTTGTAGCTTTAGATGAACACTGTGCAGAGGTCTCATTACACTAACTTGTAGTTTTAGCTGAATACTGTTAGCAGGACGCATTGCACTTACTTGTAACTTTAGATGAACACTGTGCAGAGGTCTCACTACACTAACTTGTAGGTTTAGCTGAACACTGTGAGGAGGACGCACCACACTAACTTGTAGTTTTAGCTGAACACTGTGAGCAGGACGCACTGCACTAACTTGTAGCTTTAGATGAACACTGTGAGCAGGACGCACTGCACTAACTTGTAGCTTTAGATGAACACTGTGCAGAGGTCTCACTACACTAACTTGTAGTTTTAGCTAAACACTGTGAGCAGGACGCACTGCACTAATTTTTAGCTTTAGATGAACACTGTGAAGAGGTCTCACTACACTAACTTGTAGTTTTAGCTGAACACTGTGAGCAGGACGCACTGCACTAACTTGTAGCTTTAGATGAACACTGTGCAGAGGTCTCACTACACTAACTTGTAGTTTTAGCTGAACACTGTGAGCAAGACACACTGCACTAATTTGTAGCTTTAGATGAACACTGTGAAGAGGTCTCACTACACTAACTTGTAGTTTTAGCTGAACACTGTGAGCAGGACGCACTACACTAACTTGTAGCTTTAGATGAACACTGTGCAGAGGTCTCACTACACTAACTTGTAGTTTTAGCTGAACACTGTGAGCAAGACGCACTGCACTAACTTGTAGCTTTAGATGAACACTGTGCAGAGGTCTCGCTACACTAACTTTTAGTTTTAGCTGAACACTGTGAGCAGGACGCACTGCACTTACTTGTAGCTTTAGATGAACACTGTGCAGAGGTCTCACTACACTAACTTGTAGGTTTAGCTGAACACTGTGAGGAGGACGCACCACACTAACTTGTAGTTTTAGCTGAACACTGTGAGCAGGACGCACTGCACTAACTTGTAGCTTTAAATGAACACTGTGCAGAGGTCTCACTACACTAACTTGTAATTTTAGCTAAACACTGTGAGCAGGACGCACTGCATAAACTTGTAGCTTTAGATGAACACTGTGCAGAGGTCTCACTACATTAACTTGTAGTTTTAGCTAAACACTGTGAGCAGGACGCACTGCACTAACTTGTAGCTTTAGATGAACACTGTGCAGAGGTCTCATTACACTAACTTGTAGTTTTAGCTGAACACTGTGAGCAGGACGCACTGCACAACTTGTAGCTTTAGATGAACACTCTGCAGAAGTCTCACTACACTAACTTGTAGGTTTAGCTGAACACTGTGAGGAGGACGCACCACACTAACTTGTAGTTTTAGCTGAACACTGTGAGCAGGGCGCACTGCACTAACTTGTAGCTTTAGATGAACACTGTGCAGAGGTCTCACTACACTAACTTGTAGTTTTAGCTGAACACTGTGAGCAGGACGCACTGCACTAATTTTTAGCTTTAGATGAACACTGTGAAGAGGTCTCACTACACTAACTTGTAGTTTTAGCTGAACACTGTGAGCAGGACGCACTGCACTAACTTGTAGCTTTAGATGAACACTGTGCAGAGGTCTCACTACACTAACTTGTAGGTTTAGCTGAACACTGTGAGGAGGACGCACCACACTAACTTGTAGTTTTAGCTGAACACTGTGAGCAGGACGCACTGCACTAACTTGTAGCTTTAAATGAACACTGTGCAGAGGTCTCACTACACTAACTTGTAATTTTAGCTGAACACTGTGAGCAGGACGCACTGCACTAACTTGTAGTTTTAGATGAACACTGTGCAGAAGTCTCACTACACTAACTTGTAGGTTTAGCTGAACACTGTGAGGAGGACGCACCACACTAACTTGTAGTTTTAGCTGAACACTGTGAGCAGGACGCACTGCACTAACTTGTAGCTTTAGATGAACACTGTGCAGAGGTCTCACTACACTAACTTGTAGTTTTAGCTAAACACTGTGAGCAGGACGCACTGCACTAACTTGTAGCTTTAGATGAACACTGTGCAGAGGTCTCATTACACTAACTTGTAGTTTTTTGCTGAATACTGTTAGCAGGACGCATTGCACTTACTTGTAGCTTTAGATGAACACTGTGCAGAGGTCTCACTACACTAACTTGTAGGTTTAGCTGAACACTGTGAGGAGGACGCACCACACTAACTTGTAGTTTTAGCTGAACACTGTGAGCAGGACGCACTGCACTAACTTGTAGCTTTAGATGAACACTGTGCAGAGGTCTCACTACACTAACTTGTAGTTTTAGCTGAACACTGTGAACAGGACGCACTGCACTAACTTGTAGCTTTGGATGAACACTGTGCAGAGGTCTCACTACACTAACTTGTAGTTTTAGCTGAACACTGTGAGCAAGACGCACTGCACTAACTTGTAGCTTTAGATGAACACTGTGCAGAGGTCTCGCTACACTAACTTGTAGTTTTAGCTGAACACTGTGAGCAGGACGCACTACACTAAATTGTAGCTTTAGATGAGCACTGTGCAGAGGTCTCACTACACTAACTTGTAGTTTTAGCTGAACACTGTGAGCAAGACGCACTGCACTAACTTGTAGCTTTAGATGAACACTGTGCAGAGGTCTCGCTACACTAACTTTTAGTTTTAGCTGAACACTGTGAGCAGGACGCACTGCACTTACTTGTAGCTTTAGATGAACACTGTGCAGAGGTCTCACTACACTAACTTGTAGGTTTAGCTGAACACTGTGAGGAGGACGCACCACACTAACTTGTAGTTTTAGCTGAACACTGTGAGCAGGACGGACTGCACTAACTTGTAGCTTTAAATGAACACTGTGCAGAGGTCTCACTACACTAACTTGTAATTTTAGCTAAACACTGTGAGCAGGACGCACTGCATAAACTTGTAGCTTTAGATGAACACTGTGCAGAGGTCTCACTACATTAACTTGTAGTTTTAGCTAAACACTGTGAGCAGGACGCACTGCACTAACTTGTAGCTTTAGATGAACACTGTGCAGAGGTCTCATTACACTAACTTGTAGTTTTAGCTGAACACTGTGAGCAGGATGCACTGCACTTACTTGTAGCTTTAGATGAACACTGTGCAGAGGTCTCACTACACTAACTTGTATTTTTAGCTGAACACTGTGAGGAGGACGCACCACACTAACTTGTAGTTTTAGCTGAACACTGTGAGCAGGACGCACTGCACTAACTTGTAGCTTTAGATGAATACTGTGCAGAGGTCTCACTACACTAACTTGTAGTTTTAGCTGAACACTGTGAGCTTGACGCACTGCACAAACTTGTAGCTTTAGATGAACACTGTGCAGAAGTCTCACTACACTAACTTGTAGTTTTAGCTGAACACTGTGAGCAGGACGCACTGCACTAACTTGTAGCTTTAGATGAACACTGTGCAGAGGTCTCACTACACTAACTTGTAGTTTTAGCTAAACACTGTGAGCAGGACGCACTGCACTAACTTGTAGCTTTAGATGAACACTGTGCAGAGGTCTCATTACACTAACTTGTAGTTTTAGCTGAATACTGTTAGCAGGACGCATTGCACTTACTTGTAACTTTAGATGAACACTGTGCAGAGGTCTCACTACACTAACTTGTAGGTTTAGCTGAACACTGTGAGGAGGACGCACCACACTAACTTGTAGTTTTAGCTGAACACTGTGAGCAGGACGCACTGCACTAACTTGTAGCTTTAGATGAACACTGTGAGCAGGACGCACTGCACTAACTTGTAGCTTTAGATGAACACTGTGCAGAGGTCTCACTACACTAACTTGTAGTTTTAGCTAAACACTGTGAGCAGGATGCACTGCACTAATTTTTAGCTTTAGATGAACACTGTGAAGAGGTCTCACTACACTAACTTGTAGTTTTAGCTGAACACTGTGAGCAGGACGCACTGCACTAACTTGTAGCTTTAGATGAACACTGTGCAGAGGTCTCACTACACTAACTTGTAGTTTTAGCTGAACACTGTGAGCAAGACACACTGCACTAATTTGTAGCTTTAGATGAACACTGTGAAGAGGTCTCACTACACTAACTTGTAGTTTTAGCTGAACACTGTGAACAGGACGCACTGCACTAACTTGTAGCTTTGGATGAACACTGTGCAGAGGTCTCACTACACTAACTTGTAGTTTTAGCTGAACACTGTGAGCAAGACGCACTGCACTAACTTGTAGCTTTAGATGAACACTGTGCAGAGGTCTCGCTACACTAACTTGTAGTTTTAGCTGAACACTGTGAGCAGGACGCACTACACTAACTTGTAGCTTTAGATGAACACTGTGCAGAGGTCTCACTACACTAACTTGTAGTTTTAGCTGAACACTGTGAGCAAGACGCACTGCACTAACTTGTAGCTTTAGATGAACACTGTGCAGAGGTCTCGCTACACTAACTTTTAGTTTTAGCTGAACACTGTGAGCAGGACGCACTGCACTTACTTGTAGCTTTAGATGAACACTGTGCAGAGGTCTCACTACACTAACTTGTAGGTTTAGCTGAACACTGTGAGGAGGACGCACCACACTAACTTGTAGTTTTAGCTGAACACTGTGAGCAGGACGCACTGCACTAACTTGTAGCTTTAAATGAACACTGTGCAGAGGTCTCACTACACTAACTTGTAATTTTAGCTAAACACTGTGAGCAGGACGCACTGCATAAACTTGTAGCTTTAGATGAACACTGTGCAGAGGTCTCACTACATTAACTTGTAGTTTTAGCTAAACACTGTGAGCAGGACGCACTGCACTAACTTGTAGCTTTAGATGAACACTGTGCAGAGGTCTCATTACACTAACTTGTAGTTTTAGCTGAACACTGTGAGCAGGACGCACTGCACAACTTGTAGCTTTAGATGAACACTCTGCAGAAGTCTCACTACACTAACTTGTAGGTTTAGCTGAACACTGTGAGGAGGACGCACCACACTAACTTGTAGTTTTAGCTGAACACTGTGAGCAGGGCGCACTGCACTAACTTGTAGCTTTAGATGAACACTGTGCAGAGGTCTCACTACACTAACTTGTAGTTTTAGCTGAACACTGTGAGCAGGACGCACTGCACTAATTTTTAGCTTTAGATGAACACTGTGAAGAGGTCTCACTACACTAACTTGTAGTTTTAGCTGAACACTGTGAGCAGGACGCACTGCACTAACTTGTAGCTTTAGATGAACACTGTGCAGAGGTCTCACTACACTAACTTGTAGTTTTAGCTGAACACTGTGAGCAAGACACACTGCACTAATTTGTAGCTTTAGATGAACACTGTGAAGAGGTCTCACTACACTAACTTGTAGTTTTAGCTGAACACTGTGAGCAGGACGCACTGCACTAACTTGTAGCTTTAGATTAACACTGTGCAGAGGTCTCACTACACTAACTTGTAGTTTTAGCTGAACACTGTGAGCAGGACGCACTGCACTAACTTGTAGCTTTAGATGAACACTGTGCAGAGGTCTCACTACACTAACTTGTAGTTTTAGATGAAGACTGTGAGCAGGACGCACTGCACTAACTTGTAGCTTTAGATGAACACTGTGCAGAGGTCTCACTACACTAACTTGTAGTTTTAGCTGAACACTGTGAGCAGGACACACTGCACTAACTTGTACCTTTAGATGAACACTGTGCAGAGGTCTCACTACACTAAGTTGTAGTTTTAGCTGAACACTGTGAGTAGGACGCACTGCACTAACTTGTAGCTTTAGAAGAACACTGTGCAGAGGTCTCACTACACTAACTTGTAGTTTTAGCTGAACACTGTGAGCAGGATGCACTACACTAATTGTAGCTTTAGATGAACACTGTGCAGAGGTCTCACTACACTAACTTTTAGTTTTAGCTGAACACTGTGAGCAGGACGCACTGCACTTACTTGTAGCTTTAGATGAACACTGTGCAGAGGTCTCACTACACTAACTTGTAGGTTTAGCTGAACACTGTGAGGAGGACGCACCACACTAACTTGTAGTTTTAGCTGAACACTGTGAGCAGGACGCACTGCACTAACTTGTAGCTTTAAATGAACACTGTGCAGAGGTCTCACTACACTAACTTGTAATTTTAGCTGAACACTGTGAGCAGGATGCACTGCACTAACTTGTAGCTTTAGATGAACACTGTGCAGAAGTCTCACTACACTAACTTGTAGTTTTAGCTGAACACTGTGAGCAAGACGCACTGCACTAACTTGTAGCTCTTAGATGAACACTGTGCAGAGGTCTCACTACACTAACTTGTAGTTTTAGCTGAACACTGTGAGCAGGACGCACTACACTAACTTGTAGCTTTAGATGAACACTGTGCAGAGGTCTCACTACACTAACTTGTAGGTTTAGCTGAACACTGTGAGGAGGATGCACTGCACTTACTTGTAGCTTTAGATGAACACTGTGCAGAGGTCTCACTACACTAACTTGTAGGTTTAGTTGAACACTGTGAGGAGGACGCACCACACTTACTTGTAGTTTTAGCTCAACACTGTGAGCAGGACGCACTGCACTAACTTGTAGCTTTAGATGAACACTGTGAAGAGGTCTCACTACACTAACTTGTAGTTTTAGCTGAACACTGTGAGCAAGACGCACTGCACTAACTTGTAGCTTTAGATGAACACTGTGCAGAAGTCTCACTACACTAACTTGTAGGTTTAGCTGAACACTGTGAGGAGGACGCACCACACTAACTTGTAGTTTTAGATGAACACTGTGCACAGGTCTCACTACACTAAGTTGTAGTTTTAGCTGAACACTGTGAGCAGGACGCACTGCACTAACTTGTAGCTTTAGATGAACACTGTGCAGAGGTCTCACTACACTAACTTGTAGTTTTAGCTGAAGACTGTGAGCAGGACGCACTGCATTAACTTGTAGCTTTAGATGTACACTGTGCAGAGGTCTCACTACACTAACTTGTAGTTTTAGCTGAAGACTGTGAGCAGGACACACTGCACTAACTTGTAGCTTTAGATGAACACTGTGCAGAGGTCTCACTACACTAAGTTGTAGTTTTAGCTGAACACTGTGAGCAGGACGCACTGCACTAACTTGTAGCTTTAGATGAACACTGTGCAGAGGTCTTACTACACTAACTTGTAGTTTTAGCTGAACACTGTGAGCAGGACGCACTGCACTAACTTGTAGCTTTAGATGAACACTGTGCAGAGGTCTCACTACACTAACTTGTAGTTTTAGCTAAACACTGTGAGCAGGACGCACTGCACTAACTTGTAGCTTTAGATGAACACTGTGCAGAGGTCTCACTACACTAACTTGTAGTTTTAGCTGAAGACTGTGAGCAGGACACACTGCACTAACTTGTAGCTTTAGATGAACACTGTGCAGAGGTCTCACTACACTAAGTTGTAGTTTTAGCTGAACACTGTGAGCAGGATGCACTGCACTAACTTGTAGCTTTAGATGAACACTGTGCAGAGGTCTTACTACACTAACTTGTAGTTTTAGCTGAACACTGTGAGCAGGACGCACTGCACTAACTTGTAGCTTTAGATGAACACTGTGCAGAAGTCTCACTACACTAACTTGTAGGTTTAGCTGAACACTGTGAGGAGGACGCACCACACTAACTTGTAGTTTTAGATGAACACTGTGCACAGGTCTCACTACACTAAGTTGTAGTTTTAGCTGAACACTGTGAGCAGGACGCACTGCACTAACTTGTAGCTTTAGATGAACACTGTGCAGAGGTCTCACTACACTAACTTGTAGTTTTAGCTGAAGACTGTGAGCAGGACACACTGCACTAACTTGTAGCTTTAGATGAACACTGTGCAGAGGTCTCACTACACTAAGTTGTAGTTTTAACTGAACACTGTGAGCAGGACGCACTGCACTAACTTGTAGCTTTAGATGAACACTGTGCAGAGGTCTTACTACACTAACTTGTAGTTTTAGCTGAACACTGTGAGCAGGACGCACTGCACTAACTTGTAGCTTTAGATGAACACTGTGCAGAGGTCTCACTACACTAACTTGTAGTTTTAGCTAAACACTGTGAGCAGGACGCACTGCACTAACTTGTAGCTTTAGATAAACACTGTGCAGAGGTCTCATTACACTAACTTGTAGTTTTAGCTAAACACTGTGAGCAGGACGCACTGCACTAACTTGTAGCTTTAGATGAACACTGTGCAGAGGTCTCACTACACTAACTTGTAGTTTTAGCTGAAGACTGTGAGCAGGACACACTGCACTAACTTGTAGCTTTAGATGAACACTGTGCAGAGGTCTAACTACACTAAGTTGTAGTTTTAGCTGAACACTGTGAGCAGGATGCACTGCACTAACTTGTAGCTTTAGATGAACACTGTGCAGAGGTCTTACTACACTAACTTGTAGTTTTAGCTGAACACTGTGAGCAGGACGCACTGCACTAACTTGTAGCTTTAGATGAACACTGTGCAGAAGTCTCACTACACTAACTTGTAGGTTTAGCTGAACACTGTGAGAAGGACGCACCACACTAACTTATAGTTTTAGATGAACACTGTGCAGAGGTCTCACTACACTAAGTTGTAGTTTTAGCTGAACACTGTGAGCAGGACGCACTTCACTAACTTGTAGCTTTAGATGAACACTGTGCAGATATCTCACTACACTAACTTGTAGTTTTAGCTAAACACTGTGAGCAGGACGCACTGCACTAACTTGTAGCTTTAGATGAACACTGTGCAGAGGTCTCATTACACTAACTTGTAGTTTTAGCTAAACACTGTGAGCAGGACGCACTGCACTAACTTGTAGCTTTAGATGAACACTGTGCAGAGGTCTCACTATACTAACTTGTAGTTTTAGCTGAAGACTGTGAGCAGGACACACTGCACTAACTTGTAGCTTTAGATGAACACTGTGCAGAGGTCTCACTACACTAAGTTGTAGTTTTAGCTGAACACTGTGAGCAGGACGCACTGCACTAACTTGTAGCTTTAGATGAACACTGTGCAGAGGTTTTACTACACTAAGTTGTAGTGTTAGCTGAACACTGTGAGCAGGACGCACTGCACTAACTTGTAGCTTTAGATGAACACTGTGCAGAGGTCTCACTACACTAACTTGTAGTTTTAGCTAAACACTGTGAGCAGGACGCACTGCACTAACTTGTAGCTTTAGATGAACACTGTGCAGAGGTCTCATTACACTAACTTGTAGTTTTAGCTAAACACTGTGAGCAGGACGCACTGCACTAACTTGTAGCTTTAGATGAACACTGTGCAGAGGTCTCACTACACTAACTTGTAGTTTTAGCTGAAGACTGTGAGCAGGACACACTGCACTAACTTGTAGCTTTAGATGAACACTGTGCAGAGGTCTTTCTACACTAACTTGTAGTTTTAGCTGAACACTGTGAGCAGGATGCACTGCACTAACTTGTAGCTTTAGATGAACACTGTGCAGAGGTCTTACTACACTAACTTGTAGTTTTAGCTGAACACTGTGAGCAGGACGCACTGCACTAACTTGTAGCTTTAGATGAACACTGTGCAGAAGTCTCACTACACTAACTTGTAGGTTTAGCTGAACACTGTGAGGAGGACGCACCACACTAACTTGTAGTTTTAGATGAACACTGTGCAGAGGTCTCACTACACTAAGTTGTAGTTTTAGCTGAACACTGTGACCAGGACGCACTGCACTAACTTGTAGCTTTAGATGAACACTGTGCAGAGGTCTCACTACACTAACTTGTAGTTTTAGCTAAACACTGTGAGCAGGACGCACTGCACTAACTTGTAGCTTTAGATGAACACTGTGCAGAGGTCTCATTACACTAACTTGTAGTTTTAGCTAAACACTGTGAGCAGGACGCACTGCACTAACTTGTAGCTTTAGATGAACACTGTGCAGAGGTCTCACTACACTAACTTGTAGTTTTAGCTGAAGACTGTGAGCAGGACACACTGCACTAACTTGTAGCTTTAGATGAACACTGTGCAGAGGTCTCACTACACTAAGTTGTAGTTTTAGCTGAACACTGTGAGCAGGACGCACTGCACTAACTTGTAGCTTTAGATGAACACTGTGCAGAAGTCTCACTACACTAACTTGTAGTTTTAGCTAAACACTGTGGGCAGGATGCACTGCACTAACTTGTAGCTTTAGATGAACACTGTGCAGAGGTCTCACTACACTAACTTGTAGTTTTAGCTGAACACTGTGAGCAGGACGCACTGCACTAACTTGTAGCTTTGGATGAACACTGTGCAGAGGTCTCACTACACTAACTTGTAGTTTTAGCTGAACACTGTGAGCAAGACGCACTGCACTAACTTGTAGCTTTAGATGAGTACTGTGCAGAGGTCTCATTACACTAACTTGTAGTTTTAGCTAAACACTGTGAGCAGGACGCACTGCACTAACTTGGAGCTTTAGATGAACACTGTGCAGAGGTCTCATTACACTAACTTGTAGTTTTAGCTAAACACTGTGAGCAGGACGCACTGCACTAACTTGTAGCTTTAGATGAACACTGTGCAGAGGTCTCACTACACTAACTTGTAGTTTTAGCTGAAGACTGTGAGCAGGACACACTGCACTAACTTGTAGCTTTAGATGAACACTGTGCAGAGGTCTCACTACACTAAGTTGTAGTTTTAGCTGAACACTGTGAGCAGGATGCACTGCACTAACTTGTAGCTTTAGATGAACACTGTGCAGAGGTCTTACTACACTAACTTGTAGTTTTAGCTGAACACTGTGAGCAGGACGCACTGCACTAACTTGTAGCTTTAGATGAACACTGTGCAGAAGTCTCACTACACTAACTTGTAGGTTTAGCTGAACACTGTGAGGAGGACGCACCACACTAACTTGTAGTTTTAGATGAACACTGTGCAGAGGTCTCACTACACTAAGTTGTAGTTTTAGCTGAACACTGTGACCAGGACGCACTGCACTAACTTGTAGCTTTAGATGAACACTGTGCAGAGGTCTCACTACACTAACTTGTAGTTTTAGCTAAACACTGTGAGCAGGACACACTGCACTAACTTGTAGCTTTAGATGAACACTGTGCAGAGGTCTCATTACACTAACTTGTAGTTTTAGCTAAACACTGTGAGCAGGACGCACTGCACTAACTTGTAGCTTTAGATGAACACTGTGCAGAGGTCTCACTACACTAACTTGTAGTTTTAGCTGAAGACTGTGAGCAGGACACACTGCACTAACTTGTAGCTTTAGATGAACACTGTGCAGAGGTCTCACTACGCTAAGTTGTAGTTTTAGCTGAACACTGTGAGCAGGACGCACTGCACTAACTTGTAGCTTTAGATGAACACTGTGCAGAGGTCTTACTACACTAACTTGTAGTTTTAGCTGAACACTGTGAGCAGGACGCACTGCACTAACTTGTAGCTTTAGATGAACACTGTGCAGAAGTCTCACTACACTAACTTGTAGGTTTAGCTGAACACTGTGAGGAGGACACACCACACTAACTTGAAGTTTTAGCTGAAGACTGCGAGCAGGACACACTGCACTAACTTGTAGCTTTAGATGAACACTGTGCAGAGGTCTCACTACACTACCTTGTAGTTTCAGCTAAACACTGTGAGCAGGATGCACTGCACTAACTTGTAGCTTTAGATGAACACTGTGCAGAGGTCTCACTACACTAACTTGTAATTTTAGCTGAACACTGTGAGCAGGACGCACTGCACTAACTTGTAGCTTTAGATGAACACTGTGCAGAGGTCTCACTACACTAACTTGTAGGTTTAGCTGAACACTGTGAGGAGGACGCACCACACTAACTTGTAGGTTTAGCTGAACACTGTGAGGAGGACTCACCACACTAACTTGTAGTTTTAACTGAACACTGTGAGCAGGACGCACTGCACTAACTTGTAACTTTAGATGAACACTGTGCTGAGGTCTCACTACACTACCTTGTAGTTTTAGCTAAACACTGTGGGCAGGATGCACTGCACTAACTTGTAGCTTTAGATGAACACTGTGCAGAGGTCTCACTACACTAACTTGTAGTTTTAGCTGGACACTGTGAGCAGGACGCACTGCACTAACTTGTAGCTTTAGATGAACACTGTGCAGAGGTCTCACTACACTAACTTGTAGTTTTAGCTGAACACTGTGAGCAAGACGCACTGCACTAACTTGTAGCATTAGATGAATACTGTGCAGAGGTCTCACTACACTAACTTGTAGTTTTAGCTGAACACTGTGAGGAGGACGCACTACACTAACTTGTAGCTTTAGATGAACACTGTGCAGAGGTCTCGCTACACGAACTTGTAGTTTTAGCTGAACACTGTGAGCAGGACGCACTGCACTTACTTGTAGCTTTAGATGAACACTGTGCAGAGATCTCACTACACTAACTTGTAGGTTTAGCTGAACACTGTGAGGAGGACGCACCACACTTACTTGTAGTTTTAGCTCAACACTGTGAGCAGGACGCACTGCACTAACTTGTAGCTTTAGATGAACACTGTGAAGAGGTCTCACTACACTAACTTGTAGTTTTAGCTGAACACTGTGAGCAGGACGCACTGCACTAACTTGTAGCTTTAGATGAACACTGTGCAGAAGTCTCACTACACTAACTTGTAGGTTTAGCTGAACACTGTGAGGAGGACACACCACACTAACTTGAAGTTTTAGCTGAAGACTGCGAGCAGGACACACTGCACTAACTTGTAGCTTTAGATGAACACTGTGCAGAGGTCTCACTACACTACCTTGTAGTTTCAGCTAAACACTGTGAGCAGGATGCACTGCACTAACTTGTAGCTTTAGATGAACACTGTGCAGAGGTCTCACTACACTAACTTGTAATTTTAGCTGAACACTGTGAGCAGGACGCACTGCACTAACTCGTAGCTTTAGATGAACACTGTGCAGAGGTCTCACTACACTAACTTGTAGGTTTAGCTGAACACTGTGAGGAGGACGCACCACACTAACTTGTAGGTTTAGCTGAACACTGTGAGGAGGACTCACCACACTAACTTGTAGTTTTAACTGAACACTGTGAGCAGGACGCACTGCACTAACTTGTAACTTTAGATGAACACTGTGCTGAGGTCTTACTACACTACCTTGTAGTTTTAGCTAAACACTGTGGGCAGGATGCACTGCACTAACTTGTAGCTTTAGATGAACACTGTGCAGAGGTCTCACTACACTAACTTGTAGTTTTAGCTGGACACTGTGAGCAGGACGCACTGCACTAACTTGTAGCTTTAGATGAACACTGTGCAGAGGTCTCACTACACTAACTTGTAGTTTTAGCTGAACACTGTGAGCAAGACGCACTGCACTAACTTGTAGCATTAGATGAATACTGTGCAGAGGTCTCACTACACTAACTTGTAGTTTTAGCTGAACACTGTGAGGAGGACGCACTACACTAACTTGTAGCTTTAGATGAACACTGTGCAGAGGTCTCACTACACTAAGTTGTAGTTTTAGCTGAACACTGTGAGCAGGACACACTGCACTATCTTGTAGCTTTAGATGAACACTGTGCAGAGGTCTCACTACACTAAGTTGTAGTTTTAGCTGAACACTGTGAGCAGGACGCACTGCACTAACTTGTAGCTTTAGATGAACACTGTGCAGAGGTCTCACTACACGAACTTGTAGTTTTAGCTGAACACTGTGAGCAGGACGCACTGCACTTACTTGTAGCTTTAGATGAACACTGTGCAGAGGTCTCACTACACTACCTTGTAGTTTCAGCTAAACACTGTGAGCAGGATGCACTGCACTAACTTGTAGCTTTAGATGAACACTGTGCAGAGGTCTCACTACACTAACTTGTAATTTTAGCTGAACACTGTGAGCAGGACGCACTGCACTAACTCGTAGCTTTAGATGAACACTGTGCAGAGGTCTCACTACACTAACTTGTAGGTTTAGCTGAACACTGTGAGGAGGACGCACCACACTAACTTGTAGGTTTAGCTGAACACTGTGAGGAGGACTCACCACACTAACTTGTAGTTTTAACTGAACACTGTGAGCAGGACGCACTGCACTAACTTGTAACTTTAGATGAACACTGTGCTGAGGTCTTACTACACTACCTTGTAGTTTTAGCTAAACACTGTGGGCAGGATGCACTGCACTAACTTGTAGCTTTAGATGAACACTGTGCAGAGGTCTCACTACACTAACTTGTAGTTTTAGCTGGACACTGTGAGCAGGACGCACTGCACTAACTTGTAGCTTTAGATGAACACTGTGCAGAGGTCTCACTACACTAACTTGTAGTTTTAGCTGAACACTGTGAGCAAGACGCACTGCACTAACTTGTAGCATTAGATGAATACTGTGCAGAGGTCTCACTACACTAACTTGTAGTTTTAGCTGAACACTGTGAGGAGGACGCACTACACTAACTTGTAGCTTTAGATGAACACTGTGCAGAGGTCTCACTACACTAAGTTGTAGTTTTAGCTGAACACTGTGAGCAGGACACACTGCACTATCTTGTAGCTTTAGATGAACACTGTGCAGAGGTCTCACTACACTAAGTTGTAGTTTTAGCTGAACACTGTGAGCAGGACGCACTGCACTAACTTGTAGCTTTAGATGAACACTGTGCAGAGGTCTCACTACACGAACTTGTAGTTTTAGCTGAACACTGTGAGCAGGACGCACTGCACTTACTTGTAGCTTTAGATGAACACTGTGCAGAGGTCTCACTACACTAACTTGTAGGTTTAGCTGAACACTGTGAGGAGGACGCACCACACTTACTTGTAGTTTTAGCTGAACACTGTGAGCAGGACGCACTGCACTAACTTGTAGCTTTAGATGAACACTGTGAAGAGGTCTCACTACACTAACTTGTAGTTTTAGCTGAACACTGTGAGCAGGACGCACTGCACTAACTTGTAGCTTTAGATGAACACTGTGCAGAAGTCTCACTACACTAACTTGTAGGTTTAGCTGAACACTGTGAGGAGGACGCACCACACTAACTTGTAGTTTTAGATGAACACTGTGCACAGGTCTCACTACACTAAGTTGTAGTTTTAGCTGAACACTGTGAGCAGGACGCACTGCACTAACTTGTAGCTTTAGATGAACACTGTGCAGAGGTCTCACTACACTAACTTGTAGTTTTAGCTGGACACTGTGAGCAGGACGCACTGCACTAACTTGTAGCTTTAGATTAACACTGTGCAGAGGTCTCACTACACTAACTTGTAGTTTTAGCTGAAGACTGTGAGCAGGACACACTGCACTAACTTGTAGCTTTAGATGAACACTGTGCAGAGGTCTCATTACACTAACTTGTAGTTTTAGCTAAACACTGTGAGCAGGACGCACTGCACTAACTTGTAGCTTTAGATGAACACTGTGCAGAGGTCTCACTACACTAACTTGTAGTTTTAGCTGAAGACTGTGAGCAGGACACACTGCACTAACTTGTAGCTTTAGATAAACACTGTGCAGAGGTCTCACTACACTAAGTTGTAGTTTTAGCTGAACACTGTGAGCAGGACGCACTGCACTAACTTGTAGCTTTAGATGAACACTGTGCAGAGGTCTTACTACACTAACTTGTAGTTTTAGCTGAACACTGTGAGCAGGACGCACTGCACTAACTTGTAGCTTTAGATGAACACTGTGCAGAAGTCTCACTACACTAACTTGTAGGTTTAGCTGAACACTGTGAGGAGGACGCACCACACTAACTTGTAGTTTTAGATGAACACTGTGCAGAGGTCTCACTACACTAAGTTGTAGTTTTAGCTGAACACTGTGAGCAGGACGCACTGCACTAACTTGTAGCTTTAGATGAACACTGTGCAGAGGTCTCACTACACTAACTTGTAGTTTTAGCTAAACACTGTGAGCAGGACGCACTGCACTAACTTGTAGCTTTAGATGAACACTGTGCAGAGGTCTCATTACACTAACTTGTAGTTTTAGCTAAACACTGTGAGCAGGACGCACTGCACTAACTTGTAGCTTTAGATGAACACTGTGCAGAGGTCTCACTACACTAACTTGTAGTTTTAGCTGAAGACTGTGAGCAGGACACACTGCACTAACTTGTAGCTTTAGATGAACACTGTGCAGAGGTCTCACTACACTAAGTTGTAGTTTTAGCTGAACACTGTGAGCAGGACGCACTGCACTAACTTGTAGCTTTAGATGAACACTGTGCAGAGGTCTTACTACACTAACTTGTAGTTTTAGCTGAACACTGTGAGCAGGACGCACTGCACTAACTTGTAGCTTTAGATGAACACTGTGCAGAGGTCTCACTACACTAACTTGTAGTTTTAGCTAAACACTGTGAGCAGGACGCACTGCACTAACTTGTAGCTTTAGATGAACACTGTGCAGAGGTCTCATTACACTAACTTGTAGTTTTAGCTAAACACTGTGAGCAGGACGCACTGCACTAACTTGTAGCTTTAGATGAACACTGTGCAGAGGTCTCACTACACTAACTTGAAGTTTTAGCTGAAGACTGTGAGCAGGACACACTGCACTAACTTGTAGCTTTAGATGAACACTGTGCAGAGGTCTCACTACACTAAGTTGTAGTTTTAGCTTAACACTGTGAGCAGGATGCACTGCACTAACTTGTAGCTTTAGATGAACACTGTGCAGAGGTCTTACTACACTAACTTGTAGTTTTAGCTGAACACTGTGAGCAGGACGCACTGCACTAACTTGTAGCTTTAGTTGAACACTGTGCAGAAGTCTCACTACACTAACTTGTAGGTTTAGCTGAACACTGTGAGGAGGACGCACCACACTAACTTGTAGTTTTAGATGAACACTGTGCAGAGGTCTCACTACACTAAGTTGTAGTTTTAGCTGAACACTGTGAGCAGGACGCACTGCACTAACTTGTAGCTTTAGATGAACACTGTGCAGAGGTCTCACTACACTAACTTGTAGTTTTAGCTAAACACTGTGAGCAGGACGCACTGCACTAACTTGTAGCTTTAGATGAACACTGTGCAGAGGTCTCATTACACTAACTTGTAGTTTTAGCTAAACACTGTGAGCAGGACGCACTGCACTAACTTGTAGCTTTAGATGAACACTGTGCAGAGGTCTCACTACACTAACTTGTAGTTTTAGCTGAAGACTGTGAGCAGGACACACTGCACTAACTTGTAGCTTTAGATGAACACTGTGCAGAGGTCTCACTACACTAAGTTGTAGTTTTAGCTGAACACTGTGAGCAGGACGCACTGCACTAACTTGTAGCTTTAGATGAACACTGTGCAGAGGTCTTACTACACTAACTTGTAGTTTTAGCTGAACACTGTGAGCAGGACGCACTGCACTAACTTGTAGCTTTAGATGAACACTGTGCAGAGGTCTCACTACACTAACTTGTAGTTTTAGCTAAACACTGTGAGCAGGACGCACTGCACTAACTTGTAGCTTTAGATGAACACTGTGCAGAGGTCTCACTACACTAACTTGTAGTTTTAGCTAAACACTGTGAGCAGGACGCACTGCACTAACTTGTAGCTTTAGATGAACCCTGTGCAGAGGTCTCATTACACTAACTTGTAGTTTTAGCTAAACACTGTGAGCAGGACGCACTGCACTAACTTGTAGCTTTAGATGAACACTGTGCAGAGGTCTCACTACACTAACTTGTAGTTTTAGCTAAACACTGTGAGCAGGACGCACTGCACTAACTTGTAGCTTTAGATGAACACTGTGCAGAGGTCTCATTACACTAACTTGTAGTTTTAGCTAAACACTGTGAGCAGGACGCACTGCACTAACTTGTAGCTTTAGATGAACACTGTGCAGAGGTCTCACTACACTAACTTGTAGTTTTAGCTGAAGACTGTGAGCAGGACACACTGCACTAACTTGTAGCTTTAGATGAACACTGTGCAGAGGTCTCACTACACTAACTTGTAGGTTTAGCTGAACACTGTGAGAAGGACGCACCACACTAACTTGTAGTTTTAGATGAACACTGTACAGAGGTCTCACTACACTAAGTTGTAGTTTTAGCTGAACACTGTTAGCAGGACGCACTGCACTAACTTGTAGCTTTAGATGAACACTGTGCAGAGGTCTCACTACACTAACTTGTAGTTTTAGCTAAACACTGTGAGCAGGACGCACTGCACTAACTTGTAGCTTTAGATGAACACTGTGCAGAGGTCTCATTACACTAACTTGTAGTTTTAGCTAAACACTGTGAGCAGGACGCACTGCACTAACTTGTAGCTTTAGATGAACACTGTGCAGAAGTCTCACTACACTAACTTGTAGGTTTAGCTGAACACTGTGAGGAGGACGCACCACACTAACTTGTAGTTTTAGATGAACACTGTGCAGAGGTCTCACTACACTAAGTTGTAGTTTTAGCTGAACACTGTGAGCAGGACGCACTGCACTAACTTGTAGCTTTAGATGAACACTGTGCAGAGGTCTCACTACACTAACTTGTAGTTTTAGCTAAACACTGTGAGCAGGACGCACTGCACTAACTTGTAGCTTTAGATGAACACTGTGCAGAGGTCTCATTACACTAACTTGTAGTTTTAGCTAAACACTGTGAGCAGGACGTACTGCACTAACTTGTAGCTTTTGATGAACACTGTGCAGAGGTCTCACTACACTAACTTGTAGTTTTAGCTGAAGACTGTGAGCAGGACACACTGCACTAACTTGTAGCTTTAGATGAACACTGTGCAGAGGTCTCACTACACTAAGTTGTAGTTTTAGCTGAACACTGTGAGCAGGACGCACTGCACTAACTTGTAGCTTTAGATGAACACTGTGCAGAGGTCTTACTACACTAACTTGTAGTTTTAGCTGAACACTGTGAGCAGGACGCACTGCACTAACTTGTAGCTTTAGATGAACACTGTGCAGAAGTCTCACTACACTAACTTGTAGCTTTAAGTGAACACTGTGAGGAGGACGCACCACACTAACTTGTAGTTTTAGCTGAACACTGTGAGCAGGACGCACTGCACTAATTTGTAGCTTTAGATGAACACTGTGAAGAGGTCTCACTACACTAACTTGTAGTTTTAGCTGAACACTGTGAGCAGGACGCACTGCACTAACTTGTAGCTTTAGATGAACACTGTGCAGAGGTCTCACTACACTAACTTGTAGTTTTAGCTTAACACTGTGAGCAGGACGCACTACACTAACTTGTAGGTTTAGCTGAACACTGTGAGGAGGACGCACCACACTAACTTGTAGTTTTAGCTGAACACTGTGAGCAGGACGCACTGCACTAACTTGTAGCTCTAGATGAACACTGTGCAGAGTTCTTACTACACTAACTTGTAGTTTTAGCTGAACACTGTGAGCAGGACGCACTGCACTAACTTGTAGCTTTAGATGAACACTGTGCAGAGGTCTCACTACACTAACTTGTAGTTTTAGCTGAACACTGTGAGCAGGACGCACTGCACTAACTTGTAGCTTTAGATAAACACTGTGCAGAGGTCTCACTACACTAACTTGTAGTTTTAGCTGAACACTGTGAGCAAGACGCACTGCACTAACTTGTAGCTTTCGATGAATACTGTGCAGAGGTCTCACTACACTAACTTGTAGTTTTAGCTGAACACTGTGAGCAGGACGCACTACACTAACTTGTAGCTTTAGATGAACACTGTGCAGAGGTCTCACTACACTAAGTTGTAGTTTTAGCTGAACACTGTGAGCAGGACACACTGCACTAACTTGTAGCTTTAGATGAACACTGTGCAGAGGTCTCACTACACTAAGTTGTAGTTTTAGCTGAACACTGTGAGCAGGACGCACTGCACTAACTTGTAGCTTTAGATGAACACTGTGCAGAGGTCTCACTACACTAACTTGTAGTTTTAGCTAAACACTGTGAGCAGGACACACTGCACTAACTTGTAGCTTTCGATGAACACTGTGCAGAGGTCTCATTACACTAACTTGTAGTTTTAGCTGAACACTGTGAGAAGGACGCACTGCACTAACTTGTAGCTTTAGATGAACACTGTGCAGAAGTCTCACTACACTAACTTGTAGGTTAAGCTGAACACTGTGAGCAGGACGCACTGCACTAACTTATAGCTTTAGATGAACACTGTGCAGAGGTCTCACTACACTAACTTGTAGTTTTAGCTTAACACTATGAGCAGGACACACTACACTAACTTGTAGGTTTAGCTGAACACTGTGAGGAGGACGCACCACACTAACTTGTAGTTTTAGCTGAACACTGTGAGCAGGACGCACTGCACTAACTTGTAGCTCTAGATGAACACTGTGCAGAGTTCTTACTACACTAACTTGTAGTTTTAGCTGAACACTGTGAGCAGGACGCACTGCACTAACTTGTAGCTTTAGATGAACACTGTGCAGAAGTCTCACTCCACTAACTTGTAGGTTTAGATGAACACTGTGCAGAGGTCTCACTACACTAACTTGTAGTTTTAGCTGAACACTGTGAGCAGGACGCACTGCACTAACTTGTAGCTTTAGATGAACACTGTGCAGAGGTCTCACTACACTAACTTGTAGTTTTAGCTGAACACTGTGAGCAAGACACACTGCACTAACTTGTAGCTTTCGATGAATACTGTGCAGAGGTCTCACTACACTAACTTGTAGTTTTAGCTGAACACTGTGAGCAGGACGCACTACACTAACTTGTAGCTTTAGATGAACACTGTGCAGAGGTCTCACTACACTAAGTTGTAGTTTTAGCTGAACACTGTGAGCAGGACACACTGCACTAACTTGTAGCTTTAGATGAACACTGTGCAGAGGTCTCACTACACTAAGTTGTAGTTTTAGCTGAACACTGTGAGCAGGACGCACTGCACTAACTTGTAGCTTAGATGAACACTGTGCAGAGGTCTCACTACACTAACTTGTAGTTTTAGCTAAACACTGTGAGCAGGACGCACTGCACTAACTTGTAGCTTTCGATGAACACTGTGCAGAGGTCTCATTACACTAACTTGTAGTTTTAGCTAAACACTGTGAGCAGGACGCAATGCACTAACTTGTAGCTTTAGATGAACACTGTGCAGAGGTCTCACTACACTAACTTGTAGTTTTAGCTGAAGACTGTGAGCAGGACACACTGCACTAACTTGTAGCTTTAGATGAACACTGTGCAGAGGTCTCACTACACTAACTTGTAGTTTTAGCTGAACACTGTGAGCAGGACGCACTGCACTAACTTGTAGCTTTAGATGAACACTGTGCAGAAGTCTCACTACACTAACTTGTAGGTTTAGCTGAACACTGTGAGCAGGACGCACTGCACTAACTTGTAGCTTTAGATGAACACTGTGCAGAGGTCTCACTACACTAACTTGTAGTTTTAGCTAAGCACTGTGAGCAGGACGCACTGCACTAACTTGTAGCTTTCGATGAACACTGTGCAGAGGTCTCATTACACTAACTTGTAGTTTTAGCTAAACACTGTGAGCAGGACGCACTGCACTAACTTATAGCTTTAGATGAACACTGTGCAGAGGTCTCACTACACTAACTTGTAGATTTAGCTGAAGACTGTGAGCAGGACACACTGCACTAACTTGTAGCTTTAGATGAACACTGTGCAGAGGTCTCACTACACTAAATTGTAGTTTTAGCTGAACACTGTGAGCAGGACGCACTGCACTAACTTGTAGCTTTAGATGAACACTGTGCAGAAGTTTCACTACACTAACTTGTAGGTTTAGCTGAACACTGTGAGCAGGACGCACTGCACTAACTTGTAGCTTTAGATGAACACTGTGCAGAGGTCTCACTACACTAACTTGTAGTTTTAGCTTAACACTATGAGCAGGACGCACTACACTAACTTCTAGGTTTAGCTGAACACTGTGAGGAGGACGCACCACACTAACTTGTAGTTTTAGCTGAACACTGTGAGCAGGACGCACTGCACTAACTTGTAGCTCTAGATGAACACTGTGCAGAGTTCTTACTACACTAACTTGTAGTTTTAGCTGAACACTGTGAGCAGGACGCACTGCACTAACTTGTAGCTTTAGATGAACACTGTGCAGAAGTCTCACTACACTAACTTGTAGGTTTAACTGAACACTGTGAGGAGGACGCACCACACTAACTTGTAGTTTTAGCTGAACACTGTGAGCAGGACGCACTGCACTAACTTGTAGCTTTAGATGAACACTCTGCAGAGGTCTCACTACACTACCTTGTAGTTTTAGCTAAACACTGTGAGCAGGACGCACTGCACTAACTTGTAGCTTTAGATGAACACTGTGCAGAGGTCTCACTACACTAACTTGTACTTTTAGCTGAACACTGTGAGCAGGACGCACTGCACTAACTTGTAGCTTTAGATGAACACTGTGCAGAGGTCTCACTACACTAACTTGTAGTTTTAGCTGAACACTGTGAGCAAGACGCACTGCACTAACTTGTAGCTTTAGATGAACACTGTGCAGATATCTCACTACACTAACTTGTAGGTTTAGCTGAACACTGTTAGCAGGACGCACTGCACTAACTTGTAGCTTTAGATGAACACTGTGCAGAGGTCTCACTACACTAACTTGTAGTTTTAGCTTAACACTATGAGCAGGACGCACTACACTAACTTGTAGGTTTAGCTGAACACTGTGAGGAGGACGCACCACACTAACTTGTAGTTTTAGCTGAACACTGTGAGCAGGACGCACTGCACTAACTTGTAGCTCTAGATGAACATTGTGCAGAGTTCTTACTACACTAACTTGTATTTTTAGCTGAACACTGTGAGCAGGACGCACTGCACTAACTTGTAGCTTTAGATGAACACTGTGCAGAAATCTCACTACACTAACTTGTAGCTTTAGATGAACACTGTGCAGAGGTCTCATTACACTAACTTGTAGTTTTAGCTAAACACTGTGAGCAGGACGCACTGCACTAACTTGTAGCTTTAGATGAACACTGTGCAGAGGTCTCACTACACTAACTTGTAGTTTTAGCTGAAGACTGTGAGCAGGACACACTGCACCAACTTGTAGCTTTAGATAAACACTGTGCAGAGGTCTCACTACACTAAGTTGTAGTTTTAGCTGAACACTGTGAGCAGGACGCACTGCACTAACTTGTAGCTTTAGATGAACACTGTGCAGAGGTCTCACTACACTAACTTGAAGTTTTAGCTGAAGACTGTGAGCAGGACACACTGCACTAACTTGTAGCTTTAGATGAACACTGTGCAGAGGTCTCACTACACTAAGTTGTAGTTTTAGCTTAACACTGTGAGCAGGATGCACTGCACTAACTTGTAGCTTTAGAGGAACACTGTGCAGAGGTCTTACTACACTAACTTGTAGTTTTAGCTGAACACTGTGAGCAGGACGCACTGCACTAACTTGTAGCTTTAGATGAACACTGTGCAGAAGTCTCACTACACTAACTTGTAGGTTTAGCTGAACACTGTGAGGAGGACGCACCACACTAACTTGTAGTTTTAGATGAACACTGTGCAGAGGTCTCACTACACTAAGTTGTAGTTTTAGCTGAACACTGTGAGCAGGACGCACTGCACTAACTTGTAGCTTTAGATGAACACTGTGCAGAGGTCTCACTACACTAACTTGTAGTTTTAGCTAAACACTGTGAGCAGGACGCACTGCACTAACTTGTAGCTTTAGATGAACACTGTGCAGAGGTCTCATTACACTAACTTGTAGTTTTAGCTAAACACTGTGAGCAGGACGCACTGCACTAACTTGTAGCTTTAGATGAACACTGTGCAGAGGTCTCACTACACTAACTTGTAGTTTTAGCTGAAGACTGTGAGCAGGACACACTGCACTAACTTGTAGCTTTAGATGAACACTGTGCAGAGGTCTCACTACACTAAGTTGTAGTTTTAGCTGAACACTGTGAGCAGGACGCACTGCACTAACTTGTAGCTTTAGATGAACACTGTGCAGAGGTCTTACTACACTAACTTGTAGTTTTAGCTGAACACTGTGAGCAGGACGCACTGCACTAACTTGTAGCTTTAGATGAACACTGTGCAGAGGTCTCACTACACTAACTTGTAGTTTTAGCTAAACACTGTGAGCAGGACGCACTGCACTAACTTGTAGCTTTAGATGAACACTGTGCAGAGGTCTCATTACACTAACTTGTAGTTTTAGCTAAACACTGTGAGCAGGACGCACTGCACTAACTTGTAGCTTTAGATGAACACTGTGCAGAGGTCTCACTACACTAACTTGTAGTTTTAGCTGAAGACTGTGAGCAGGACACACTGCACTAACTTGTAGCTTTAGATGAACACTGTGCAGAGGTCTCACTACACTAAGTTGTAGTTTTAGCTGAACACTGTGAGCAGGACGCACTGCACTAACTTGTAGCTTTAGATGAACACTGTGCAGAGGTCTTACTACACTAACTTGTAGTTTTAGCTGAACACTGTGAGCAGGATGCACTACACTAACTTGTAGCTTTAGATGAACACTGTGCAGAAGTCTCACTACACTAACTTGTAGGTTTAGCTGAACACTGTGAGGAGGACGCACCACACTAACTTGTAGTTTTAGATAAACACTGTACAGAGGTCTCACTACACTAAGTTGTAGTTTTAGCTGAACACTGTTAGCAGGACGCACTGCACTAACTTGTAGCTTTAGATGAACACTGTGCAGAGTTCTCACTACACTAACTTGTAGTTTTAGCTAAACACTGTGAGCAGGACGCACTGCACTAACTTGTAGCTTTAGATGAACACTGTGCAGAGGTCTCATTACACTAACTTGTAGTTTTAGCTAAACACTGTGAGCAGGACGCACTGCACTAACTTGTAGCTTTAGATGAACACTGTGCAGAGGTCTCACTACACTAACTTGTAGTTTTAGCTGAAGACTGTGAGCAGGACACACTGCACTAACTTGTAGCTTTAGATGAACACTGTGCAGAGGTCTCACTACACTAAGTTGTAGTTTTAGCTGAACACTGTGAGCAGGACGCACTGCACTAACTTGTAGCTTTAGATGAACACTGTGCAGAGGTCTTACTACACTAACTTGTAGTTTTAGCTGAACACTGTGAGCAGGACGCACTGCACTAACTTGTAGCTTTAGATGAACACTGTGCAGAAGTCTCACTACACTAACTTGTAGCTTTAAGTGAACACTGTGAGGAGGACGCACCACACTAACTTGTAGTTTTAGCTGAACACTGTGAGCAGGACGCACTGCACTAATTTGTAGCTTTAGATGAACACTGTGAAGAGGTCTCACTACACTAACTTGTAGTTTTAGCTGAACACTGTGAGCAGGACGCACTGCACTAACTTGTAGCTTTAGATGAACACTGTGCAGAGGTCTCACTACACTAACTTGTAGTTTTAGCTTAACACTGTGAGCAGGACGCACTACACTAACTTGTAGGTTTAGCTGAACACTGTGAGGAGGACGCACCACACTAACTTGTAGTTTTAGCTGAACACTGTGAGCAGGACGCACTGCACTAACTTGTAGCTCTAGATGAACACTGTGCAGAGTTCTTACTACACTAACTTGTAGTTTTAGCTGAACACTGTGAGCAGGACGCACTGCACTAACTTGTAGCTTTAGATGAACACTGTGCAGAAGTCTCACTACACTAACTTGTAGGTTTAACTGAACACTGTGAGGAGGACGCACCACACTAACTTGTAGTTTTAGCTGAACACTGTGAGCAGGACGCACTGCACTAACTTGTAGCTTTAGATGAACACTCTGCAGAGGTCTCACTACACTACCTTGTAGTTTTAGCTAAACACTGTGAGCAGGACGCACTGCACTAACTTGTAGCTTTAGATGAACACTGTGCAGAGGTCTCACTACACTAACTTGTAGGTTTAGCTGAACACTGTGAGCAGGACGCACTGCACTAACTTGTAGCTTTAGATGAACACTGTGCAGAGGTCTCACTACACTAACTTGTAGTTTTAGCTGAACACTGTGAGCAAGACGCACTGCACTAACTTGTAGCTTTCGATGAATACTGTGCAGAGGTCTCACTACACTAACTTGTAGTTTTAGCTGAACACTGTGAGCAGGACGCACTACACTAACTTGTAGCTTTAGATGAACACTGTGCAGAGGTCTCACTACACTAAGTTGTAGTTTTAGCTAAACACTGTGAGCAGGACACACTGCACTAACTTATAGCTTTAGATGAACACTGTGCAGAGGTCTCACTAAACTAAGTTGTAGTTTTAGCTTAACACTGTGAGCAGGACGCACTGCACTAACTTGTAGCTTTAGATGAACACTGTGCAGAGGTCTCACTACACTAACTTGTAGTTTTAGCTAAACACTGTGAGCAGGACGCACTGCACTAACTTGTAGCTTTCGATGAACACTGTGCAGAGGTCTCATTACACTAAGTTGTAGTTTTAGCTGAACACTGTGAGCAGGACGCACTGCACTAACTTGTAGCTTTAGATGAACACTGTGCAGAGGTCTCACTACACTAACTTGTAGTTTTAGCTAAACACTGTGAGCAGGACGCACTGCACTAACTTGTAGCTTTCGATGAACACTGTGCAGAGGTCTCATTACACTAACTTGTAGTTTTAGCTGAACACTGTGAGAAGGACGCACTGCACTAACTTGTAGCTTTAGATGAACACTGTGCAGAAGTCTCACTACACTAACTTGTAGGTTTAGCTGAACACTGTGAGCAGGACGCACTGCACTAACTTGTAGCTTTAGATGAACACTGTGCAGAGGTCTCACTACACTAACTTGTAGTTTTAGCTTAACACTATGAGCAGGACGCACTACACTAACTTGTAGGTTTAGCTGAACACTGTGAGGAGGACGCACCACACTAACTTGTAGTTTTAGCTGAACACTGTGAGCAGGACGCACTGCACTAACTTGTAGCTCTAGATGAACACTGTGCAGAGTTCTTACTACACTAACTTGTAGTTTTAGCTGAACACTGTGAGCAGGACGCACTGCACTAACTTGTAGCTTTAGATGAACACTTTGCAGAGGTCTCACTACACTAACTTGTAGTTTTAGCTGAACACTGTGAGCAGGACGCACTGCACTAACTTGTAGCTTTAGATGAACACTGTGCAGAGGTCTCACTACACTAACTTGTAGTTTTAGCTTAACACTGTGAGCAGGACGCACTACACTAACTTGTAGGTTTAGCTGAACACTGTGAGGAGGACGCACCACACTAACTTGTAGTTTTAGCTGAACACTGTGAGCAGGACGCACTGCACTAACTTGTAGCTCTAGATGAACACTGTGCAGAGTTCTTACTACACTAACTTGTAGTTTTAGCTGAACACTGTGAGCAGGACGCACTGCACTAACTTGTAGCTTTAGATGAACACTGTGCAGAAGTCTCACTACACTAACTTGTAGGTTTAACTGAACACTGTGAGGAGGACGCACCACACTAACTTGTAGTTTTAGCTGAACACTGTGAGCAGGACGCACTGCACTAACTTGTAGCTTTAGATGAACACTCTGCAGAGGTCTCACTACACTACCTTGTAGTTTTAGCTAAACACTGTGAGCAGGACGCACTGCACTAACTTGTAGCTTTAGATGAACACTGTGCAGAGGTCTCACTACACTAACTTGTAGGTTTAGCTGAACACTGTGAGCAGGACGCACTGCACTAACTTGTAGCTTTAGATGAACACTGTGCAGAGGTCTCACTACACTAACTTGTAGTTTTAGCTGAACACTGTGAGCAAGACGCACTGCACTAACTTGTAGCTTTCGATGAATACTGTGCAGAGGTCTCACTACACTAACTTGTAGTTTTAGCTGAACACTGTGAGCAGGACGCACTACACTAACTTGTAGCTTTAGATGAACACTGTGCAGAGGTCTCACTACACTAAGTTGTAGTTTTAGCTAAACACTGTGAGCAGGACACACTGCACTAACTTATAGCTTTAGATGAACACTGTGCAGAGGTCTCACTAAACTAAGTTGTAGTTTTAGCTTAACACTGTGAGCAGGACGCACTGCACTAACTTGTAGCTTTAGATGAACACTGTGCAGAGGTCTCACTACACTAACTTGTAGTTTTAGCTAAACACTGTGAGCAGGACGCACTGCACTAACTTGTAGCTTTCGATGAACACTGTGCAGAGGTCTCATTACACTAAGTTGTAGTTTTAGCTGAACACTGTGAGCAGGACGCACTGCACTAACTTGTAGCTTTAGATGAACACTGTGCAGAGGTCTCACTACACTAACTTGTAGTTTTAGCTAAACACTGTGAGCAGGACGCACTGCACTAACTTGTAGCTTTCGATGAACACTGTGCAGAGGTCTCATTACACTAACTTGTAGTTTTAGCTGAACACTGTGAGAAGGACGCACTGCACTAACTTGTAGCTTTAGATGAACACTGTGCAGAAGTCTCACTACACTAACTTGTAGGTTTAGCTGAACACTGTGAGCAGGACGCACTGCACTAACTTGTAGCTTTAGATGAACACTGTGCAGAGGTCTCACTACACTAACTTGTAGTTTTAGCTTAACACTATGAGCAGGACGCACTACACTAACTTGTAGGTTTAGCTGAACACTGTGAGGAGGACGCACCACACTAACTTGTAGTTTTAGCTGAACACTGTGAGCAGGACGCACTGCACTAACTTGTAGCTCTAGATGAACACTGTGCAGAGTTCTTACTACACTAACTTGTAGTTTTAGCTGAACACTGTGAGCAGGACGCACTGCACTAACTTGTAGCTTTAGATGAACACTGTGCAGAAGTCTCACTACACTAACTTGTAGGTTTAGATGAACACTGTGCAGAGGTCTCACTACACTAACTTGTAGTTTTAGCTGAACACTGTGAGCAGGACGCACTGCACTAACTTGTAGCTTTAGATGAACACTGTGCAGAGGTCTCACTACACTAACTTGTAGTTTTAGCTGAACACTGTGAGCAAGACGCACTGTACTAACTTGTAGCTTTCGATGAATACTGTGCAGAGGTCTCACTACACTAACTTGTAGTTTTAGCTGAACACTGTGAGCAGGACGCACTACACTAACTTGTAGCTTTAGATGAACACTGTGCAGAGGTCTCACTACACTAAGATGTAGTTTTAGCTGAACACTGTGAGCAGGACACACTGCACTAACTTGTAGCTTTAGATGAACACTGTGCAGAGGTCTCACTACACTAAGTTGTAGTTTTAGCTGAACACTGTGAGCAGGACGCACTGCACTAACTTGTAGCTTTAGATGAACACTGTGCAGAGGTCTCACTACACTAACTTGTAGTTTTAGCTAAGCACTGTGAGCAGGACGCACTGCACTAACTTGTAGCTTTCGATGAACACTGTGCAGAGGTCTCATTACACTAACTTGTAGTTTTAGCTAAACACTGTGAGCAGGACGCACTGCACTAACTTATAGCTTTAGATGAACACTGTGCAGAGGTCTCACTACACTAACTTGTAGTTTTAGCTGAAGACTGTGAGCAGGACACACTGCACTAACTTGTAGCTTTAGATGAACACTGTGCAGAGGTCACACTACACTAACTTCTAGTTTTAGCTGAACACTGTGAGCAGGACGCACTGCACTAACTTGTAGCTTTAGATGAACACTGTGCAGAAGTTTCACTACACTAACTTGTAGGTTTAGCTGAACACTGTGAGCAGGACGCACTGCACTAACTTGTAACTTTAGATGAACACTGTGCAGAGGTCTCACTACACTAACTTGTAGTTTTAGCTTAACACTATGAGCAGGACGCACTACACTAACTTGTAGGTTTAGCTGAACACTGTGAGGAGGACGCACCACACTAACTTGTAGTTTTAGCTGAACACTGTGAGCAGGACGCACTGCACTAACTTGTAGCTCTAGATGAACACTGTGCAGAGTTCTTACTACACTAACTTGTAGTTTTAGCTGAACACTGTGAGCAGGACGCACTGCACTAACTTGTAGCTTTAGATGAACACTGTGCAGAAGTCTCACTACACTAACTTGTAGGTTTAACTGAACACTGTGAGGAGGACGCACCACACTAACTTGTAGTTTTAGCTGAACACTGTGAGCAGGACGCACTGCACTAACTTGTAGCTTTAGATGAACACTCTGCAGAGGTCTCACTACACTACCTTGTAGTTTTAGCTAAACACTGTGAGCAGGACGCACTGCACTAACTTGTCGCTTTAGATGAACACTGTGCAGAGGTCTCACTACACTAACTTGTACTTTTAGCTGAACACTGTGAGCAGGACGCACTGCACTAACTTGTAGCTTTAGATGAACACTGTGCAGAGGTCTCACTACACTAACTTGTAGTTTTAGCTGAACACTGTGAGCAAGACGCACTGCACTAACTTGTAGCTTTCGATGAATACTGTGCAGAGGTCTCACTACACTAACTTGTAGTTTTAGCTGAACACTGTGAGCAGGACGCACTACACTAACTTGTAGCTTTAGATGAACACTGTGCAGAGGACTCACTACACTAAGTTGTAGTTTTAGCTGAACACTGTGAGCAGGACACACTGCACTAACTTGTAGCTTTAGATGAACACTGTGCAGAGGTCTCACTACACTAAGTTGTAGTTTTAGCTGAACACTGTGAGCAGGACGCACTGCACTAACTTGTAGCTTTAGATGAACACTGTGCAGAGGTCTCACTACACTAACTTGTAGTTTTAGCTAAACACTGTGAGCAGGACGCACTGCACTAACTTGTAGCTTTAGATGAACTCTGTGCAGAGGTCTCATTACACTAACTTGTAGTTTTAGCTAAACACTGTGAGCAGGACGCACTGCACTAACTTGTAGCTTTAGATGAACACTGTGCAGAGGTCTCACTACACTAACTTGTAGTTTTAGCTGAAGACTGTGAGCAGGACACACTGCACTAACTTGTAGCTTTAGATGAACACTGTGCAGAGGTCTCACTACACTAACTTGTAGTTTTAGCTGAACACTGTGAGCAGGACGCACTGCACTAACTTGTAGCTTTAGATGAACACTGTGCAGAAGTCTCACTACACTAACTTGTAGGTTTAGCTGAACACTGTGAGCAGGACGCACTGCACTAACGTGTAGATTTAGATGAACACTGTGCAGAGGTCTCACTACACTAACTTGTAGTTTTAGCTTAACACTATGAGCAGGACGCACTACACTAACTTGTAGGTTTAGCTGAACACTGTGAGGAGGACGCACCACACTAACTTGTAGTTTTAGCTGAACACTGTGAGCAGGACGCACTGCACTAACTTGTAGCTCTAGATGAACACTGTGCAGAGTTCTTACTACACTAACTTGTAGTTTTAGCTGAACACTGTGAGCAGGACGCACTGCACTAACTTGTAGCTTTAGATGAACACTGTGCAGAAGTCTCACTACACTAACTTGTAGGTTTAGATGAACACTGTGCAGAGGTCTCACTACACAAACTTGTAGTTTTAGCTGAACACTGTGAGCAGGACGCACTGCACTAACTTGTAGCTTTAGATGAACACTGTGCAGAGGTCTCACTACACTAACTTGTAGTTTTAGCTGAACACTGTGAGCAAGACGCACTGCACTAACTTGTAGCTTTCGATGAATACTGTGCAGAGGTCTCACTACACTAACTTGTAGTTTTAGCTGAACACTGTGAGCAGGACGCACTACACTAACTTGTAGCTTTAGATGAACACTGTGCAGAGGTCTCACTACACTAACTTGTAGTTTTAGCTGAACACTGTGAGCAGGACACACTGCACTAACTTGTAGCTTTAGATGAACACTGTGCAGAGGTCTCACTACACTAAGTTGTAGTTTTAGCTGAACACTGTGAGCAGGACGCACTGCACTAACTTGTAGCTTTAGATGAACACTGTGCAGAGGTCTCACTACACTAACTTGTAGTTTTAGCTAAGCACTGTGAGCAGGACGCACTGCACTAACTTGTAGCTTTCGATGAACACTGTGCAGAGGTCTCATTACACTAACTTGTAGTTTTAGCTAAACACTGTGAGCAGGACGCACTGCACTAACTTGTAGCTTTAGATGAACACTGTGCAGAGGTCTCACTACACTAACTTGTAGTTTTAGCTGAAGACTGTGAGCAGGACACACTGCACTATCTTGTAGCTTTAGATGAACACAGTGCAGATGTCTCACTACACTAACTTGTAGTTTTAGCTGAACACTGTGAGCAGGACGCACTGCACTAACTTGTAGCTTTAGATGAACACTGTGCAGAAGTCTCACTACACTAACTTGTAGGTTTAGCTGAACACTGTGAGCAGGACACACTGCACTAACTTGTAGCTTTAGATGAACACTGTGCAGAGGTCTCACTACACTAACTTGTAGTTTTAGCTGAACACTGTGAGCAAGACGCACTGCACTAACTTGTAGCTTTCGATGAATACTGTGCAGAGGTCTCACTACACTAACTTGTAGTTTTAGCTGAACACTGTGAGCAGGACGCACTACACTAACTTGTAGCTTTAGATGAACACTGTGCAGAGGTCTCACTACACTAAGTTGAAGTTTTAGCTGAACACTGTGAGCAGGACACACTGCACTAACTTATAGCTTTAGATGAACACTGTGCAGAGGTCTCACTACACTAAGTTGTAGTTTTAGCTGAACACTGTGAGCAGGACGCACTGCACTAACTTGTAGCTTTAGATGAACACTGTGCAGAGGCCTCACTACACTAACTTGTAGTTTTAGCTAAACACTGTGAGCAGGACGCACTGCACTAACTTGTAGCTTTCGATGAACACTGTGCAGAGGTCTCATTACACTAAGTTGTAGTTTTAGCTGAACACTGTGAGCAGGACGCACTGCACTAACTTGTAGCTTTAGATGAACACTGTGCAGAGGTCTCACTACACTAACTTGTAGTTTTAGCTAAACACTGTGAGCAGGACGCACTGCACTAACTTGTAGCTTTCGATGAACACTGTGCAGAGGTCTCATTACACTAACTTGTAGTTTTAGCTGAACACTGTGAGAAGGACGCACTGCACTAACTTGTAGCTTTAGATGAACACTGTGCAGAAGTCTCACTACACTAACTTGTAGGTTTAGCTGAACACTGTGAGCAGGACGCACTGCACTAACTTGTAGCTTTAGATGAACACTGTGCAGAGGTCTCACTACACTAACTTGTAGTTTTAGCTTAACACTATGAGCAGGACGCACTACACTAACTTGTAGGTTTAGCTGAACACTGTGAGGAGGACGCACCACACTAACTTGTAGTTTTAGCTGAACACTGTGAGCAGGACGCACTGCACTAACTTGTAGCTCTAGATGAACACTGTGCAGAGTTCTTACTACACTAACTTGTAGTTTTAGCTGAACACTGTGAGCAGGACGCACTGCACTAACTTGTAGCTTTAGATGAACACTGTGCAGAAGTCTCACTACACTAACTTGTAGGTTTAGATGAACACTGTGCAGAGGTCTCACTACACTAACTTGTAGTTTTAGCTGAACACTGTGAGCAGGACGCACTGCACTAACTTGTAGCTTTAGATGAACACTGTGCAGAGGTCTCACTACACTAACTTGTAGTTTTAGCTGAACACTGTGAGCAAGACGCACTGCACTAACTTGTAGCTTTCGATGAATACTGTGCAGAGGTCTCACTACACTAACTTGTAGTTTTAGCTGAACACTGTGAGCAGGACGCACTACACTAACTTGTAGCTTTAGATGAACACTGTGCAGAGGTCTCACTACACTAAGATGTAGTTTTAGCTGAACACTGTGAGCAGGACACACTGCACTAACTTGTAGCTTTAGATGAACACTGTGCAGAGGTCTCACTACACTAAGTTGTAGTTTTAGCTGAACACTGTGAGCAGGACGCACTGCACTAACTTGTAGCTTTAGATGAACACTGTGCAGAGGTCTCACTACACTAACTTGTAGTTTTAGCTAAGCACTGTGAGCAGGACGCACTGCACTAACTTGTAGCTTTCGATGAACACTGTGCAGAGGTCTCATTACACTAACTTGTAGTTTTAGCTAAACACTGTGAGCAGGACGCACTGCACTAACTTATAGCTTTAGATGAACACTGTGCAGAGGTCTCACTACACTAACTTGTAGTTTTAGCTGAAGACTGTGAGCAGGACACACTGCACTAACTTGTAGCTTTAGATGAACACTGTGCAGAGGTCTCACTACACTAACTTGTAGTTTTAGCTGAACACTGTGAGCAGGACGCACTGCACTAACTTGTAGCTTTAGATGAACACTGTGCAGAAGTTTCACTACACTAACTTGTAGGTTTAGCTGAACACTGTGAGCAGGACGCACTGCACTAACTTGTAGCTTTAGATGAACACTGTGCAGAGGTCTCACTACACTAACTTGTAGTTTTAGCTTAACACTATGAGCAGGACGCACTACACTAACTTGTAGGTTTAGCTGAACACTGTGAGGAGGACGCACCACACTAACTTGTAGTTTTAGCTGAACACTGTGAGCAGGACGCACTGCACTAACTTGTAGCTCTAGATGAACACTGTGCAGAGTTCTTACTACACTAACTTGTAGTTTTAGCTGAACACTGTGAGCAGGACGCACTGCACTAACTTGTAGCTTTAGATGAACACTGTGCAGAAGTCTCACTACACTAACTTGTAGGTTTAACTGAACACTGTGAGGAGGACGCACCACACTAACTTGTAGTTTTAGCTGAACACTGTGAGCAGGACGCACTGCACTAACTTGTAGCTTTAGATGAACACTCTGCAGAGGTCTCACTACACTACCTTGTAGTTTTAGCTAAACACTGTGAGCAGGACGCACTGCACTAACTTGTAGCTTTAGATGAACACTGTGCAGAGGTCTCACTACACTAACTTGTACTTTTAGCTGAACACTGTGAGCAGGACGCACTGCACTAACTTGTAGCTTTAGATGAACACTGTGCAGAGGTCTCACTACACTAACTTGTAGTTTTAGCTGAACACTGTGAGCAAGACGCACTGCACTAACTTGTAGCTTTCGATGAATACTGTGCAGAGGTCTCACTACACTAACTTGTAGTTTTAGCTGAACACTGTGAGCAGGACGCACTACACTAACTTGTAGCTTTAGATGAACACTGTGCAGAGGTCTCACTACACTAAGTTGTAGTTTTAGCTGAACACTGTGAGCAGGACACACTGCACTAACTTGTAGCTTTAGATGAACACTGTGCAGAGGTCTCACTACACTAAGTTGTAGTTTTAGCTGAACACTGTGAGCAGGACGCACTGCACTAACTTGTAGCTTTAGATGAACACTGTGCAGAGGTCTCACTACACTAACTTTTAGTTTTAGCTAAACACTGTGAGCAGGACGCACTGCACTAACTTGTAGCTTTCGATGAACTCTGTGCAGAGGTCTCATTACACTAACTTGTAGTTTTAGCTAAACACTGTGAGCAGGACGCACTGCACTAACTTGTAGCTTTAGATGAACACTGTGCAGAGGTCTCACTACACTAACTTGTAGTTTTAGCTGAAGACTGTGAGCAGGACACACTGCACTAACTTTTAGCTTTAGATGAACACTGTGCAGAGGTCTCACTACACTAACTTGTAGTTTTAGCTGAACACTGTGAGCAGGACGCACTGCACTAACTTGTAGCTTTAGATGAACACTGTGCAGAAGTTTCACTACACTAACTTGTAGGTTTAGCTGAACACTGTGAGCAGGACGCACTGCACTAACTTGTAGCTTTAGATGAACACTGTGCAGAGGTCTCACTACACTAACTTGTAGTTTTAGCTTAACACTATGAGCAGGACGCACTACACTAACTTGTAGGTTTAGCTGAACACTGTGAGGAGGACGCACCACACTAACTTGTAGTTTTAGCTGAACACTGTGAGCAGGACGCACTGCACTAACTTGTAGCTCTAGATGAACACTGTGCAGAGTTCTTACTACACTAACTTGTAGTTTTAGCTGAACACTGTGAGCAGGACGCACTGCACTAACTTGTAGCTTTAGATGAACACTGTGCAGAAGTCTCACTACACTAACTTGTAGGTTTAGATGAACACTGTGCAGAGGTCTCACTACACTAACTTGTAGTTTTAGCTGAACACTGTGAGCAGGACGCACTGCACTAACTTGTAGCTTTAGATGAACACTGTGCAGAGGTCTCACTACACTAACTTGTAGTTTTAGCTGAACACTGTGAGCAAGACGCACTGCACTAACTTGTAGCTTTCGATGAATACTGTGCAGAGGTCTCACTACACTAACTTGTAGTTTTAGCTGAACACTGTGAGCAGGACGCACTACACTAACTTGTAGCTTTAGATGAACACTGTGCAGAGGTCTCACTACACTAAGATGTAGTTTTAGCTGAACACTGTGAGCAGGACACACTGCACTAACTTGTAGCTTTAGATGAACACTGTGCAGAGGTCTCACTACACTAAGTTGTAGTTTTAGCTGAACACTGTGAGCAGGACGCACTGCACTAACTTGTAGCTTTAGATGAACACTGTGCAGAGGTCTCACTACACTAACTTGTAGTTTTAGCTAAGCACTGTGAGCAGGACGCACTGCACTAACTTGTAGCTTTCGATGAACACTGTGCAGAGGTCTCATTACACTAACTTGTAGTTTTAGCTAAACACTGTGAGCAGGACGCACTGCACTAACTTATAGCTTTAGATGAACACTGTGCAGAGGTCTCACTACACTAACTTGTAGTTTTAGCTGAAGACTGTGAGCAGGACACACTGCACTAACTTGTAGCTTTAGATGAACACTGTGCAGAGGTCTCACTACACTAACTTGTAGTTTTAGCTGAACACTGTGAGCAGGACGCACTGCACTAACTTGTAGCTTTAGATGAACACTGTGCAGAGGTCTCACTACACTAACTTGTAGTTTTAGCTGAACACTGTGAGCAGGACGCACTGCACTAACTTGTAGCTTTAGATGAACACTGTGCAGAGGTCTCACTACACTAACTTGTAGTTTTAGCTGAACACTGTGAGCAAGACGCACTGCACTAACTTGTAGCTTTCGATGAATACTGTGCAGAGGTCTCACTACACTAACTTGTAGTTTTAGCTGAACACTGTGAGCAGGACGCACTACACTAACTTGTAGCTTTAGATGAACACTGTGCAGAGGTCTCACTACACTAAGATGTAGTTTTAGCTGAACACTGTGAGCAGGACACACTGCACTAACTTGTAGCTTTAGATGAACACTGTGCAGAGGTCTCACTACACTAAGTTGTAGTTTTAGCTGAACACTGAGAGCAGGACGCACTGCACTAACTTGTAGCTTTAGATGAACACTGTGCAGAGGTCTCACTACAGTAACTTGTAGTTTTAGCTAAGCACTGTGAGCAGGACGCACTGCACTAACTTGTAGCTTTCGATGAACACTGTGCAGAGGTCTCATTACACTAACTTGTAGTTTTAGCTAAACACTGTGAGCAGGACGCACTGCACTAACTTATAGCTTTAGATGAACACTGTGCAGAGGTCTCACTACACTAACTCGTAGTTTTAGCTGAAGACTGTGAGCAGGACACACTGCACTAACTTGTAGCTTTAGATGAACACTGTGCAGAGGTCTCACTACACTAACTTGTAGTTTTAGCTGAACACTGTGAGCAGGACGCACTGCACTAACTTGTAGCTTTAGATGAACACTGTGCAGAAGTTTCACTACACTAACTTGTAGGTTTAGCTGAACACTGTGAGCAGGACGCACTGCACTAACTTGTAGCTTTAGATGAACACTGTGCAGAGGTCTCACTACACTAACTTGTAGTTTTAGCTTAACACTATGAGCAGGACGCACTACACTAACTTGTAGGTTTAGCTGAACACTGTGAGGAGGACGCACCACACTAACTTGTAGTTTTAGCTGAACACTGTGAGCAGGACGCACTGCACTAACTTGTAGCTCTAGATGAACACTGTGCAGAGTTCTTACTACACTAACTTGTAGTTTTAGCTGAACACTGTGAGCAGGACGCACTGCACTAACTTGTAGCTTTAGATGAACACTGTGCAGAAGTCTCACTACACTAACTTGTAGGTTTAACTGAACACTGTGAGGAGGACGCACCACACTAACTTGTAGTTTTAGCTGAACACTGTGAGCAGGACGCACTGCACTAACTTGTAGCTTTAGATGAACACTCTGCAGAGGTCTCACTACACTACCTTGTAGTTTTAGCTAAACACTGTGAGCAGGACGCACTGCACTAACTTGTAGCTTTAGATGAACACTGTGCAGAGGTCTCACTACACTAACTTGTACTTTTAGCTGAACACTGTGAGCAGGACGCACTGCACTAACTTGTAGCTTTAGATGAACACTGTGCAGAGGTCTCACTACACTAACTTGTAGTTTTAGCTGAACACTGTGAGCAAGACGCACTGCACTAACTTGTAGCTTTCGATGAATACTGTGCAGAGGTCTCACTACACTAACTTGTAGTTTTAGCTGAACACTGTGAGCAGGACGCACTACACTAACTTGTAGCTTTAGATGAACACTGTGCAGAGGTCTCACTACACTAAGTTGTAGTTTTAGCTGAACACTGTGAGCAGGACACACTGCACTAACTTGTAGCTTTAGATGAACACTGTGCAGAGGTCTCACTACACTAAGTTGTAGTTTTAGCTGAACACTGTGAGCAGGACGCACTGCACTAACTTGTAGCTTTAGATGAACACTGTGCAGAGGTCTCACTACACTAACTTTTAGTTTTAGCTAAACACTGTGAGCAGGACGCACTGCACTAACTTGTAGCTTTCGATGAACTCTGTGCAGAGGTCTCATTACACTAACTTGTAGTTTTAGCTAAACACTGTGAGCAGGACGCACTGCACTAACTTGTAGCTTTAGATGAACACTGTGCAGAGGTCTCACTACACTAACTTGTAGTTTTAGCTGAAGACTGTGAGCAGGACACACTGCACTAACTTTTAGCTTTAGATGAACACTGTGCAGAGGTCTCACTACACTAACTTGTAGTTTTAGCTGAACACTGTGAGCAGGACGCACTGCACTAACTTGTAGCTTTAGATGAACACTGTGCAGAAGTCTCACTACACTAACTTGTAGGTTTAGCTGAACACTGTGAGCAGGACGCACTGCACTAACTTGTAGCTTTAGATGAACACTGTGCAGAGGTCTCACTACACTAACTTGTAGTTTTAGCTTAACACTATGAGCAGGACGCACTACACTAACTTGTAGGTTTAGCTGAACACTGTGAGGAGGACGCACCACACTAACTTGTAGTTTTAGCTGAACACTGTGAGCAGGACGCACTGCACTAACTTGTAGCTCTAGATGAACACTGTGCAGAGTTCTTACTACACTAACTTGTAGTTTTAGCTGAACACTGTGAGCAGGACGCACTGCACTAACTTGTAGCTTTAGATGAACACTGTGCAGAAGTCTCACTACACTAACTTGTAGGTTTAGATGAACACTGTGCAGAGGTCTCACTACACAAACTTGTAGTTTTAGCTGAACACTGTGAGCAGGACGCACTGCACTAACTTGTAGCTTTAGATGAACACTGTGCAGAGGTCTCACTACACTAACTTGTAGTTTTAGCTGAACACTGTGAGCAAGACGCACTGCACTAACTTGTAGCTTTCGATGAATACTGTGCAGAGGTCTCACTACACTAACTTGTAGTTTTAGCTGAACACTGTGAGCAGGACGCACTACACTAACTTGTAGCTTTAGATGAACACTGTGCAGAGGTCTCACTACACTAACTTGTAGTTTTAGCTGAACACTGTGAGCAGGTCACACTGCACTAACTTGTAGCTTTAGATGAACACTGTGCAGAGGTCTCACTACACTAAGTTGTAGTTTTAGCTGAACACTGTGAGCAGGACGCACTGCACTAACTTGTAGCTTTAGATGAACACTGTGCAGAGGTCTCACTACACTAACTTGTAGTTTTAGCTAAGCACTGTGAGCAGGACGCACTGCACTAACTCGTAGCTTTCGATGAACACTGTGCAGAGGTCTCATTACACTAACTTGTAGTTTTAGCTAAACACTGTGAGCAGGACGCACTGCACTAACTTGTAGCTTTAGATGAACACTGTGCAGAGGTCTCACTACACTAACTTGTAGTTTTAGCTGAAGACTGTGAGCAGGACACACTGCACTATCTTGTAGCTTTAGATGAACACAGTGCAGATGTCTCACTACACTAACTTGTAGTTTTAGCTGAACACTGTGAGCAGGACGCACTGCACTAACTTGTAGCTTTAGATGAACACTGTGCAGAAGTCTCACTACACTAACTTGTTGGTTTAGCTGAACACTGTGAGCAGGACGCACTGCACTAACTTGTAGCTTTAGATGAACACTGTGCAGAGGTCTCACTACACTAACTTGTAGTTTTAGCTTAACACTATGAGCAGGACGCACTACACTAACTTGTAGGTTTAGCTGAACACTGTGAGGAGGACGCACCACACTAATTTGTAGTTTTAGCTGAACACTGTGAGCAGGACGCACTGCACTAACTTGTAGCTCTAGATGAACACTGTGCAGAGTTCTTACTACACTAACTTGTAGTTTTAGCTGAACACTGTGAGCAGGACGCACTGCACTAACTTGTAGCTTTAGATGAACACTGTGCAGAAGTCTCACTACACTAACTTGTAGGTTTAGCTGAACACTGTGAGGAGGACGCACCACACTAACTTGTAGTTTTAGCTGAACACTGTGAGCAGGACGCACTGCACTAACTTGTAGCTTTAGATGAACACTCTGCAGAGGTCTCACTACACTACCTTGTAGTTTTAGCTAAACACTGTGAGCAGGACGCACTGCACTAACTTGTAGCTTTAGATGAACACTGTGCAGAGGTCTCACTACACTAACTTGTAGTTTTAGCTGAACACTGTGAGCAGGACGCACTGCACTAACTTGTAGCTTTAGATGAACACTGTGCAGAGGTCTCACTACACTAACTTGTAGTTTTAGCTGAACACTGTGAGCAAGACGCACTGCACTAACTTGTAGCTTTAGATGAATACTGTGCAGAGGTCTCACTACACTAACTTGTAGTTTTAGCTGAACACTGTGAGCAGGACGCACTACACTAACTTGTAGCTTTAGATGAACACTGTGCAGAGGTCTCACTACACTAAGTTGTAGTTTTAGCTGAACACTGTGAGCAGGACACACTGCACTATCTTGTAGCTTTAGATGAACACTGTGCAGAGGTCTCACTACACTAAGTTGTAGTTTTAGCTGAACACTGTGAGCAGGACGCACTGCACTAACTTGTAGCTTTAGATGAACACTGTGCAGAGGTCTCACTACACTAACTTGTAGTTTTAGCTGAACAATGTGAGCAGGACACACTGCACTTACTTGTAGCTTTAGATGAACACTGTGCAGAGGTCTCACTACACTAACTTGTAGGTTTAGCTGAACACTGTGAGGAGGACGCACCACACTAACTTGTAGTTTTAGCTGAACACTGTGAGCAGGACGCACTGCACTAACTTGTAGCTTTAGATGAACACTGTGCAGAGGTCTCACTACACTAACTTGTAGTTTTAGCTGAACACTGTGAGCAGGACGCACTACACTAACTTGTAGCTTTAGATGAACACTGTGCAGAGGTCTCACTACACTAACTTGTAGGTTTAGCTGAACACTGTGAGCAGGATGCACCACACTAACTTGTTTTTTTACCTGAACACTGTGAGCAGGACGCACTGCACTAACTTGTAGGTTTAGCTGAACACTGTGAGGAGGACGCACCACACTAACTTGTAGTTTTAGCTGAACACTGTAAGCAGGACGCACTGCACTAATTTGTAGCTTTAGATGAACACTGTGCAGAGGTCTCACTACACTAACTTGTAGGTTTAGCTGAACACTGTGAGGAGGATGCACCACACTAACTTGTAGGTTTAGCTGAACACTGTGAGCAGGACGCACGGCACTAATTTGTAGCTTTAGCTGAACACTGTGAGCAGGACGCACTGCACTAACTTGTAGCTTTAGATGAACACTGTGCAGAGGTCTCACTACACTAACTTGTAGGTTTAGCTTAACACTGTGAGGAGGATGCACCACACTAACTTGTAGGTTTAGCTGAACACTGTGAGCAGGACGCACGGCACTAACTTGTAGCTTTAGATGAACACTGTGCAGAGCTTGCAAAAAATAACTTGTAGGTTTAGCTGAACACTGTGAGCAGGACGCACCACACTAACTTGTAGTTTTAGCTGAACACTGTGAGCAGGACGCACTGCACTAACTGTAAATAGTCTAGCTGCCTGACTTTGGTACTAATAGGATCAAAAGAACACCAGCAATTTTCTTCAGGTAGCTGTAAATACTGTAACATGACAAGCCTGCCTGTCAGTAAGAAGATAACAGGAACGGATCTAGCTAAACTGAATACAGTGTATATATATATTTATATATATATATATATATATATATATATATATATATATATATATATGCAACCCCTGGGATGCATATATATACACAATACACTGTAAGTGCAGCTTACTCACTGATTGTCCTGCCTAATCTATCTAACTCAAATGAAATGACACTGTCTCTCTCTCTATCTATCTCTCTTTCAACGCCGGAACACACACTACACAGGGCCGCCGTGCAGGCAGCCTTATATAGTGTGGGGCGTGTTCTAAACCCCCTGAGCCATAATTGGCCAAAGCCACCCTGGCATTGGCCAATTACAGCTCTCTCTACCGACGGCGCTTTGATTGGCCAAGCTTGCGGGTCATAGTGCATGCTTGGCCAATCATCAGCCAGCAATGCACTGCGATGCCGCAGTGAATTATGGGCCGTGACGCGCCACACGAATTTGGCGCGAACGGGCCATAACGTTCGGAATTTGGCAAACGACCGAACAGTCAATGTTCGAGTCGAACATGGGTTCGACTCGAACACGAAGCTCATCCCTACTGTAGTACTATTGGTTTGATTTGATTTACATATGAGACGAGGGTTCCTCTGATTGCCCCCCCAGGGGTGCATTCTGACTAACCACGCGCCTATAGCCACTGTAACCTGGGGGACAGGTAGCAGGTACAAAAGCTCCCTGGGATGAGCAGTCTTTAAGGCACAGATACCAAATTCAGTGAAATAGTGACAAACAGTGCGGTGTTTATTTGTGATATATACAAGTCTATATACAGGTGCTGTACAGTGTTCCAAAAAAAAACAAATAGGAACAAAAATAGCCAAAACAAAACCTAGCCGTGTCTCGGCACTAACTAAACAATATTTACAGATCCTAACTACCAGGCTGAGCAAGCCTACAGCTTGCCAGCTTCCACATACCTTTTTGCTCTCCTACACAGAAGCAGTCTGAGTATCCCAGGCCTGAGTGCGTCCACGGCCCACTTTATGGCTAAACACTCCTTTTCAATGACTGCATACCTTTGCTCATGGTCATTGAGCTTTCTGCTTAGGTACACCACAGGGTGTTCTTCCCCATTGTGTACCTGTGATAGTACTGCCCCGATACCAACATCAGACGCATCCGTCTGAACCAAAAAATCTTTGGAGAAATCGGGGGAGTACAGTACTGGTTGTGCACAAAGAGCCTTCTTCATAACTTGGAAAGATTCTTCTGCTACTGAGGACCATTTCACCATTACAGAGTCTTTCCCTTTCGTAAGGTCTGTAAGTGGGGCAGCTATAGTTGCAAAATTTGGGATAAATCTTCTATAATACCCCGCAATGCCAAGAAAGGCCCTGACCTGCTTCTTGTTTGCAGGACGTGGTCATTCCTGGATGGCTTCTATTTTATTCACTTGAGGTTTTATGACCCCACACCCAATAGTGTAGCCCAAATACTTGGCTTCCTCTAGACCAATGGCACATTTCTTTGGATTTGCTGTAAAACCTTCTTTGAAGAGGGAATCAAGGACAGCCTGGACACGGGGCAAGTGAGACTCCCAGTCAGTGCTATGTACCACTATGTCATCTAGATATGCTGCTGCATATTGTCGGTGGGGTCTTAGTGTCCTGTCCATGGCCCTCTGAAATGTCGCGGGGGCATTTTGCAACCCAAAAGGCATTTTTTTATATTGAAAGGAACCCTCCGGGGTCACAAATGCAGTCTTCTCTTTGGCGCTACCAGTCAGGGGTATTTGCCAATAACCTTTTGTCAAGTCCAAAGTGGTCAGATAGCGAGCCTTGCCAAGTCGGTCTATAAGTTCGTCCACTCTGGGCATTGGGTACGTGTCAAACTTTGTCACTGCATTAAGCTTCCTGAAGTCATTACAGAACCTCCAAGTGCCATCCGGTTTTGGGACTAACACGATGAGGCTAGACCAGTCACTAGTGGATTCCTCAATGACATCTAGCTCCAACATTCTTTTAACTTCCTCGCTGATGTCCTTTCTCCTCGCTTCAGGAATTCGGTATGGTTTGAGCTTGACACGGACCCCAGGCTCAGTAACAATATCATGCTGAACTGCTGAAGTCATGCCAGGTAACTCTGAAAATTTCTCTCTATTCCTTATCAGGAATTCTCTAGTTTCCTGCTTTTGGGAATATGACAGGGTGTCTGGAATCGTGACCTCAGGGATCAGAGGGGGCTCAGTACCCTTAGGCGTTACCGGGAGGGACCTCGCAGTTAACGCCAGTCTATCCTTCCAGGGTTTTAACAGGTTTATGTGGTAAATCTGTTCGGGCTTCCTTTTTCCTGGTTGATATATTTTGTAATTGACCTCCCCAACTCTTTCAATTACTTCAAAGGGACCCTGCCACTTAGCCAGGAACTTGCTCTCAACAGTGGGAACTAACACCAGGACCCTGTCACCAGGTGAGAAAACACGGAGTTGGGCCCCCTGTTGTATATCCTTTGTTGGGCTGCTTGGGCCTGCAGCAAGTGTTCTTTTACCATCGGCATGATTGCTGCAATCCTGTCCTGCATTTGAGCGATATGCTCAATGACACTTTTATGGGGTGTCTGCTCCCCCTCCCAAGTTTCTTTGGCTATGTCCAAGAGTCCCCGAGGGTGTCTCCCATAAAGCAACTCAAATGGAGAGTACCCCATGGAGGACTGGGGAACCTCCCTGATGGCAAACATCAAGTATGGTATCAGGAAGTCCCAGTTTTTCCCATCCTTGTCAACAACCTTTTTTAACATGCTCTTTAATGTCTTATTGAAGCGTTCCACCAAGCCATCCGTTTGAGGATGGTACACCAAGGTTCGCAATTGCGACACCTTAAATAACTTGCACAGCTCTCTAGTTATTTGGGACATAAATGGGGTGCCCTGGTCTGTAAGGACTTCTTTAGGAATTCCAACATGACTGAACACCATAAACAGCTCTTTGGCAATGTTTTTAGCAGACGCGGTGCGTAAGAGAATGGCCTCGGGGTAACGGGTAGCATAATCCATGATTACAAGGATATGTTGATGACCTCGGGCAGACTTGGGGAGTGGACCCACAAGGTCCATGGCAATCCTCTCAAAGGGCACTTCAATAATGGGCAAGGGCAATAAAGGACTTCGGAAGTGTTGTAGTGGGGCTGACATCTGACACACAGGACAGGATTGACAATAATTCTCAATATCCTTCTGTATCCCGGGCCAATAAAACCTGCGCAACACCCTTTCAGTAGTTTTCTCAACCCCTAAATGACCTCCTAGCAAGTGCCCATGGGCAAGTTCCAATGCCACCCGTCTGTATGGCTTAGGGACCACCAACTGTTCAACCACTTCATCATTTTTTTTACATACACGATACAGTAAATCCTCATTGCTGCTAAAATAAGGAAAACAGAGCCTGTCCCCTGATTCAACAGGTACATCATTAATCACCATTACATTTTCCCAGGCCCTGGCAAGGGTTGGGTCTTTTCTCTGCTCGGTACCAAAATTTTCCTTGTGTACATTAAGGTCAACAAACTCCAACGTAGGCTCAGATTCAGCAGATAGCTGTCCAGCTCCACTGGTTGTGGGGACCTCCTCAGGCTCCTCCAGCTCTCCTGCCATAACTGAGAAAGGAAAACCTGGGGAGCCCTGAGAAGAGCCCCCTGAACCCATATTGTCAGTAGCGGCCAGGAGTTCTGGCTCTGTCACTGAGTTAGCTACTGCGACCGGGTCGGGACGATCCCACAGTTCCCAAAACTTAGGGAAGTCCCTACCAATGATGGCCTCATGCACCAAGTGGGGCACAAGTCCGACAGGATGGGTCACCGTATCTAAGCCAGTTTTAAACTGAACAGTGGCTATAGGATACTCGCGGGTATCCCCATGTACACAGATCACAGCAACTTTTTTAGCATGCAAATTCACAGTGTCAACCATCTCAGCTGTAACCAAAGTCACTAGACTTCCAGAGTCTAGCAAGGCCGTAATAGGCTTATTATTAACAGTCATTTGGCACATGTGTTTTCCCATACTTGGTGCGGCAGCGCATGAAACAGCAGCAAACATAGACTGCCTTCTAATAGACAGATCACACTGCATTGGTTCATCTGTCAATGGACAGTTTGCTGCAACATGTCCCAGTTCTTGGCAACGAAAACACCTGATGTTTCCCCAGTTCGGTTTGCTGACAGGCAGTAGCTTCCCTTGTTTGGGACGCCAAACTTCAGTCCTGGCACCAAAAATCCTCCCCCCTATTTCCTTGCCATGCTTACCACCCACTTCCCCTGGAACAGTCTTACCGGTTGCCTGGGGAGACCGTGGCTTTGGGCGGAAAGTCCGTGCGGCTGTAGGGGTGGTGACCAGGTTCTCTGCAGCAAAGTAACTTTCAACAAGTCATCAGGACGCATTTGATGATGCGAAACGCGTAGAGGCTGCTGGGAGAATTTTACGCATCACGTGACCGGACGAAAACGGAAACGAGGCTTGGAGTGCAAGCCGAGCGTGGAGGCCGCTTACAGTTACCAGGCGAACCATGCTATTAGATACCCGTCCGTAACTGCTGGATAAGCTTTGTGCCGGCAAAAGGGCACCTTCAAATGTGAGTGATTTTAACCTTTGATATACTTTTAAAAATAAACAGTTTAAACATATTGCGCTATGATCGCCTTCTGTTCCTATGCTTTCCTATGAGGAGTATTAGAACACAAGTTGTAAACTGGTGAGAAGTGGTACCGGAGTGGAATGGCTATCCCTAAATGAACCAAAGGCGTACCCCTAGTGAAGTATCTGGTGAGTGGGGCACCTTCAAATGTGAGTGATTTTAACCTTTGATATACTTTTAAAAATAAACAGTTTAAACATATTGCGCTATGATCGCCTTCTGTTCCTATGCTTTCCTATGAGGAGTATTAGAACACAAGTTGTAAACTGGTGAGAAGTGGTACCGGAGTGGAATGGTTATCCCTAAATGAACCAAAGACGTACCCCTAGTGAAGTATCTGGTGAGTGGCCAATCTGAATGGTGGAGGGTCCCACTCAGTCACATATGAAAATTGAAGTAACATAGGAGCACGCCAGTCACTTTAAAGGATACAAGATTTTTGCAACATATTTGAAGGACTTTTTTGTTATATATATGATTTATTGATTTGAATTTAAAATATATGCACATGTAACATTTATGATTGGTAGTTGATAAGTAACACAGGTGGTGATATAATAAGGGGGCAGCGCATTCACATATATCCACTAATATTTTTACCCATCTAAGTGAGGGGTCTTCTTTTGAGTGCAGCATACCCAATATTTAGTATATAATATAAGAAATTAAGGTTTGGTTTTGCGCCGGTGACACGCACATAGATATATACAGGTGCTGTACAGTGTTCCAAAAAAAACAAATAGGAACAAAAATAGCCAAAACAAAACCTAGCCGTGTCTCGGCACTAACTAAACAATATTTACAGATCCTAACTACCAGGCTGAGCAAGCCTACAGCTTGCCAGCTTCCACATACCTTTTTGCTCTCCTACACAGAAGCAGTCTGAGTATCCCAGGCCAAGAGCAAAGGCTGTCTGCTCAGGTGAGCTTAAATTAGCCCGGGGGAGAGGACCAAGACCTGAACTGGACCATGGATCAGAGATCCCTGAACCTGTATGAGAGGAGCCTGGGAGATGTATAAATCCCAAACAGGACTTTTCCTGGCTCTCTCTGGGACGCTCTGCTACACCACCCACATGTTGTAGACTTTTACTTGGGGGATACCTCTCGTATATCACATATCTATGTGAATTGCTGAGCATTACACTTGTCCTGTTATTTTTAGCAGCAAGCTATGGGGTTGTTTTGTTGTTGTTTAACTTGTTTAACTAGTTTAGGCCAGTAGTTAAGGTATGATATGCTTTGCCTAATGTTTTATGCACCTTGAGCCGGGGAATATCCAGAGGCTCTGTTATGTAACCTTTCTTTTTCTGAAATAAATAAAAAGAATTAAAAAAAAAGTATATTTTTGAAATAAATAAGGGACTTAATCTATAATATGCGTGGATTCTGATCTGGGGTATGGGTCATCTGCCTACTATTACCACTGGAGGGACAGTGGGCTCCTGCATTACTATATACATGTCAATGCTGTTGGTATCTTGAAGAAAGGGGGGTATATTGGTTGGACCAAAGAATTGTTTACTTTCTCGATGAGAGGTATATATTGTAAGTGGGTGTCTTTACTCTTGTTTCTGTATTCCTGGGTATTGGTCTTGGGGTTATACAATGAGCCAAATGCTGAAGAAGTGTATGTTATATTATGGTGTGTAGCCCGGTTAGGCTTTTGTTGTACCATTTTATCCGTAATTGTTATTACAAAACTTGATAAATAATAAAAAAAAAATTATTTAAAAAAATTATGTCCTACAGTGTAAAAAAATAATGTCTCATGAAATGCTGTAAACGTTTAATAAAATTTCTTTGCTGTGCAAATATGCGCTATAGAGAAACTACTTTACCTTTTACATATATGTGCTTAAATATAGATTCATATGTAGTTAAACCAATTGTTTTCACTACTGCCACCTTAAAATTGTATCAATATAAAAAAATGAGTCAAAGTGCAAATATTCCACATTAACGGTAGCGCTGTGATATATAATCTCAATACCATTCATCAGGTGATAAAAAATAAACATAGAAATAAAAAATCTTCAAGCCCACCTGTGACGAAGTTGGAAGGGATGAAATGCGTCAGGCATGGCTACACCCCAACCGTAGGAGATGTTAGGACTGTGACTACAGCATCTGGAGGTGGTGAGACATTGCGGTCCTTCACCGAATTTGATGTACTCCTGACACCAATTATAAAAAGTGCTTAATGTGTTTTTAATGTGAGAGCGACTTTTCATTTGTTTCAATAAATACGTTTGGCTTGGTTACTGTACCTTTGGAGGCTTTTTGTTCTTTTTTTTATCTGGGATTTGGCCATACATTAACCCTGCGGAGGAACACATATGAGGAGAGAGCTGATTTATTGATACATTCAGCTTATCATGCCAACCATGAGAATGGAAGGTATGGGAATCTGGTGAGTTAATTTTTATTGGGAGAAGGATCACTTGCACACAGGATTTATTTTTTTCCTTGGATGACACCAAAATCAGGAAAGAGTGGAAACACCAACAACCATTGATAACAGCGCTTGGTAGATTGTTTTCTTGAGCACAAATGACACAGGGTTTATTTGGATTTTATTTTGAACTATTATGGACTATTTTTTGAAGTTTTTCTATTTCTATGTTTATTTTTATCACCTGATGAATGGTATTGAGATTATATATCACAGCGCTACCGTTGATGTGGAGTATTTCCACTTTGACACATTTTTTTATGAAAATTCTTTGCTGCCTTTGCTGCCTTTACTCCATCACAATTGACAGCTCCCCAGCTGGCTGCTGAATATAAACAAACCAACCAGGGTGCTGGCTTATATCATTGACCAAACATTGTATTGACCATATTTGGTTAATGATGTCGCTCATGGTCCCCGTCTGGATTGTTATCATTCGGCTCTCGGCTGGGAACTTGTCAGTTGTGACGGAGCATTTTCAGGAGAGGAACATCATAGCCACATTCATTGTGCTTGTTTTAACGGGTCATCCAGGCATCATTCTTTTTGATTGATGATGGATCTACAATGCTGAATTATGTGATTGATATTGAATTTATATTGTGGGATATATATTTGTATTCTTGTTATTTTCTTTTAATAATGTACATTTTCAAAGGTGTACAGTGTGTTTTTTTAACCACTATTTTTTTAGAAATAGGTAACCAGTTATTTGGTGACCCCCCCTTATTTGAACAGGCTTCCAGATTCTGATAAGTCGTCCCTCTTGCTGAGCCTCACATCCACCAGGCCTCCTGGCAAGTTGTACTCCCAATGTTAAGGAACATGTGGCCAGATAGGCAGAGTAACATGCTCACTGCCCTTCCCTATCCTGGTCTGCCACATTGCATGCTCAGGTATAGGTCTGGATTTGGCGAAGACTCAAGACTATTTTTTTTTTCATGGGGTCCAATTTAAAAAACACTTTTGTTTGGGGGTCCCAAAGCCTCTTTGTTTAGACACAAAAGAAACCTGTAAATGTTATTTGGTGGCAATCGTTTTATTTTCCTAAATGTCACATTTGCTGTAGTACACCCTACAGGTGCACCATTTCATGTACAGGTTTAAGACAAGCATGTATATTTTTAATATTGCTCTAAAAGCCTTTTAAAAAGACCCACTCCTTGTCAAGGGGTATTTTTTTTTTCTGCATTGTTATTCTATGTCTTCCGTGACAGTGCCCTGCTATCCATGTCCTTTTTTTGTAGCAAAAGCTTGCAAATTGGCCCTGAAAAAAAGTGCAGACCAAAATAATAAGTTTTGGCTCCTCTTGACCTCAATGAGGTTTGAGTGTTATGCCAGGCATCTGTGGATTTTCTTTAGTGAACATCCAGTGCACCAAACTTTCTCAGTTCATTCATCACTAGTCTATAGCTATAGATCTAACATAAGGATATGTTAGCCTGTATTTGTTTTCAATTGTTTGCAGCAATTGTGCTAAAAATATTTTTTATTCACCTTCGACCCATTTCAGATGGGGTGGATCGCATTCACAGCCTGCTGTTAGCCAGGGTCCTGGCAGGGAGCAGGGCAGATACACATTAACATTGTTTACAGATTGTGTGAGGCTTCCTTAGCCCCTGCCAGCCTCTACCAGCCTCCCATCTCCAGCCCAAAATTAGGGCTGGAGATGGGTAAAATTAGGGCTGGAGATGGGGATCAACTGGAATGCAGAGATTCTGTAGTGTTAGAGGTGATGAAAAAGTTTAAAGCACACTACATATAGCACTGGGGGCAAATATTATTTACATAAATACAGCCTAGTATATGCTTTTATCAGAACTTTAACTTGGGATTATCTTAACTGGATTGGGATGGTGGCAAGATCATTTTGACATCAGTTTTGGACAGTGTGTGAAATGGTAGGAACACTTATCAGTTTTTTTATTGCTGTCTGTGTTTCTACAGGGGAAATTGTCCCTCTTTATTTATTTATTTATTTCAAGTACTTATATAGCGCCGTCAATTTACGCAGCGCTTTACATATCCATTGTACATTCACATCAGTCCCTACCCTCAAGGAGCTTACAATCTAATGTCCTTAACTCACATTCATACATACTAGGGACAATTTAGACTGGATCCAATTAACCTACCAGCATGTCTTTGGAGTGTGGGAGGAAACCGGAGTACCCGGAGGAAACCCATGCAGGCACAGGGAGAACATGCAAACTCCAGGCAGGTAGTGTCGTGGTTGGGATTCGAACCAGCGACCCTTCTTACTGCTAGGCGAGAGTGCTACCCACTACACCACTGTGCCACCCCATTTGTTTTGGTGATCATGTTACCAGGTCAGAAAGTGATGCAAAATCTAATTTTACTAGTTTTTTTTTTTTTACTACAACAGGCAGTGAGAGAAATATTCCAGTGGGGACGCCTACTTTGATGATAATTGTCATCTTCCTTTCTGTTGTGTCACTAGCACAGGAAATAAAAAAAGGAACACATGGAGCAAAAAAATCCTGAGAGATTTTACTTATTCTTTACTTTTTCCCAAAAATTTAATAAAAACACTTTGAATACTGATACATTTAAATGAGCTTGCTCCAATGCAAACAGCACACATTACATTTATATTTACCTATTCATTAACATACTATATATTAAAGTTTATGTATTTGGTATCAAACACTTCTAACAATATTTAAAATATATTAATTGACCATATCTCATTAAATATTATTTAAATCTTACTTCAAATTACAGAATCATGTACATCAGGCATCTTCAAATGGCAGACCACAGTCTGGATCTAGAAAAATAGTGAGGCCTCAGTTATGAATCAATGAAACACTAGTGTAAGTACCATCATCCCGGGGTTGTATAGTAAAGAGGGATATGAGGGTGGAAATGTGGCGGCAGTGCTGCTAGTGCCTATTCACATATGCACCCCCATAAATTGAAAATTGGGACTATTGCGGTACTCGATAATAATATTGCAGTTACAACATTCTAAAAAAATATATAAATTTTAATGATTGAAAGTATCAAACAAACAACACAGAATAATCACATACAATATAAAAACAAGTACCACACTACATACAGCGGGGGTAACCCGCAGAGTTTTTACAGAAGATGTGTGTGGAGTTATTGTCTAGACCGGTTTCGCGGCTGGAGCCGCTTCTTCAGGAGAATTCTATAAAGTAATTTAGAATGATTTAGCTGGATACATACATAAAAAGTTACATACATAAACAATGCAGCGAACATAATTGGTCACAAATGTAATCACAAATCACAATACATACAGAGTAAAACTAAGGACAGGTTCACCCGCTCGAGCGGAAGCAGTGGGACAGCGGAACCCAACACAAATTCCCCCCGCGGCAGACACGGGGGATCTATGAACGGACTCTAGTTTGGTAAAAAAATGATAATCAAGTGGTAATAAAGATAATGATGCTAAAGTAGTTGGAAAATTAACAGCGTGGTGAGGAAAACAGGGGGAAGGAGAGAAAAGGGGGAAGGGAAAATGGAGAAAGTGAGGGGAAAATCGGAAAAAAACACATTGGCCTATACCACAAATTCGACAGCTCGGTCGTCCAATTCCTGGTCCTCGAGGTAGTTCGACCCAACCCCAGGGGTGGCGATTGGGACCACTCGGTCCTCCAAAGGGAGTCCCTGTGGATTGAGTGGCTTAATGCCACTTATCCCCCTGGTCTTGGGGAAGGAAAAAAAGGAAAGAGCGTGTCCTTTTACAGAAAACAGTAGTACAGTTCAGTAAAGAAGTTTACAAATGAATAATCTAAAACATTTATAAACTAAATAAACAATCTCAGGTATTGTCACCTGGGGACTGTCACTAATCCCCGCATAGCTAATAAGTCCATCATAAACTGAGACGAATAAAGTGATGGAACAAAATAAAGATTAAAAAAGAACATCCTGTAACAACTACCATCATCCAAATTGGGGAAGGAAAAGTAGGGAGGAAAGGAGGGGGGAGGGGGAAAGAGGGGAAAAAGGGGGGGGGAGGGGGGAAGGAGGGAGAGAGGGGGGAGAGGGGGGGAGAGGGGGGAGGAGGGAAAGACGTGGAAGGGGGGAAAGGGAGAAGGGGGGGAAAGGGGGAGGGCCCAAGGTTGTCACAGGAAGGGTTTATAGGATACTGTCTCATTGAGGCCAGGGGGATAAGTGGCATTAAGCCGCTCAATCCACAGGGACTCCCTTTGGAGGACCGAGTGGTCCCAATCGCCACCCCTGGGGTTAGGTCGAACTACCTCGAGGACCAGGAATTGGATGACCGAGCTGTCGAATTTGTGGTATAGGCCAATGTGTCTACCAATCGTGGTCAATTTCCTAATCTCCGAATAGTAGAGATGGTCGCCAATTCTTTGTCTGAACTCTCGGATAGTTTTTCCCACGTAAAAAGCTTGACATGAGCATGTCATCAGATAAATCACTCCTTTTGTACCACAATTGGCAAAGGTCCGTGGGACCAGGGACTCTCCATTTGGTAAAATAAAGCGCCTGCCCAAGGGCAACAGGGGCAATCCCCACACCTAAACGTCCCATTAGGTCCTGTCCTAAGGGGCCTAGTGTGGATGTAATGGCTGGAAGTTAGTTGGTCCTGCAAGGAACGAGCCCTGCGGAACACTAATTCCGGGGTGGACCGTATATATTTGGCTAAGGTGTGGTGCTCAGCTAGAAAATGCCAATTCTTAGTTAAGATGTTGCGAAGCACATCATGATGTGCCGAATAGGTGGTAATGAATCTTACAGAAGCGTTGGAGGCAGGGGGCTTTTTACGATCGAATAGTAGAGAGTTACTAGAACGTGACGAAGCTCGATTATAAGCTTCCCTAAGGGTAGTGGGGGAGTAGCCACGTGAAAGCAAACGTTCACGTAGTGCCTGAGCCTGGAGTCTGAAGTCACTATCAAGTGTACAGTTTCTGCGTAAGCGCAGGTAATGAGCATATGGTATGCTACGCACCAATGGGCCAGGGTGGGCACTGGTGGCAAATAAAAGCGTATTGCCGGCCGTGGGTTTACGATAGAGGTCCGTGCCCAAGGTACCATCTAGTTGTTTGATAATGCTTAGATCTAAAAAGGGGATCTGTTCTGTATCAATCTTGAAAGTGAATTTGAGGTTTAAATCATTGGTGTCCAGCTCACGAAGGAACTGCAATGGTTTATCCCTAGGACCAGTCCATACCAAGAGTAGATCGTCAATAAAATGGTACCACAGAAGGATATCGTCCAGAAATTCGGAAAATCTCTCATCCGAATAGATATGCCTCTTCCAGCCGCCTGAATATAGGTTTGCGTAGGCTGGGGCACAGGACGTCCCCATCGCAACTCCCTGTGTTTGCAAAAATAATTGATCATTAAATGTGAAATAGTTCTTGGTTAAAATAAAATGTAATAATGCAAGCACAAAATGGTTAAGGGGCCACGTGGTGGTATCCTGTTCAAACAAGAAGGAACCAGCCGTCCGTACGCCCTGCTCGTGGGGGATACTGGAGTAAAGTGCCTCAATATCAACAGCCACGAGCAGGGCGTCCGGAGGGATCTGGATTCCCTCAAGACGTTGCAATAGGTCGGTGGTGTCTCTAATATAGGATGGGAGGCTACGGACGTGAGGCATCAAAAATGCATCCACGAATTTACTGGTGTTATCAGTTAAAGAACCTATCCCGGAAACTATTGGTCTTCCTGGGGGGGTTTTTACATTCTTGTGGGTCTTGGGTAGGGAATAAAAGGTAGTTCATTATCACCTATTTGGCACATCATGATGTGCTTCGCAACATCTTAACTAAGAATTGGCATTTTCTAGCTGAGCATCACACCTTAGCCAAATATATACGGTCCACCCCGGAATTAGTGTTCCGCAGGGCTCGTTCCTTGCGGGACCAACTAATTTCCAGCAATTACATCCACACTAGGCCCCTTAGGACAGGACGTTTAGGTGTGGGGATTGCCCCCGTTGCCCTTGGGTTCGAGAGGGCAGGCGCTTTATTTTACCAAATGGAGAGCCCCTGGTCCCACGGACCTTTGCCAATTGTGGTACAAAAGGAGTGATTTATCTGATGACATGCTCATGTCAAGCTTTTTACGTGGGAAAAACTATCCGAGAGTTCAGACAAAGAATTGGCGACCATCTCTACTATTCGGAGAATGGGAAATTGACCACGATTGGTAGACACATTGGCCTATACCACAAATTCGACAGCTCGGTCGTCCAATTCCTGGTCCTCGAGGTAGTTCGACCTAACCCCAGGGGTGGCGATTGGGACCACTCGGTCCTCCAAAGGGAGTCCCTGTGGATTGAGCGACTTAATGCCACTTATCCCCCTGGCCTCAATGAGACAGTATCCTATAAACCCTTCCTGTGACAACCTTGAGCCCTCCCCCTTTCCCCCCCTTCTCCCCCCTTCCACGTCTTTCCCTCCTCCCCCCTCCCCCCCCCTTTTTCCCCTCTTCCCCCCCTCCTTTCCTCCCTACTTTTCCTTCCCCAATTTGGATGATGGTAGTTGTTACAGGATGTTCTTTTTTAATCTTTATTTGGTTCCATTACTTTATTCGTCTCAGTTTATGATGGACTTATTAGCTATGCGGGGATTAGTGACAGTCCCCAGGTGACAATACCTGAGATTGTTTATTTAGTTTATATATGTTTTAGATTATTCATTTGTAAACTTCTTTACTGAACTGTACTACTGTTTTCTGTAAAAGGACACTCTCTTTCCTTTTTTTCTCCCCCTCTTATTAAGCGGCGGCGGTGCCTGGCAGGTATCCGGTCTTCTCTCCCCGCGGCGGACATGTGTTTGCCTTCCTTCAACACAGTCCCTCTATGTTTTTTACTCTGCTTTTCCTATAGTGTCGATCTGTGCCTACACGAGGCGCAGAGGGATGTCTGTGTTGGTTTAGGTTCACCTTTTCTCTTTACTGTGGGTCCCTGTAATCCTTACAGCATTGTCTCTCCCCACACCTCAGCCTTTCTTGACTACCTATCCACATGTTCACCATTCCATCCCTGGTCTCCCTTCCCTGTCTCCGTGTGGTTAGTAGCTTCCTTTTCCTCTCTGACCCATGGGGCTATGATCCATTTATACTGGCCACCTTATCTGATGATCATTTATTTATTCTTTATTTGTAGTTTTATGGGCATTTCTGTACGGTGACTAGCAGCATGATAATTCTGAATCCTTCAAATGTAATCACCAAACATCTTTTCATGCTATCCATTCATGCTGCACATCGATACCACCTGATAGTATCCACAGCTTATGCGTATTAAGGTGGCTCACCCAACATTGGTCAGTGCCAGTTCTGTGCTGTATTTAATTGCATAATCATTTTATCTTTGCACATTACTTTCCAAGCCTGGTGCCCCTTGGTGGTGTTCCTCTTCCCCCCCTCCCCTCCCCCAAACTCCTTCCCCCCTTTTCCCTTCCCCCAGTTTTCCTCCCCCCTTTTCTTTCCCTCCTCTTTTCCCTCCCCTCCCTATCCCTCCCCCCCTCTCCCCCCTCCCTTCCTCTCTCCCCTCCCCCTTCCCCCCTTCTTTCCTCCCCCATCTTTCCCCCACTCCCCCTTGCCTTACCTCCTATTATCCCACATCCCCATTCCTTCCCTTTCCCCCCTCTTTCTTCTCCCCTCTCCCTGCCCGTGCCCTTCCCGATCCCCCTTTTCCCCCCTCCCCCCTGTCTTCTTTTTTCTTTCCCTCCATCCCCTTCTGTCTCCCCTCTTTCCCTTTCCCCCCCTTCCCCCCCTCCCCACTCCCTTTCCCCCTTCATTCCCCCCCTTTTTTCCTCCCCGGTTCCCCCCCTCCCTCCTCTTTCCCTTCTTCCCCCCTCCCCCTTTTTTTCCCCTCACTTTCTCCCTTTTCCCTTCCCCCTTTTCTCTCCTTCCCCCTGTTTTCCTCACCACACTGTTAATTTTCCAACTACTTTAGCATCATTATCTTTATTACCACTTGATTATCATTTTTTTACCAAACTAGAGTCCGTTCATAGATCCCCCGTGTCCGCCGCGGGGGGAATTTGTGTTGGGTTCCGCTGTCCCACTGCTTCTGCTCGAGCGGGTGAGCCTGTCCTTAGTTTTACTCTGTATGTATTGTGATTTGTGATTACATTTGTGACCAATTATGTTCGCTGCATTGTTTATGTATGTAACTTTTTATGTATGTATCCAGCTAAGTCATTCTAAATTACTTTATAGAATTCTCCTGAAGAAGCGGCTCCAGCCGCGAAACCGGTCGAGACAATAACTCCATGTGACAGACCTAGCCGGAAAAGAGGCTTTTGGAGGGGACTGATGGCTAGCCTCCTGCAAACCGATTATGGTCCCTGGCATTTGGGGCGACGGTGCTCTTTGTGAGCTGTATGCCTGGGGACCCTGGAGGTGGCGTTACTTTAGATTCAGGTCCATGTCCCCCAAGACACACAGACTCTGGGGACCCTGGATATGCCATTGTGATGGGAGTCACTAATAGGGGCACAAGGTGAATGAGAACCCCACTATGATCTGTGCTAGTCAGAGACTCAATGCTGTATATATGTGTATATAGAATGTGTACTGTTTGCTGTGCTACTTTGGGGTGGGGCTGTATTCCAATGTTCCATTGTGTTTGTCTGCCTTGGATCACAGGAAGTGTATTTCTGTGAGGAAAGAGGGAGGGGGGATTCCTCCAGCAGCCCCCCTGTTAAGACTGTTTACTGATGGGAAGTTAAGCACACCTGACCTGTGTGTCCATTGTTATTGGACAGTTTAACCCGCCCTGTTTTCCAAGGGTGGGGGGGAAATGTTTTGAAGTGGGATCTGTATAACATGTGTTTTTTGGAATAAAGATTCATTCCTGCTTGGAACCTGAAGACAGAGCTGTGTCTCGTTTTTGGGGTGGATTATTTGTATGGGTTCCTTGTTTGGCTGATTGGAGTGTTCAGTAGCTGCCTTTGTGTTTGGGTTTGAAATGTCCTAAACGACTTTAACCCCTTTCATACTCGGGGTGTCGTTACACTGGTGGCAAGCAGCGGGATCATTCCCACAGCCCAGAAGGACAGCTACAACCGGAGACCGGCCAACAACCGTAAGAAGAGGGACATTATCGAAGAACTAGTCGAAATGAATACAGCGGAAAGACCAAGCATAACCGAAAGACCCAGCATAACAGACAGGACACCCGAAGAGGCAAGTTTTGATCGGGCTGTTAAAATAAGACTGGCACATTATGGCCCTAACCCTACAGCGGAGATCATAGACCGAGTTATAGCGGCTGTGGATGCAAATTGGCTACAGCAAAGACGTGCTGCAGCAGCGGGAGTCACAACAGCACCTACTGAAAGGAGAAAGGTACATTTTGCTGCTTTTAAAAACTTCATTGAAGCAGAAGGGGAGATTGATGGGTACCTTGCAGATTTCGAACGGCAATGTGCCCTACACCGGGTGCCCACAGAGGAATGGGTTACCATTTTGTCTGGGAAATTGTCCGGCCGGGCCAGTGAAGCGTTTAGGGCCATCCCAGACAAGGATATTATGAACTATGGGCTGGTAAAAGAAGCACTTTTGGCCAGGTATGCCGTCACACCGGAGGCATACCGGAGGCGGTTCCGAGAGACGAGCAAGCGGACTGAAGACTCATATACCGAGTGGGCATGCCGCCTACACCGCACGGCATCCCACTGGGTCGCTGGATGCCAAGCAGTATCCGGGGAAGAGGTGCTGCAGCTGTTCCTGCTGGAGCACTTCTTTGACAAGCTGTCCCCGGAAGTCAGAGTGTGGGTCCGGGACCGAAAACCTTTCACCTTGCCTGAAGCAGCTCGCCTGGCGGATGAATACACAGACGCCCGCAAACTGGATAACCCTGTGGTCAAGACAACAGCTCGGGTGGATTATCGATCAGCGGCACCCCCTCCAGCTGGTGCATACAAACCACAGTTGTACCGCCCTACAGCACCACCTCCAGTGGCCACTTATTCTCGGCAGCCCAGGTTCAACTCCCAGGACTACTCACAACCCCTCAGGTGTTTCGGGTGTAAACAGCTAGGGCACAAAAAGCCAGACTGTCCGTTGAATCCAGCCAGGCAGTCCCACTCGTGGAGAAAGCCAGCAGGGGGGAATCCTCGCACATCCATGCCTGCGGCTCACTGCATTGAGGAGGAAGAACGTTGGGGTGTCCTGCATGAGGCTGATCTAGTACAAGCAGCTAACCAGGACAACCGGCAGCAACACAGGCAGACCGTCCGGGTTAATGGAAAGGTAGCCAATGGCCTACGTGATACTGGCGCCACCATGACCCTACTACGGAAGAACCTCATCCCAGAGAGCCAACACACCGGGGACACTGTAGTCGTAAGGGTAGCGGGAGGCACCATTTTCCGGCTACCTGTTGCCCGTGTTCACCTGGATTGGGGGGTTGGTTCAGGACACGTGAATGTGGGGGTGATGAAGGATTTGCCAGCGGATGTACTACTGGGGAATGATTTGGCCCCCCTCATTTCTGCTTACGCCCCGATAGGCCCCGCTGAAGCCAACCCAGTGACTATCCGTGCCAAGATCCCCAACAGCATGATGGCATGAGCCCAGTCACCCTGTCTTCTCTCCAGCGGCTGAAAAGACTACAGGGAGAAGGGCCAGTCCAGGCCTCTCCCCAGCGGCGGGCGTGTTCTCCGAGAGAGGCAGAGGTCGGCTGGGTAAGTAATGATCTGTTTGGAACAATTTATTTGGGGTACTTTGTGGATACTGGCATTGGGGGACTGGAACTACTGACTAACTTCGGAGTCAACCCGTCTGGGGTCTCCTCCTGTGTTAGTCTCCTGCCGAAAGGGGAGAAATGTGACAGACCTAGCCGGAAAAGAGGCTTTTGGAGGGGACTGATGGCTAGCCTCCTGCAAACCGATTATGGTCCCTGGCATTTGGGGCGACGGTGCTCTTTGTGAGCTGTATGCCTGGGGACCCTGGAGGTGGCGTTACTTTAGATTCAGGTCCATGTCCCCCAAGACACACAGACTCTGGGGACCCTGGATATGCCATTGTGATGGGAGTCACTAATAGGGGCACAAGGTGAATGAGAACCCCACTATGATCTGTGCTAGTCAGAGACTCAATGCTGTATATATGTGTATATAGAATGTGTACTGTTTGCTGTGCTACTTTGGGGTGGGGCTGTATTCCAATGTTCCATTGTGTTTGTCTGCCTTGGATCACAGGAAGTGTATTTCTGTGAGGAAAGAGGGAGGGGGGATTCCTCCAGCAGCCCCCCTGTTAAGACTGTTTACTGATGGGAAGTTAAGCACACCTGACCTGTGTGTCCATTGTTATTGGACAGTTTAACCCGCCCTGTTTTCCAAGGGTGGGGGGGAAATGTTTTGAAGTGGGATCTGTATAACATGTGTTTTTTGGAATAAAGATTCATTCCTGCTTGGAACCTGAAGACAGAGCTGTGTCTCGTTTTTGGGGTGGATTATTTGTATGGGTTCCTTGTTTGGCTGATTGGAGTGTTCAGTAGCTGCCTTTGTGTTTGGGTTTGAAATGTCCTAAACGACTTTAACCCCTTTCATACTCGGGGTGTCGTTACACTCCACACACATCTTCTGCAAAAACTCTGATGGTTACTCCCGCTGTATGTAGTGTGGTACTTGTTTTTATATTGTATGTGATTATTCTGTGTTGTATTTTGATACTTTCAATCATTAAAATTTATATATTTTTTTAGAATGTTGTAACTGCAATATTATTATCGAGTACCGCAATAGTCCCAATTTTCAATTTATGGGGGTGCATATGTGAATAGGCACTAGCAGCACTGCCGCCACATTTCCACCCTCATATCCCTCTTTACAATCTGGATCTAGACTGAGTGTCTCATTTGGATCACTGCGGTCCTGTTATTAAGGAGCCATTATGTCCACAGCCATCTTAACCACTGCTGTTATTCTTACAGAGCTGACAGCAAGAGGCAAGAGAGCTCTTGATGGATGGTAGGGGGTGTTTGAGTTAACAAGCATGTGTTTGGTTTTTGGGATGAAGGGCTGTCCTAGCAACCGTTCACCAGCTTGTAGCTCCCACCCTCTGTCCAGATCTGCTGTGCTTCCTGCCCTTTGTCCTGTCTGTGTAAGATAGGACAGAAGGTGGAGGGGCGATGTGGGGGGGGGGGTGAGGATAGTAATGAAGGGGCTGAGGACAATAATATGTGGGACAGTAATAAGGGCAGGTTGAGGACAGTAATGGGGGCACTGAGGAAAGTAATGTGAAGGTAGGAATTCTGATGCAAAAGGAGGGGACGGTGATGTAAAAGGAAGGACTGTGATGTTAAGGGGGAACAGAGGATGCTTATGTAAGAATGGGATTGTGAAATAAGACTTGGTTCAGGTCTGTGCATGCATGTTTGCACGTGCATGTCATGGGTAAGGCAGCCTATTCATTTTAATGAGCAGCCCTACATGTAAGAAATATAGGGAAAGAAGTCCCAACCCTTTTTTAAAAAAAATCTCGCCACTCCGCCACTCCAAGCTGCATGGTGCTGAAGCAAAAAGAATTAATGGCACCCCCCATGAATCTGCTAAAGTGCAGCGTGTTTTTCTGCGGGTCAGGGATGCATGCGATTTTGTGCAAATTCCCTAACTACAGAGATGTGAATCTAACCTAAGAAGAGAGTGGAGCTGTGATGTGAAGGATCTAAGTTATTGCAAAAAATATTTGATTTGGACCCCTGCTGAAGGAATATTTTACTGCACGAACCTTTGTTTAATTTCAATACCTCTGATGTACATGTACACTGCATGATGGGCAAAGACTATAATGTAGAGCAAAGATCATGCTTGGACAGAACAGATTGCAACTGTGGTTTTTAGTCCTAAATTCTCAATATAAAGGACAGGTACATTATTGCAGCACATGCTAATTCAGTAAAAAGACATCAGTAGCAACACAATGGGATATCCAGGTGTGCGACTTCCTATATGACATGATATGATAAACTGGCCATTACACTGTGGAGCCTTGGTGCCATGAATTGGTTATAAGTCTTATTCCGCAACCAGTACAGTTAAACAATGAACACTAGTTTCATACAAATCACAAAAACACATTCCGTATACCGGGAGTCAGCAACCCGTCGAGCGCGGTCTATCCGTCGTCCGCTGACAGGTGACAGGTAGACCGCGAAGATGTCCTACTGTTGCTGATCCAGTATTTGCTCCAGAGAGGCGCATGCGCACGCTCACCCAATCCCAAGCTGTAGAGGCAGCCCTTGCCCCTTGCATGGGGGTGGGAAAAGCCTCCAGAATAGCTTGGGTGGGTTCCTGCTCTTCTCCGAACACGTAGATCTCCAGGTAGATCTCCATGTCTCAAAGGTTGCATACCCCTGCTGTATACTGTTCTTAAGTTTTTTAAAGCACAGGGTTTTTTTCCCAAATAACACCTACTCAATCTGTTCTTTTTTCTTTTTTTTTAAAGCCTCTAAACCCAGAAAAAATTACCGTAAAACACTGGAATGTTATTCCTTCATGATGTTTCTGGAAGCCATGACCGGTGATTAGAAGCTGCCCTCTGTTTTCTCAGATGCTATGCCAAATGGTTCACCCATCTGACCCTTACGTCACACGTAAGAGCTTTAGAACCCTATGAGGACCCAGTTGTGGGCAGGCAACAGATGACATTTATGTCACCAGGAAGCAGCGGGAGAACTGTGGACCAGATACCTCCCAACACTACAAGCCAAAAAGAAGAACTGACCCGTCAATAATTAAGAGTATATTACCAAAAAAGGACACAAAAAACAGTAAAAACTTGACAGGTGTCGTATCTCATCATCTTTTTAATTACAACAAATATAGGATGTCCTATTTTAAAGCAAAAAAATAACAATTCATCAAGCACCATCTCTATTTCTTTTTCCATAACAGTTTGACACACAAAATAAAATGCAAAATATGATTATACTAAAAGAGCCTAAATAAAACACTGCGACATTTACCAAATGCAGGCTGATATTAATAAATATGCTCAGCTAGTTAACATGGGTGGGTCTAATCAGATTTCCTGACAGACTCCATGGCAGCATGGGTTTAGCCCCGCCTCCTCTCCTTCCCTATAGAATGCCACTCCCATAAATCTTGTTCAGTGCTAGGGGCCCTGTTCCTTTTTTGTCCTCCTCTTAAGGACCAAGTTGAAGTCTTACCTTAAATGAAGATATCTGCGACCGAGGCCTGGCAGGGTGCATGCAATGTTATGGATTTATGCAGTGTTCTCTCAGGAGTCCAGCAATCCCTAGCTATTAGCGGTGTGGACGTGGGCTAGGATGCAATGCCATGAAGAGCTAAAAAGCCTGGCCATTGGCAAGTTAGCGGCAGTCTGGCCAAACATCCCAGCTATTAGCGGGAGGCCTCTTAAGCCCTGATCAGCAGCAGTGCATGTCAGCAGCAGCTTCCTGGTCCAAGTCTGGTGGTGGGGGTGCCTTGTGTGTGGTAATGTACAAATATGGCAACCTGTGGCAGCAGTTTAGGCACTTAGTGCGCTTCAGGCCAACGCTCCATGGGTGTTCTCCGCCTGTCTGCTCAGGTCATGCTTGGGCATTCAGCAGCCACCCTCGCACAGGTTTGTTCCCACAACCCTACTACGCACGAGAAAAAGCAGGTTCTTCTGTCCTACATGGATTCATTGGTGGCTCAGGGCACTGCTGTGCCAGTTCCAGCTGGAAAAATATTTCAGGGTGTATACTCGCTCCTCTTCATGGTTTTGAAGAAGAATGGCTCCTGGAGACCAGTCATAGATCTTACCCACTTGAATTCCTTCTTCAGGAAAGAGAAATTCAAAATGGAGACACTGTTTACAATCTTCCTGTCAGGCGGTTCAGCCAGGCAACTGGCACAAGTCCATAGATCTGAGGGACGCCTACTTCCATGTCCCGATAGCAGAGGATTTCCAGAGATTTCCAGAGATTTCTTCGATTCGCTGTAGACCAGGTCCCCCCTTAAGTTTACTTGTCTCTCATTTGGGCTTATATTATCGCCTCGTGTCTTTTCAAAACTCTTATTGGCTGTCGTAGTCCTGATCAGGATGAGAGGCATTTATCTGCACCATTATTCAGATGATCTGGTTTAGCTGTCTTGGTACAGGAAGCAGCTTTTAGTACACAGAACTCAGGTCATCTCCACACTCCTCGAGTTTGGTTGGCTATTGAACATGGAGAAGAGTCATCTAGAGCCTACACAGTCTCTGGTATTCCTCAGGGCACAATTCAATAAGGTCAGGAGCACATCTCCTTGCCCTTAGAGTAAATCCCGATGATTCGGGACAGAGTACATTTGGCAATGTCCTCCTCTCATCTCCGGGCCTCACTGTGTCTGAAAATCATTGGCACCATGGTGGCCACGATGCCTATGGTAAAATGGGCACAGTGGAAAATGCAGCCCTTCTAGAAGGGCTTCCTCCAGCAATGGAGCCCAGGGAACTGGAATCATTCCATCTATCTTCATCCATGCAGGTGAGCTTTCCTTGGTGGCTGAAATGGAAGAACCTCCTCAACTGTGACTCCATCATACCTGTTTTCTGGATCACGTTAATAACAGACGCCAGCAACACGGGCTGGGGCACCCATTGCTCAGGGCGAATGGAACTTTCCATCTCCGTCTCGAATGTTCTGGAACTTCGAGCAGCGTTCTGTGCTCTACAAGCCTTTCACCACTTGATGGTGGGAGCCTCGGTTCTCCTAAGATTAGACAACACAACAGCAGTCTCATACATAAAGAGGCAGAGAGGAACCCGCAGTCTCTCTCTGTTGAAGGAAGTAAAGCCAATCATGACCTAGGCTCAGGCGAATTTGTCCAACCTAACAGCTGTCTATCTCCCCGGAGTCCATAATGTTCAAGCTGACTTTCTCTCAAGGGTACGCCTAGACAACATCGAGGGGGCTCTCCACACCGAAGTCTTCATGTGGGTCCTGTCCTTGGGGGTCACCCCGGAGGTAGACCTATTCGCCTCCCCATGCAACTTCAAACTGGATAAGTACTAATCGAGGTGTCGTTGTCCACAGGCCTTCGGGGTAGATGCTCTGACGGATCAGTGGAGGTTTCGCAGGGCTTTTGCTTTTTCCCCGCTTCCTGTCATCCTCCGGTTCCTGCTGAGACTCAGGATAGAAGAGATGGAAGTAATGGCAATAGTTCCATACTAGCCAAATAGGCCATGGTTTCTCCTGTTGGTGCAACTCAGCTTCTGGGACATAGTTTCTCTGCCCTCCAGACCGGATCTCCTTTATCAAGGGGCTGCTCTACATCCCTGTACACCTGATGGCTTGGTTTTTGAGAGGGAAAGGCTGGAAGCCCTAAGTTGTCTAAGCGGAGCCATCTCTAAGCTGCTGAATGCCAGGAGAGCAGGTACTAACAAGGTCTACGAAAGGATTTGGTCTAAGTTCATAGACTACATATCCACCATTGTGGGCTCTTGCAGTGATCCAAGAATACAGGAAATCCTGGGTTTCCTACAGTCTGGCCTGGATCTGTCCTTATCAGTCAGCTCCCTTTGGGTTCAAGTATCCGCAATCTCTGCCTTCACTGGGATTGCTTGGGCTAGACACCCTCTTATCTGACAGTTCCTCAGAGAGGCTACTAGGCTCAGGCCTCAAAGGAAACCAAGATTCCCCAAGTGGGACCTTCCGTTTTTCCTGGACTTTCACTCAGAAACTGGAATGGAGCACGCAGAACGGTGCTCCAGTAAAGAACTTTCCCTCAAAGCCTCCTTCTTGGTGGCCTCATTGTTTTTCATGAGAACCAGGAGATCGTCCTACCAACGTTCAGGTTTGCTGAGAGCCCTAATGCTCATCTGTTAGATGTGGGGGAAATCCTGAAGCTGTATCTAAAAACCACAGCTCCTCTTCATCAGTCCGACCATATGTTCGTTCTCTTCCATGGAAAGAACAAAGGTTTTCGTTCCTCATTCAGATCCATTGCAGCTTGGATTGTTCAGTCCATTCAGTGGGCCTATAAAGCTAAGGGCTTGGCACCTCCGGAGGCGGTGACTGCTCATTCAACCAGAGGAGTTTCTACATCGTGGCCGGCCTCTCGGCACATCACCCCTGAAGTAATCTGCATGGCGGCCTCATGGTCTTCAATTAACACCTTTATGGCCCACTACTGTGTTGAACTAGCCCTTTATCTTCTGTTAACTTTGGTTTGCGAATCCTGTCTGTTGATGCAAATGAAACCTTTTCTTTTGTCCAGCAATTGCCCACCCAGGCGTGTATGGCTAGTTATTTCCCATATGTATGCTGCCATGGAGTCTATGCCATAGGTTCTGATGTTGATCACTGGTTTTTGGCAGGCATGCTACACCCTAGTGTTCAGTTATTTGTGTGCATATACTTTCTTGGTGGTAAGTGATTTTGTATCAACATCCCTCCTGGTATCTAGTGGCTTTTGTGTTCTATCACCTAATGTATTACACTCTTTCTTTGCTGTATCCCTAACAGCAGTGGTTGCTGGTGGTTTTTTTGGGGGGGGGGGCGGCGAACAACCACCTCCTGGGAGGCCGGTGGCACTACCCCCTCTGCCTGCTGTCTGCCGGTTGGTCTGGCACTTACCCCATCTAGGTGACAGGTGGTGGGCTGTGGGCAGCGGCTCTGGTGTCCTCATCTCCAGCACGGTCGGCTTTCTTTGTGCGTCTTCTCTCTCTTCCTCCTAGGCGCTAGGCATCCAATAGGATCGCCTGGTGTTTTGCCCAATCGGGAAATGGGTCTCATGACTCGCTTCCTGATTGGCAGGGAGGAGACTTATAGGGCGTACACACGGTTGGACTTTGTTCGGACATTCCGACAACAAAATCCTAGGATATTTTCTGACGGATGTTGGCTCAAACTTTTTTTGTCTACACACGGTCGCACAAAGTTGTTGCAATTTCCAATCGCCAACCACGCGGTCACGTACACACGTACGACGAGACTAGAAAAGGCCGGTTCAGAATCAAGCGCGGCACCCTTTGGGCTCCTTTTGCTAATCTCGTGTTAGTAAAAGTTTGGTGAGAGACGATTCGCGCTTTTCAGACTCGTGGCTTTCAGATCGTTTTCTGCCGTTCAGTTTGTGCTTGTGGGTTTGTATCTGCTCTTCAGTGCGTGCAAGCAAGTTCCGCGTGACTTTAGGTAGTCATTGTATTCTTGTTCGTTCGTTACTGGTTTTCAGGTCGCTCTTCACAGGCCTTGCTGTTCTTCAGTGCGTTCTGTTACTTCGTTCTGAGCAGCCGACCGTTTTCTAGCCATGTTTCGTATGCGTACTCCTCGTAGAGTTCGTGCTGTGCGGGGGCTTGGTGTTGGGGTCCTGACCTTGACACAAGTCCAGTCCATGAACAGGGTGGGGAGGAGTTCATGGACCAAGAATTGGTTGCTTCAGCGTGACCAGTTCTCTCATATGCCTTTGCTCCGTGAGATCCGTGAGAATAATTCTGATGATTTCAGGAACTTTCTCAGGATGACGGACCCCGTGTTTCACTGTCTGTTGGCTTCATTGACCCCCTATATCAGCAGGCAGGATACCTGCATGAGGCAAGCCATCACTCCGGAGCAGAGGTTGGTCGCTACCCTGCGGTATTTGGCGACAGGGAGAAGCCTGCAGGATCTCAAGTTCTCGACAGGCATCTCCCCCCAGGCTCTGGGTATCATTATCCCAGAGACCTGTTCTGCCATCATACAGGTCCTGCAGAAGGAGTATATGAAGGTAAGATTTTTATCCTTTTATATCACATTTTATTGTATTGAATGTTTGCTAATATCTTGTATTTCTTTCCTCATTCCCTAATTACCATGATTGTAGTATGCTGTGAATGTCTCCTTTGTCCTCATGCATGCTGGATTTTTATGTAATTATTATTTTATGTCCTTCATACATATTTGCCCTTCACTAACCTCCCCAGCATGGTGTCTCCTGCCCTATATTCACCTCATGTAGTCACTTAACAATGTATTTTATCAGCTCTATAGTAGTGCTTTACCCCAAACACCCCCTAAAATGTTTGGAAATGTTATTTTTGATTTAAATTCAGGCAGAGTGCCAGAGGCTTTTTTTTTGTGGTGTCCCCAAATAATTTTTAGTAACCCTCACTCCCCCAACTGCTAAGTCAGCTGATCCCAATTCTCTATCTATCCTCAATCATCTATCTGCTGACTTTGCCAAACCCATACACACTATACCCACCTCTTTTGTGGTCAGATGTATGGATGAATTCCCCAAAGCATGTAGTGCAAGGGCCTGCCTGTATACTTTCAAATGGTACTGTTTAAAGTTTTTGTATCCTATTATTATCTTGACAGGTAATAGCAGAATGTCCAAATGTCCTCAAATGTGTACAATGTGTATTTATATCTTTGTATTATGACACTTCTTACCTGTCCAGTGGGCTGCCAATAGTGTAACTAAGGAGGGGCTGTTCCAAGTAATACCCATTATTTAGGCATTCATCTCTCAATGAAGTGAAGAGGGTTACCTGTCCAAGATTTACACACACCCCCTATAATGTTAGAAATGGCCCATGAGAGGGGGGGAGGGGGAATATGATAGGTGTACCTTATACTTTGGCCTTGTTAAATTCCCCTTACTAAATATTATCTGGAGGTTGCCTCATAATGTTTGTGTCTAATCTGCTTGCCATGTTTCTGTGAAAAAATAGTAATGTTTATTGTTTTTTCCTCAACAGTTTCCTTCCACGCCACAGGAATGGCAGACTGTGGCCTCCCACTTTGCCCAGCGGTGGGACTTTCCTAACTGCGGAGGGGCAATTGATGGGAAACACGTCCACATCGTCCCACCACCCAACTCGGGGTCGTACTATTATAATTATAAGGGGTTCAATAGTATAGTGATGTTGGCGGTGGTGTTGGCTAATTACGACTTCTTGTATATGGACATGGGGAAGAATGGCCGGATGTCCGATGGTGGAGTCATCGCCCAGACGGAGTTTTACAGGCGTCTCCAGAATGGCAGCTTGGACTTGCCAGCTCCAGAGGACAATGTTGAAGGACTCCCATTTGTGTTTGTTGCTGATGAAGCGTTTGCGCTGGGGGACCAACTGATGCGGCCATTCCCAATGAGGACCCTCACCCTGGAACAGAGGGTTTTTAATTACCGGCTGGCCAGAGCCCGAAGAGTGGTGGAGAAGTATAAACTGAACCATATTATACTTGCGTGCTGTGTTCTCCATAACTTTTTAAGGAAACATTCGGCCAACTGTGCTGGCTTAGTTGGGCCTGAGGCCGGAATCATACATCAAACCACACTGACGGCGCTTGAAAGTGGCCGTCCTGGCTTGCCCTCCCTGAGTGCCCATGATGTACGGTTACGCTACCTGGAGTTCTTTGCGGGTAGGGGGGCTATCAATATCCCAGCAAATATGTGAAGCCTTTTTATAATAAAAAACAAAAAGAAAGTCTTTGTGGACATTTACTGCTTGTGTTTGTTTTAGCTGACCCTGACAGAAATGTTTTGAGTGCAGAAAATGGCGTGATTGTGTAACCTTATACAAAGCACTGTTGGCTGTTATTTACTAAATGCAAAAACACATTTCATTACAAGTGCACTTGCAACTGCACTGAAACTGCACTTGTAGTGCAAAGTGGATTTGCCCTTAGGAAATAGCCCCCATTTTCTCAGAAAACAACAATTACATCACCCCAAAAGTGTTGTAGCGTTGAGACAATAATCCACACATTCTTGATTAACAATCTTTTTAATACCTGCACAATCACATGTGCATTTACCAAAGGTTTTTCAAACAAACCAACATGTTTGTTGTATAACAATTTTTGTGGTGGCATTATCCAAAATCAAAATGTCCATTTTATAGAAAACAGGCCTGTGTAAAACCAACAAGAAAGACACAAATCTTGAACTTACAAACGTCACATTTGGTCGAATTTGAAGGCAATATCAGACATGAGTATTTAGGAACTGTGTTTGATATTGCGTTCAAATGGGGGGAAATCACCCCAGGAAAAGCCAAATTTGGAAGATGCACACAAATTTCCCAATGTCAACATGTGCTAGCTGCCATCACAGGGGATCAAGGGACGTGTTTTGGGGGAGAAACCCCTTCCTCACCGCTACTTTATTATTGAGGAAGGGGTTGCACCCCCAAAACACGTCCATTGATCTCCCGTGATGGCAGATAGCACATGTTGGCACACTGTGTGCATCCTCCAAATTTGGCTTTGGGAAAAATCACAAAAACATTTAGCACGTTGTAGCACACAAAAGAAGAAAGTGATTTGGAGGGGTTTTAAACTCACCCCAAAACATCAATGAGGTTTTTATATTTTGGAATAACATCATTGATGTTTTGCTTGATGATTTCCAATTGTAAATTACACCCCATGATCTCCCCGATCGGGATCTGGGCAACTTCAGATGTGAAAGGATCTGGATCCACAACATCACGATCACCTAAAAAGAGAGGAACCCCAAAATAAATTTGGTTTAAAAAAAATGCCGCCATCCATCTCTTATCTGAGCCTGTGGTTGCAGACACTCACCTGTTGTGGTGACTAGTTCCACCACGTCTTCATCCTCCTGCTCAGCTTGTGTTGGGGGGATTTCCCCTTCTTCCAGAGGGGGGGCTCTGGTCTCCTCAGATGAGGGGTGTCCTCCGAGTCTTTTCTCCCCTATGTAAAACAAAAAAGGTATACTTAGCACACAGATATTTAATGTCAGAACTAGGGATGAGCTTCGTGTTCGAGTCGAACCCATGTTCGACTCGAACATCGACTGTTCGACCGTCCGTCGAATTGCGAACGATATGGGCCGTTCGCGCCAAATTCGTGTGGCACGTCACGGCCCATAATTCACTGCGGCATCGCAGTGCATTGCTGGCTGATGATTGGCCAAGCATGCACTATGACCCGCATGCTTGGCCAATCACAGCGCCGTCAGTAGAGAGAGCTGTAATTGGCCAAAGCCAGGGTGGCTTTGGCCAATTATGGCTCAGGGGATTTAGTACACGCCCCACACTATATAAGGCCGCCTGCACGGCGGCCCTGTGTAGTGTGTGTTCCGGTGTGCTGAGAGATAGAGAGAGAGAGAGACAGTGTCATTTGATTTGAGTTAGATAGATTAGGCAGAACAGTCAGTCAGTTAGCTGCACTTACAGTGTATTGTGTATATATATGCATCCCAGGTGTTGCATATATATATATACACTGTATTCAGTTTAGCTAGATCCGTTCCTGTTATCTTCTATCTAGACTATTTGCATTTAGTGCAGTGCGTCCTGCTCACAGTGTTCAGCTAGATCCGTTCCTGTTATCTTCTAGACTATTTACATTTAGTGCAGTGCGTCCTGCTCACAGTGTTCAGCTAGATCCGTTCCTGTTATTTACATTTAGTGCAGTGCGTCCTGCTCACAGTGTTCAGCTAGATCCGTTCCTGCTATTTACATTTAGTGCAGTGCGTCCTGCTCACAGTGTTCAGCTAGATCCGTTCCTGCTATTTACATTTAGTGCAGTGCGTCCTGCTCACAGTGTTCAGCTAGATCCGTTCCTGCTATTTACATTTAGTGCAGTGCGTCCTGCTCACAGTGTTCAGCTAGATCCATTCCTGCTATTTACATTTAGTGCAGTGCGTCCTGCTCACAGTGTTCAGCTAGATCCGTTCCTGTTATCTTCTAGACTATTTACATTTAGTGCAGTGCGTCCTGCTCACAGTGTTCAGCTAGATCCGTTCCTGCTATTTACATTTAGTGCAGTGCGTCCTGCTCACAGTGTTCAGCTAGATCCGTTCCTGTTATCTTCTAGACTATTTACATTTAGTGCAGTGCGTCCTGCTCACAGTGTTCAGCTAGATCCGTTCCTGCTATTTACATTTAGTGCAGTGCGTCCTGCTCACAGTGTTCAGCTAGATCCGTTCCTGCCATTTACATTTAGTGCAGTGCGTCCTGCTCACAGTGTTCAGCTAGATCCGTTCCTGCCATTTACATTTAGTGCAGTGCGTCCTGCTCACAGTGTTCAGCTAGATCCGTTCCTGCTATTTACATTTAGTGCAGTGCGTCCTGCTCACAGTGTTCAGCTAGATCCGTTCCTGCTATTTACATTTAGTGCAGTGCGTCCTGCTCACAGTGTTCAGCTAGATCCGTTCCTGCTATTTACATTTAGTGCAGTGCGTCCTGCTCACAGTGTTCAGCTAGATCCGTTCCTGCTATTTACATTTAGTGCAGTGCGTCCTGCTCACAGTGTTCAGCTAGATCCGTTCCTGTTATCTTCTAGACTATTTACATTTAGTGCAGTGCGTCCTGCTCACAGTGTTCAGCTAGATCCATTCCTGTTATCTTCCTACTGACAGGCGGGCTTGTCTTGTTACAGTATTTACAGCTACCTAAAGAAAATTACTGGTGTTCTTTTGATCCTATTAGTACCACGGTCAGGCAGCTAGACTATTTACATTTAGTGCAGTGCGTCCTGCTCACAGTGTTCAGCTAGATCCGTTCCTGTTATCTTCTAGACTATTTACATTTAGTGCAGTGCGTCCTGCTCACAGTGTTCAGCTAGATCCGTTCCTGTTATCTTCTAGACTATTTACATTTAGTGCAGTGCGTCCTGCTCACAGTGTTCAGCTAGATCCGTTCCTGTTATCTTCTAGACTATTTACATTTAGTGCAGTGCGTCCTGCTCACAGTGTTCAGCTAGATCCGTTCCTGTTATCTTCCTACTGACAGGCAGGCTTGTCTGGTTACAGTATATAAAGCTACCTGAAGAAAATTACAGGTGTTCTATCCCAGCTTAGTGCAGCTACAGGACATTAGTATGTCTGGAAGGCCAAGAAGGAGAGGCAGACAGTCACAAGCCAATAAGAGAGGGCAAGCAGGCTTTGTGTCTAGTGCTGGTCGTGGAGACGGTGCATCCTCATCAGCACGTGGCCATGGGACACGCTTGGCCTTTTTTTCGGCAGCTGGCCGTGTTGAGCCGCAACATGCGGAAGACTTGGTCGAGTGGATGACCAAGCCATCCTCATCCTCCTCATCCTCTCTCACCCATCCCCAGGGTGCTTTGTCTGTCAAAGCAGCGGCCTCTTCCCTCAGCTCAATGTCATCAGTGACTCCTTCCCTAGCTCCACCATGTCCTCCTGAGGATTCCCTCGAACTGTTTGACCACAGTGTTGGGTACATGCTCCAGGAGGATGCCCAGCGTTTGGAAGGCTCTGATGATGATACTGAGCTCAATGAAGGCAGTAACATGAGCACGGACAGAGGGGGTGCCCAAGAAGGACAGCAATCTGGCAGTCATGCTCCCCCTGCTGCAGCATACTGCCAGGTTTGCTCCAGTGATGAGGAGGGAGGGGATGATGAGGTCACTGACTCAACGTGGGTGCCTGATAGGAGAGAGGAGGAGGAGGAGGAGGAGGAGGAGGAGGCGGCACATCACCAACGAGGCAGGATGCCCTCCAGGGGCCAGCCTAAGGGCAGCACATTGACTGCATCACACCCCAAAGCTACACATGTGCAGGGCGCTGCAGTCTCTGCGCATTATTCAAAAAGTTCTTTGGTGTGGGCCTTTTTTGGGACGAGTGCATCAGATCGCACCTCTGCTATTTGCAACATATGTCTCAAGCGTATCTCGCGTGGCCAAAACATCTCCCGCTTGGGTACCACATGCTTGACCAGACATATGTTGACCTGCCATGCAGTTCGTTGGCAAGCGTATCTAAAAGACCCACACCAAAGAACAAAGAGGATCTCTCCTTGCTCCTCATCAGCTGAGATTTCCAACCCCACTAGACCTTCAGTCCTCTCTGAGACCTGCAGTGAGAGGAATGAAGGTGTAGAATTAGGTGTGTCACAGACAAGTACTTGTGGGCAATCTGCTTTTGGTACACCGACGTCAGATTGTACCAGGCAAATTTCCCTGCCCCAGCTGCTGCACCGCCGAAAGAAGTTTGCTCCCAGCCATCCACATGCCCAGTGGTTGAATGCTAGCTTGGCAAAATTGCTAGCACTTCAACTGCTGCCTTTTCAGTTGGTAGACTCTGCCCCCTTCCGTGAGTTTGTGGAATGTGCGGTTCCTCAGTGGCAGGTACCCAAACGCCACTTTTTCTCACGGAAGGCGATTCCGGCTCTCTACCGGCATGTGGAAGGCAATGTCCATGCCTCGCTGGACAGGGCGGTCAGCGGTAAGGTGCATATTACCGCTGACTCATGGTCCAGCAGGCATGGACAGGGACGTTACCTAAGTTTCATGGCGCATTGGGTGACTCTGCTGGCAGCTGGGAAGGATGCAGGACAAGGTGCAGTAGTGTTGGAGGTTGTTCCACCACCACGCCTCCAAAATGCTGATTGTGACACACCTCTCTCCTCCACCCCCTCCTCTTCTTCTTCCTCCATGGCCTCTTCCTCGGAACCAGCGCTGCTCCGTAGGCGTTCAAGGGGCTACGCAAGTACGCAGGCCAAAAGATGCCATGCGGTGCTTGAGCTGGTGTGCTTGGGGGACAGGAGCCACACTGGGGCAGAGGTTCTGTCAGCTCTGCAGGGGCAGGTTCAGAGGTGGTTGACGCCACGCCAACTTAAGGCAGGAATGGTGGTTTACGACAATGGCACCAACCTCCTCTCTGCCCTCCGACAGGGACAAATGACCCATGTGCCCTGTTTTATAAGAAAGTGTGTCCGCGCTTAGGATAAAAGTAAGGGCTGCTGCCTATCTCTAATTGGTACCCCTAAGGGTACAATTATATAGTGGATGAATAGAAATGAGACAGTAAGCGGCGCTGCCCTCTAAAAATTAATAAGTAACAGGAAAAATATCATAAGCTCTGCACTTAGTGCAGATAGCTCTGATATGTGAAAAATTCCACTAGGAGCAAAGAAAACTTATTCTAGGCAGTATGGCGTCACAGATCATCGATGCTTACAAGTAGATAAATGAAATATGTTCCCCCATAAGGGCATAAGTGTCATCCAAAATGAGAAAATACCAAAGTGAATAAAATAAAATAAAATAAAAAATGTATATTTTCAAAAATATTGGGACAAAATGGCGTCAGGGGGGCCGTAATCCCTATATAAAGATCTATGTTCTAAGTGATAACAAAGTGATGTGTGTGTGTCCCTTTGATGTGAATGTGCAAAAATAATTAAATTGAAATTAAATAATTGAAAAAGTTGTATTAATTAAATATTCAAAAGTATTGGGACACTAATAAAAGATAAAAAGGTAGAACAGAGAAAAATGTTAATATAATACTGTGTAGTGATTGTGTATCCCCTTACGTGTTCAACAAACCATCATAAATAAATAATAAAGTGAAATATCGTGATTATAATGCCTAAATAACCAAAAGTATTGGGACAATATGGCGCTAGGGAATGTGAGTGATAAAAACTAGAACGTGAGTGATCCTCCTATGCAGTAAGACAGATAATCCTCCTATGTAATAATAGCCAGGTAATGTTCATCTACTACCATATGTAAGTTATATTTATATACTATTGTTTCTAATAAATTCAAATTGCTCATAATAAAACTGGTATTAAGGTTAAAAATCCATATATAAAATCCATGCAGATCAAATGTTATTAGGCAGGTGAGAACAAACAGGATTCAGCTACAATGCTATTTGTTTCATCCAGGAAGGTGCAACGTGGTGACTTCTGTGCAGTTATTCATAAGGTGACTTGAAGTGACTTGCAGTGCTCGCCCCCTATGCTACCCCACTCACCAGAGATAATCACCCCTACAGGGGTACCAAGCGACAAAGTGGGTGCCTGAGGGTGGGTGGTTGTTCACTTCCAAAGTGCTTCCATTCCTCTGCTGCTTTCAATCCTTATGGCTGTCCTTGGTATGTTGTGTACTCTGACATATCATACTGCTCCAGCAGTGTAACCTTAAGTTGTTAATCACTCCAGATATCCAGAGAAAAAGAGAAACACAAGGGGCAGAGCCTCTAGTGGTGAGGATGGACTGCGCTGCAGTCTGGCTCCAAGTCGCGGCCCCCAGGGTCTCACAGCTCACAGTAGACTACAGGAGAAAGAGAAAGGAAGCAGCAGGCAAAGGTCAGGGTCACAAGCAGACAGGGATAGTCCTGAACAGGCCAAGATTGGTAACTGGAAATAGACGTAGGAGACACAGCACGTTGCACATGAAAGCTAAACACACAATGGTTGATCAGCCATTGTGTGTTTAGCTTTCATGTGCAACGTGCTGTGTCTCCTACGTCTATTTCCAGTTACCAATCTTGGCCTGTTCAGGACTATCCCTGTCTGCTTGTGACCCTGACCTTTGCCTGCTGCTTCCTTTCTCTTTCTCCTGTAGTCTACTGTGAGCTGTGAGACCCTGGGGGCCGCGACTTGGAGCCAGACTGCAGCGCAGTCCATCCTCACCACTAGAGGCTCTGCCCCTTGTGTTTCTCTTTTTCTCTGGATATCTGGAGTGATTAACAACTTAAGGTTACACTGCTGGAGCAGTATGATATGTCAGAGTACACAACATACCAAGGACAGCCATAAGGATTGAAAGCAGCAGAGGAATGGAAGCACTTTGGAAGTGAACAACCACCCACCCTCAGGCACCCACTTTGTCGCTTGGTACCCCTGTAGGGGTGATTATCTCTGGTGAGTGGGGTAGCATAGGGGGCGAGCACTGCAAGTCACTTCAAGTCACCTTATGAAAAACTGCACAGAAGTCACCACGTTGCACCTTCCTGGATGAAACAAATAGCATTGTAGCTGAATCCTGTTTGTTCTCACCTGCCTAATAACATTTGATCTGCATGGATTTTATATATGGATTTTTAACCTTAATACCAGTTTTAATATGAGCAATTTGAATTTATTAGAAACAATAGTATATAAATATAACTTACATATGGTAGTAGATGAACATTACCTGGCTATTATTACATAGGAGGATTATCTGTCTTACTGCATAGGAGGATCACTCACGTTCTAGTTTTTATCACTCACATTCCCTAGCGCCATATTGTCCCAATACTTTTGGTTATTTAGGCATTATAATCACGATATTTCACTTTATTATTTATTTATGATGGTTTGTTGAACACGTAAGGGGATACACAATCACTACACAGTATTATATTAACATTTTTCTCTGTTCTACCTTTTTATCTTTTATTAGTGTCCCAATACTTTTGAATATTTAATTAATACAACTTTTTCAATTATTTAATTTCAATTTAATTATTTTTGCACATTCACATCAAAGGGACACACACACATCACTTTGTTATCACTTAGAACATAGATCTTTATATAGGGATTACGGCCCCCCTGACGCCATTTTGTCCCAATATTTTTGAAAATATACATTTTTTATTTTATTTTATTTTATTCACTTTGGTATTTTCTCATTTTGGATGACACTTATGCCCTTATGGGGGAACATATTTCATTTATCTACTTGTAAGCATCGATGATCTGTGACGCCATACTGCCTAGAATAAGTTTTCTTTGCTCCTAGTGGAATTTTTCACATATCAGAGCTATCTGCACTAAGTGCAGAGCTTATGATATTTTTCCTGTTACTTATTAATTTTTAGAGGGCAGCGCCGCTTACTGTCCCATGTGCCCTGTTTGGCTCACGTCCTTAACTTGGTGGTGCAGCGGTTCTTGGGCAGGTACCCGGGCTTACAGGATGTCCTGAGGCAGGCCAGGAAAGTCTGTGTGCATTTCCGCCGGTCATATAATGCCAGTGCTCGGCTGACGGACCTCCAAAAGGAGTTTAACCTGCCCAAGAACTGCCTAATCTGTGACATGCCCACCAGGTGGAACTCAACGTTGGCCATGCTGCAGCGGCTGGCAGAGGGCCATCAATGAGTACCTGTGCGACTATGGCACCAGGACAGGGTCAGGGGAGCTTGGTTTTTTTTCCCCACGCCAGTGGGCCATGATCAGGGATGCATGCACTGTCCTGTCACCATTCGAGGAGGCCACGAGGATGGTGAGCACTGACAGTGCATGCATCAGTGACACTGTCCCCCTTGTCCACCTGTTGGAGCACACGCTGCGTGGAATAATGGACAGGGCACTTGAGGCAGAACAGAGGCAGGAAGAGGAGGACTTCCTTAGCTCTCAAGGCCCCCTTTATCCAGACAGTGTTCCTGCGTGCCTGCCGATCACACAGGAAGAGGAGGAGGAGGAGGAGGAGGAGGAGGAGGAAGATTGTGTCAGTATGGAGGTGGAGCCTGGCACTCAGCATCAGCAGCAGTCTTTAAGGGATCAGTCCCAAGGAACACATGGACTTGTACGTGGCTGGGAGGAGGTGGCTGCGGACGTTGTTGTCCTTAGTGACCCAGAGGACTCCGGACCGAATGCCTCAGCAAACCTACGCTGCATGGCCTCCCTGATCCTGCAAAGCCTGCGTAAGGATCCTCGTATTCGTGGTATCAAGGAGAAGGACCAATACTGGCTGGCAACCCTCCTTGATCCACGTTACAAGGGTAAGGTTGCGGACCTTATCTTGCCATCGCAGAGGGAGCAGAGGATGAAACATCTTCGGGAGGCCTTGCAGAAAGGTCTGTGCAACGCGTTCCCAGAGACTGGGAGGTTACAAACTCCTGTTTCTGGACAACGTGTTGCTGAGGCTTCGGTCAGTCAAAGAAGGAGCGGTGGAGAAGGTGGCCGTCTGACCGATGCGTTCAGACAATTTTTTGGTCCGCAGCCCCAAGGTATGATCGGTTCCAGCAACCATCGCCAACGTCTGTTTTACATGGTGCAGGAATACCTAGGGGCAAGATCAGACTTGGACACCTTTCCCACCGAAAATCCTCTGGGTTACTGGGTCTTGAGGATGGATCACTGGCCAGAGCTTGCACAGTATGCAATTGAGCTACTGGCCTGTCCTGCATCCAGCGTTCTTTCGGAACGCACATTCAGTGCTGCTGGAGGCGTGGTAACCGATCACAGGGTGCATCTGTCCACGGACTCGGTCGATCGGCTGACCTTCATAAAAATGAATCAGTCTTGGATCACCACCAGCTACCAAGCACCTGATGCTGATGTAACCGAATAATTTTTTTTGAAATCTCAGATCCCTTCAAAGACTGCCTATGCTGATGCTGAGTGACTATCCCTGAGTAATTATCCTCTTCCTCCTCAATCATCACGCTGATAGCTTGTAAGAACATTTTTGGTTCTGGGCGCCACCACCAGTGCCTAAGGCACAATTTTTCAGCCCCTGTTTAACAGGGGCGTGTAATTACAATTTTTGATGTAATACTTTGCAGCAGGGCTCGTTCCTGCATTCCAACTAGAGTGTCTGTGAGGGGTTGCAGTGTTGTGGCACCAGCACCAGTGCCTAAGGCCCAATTTTTCTGCCCCTGTCTAACAGGGGCGTGTAATTACAATTTTTAATGCAATACTTTGCAGCAGGGCTCGTTCCTGCGTTCCAACTAGAGTGTCTGTGAGGGGTTGCAGTGTTGTGGCACCAGCACCAGTGCCTAAGGCCCAATTTTTCTGCCCCTGTCTAACAGGGGCGTGTAATTACAATTTTTGATGCAATACTTTGCAGCAGGTGTCACGTACCTTCAGCAGAGTCTGAATGTAGAGGGAGGCCTCTCGCACGGTCCTGGTCCTGACACCCCTGATAGTAGGGACAGGGAGTGCCGGGGCACAGAAGGGTGCAGGTGCCTGCGGCTGGAGAACTGGAACTTGGAGATTCGGAATCGTCCGGAGACTAGATGAAAGATAGGCCACCAGAACTGTTAGTAGAAGCCGGGCAGGCGTGGGTTCAGGGACAACTGCAACGTCAGGTCAGGCAAAGGTTGGCAACGGGCTGGCAGCGAGGTATCCAAAACAGAAGACAGTTCGTGGTCAAGGTCAGGCAGAGGTCGGCAACGGGCAGGCAGCGAGGTACAAAGTCAGGAGGCAGAGCCGTAGTAGATAGTCCAAGCCAGGGTCGGTATAATCCGTAAGGTAGGTAGCAGACAAGGGAGATCCGAGAGAGTGGTCAGGAAGCCAGGTAATCAGGAGTAAGTAACAGGTCACACGAACGTCAGGAAATCAGGAACTAGCTGAAGACGATCCAGCACTAGTGTCAGGCAAGAACCTTGTTTATATATGGCGCCGAGCGCCGGGATTGGTGGACGTGAACGTGCGTGCGTGAGAACGTACACCCGCTCGTATGGCTGTGCGGGTGCGTGCATACGTTCGTACAGATGCGCGGTTGTGCACGTCCGATCCGGAACTCGCTCGTATCTGTCGGGGACACCGCGCATGGCTGTTAGACGCTGCTGCATGGAGACGGGAGCTAGTACTGTGAGTTCTCTGACATTGCCCCCTCCTTAAGGGCAGCCTCTGGATGCCTCTAGACACCGAACCCTCTGAGCGGGAGCGGTGAAAGGCCCGTATGAGTCTTTGGGCATGGAGATTTGTTTCAGGTTCCCAGGAATTCTCTTCTGGGCCAAAGCCTCTCCATTTGATTAAATACTGGTTTTGCCCTTGCCGTTTCCTATGGTCCAAAATGGCTTCAACTTCGAATTCTTCTTCCCCATTCACAATTATAGCTTCAGGGGGTCCTACCTCCCGATCTGAAAAGGAATTTGGTACATCGACCTTGAGTAGTGAAACATGGAAAACAGGGTGGATCCTGAATGAATTGGGAAGTTCGAGTTCATAGGCGACTGAATTAATCTTCTTCTTGACTGGGAAGGGCCCTAAGTATCTAGGTCCCAGTTTTTTAGAAGGGCATGCCAATTTTAGATTCTTAGTAGCCAGCCACACACGATCACCAACCTTTAGCTCCAACTCTCCCCTTTTTTTCTTGTCGAAGAATCTTTTATTATCCTCCTGTGCCTTAGAAATAGTTTCTTTAAGTAACTTATTGTTTGCAGCAAAGAAATTGAGTCTGTCCTGGACAGCAGGTACAGGAGAGTCTGGTATGAGTGCTGGCAAAAAGGAAGGGTGAAACCCGTAGTTGGAGAAGAAGGGTGACTGGTTTGTGGTAGAGTGCGTAGCATTGTTGAATGCAAATTCCGCCAAGGGTAGCAATGAGGCCCAATCTTCCTGAGAAAAAGAAGAAAAACAACGTAGGTACTGTTCCAACGTTTGGTTGGTGCGTTCAGTTTGCCCGTTGGTCTGGGGGTGATATGCTGAAGAAAAGTTCAGTTTGATGCCTAGTGTCTCACACAATGACTTCCAAAATTTAGATGTGAATTGTACTCCACGGTCAGAAACAATGTCACTGGGAATTCCGTGGAGTCTAACAATCTCTTTAATAAACACTCTGGCAGTCTCGGTTGCCGACGGAGTCCCTTTCATAGGGATAAAATGTGCCATCCTGGAAAAACGGTCAACGACCACAAAGACAGATGAGAATCCATCAGAAGGAGGAAGCTCGACAATGAAGTCCATTGCGATTTTATCCCAAGGTCTTTCGGGGATGGGCAGTGGTCTCAGTAGTCCCCATGCTTTGTTCTTGTTACTTTTCTTCCTAAGGCAGGTCAAGCAAGAGTTTACATAAGTTCTACAGTCCTTTGCAAGGTTGGGCCACCAAAAATGCCTTTGAATTAAGTCCATGGTCTTGTGACCCCCAAAATGGCCCGCTAAGGGATAATCATGACAGACCTGTAGAATGGTGGTACGTAGACCTTGGGGAACAAAAATCTTACTCCCTTGCCAGAAGAGCCCATCTTTTTCTTGGAGGTTAGTTCCTGGGGGTATCGTTGTCCCTAAAGATGCCTGACGGATCTGTGATATCACACTGGATTGGGTCAGTAAGAAATTTCCAGCTTGCAGGATCGTATCTGGTGGGGAAGGATCCACAGTTTCCGTTAACATGCGGGATAGCGCATCGGGTTTGATGTTTTTAGATCCTGGCCGATAGGTAAGGTGAAAATTGAAACGGGAAAAGAAGAGGGCCCATCTTGCTTGTCTGGGTCTGAGGCGTTTGGCAGTCCTGAGATACTCGAGATTTTTATGATCTGTGAAGATCAAGATGGGATGTGCTGCCCCCTCTAGGAGATACCGCCATTCTTCCAAGGCTGCTTTTATCGCCAAGAGCTCTCGGTCCCCAACGTCATAATTTCTCTCGGAGGCACCTAATTTCTTGGAGAAGAAAGCCACAGGGTGCATTAAAGATTTTGGCCCTTGGCGCTGGGACAGGATGGCCCCCACAGCATTCTCTGATGCATCCACTTCCAGGGTATAAGGTAGGGCAGGATCAGGGTGTTTCAACACCGGAGCAGAGGTAAATAGCTCCTTTAATTTGTCGAACGCAGCTTGGGCTGCTGTGGTCCACTGAAAACGGCTTTGCTTCCTTGTAAGATGTGTGATGGGTGCTATAATACTGGAGAAATTTTTAATAAATTTTCTATAAAAGTTAGAGAATCCAATAAAACGTTGCACCCCTTTCTTATCGGTTGGGGGTGGCCAGGACATGATGGCTGAGACTTTCTGAGGATCCATTGCTACACCCCGAGTTGATATTACCAGGCCGAGAAAGTGAATGGTCTGGCGTTCAAACTCACATTTCTCGGCCTTGGCAAAGAGTCCGTTTTGTCTCAATCTCAGAAGAACTTGCCTCACATGGTCACGGTGTGTTTCTAAGGAGTTTGAGAATATCAGGATATCGTCCAGGTAGACAATTACGAATGAGTCCAGAAAATCTCTAAAAATGTTATTCACAAAATGTTGGAAGGTGGCTGGTGCATTGCAGAGTCCGAATGGCATAACTAGGTACTCGAAGTGGCCAAAGCGTGTCCGGAAAGCTGTCTTCCACTCATCACCCTCACGGATTCGAATCAGATTATAGGCACCTCGCAAATCCAATTTTGTGAATATCCGGGCCGAGCGAAGTCTCTGAAACAGTTCTGGGATCAAGGGAAGAGGATAGCGATTCTTAATTGTTATTTTATTTAGGTCTCTGTAGTCCACACACGGGCGGAGGGAATGATCTTTCTTCTCTATGAAAAATATTCCAGCACCAGCTGGAGAAGAGGAATGTCTGATGAAACCTTTTTTGAGGTTTTCGTTAATGTACTCCTTAAGGACCAGGAGTTCGGGTTCCGACAGGGGAAAGATTCTTCCAAACGGGATTTCTGCCCCTGGTAACAGTTCAATTGGGCAGTCATAAACCCGGTGGAGAGGAAGAGTATCTGCTTTATGCTTATCAAACACATCCAGGAAACTATGGTAGACAGATGGAACCAGTTCTTGGGACTCTGACGTAGATTTTAAACAGCCGAGGACTGGGGTTACATGGTGGAGGACCTTGAGGCAGTTCTGGAGGCAATAGCTGGACTGGAACACTACTTCGCCCGTAACCCAGTTGATTTGGGGATTATGGGCTTGTAGCCACGGCATTCCCAGAATAATTGGAAACAATGGGGATGAGATGACGTCCAGGCACAATAGTTCCTGATGGTTGGGTAATATGCTGGCGGGCAGTGGTTGGGTTTCATGCGTAATAGGCCCGGATTTAATGTTTGACCCATCTGCAAGTCGTATGGAAAGTTGCTGTTGCTTGGGTGTTAATGGGACGTCATGTTGTAGGGCAAAGGCACGGTCTATGAAGCAGCTGCAGGCGCCAGAGTCAATTATGGCCCGGACCCGGAGTGTTCCTTCTGGAAGCTGCAAGGAAACAGGGACAGCAATGTGAGCAGAACTTGTTACAGTTAGTGTTCTAGGTTCATGAGGTAGATAGTTAAACTTACGAGCTTTATTTGGGCACATATTTGCGTAGTGGCCGGCCTCCCCACAATAGAGGCAGAGGTTGTTCTGACGTCGAGCGGAGCAACCCTGTCTGCATTGGTTCCGGAGCTTCGGAGGTGGCAGCAGGTACATGGGAGGTGGACATAGTAGGGTTGCTAGGAACTTTGGGCAGCATCCAGGTGGGTCGCATCTGACTGGTTCTTTCAGATCTCCGTTCCCTTAGACGACGGTCTATCTGGATGGACAATTGGATCAGGTCTTCCAAAGAGTCTGGAAGTCCAACTCGGGCCAACTCATCTTTCAGTGCCTCAGAGAGTCCCATGCGGAACTGATAGCGGAGGGCGGCGGCGTTCCACTGAGTATCGGAACTCCATCGCCTAAAGTCAGTTACGTAATCTTCTACTGGCCTACGTCCCTGCTGGAGAGCATGAAGACTGGCCTCTGCAGTGGTAGCTCATTGAGGGTCGTCATACATTTTGGCCATTTCATTCATGAAAGAGTCCATAGTATCTAATAGTGGACTGGCTTGCTCCAATAAGCGGTGAGCCCAGGTTTGAGGTTCCCCCTGGAGTAGTGAGATGATGAACCCCACCTTGGTGCTCTCCAAAGAGAAGGTACGGGGCTGTAGCAGGAAGTATAGCTGGCAGGCATTTTTAAAGGCACGGAACTTGCTGCGATCTCCGAAAAACCTCTCTGGAGTGGGGACTCGAGGCTCTAGGGGTGGCACCATTATTGCAGGTGCTGCTGCTGCGGCCACTGGACCAGGAGACCGAGCGGCTGTAGTTGCCTGGTGAGTTGAGGGATTTGGAGACAATGACTCCACTCTTTGCTCAAGTTGCCGGTAGCCATCTTGTAGGCCCTGGACTGCCTGGGTAAGGGCCGAAATCTGTTGGCACAGAGTGTCTAGAGGTGAGGTCCCCCTTTCAGACTCCATCTTGGCTGGATCGTACTGTCACGTACCTTCAGCAGAGTCTGAATGTAGAGGGAGGCCTCTCGCACGGTCCTGGTCCTGACACCCCTGATAGTAGGGACAGGGAGTGCCGGGGCACAGAAGGGTGCAGGTGCCTGCGGCTGGAGAACTGGAACTTGGAGATTCGGAATCCTCCAGAGACTAGATGAAAGATAGGCCACCAGAACTGTTAGTAGAAGCCGGGCAGGCGTGGGTTCAGGGACAACTGCAACGTCAGGTCAGGCAAAGGTTGGCAACGGGCTGGCAGCGAGGTATCCAAAACAGAAGACAGTTCGTGGTCAAGGTCAGGCAGAGGTCGGCAACGGGCAGGCAGCGAGGTACAAAGTCAGGAGGCAGAGCCGTAGTAGATAGTCCAAGCCAGGGTCGGTATAATCCGTAAGGTAGGTAGCAGACAAGGGAGATCCGAGAGAGTGGTCAGGAAGCCAGGTAATCAGGAGTAAGTAACAGGTCACACGAACGTCAGGAAATCAGGAACTAGCTGAAGACGATCCAGCACTAGTGTCAGGCAAGAACCTTGTTTATATATGGCGCCGAGCGCCGGGATTGGTGGACGTGAACGTGCGTGCGTGAGAACGTACACCCGCTCGTATGGCTGTGCGGGTGCGTGCATACGTTCGTACGGATGCGCGGTTGTGCACGTCCGATCCGGAACTCGCTCGTATCTGTCGGGGACACCGTGCATGGCTGTTAGACGCTGCTGCATGGAGACGGGAGCTAGTACTGTGAGTTCTCTGACAGCAGGGCTCATTCCTGCGTTCCAACTAGAGTGTCTGTGTGGGGGTTGCAGTGTTGTGGCACCAGCACCAGTGCCTAAGGCCCAATTTTTCTGCCCCTGTCTAACAGGGGCGTGTAATTACAATTTTTGATCCAATACTTTGCAGCAGGGCTCGTTCCTGCGTTCCAACTAGAGTGTCTGTGAGGGGTTGCAGTGTTGTGGCACCAGCACCAGTGCCTAAGGCCCAATTTTTCTGCCCCTGTCTAACAGGGGCGTGTAATTACAATTTTTGAAGCAATACTTTGCAGCAGGGCTCGTTCCTGCGTTCCAACTAGAGTGTCTGTGAGGGGTTGCAGTGTTGTGGCACCAGCACCAGTGCCTAAGGCCTAATTTTTCAGCTCCTGTTCAACAGGGGCATGTAATTACAATTCTTGATCTAATATTTCACAGCAGGGCCCTGTGAGGGCTTACAGTGTTGTGGCCACAGCAACACCTAAGGCCCAAATTTCTGCTGAGTATATAGGGCAGGACCCTACTTTCAAACATCTAACTTACAAACGACTCCTACTTGCAAACGGAAGGAGACAACAGGAAGTGAGATGAAATCTACCCCTAGGAAGGGAAATTCTCTCCTGTAAGAGTTAATATGGGAAAACAATTTCTCCTTTCCACTGATGCTTTCCAATCCTTTTTCCACAAAAAAACCCAAATTTTCAAAAAACATTTTTCATTGGGACAAAAAAGTGAGGTGAAATCTTCTGAAGAGGAGGAAAGACAGCAAAACAAATGTCACAGGGGTGATAACCCTTCCCTATTATTTCCTAAAAGCTTAGAAAAGATTTTTTGGCTGGAGCTAAACACGTTAAAAATGTTCAAAATTACAAAGAGATTCTACTTAACAACAAAACTACAGTCCCTGTCTTGTTTGCACCGCCTGTATACTGCTGTTCAGAGTATATAGGGCCTGGTGGCCCCACACCTTTCCTTATTTTAATTTGGGTGCGGGGTTCCCCTTAATATCCATACAAGACCCAAAGGGCCTGGTAATGGACTGGGGGGTACCCATGCCGTTTGTCTCACTGATTTTCATCCATATTGCCATGACACGACATGACATTAAACCCGCAAGCAGTTTTAAATGAGATTTTTTCCTTTAAAAATTACATTTGGTGCAGGGACTGTTCTAAACATGGGAAACACGCGTCACTTTACAGGCATACTATAGACACCCCCCAGGTACGATATTTAAAGGAATATTTCACTTTTTTTTTTTTTACTTTAAGCATCATTAAAATCACTGCTCCCGAAAAAACGGCCGTTTTTAAAAGTTTTTTTTGCATTGATACATGTCCCCTGGGGTAGGACCCGGGTCCCCAAACCCTTTTTAGGACAATACCATGCAAATTAGCCTTTAAAATGAGCACTTTTGATTTCGAACGTTCGAGTCCCATAGACGTCAATGGGGTTCTAACGTTCGTGCGAACTTTCGGTCCGTTCGCGGGTTCTGGTGCGAACCGAACCGGGGGGTGTTCGGCTCATCCCTAGTCAGAACTATAAAGATGAAACATTGCTTGGAAGTGGGGTACAATTGTAAATTTTAGCAGAGTTCCAAGATGTCGCTTTTTTAATGTCCTTTGTCAAGCTGCAATACTTTACCTGTTTAGTACAAGCTTCACAGATGGAGACCCCCCTATAGTATACACTGGAGCACCTGTGTGGCCCCCCTCCAGTGTCCAGATGTGAAAACAGCTGCTCAGTTTCCTCTCCTTACACAGAATCTAGTTTGTATTTCATTCTAGTAACAAAGCCATCTACACAACCCAATTCTTTGAAGACAAGTATAGGGCGTCAAAATGGTGGCCAAATGCATATGGGCTAAACAATGGTATTTTATAGTTGGAACGAAAAATGTTTGATCCGAACGAATAATGTGCCCATGAACATGAAAGTTGCCATTTTAAACTGTACAACAGTTCCTAAAAGCACATGGAGCAGCACGAACGTAATAAAGACAAAAAGAATAGGAACACAGCACAACTACTTACTTTTTTGCAGCACTCTCCGGATCTTTCTGTACTGCTCATGTTCTCGTAATTTCAGGTCCGACCACCGGTTCCTGAGCTGATCTTTCGATCGTCGTACCCCGAAATTCCGGTGCAGACTCCTGACCACTTTCGCCATGATCTTGGCCTTTCGTATATTGGGGTTGGGGTAAGGCCCATACTTTCCATCATAGTCGGACTTCTTCAGGATGTCCACCATTTCCAACATCTCCCCAAAGGACATATTTGAGTCCTTAAATATCCTTCTGGATCGGGACGTTTCAGGTACCGGCCTCTCCTCCTCCTCCTCCTCCTCCTCGTTGCTACAATTAGCATGCACCTGCTGTCTATCCACCAGTGGGCTCTTCCCCCACTGCGCCAAATGAAAAGGGGCGGAGAATAGACTAGAAAGAATGTCAGGGGCGGGCGGAGTTATACGCATGTGCAGTGTGTATAAAGCGTAACACACGTGCGCATTACGTATGATCTGTGAGCGGAGGAAGGAGCATCGGAGACGCCGATCGTGATAACGAAGGTAAGATCTAAACTTGCGCCTATACTGCTTCGAAATGGAAGCCTATATTGTAACAAGATTAGAGGAGTTTTGCCTGACATTAGGGTTTGTCTTGTGTTGTGTCTTGTAGAGAAAATGGATGGGTTAAACGACCACAATTTCCTGCCCCTGTTCATTGACAAATACAGGGATCTGCCCTGTCTGTGGCAGGTCAGACACCACTATAATCACAAACAGAAGAGGCAGGCAGCGCTGGAGAAACTGCTGGAGTTGGTGAAGCCGGTGGTCCTCACAGCAACCATCCCTTATTTAAAAGCCAAAATTGGTGGCCTGAGGAGCACATATCTTAGGGAGCGCAAGAAGGTCACAGATTGCCTGAGGTCCGGAGCTGCAGCAGATGACGTTTATGTCCCCAGGCTGTGGTACTACGAGAGACTGCGATTTCTGTCAGACCACACTGAAGTCAGGGAATCCCTCTCCACTCTTCCTTCCACGCTTCCTTCCATCCCAGCTGAGGCTTCCGATGTCCAACCTGGGCCTTCCAGCCAAGAAGAAGTGGAGGAGCCCAGCTGGAGTCAGGTATAGCATTCTTCTACAGATTTCTGGGCAATAAATAAATGATGTTTACTAGATGTTATTATTGATCACTAATTGCTGATTGAAAAAAGTGTTTTACATATCAATAGACAGTAGTGGGCACCCAAAATTGGGACAAGAATGAAAAATGCTGGGCTCAGAAGGATAGTCTGTTATATTTGTTAACATTCAATTTGCAGCAGTCAGGAGGTGAAAATTGTGTGTGATTGATGAAGAAAAAACTAAAACTATGTCCCTTTTTGATACACAGGAAGACCTCAGCCAGGAGGAGGTTGTGAAATGTGGCAGTCAGGAGGAGGCGGGGATTAGTGGCAGCCAGGAGGAGGCTGGGATTAGTGGCAGCCAGGAGGAGGCGGGGCTAAGTGTCAGCCAAGAGAAGCCTGGGACCAGTCGCAGCCTGACTGAGTCTCAGGTCCCTCCCCTCCACCTGCCATATAAACGAGCCAGGAAGGCCACTCCGAGTCCCGTGCAGGATTCAGCATTCAGGCTGATCCAGGAGGCTTCGGCGTCCCTCAGAGCCTTACCAACTCCTGAAGAGGCCTTTGCCTTCATGGCTGCCACCAAATTGCAGGGCATGCAGGAGGGTCAACGCAGGCTCTGTGAGGACCTGCTTTATAAAGTCCTACGTAAGGGGGTGAGTGGGGAACTAACACCCAAGACCGACGTGGTTGAGTTGGACCATCCTCCTCCTCCTCCTCCTGCTGCCACAACTCCACCACCACAGCCACCGCGTGGAAGGAGGCGTGGAAAGAAGACCAAAGAGTGATGGCCCTGGATTCAGTCTGGTCTGACAGAAGATGCAGTCTCTCGTATGACCACAGCCTGGGGACACAGATGTCATCTGCTGCTTTCCGGATCTCTGGGACTTCTGGACCAGACTGCCCTCCCTTAGATAAGGACTCCTCAGACCACCAATTTTGCTTAAAAATAGTTGATGTCTGCCCTGGGGGTACAAGGCTTCACCCACTTCTGCAGTTTCTCCAGCGTTGCCTCCCTCTTTGTTTAGTTGTGAGCCCTTAATAAAATTTTTTAGGTAAATTATACTCTCCTGTGTGTGTTTTCATCCAAAAAGGACAGTTTGTTGGTGACAATTCAGGTACATTTCTAAAGTACAATGTGAAATTAACAAGAGACAACAACACCAAACAATCTCCTACAGATTAAATAAAACAACATATGAATGGTGTTGTGGGAACTTGTCACAAAAAACACACACAAACATTTTCGGGAGCACAAATCAAAATCACAAACAAAATAAAAATAAAATACAAACACAAAAAAGAATCTACATTAAAGCAAAAAAATATATAAAAAATATACAAAAATATGTTGTCAGATGTGAGAAATCAAAATATATTGAGGGAATCACGATAAATAGTAACGAAATAAGTTTGTGAGAAGTGTGTGTGAATATGAGCAGCAAAACTACTTAATTCTTGTCACATTATAAAGAAGAAGAGAGTGTGCTGTATTAAACCATTTTAAACATTGCAGCGTGACGAAAGTGCTGTATCCATTGCGAACGCTAAGTTTACCAGAATGAGCTGTTCCGTCTTGGAATTTCTTCTGAGCATGCGTGGCACTTTGTGCGTCGGAACAGGCCACACACGGTCGGAATTGATGCGATCGGATTTTGTTGTCGGAAAATTTTATCTCCTGCTCTCCAACTTTGTGTGTCGGAAAATCCGATGGAAAATGTCCGATGGAGCACACACACGGTCGGAATTTCCGACAACACGCTCCGATCAGACATTTTCCATCGGAAAATCCGACCGTGTGTACGGGGCATTAGTGTGAACATAACGAATATTAATTCGCTATTATCACACAACTGGGTAGGATTGAGGTGCAGACCCTTTTCAGAACCCTTTTAGAGCCTCTAGCTCTAATCACATGCTTCAACCCCCCCACCCATTGAAATCCATAGTCTGGAGCCCTGTATGTAGATCAGGGGGCCGGACGGATGGATAGGGGGTCAGGACCCGTGTGCCCCTAGTGGACGGGCCGCCACTGCCTAACAGGTTTTCTGTCCTATCCCCTTGTTCTAACAGTTTCTATATCCATAAGCCCAATTCATAATGTTTTCAGTCTGTATACCCCAGCATTTAAAGATTTTAGTCCATATACCCTGATCTCCAAGCCTTATACCCCTGTGTTTAAATAGCACAAGAGTGCAGCAGGGACATTGCATGACAAACTTTTTCAGTGGTAAAGATTGGTATAAATGGTCCTATACATCCTTTAAAACATTGTAGAATAAGGTAGTGCTTCAGAAATAAAATATTATAATATATTATTGTATTAAAAATGAATTCTGCCCTCAGCTTTACTAATTCAGGTGCAGGGATCTATGCATTTTAGACCAGTAAAATAAACCCTAATCATCACATAAGCTCTCACACAAAATCAATAAATCGGTCAGACTGCCTCAGTGATTGATATTTATTGATTTGGCAAGGGTCATAGAGATGGATGGTGTAGATGGCATAAAGTATATGTAATAGGTCTCTGCTGTATATTTTCTGTGTAACTCCTTTTTTGCTTAATTTCTCTAACAACAAATGTGTTACATGATAGCCATTGTGGTCCTTTTGAATGTTTGGAAAAATTGAAGTATAAGCTTTAATTGTCCTTTAAACTGTGGACGTTTAGTGATATTTTTAAAGGTGCAAAAATAGAAAGTAAAGAAAAGTTTGCTTTTATTCATGCATAAACACGCAGACTCTGATAAATGGCTTTGTATCATTGTTATTCTTATTGTGTTTTGTATCTTGTTTTAGTTATCTTACACAGGCACCTGACTCTGCTACCAATGTAGCCGATTATAATTACAAGTTTAACACTCTCCACATTGACAAAAAAATAATTGTAAACACTTGTACACTGTGGCTTCTTATCATATTTGGACACAAGGTCATTAAAGCTTAACATTACAATAAGTCAGATACGGTGCTGCATGGCAAGCATGGTCTGATAAGGGCAGGAAATTTTAGGTTATAAATTCCTGCCACTTACTAATTCCCATGTGGATGTAAGGGCTCTTTGGGTTCATTCACATGGTAGTGGTTGTCTCAGCATACAGAGGCATGTTAGAAGAAAAACATTTTTTGTTTTTTTCATTTCTTTGCTTCATTGCTATGAAATGTATATTTGTGCTTATGCGCATCTACTAAGCACTTGTATACATGTGTAAATTGCATTTTTGTATGTTTTATGCATTTTAGTAAGTATGAATGTTTTAATATGTATTTTCTGCAAAACAGAACAGAAATCTCTATAATGTAGGTAAAAGCATCAGAATGTTAACTGTATCATATTACACTTATTTCAGCACAAGAATGTGGGTAACCTGCAAAATGTAATTGTGTTTGAATTAACAACGGAAACATTCTTTAAAATTCTCCAATGCATGTTTTACATAAAAAAAGTATTATAATGTTAAGGTACATTACATACATTAAGGGAATATGACATTAAACATTAAACTGCTGCACGAAAGCACAGGTTCCCAAAAGCAGCTTCTAATTTCATTTGCTTTTTTATTGGATAAGTTCACTTGTTTTAGAAAAAAAACAATAAATGCACATTTTTTTACAGGTAAAAAAATGTGCATTTATAATTTTTTTTTGGAGGCCTGTAGAGCATTGCACCAGTGATCAGCAGATCGCTGTTTCCATGCAGGTTTTCTCAGGATCTGTCAGAGTATCTGTGTGCCCACACATTCCATACAAGCAAGCAGATAAATCTGATAGGAAGAATCAATGTACTACCACATCACTCCACAGTGCCATGGTAGTTCACTGAGAACTACAAGCCAACAGCAGCAAAGGATGTCGGGGCTTGTAGTTCATTCACACACAGAGATATGTAAAAGAATGAATGGCGTGGCTGTGTGGGCAGAGCTCTGCATGGCTGCACTGATTTAAAAAAGTTACAGCTAATTCAGAGAACTTTGCTCCATACTGCTCTCACAGGAAGGGTGGGGGGAATCACACAGTTGCTGCAGCATTGGTTACATTTTACATGTTCCACCCTTAAAATGGGTGGAACATGTAACATGTTCCCAAAGGTGAACTTATCCTTTAAGCCTGAAAGCCCAACCATTCTAACAGAAGTGATAAACCAAGCATACCTGGTATCTGCTAGGGGTGGACTTGTTGAAAATTATTAAAGTTTGGTTGCTGAATTCAAAACCCAGTGGAATCATTGGAACAGAATCTTAAAAATTAGTAATGGACATTGTCTGGGCTAATAAGCAAGGGCAGAGGCGTAACTAGAACCTTCAGGGCCCTGATACAAAAAGCCATGAAGAGTCCCCTTTCAGTCAAAACAGCATACCAAAATTTCAGCATGGCTAAGATTATGAAAGACCTGGGGCAGCCTGAGAAATGCACACCATGGCAAACAGTGAGCATTGCCAGTGGGAGGGTCTTAAAGAGTAATTTAACAGAATCTGCAGTTTTAGTACACACTGCAGACATATATCACAGTGCTTGTACCCACATTACTAAGAGGGACTTTGGAGGATGTAAGGAGGCACTCTGGAGGTAATAAGTTAGTACCTCCAGAATGCCCCCTTACATCCTCCTCCAGAATGCCCCCTTATGTTCTGCTCCTCCAGAGGGCCCCCTAAGTTAGTGCCCCCTTATGTCCTCCTGGTCCTCCAGCGTGCCCTCAAAGTTAGTGCCTCAAACTGTATGCTGTCTACCAGGCGCCCGGGTTCGTCACATCACGGATCTGGTGGACAGATTACTGGGAGGGGCTGGGGAAGACCCAGCTGTCATGGTGCATGTTGGCACCAATGAAAAAGTTAAAGGAAAATGGAGTGTCCTAAAGAACGATTTTAGGGACTTAGGAGCTAAATTGAGAAAAAGGACCTCCAAGCTAGTATTCTTAGAAATACTACCGGTACCTCGAGCCACACCAGAAAGGCAAAGGGAGATTAGGGAAGTAAACAAGTGGCTGAGGAGCTGGTGTAGAAAGGAGGGGTTTGGGTTCCTGGAGAACTGGGCCAACTTTTCGGTCACCAGTTCTATAGAAGGGATGGGCTGCACCTAAATGAGGAGGGTGCAGATCAGCTGGGAGTAAAGATGGCCAAATATTTATAGGCTTTTAAACTAGGCAATGGGGGTGAGGGCCCAGAGGCAGAGATAGTCAGCGTGGCACATATTCCAGAGGGTAGTATGGGGGGCATTAGTGGTAGGTTGACTAAAGCACAACATAAACCCGAGGTAAGTATAGTAACAAGTCCTATTTGAAATCTCGGAACATCCAATAAGAAGACAATGCTCACCAATGCCAGGAGCCCGGGGGACAGGATGGGAGAACTAGAGATACTGTTGTATGAGGAGGATTTAGATTTTGTGAGAATTTCAGAGACTTGGTTTAACAGCTCTCAGGATTAGCTTGCAACAATTCAAGGGTATTCCCTTTATCGCAGGGATAGAAACATAGCATTACTAGACCTACTGATTACCAACAATACAGACCTGATCACGGATGTGGAAATACGGGGCAATTTAGGAAACAGCGACCACAGGTCAATTAGCTTCAGTATAAATCACACAAATAGGAAACATAAGGGAAATACCTTCTTCAAAGGAGCCAACTTCCCTAAACTAAAAACTTTGATAGATGATATTAATTGGGATAAAATCTTAGGAACAAATAACATGGAGGAGAGATGGGTTTGCTTTAAGAGCATATTAAATAAGGGCATTAGCCAGTGCATCCCAAAGAGCAAACAAAAGTCCTGGGTGGCTTAACTCCAATGTAAAAATGCATATAAAAGCAAAGGTGAAGGCCTTCAAAAAGTACAAGGCTGCGGGATCATCATCAGCATTCAAACTTTACAAAAAGTGTAACAAGAAATGTAAGGCAATTAAGGCGGCTAAGTCAGAACACAAAAGACACATAGCGGAGGAGAGCAAGAAAAATCCCAGTGAGATCTTTAAGTATATAAACAGTAAAAGCGGGAGGATAGACCATATTGGCCCCATAAAGAATGAGGAAGGGAATCTGGTTACAAAGGATGATGAGATGGTGAAGGTACTGAATTTATTATTCTCCTCAGTCTTCACAAGGGAATCGGGGGGCTTCAGTAACCAAAACTGCAGTGTTTATCCTCATGGCACATCACAGGAAGCACCCTCATGGCTAACAGAGGACAGAATTAGAAATAGACTTGAAATACTCAACATTAATAAGTCACTGGGACCAGATGGCTTGCACCGAGGGACCTTACGGAACACAGTCAAGTAATAGCCAGACCATTGTTCCTAATTGTTCCATTGTTCCAGTCTGCTGACTGGAATGGTACTAGCTAATTGGAGAAAAGCCAATGTAGCACCAATATTAAAAAAAGGCCAAAATACATCCCTGGGAATTACACACCAGTTAGGCTAACTTCAATAGTATGGAAGCTCTTGGAGGGGATGATAAGGGACTATATACAAGATTTTAGTAATGAAAACTGTATCATTAGCAGTAATCAGCATGGATTCATTAAGAATCATTCTTGCCAAACCAATCTATTAACCTTCTATGAGGAGGTGAGCTGCCATCTAGATAAAAGAAGGCCTGTAGATGTGGTGTATTTGGATTTTGCAAAAGCATTTGACATAAGGTTTCCCATAAACGTTTACTGTACAAAGTAAGGTCCATTGGCATGGACCATAGGGTGAGTACATGGATTGAAAACTGACTACAAGGGCAAGTTCAGAGGGTAGTGATAAATGGGGAGTACTCGGATTGGTCGGGGGTGGAAAGTGGGGTCCCCCAGAGTTCTGTCCTGGGACCAATCCTATTTAATTTGTTCATAAACGACCTGGAGGATGGGGTAAACAGTTCAATCTCTGTATTTGCAGATGATACTAAGCTAAGCAGGACAATAACTTCTCCACAGGATGTGGAAACCTTGCAATTAGATGTGAACAAATTAATGGGGTGGGCAACTACATGACAAATTAGGTTTAATGTGGAAAAATGTAAAATAATGCATTTGGGTGTCAAAAATATGAATGCAATCTACACACTGGGGGGGAGAACCGCTGGGGGAATCAAGAATGGGAAAGGACCTGGGGGTCCCAGTGGATGAAGGGCAACACAACTAATAAAGGGACTGGAGGACATTAGTTATGAATAGGGGTGAGCCGAACACCCCCCCCCCCGGTTCGGTTCGCAACAGAACCTGCGAACGGACCGAAAATTTGCACGAACATTAGAACCCCATTGACGTCTATGGGACTCGAACGTTCAAAATCAAAAGTGCTCATTTTAAAGGCTAATTTGCATGTTATTGTCCTAAAAAGGGTTTGGGGACCCGGGTCCTGCCCCAGGGGACATGTATCAATGCAAAAAAAACTTTAAAATCAGCCGTTTTTTCGGGAGCAGTGATTTTAATGATGCTTAAAGTAAAAAAAAAAAGTTAAATATTCCTTTAAATATCGTACCTGGGGAGTGTCTATAGTATGCCTGTAAAGTGTTTCCCGTGCTTAGAACAGTCCCTGCACAAAATGTCATTTTTAAAGGAAAAAAAGTCATTTAAAACTGCTTGCGGCTTTAATGTAATTTCGGGTCCTGGCAATATGAATAAAAATCAGTGAGACAAACGGCATGGGTACCCCCCAGTCCATTATCAGGCCCTTTGGGTCTTGTATGGATATTAAGGGGAACCCCACACCCAAATTAAAATAAGGAAAGGTGTGGGGCCACCGGGCCCTATATACTCTGAACAGCAGTATACAGGCGGTGCAAACAAGACAGGGACTGTAGGTTTGTTGTTAAGTAGAATCTGTTTGTAATTTTGAACGGGTACATTTTGTACGTGTTTAGCTCCAGCCAAAAAATCTTTTTTAAGCTTTTTGGAAAACATAGGGAAGGGTTATCACCCCTGTGACATTTGTTTTGCTGTCTGTCCTCCTCTTCAGAAGATTTCACCTCACTTTTTGTCCTAATGACAAATGTTTTTTGAAAATTTGCGTTTTTTTGTGGAACAAGGATTGGAAAGCATCAGTGGAAAGGAGAAATGTTTTAGCTCTTACAGGAGAGAATTTCCCTTTCTAGGGGTAGATTTCATCTCACTTCCTGTTGTCTCCTTCCGTTTGCAAGTAGAAGTCATTTGTAAATTAGATGTTTGAAAGTAGGGGCCTGCCCTATATACTCAGCAGGACCCTGCTGTGAAATATTAGATCAAGAATTGTAATTACATGCCCCTGTTGAACAAGGGCAGAAAAATTGGGCTTTTGGTGGTGGTGGTGGTGCTGGTGCCACAACCCTGTAAGTCCTCATTCGCTCTTGGTGGGTGCAGAAACGGGCCCTGCTGTGAAATCAGCAACACGTTGTCCAGAAACAGGAGTTTGTAACCTCCCAGTCTCTGGGAACGCGTCGCACAGACCTTTCTGCAAGGCCTCCCGTTTCATCCTCTGCTCCCTCTGCGATGGCAAGATAAGGTCCGCAACCTTACCCTTGTAACGTGGATCAAGGAGGGTTGCCAGCCAGTATTGGTCCTTCTCCTTGATACCACGAATACGAGGATCCTTATGCAGGCTTTGCAGGATCAGGCAGGCCATGCAGCGTAGGTTTGCTGAGGCATTCGGTCCGGAGTCCTCTGGGTCACTAAGGACGACATGGTCCGCAGCCACCTCCTCCCAGCCACATACAAGTCCATGTGTTTCTTGGAACTGATCCCTTAAAGACTGCTGCTGATGCTGAGTGCCAGGCTCCACCTCCATACTGACACAATCCTCCTCCTCCTCCTCGTCCTCTTCCGGTGTAATCGGCAGGCACGCAGGAACACTATCTGGATAAAGGGGGCCTTGAGAGCTAAGGAAGTCCTCCTCTTCCTGCCTCTGTTCTGCCTCAAGTGCCCTGTCCATTATTCCCCGCAGCGTGTGCTCCAACAGGTGGACAAGGGGGACAGTGTCACTGATGCATGCACTGTCACTGCTCATCATCCTCGTGGCCTCCTCAAATGGTGACAGGACAGTGCATGCATCCCTGATCATGGCCCACTGTCGTGGGAAAAAAAAAACAAGCTCCCCTGACCCTGTCCTGGTGCCATAGCACAGGTACTCATTGATGGCCCTCTGTTGCGTGTGCAGCCGCTGCAGCATGGCCAACGTTGAGTTCCACCTGGTGGGCATGTCAAAGATTAGGCGGTTCTTGGGCAGGTTAAACTCCTTTTGCAGGTGTGCCAGCTGAGCACTGGCATTATATGACCGGCGGAAATGCACACAGACTTTCCTGGCCTGCCTCAGGACATCCTGTAAGCCGGGTACCTGTCCAAGAACCGCTGCACCACCAAGCTAAGGACGTGAGCCAAACAGGGCACATGGGTCATTTGTCCCTGTCGGAGGGTTGTCGGAGGGCAGAGAGAAGGTTGGTGCCATTGTCGCAAACCACCATTCCTGGCATGGCGTCAACCACCTCTGAACCTGCCCCTGCAGAGCTGACAGAACCTCTGCCCCAGTGTGGCTCCAGTCCCCCAAGCACACCAGCTCAAGCACTGCATGGCATCTTTTGGCCTGCATACTTGCGTACCCCCTTGAACTCCTACGGAGCACTGCTGGTTCCGAGGACAAAGCACAGGAAGAGGCCATGGAGGAAGAAGAAGAGGAGGGGATGGAGGAGAGAGGTGTGTCACAATCATTAGTAGTGGCATTTTGGAGGCGTGGTGGTGGAACAACCTCCATCACTACTACACCTTGTCCTGCATCCTTCCCAGCTGCCAGCAGAGTCACCCAATGCGCTGTGAAACTTAGGTAACGTCCCTGCCCATGCCCGCTGGACCATGAGTCAGCGGTAATATGCACCTTACCGCTGACCGCCCTGTCCAGCGAGGCATGGACATTGTCTTCCACATGCCGGTAGAGAGCCAGAAGGGGGCAGAGTCTACCAACTGAAAAGGCAGCAGTTGAAGTGCTAGCAATTTTGCCAAGCTAGCATTCAACCGCTGGGCATGTGGATGGCTGGGAGCAAACTTCTTTCGGTGGTGCAGCAGCTGGGGCAGGGAAATTTGCCTGGTACAATCTGACGTCGGTGTCAGATTGTACCACAAGTACTTGGCTGTGACACACCTAATTCTACACCTTCATTCCTCTCAGTGCAGGTCTCAGAGAGGACTGAAGGTATAGTGGGGTTGGAGATCTCAGCTGATGAGGAGCAAGGAGAGGTCCTCTTTGTTCTTTGGTGTGGGTCTTTTAGATATGCTTGCCAACGAACTGCATGGCAGGTCAACATATGTCTGGTCAAGCATGTGGTACCCAAGCGGGAGATGTTTTGGCCAAGCGAGATATGCTTGAGACATATATTGCAAATAGCAGCGGTGCGATCTGATGCACTCGTCTCAAAAAAGGCCCACACCAAACAACTTTTTGAATAACACGCCCTGCACATGTGGAGCTTTGGGTTGTGATGCAGTCAGTGTGCTGCCCTTAGGCTGGCCCCTGGAGGGCATCCTGCCTCGTTGGTGATGTGCCGCCTCCTCCTCCTCTTCCTCTCTCCTATCAGGCACCCACGTTGAGTCAGTGACTTCATCATCCCCTCCCTCCTCATCACTGGAGCAAACCTGTCAGTATGCTGCAGCAGGGGGAGCAGATGCCAGATTGCTGTCCTTCTTGGGCACCCCCTCTGTCCGTGCTCACGTTACTGCCTTCATCTAGCTCAGTAACATCATCAGAGCCTTCCAAACGCTGGGCATCCTCCTGGAGCATATACCCAACACTGTGGTCAAACAGTTCGAGGGACTCCTCAGGAGGACATGGTGGGGCTAGGGAAGGAGTCACTGATGACATTGAGCCAAGGGAAGAGGCCGCTGCTTTGCCAGACAAAGTACCCTGAGCTTGGGTCAGAGAGGATGAGGAGGATGACGACGGCTTGGTCATCCACTCGACCAAGTCTTCCGCATGTTGCAGCTCAACACGGTCAGCTGTCGAAAAAAAGGCCAAGCGTGTCCCACGGCCACGTGCTGATGAGGATGCACCATCTCCATGACCAGCACTAGACACAGAGCCTGCTTGCCCTCTTTTATTGGCTTGTGACTGTCTGCCTCTCCTTGTTGGCCTTCCAGACATACTAATGGCCTGCAGCTGCACTAAGCTGGGATATATATATATATATATATATATATATATATATATATATATATATATATATATGTACTGATACTGCAGCTAGCAAAATCAACTGCCTGCCTGTAGTATGAGAACACCACCAACCTTCTACAAGTAGCTTTAGCTGAACACTGTGCAGAGCTCGCAAAAAAATAACTTGCAGCTTATTTAGCTGCCTGCGGTAGTGATAGGATCAGGAAAACACCACCAACCTTCTACAGGTAGCTTTAGCTGAACACTGTGCAGAGCTCGCAAAGAAATAACTTGCAGCTTATTTATCTGCCTGCAGTAGTGATAGGATCAGGAAAACACCACCAACCTTCTACAGGTAGCTTTAGCTGAACACTGTGCAGAGCTCGCAAAAAAATAACTTGTAGGTTTAGCTGAACACTGTGAGGGGGACGCACCACACTAACTTGTAGTTTTAGCTGAACACTGTGCAGAGGTCTCACTACACTAACTTGTAATTTTAGCTGAACACTGTGAGCAGGACGCACTACACTAACTTGTAGCTTTAGATAAACACTGTGCAGAGGTCTCACTACACTAACTTGTAGTTTTAGCTGAACACTGTGAGCAGGACGCACTACACTAACTTGTAGATTTAGATGAACACTGTGCAGAGGTCTCACTACACTAACTTGTAGTTTTAGCTGAACACTGTGAGCAGGACGCACTACACTAACTTGTAGCTTTAGATGAACACTGTGTAGAGGTCTCACTATACTAACTTGTAGTTTTAGCTGAACACTGTGAGCAGGACGCACTATACTAACTTGTAGCTTTAGATGAACACTGTGCAGAGGTCTCACTACACTAACTTGTAGTTTTAGCTGAACACTGTGAGCAGGACGCACTACACTAACTTGTAGCTTTAGCTGAACACTGTGCAGAGGTCTCACTACACTAACTTGTAGTTTTAGCTGAACACTGAAAGCAGGACGCACTACACTAACTTGTAGCTTTAGATGAACACTGTGCAGAGGTCTCACTACACTAACTTGTAGTTTTAGCTGAACACTGTGAGCAGGACGCACTACACTAACTTGTAGCTTTAGATGAACACTGTGCAGAGGTCTCACTATACTAACTTGTAGTTTTAGCTGAACACTGTGAGCAGGACGCACTACACTAACTTGTAGATTTAGATGAACACTGTGCAGAGGTCTCACTACACTAACTTGTAGTTTTAGCTGAACACTGTGAGCAGGACGCACTACACTAACTTGTAGCTTTAGATGAACACTGTGTAGAGGTCTCACTATACTAACTTGTAGTTTTAGCTGAACACTGTGAGCAGGACGCACTATACTAACTTGTAGCTTTAGATGAACACTGTGCAGAGGTCTCACTACACTAACTTGTAGTTTTAGCTGAACACTGTGAGCAGGATGCACTACACTAACTTGTAGCTTTAGCTGAACACTGTGCAGAGGTCTCACTACACTAACTTGTAGTTTTAGCTGAACACTGAAAGCAGGACGCACTACACTAACTTGTAGCTTTAGATGAACACTGTGCAGAGGTCTCACTACACTAACTTGTAGTTTTAGCTGAACACTGTGAGCAGGACGCACTACACTAACTTGTAGCTTTAGATGAACACTGTGCAGAGGTCTCACTATACTAACTTGTAGTTTTAGCTGAACACTGTGAGCAGGACGCACTACACTAACTTGTAGCTTTAGATGAACACTGTGCAGAGGTCTCACTACACTAACTTGTAGTTTTAGCTGAACACTGTGAGCAGGACACACTACACTAACTTGTAGCTTTAGATGAACACTATGCAGAGGTCTCACTACACTAACTTGTAGTTTTAGCTGAACACTGTGAGCAGGACGCACTACACTAACTTGTAGCTTTGGATGAACACTGTGCAGAGGTCTCACTACACTAACTTGTAGTTTTAGCTGAACACTGTGAGTAGGACGCACTACACTAACTGTAAATACTCTAGCTGCCTGTCTGTGGTACTAATAGGATCAAAAGAACACCAGCAATTTTCTTCAGGTAGCTGTAAATACTGTAACAAGACAAGCCTGCCTGTCAGTAGGAAGATAACAGGAATGGATCTAGCTAAACTGAATACAGTGTATATATATATATATATATATATATATATATATATATATATATATATATATATATATATATATGCAACACCTGGGATGCATATATATACACAATACACTGTAAGTGCAGCTAACTCACTGACTGTCCTGCCTAATCTAGCTAACTCAAACACACTACACAGGGCCGACGTGCAGGCGGCCTTAGATAGTGTGGGGCGTGTACTAAACCCCCTGAGCCATAATTGGCCAAAGCCACCCTGGCTTTGGCCAATTACAGCTCTCTCTACCGACGACGTTGTGATTGGCCAAACATGCGGGTCATAGTGCATGCTTGGCCAATCATCAGCCAGCAATGCACTGCAATGCCGCAGTGAATTATGGGCCGTGACGCGCCACACGAATTTGGCGCGAACGGCCCATAATGTTCGGAATTCGGCGAACGACCGAACAGCCGATGTTCGAGTCGAACATGAGTTCGACTCGAACACGAAGCTCATCCCTAGTTATGAAGAAAGGTTACAAGCACTGAAGAGACGCTTGAGAGGGGATATGATTTCAATTCACAGATACCATACTGGTGACCCCACAATAGGGATAAAACGTTTCCGTGGAAAGTAGTTTAATAAGACACATGGCCATTAAAATTAAAATAAAAGAGGTTTAAACTTAAACTGCGCAGAGGGTTCTTTACTGTAATGCCACGTACAGACGATCGGAATTTCCAACAACAAATGTTCGATGTGAGCCTGTTGTCAGAATTTCTGACCGTGTGTAGGCTCCATCGGACATTTTTTGTCGGAATTTCCGACAAACAAAATTTGAGAGCTGGTTCTTAAATTTTCCGACAATGAAATCCGTTGTCGTAAATTCCAAGCATGTGTAGACAGTTCTGACCCACAAAATTCCACGCATGCTCTGAACCAAGTACAAGATGGAAGCGCTCGGTCTGGTAAAATTAGTGTTCATAATGGAGATAGCACATTCGTCACGCCGCAAAGTTTTTATTCTTTTAATAGAGCGCATTCTCTTCTTCTTTATAATGCTAGAATAATGAAGTTGTTTTGCTGCTGATATTCACACAGAGTTCTGATAAACTGATTTCTTTATTATTTCTCGTGATCTCATGAATATTTTTTTTTTTTTTGCCAGATCTCCAGAATAATGGTTTTTTTTTTTTATAGTGATCTACTTTTTTAAAATTTTTTATCAAGATCTCCTGATTTTTTTTTTTTTTTATATCTCCATAATATTTTTTATCGTTTGTCACAAAAAAGGAGCATTTTAAAAATCAAGCATGCATGAGGATAAAGGGGACATTCACAGCATATTACAATCATGGTAATTATGGAATGATGAAATAAATACAATACATTAGCAAACATTAAATACATAGAATGTGATGTTAAAGGAGAAAACTTACCCTAATATAGTCCTACTGCAGGACCAGAATGATGGCAGAACAGGTCTCTGGAATAATGATTCCCAGAGCCTGGGGGGAGATGCCTGTCGAGAACTTGATGTCCTGCAGACTTCTCCCCATCGCCAAGTACCGCAAGGTGGCGACGAGCCTCTGCTCGGGAGTGATGGCTTGCCGCATGCAGGTGTCCTGCTTGGTCATATAAGGGGACAGCAAAGCCAACAAACGGTAAAAAACGGGGTCCGTCATCTGGAGATAATTCCTGAAATCATCAGGATTATTCTCACGGATCTCCCGCAACAAAGGCATGTGCAAGAATTGGTCACGCTGGAGCAAACAATTCTTCGTCCATGAACTCCTCCTCCCCCTGTTCGTAGACTGGACTTGGTTCAAAGTAAGAACCCCAACACCAAGCCCCCGCATAGCACAAACTCTATGACGAGTATGTAACCGCAACATGGCTTCAAAATGGTCGGCTGTCAGAACGAACTAACAGAACACATTTAAAATCAGAAAGGCCTGAGAAGAGCGAGCTGAAAATCAGAAACGAGCAAACAAGGACACACTGAAAAAACAGATACAAACTGACTACACGCACTGAAAAACAGATACGAACCCACAAGCACAAACTGAAGAGCAATAACGAACTGAAAAGCACGAGGCTGAAAAGCACGAGGCTGAAAAGCACGAATCATCTCTCACCAATCTTCTACTAACACGAGATTAGCAGAAGGAGCCCAAAGGGTGGCGCACTGCCTATTGAACTTTCTTTTTCTAGTCCAGTATGTCAGCGCGTTCTTGCTGATCGGAATTTCCGAAAACATTTGTGCGACCATGTGTATGCAAGACAAGTTTCAGCCAACATCCATCGGAAATAAATTTACGGTTTGGTTGTCGGAAATTCTGATCGTCTGTACATGCCATGGATGTGGAATTCCCTTGAATGCACCTGAACGAATACAACATACAGGTAATAATGACTTATAATCACAAACAAAGGTTTGACTTGATGGACTTGTGTCTTTTTTCAACCTCCCCTACTATGTAACTATATGTAACTCCTCCTGAGTGCTCCCGTTCACATATCTTCTTGCTTGGACATGACCCCCAACTCATGAGCGGCAGACGGTAAAACATTTTAGAAGAAAAAAATATTTTTCTCTAAGCTGCGCATGCTGATTAGAGAACCGGCGAACTCGGCCTCTACTTGTGTGGTGGGGCATGTGAATATAAACCACACCCTGCTGCCTGATCTGAGGCTAAGACCTGCAGTTCTCTAATTGGTTGGCTCCAGAACTGTCGCAGTCACAGACAAGGGTTTTTTCTTTCTAAAGTGTTTCACCGCCAGCCACTCATGAATTACAAGTTGTGGGCGGCCAGCAAGGAACTAACAAGGAGATTTTTATGAACAGTTTTCTCCTGTCTACAGACAGCTGAAAAGCACCTGTTTTGGCAACACTGTGTCTTGGGATGTCCCCATGGTGACAGACGCCAGGGCCCAGTCACAAATGCAACCTTTGCGACCCTGGTAGTTCCATCACTGAGTAAAGGAGTGGTCAAACAAATGGCATGAGGAGCTAGACACTGTTCTGCAGAACATGTACCAAAGCAAAAAAAAAATCTATTTGGCAGGGTTTTAATAATACTTAATGATGAAAACCACCTGTCCGTTTTCATCCGATCTGATCCGCCAGACAGATGGATTTTACACACTTTCAGGGACACACCTCACCTGTTTTTATTACATAGGCTGTGATCGCTCAGCTCCTGCACACTCTGCCAAATGAGCGATCGATGCAAGAAGACACTAAGGTGCAAAACGAGGAAGGCCCTGGCTGTGTATTCAGTGAGAATGTTGTTTTTTGACATTGATTGTATAGCAATATAGAGATGGGCAGGAGGCATCTCCTTGAGGGAGAAGGCAGGTGCAGGGTGTGTGTTAATGAGGTCAGCTGGTGAACTACTTCCTATAGAAAGACAAATAGAAAGCTTTTTATTTTCTGCAAATGAAAAAAAGATTTTTCATTAAAAAAAAATGTCTTTCAAAAAGACATTCATGGTATATTGGTATATAGGGAAGCTGGAATTTAGGAAAAAAAGTGAACTTAGCATGTAATATATATCAGAAACTTGTCCTAGGTGAGGTTCTGGTACAGATGTTAAGTGATATTAAATTCACATTAGAACCTTTTCATATAACATACTAACTGCACATATAGTTAACAGGTCTAGTTATTGGAAGATCATAAAAGACTTTTAAATACATTATACTGCAGTCATATGACTTTTCATGCTCACTCCCAGCTACAGTGAAAGATCAGGAGGAGGAACAAGCAAGAATGATGAATGATGCATACTTGAATGCAGGTATGAAGGGTGCATGCTGCAGCTTTTGTTATGTTGAGACTCTACAGAGAAGCTGCCACCAATGACATTACTAGAAACGCCCCTCCAGCTCGTAGAATGAGGAAACTTGCAGGTCCATCAATCATCCCTGCTAGATCGACCCCAGTAGAACATAAGATGATGTAAGTGTGGAAGAGGAGAGAGGAAAAGAGGGCATGTCATTATGGTGACTATAAAGGTGACGAAAGAGTCACGTGGTGCTGCTATAATAGGAAAAAATAGGAAATGAACAGCTTTACACTAGTGGAGCATACACAGTAAATTTTTTAAACATATCAGCCAGAGGATCGATGTTGCCAGAGAAAACAAAGAAGTGAAACTAAATAGCAGGATTAGCCAGGTGTTTAGTTCTTTATACATCTTGAATATTATGGAGCATTGGGTAATTGGTAAATTAAGGAATATTGTAATGTAATAATAATCAAAAAAGCACACTTAAAAGAAATTGGGTTTACTGACAGTTTAATAGGGAGCCTCACACACAAAAAATGGCATGGCACCCCCCCTAAATAACAAAATAATTGATGTGGAATGCCCCAAAACTTTAGCATGTTTTTTACGGAGGAACCCCATGCAAAAGATGAAGATATTTGGTCCCCCTCAAAATTCATACATGTCCCTTATCTGAGCATGGGCTGGCTGGCCATAAAAGGGTAAGGACAAGCATGTGTCCCCCCCCCCCGGGCCATATAACACCACAAGGTCACCCTGGAAAAGTACCTTGTTCCCACATTGATGAGGACAATTGCTGTTCCCCACAACCCTGGCCCAGTGGCTGTAGGGTAACAATAAAAGGGCACCCAGATGCCACACTTCCCTATATGAATAAATAAGGTGTACAAACGTGTACCCCTACCCAGTCACAAAAAAAGTAAATAAAGTCACCCTTTTTGACAAGTTCTTTATAAAAAAACAGTCATGCAGATACTTGTCAACCACAATGAAAGATTCATGCAGACTTACTGAAAGAAAAAATGTAGACATGTCTGATCATGTCGCTCACTCGATCATAAAAAGTTCCCTGTCCAGAAGCAGAATGAAAATGAAGCAGCAGCATAGTCCAGGTATGTCATTGATCAAATATGGACATGGCAATATTTGTTCAATAATATCACAAGAATCATCTTGCTGATTCATGTGGAGGGGGTTAGTATCTAGGGCATCCTTATTTTTTAGGTGCAATGTGTAAATAATATACTATATACTATATACTAATATACTGAGGTGAGCGGCTGTCTCCGGGGGGGTCACTGGAAGGCACTTGAGCATGGAATTCTAAGCACCAAGATTAATGCACGCACGTTGGATTTTTTATGAACTGTTTTTATGGACTTTATGTGCATTTCTTTCATAAATTGGACTTTAATAACCACGTATCACATCTTGGATTTGATATTCACACTCATTGTGTGGCACTTGGCACTTTGTTGTATTTTTGCACTTATCACTGTGATATATTTATATATTTTTTACATGGTAAATTTCAGATTATATAAATAATTTTTCATTCATTATATATACAGTTAGTAGTTTAGTCATCGCTACTCTCATTCTAATGGTATACATCTAGTATATTATTTACACATTGCACCTTAAAATCACTTGTTTTTTTTTATATATCCTTTGTGCCTTGCTTTGGCTGGATAAGCCGCTTATGCGGTATTTTCAGTATACCTTATATGCATAAATAATCTCCAGATTGATATTTTCACCTTAGCGCAGCGTATCTTTTGTATACATTGTATTGCACGGCATATGAAACGTGTTCTGCACTGGCAGCTAGGTCATTTCCACATTTGAGGCAATATACCATTGTGGCTCGCAAAATCCCCTTTTATCTATCTTATTTTTTAGGGGGCTTCTAGATTCCAATAAGTCCCTCACCCACAGAACTCCACATCAACTGGACCAGGGTTGTGGGGAAGTGGCCCATGTCCTTGTGACCATGAGGGTTTCACCCTGGCAGGTGCATGTTGGGGGCATGTGGCCGGCTATGGTTCAGGAGGGTAAGAACAAGCTTGTCGCCCCACCTTTTCTGTTTGGCCAGGGTGCATGCTCAGATAAAGGTCTGGTAAAGAATTTGAGCTGGACCAACACCTTTGTTTTTATTTTTTTAGGTTCCCCCATAAAAACCACACCTTACCTGAAGGGACCCCATGCTGATTTTTTTTTACCTAGTGCCTATTCCTTTTCAATGGGCTGAGCAGAGTTATGTCACTGGTTGTTAACAACCAGGATCCCTGAGCAAGAAGCTGTCACATTTATCAGTGGTAGCAGTACTGGTACTACATTTTTCACTTCCTATTACAACCAGAGGTTTGGCTTTTTGCTGAACCTCCAAACAAATAAAATAAAATTAGAACATGGGTGCCATTCATTTTGAACCAGCATCTCATCCCAATCTAAAAGATAATGCTTCAGCTCTTCTTGATAATACCAAAGCTTATCTACCCCTTCCTGCCTCATAGTGATGGCCCAATAGAAAAAAGTGGATGACGAGAGGTATCTACAAACTGGAGCTTTGCCTGTCAAAATGTTTTAGGCTTCAATTATAATTTAGGGCTGCTGTGGGTATGCATAGGCACTTTACTTCTTGTTCTTGTTCTGAAAAGAATATAGAAAACAGTGGGGCAAAAAAGTCAAGCAAGTAACATTTTAAGAATGAGGTCAGCAATTACAGTGCTTATATTATAGGTTTACTTTAAAGCTGCACTCCGGGAAACCGATAAATAAACAGAACAAACACACATATGGGAGCTATTTTAGCTGCCAAAGGATTTGTATTTCTCTCTACCCACGACTAAAGCTTACACAACTCTGCGACAAAGCAAAGGCCTATCTGACAGTGCAGGTAATCAGACAAGACAGTCAAAGGTGGAGAAACAGACTCATGAGCTCATCTGTGTGTAACTCTGCTCTCTCCTCCTCTCAGCATGTCCCTTGCGCCCAACAACTTATTTACTCCTTCTGTTGCTTCTCCCTTCATCTCTACTGTTCCTAGACCTCAAGAAATTGTTGCATTCTACCAACTGCATTAAAAATACATTTCCTTATGTATGATTAAATACAGAGCTGCATTCACTTTTAAAGCTTTACCTGCTGGCTTCAATGGCACAAAATTAAATATTTATGTGCTATAATTCATTAAAGTGGTTGTAAAGGTAAACATTTTTTTTTGTTTTTTATCTTAATGCATGCAACTGCCTTAAGGTGACAAAAAATATTTTAATAATAGCTCCCCTGCAGCCCCCCAAATACTTACTTGAGCTCCATCTTAATTCAGCACTGTGCATGTCTGCAGCAGCTCTTCTCCCCTCTCCCTGCTCCCACAGGCTTGGCTGAGAGCAATGGGAGCCATTGGCTTCTGCTGCTGTCAGTCAAAATCTGTGAGCAAAGGGGGGGGGGGGTGGGTGGGGAGTGGGCTGAGCCAAGCTGTGTGTCTGGATGGACGCAAACAGCCTGGCTTGGGATTGAGCATGCATGAGTGCCCCCATAGGAAATGGCTTTCTATGGGGGCACTTAGGGGGTGAGGAAAAAAACAGGAATGCTAGCAGGGGACCTCAGAAGAGGAGGATCAGGGCTGCTCTGTGCACAACCATTGCACAGAGCAGGTGAGTATAACATGTATGTTTTTTTAATAAAATTGAGTACTATCCGTGATACTTTTTAAAAAATTTTTTATTTGCATTAACATACATTTTTTCAGGACAAGCTCTCGGGGTATGTCCCCTTTTACAAGGTCCAAGCTAACTTGCGACGAAGGACCAGCCAACCTCACACCACGCTGTCATGTAACAATGCCACTCTTAGCTGCGCCCAGCACAAAGATTTTCCAGCTTCTTCAAGGTCCAAGCAGTACTGATTCACAAATTTTTAAGCAGAATGTTAAAAAAAAAAAAAAACACATCTCCGAGGGAAAGGAGAGAGGGAAAAAAAAGAGAAAAACACATAAAAATCAATGGTAACTTGATGTGATTGTAGCCGTATTAGTGCAATTGTGACAGAGAAAATTGAGTATTGTCCGTGATACTTTTTTTATTTGCACTAACATACAATTTTTCAGGACAAGCTTTCGGGGTGTGTCCCCTTCTTCAAGGTCCAAGCTAACTTGCGGTGAAGGACTGGCCAACCTCACACCACGCTGTCACTTATGTAACAATGCCACTCTCAGCTGCGCCCAGCACAAACATTCTCCAGCTTGCGGGACCACAATTTGGTGCGAGCAGCCTGAGAGCGATTGTCACTGGGCTAATTACACAATTAACCCTTTAACTGCCACCACCCCCGTTTAAAAGACAGAGACGGGGAGACTCGTAATTTTAGCAATACCAATAATAATTTTAGAATAAGCGTCTGCAACGTACACTGCCACCACAGACAGGTCTGCTCAGAGGTCTTAGGCTCCATTCACACTAGCGCGTTTTTTGATGAATTCTGCATTTTGCAGAAATGCATGGGAATTTTTTAACATGGGTTCCTATGGAACATGTTCACATCAATGCCTTTTTGTATCTCTGCATTTTTGGAAAGGGTCAGGGACTTTTTTTCATGCAAAATGCAGCATTTAGCATGTAATAGAATTCAATGGACAAGCATCAAAAACGCAAGTGCAGCGTTTTTGCAGCGTGCTTACAGCGTTTTTGATGCGTTTTTGCCTTTTTTTTTTTTTTTTTTTTTACTGTATACAGTCAAAAAAAAACTGTAAAAAACAAACAAAAAAATCCCAAGAAACGCAAAACGCAAAACGTGGCAAAAACACAGCAAAAACACTGTAAAAACGCTACAAAAACGCTGCTCAAAAACGTGGCAAGCATGACAAAAAAAACTCCAAAAACGCTCAAAAGCAACATGCATAGGTGTGAATCGAGCCTCTCTCTACAACAGTAGCGCCCTTCAAGAGGCAGGTTCGATTATAGCTTGCATTAAGAGCTTTAGAGACAAGGTTAACACTTTTCAACATAAGGGTTTATTATGAAAAGATCAAAGTTGATGCAAATAAAACATTTACAGAAAAAAGATGTTTCAAGAGATAAAGACACTATACAGCCACAAAGAAATAAGGAAGAATTGGGAAGGAAGAATACTTGCAATTAATGTCCGAGTGTTGATCAGGTCACTGCTTGGGCCTTGAAGAAGGGGACATACCCTGAAAGCTGGTCCTGAAAAATTGTATGTTAGTGCAAATAAAAAAAGTATCAGGTAATAAAGATAGCAGCAGAGTTAGTGAGATAAGACAGAGGGAGAGCTATAGAATGGAGGGGGTGATAGTCACAGAGGGGGTCGTAAAACTTTAGTATAATGGGTAAGGAAACCAATATCTAAATTCAGGCCATTATTTTTTGTGACAAAAAGAATTATCATTCTTAGTTCAAACGTTTTCCTTTCCTGGATAGTTCTGAAATTCCCTTTAAGAACTAAAACATTGAGGTCTTCTATAGTGTGGTTGTGAGAAGTGATGTCCCACAGGGGTGCATAAACTGTCTTCTTTATGTTCCTTGATGGTATGTCTGTGCAAATTCATCCTCGCTTGTAACTTCTGAACTTCTGTCCTGTTTCACCAACATAAGATCCTTTGCTGCACCTTTTGCATTGGATGAGGTACACAACATTACTGGAGGTACAGTAATCAATTTTAATACCTATACTTTCTTCATGTAAATATATGTACTTTTTTTTTTTACTCTTCGGGTTTTGCAAAACATAACATTAAAAAATGCATAATTTGCTACTTCCAGAAGAGTGTATCTATTGTTAGTGCAATAATAAAGAAATGGCTATGGAGAGGTTGTGACTAAGTAAGAATGTAAAAGGTCAGCAAAGCAAATTATTAACATTCCAGTGAGATATTTCTCTGGAGTGTCTTACTTGCAAGTTCAAAGGGGCAAAAGCCTTGGTATTTATAATGTGTTTAACCCTACTGTAGAATCTGACTTTTTGTTCTCTTTAACAGTGATAGTCTATCTGGGTTAAGAATAAATGTAGCTGTAAAATAAGACATTATCAAGCAGTTACGATGACTTTTCCTTGAAAGGCTAGAGAGGCACTGGGACCTAGTATTATCTTCTTTCCAGCTTTGGCTGATGAACAGATGTAGTGCTTGTGATGGATTGTCATAAAGAATTGTCTCAATTTATTGGAAATGCTTCTATTGTTTAGAAGCATTCTTTATTGGCATGACTTATTGTATATAAAAGACACATTCCCTTTTTAAATTGTTCTAGATATTTGCATCTGGATCTGTAACACATTTATCAGAGGTATGTTAAGTATATTATATTTTATTTCTTGTATATTATCTTATATCTCTTATATGTCTTATATCAGTTGCAATATTTGGGAACTGGGTTCAGCAGCCAGCCACATTGGTAAAAGCAATGTAGTCTTTTATTTTAAAATGGAAAAGCAAAAAGGCTTGCTTGCAAGTAAACAGTACACACTTCTACAAAACAAACTTTTGGCTCAAGGCCTAAAAAAAGTATTCCTTAATCCCTACCTGCCTCAGGGTCCCAAATGTAAGATCATCAGCCACTTCGTCAGAGTCTTATGCCTTGTACATACGATCAGACTTTCCAACAACAAAACCATGAATTTTTGTTCGAAGGGTGTTGGCTCCAACTTGTCTTGCATACACACGGTCACACAAATGTTGGCCAACAATTAGTGACGAACGTAGTGGCGTACTAGATGTACGATGGCTGATAAAAAGGCAGTTCAATGGCCAGTGCGCCACCCTTTGGGCTCCTTCTGCTAATCTCGTGTTTATCTTGTGTTAGTAGAAGTTTGGTGAGAGACGATTCGCACTTTTCAGCCTTGTGCTTTTCAGTTTGTTTCTGCTTTTCAGTTTGTGCTTGTCGGTTTGTATCTGTTTTTCACTGCGTTCTATTTATAGTTCGCTTCTGCTTTTCAGTGCGTTCTTGTCCAGTCGTTTCTGATTTTCAGCTTGTTCTTCTCAGGTCCTTTCTGATTTTCAGTGCGTTCTGTCAGTTCATTCTGAGCAGTCATTCGTTTATTAACCATGTTGCAGTTACGTACTCATCGTAGAGTTCGTGCTGTTCTTGGATTGGTGTTGGAGTTATTGCTTTGACCCAAGTCCAGTCCATGAACAGGGGGAGGAGGAGTTCTTGGACCAAGAATTGGTTGCTTAATTGTGACTAATTCTGTTATATGCCTTTGTTGCGGGAGCTCCAGGAGAATAACCCTGATGATTTCAGGAATTATCTCCAGATGACGGACCCTGTCTTTCACTGTCTCTTGGCTTTGCTGACCCCTTATATTGCGAAGCAGGACATGCGGCAAGGCATCACTCCCAAGCAAAGGCTCGTCGCCACCTTGCGGTACTTGGCGATGGGGAGAAGTCTCCAGGACCTGAAGTTCATGACTGGGCTCTGGGAATCATTATTCCAGAGACCTGTTCTGCCATCATTCAGTTCCTGCAGAAGGACTATATTAAGGTAAGTTGTATCCTTTAACATCACATTCTATGTATTTAATAGATGTGTGTTTGCTAATGTATTGTATTGTATTTATTTCATCATTCCATGATTACCATGATTGTAATATGCTGTGAATGTCCTCTTTGTCCTCCTGCATGCTGTATGCTTTTACTGCTCCTTTTTTGTCCTTCATGTATATTTGCCTTCACTAACCTCCCCAGTAGGGATGAGCCGAACACCCCCTGGTTCGGTTTGCAGCAGAACTTGCGAACAGGCAAAAAATTTGTGCGAACACAGTTAAAGTCTATGGGACACGAACATGAATAATCAAAAGTGCTCATTTTAAAGGCTTATATGCAAGTTATTGTCATAAAAAGTGTTTGTGAACCTGGATCCTGCCCCAGGGGACATGTATCAATGCAAAAAGAATTTTTAAAAATATCAGTTTTTTCGGGAGCAGTGATTTTAATAAAGCTTAAAGTGAAACAATAAAAGTGTAATATTCCTTTAAATTTCGTACCTGGGGGGTGTCTATAGTATGCCTGTAAAGGGGCGCATGTTTCCCGTGTTTAGAACAGTCTGACAGCCAAATGACATTTCAAAGGAAAAAAAGTAATTTAAAACTACTCGCGGCTATAATGAATTGTCAGTCCAACAATACACATAAAAGTTAATTGATAAAAACGGCATGGGATTTCCCCACAGGGGAACCCCGAACCAAATTTTTTTTAAAAATGGCGTGGGGGTCCCTCTAAATTCCATTCCAGGCCCTTCAGGTCATATTAAGGGGAACCCTGTGCCAAAATTTAAAAAAAAATGGCTTGAGGGTCCCCCTCAAAATCCATACCAGACCTGAAGAAGGTCTGGTATGGATTTTAAGGGGAACCCCACTCCAAAATGTAAAAAAAAAATGGCGTGGGGTCCCCCCAAAAATCCATACTAGATCCTTATCCGAGCATGCAACCTGGCAGGCCACAGGAAAAGAGGGGGGGACGAGAGAGTGCCCCCCTCCTGGACCGTACCAGGCCACATGCCCTCAACATTGGGAGGGTGCTTTGAGGTAGCCCCCAAAGCACCTTGTCCCCATGTTGATGGGGAGAAGGGCCTCATCCCCACAACCCTTGGCCGGTGGTTGTCTGGGTCTGCGGGCGGGGGGCTTATTGGAATCTGGAAGTTCCACTTTAACAAGGGGACCCCCAGATCCCGCCCTCCCGTGTGAATTGGTAATGGGGTACAAATGTACCCCTACCATTTCACAAAAAAAGTGTCAAAAAGGTTAAAAAACACAAGAGACGGTTTTTGACAAGTTCTTTATTAATTTCTTCTTCTTCCATCTTCTTTCTTCTGGTGTTCTTTCGGTGTTCTTCTTCCTCCATCTTCTTCTTCATCTTCTCCATCTTCTTCTTCTTCATCCGCTCTTCTTGTCCTGCATCTTCCTCCAGGCTTCACCTCCGCTCCGTCCACACGATCCCCCTCAGTGGGAGTCTTCAGCCGTGTGACGCTTCGCTTCTTCGGACACTTCTTATATAATGGAGGGTGGGGCCACCCGGTGACCCCACCCTCCTCTGACGCACAGGGAACTCACAGAACTTCCCCGAGGCTTTCCCCGTGTTGTCAGAGGGGGGCGGGGTCACCCGGTTATGTTTACTGTCAGTTCATATGTTTCCTTATACCAGAAGATTGGTGCTTTCTGCACTGGAAATATGGATTACAAGTCTCCTAGCAACATGTAATGTATGTTGACTCGGTTAAATTGATAATAGGCAACTCCTATCCTCATATTGATTAGTGGTTCCAAATTAATAATAACTACTGCAGTAGGGAATAGACACAAAAGATACGCTCAGCATCTTTCCAAATAACTGTTCTGCTTTATTGTGACGCAATTGAAGGTTTTTATGCACATGATTACATAGGTATCACATTAATATTACAATTGTACGTTTATGGTAATAAGGGGCGTTACATAGGCAGGCTAATTCTAATCAGGACTCAAAAGAATGTAAACATGTACTGAAAACATTATTAGTGCTGTGTGCACAGTGAGGGCAGTGTGCGATACATACAAAATACAATACAATTATATACAGAGCTTACAAATTTCCATTACAATGTAAACAGATCTTCAACTATACATACTAAGTAGAGAGGGGCTGAACACCCCCCAGTTTGGTTTACGACAGAATTTTCAAACATTGCAAAAGTTCGGAGGTAAACAACAGTCTATGGGACTCGACCGGGAAAAATCAAAAGTGTCCATTTTGAAGGCTTATATGCAAGCTATTGGGCATACAAGGGGTATGGGGTCCAGATACAACCCTCGGGGACATGTATCAAAGAAAAACGTTTTTAAAAAAGATCATTTTTTAACGAGCAATGATTTACACTGTTATACAAGCTGTACACTCACTACTACATTGTAGCAAAGTTTAATTTCTTTAGTGTTGTCACATGAAAAGATATAATAAAATATTTACAAAAATGTGATGGGGTGTATTCACTTTTATGAGATACTATATATATATATATATATATATATATATATATATATATATATATATATATATATATATATACATATATATATATATATATGTATGTATGTATAAACAATGGCTTGGGGAGCCAGCCTGCATGATGAGCCCACAATTTAGTGCACTCAGAACAAGATTAGAGATTTTGTTGGATAAATTCTGGTGTCTGTTTTGCAAACTATGGATAGAAGTAACAGGTGCTGAAAAATTGGGCTTTGGCTGTTGGTGGGGCCTTCACACCATAACCCTGTAGAGGTACTCTTGATGAAAGCAAGAATTGGCCTTGCTGTTAAAAATTGAAATTAAATGCCCTGGTCAAACAGTTGCGGAAAAATTTTACTTTGGGTGTTGGTAGTGCCTTCACACCGTAACTCTATAGAGGTATTTTTGATGAAAGCAAGATTTGGCCTTGCTGTCAAAAATTGAATTTATATTCACCTGTCAAACAGGTGCAGAAAAATTGGTCCTTGGCTGTTAATTATGCCCATATACCAAAAAATTTCTTCACGATAAAATCAACACCCACAAAGCTAGGCAGCCTAAATAGTCTTGCAGAGATTTCACATTCCAAAAAATCCTAATTGGCAACATCGGCATCATGGGGCTTGATAGCTGCTGCTAATCCAGGAATTATTAATTTTGATAAATATCAGTCGGTCAACAGAGTATGGGGATAGACGCGCTCTTTTATCTGTCACAAAACCTCTGGCAGCACTGAATGCCCGTTTGAAAATCATGCTAGATGCAGGGCAGCCCAGCAGCTCAATTGGGCTCATACTGGGCAAGTTCTAGCCAGTAGTCTATTCTCATGACCCAGTAACCCAGTGGATCATCGACTGGAAAGATCTTCATGTCTGTTTTTGCCCCTAAATAATCTCCCACCATATGATACAGACTGCCAATGGGATGTGGGAGCTGACAGCCCTGGGCACTGAGGACCCCCTTCTCCAACGCTCCTCTCTTGACCAACAGAAGCCTCAAAACTAGCATTTCCATGAGACTATAACCTACCAGAGTTATATAAACCCCTCTTTAAGGTGTCCTCAAAATATTTTATCCTCTGCTCCCTCTGCGGGGACAGGATGAGTTCCGAGACATTCTCCTTGTAACGGTGGTTAAGGAGGGTTGTCAACCAATAGTGATCCTTTGCGTTGATGCCACAAATTCTCGAGTCCTTTCATAGGCTTTGAAGAACGAGGGAGGCCATGCACTGCATGTTTGTGGTCACTGAGGATTACAATATCTTGAACTGCCTCTTCCTAGCCATGTACTACTCCCAAAGGTTCTGGGGATTTAAAACCATCTCTTAAGGTTTGACATATGTCTTCCTCTGCTTCAATGCCTCCAAAACTGACACAATCCTCCTCTTCCCCCTCCTCCTCTCTCACCTCTTGTGTGTTCTGTGGAGATGCAACAATAGGGTCTCTATGAAGTGGGCCTTGAGAGGAAAGGAAGTCCTCCTCTTCCTCACGGTGCTCTGCCTCGAGTGCCCTGTACATAATGCCAAGCACAGACTTCTCCAGCAGGAACACAACAGGGATTGTGTCAGACTGTCACATACCTGACTGATGAGCCCGATACAGCAGGGGAAGGTCTTCCTTACGTATCTGGTTCCTGGCCCCTGATAGTATAAACAGAAGGCACAGGAGTGGTATGAGAGCCTGGCGGGTGACTTGCAGCAGTAATGCTTAGGATCCCGGTGCAAGCAGACTTGAAGTCCTTAGTAAGCCAGAGCACAGGCAGCAGATGCAGAGCAAGAGCAGGATAGGCAGGTCCAGTCACAGGCAGAGTTGGCAGCAGGCGGTCAGCAAGATACAAGGGAGCAGGCAGATTCAGAGTCCAGGTCACAGGCAGGGTTTGGCAACAGGCAGGCAGCGTAGTACAAGGGAGCAGGCAGATTCAAGGTCAAGGCAGGCCGGGGTCAGGTGCAGGCAGATAGCAGAGAGTAATCCAATAGACAAGCTGGGTATCAAGGAGATCAAACGTTCAGACAGGTAAACAGGAAGCAGGAGCTGCAGATCGGACAGCACTGAGCAAAGTGCTCCAGCAGTCTAAATAGGGCGATTGGCACAAACGGCGTGCGCGCGCCGGCGCGCAAGGGCACACGCACACCCGCACAACAGCGCGCACAAGCGCACGCCCACGTGCGCCGGCACGCACCAGCGCACCCCAGGGCGCCCAGTACTGGATCTATTTTGGGAGCTTCTCTGATAGATTGTGTCACTGATGCATGCATTGGCATCATGGCTCACCATCCTTGTTCTCTTCTCAATTGGTGACAGTACGATGCATGCATCCTTTATCAACAGCCATTGACATGGGTAAGAAAAGCTGAGCCGCCCTGAGCCTGTTGTTTTGCCATACTCACACAGGTACTTGTTGATGGCCCTCTGCTGCATGTGCAGTTGCTGCAGTATTGCCAAAGTTGAGTTCCACCTGGTAGGCATGTCACAAATCAGGCAGTTTACAAGCAAGTGAAATTCCCGCTGAATTTCAGCCCACCGAGCATTGGCTGTGTATAACTGCCTTAAATGGCTACAGACTCTCCTGACCTGTTTTAGCAGATCTCCCAACCCTGGGTACCTGTTTAAGAAATGCTGCACCACCAAATTGAGGACATGTGCCAGGCATGGCACATGTGTCAATATTCCCTGTCAAAGGGCGGACAGGAGGTTAGTGTTATTATCGCACACCCCCATTCCTGGCTAAAGTTGGCATGGCATGAACCACCTCTGGGCCTGCCTCTGCAGAATGAAAGAATCTCTGCTCCGGTGTGGCTCCTGGTCCATAGCTGAAGCACTGCATGACATCTTTTAGCCTGACTCATTAAATAACCCCTGGAACGCTTAGGGGTACTGGTGGTTCATAGGACAATTCAGCAGAGGAGGGCATGGAGGAGGAGGAGGAGGGGGTGGAGTTGACAAATCACGCATCATGACCACCAGCTGTGTGGAGACGTGGTAGCAAAACAAGCTGCAGCATTGAGCTCTGTCCTGCATCCTTCCGAGTTGCAAGCAGAGTTACCCAGTGTGCTGTAAATAAAATATATTGTCCCTGACCATTCTTGCTGGACCACGTGTCATCAGTAACGTGGACCTTGTGGCTGACTGCCTTGTCCAAGGATGCCACAACATTGCCTTTCATGTGATGGTACAGACCTGGAATGGCCTTACGTGCAAATAAATAGCAACTAGCAACCTGCCATTGTGGTATAGACCATTCTGAAAATTCACAGAAAGGGCAGAGTCCACCAGATAGAAAGGCAGGAGTTGTAAAGCCAGCAGCTTTGGCAAGCTAGAATTTACAAGCTGGGCATTTGGGTTACAGTGACTGTATTTTTTATTTTGCTTCAGCAACTGGGTCAGAGAAATTTGCCTGCTATACTCTACAGCTGGTGGTGTGCTGCTGGCAGATGTGTTGCACCTTTGCTATACCATCATCAGTGGAGGCTGCTGAGACGTCATGAGATATAGCGTGGGTAGATTTGAAAGGTGAGGAGGAGTGAGGAGGAGCAGAATTGGGTCCTTTTTGTGTGGCTTTCAGGTACTCTTGCCAAGGGGGAGTGGTGGGGGGTTAAATGCCTTATCCCTTTGAGGACCATAAGATTACCGTCATCAATATAAAAATAATCATATTTTTTCCCTTTAAGAATGTATTTGAACAATAAATAAAACCATTTCCACACTGTCATTTTTGGGGGAGGAATTATGACACGGGACAAATGTGTCCCTATGGTCCTCAAGGGAGACAAAGTTGCAAGCATTGTCTGTTTATGGAACTTTAAATTTATTTTACAATTAATTCTAAAGAAGGTCATAATAAATTGAGTCAAATTCTGCTACTCTTAAACTATTTTGACATTCATTCAGATACTTGCTCGAAACTATTTCAACAATAACATGTATTTATGTACATATGCTAACAGCCTCATTGTAGGCCAAAACCAAAAATGTATGCATAAAGGTACTGTCACTGTCTCAAAATGCAAAAATCTCAATATGTGATAGCCTAGCAGTTCAGGCTATGATAGTTAGCAAAGCAGTTGCGTGTCTTTGTGTAATAAAGGTGCACGTCACATGTGTTCCCTGAGACTGTTTGTGTGATCATTCCCATGTTTGGCACATTGAGCACATTGTTTGGGTCTATCGCTTCTAATTATGGAATGTTTGGCTTTGGTGCTAGAAGGACACTTCGTATACTTCTGACTGGCGCTGACGGAGCTTTTCTTTGTCTGTTGGAGTATCCACCTACCAGACTCCTTGCTATCATCTGTCGATATTCCAGTGGTGTAATCGCTTTGTACTCTGGGTGCCTCTCTTCATTTACTTGTATATAAATGCAGTGACTGTTGTTTACAGCAATATCTAGGAGGTCAAAGAAAATCCTAAAATAAAACTTTATTTTTGACTTCCGGTCAGTCTCATAGGACACTTTCTTCTGATCCATCAGGTCCACACCCCCCATGTACTTGTTTTAAATAGTAACAATAGTTGGACATGGAATATGCAGCTTTTCTGCACATCCTGCCTGCCTTCTCAGCACATGCGTCAAATCATCCTTTTTGCATGTAAGGAAATTTGACAACAGTGTCACTGATCTATTGTCCATACATTTTACACATGTGACGCCATTTGCACTCATAGTATCCACATCTCCTCGTTTCATTTCTTTGTCAGCTTTCAAGTTTTTGGGCATATTTTTTCTGTCCCACAAAGGTAGATCTTCTTCTGCAACATCTCGTATTGCAGCAGTGGAGAATTAAAAAAATTGTCAATGAAAACCTGACAGCATAGCTGTTCTAGTTGTTTTGTCTGCATAACAATGACACTCTCTCCAAGACCATGTTCTGTGTCTGTTTTTCATCCAGTATAGATGTCAAACTGATAAAGGTAGCCTGAGATAGCATCACATCTGCACCATAGCTTGAATCCCCATTTCACAGGCTTGTTTCTGGTGTACTGCTTCATGATGTTTTGACCTTTATATTTTATCACGTGCTCATCAATTGACTGTTGCTTGCTTGGATTTCTCGCAGCCTGGAAGCATCAAGTGAAATGCTGATCAATGCACGAACTTTGAAAGCTCTATCACACTGGGGATGAGTTCTAGGTAACGTCCTCATTATCTGCAAAGTGTGAAGCAGAGCGAATTGCTTCAAATCGAGCACGACTCATTGTATTTGCTATAAATGGTACCTGAAGATCTGGCTGAGTAGACCAATAGTCTCTGATCGATGGCAGAATATGATACCCCACAACAAGACATATTCGAAAGAAGGCTCCCCTGCATTTGTCTGGAATGGAATGCTCTTCTTTTTCATATAAAGCTCACTTTGCTCCACAACGAGTGAGACTAAAGTGCTGAAATCAGATGCTTGTTCAAAGACTTCAACAGCATCAATATCTGCAGAGTCATCTAATTTCAAGTTCATTAGTCATATTCAGTAGTGTTTGTTATGACTTTAGTTGCTCCCCTTTTCCACCTAAAGTCAAAACCAGTGATCACTGACTGAGTTTTTGAACTAGATTGCAACTTTTTCGGCAGAGGCAGTTGCTCTCTGTGACAGACTCACCCGGGATAGAGGCTGTTGAAGGGGACTGAATGCAAGCCTCTTGCTGACTGATTATGGGCCCTGGCATTTGGGGGAACAGTGCTCTTTTTGAGCTGTATGCCTGGGGACTCTTGAGGTGGTATTACTGTGGATTCGGGTCCTGGTCCCCCAGGACACACAGACTCTGGGGACCCTGTGTATGCCATATGGGAAATTGTGACTTGGAGGGTATGTCTTGGATTGCTTAAAATGGGACAGTAATATTTATCCCCAATATCTCCCAGGATATATATGTAAAGACTATTATTGGTTTGTTTGATTCTGAACTCAGCATGTTAATTGAGTGAGCTGATCACATTAGCCTCCAGGACTGGCTAGGAGATGAACAGTCTACCCCTACTATAAGTGCTGATGACTAGGCTGAGGAGGGGGGAGAACACTGTTTGTATTGTTAATTGTAATTAGCTCCTGCTATTGTGAAAATGTCCTGTGGTTGTACTTATGATAATGTATAATGTACTGTGTGAAGCTCGGTGACCACAAGTCTGGACAAAAGGTCATGTTAGTAAACTAGCTCATGTTAATTAGGTTAATTAGGTTACAGGTGTATTGTTAGAGTAATATGAGCAGGAGATCTGCACCTCCTTTTTTACTGTATAAAAGAGCCTGTATTCATGTCAATAAAGAGAGATTCCTGGTTGAACTTACATACAGCCTGCCTGGTGTTTGTTCTGAGCTACACAACTGGATTAGAACGGCACATAGCTGTAGTTCTAGTCCCGGAGCTTCGGATGACCGAACCATCAGATGTTGCGATCTGCAATCTGATTCTATAGCCACAGAGGAGTGTCGGGAGAGCGGAACCAAGAGAGCAGGGGCTTGTTACACTCTGCTTCTTAGGAGTTCACTGCTGAAGTCTGGAGTGTACATTTATGTTTCGGTAAGCCATAGAACATCAAAGGTTTGACAGGTAGAGCTGTACAAGCTAGGTTTGTGCTAGAGCTGGGTTCAGTTGATGATGAAGGATCAGGATGCTCTATGATCACTTCCTGGGTAACACTGTCAACAGCTTCAAGCAAGAAACTCTGATCTTCATCATCGAGAGTGAGGTCATCTTCATCACTGTGGTCGGCAAACAACAGCCGTTGTATATACTCTTCACGTATTGTAAACAAGCGTTCATGCCGTGCCATCGCGTTTGAGGCCTTGCTAAGAACAGATGAACAATAGCGAATAAAATGGGTTACGACAGTTAGTGACTCTGCCACTTCATGTAGCTGAAGAAGTGAATGCTTTCCTTCAGCTGCCTTCTGATGTACTGCTGTAATTAGATAATAATACTTGTGTAATGAAAATGTCTCCTGTACAGCACACTTCAATCATACAGCAATGGGACAGCACTGTCCAACAAACATACCTTTCACACTGATGGCTGACTGACTTCAGTTATACAAAATTTCCTTGTGCTCTCCTCACTCCCCCCTCCCTTCTTCTCAAATGGTTACAGAAGGGATTATAGCACATTTTCTTGTCCCACTTATTCTGTACAAATTATCTTTTACTTTCTAACACTGCTATTGCTTAGCATAGCATTAACTGTATGTCTGTGTACATCTAGTGTCATGCTGAATGACAGTTTTATCAGTTGCTGTTGAGCTCCAAGAGGTAAAACGGTAGAGTAACTGGAAAACTGCTTTTTATCAACGGTCCCTAAAGTTCCACAGAGCTCAGATAAAGCACAGGCTGAATGACTTCTATCCCTGTCCAAAGTTATTTGATAAACAACTCTACATAGTGGCAGGGTTTCTTTAAGGTATGGTCCGTTGAGGACCATAGGGACATATGTATCCCAGAGCAAAAAATGTCAGCCAAATTGGTTCAAATGATAACATTTCTCAAAAAAACATTTGTTGTTGTCAAACACAAGTCTATCAACAAATATCAGATGATCCAATAACATCTGACTATGTAGGTCACTTTTTATGGAATGCCAAAAGAAGCTTTTTTTTTTTTTTTTAAGTTCGTACACTTCAGTTTCTGTAACTAAGCCATTTTATGAAATAACTGGCAAAAAGCTAGATCCATTTGTTGATAAGAACTAATATTTTGACTCAAACCAAAAAAAAGTATTTTAAGTTCTTAATCAGATGATACAGGCATCGTGAAGGAGCTAGTGGTTGACGCTGTATTTAAATAACTCAGCTGACTCCTCCATGCATGATGTTGGGGCTATGGCAGAAGTAGCTGTGGACAAGGAGGCAGAATAAGCCACTCTGGCAGCTGTGGTGGACTGCACACTAAACTTTGCTTGGGTGATAGAGGATGAGGAGGATGAAGATGGTTTAGTAGGCCAGTCCACCACTTCCTCTGCATGCTGTGGCAGGATGGCACAGGCAACATCACTAAACAGAGGAAATGGTGCCCTGCCTGAGGACGGACTATGTCTACCTTTGCCTGTGTACATAGACACTGCTGGCCCCCTCACAATGCCATGGGAACATCTGCCTCTCCTTGTTGGCCTCCCAGACATGATGAGCCTGGGGGGCTTATTACCAAAATGTTACAGACATGGGGAAATGTGTACTGGTATGCACTTTAATCAATGGAAATTGGTTGCTGTGACACACTTTAATGTACTGCAGTAAAAGTGCACTAATGCACTTCAATATACTGAAGTAAAAGTGCACTAACACACTTCAATATACTCCAGTAAAGGTACACTAACCCACTTCATTATACTGCAGTAAAAGTGCCCTGACGCACTTCAATATATTGCAGTAAAAGTGCCCTGACGCACTTCAATATACTGCAGCTTCCTTTATCCATTCTTGCCCCACTGGCTGGGAAAATTAATTTTTTCTATTGACTGACCTTTACTATCCAATAGAGAAATTATTTTTCCAGCCAATCAGAAAAAGTGTATTACTGTCAAGGTATCTAGACACACTGTATAATGCCACATACACACGATCGGGCTTCTCGTCGGAAAAAGATATGACGGCTTTTCCGATGGGATTCCGCTCAAGTTTGCCTTGCATATACACGGTCACGCAGAAGTTCGCTAAACTTACGACTGTCAAGAACGTGGTGACGTAAAACACTACAACGTGCCAAGAAAATGAAGTTCAATGCTTCTAAGCATGCGTCGAATTGTTTCCGAGCATGCGTAGGAATTTTGCGCGTCGGAATTGCCACAGATAAAAGTCAGATGGAGCATACACACGGTCGCATTTTCCGACGAAAAACTCTCATTTGCGGGTCAAAATTCCGATCGTGTGTACGCGGCATGAGAACCAATTTTACCTTTAAAAGTCTGCTTTCCAGTCTGAGGCTTTACAGTTGCTGACTATCATTAACAAAGGGTTAAGAATGAATTTAAAGTGGTAGTGTAAAGCCTTAAGGTTTTTCACCTTAATGCAATCTATGCATTAAAGTGAAAAACCTTCTGTGTTGCAGCTCCCCACTAGACCCCCCCTTTTTCTTACCTGAGCCCGATCCAAGCGATGTGCATGAGCGCAGCATCTCCAGCTGCTGTTGCTAGTCTCATTGAACAGATTGATATCAGCAGGAGCCATTGGCTCAAAAGCTGTGACATGGGAGCAGGGGGGCGGGGCCAAGTCTGGCTGTCTGTGTCAATGAATGCAGCAGTGAGAATCGGGGGCTAGCCTGCAAAACGGCTTTCCATGGGGGCACCTGATGACGAATAGGGGCCTGGAGCACCAACGAGGGACCCCAGAAGAAGAGAATTGGGGCTGCTTTGTGCAAAACCATTGCAGGTAACCAGGTAAGTATAGGCATGTTTGTTATTTTATTTTAATTTTTTTAAAAAGAATGTTTACAACCACTTTAATATGAACACTATTTATTTAACCCCTTAGCGCCGACTATACGCATGTATGCGGCTTCGGCTTTAAGGGGTTATAGCAGGGTGATGCCTGCAGCTAAAAGCCTCTTGACTGTTATCCTGAAGGAGCGAGAGGGGACGTCCCCCCTCCCGCAGCCTTCCCCTGCTTTTCCCGGGACTCCCACCAGGAGACCCGATCCACGATCCGGCACTTCCGCCGGCTAGAGTAAGACTGGAAGGAAGTCAAAAACAGCTTTGTTACAGTCTCCTATGTGTAAACACTAAAGCAACGTCACAACATCACTTCCGGTTTACTTGGCTGCTAATGGCGGCGAATTAAAAAAAAAAATTACAGTATTCAGAATCGCTGTTTTTGGCGATCTGAATACTTTGAAGTGCAAAGGAGGGATTTGGAGTCTTTTAGACCCCGATCCCTCCATAAAGACTGTTTACATTCCCTGTGACAGCAATAAAAGTGATCAATTTTTTTTTTAAAGAGACAATGTAAAAAAAGAAAAATAATAAAATAAATAAGAAAAAAAAGAAAAATGTGAAAGTGCCCCCGTCCCGGCGAGCTCGCACAGCAAAGAAAACGCACATGTAAGTCGCGCCCACATATGTAAATGGTGTTCAAATGACACTTGTGAGATATCGCCACGATCGTCAGAGCAAGAGCAATAATTATAGCACTAGACCTCCTCTGTTTACTCTAACCTAGTAACCGTTAATATTTTTAAAGCGTTGCCTATAGAGATTTTTAGGTACCGTAGTTTGTCGCCATTCTGCGAGTGTGCGCAATTTCAAAACATGACATGTTAGGTATCTATTTACTTGGTGTAACATCATCTTTCACATTAAATAAAAAAATTGGGCTAAATATACTGTTTCTTTTTTTTTAAATTCATGAAAGTGTCTTTTTCCCCAATACAATTGCGTTTGAAAGAATGCTGCACAAATACAGTGTGACATAAAATATTGCAATGATCGCCATTTTATTATCTAGATTCTCTGCTAAAAAAATATATATAATGTTTGGGGGTTCTAAGTAATTTTCTAGCAAAAAATATGGATTTTAACTTGTAAGCAACAAATGTCAGAAATAGGCTTAGGCATAAAAGGGTTTTAAAAAAAAGCCATTTTTATTTTCAAGGAGGTGGCTCTAAGGCTGCCCATATATTATACAATTTTCTTGTCCAATTTTCCTTTAGATTTACCAAAACCGTATAATATGATGTCAACCCTAAACACTTTCAATTTGTATGCAATCAGGCAGGCCCTTGCACTACTATACATAGTTAAAGGTAAATCTAAAGGAAATTGAATAAGAAAATTGTATAATGTATGGCCAGCCTAACTGACATGTACTGTATGTTCTGCATCCCCTTGTGGCCAGGGATGCTTGTTTTCTGGGCACAGACCCAAATAAAACAGATACTTTCCCCGGGAACCAGGGATGAATGGCAACCTTATATTAAATATAAATACAAATATACAGTAATTACCTTCAGACCTATAAAAAAAAAAACAGATACATTTGGTGACACATAGACACCCCAGTCATATTTCTAGTAATTATTTTACAACAAATACCATCCTATGGTTAGTGTTTGTCTATTGTTAAAAAACAAATATGTGGAGTCATGTTTTCAAAAGTTAAAAATGCAGTATGTATTAATAATGATTACTACTACAGAGTGAAAATCTACATTAAATGTATCATTTTCCCTGGTTTTATTTAGTTGCTGTTGCTAAAATAATTTTTATGAGCTTTAGATATAGAAATAATAGGCCTTGTATTATCTTCATGCTGTGCTTCTAGAGACTCTTTCTGACAGCATGTCATTTGCGGAGTCCTGAATCCTCAATTACTCTTCACAGCAGGCTATGAGAAGCTGCTCTTCTGACAACCATTTTGTTATCACTTTTAATAAAAACTTAATATCCTTTCTTCCTGTGAAGATATTTACTTTTTTATTACTCTTCAGGGCATATGTTTTGCAAACCAACGAATATTTACAATACATTATTATTTTTAAAAATAACCTTTTTAGTAGGTCAATTGATACACTCTTAAAGATATATGTGCAAGTAATGTACTACAGAATTTAATTAGGCAGATTTAGTATAGGAGCTTCAAACAAAGAGCAAATGTAAATCTAGAGTGCATATGTTATAACACTCATCATGGTTTGTTCTTTTTAAAGTGTGCTTCTGAATGGTTCCTACAAAACAAGATGATAGTATATGTTTGAAAAAAATATAATTTTGTATTTTTTTTGCTAGAATAAAAATTGAGATAAGAACATTTAAAAGAAAATACATAATATTTACCCCTCTTGTGGGTGGTGATTCCCATCTTTGATCTCTTGCAAAACTACATCCACCACTGGTATGCGAACTTTGCGAATGAACAGACTTGCCTACACATAATCAACCAAAGTCCGATGGATTCGTATGTGATGACGTACGACCGGACTAAAACAAGGAAGTTCATAGCCAGTAGCCAATAGCTGCCCTAGTGTCAGTTTTTTTCCGTCGGATTGCATATAGACGAGCGGACTTTTCGACCAGACTCGAGTCAGTCGAAAAGATTTGAAACATGTTTCATTTCTAGGTCCGTCAAACTTTTGGGGAAAAAAAGTCCACTGGAGCCCACACATGATCGAATTGTCCGCCGGACTCCGGTCCGCCGAACCAAGTATGCCGTAAAGTCCGGTTGTGTGTACGCGGCATAAGTCAAAGTAATGGCATAGCAACCAGTGAGTAAAACCACAGTGAGCATTTAGGAACTTGCTGTGCTTGAACCAGCAATGGCCATAGCTCTACAAGAGAGAAAAAAGATAATAATTGCCAACCACCAAAAAGGAATAGATTATTGATCTTTGCTTCTATCCAGTGACCCCCCAGGAGTCTGCTTCTCATGCCTCCGCACATTTGTGGTGCATGGCCTCCCTCATGTTTCAAAGTTTGCAAAAGGACCCAAGAATACGTGGCATAAAGGGAAAGGATCACTATTGGTTGGCAACCCTCCTTGACCACTGTTATAAGGGGAAAGTCTCAGAACTCAACCCGTCACCACAGAGAGTGAAATCTCTTGAGAACACCTTAAAGAGGAGTTTATCGAACGTTTTTCCCGACTCTGGTAGGTTACAGTGTTGTGGAAAACGTAGTTTTGAGGCTTCTGTTGGTTTCTGTTGGTCAAGAGAGAAGTGGTGGAAAAGGCGGCCACCTAAGTGATGCATTTCTGAATTAATTTAGTCCTCGCCGCCCAAGGCTGTCAGCTTCCACATCCCATCTGCAGCATCTGCATCACATGGTGGATGATTATTTAGGGGCGTAAACAGACATGGAAAGCTTTCCAGTCGACGATCCACTGACTTACTGGGTCATGAGAATAGACCAGTGGCCAGAACTTGTCCAGTATTCTATTGAGCTGCTGGGCTGCCCTGCATCCAGCATGCTTTCAGCATGCTTTCAGAATGGGCATTCAGTGCTGCTGGAGGTTTTGTTACTGATCATAAAATGCGTCTGTCCACAGACTCCCTGGACCATCTGACTTTTATAAAAATGAATCAGTCCTGTTTTACCAGCAGCTATGAGGCCCTGATGCCAGTGTCGCTGTTTAAGTGTTTTGGGGATGTGGAATCTCTGCAGGACTTCTAGGCTGCCTAGTTTTTTGGGTGTTGATTTCATCTGAAAGAATGTTTTTGGTGTAGATTTCATGAGCACAATTAGACCCAAAGAACAATTTTTCCACACCTGTTTAACAGGGACTGTATTTTTTTCCACTGCAGCAGATGGGGCAGATACATTTTCCAGCTATAGTCTACAGCTGGTAGTGTGCTGCTGGCAGATGTGCTGCAAGGACCTGGGACACGGTGCGCTATGCCATCATCCCTGTCACTGAGGTGAGTAAGGTGCAGGGACAGATTTGTGCCCCCTTTGTGTGGCTTTTAGGTGCTCTTGCCAATGGGCTGAGTGGTGGGAGATTAAATGCCTTGTCAAGCATGTGGTACCCAAATAGTTAGTGTTTTTGCCACACTTGATGCGCTTGAGACAAATTTTGCAAATAGCAACAGTGCGATCGGCTGCACATGTACTAAAAAAGGCCCAGACAGCTGAGCTGTGGGAAGTGGGCCGGGAGATAACGCTTCTCTCTACTGGGTGGCTGCTCTCTACTCTTCGATGATGGCTGCCTCATTGGGGTTGTGCCTCACCCTCACTTTCTTCTTTTGCTCTATCCGGCACCCAAGTCAAATCAGTGATCTCATCATCATCATCTCCTCCATCCTTATTACCACTGGAGACAACTTGGCAATACGCTGCAGCTGGGGAAAATGACTGCCAATTTGTGTACCAGTGTTCTCCCATCTCTGTAGGCTCATGTTCCTGCCTTCCTCAACCTTGGAGCCAGAACCAACATCTGAATTAAATAATGGCTGTGCATCTTCAAGGAGCAAGTGGCTGACGCTTTGTTCAAATAACTCCTCTGACTCCTCTATACCTGATGCTGGGGCTATGGCAGGAATAGCTGTGGACAAGGAGGCAAGTTTAGCCACTCTGGAAGCTGCAGGGGACTGCGCACTAGTCTCTGCTTGAGTGACTGAAGATGAGGATTATTTAGTAAGCCAGTCAACCACCTCCTCTGCATGCTGTGGCTGGATAGCATGGGCAACATCATTAAACAGAGGGAATGATGCCCTGCCTGAGGACTGACCTTGTCCACCTTTGCCTGTGGACACATATGCTGCTGGCCCCCTTACAGTGCCATGGGAACGTCTGCCTCTCCTTGCTGTCCTCTCAGACATGATGGGGGGAGTGGGGGGTGATTATCAACAAAAAAGTAATAAAGATGTGTAAATGTGTATGTGCATGCACTTTAATCAATGAAAGTGGTATTTAATTTGAGTATTCACTACACAGACACACTCCACGGATACACTATAATATACTGCAATATACTACGTCAAACGTGCAGTAACACACAAAACTATATGGCATTAAACTTGCAGTAACGCAATGAAATATACAGTGTTATGCCCCGTACACACGGTCGGACTTTGTTCGGACATTCCGACAACAAAATCCTAGGATTTTTTCCGACGGATGTTGGCTCAAACTTGTCTTGCATACACACTGTCACACAAAGTTGTCGGAAAATCCAATCGTTCTAAACGTGGTGACGTAAAACATGTACGTCGGGACTATAAATGGGGCAGTGGCCAATAGCTTTCATCTCTTTATTTATTCTGAGCATGCGTGGCACTTTGTCTGTCGGATTTGTGTACACACGATCGGAATTTCTGACAACGGATTTTGTTGTCGGAAAATTTTATATCCTGCTCTCAAACTTTGTGTGTCAGAAAATCCGATGGAAAATGTGTGATGGAGCCTACACACGGTCAGAATTTCCGACAACAAGATCCTATCACACATTTTTCATCGGAAAATCCGACCGTGTGTACGGGGCATTAGACGTGCCTTGCAGTAACGCACAGAACTATATGGCGTTAAATTTGCAGTAACACACAGAACTATTAGGCGTTAAACTTGCAGTAACGCACAGAACAATTTCGGTTAAACTTGCAGTAACGCACAGAACTAAAAGGCGTTAACTTTGTAGTAACGCACAGAATTATATGACATTAAACTTGCAGTAATGCAATGAAATATACAGCATTAAACTTACAGTAAAGCAATGAAATATACAGCATTAAAAACTTGCAGTAATGCTATGAAATATACAGTGTTAAACTTGCAGTAACACACAGAACTATATGGCGTTAATCTTGCAGTAAAGCACAGAACTATATGGCGTTAATCTTGCTGTAAAGCACAGAACTATATGGCGTTAAACTTGCAGTAATGCAATAAAATATACTGTGTTAAACGGTTACTACACTCACACTGACTGAGCTATCCCTACATTCACACTAATGTAAAGATGAATGGTGGTTGCACTACACTCACAATGACTAAACTATCCCTACATTCACACTAATGTAAAGATGAAGGGTGACACTACACTCACACCGAACTATCCCTTGATGCACACTAAACTGATATTCTATACTGTCTAATAGCACTGAACAGAGCCCTGTTCTATCTCTCTCCATGCCACTATCACACTACAAATGGCCGCTATGGAAAGAATACTTTTATAGTGTGGAGTGGGATTAAGAGCAATGAGCCATGATTGGATACAGTCATCATGACAACATCCAATCATGGCTTTGACAGTAATTTCTGACTTTGATGGGGCAAAGCTTTCATTGCCTCAGCCAATCAGGGCTTCCAATGCACTGTGCGGTGGTGCAGTGCATTGTGGTCGTTCGGCAGGCCGAACAAATGGTCGAACGACCCTATAATTTGGTTGTTCAGAGAACTTCCGAACAGCCAATGTTTGGCCCAAACTCCTGCTCAGGCTGAACCATTCGCCCAACCTTAGTATACATTATATTATGAACATTTAGGAAATAATCCTAGACTTTTTTTTAAAGCAAGCTACTGAGCTGGCCAAAACCAATCTATTCCACATTCCAGTCTAATGAGTCTATTCCACATTTTCACAGCTCTTACTGTGAAGAAACCTTTCCATATTTGGAGATTAAATGTCTTTTCCTCCAGACGTAAAGAGTGCCCCCTTGTCTTCTCTGATGACCTTAAAGTGAATAGCTCAACACCAAGTTCACTATATGGACTACTTATGTATGTATACATGTTGATAATATCCCCCCTTAAACTCCTCTTCTCAAGAGAGAATAAATTCAGTTCCTGTAATCTTTCCTCATAGCTGAGCTCCTCCATGCCTCTTATCAGTTTGGTTGCTCTTCTCTGCATTTTCTCTAGTTCCTAGATATCATTTTTGTGAACTGGTGCCCAAAAATTAACTGCATATTCCATATAAGGTCTTATGCCGCGTACAAACGATCAGGATTTTGATCGGAAAAAGGTATGATGGCTTTTCCGAAGGGATTCCGCTCCAGCTTGTCTTGCATACACACGGTCACACCAAATTCCGACCGTCAAGAATGTGGTTACGTACAACACATAGGACAGCACTAGAGAAAGGAAGTTCAATAGCCAGTGCGCCACCCTTTGGGCTCCTTCTGCTAATCTCGTGTTAGTAGAAGTTTGGTGAGAGACAATTCGCGCTTTTCAGCTTTCGTGCTTTTCAGACCATTACTGCTCTTCAGTTTTGTGCTTGTGGTTTGTATCCGGTTTTCAGTGCGTGTAGTCAGTTCGTATCTGTTTTTCAGTGCGTTCTTGTCAGCTTGTTTCTGATTTTCAGCTCGCTCTTCACAGGCCTTGCTGTTTTTCAGTGCGTTCTGTTAGTTCGTTCTGACCAGCCGACCGTTTTGAAGCCATGTTGCGGGTACGTACTCATCGTAGAGTTCATGCTATGTGGGTGCTTGGTGATGGGGTTATTACTTTGACCCAAGTCCAGTCCATGAACAGGGTGGGGAGGAGATCATGGACCAAGAATTGGTTGCTCCAGCGTGACCAATTCTCTCACATGGCTTTGCTGCGTGAGATCCAGGAAAATAACTGATTCCTGATTATTTCAGGAATTTTCTCCGGATGACGGACCCCGTTTTTCACCATCTGTTGGCTTTGCTGTTCCCTTATATTACGAAGCAGGACACCTGCATGCCATCACTCCCGAGCAGAGGCTAGTTGCCACCTTGCAGTACTTGGCGATGGGGAGAAGTCTACAGGACCTCTAGTTCTCTACAGGCACCTCCCCCCAGGCTCTGGGGATCATTATTCCAGAGACCTGTTCTGCCATCATACAAGTCCTGCAGAAGGACTATATTAGGGTAAGTTTTCTCCTTTAACATCACATTCTATGTATTTAATGTATGCTAATGTATTTTATTTCTTTCATCATTCCCTAATTACCATGATTGTAACATGCTGTGAATGTCCTCTTTATCCTCATGCATGCTGGAAGTTTTTAATGATCTTTTTTGTCCTTCATGCATATTTGCCTTCACTAAAGTCCCCAGCATGCTATCCTGGGCCCATATACACCTAGCCTAGTCACTTAATGTATTTTGTCAGCTCCATAGTACTGCTTTACCCTAAATACCTCCTAAAATGTGTCCAAATGTTATTGTTGTCCTTAAGTTCAGGCAGAGTGCCAGAGGCTTTTTTTTGGCTAAAATTTGCCAATGGGCCATCAGAGGGAGTGAGGAATCTGATAAGTGGACCTTATATTTTTGTCTTTAAATACTCCTTAAAATAAATGTTATACTGATGTTGGCAAAGAATGTTTGTTTTTTAATCTGCTTGCAATGTTATGTGCAAAAGTACTAATTTTTTAAATGTTTTAACTCCTTTTTCCTTCAACGCCACAGGAATGGCAGACTGTGGCATCCCACTTTGCCGACCCTTGGGACTTTCCCAACTGTGGGGGGGGCAATTGATGGGAAGCACGTCCACATCATCCCACCACCCCACTCAGGGTCATACTATTTTAATTATAAGGGTTTCAATAGTATCATGTTGATGGCAGTGGTGTCAGCAACATACGAGTTTCTCTATGTGGACATGGTGAAGAATGGCCAGATGACGGATGGTGGAGTCTTTGCCCAGGCGGAGTTCTACCAAAGTCTCCAGAGTGGTGGCTTGGGATTGCCACCAGTGAAAGAGAATGTGGAAGGACTCCCGTTTGTTTTTATTGCTGATGAAGCGTTTGGTCTGGGTGATCACATGATGAGGCCATTCCCCCAGAGGACCCTCACCCCGGAGAAGAGGGTTTTGATTTTCCGGCTGGCAAGAGCCAAAAGAGTCTTGGAGAACACCTTTGGGATAATGGCCTCGCCGGTTCCGCTGATTTCTAATGGCTATGAAGCACTGACCCCCGTAGGAGCTGCTGAATTTTATTTGGGCCTGTACCCTGCTCCTACACCCCCTTAAACTTGGCTCAGTCCCCTTGACACAGCTGTGGTGTAATGTAGTGTACGGTAAAAACTTAGACAATTTCACAAGATATAATATAATATACCTTTAGTCTTTACCTTTAACCTCCAGCTTCCACCTGGTCAGCAATTCAAATGAAGCAACACTCCACACAGGAATACTTAAACAAGAACTTTGTTTACTGTATTTACTTATACTGAAGTAGAACACTACAATAGTTGTAGTGTCAAGTCAACGTAACAAGACAGTCAACAGATTTAGGCTTACAAAGATATTATACAGATGTAAAGTGGTTGAATTCACTTGCTAATAATGTGTAAAGGAAAATAGGATAAATGGCAGAGTGAACTGATTTCACTATGAGCACTGTCCTATCCTTTGCACGCTTTGTAACTATAATTAAATCAAAGACTGATATGGTAAAATATAATACAATATTTAGGGAGCTCCCATTACTTGGTATAACAGTAATTTAAATATGACAGTAAAACACAAATCCTTGTGATTTATTAAGTAGTCCTTCTTTTCTTCTTTCTTCGGCTAGCTATGAATAAAGTGAATTTGTAATCCAAGGGTTAATGGCTCCTGATCAAGACAAGCTGAATATTGAATCAAAGTTATGATATGGCAGCACTGCAATTATCTGATGCCAATGATACAGTACCAGGTCCTCACTGAAATACAGGCCCGGGGCCTATTTTGTGCCCAGTGTAATCCTTTGACTTTGCTTGTGGAACTATGGATCCCAGCAACTCTGCATTATACAGGGGGAGTGTAGAAGTGCACCAAAGAAACTTTTGGGCAACAGCCCTCTCGCCCAACCAGGTCAGCTTTGTCAGAAAGTTCCGCTCTTGTGTACTGGGTCCTGTCTCCGACCAGCCGGCATTTCCGCACTGCTCCGCTCCACACAACGAGACGTTTCGGAACTCCCAGATGGCTCTGACAGGCTCCTCTGGCTTCTTCCCAGTCTTGCTCTGCTGTCAGCCCAGCTCACTGGTGTGTCTCAGTATCGCTGCTCGGATTGCTCTTCCGTGGAGGTAGGCCACACTGCACTGGAGACCTCAGACAGATCCTCCCAGGCTGGCCATGCATGTCGAAGAGAGCTAAGATGGCCGCGCCGAGACCTTTTATAATCTTCCCACAATGCAGTTATGTTCTGCTGATGTTCATGGGAGTTAATGGGAATCATGGGTATGTCTAGTTAATGTCCAAATGTAAACAAACAAAACACTTCCATGTCAACTTCTTAAATGATGAAAAATAAAGATCCAGTCCTTTCATATTTTTGCCACTAGATGGCGCCAGATGCTAAGATTTAACATACATTAAGTTATATACCAAAAATGTGACCGCTACAGCTATAAATATGGCGGAGTACAAACTTAACCATATCGTGTTAGCATGCTGCATCTTGCACAACTTTTTGAAGCGAAATGCTACTAATTATGTTCAAATATATAAAGTGCAGCGCTAGAAACATCCAACATGTATTAACTATACATGTGGGAAATGTGAAATAAATATAAATGGTGTGCTGAAAACCATATATAAAAGGTATGGATAAACCAACATACAGTTGTGATGAAAACCAACAATAAAAAATCAAAGTGTCTATAGTGAAATATGAAACAGCAGAAAGTGCATATGTTGAAAGGTGCAAGGGTATCCTCTCCAACAGGGGAGCCCCAGTAGGCACTGGAAGGCGTGTGGATGCTCAAATGGAGAAGAGACAGCAGATATCAAGGCAAACAGATGTTGAATGGAAGTAAATGGATACTCTTACCAGATCCGTAGGACGCAAATACCATATAGCAATGCATCAAATAGGCATGGGGATACACTCCCGTGAAGTCAAACCAGACAGAGTCCTTTGGGCCACGAGCACAGATAGAAGATGGTGGTTGTAGATTGAAGTTGGACAACTGGCACACACGTCCTCCGATTGTAGAGCGGGATGATCTAGAGGGGTTGATTCAATCTGGGACCATGGAGGAAGAAAAAAGGAAGCTCCACATGGTGTAGGTCAAAAATGGGATTTATTAAAAATACCATACACGATTAAAAGTGATCACAAATAAGATAAAAAATAGCAATGTGGGAAGCTGCAAATGCTGGTCCTACGCGTTTTAACTAAACAGCCTTCAACAGGGGCATATAACAACCTCCCCACATTGCTCTTATTTATAAACTGTGCAAAAACTTCAGAATTGGCCAGATCCACCCCCAACATGGCAGAACCAGAAGTAAAAACACAGTTGGTGAATAGAAACCCAAGCGCCACATACATAGTCATACCACACAGTGTAAGGGCCGAAAATGTTGTGACAGGCAATGATAACCACTCATGTCCTAATGGTAAACACAGCTAAAAGTCTCGAGAGACTGTAAAATCACTACATCTCACGAGCGGCTTGTGTTCCAAGCCTCGTATGTCTAAAAGAAGGAGGAGATGACTGAAGATCACCAATGAGCTGCTGGTGTCTCGTCGACTCCCCAGAGGAGGCCTGCGTTCCAAGCCTCCTATGGGTGAATGCCGACGTCATCTCAACATCAAGAGGAGACGGTGAGTCGGAACCAATCAGACGCTGGTGTCACATTGACGCATCCACAAGAGGCCTGCATTCCAAGCCTCCTATGTGCCAAAGAGACGATCCAGCGAACCCGCCGACGTCACCGCCGCACCAGGAGAGGGCAGTGTGCCGCGGCCAATCAGCATCTGGTACTCGGTCAACACCCACACAGGCGGCTTGCGTACCAAGCCTCGTGTGTGTGGAGAAGGCACTATAGCTCAAGCGCCTAGTGATTGGTCGTGCCCTCAGAGTTAGACGGCCAAACCACGCCCCCCTCCGTTCAGCGCTGATGTAAGAACACAGCGCGAAACAGAGGGGGCAATGATACACCAGGCCGTCACAAACTCACCATCCTGGCATGTAGCAACAAATTACCACAACATAAAAAAATATATCATGAAAAAATAAATAGAATACATAACCATAGTATAAAATATCTGTACCACCCAAAAACTTCTGAAAAGACAGCAGAGTAATACGCGCCCAAGCCTCCCTGGTGAGTGCAAGGCAGCGCCACAGTGCTGTCTTAAAGGGGAGGTACAACAAAACCGGGGTGTAAATAAAATAGTGCTAATCTCCCAGAGGGTGCAATAGCATTCACACCGAATGGCCAAGACACAGATACACAGCAGATGGTCAGTAAGTGTGAAAATCAACTCATAAGGCCACATTGTCCCCCCTGCCCGGCCGATACGTCCCGACCAACATGTCGGGGAGCGCACGTGGTGAAATGTTTCATGTTATAGCTCCTAGAGGTGACTGTAGAATGGAAAGTCACGGTTTTGCGTCTCCAGCACGTATTGTGCAGACAAATGTTGCACCTTCTGCAAGGGCAGTAACCCTTACAGTCCTTGAAAAAGGAGACTGAACGAGGGGGGTCAATTGTGTTAGGAGCAATTTCGCCCCGAACGGAGCGCGCGCCACGAAAAATGACACCGGCCCAGTCTGGCAAAACAGGACCCAACACACGGTCGTTCTTTAGAATCCTCCAATGTTTGTCAAGAATTTTCTTGATTTCTTTGTGTTGTACAGAGAACGAGGTAAAGAAAGACCATTTAAATTGGCTTTCCTCCTGTACTCTCGGACAGTCAACAAGAAGTGAATTCCTCTCTACCGCTCTGACCTCACTAATGGTGGCATCAAGGTCTGAGGGTTTATACCCCTTCTCGACAAATCTCTCCCTAAGGGTCTGGGATTGAGACTGAAATCCTCAATGCTGCTACAGTTTCGTTGCAAACAGAGAAACTTTCCCTTGGGAACAGATCTGAGCCATTGGTGGTGGTGGCAGCTGTCTACCGGGATATACCCGTTGCGGTCCGTAGGTTTGAAGAACGTCCTGAAAACCAGCTGGTGATTGACTACAGAAATCTCTAGATCCAAAAAATAGATGGTCTCAGAACTCGCCTCAAAACTGAGGGAAATATTTCTGTTGTTACTGTTCAAATAGCCCATATATTCCTCCAGAGATCTACGGTCACCTTTCCAAAGGAGGAGGATGTCGTCTATATACCTGACCCACAAAATCAAGTGAGGTGGTCTGTGGGTATAGACGACATCCTCCTCCCATAGGGCCATGAAGAGTTTAGCTAGGCTGGGGGCATATTTGGCCCCCTTGGCAACACCGTGGCGAACCTGAGTAGTTCCATAACATAATTACAATGGATAAGAGGCAGACCTGAATCCCTACACAGTACAAGAAAACAGGGGTGTAAATAAAATAGTGCTAATCTCCCAGAGGGTGCAATAGCATTCACACCGAATGGCCAAGACACAGATACACAGCAGATGGTCAGTAAGTGTGAAAATCAACTCATAAGGCTACATCCTCCCCCCTGCCCAGCCGATACGTCCGGACCAAAGGGAGGGCCCCAAGGTCCTATCACCCTCAAAAACTAAACTGGGCTGAAAATCACCAGTAACCAAAACCTCCCATGGTGTGAGATTAAGGTAGCATCCCCCTCACAAGAAAACAAAATAAGCGAGAATTTAAATAGGCACTGGGACAGTGTAAATTAATAGGGGTCGTCACGGCTCAAGCAAACAGGACGAGGTGCACATCACGCACGGCTAATGAAGCAATTGATGTCCCATTCTACATTCATGCCGTATATCCAATAAGTCTCGAGCAGTGACACACCCCTAAGGTGGGACTCGCCCCTCCAATGCAGAACAAACTTGTCAATGATCAAGAAAGAAGTGCCTGTAGGGTCCCTGTCATGACATTCAAGGTTATGACGAGGGACGCTATGCTTAATGCAGCCCCTTTTGATTTTCGCAATGTGTTCATTCACCCTAGTGGAAAAGGCTCTAGTTGTACGTCCAACATATTGCCTCTTGCACGAGCAAGTAATAAGGTAGACAACATGTCAGGGAGCGCACGTGGTGAAATGTTTTATGTTATAGCTCCTAGAGGTGACTGTAGAATGGAAAGTCACGGTTTTGTGTTTCCAGCACATATTGTGCAGACAAACGTTGCACCTTCTGCAAGGGCAGTAACCCTTACAGTCCTTGAAAAAGGAGACTGAACGAGGGGGGTCAACTGTGTTAGGAGCAATTTCGCCCCGAACGGAGCGTGCGTCACGAAAAATGACACCAGCCCGATCTGGCAAAACAGGACCCAACACACGGTCGTTCTTTAGAATCCCCCAATGTTTGTCAAGAATTTTCTTGATTTCTTTGTGTTGTACAGAGAACGAGGTAAAGAAAGACCATTTAAATTGGCTTTCCTCCTGTACTCTCGGACAGTCAACAAGAAGTGAATCTCTCTCAACCGCTCTGACCTCACTAATGGTGGCATCAGGGTCTGAGGGTTTATACCCCTTCTCAACAAATCTCTCCCTAAGGGTCTGGGATTGAGACTGAAATCCTCAATCCTGCCACAGTTTCGTTGCAAACGGAGAAACTGTCCCTTGGGAACAGATCTGAGCCATTGGTGGTGGTGGCAGCTGTCTACCGGGATATACCCGTTGCGGTCCATAGGTTTGAAGAACGTCCTGAAAACCAGCTGGTGATTGACTACAAAAATCTCTAGATCCAAAAAATAGATGGTCTCAGAACTCGCCTCAAAACTGAGGGAAATATTTCTGTTGTTACTGTTCAAATAGCCCATATATTCCTCCAGAGATCTACGGTCACCTTTCCAAAGGAGGAGGATGTCGTCTATATACCTGGCCCACAAAATCAAGTGAGGTGGTCTGTGGGTATAGACGACATCCTCCTCCCATAGGGCCATGAAGAGTTTAGCCAGGCTTAGCCATATTTGGCCCCCATGGCAACACCGTGGTGAACCTGAGTAGTTCCATAACATAATTACAATGGATAAGAGGCAGACCTGAATCCCTAGACAGGAACAGATCAACCGCCGTCAGACCTAAATCCAATGGGATAGACGTATAGAGTGCGGATACATCCACAGTTACAAGAAGAAGGCCATCTTGATACTCAACCCTTTCTGATAAATTGATCGCAGCTTGTGTGTCCTTAAGGTAGGAAGGCATTTGTTTAACCAGGGGCTGAAGGTAGAAATCTATATACCTTCCGATTCTTGAGGTAACAGAGTCTATCCTGCTCACAATCAGATGACCAGGGGGATTGGTGGGATTTTTATGTACCTTCGGAAGGTAATAGATGACAGGTATTCTAGAGGCTGCAGGGACAAGGAACTCTCTCTCCTTCTGGTTAAGAATATTGAGAGAGAAACCTTCATCGATAAGGGCCAGGAGAGCTCATTTATATTCTCCCGTGGGATCCTTAGGAATAATCCTATATGTAGTTTGATCTTCAAGTAAACATTTCCGCAACGTAATCTTTTTTGTCCAAAACCACTATCCCCCCGTCCTTGTCCGTGGGGCGGATAATCAAATCTTTCCTATCACAGAGAGCATCAATACTTTAATGGCTGGATCCTGGCGCATTCTCTTGACAGGAATATTCTCGAGATCATGGAGAACCAGATCTTTAAAAACATTGATAGAATGAGATGTATTATTCGGGGGATTGAAAAGTGTTGGATTAGAGAGGCCAGAGTGTAGGATATCACTCTGAGTGGTACCTCTAGAATTCAATATAGGCGTGGATAGAAAATGCCTCTGTATATTAAGCTTGCGGATGTATTTATGTACAGCCACAAAAGTGGAAAATGTATTTAGTTTCCTAGGGGGGACGAATTTAAGCCCTTTATCTCAGACATATTTCTCTTGGTCAGTGAGAATGGTTATACTTAAATTAAACATACCAGCACCTAGTGTGACCTTTTTCTTTTTCCTCCATTGTAATCGCCACCCCCCTCTGCATCCTCTTTTGTTTTTGGACTTCGGGGGGGTTGGGAATGGGTTTGTGAAAACCCAAAGGTTGGGAAGGCCTAGAATGATTATGAACGGTATGGTGTTCTATTGTACTCCTCATCACCACCCTAATCGTAATAGGAATAATCGTAGTGTGCTTAACGCGAACATTCGTTACGGAGCACAGCATAACGATTATTGGTATGTATGGGGGTACCAAAACTATAACCTTCGCTTTGATAACCCAATCTAGTATCATATCGGGGTCCCGAAGGTCCATCAGCCCCATGATAAGGCTCTCTCCCTCTACCTCCCGCATACCCTCTACCCCTACCGTAAGGTTGTCTACCCTTACGACCAGAGGGGTTTCACCCACGATGGAAGTCAGCAGCATGGCCCCTGGGAGCAGAAGGGTACCTACCTCAACTCGACTCTCTAGGGAAGTAATTAGTCTGTGGTAAGGCTTTAGGGATGGGTATACTGGTACCATGTTCAGTCCCTGTTCTGGGAGGGGGAGGAGGGGGATCATATATTAATCTCCTATCGGGGTTCCGGGGTATCTGTTCAAGATTCACAACAGGCAGGCCGGTAGACTCTGAGTCAGTACCTTGAGCTACCTTCTTCTGCAAATCGAACACTATATTATTTTTATAATCTGTGACATCACGGTTATACTTTTTTTGTTTTTTGTTATGTTGATCCCTCGCCTCTTTTTCCAAGAAAGTCCTTAAATTGGTGGAGTGAGATATATACTCAGGTAATCCATTAGACTGTAGAAGTTTATCCTTGAGGTCCCTGATTTCCATATCAAGTGCAGCCAGTCTGCTGCACTTTCTCCCAACTAGAAAGCCAATCAGCTGGGTACCTGCTTCATTGAAATAGCGAAACCAGGGTTCAAGGTCGGTATCCCCCTGTTGAGGAAAAACATCCCACCTCAACCCTCTATGAACCATCTTCTCTTTAATATACTGCTCCAAAAAAGCAATGTCCCACTGTAAATGTAATTCAGTGGTCATAACATTTTTAAGTCTAAGGAATAATCCACTCATTTCGGTATCGGTGTTATTTAAAACAAAAACCCCATCTGTGTTAATGGACCTAGTGGTCCTATATTCAAAAACATCCATAATCAAAAGTGATATATCAGGGTAGCTGCAGCAGATAGAAGGTCAAAAATTAAATGTGAAAAATAGCAAAATGCTGCGCTGAACCCAAAAAAAATATAAAGCGCCAAAAGCAGCTGACACACAGACAAACCAAGTCCACTGAAAATTCAAATATATAAAGTGCAGCGCTAGAAACATCCAACATGTATTAACTATGCATGTGGGAAATGTGAAATAAATATAAATGGTGTGCTGAAAACCATATATAAAAGGTATGGATAAACCAACATACAGTTGTGATGAAAACCAACAATAAAAAATCAAAGTGTCTATAGTGATATATGGAACAGCAAAAAGTGCATATGTTGAAAGGTGAATGGGTATCCTCTCCAACAGGGGAGCACGGGTAGGCACTGGAAGGCGTGTGGATGCTAAAATGGAGAAGAGACAGCAGATATCAAGGCAAACAGATGTTGAATGGAAGTAAATGGATACTCTTACCAGATCCGTAGGACACAAATACCATATAGCAATGCGTCAAATAGGCATGGGGATACACTCCCGTGAAGTCAAACCAGACGGAGTCCTGTGGGCCACGAGCACCGGTAGATGGTGGTGTCAGGGACGTGCCCGTCAGGCGAATATGCATGCGCGCATGCGCACGCGGGGTCTGTCCAGGGTAACACAGTTAAATTCCCCCACTGGTAGGCGTCGGCGCGCACCCGCGCGCGTGCCATGCACGCTAGCGCTGTTTGGCGCCAAGAGCCCTTTAAAAGAATGTCAGCTGCACTCATGTGTTGCTGTTCGTCTGCAGCTCTGCACCTGTGTTCCTGAATCTGCCTGCTGATTATCCTTACTGTTATCGACCCTGCTATGTCTGACCCTCCTACTATCTCCAATCCGACCCGGCTTGCCTGACTCTGCTTTATTCTTGTGACCCGTTGCCGAACTCCTGCTTGCCTGACTACTCTGTGATTATCCATTTGCCAATATCTGCCTGATCTCCTGCCGAACGGACTGTCTGACTCTGCTTTTGCCTGTGTCCTGTATCGCTGCATTCCAGCCTTCTTATCCAGCTCCAGGTTCTGCTGCTGCTAGACCTGCCTGCCTGCTGATCTGCTTCTGCCTGCCAGCATCTGCAGCCCAGCCATCCCTGAAGGATTTCTACCCAGCTCCTGTGCTGGCCTCTGCAAGAAACCTTCACCAGGCACTCCTACCCACTGTGCTCACAAGACCACTGTTCCCACTCCAGTGGCTCCTGAACCAGCACTGTAAGAGGGGTCTTCTCCTACCAGTCGGGCTCAACTACCAGGTACCTAACAGGTGGTTGCAGATTGAAGTTGGACAACTGGCACACACGTCCTCCGATTGTAGAGCGGGATGATCCAGAGGGGTGATTCAATATGGGACCATGGAGGAAGAAAAAAGGAAGCTCCACATGGTGTAGGTCAAAAATGGGATTCATTGGAAAAATACCATACACGATTAAAAGTGATCACAAATAAGATAAAAATTAGCAATGTGGGAAGCTGCAAACGCTGGCCCTACGCATTACCTGTCATCTGTTACCTTCCGAAGGTACATAAAAATCCCACCAATCCCCCCGGTCGTCCGATCGTGATAGACTCCGCTACCTCGAGAATCGGAAGGTATATAGATTTCTACCTTCAGCCCCTGGTTAAACAAATGCCTTCCTAACTTAAGGACACACGAGCTGTGATCAATTTATTAGAAAGGGCTGAGTATCAAGATGGCCTTCTTCTTGTAACTGCGGATGTATCCGCACTCTATACGTCTATCCCATTGGATTTAGGTCTGGCGGCGGTTGACCTGTTCCTGTCTAGGGATTCAGGTCTGCCTCTTATCCATCGTAATTATGTTATGGAACTACTCAGGTTCGCCACAGAACATAATTACTTTTGGTTCCAAGATCATTTTATTCTCAGATCAAGAGTATTGCCATGGGGGCCAAATATGCCCCCAGCCTGGCTAACCTCTTCATGGCCCTATGGGAGGAGGATGTCGTCTATACCCACAGACCACCTCAGTTGGTTTTGTGGGCCAGGTATATAGACAACATCCTCCTCCTTTGGAAAGGTGACCCTAGATCTCTGGAGGAATATATGGGCTATTTGAACAGTAACAACAGAAATATTTCCCTCAGTTTTGAGGCAAGTTCTGAGACTATCCATTTTTTGGATCTAGAGATTTCTGTAGTCAAACACCAGCTGGTTCTCAGGACGTTCTTCAAACCTATGGACCGCAACGGGTATATCCCGGTAGACAGCTGTCACCACCAATGGCTTAGATCTGTTCCCAAGGGACAGTTTCTCCATTTGCGACAAAACTGTAGCAGCATTGAGGATTTTCAGTCTCAATCCCAGACCCTTAGGGAGAGATTTGTCGAGAAGGGGTATAAACCCTCAGACCTTGATGCCACCATTAGTGAGGTCAGAGCGGTAGAGAGGAATTCACTTCTTGTTGACTGTCCGAGAGTACAGGAGGAAAGCCAATTTAAATGGTCTTTCTTTACCTCGTTCTCTGTACAACACAAAGAAATCAAGAAAATTCTTGACAAACATTGGGGGATTCTAAAGAACGACCGTGTGTTGGGTCCTGTTTTGCCAGATCGGGCTGGTGTCATTTTTCGTGACGCACGCTCCGTTCGGGGCGAAATTGCTCCTAACACAATTGACCCCCCTCGTTCAGTCTCCTTTTTCAAGGACTGTAAGGGTTACTGCCCTTGCAGAAGGTGCAACGTTTGTCTGCACAATATGTGCGGGAGACGCAAAACCGTGACTTTCCATTCTACAGTCACCTCTAGGAGCTATAACATGAAGCATTTCACCACGAGCGCTACCCGACATGTTGTCTACCTTATTACTTGCCCGTGCAAGAGGCAATATGTCAGACGTACAACTAGAGCCTTTTCCACTAGGGTGAATAAACACATTGCGAAAATCAAAAGGGGCTGCATTAAGCATAGCGTCCCTCGTCATTATCTTGAATGTCATGACAGGGACCCTACAGGCACTTCTTTCTTGATCATTGACAAGTTTTTTCCGCATTGGAGGGGCGAGTCCCGCCTTAGGGGTGTGTCACTGCTCGAGACTTATTGGAAATATGAGTTGAGGTGCTACTTGCCATACGGCATAAATGTAGAATGGGGCATCAATTGCTTCATTAGCCGTGTGTGATGTGCACCTCGTCCCGTTTGCTTAAGCCGTGATGCACCTCTATTAATTTACACTGTCCCAGTACCTATTTAAATTCTCGCTTATTTTGTTTTCTTGTGAGGGGGATGCTACCTTAACCTCACACCATGGGAGGTTTTGGTTACGGGTGATTTTCAGTCCATTTTAGTTTTTGAGGGTGATAGGACCTTGGGGCCCTCCCTTTGGTCTGGCCGTATTGGCCGGGCAGGGGGGAGGATGTGTCCTTATGAGTTGATTTTCACACTTACTGACCATCTGCTGTGTATGGTCTTGGCCATTTGGTGTGAATGCTATTGCACCCCTTGGGAGATTAGCACTATTTTATTTACACCCCGGTTTTGTTGTACCTCCCCTTTAAGACAGCCCTGTGGCGCTGCCTTGCACTCACCAGGGATGCTTGGGCACGTATTACTCTGCTGTCTTCTCAGAAGTTTTTGGGTGGTACAGATATGTTATACTATGGTTATGTATTCTATTTATTTTTTCATTATATATTTTTTTATGTTGTTGCTACATGCCAGGATGGTGAGTTTGTGATGGCCTGGTGTATCATTGCCCCCTCTGTCTCATGCTGTGTTCTTACATCAGCGCTGAACGGAGGGGGGCGTGGTTTGGCTGTCTAACTCTGAGGGCACGACCAATCACTAGGCCCTTGAGCTATAGTGGCTTCTCCACACACACAAGGCTAGGTACGCAAGCCGCCTGTGTGGGTGTTGACCGAGTACCAGATGCTGATTGGCCGCAGCGCACCGCCCTCTCCTGGTGCAGCGGTGATGTTGGCGCTTTCGATGGATTGTCTCTTTGGCGCATAGGAGGCTTGGAACGCAGGCCTCTTGTGGATGCGTCAGTGAGACACCAGCGTCTGATTGGTTACATAGTTACATAGTTACATAGTAGGTGAGGTTGAAAAAAGACACAAGTCCATCAAGTCCAACCTATGTGTGTGATTATGTGTCAGTATTACATTATATATCCCTGTATGTTGCGGTCATTCAGGTGCTTATCTAATAGTTTCTTGAAGCTATCAATGCTCCCCGCTGAGACCACTGCCTGTGGAAGGGAATTCCACATCCTTGCCGCTCTTACAGTAAAGAACCCTCTATGTAGTTTAAGGTTAAACCTCTTTTCTTCTAATTTTAATGAGTGGCCTTGAGTCTTGTTAAACTCTCTTCTGCGAAAAAGTTTTATTTCTATTGTAGGGTCACCAGTATGGTATTTGTATATTGAAATCATATCCCCTCTCAAGCGTCTCTTCTCCAGAGAGAATAAGTTCAGTGCTCGCAACCTTTCCTCATAACTAAGATCCTCCAGACCCTTTATTAGCTTTGTTGCCCTTCTTTGTACTCGCTCCATTTCCAGTACATCCTTCTTGAGGACTGGTGCCCAGAACTGGACAGCATACTCCAGGTGCGCCTGGACCAGAGTCTTGTAGAGTGGGAGAATTATCGTTTTATCTCTGGAGTTGATCCCCTTTTTAATGCATGCCAATATTCTGTTTGCTTTGTTAGCAGCAGCTTGCCATTGCATGCCATTGCTGTGCCTATCATCTACTAGGACCCCAGGTCCTTTTCCATCCTAGATTCTCCCAGAGGTTCTCCCCCTAGTATATAGACTGTATTCATATTTTTGCCACCCAAATGCATTATTTTACATTTTTCTACATTGAACCTCATTTGCCATGTAGTTGCCCACCCCATTAATTTGTTCAGATCTTTTTGCAAGGTTTCCACGTCCTGCGGAGAAGTTATTGCCCTGCTTAGCTTAGTATCGTCTGCAAATACAGAGATTGAACTGTTTATCCCATCCTCCAGGTCGTTTATGAACAAATTAAATAGGATTGGTCCCAGCACAGAACCCTGGGGAACCCCACTACCCACCCTTGACCATTCCGAATACTCCCCATTTATCACCACCCTCTGAACTCGCCCTTGTAGCCAGTTTTCAATCCATGTACTCACCCTATGGTCCATGCCAACGGACCTTATTTTGTACAGTAAACGTTTATGGGGAACTGTGTCAAATGCTTTTGCAAAATCCAGATACACCATGTCTATGGGCCTTCCTTTATCTAGATGGCAACTCACCTCCTCATAGAAGGTTAATAGATTGGTTTGGCAAGAACGATTCATCATTAATCCATGCTGATTACTTCTAATGATAACGTTCTTATTACTAAAATCTTGTATATAGTCCCTTATCATCCCCTCCAAGAGTTTACATACTATTGATGTTAGGATAACTGGTCTGTAATTCCCAGGGATGTATTTTGGGCCCTTTTTAAATATTGGTGCTACATTGGCTTTTCTCCAATCAGCTGGTACCATTCCAGTCAGTAGACTGTCTGTAAAAATTAGGAACAATGGTCTGGCAATCACCTGACTGAGTTCCCCAAGTACCCTCGGATGCAAACCATCTGGTCCCGGTGATTTATTAATGTTAAGTCTAATTTTAATTCTGTCCTCTGTTAACCATGGAGGTGCTTCCTGTGTTGTGTCATGAGGATAAACACTGCAGTTTTGGTTACTGAAGCCCCCCGATTCACTTGTGAAGACTGAGGAGAAGAATAAATTTAATACCTTCACCATCTCCCCATCCTTTGTAACCAGATGTCCTTCCTCATTCTTTATGGGACCGATATGGTCTGTCCTCCTTTTTTACTGTTTACATACTTAAAGAATTTCTTGGGATTTTTTTTGCTCTCCTTCGCTATGTGTCTTTCATGTTTGATCTTAGCCGTCCTAATTGCACCCTTACATTTCTTGTTGCATTCTTTATAAAGTCTGAATGCTATAATCCCTCAACCTTCTATTTTTTGAAGGCCTTCTCCTTTGCTTTTATATGCATTTTTACATTGGAGTTAAGCCATCCAGGACTTTTGTTCGCTCTTTTAAATTTATTACCCAATGGGATACATTGGCCAATGCCCTTATGTAATATGCTCTTAAAGCAAACCCATCTCTCCTCCGTATTCTTTGTTCCTAATATTTTATCCCAATTTATGCCTTTTAGCAAGGTTTGTAGTTTAGGGAAGTTGGCTCTTTTGAAATTCAGTGTCTTTGTATTCCCTTTAGGTTTCCTATTTGTGTGATTTAAACTGAAACTAATTGACCTGTGATCGCTGTTACCTAAATTGCCCCGTATTTCCACATCCGTGATCAGGTCTGTATTTTTGGTAATCAGTAGATCAAGTAATGTTTTATTTCTAGTTGGTGCGTCTACCATCTGACACATAAAATTGTCCTGCAAGACATTAAGGAACTGGCGAGCCTTAAAAGAATGCATGGTTCCTTCCGCCCAGTCTATGTCTGGATAATTAAAATCCCCCATTATGATAACACTTCCCATCCTTGCTGCTAATCTAAATTGTGATAGGAGGTCTGTCTCCACTTCCTCCCTCAGGTTAGGGGGCCTATAGCATACTCCCAGTATTATTTTCCCCTTAGCTTCATCCCTTTGGAGCTCTACCCATAAGGATTCCGCCTCCTCCCTAGCTTTCTCAGCGATGTCATCTCTCACATTTACTTGTACATTATCCTTTATATATAGGCATACCCCTCCCCCTTTTTTACCCTCTCTATCCTTGCGGTATAGGGTATACCCTTGAATGTTTGCCAGCCAATCATGAGAGCTGTTGAACCAGGTCTCTGAAATTCCCACAAAATCCAAATCCTCCTCGTACAACAGTATCTCTAGTTCCCCCATCTTGTCCGCCATGCTCCTGGCATTGGTGAACATGCCACATAGTTTAGACCGGTCGCATATTGTCCTTGTATTGGGTGTTTCTAGATTGCAACTAGGACTTGCTACTATACTTACCTTGTGTTTTTGTGCTTTGGTTAACCTACCACTAATGCCCCCAATACTACCCTCTGGAATATCTTCCACGCTGGCTATCTCTACCTCTGGACCCTCTCCCCCATTGCCTAGTTTAAAAACCCCTCTAACTTTTTGGCCATCTTCATTCCCAGCAGATCTGCACCCTCCTCCTTCTCCGTCCCTTCTATAGTACCGGTTATCGACTGAGAAGTTGTCCCAGTCCTCCAGGAACCCAAACCCCTCCTTACTACACCAGCTCTTCAGCCACTTGTTTACTTCCCTAATCTCCCTCTGCCTTTCTGGTGTGGCTCGATGTACCGGTAGTAGTCCTGAGAATACTACCTTGGAGGTCCTTTTCCTCAATTTAGCTCCTAAGTCCCTAAAATCGTTCTTTAGGACACTCCATCTGCCTCTGACTTTGTCATTGGTGCCAATGTGCACCATGACAACCGGGTCTTCCCCAGCCCCTCCCAGTAATCTGTCCACAAGATCCGTAATGTGCCGAACCCGAGCGCCCGGTAGACAACATACTGTTTGGCGCTTCAGGTCTTGGTTACAGATTGCCCTCTCTGCCCTTCTAAGAATTGAGTCCCCTACCACCAGAATCTGTCTTTTCTTTCCCTTCACTGCCCCCCCACTCTCACTGGAGGAGTTCTTCCCCCGGCAGCTAGGAGAGTCCCTCAGCTCCAGCAGTGCTGGTTCCTGACCGGTGTCACCAATGTCACTCAATGGAGCGTACTTATTGGGATGCTCCAGTCCTGGATCGGCCTCCCTGGCACTTCCCCCTCTACCCTTCCTGACTGTCACCCATCTACTCTTTGCTAGTGCCTGCACCTCTTTGTCTCCACCCGCCTCTGTGCTGGCCCCTGCCGGCACCTGCCGTGTACGTTCCTGGCTCTCCTTTAGTATGGAGGGACTTCTCAGTGCTGACAGTTGCTTCCCCAGATTCAGAACCTGGGCTTCCAGGGAAACAATGTGCTTACATTTTGCACAGCAGTATTCGCCCTCGATCGGATGATCAAGGAATGCATACATGCAGCAAGATATACAAAGAGTTGCTTCTCCACACCCGCCGGGCATCGTACCTATTAAATTTAGTGAGGATTGGGGATTTTACCCTGTTCAAATTACCTAACAGCTAGCTTCCTGGCACTAATACTCAAGACAATACACAGATACTCAAGACAATACACAGGTACACAGGTACACAACAAAATACACAGGTACTCACAGACCTACGTGCACTCGCAATACACAAGTATACAGTACACAATACACAAGTACTAACGATCCACACACACTACTCAGACAACACTCAGGTACTTACACTACACAGGTACTATGACCCCTGTTATAACGCCCTGTGTTAAACTCTGGTTTTTAACTCACCACTTAGACCAGTTCCACTTACACAGAGTTCCAACAGCCTCACAATGAGCAGGCTCACTTATAAGTCCTACACAGAGTTATATAGGCCTCAAGCACCTGTGAGCAATTAACCACTCCCCTTAATTGTTAGTCTGAAACCAAAGAAGAAGAAAAAAAAAAAAGCTATTTAAAAAGTGACAGAAAAAGGTGATTGAAAAGCTAAAACGAAAAGCCCCAAAATGCAACCCAGCAAACAAAAAGTAAGACTTGTTCACTCTCCCTCTGGTTTTTAACTAACCACTTAGACCAGTTCCACTTACACAGAGTTTCAACAGCCTCACAATGAGCAGGCTCACTTATGAGTCTTACACAGAGTTATATAGACCTCAAGCACATGTGAGCAATTAACCACTCCCCTTAATTGTTAGTCTGAAACCAAAGAAGAAAAAAAAATAAAGATATTTAAAAAGTGACAGAAAAAGGTGATTGAAAAGCTAAAAGGAAAAGCCCCAAAAATGCAACCCAGCAAACAAAAAGTAAGACTTGTTCACTCTCCCTCTGGTTTTTAACTCACCACTTAGACCAGTTCCACTTACACAGAGTTCCAACAGCCTCACAATGAGCAGGCTCACTTATGAGTCCTACACAGAGTTATATAGGCCTCAAGCACCTGTGAGCAATTAACCACTCTCCTTAATTGTTAGTCTGAAACCAAAGAAGAAAAAAAAAAAGAAAAGCTATTTAAAAAGTGACAGAAAAAGGTGATTGAAAAGCTAAAAGGAAAAGCCCCAAAAATGCAACCCAGCAAACAAAAAGTAAGACGTGTTCACTCTCCCTCTGGTTTTTAACTCACCACTTAGACCAGTTCCACTTACACAGAGTTCCAACAGCCTCACAATGAGCAGGCTCACTTATGAGTCCTACACAGAGTTATATAGGCCTCAAGCACCTGTGAGCAATTAACCACTCCCCTTAATTGTCAGTCTGAAACCAAAGAAGAAAAAAAAAGCTATTTAAAAAGTGACAGAAAAAGGTGATTGAAAAGCTAAAAGGAAAAGCCCCAAAAATGCAACCCAGCAAACAAAAAGTAAGACTTGTTCACTCTCCCTCTGGTTTTTTAACTCACCACTTAGACCAGTTCCACTTACACAGAGTTCCAACAGCCTCACAATGAGCAGGCTCACTTATGAGTCCTACACAGAGTTATATAGGCCTCAAGTACCTGTGAGCAATTAACCACTCCCCTTAATTGTTAGTCTGAAACCAAAGAAGAAAAAAAAAAAGCTATTTAAAAAGTGACAGAAAAAGGTGATTGAAAAGCTAAAAGGAAAAGCCCCAAAAATGCAACCCAGCAAACAAAAAGTAAGACTTGTTCACTCTCCCTCTGGTTTTTAACTCACCACTTAGACCAGTTCCACTTACACAGAGTTCCAACAGCCTCACAATGAGCAGGCTCACTTATGAGTCATACACAGAGTTATATAGGCCTCAAGCACCTGTGAGCAATTAACCACTCTCCTTAATTGTTAGTCTGAAACCAAAGAAGAGAAAAAAAAAGAAAAGCTATTTAAAAAGTGACAGAAAAAGGTGATTGAAAAGCTAAAAGTAAAAGCCACAAAAATGCAACCCAGCAAACAAAAAGTAAGACTTGTTCACTCTCCCTCTGGTTTTTAACTCACCACTTAGACCAGTTCCACTTACACAGAGTTCCAACAGCCTCACAATGAGCAGGCTCACTTATGAGTCCTACACAGAGTTATGTAGGCCTCAAGCACCTGTGAGCAATTAACCACTTCCCTTAATTGTTAGTCTGAAACCAAAGAAGAAAAAAAAAGAAAAAAAAGAAAAAAAAAACTATTTAAAAAGTGACAGAAAAATGTGATTGGAAGGCTAAAAGGAAAAGCCCCAAAAATGCAACCCAGCAAACAAAAAGTAAGACTTGTTCACTCTCCCTCTGGTTTTTAACTCACCACTTAGACCATTTCCATGCACCATCTCCTCCTGATGCTGAGATGACGTCGGCATTCACCCATAGAGGGCTTGGAACGTAGGCCTCCTGTGGGGAGCCGACGAGACACCAGCAGCTCATTGGTGATCTTCAGTCATCTCCTCCTTCTTTTAGACATAGGAGGCTTGGAACACAAGCCACTCGTGAGATGTAGTGATTTTACAGTCTCTTGAGACTTGCTGTGTTTATCATTAAGACATGATTGTTTATCATTGCCTGTCACAACATTTTCGTCCCTTACACTGTGTGGTACTGTGTGGTATGACGATGTATGTGGAGCTTAATTTTCTATGTACCCACTGTGTTTTTACTTCCAGTTCCGCTGTTGGGGGTGGATCTGGCCAATTCTGAAGTTTTTGCACAGGTTATAAATAAGAGCAATGTGGGGAGGTTGTTATATGCCCCTGTTAAAGGCTGTTTAGTCGAAATGCGTAGGGCCAGCGTTTGCAGCTTCCCACATTGCTATTATTTATCTTATTTGTGATCACTTTTAATCATGTATGGTATTTTTCCAATAGATCCCATTTTTGATCTACACCATGTGGAGCTTCCTTTTTTCTTCCTCCATGGTCCCATATTGAATCGCTCCTTTGGATCATCCCGCTTTACAATCGGAGGACGTGTGTGCCAGTTGTCCAACTTCAATCTGCAACCACCATTTTCTATCGGTGCTCGTGGCCCACAGGACTCCGTCTGGTTTAACTTCACGGGAGTGTATCCCAATGGCTATTTGACGCATTGCTATATGGTATTTGCGTCCTATGGATCTGGTAAGAGTATCCGTTTACTTCCATTCAACATCTGTTTGCCTTGATATCTGCTGTCTCTTCTCCATTTGAGCATCCACACACCTTCCAGTGCCTACCGGTGCTCCCCTGTTGGAGAGGATACCCTTTCACCCTTCAACATATGGACTTCCACTTTTTGTTGTTCCATATTTCACTATGGACACTTTGATTTTTTATTGTTGGTTTTCATCACAACTGTATGTTGGTTTATCCATACCTTTTATATATGGTTTTCAGCACACCATTTATATTTATTTCACATTTCCCACATGTATAGTTAATACACGTTGGATGTTTCTAGCGCTGCACTTTATATATTTGAATTTTCAGTGGACTTGGTTTGTCTGTGTGTCAGCTGCTTTTGGCGCTTTATATTTTTTTGGGTTCAGCGCAGCATTTTGCTATTTTTTACTAATTATGTTGCCTCAGTTGGGCCTGAGGCCAGACTTCATGAACCAACAATGATGGCCCTGGAAGCTGGCCATCCTGGCTTTCCCCCCAAAGCGCCCGTGAAGTGCGTCAAAAATATGTGGAATATTTTACGGGTAGGGGGGCCATTGCTATGCCAGCAAATTTTTAAATATTAGCAAAAAAAAATTAAAAAATGATATAAAATCTTAAATTGGATTTACTGCTTGTGTTTGCTTTATCTGTCTCCTAGGTTCTCCTGATGCACTTGTAGTGCTAAGTGGTTTTTCCATTATTTAAATAACACCCATTGTCACTGTAAACACCAACTTAATACAAAAACTGGTATTGAGCATTGAAAGAAGAAGCCACACACTGTTGAGTACAAAACATTTTACTCCATGCACATTCACATGTGTGTTGTAAAACCTTTTTTGGTAAAAAAAAATGTGCTATCTCCCATCATGGGGGATCAATGGATGTGTTTTGGGGGTGCAACCCCTTCCTCTCACCTACTAGAGTTGCAAGGAAGGGGTTACACCCACAAAAGGCGTACATTGATATCTCCTGATGGCAGATAGACACACCGCGTGCATCTTCCAAATTTGGCTTTAAAAAAAATGTTTAACCACTTCCCGCCCGCCCTATAGCGGATTGACGTCCGGGAAGTGGTTCTGTTATCCTGACTGGACGTCATATGATGTCCAGCAGGATAACATGCTGCAGCGCGCCCCCGGGGGCGCGCATCGCGGCGATCGGTGGAGCGGTGTGTCAGTCTGACACTTCGCTACACAGATCTTGGTAAAAAGCCTCCGGCTGAGGCTCTTTACCACATGATCAGCCGTGTCCAATCACGGCTGATCACGCTGTCAATAGGAAGAGCCGTTGATCGGCTCTTCCTCACTCGCGTCTGACAGACGCAACTAGAGGAGAGCCGATCGGCGGCTCTCCTGGCAGGGGGGTCTGCGCTGATTGTTTATCAGCGCAGCCCCCCCACAGATCACCACACTGGACCACCAGGGATCGCCACTAGGACCACCAGGGAAGGGGCAACATGTGGATGTCCAGGTATGTACCCCATGGCCATCCACATGTGCCCAGTGTGCCAAATCTGTGCCAATCAGTGCCCACAAATGGGCACTGATTGGCACAATTATGTTGCAGTGATGCCCAGCAATGCCACCCTTAGGGGCATCACTGCAAACAAGTAATGCCATCAGTGCCACCCATCAGTGTCCATTCATGCCACCTGTCAGTGCCCATCTGTGCCCATCAGTGCCCATCTATCAGTGCCCATCCGTGCCCATCTGTGCCAACTATCAGTGCCACCCATAAGTAACCATCAATGCCACCTACGAGTGCCCATCAATGCCACCTATGAGTGCCCATCAGTGCCACCTATAAGTGCCCATCCGTGCCACCTATGAGTGCCCATCAGTGCCGCATACCAGTGCCACCTATCAGTGCCCATCAGTGCCATCTAACAGTGCTCATCAGTGCCGCCTATCAGTGCCCATCATCAGTGCCCGTCAGTGCCACCTCATCAGTGCCACCTCATCGGTGCCACCTCATCAGTGCCCATCAGTGCCGCCGTATCAGTGCCCGTCAGTGCAGCCATATCAGTGCCCGTCATTGAAGAAGAAAACGTACTTATTTACAAAAAGTTTTAACAGAAACAAAGAAAAACTTGTTTTTTTTTCAAAATTTTCGGTCTTTTTTTATTTGTTGCGCAAAAAATAAAAACCGCAAAGGTGATCAAATACTACCAAGAAAGCTCTATTTGTGAGAACAAAATGATAAAAAATTTGTTTGGGTACAGTGTAGCATGACCGCGCAATTGTCATTCAAATTGCGACAGCGCTGAAAGCTGAAAATTGGTCTGGGCGGGAAGGTGTCTAAGTGCCTGGTATTGAAGTGGTTAAAAAGGTTATTTAAATTTTCTGTTAAAAAAAATTAAAATGGTATTTTTTTGGGGATTTAGATTCTCCCTAATACATCAATGATGTTCTTCATTCTTTGTTCAATCTCCTTGGTTTTTTCCTTTATGAGGTCTAAATCCCAACTACAAAACATTATGTCCTGGATTAGCCTTTGTGCACTGTCAGTCGTGAAATGAGTAGATTGTTCTTCCACAACATGCACATCACCTAAAAGAAAAAATACACACCATGTTTTATAAATATGCAGGCATACATCTATTACCTGAATCTGTGGTGTCAGACACTCACCTGTTGAGGTGACAATCTCAACCACCTCTACTTCCTCCGCATCCTGAGGTTGTGTCCTCTGTTCCCCTTCTTCAGGAGGTGGGGGGGAGTTCCTGAAGTCTTCAGACGCCCCGAGTCTTTTCTCCCCTATGAGAATGAAACAAAAGGTATACTTAGCACACAGATATTTGTGGCCAAAAATATGAATGTGAAACATTGCTTGGAAGTGGGGTACAATTGTCTGTTTGGGCAGAGTTCCAAGTTGAAGAAATTATTTATTCCCTTAAGAAAGCTGCAATACTTACCTTTTTGGAAAAATTTCACACATTTAGACACCCCAAGTATCCACTGGAGCACCTGTGTGGGACACCCTAAAAAGTTTGTTCTTGTGTCCCACACTAGTGCTCCTGAGTCCAGATGTGTAAACAGTAGGGATGAGCTTCGAGTTCGCCAGTTCGCCGAACAGCGAACAATTTGGGGTGTTCGCGGCAAATTCGAATGCCACGGAACACCCTTTAAAAGTCTATGGGAGAAATCAAAAGTGCTAATTTTTAAGGCTTATATGCATGGTATTGTCATAAAAAGTGTTTGGGGACCCGGGTCCTGCATCAATGCAAAAAAAAGTTTTAAAAATGGCCGTTTTTTCGGGAGCAGTGATTTTAATAATGCTTAAAGTCAAACAATAAAAGTGTAATATCCCTTTAAATTTCTTACCTGGGGGGTGTCTATAGTATGCCTGTAAAGGGGCGCATGTTTCCCGTGTTTAGAACAGTCTGACAGCAAAATGACATTTCAAAGGAAAAAAAGTCATTTAAACTACTCGCGGCTATACTGAATTGCAGGCCCAACAATACACATAAAAGTTCATTGATAAAAATGGCATGGGAATTCCCCACAGAGGAACCCCGAACCAAATTTTTTAAAAAAAATGACGTGGGGGTCCCCCTAAATTCCATACCAGGCCCTTCAGGTCTGGTATGGATATTAAGGGGAACCCCGGCCAAAATTTAAAAAAAAAATTGGCGTGGGGTCCCCCTCAAAATCTATACTGGACCCTTCAGGTCTGGTATGAATTTTAAGGGGAACCCCGCACCAAAAAAAATGGCGTGGGGTACCCCCAAAAATCCATACCAGACCCTTATCAGAGCACGCAACCTGGCAGGCTGCAGGAAAAGAGGGGGGGACGAGAGAGCGCCCCCCCCTGCTGAACCGTACCAGGCCACATGCCCTCAACATTGGGAGGGTGCTTGGGGGTAGCCCCCCAAAACATTGTGTCCCCATGTTGATGGGGACAAGGGCCTCAACCCCACAACCCTTGCCCGGTGGTTGTGGGGGTCTGCGGGCAGGGGGCTTATCGGAATCTGGAAGCCCCCTTTAACAAGGGGACCCCCAGATCCCGGCCCTCCCCCCTGTGTGAAATGGTAAGGGGGTACAAAAGTACCCCTACCATTTCACAAAAAAAATGTCAAAGATGTTAAAAATGACAAGAGACAGTTTCTGACAATTCCTTTATTTAAATGCTTCTTCTTTCTTCTATTTTCTATCTTCTTTCATCTATCTTCTTTCTTCTATCTTCTATCTTCCTTCGGTTTCTTCCTCCATCTTCTTCTTCTTCTGGTTCTTGTTCTTCTGGTTCTTCTTGTTCCTTTGGTTCTTCATCCGGTCTTCTCGTCCGGCATCTTCCTCAGCGGCGCCGTCTTCACTTCACCTTCTTTCCTCGGGCCGCTCCGCATCCACGATTGGATGGGAGGCTCCCGCTGTGTGACGCTTCTCCTCTTCTGGCAGTTCTTAAATAACGGAGGGCGGGTGACCCTGCCCCCCGTCGCAGGGCGGGTGACCCCGCTCTTCTCTGACATCACGGGGAATGCCACAGGGAAGTCCCTGTGCATCAGAGGGGGGCGGGGTCACCCACCCTGTGTCAGAGGGGGGCGGGGTCACCGGCCCTCCATTATTTAAGAACTGTCAGAAGAGGAGAAGCGTCGCACAGCGAGAGCCTCCCATCCAATCGTGGATGCGGAGCGGCCCAAGGAAAGAAGATGAAGTGAAGACGGTGCCTCAATTTAAGGTCTGACCAGTGTTTCCTTAATTGCTCCTTGGATCATCGTACCCCAAAATTCCGGTGCAGACTCTTCACACTACATAGAACGCTTGAACGTGGACTGGTATGGAACACAGAAAATCGTATTTCCCATTTCAGGACACTTTTTCCAACTAGCCATTATGCTGATGTACATATTTTGGCCTACTGGCCCATAGAGACTGCACCCTGGTTCTCAAAGGCTCTGATGAAGAGGTTATCCTTGAAACGCGTCAGCCAATTCTAAACACCCGCCTCAACATGGGCTTATGATACTTTTAACCCATTTTTAATTTTTAAATTTCCATGTTTTTTATATTTTGTTACCCGTTTGCATGATACGTAGTATTGGTATTATTCAATTGCTTTTATTTGCTTTTATTTGCTTCTATTTTCATATGAATAAATTTTATACGTTTTGATGTGAGCAATTGATCACGTGCCCTTCATCCATCACTCTCCATATATACGGTTCAGGGGGGGCGCTCTCTCATCCCCCCCTCTTTTCCTGCAGCCTGCCAGGTTGTGTGCTCGTATAAGGGTCTGGTATGAATTTTTGGGGGGGACCCCACGCCATTTTAAAAAAAAATTTTGGAGCGGGGTTTCCCTTAAAATCCAATACCAGACCTGAAGGGTCTGGTATAGATTTTGAGGGGGACCCCACTCATTTTTAACAAAGAAGTTTGGCCGGGGTTCCCCTTAATATTCATACCAGACCTGAAGGGCCTGGTATGGAATTTAGGGGGACCCCCACGTCATTTTTTTTTTTAATTTTGGTTCGGGTTCCCCTGTGGGGAATTCCCATGCCATTTTTATCAATGAACTTTTATGTACAGTATATTGTCGGACCTGTAATTCATTAATAGCCGCGAGTAGTTTTAAATTACTTTTTTTCCTTTGAAATGTCATTTTGCTGTCAGACTGATCTAAACATGGGAAACATGCGCCCTTTTACAGGCATACTATAGACACCCCCAGGTACGAAATTTAAAGGAATATTACACTTTTATTGTTTCACTTTAAGCATTATTAAAATCACTGCTCTCGAAAAAACGGCTGTTTTTAAAACTTTTTTTTGCATTGATCCATGTCCCCTGGAGCAGGACCCAGGTCCCCAAACACTTTTTATGACAATAACTTGCATATAAGCCTTTAAAATTAGCACTTTTGATTATTCATGTTCGTGTCCCATAGACTTTAACGGTGTTTACGTGTTCGAACAAATCTTTTGCCTGTTCGCAAGTTCTGGTGCGAACCAAACAGGGGGGTGTTCGGCTCATCCCTACTTGAGAAGCACATATAGGAAGGAGCCTAATAAGGTCCAGGCTTCCATGAAATCAGGAGCAGCAGCATTGTATGTACCCAGTCTGTGGTACTACAACAGGATGCGGTTTCTGGAAGACCAGATGGAAGTCAGGGAATCACTTTCTACACTTCAATCCAGCCTTCCCTCCATCCTTCACTCAACCCCAGCTGAGGCTTCCAAGGGCCAACCTGGGCCTTCCATCCTGGAAGAAGTTGAGGAGCCCAGCTGGAGCCAGGTATAGTATTTTTTAACATATTTATTGTCCGAAAATTATTGTTGTTAACTAGATGTTATTATTGATAACAAATGAATGATTTAACAAAGAGTGTTTTACATATCAATAGACAGTAGGGGCCAAGAAATGATTGGGACAAGAATGTAAAATGCTGGGCTTTTGAATGATATTATAGTCTTTTCTATTTATTAACATTCAAATTGCAACAGTCATGAGCTGAAAATTGTGTGTGATTGATGAACCAAAAACTAAAACTATGTCCCTTTTTCATACACAGGAAGACCTCAGCCAGGACGAGGCTCTGGAATGTGGCACACAGGAGGAGGCAGGGTTAAGTGTCAGCCAGGAGGTGGTGGGGGTAAGTGTCAGCCAGGAGGTTGCTGGGCCCAGTAGGAGCCTCACCCAATCCCAGGTGCCTCCCCTCCGCCTTCCAAAAAAAAGAGCCAGGAAGGGGAGTAACGTGAAGGAGGCAGCACTGGGCCTCATTAAGGAGGCTAATGCGGCCCTGAAAAGCCCCCCCGATGCTGAAGAGGCTTATTGCTGCTATGTAGATGCCAAATTGCAGCAAATGGAGGAGGGTCAACATGTCATCTGTGAGAAAATTATTTTTGAGGCTGTTCATAAGGGGTTGAGGGGGCAAATGAGTGATAACATGCACTTAGGTGCACTCGCCCATCCTCCTCCTCCTCCTGCCACAAGCCCACCTCCATAGCCACAGCCTCCAAGGAAGGCTACAGGGAAGGCTGTAGGGAAGCATGGAGGGAAGGCTGCAAGGAAGACAAGAAAGTGACGGCCTGAGTTCAGTCTTGTCTGACAGAAGACGCAGGCTGTGGTAGTACCATAGCCTGGGGACAGATGTGTCATCTGCTGATGATCTTGCGGAGTCCTGGACCAGATTGTGCTCCCTGTTATATGGACTTCTCAGGCTAACAATTTTAATTTACAAAGAGATGATGTTTGCCCTGGGGGCCAAAGGCTTTGCAAATTCAAGCAGTTTCCCCAGCGTTGCCTTTCTCTTTTTTTTTGTTATTATGAGCCACAATAAATGTTTTTTTTTTATATGAAAATACTTGTCTATGTGTTTTTCTTCAAATAGGACAGTTTGTTTGTGAGTAGGCAGGTACATTTTCAAAATACAATGTCTAATTAACAAGGGACACCAACCAACCTCCTTGAGCTTTATAAAAATACAAGATAATAATGTTGTTGTGGAAACTTGACACACACAAAAAAAAAATATGGCGATCACTAGGAAATAATTTAAAATGAATCCAAAAAACAGGCGATCTTGATTAAAAATAAAAAATATGACTATAAAAAATAATTCTAAACATTATTGTGGAGATGTGGCTTTAAAACAAAAATGATTTTTATGAGAAATAATAAAGAAATAAGTTTGTCAGAACTCATTTCATTCTTCTAGCATTATAAAGAACAAAAGAATGCGCTGCATTAAAAGATCCAATAATTTGCAGTGTGATGAATGTGCTAGCTCCCTTATGAACGCTAGTTTTACCAGACCGCGTGCTTCCGTCTCGTACATGACTCTGAGCATGCGTGATTTTTGGTGCATCGAAAATGCATACAGACGATCGCATTTTCGGATAGGAACTTTTTCCAACCGAAAAATAGAGAACATGCTCTCAATCTTTTGCTGGCTGGAATTCCTCCAGCAAAAGTTTGATGGAGCATACACACTTTCGCATTTTCAGACCAAAAGCTCTCATCAGAGTTTTGCTGGCGGCATTTCCGATCGTGTGTATGGGGCTTTATTAATGGTTTATGCAGGGGCAAAATTATACCTTTCTCTCTGGAGTCCATACCTCTCTTAATACAAGAAAGAATTTTGCTCGCTTTGGAAACCACAGCTTGGCATTACATGCTATTATTAAGCTTATGATCTTCCAGAACACCCAGATCCTTCTCCACCATATTCCTAGTGTGCACAAAACAGGCATCTTTGGCAACAGTTAATGTAAAAATAAATATTTAGTTAAGCATTACAATCCCATGAGAGAGATGGTACATTTCCCATTATCTTATTGTTACTTCATCATATATTCTTCAGGAGCAAAAATCAGGTAAAGCCTCACAATTTTTACAATGGACCTTCAATCAAAAGTGAAAGTAACACTTATAGCCTCACCTTCCTCCCTTCGCCAATAACACATTTCCTTATTTTTTCTTTTTATAGGGTGCAGGCACCTTTTTGTGACAGATATCTCACCTAGGCAATAATTATTATTATTATTAATATTATTATTATACAGGATTTATATAGCGCCGATAGTTTACGCAGCGCTTTACAACATAAGGGCAGACAGTACAAGTACAATACAATTCAATACAGGAGGAATCAGAGGGCCCTGCTCGTTAGAGCTTACAATCTAGGAGGGAGGGTCAAGTTGTACAAAAGGGTAATAGCTGTGGGGGATGAGCTAATGGAGAAAATAGTGAAGTTGTTAGATGAAGGCAAGATAGGCTTCTCTGAAGAGGAAAATTTTCAGGGATCGTCTAAAAGTGGATACATTTGGAGACAATCTGACAGATTGGGGTAGGGAATTCCAGAGGATGGGCGAGGTTCGGGAGAAGTCCTGGAGGTGGATATGGGAGGAGGTGATGAGGGAAGTAGAGAGCAGGAGGTCTTGGGAGGAACGGAGATGGCGATTGGGTTGGTATTTTGAGACTAGGTTAGTGATGTAGCTGGGGGCAGAGTTGTGGATGGCTTTGTAACTTATTGTTAGTATTTTGAATTGAATTCGTTGGGTGAGTGGTAGCCAATGGAGGGATTGGCAGAGAGGGGTAGCAGACACTGAGCGGTTTGTAAGGTGGATGAGTCTGGCAGCAGCATTCATGATGGACTGAAGGGGGGATAGTTTATTTAAAGGATTGGCGGCAACGAGCGGGATTGGCTTAGTACATTTGTACATAGTTTATTCATTTAACCTGTGTACTAAAGGTTGGAAGCTTGGTAGAAGCAACTGACCTACAGAAGCTCACTCAGTGCATAATTTTTGTTTTGTAGAAGACATACTTGGCTATTTGCTCCTCACCCCCTCTTGTTTTTGTTTTCTATCTTTTATTTGTGCAAAAAACATGGAGATGGTAATGCTGGTACAAGAGGCAATCCGAAGAGACAGCAATTGATCTCTGTGATCTAAGAGGCATCAGTACAGTTGGCAAGACGAGGACCCAGCTTTTATGTGCGTTGATAGAGGATGACTGAGAACAGTTCACCATGGCATCTAAACCCAGAGACTGTGCCACTCCAGATGACTGTGCGAGACAGCATGACTCTGTTCTCAAACCCTCTCAGCAGAAGAAATCAGTACAGCAGATGAAGCAAAGAGAGAGAGAGCACAAACTGAACGGTACCCAAATCCAGCATGGAAATGCAACATCACCTCCATCTGCATCAAGAACTGCAAGAGCCAGACCTACATCTGTGGAAACCTTGAAGTGTTTTGTCTGTAACCAAGGTGGACATTACTCAAGCCTTTGTTCAAAGAGGAGGAGGCCTAGCCCACCAGCAAGTGTGAAAAATGCATCCCCTACTTTGTTGCTTGTTGGGGGAAATGTAGGAGACCGAGCGGATAACCTGCAGCCAGTTACCGCAAGTAACAGCGTTACAGTCGGACTCCGAGGTATGGGATCAGAGGATGTCCTAGCTCTTCCAGGATTGAGGAACTGTGAGGATGTGATCCCAGGGGAAGCCATGGTTGTCACAGGAGGTGGTGGAGCAATCCCTGCCGTGCCTATGGCTTGTGTTTTGTTGAACCAGGAATCTGAAAGCCAAGTGAAAGAAGTGGGCAGAGCAGATCCCACAAATGTAGGAGGCCGTGAGGATACCCTGCAGCTGGTTACCGCAGGTAATAATGTTTCAGTCGGACTCCGAGATACAGGATCCACGGATGTCCTAGCTCTTTCAGGATCGAGGAGACATGAGGATGTTGTCCCAAAGAAAGCCACAGTTATCACAGGGGCTGGATGAGTCATCCCTGTGTTACCAACAGATTGTGTTGCTTTACTCAGAGGATCAAAAAGAAAAGTGAGAGAAGTAGGCATAGCAGATGCCAGTAATGTACTATCGGGTACTGACCAGGTACAGTTGGTAGCTCGCTATGAGCCAAATTCAGCCCACCTGGAACCTGCATCTCCACCTGAAGCCCCGGAATCACGTAAAGTACTGTTGGGTGACTCAGTGCACATTGGGAACTCTGGGGAGGGTCAGGGGACTAGCGACTGTGTGCCAGGTCCAGGCCCTAATGGGTTTCTGAAGCCAAGGCCCAGAGAGGAAACTAAAGTCACAATGAACTCTGAAATTGATAATGTTTTGTGTGATGTAAAAAGTCATGATCTGTGCTGTGCAGACGTTCCCTCTGCTGCAGTGGTGACTCCCGGGTCCCACCGGGCTGCCCCGAACTGGTCATTGTCCACTGCTACAGAGGGACTGTCTGTGAAAGGGCCCAATCCAACTGGGTCGGACCCTTGTGAGCTTGGCCAAGCAGGCCTGAGGTCCCCTCACACTGTTGTCTCCCTGGCATCTGTGGCAGATCGCTCTGAGTCCCCTGAGGCTGTTAAAATTGACATCAGCCTGGAGGAGTACAGAGGTCTGGTTGACGGACGGACAGTTGGGGATGGCGGGATGAGGGTGTACGGGGAACAGGACTGTGACTCTGTAACCATTTGCAAAGAAAAGGAATGTTTTGAAGTACCTGCTGAAAAGGCAAATTGTGTTTCAGTAGATGCTGGTAAGGACAAGCAAGGTGTGCTTGTAACCTTATGTGAGGCAAAGTCTTCTGTGGTCTGCTCCTCTGCCATCACAGCTACCAGTACTTCCATTGTGGATTCTGGGCTGTGCATCACAGAGGGAGGACCACAGGGTGAGGGGGCAAATCTGATCCAATCTGACTCTACTCCCTTGGCAGTTGCGGCTGACAGCACTGAGTTCTTAGGGGCTGATACATTTGTTGCCAGCCCAGAGGAACTTAGGTGTTGTGCCAATAGGTGCTCTGCTGAGGATGAAGTACGAGTATGTGATGTGGATCAAAGGACAACCCCCGGTGGAATTTAGTCTTCTGTGATCTTCTCCTCTGTCACCACAGTTGCGAGTACTGCTATTGCGGATTCATTGCTGTGTGTCACTGAGGGAAAATTACAGGGTGACAGGGCAAATCTGGCCCCACCAGGGCCTACCATCTCAGCAGCTGCAGCTGAAAACAACGAGTACGTTCTGGCTGATAAATCTGATGTTAGCCCAGAGGAACTGAGGTGTTGTGCTGTCAGGCCTTCTGCTGAGGGGGACAGAGTAGAAGAGGGTGACAACGGTCAGAGGATGACCCCTGGCAGAAAAAAGTGCTTTGTGGCTTTATCCTTTGTCCCCACAGCTATGAGTATCATGATTGAGGATTCGTTGCTGTGCGTAACAGGATTATGGGAGAAAACTGATCCCATCTGAATCTGCTCTCTCAGAGGCTGCAGCTGATGGCACTGCATTCCTACAGGCTGATATGCTAGGTGTCAGCATAGAGGAATTCAGGGGATGTGCTGGCAGGCCTTCTGTTGAAGCAGAAAGAGAAAAAGTGTGGGAGACAGGCCAAAGGGTGGAGGCACAAGCCATGGAACCAGGCCCAGACCACCCAGGGACGGCCTTATGCCAGGCTCAAACATCTGGGTGTGCTAGCTAATAGAGTACCACCAGATAGCCAGGGCCAATGGCTGAGAATGATGACAGCACACAATGACAAATTTGCCTGTACCCTTTCAATAGGTAGTCAGTGGCCAGTGGATGAAGTGGATCCGCAGGGCAATCTGCTGGCCAATCCTGATCCAGACCCGTTAGGATCAGTCAGAGAGGGTTGCGGTCGCCCTCTCCTATCTGCAAGGGGACAGGCTGAAATGTCAGTGGTGCCAAGCTTCAGTTGGGGGAACCTTCACCCCCAACCTAGGGAATCTTCAATGCAGACGCGTTAGCTGACCCGTTTAGGCTCAGCTGCGCATCTGGAAGGGGGAGATGTGACGAAAATGTAAGCGTAGGATAGTTTTGCTCTAACAAGATGTGGTGTGATCTGTAGAAGTAGTGTTATTGTAGATGTAATTTAATTCTGGGTTATTAAAAATATAGTGTTCAATGTCAGTCATGCACATATGTTCAGAGACAGTTTTTTCTAGGATCGAAGTGACACCTAGATGCCAATAAAAGTTCCCATTAGAGTAAACATAGATTGCCACCTTCCTGAGGCTCAAAGAAAACTGCTAGTCATCTTGGCCACATGGATCTGCAGGGGGCATTCGCAAGGCTCCGGACAGTCTGTAAGCTTTGAATAATATCAAGACATCTAAGGAACCTAGTTTATCTCTCATAAAAGCTAAAATATTAACGGCAGAGAGATGAAAATAATTCCTTTTGATCGTACACCTGATTGGTTACGTGTACATGTGATTGGTGGTATCGGAAAGCCGATCCATGACCCAGCAATCAGTTCTGGGCCAATTCCACTCTGGTAAATTCAGAACACAAAACCTTCTGTGGGCTGAGACAGGAACACCCCCCAGGGTTGATTGGCCAAAGGCTAAAATCCAGCCCGCATCCATATTTTAATAAATTGGGTAGCCTGAGATATGGACATGGTTCTTCCACGAAGCCAGTTCGAAACTGGGGAGTTTCCACATGTTTCAGTATGCTTCTACTAACAGATAGACTTTGGTAAAGTTTATTTCTGTGTGAATTTGTGACATTTTATTATCTCCTCCTAAGCCTGAAACCTCCTGGAACATGTCACAAGTCCCAGGAGGCTGCAGGACTAATCATATAGTGCTGCCAAGCCTCATGCAAACATAGTGGGGAGCTGGCTGTGAGACTTCAGGAAGTCACAGCCAGCTCTCATATCTAAGTGCCAGCAAGCTTAAGTCCAGTGAACAATTGGCTCTGGGTAAGATAGCCCTGCACTCCATGATCTGGTAAATGTCTGTTTTTGAAAAGTCAGCAGCTACAGTATTTGTAGCTGCTCACTTATATTTAAAAAATAATAAAAAAATAGTAGTTTCTCTTTAACAAGCAAGAAGTGAAAAATCAATGGGTAGGTATAAATAGCAAAATCTTCCAATGCTGGTTTTTATCTTTCAGTTTATGCACTACAGGCAATTAGTTATATGTTCTTGTGGAAATATGGTCATTGTACTTTGCAAGGCATTAAAGTGGAAGTAAGGACTATGCAACAACATACCTGTTATGCCGCGTACACACGAGCGGACTGTTCGACCGGACTGGTCCGATGGACCGAGTCCGGTGGACAATTTGACCGTGTGTGGGCTTCATCGGACCTGCAGCGGTCCGATGAAGAACATGTTTCAAATCTTTCCGACGGACTCGAGTCCGGTCGAAAAGTCCACTCGTCTGTATGCTAGTCCGACAGACAAAAACCAATGCTGGGGCAGCTATTGGCTACTGGCTATCAACTTTCTTATTTTAGTCCGGTCCTATGTCATACAGATCCGTCAGACTTTGGTGTGATCATGTGTAGGCAAGTCCGTTCGTTGGGAAAGTCTGTCAGAAGTCCGCCGAAAGTCCGTCGGATAGACTGTCGGACCAGTCCGGTCGAAAAGTCCGCCCGTGTGTACGCTGCATAAGATGTTACTTCTGCATAACTTTGATATGCCTATAGACATTCTCTACTAAAGTATCACCTTAATATATATTTTCTAAGTTTTGGCCGGTCTATGTATCTCTGCCAGCTGACAACACTGAAACCCACAGTGCAGTGATGTCACTTGCTGGCATTCATAACTCCAGGGCATTTTTGACCATCAAAGAGTTTACGTACACATGCCACAACAAGATCAGAGAATTCAGACAGAGCCGAAGTTTGTGGTCATGTGACTGCATAGAAAAAATGTATTAGATAGTGATTTGGTAGAAAATGTCTGTGGGAAGTATCAAAGCAAACGGGAAGCAACATTTAACAAGTATGTTGTTATGTAGGCTTTCCTTCACTTTAAGTGCAATCTTTAGCTCTAAAACTCCAAAACTCACTGTATTTGTTCATTCCAAAACAAAATGTTCTATGCTCTGAGTTAGTGTACACGATTCATCTTTAATAACCATGAGGCCTTTAGTTTATTTTTGTAAAGCAGCTCTCCAGAGAAATGGTTAGATCACAAATTTCAAGACTCACCCAATGGTTTGGCTACAAACTAACACAGCAGATGTCTGTTGTGATGCTGTATATAGGGAATGCATTAAGAATAATTTGAATGTGAGCTATTCCAAGGTTTTATCATCCCTCTTTAATTATGGTTACCCATGTTTCACATTTAGTTTAAAGAGAAATGTTTACTCTAAATTTCATTGTGACTATATGAAACCAAAAATGAAAAAAAAAAAAGAATACTGCAGGACATTGTGTTTTGGTTTTCTAGCTGGGATCTGGCCAAAAGTATTCATGAATTTGCTGTGTGCAGATGGTACTAGCTTTTCCTATAAAGTGTATCCCTGTATTATACTCAGATTACTTAAATAAATATGCAGTACTATATACTGTGTGTGTGTGTGTGTGTGTGTGTGTGTGTGTATATATATATATATATATATATATATATATTTTTTTTTTTATATATATATATATATATATATTTTATATATATATATATATATATATATATATATATATATATATATATGTGTGTGTGTGTGTGTGTATTGAGAGGGTGTGAGAAAAGTAACATTGTCACTCAAACTCAAAAAAGAAAAAGATTGACATAACTTGTGTTACGCTACGTTCTTAATCCTATCAAGTTCCAGGATTTCATCAAATGAAGGGCCAAATTGTACAGTTTGTACAGATCCCCCATGCTAGGCATGTTCAAGTATCGTACATGTCAGGCATGTACAAGTATTGTTGCTCAGACAAGGGGCACTGCATTTTGTGATGGGGGTATACTGTCTGGACATTTTCTCCTCACAAAAATATTTACGCTATAGACAGAACAGTTCAGATTTACTAGGGGGTTTGCTATCTAGTGCTATTTACTTGCATCCGTAGTTTAGAAGAATTTAGTACAGCAAAGGTTTAAGGGAGCAGGGCAGCCAATGGTACCCTGACAGGATGTGTATATGTTGTCTTCCATCCACAACAACACCTATGTGGAAATCCCTAGAAGGAATGGCCCCATTCAGAAACCCACATGCATCTATCAATACAATTTGTTTATGGGGGGAGTCGACTTCAACTATCAAATGTTGGAACCACATCTTGCCACAAGAAGGACATACCACTGGTACAAAAAAGTAGCGATTTATTTTTTTCAATTGGCCATATACAACTCCTATATCATTTACCGCAAATCCACCCAAAACCCCCAACCCTTCCTTGGCTACCAGGAGGAAATTTACACTGCCCTTATATTCTTGAACGGCCCACCAGTACTGACAGGCAGGCTTGTCTTGTTACAGTAAATACAGCTACCTGAAGAAAATTGCTGGTGTTCTTTTGATCCTATTAGTACCACAGTCAGGCAGCTAGACTATTTACATTTAGTGCAGTGCGTCCTGCTCACAGTGTTCAGCTAGATCCGTTCCTGTTATCTTCCTACTGACAGGCAGGCTTGTCTTGTTACAGTATATAAAGCTACCTGAAGAAAATTACTGGTGTTCTTTTGATCCTATTAGTACCACAGTCAGGCAGTTAGACTATTTACATTTAGTGCAGTGCATCCTGCTCACAGTGTTCAGCTAGATCCGTTCTTGTTATCTTCTTACTGACAGGCAGGCTTGTCTTGTTACAGTATCTAAAGCTACCTGAAGAAAATTACTGGTGTTCTTTTGATCCTATTAGTACCACAGTCAGGCAGCTAGACTATTTACATTTAGTGCAGTGCGTCCTGCTCACAGTGTTCTGCAAAACCTACAAGTTAGTGGGGTGCGTCCTGCTCACAGTGTTCAGCTAGATCCGTTTCTGTTATCTTCTTACTGACAGGCAGGCTTGTCTTGTTACAGTAAATACAGCTACCTGAAGAAAATTGCTGGTGTTCTTTTGATCCTATTAGTACCACAGTCAGGCAGCTAGACTATTTACATTTAGTGCAGTGCGTCCTGCTCACAGTGTTCTGCTAAACCTACAAGTTAGTGGGGTGCGTCCTGCTCACAGTGTTCAGCTAAACCTACAAGTTAGTGGGGTGCGTGTAATTAAAATTTTTGGTGCAATACTTTGCAGTAGGGCTCGTTCCTGCGTTCCAACTAGAGTGTCTGTGAGGGGTTGCAGTGTTGTGGCACCAGCACCAGTGCCTAAGGCCTAATTTTTCAGCTCCTGTTCAACAGGGGCATGTAATTACAATTCTTGATCTAATATTTCATAGCAGGGCCCTGTGAGGGCTTACAGTGTTGTGGCCACAGCAACACCTAAGGCCCAAATTTCTGCTGAGTATATAGGGTAGGACCCTACTTTCAAACAAATAACTTACAAACGACTCCTACTTGCAAACGGAAGGAGACAACAGGAAGTGAGATGAAATCTACCCCTAGGAAGGGAAATTCTCTCCTGTAAGAGTTAATATGGGAAAAACATTTCTCCTTTCCACTGATGCTTTCCAATCCTTGTTCCACAAAAAAACCCAAATTTTCAAAAAACATTTTTCATTGGGAAAAAAAGTGAGGTGAAATCTTCTGAAGAGGAGGAAAGACAGCAAAACAAATGTCACAGGGGTGATAACCCTTCCCTATGTTTTCCAAAAAGCTTAAAAAAGATTTTTTGGCTGGAGCTAAACACGTTAAAAATGTACCCGTTCAAAATGACAAAGAGATTCTACTTAACAACAAACCTACAGTCCCTGTCTTGTTTGCACCGCCTGTATACTGCTGTTCAGAGTATATAGGGCCTGGTGGCCCCACACCTTTCCTTATTTTAATTTGGGTGCGGGGTTCCCCTTAATATCCATACAAGACCCAAAGGGCCTGGTAATGGACTGGGGGGTACCCATGCCGTTTGTCTCACTGATTTTCATCCATATTGCCAGGACCCGACATTACATTAAACCCGCAAGCAGTTTTAAATGAGATTTTTCCTTTAAAAATGACATTTGGTGCAGGGACTGTTCTAAACACGGGAAACACGCGTCACTTTACAGGCATACTATAGACACCCCTCAGGTACGATATTTAAAGGAATATTTCACTTTTTTTTTTTCACTTTAAGCATTATTAAAATCACTGCTCCCGAAAAAACGGCAGTTTTTAAAAGTTTTTTTTGCATTGATACATGTCCCCTGGGGTAGGACCCGGGTGCCCAAACCCTTTTTAGGACAATACCATGCAAATTAGCCTTTAAAATGAGCACTTTTGATTTCAAACGTTCGAGTCCCATAGACGTCAATGGGGTTCTAACATTCGTGCGAACTTTCGGTCCGCTCGCAGGGGGTGTTCGGCTCATCCCTATCCTTGAACACCTGATGATGCTCCCTGCATGTTGGGCCTCTGTATGTGGCCAGTTAGTGAAAAAGTCCCACACATGTGGTATTGTAATACTCAGGAGGAGTAGCCGAATGTATTTTGTGGTGTCATTTGTGGTATGCACATTCCATGTGAGAGAAATAAGCTATTACAATGACAATTTTCAGGAAAAAATATAAAAAAATATATAAAAAAAAAAAAAAACTTAATTTGCAAAGAATTGTGGGAAAAAATGACAACTTCAAATAACTCACCATGCCTCTTACTAAATACCCTGGAATGTCTACTTTCCAAAAAGGGGTCATTTGGGGGGCATTTGTACTTTCCTGGCTTGTTAGGGTCTCAAGAAATGAGATGGGCCTCAGTACATCAGGTGTGATCAGATGTGATAATTTTTTTATGATTTGTACCATAGCTTGTAGACTCTATAAATTTCACACAGACCACATAATAACCACTAATTTGGGTTATTTTTACCAAAGATATGTAGCAGTATAAATTGTGGCCAACATTTATGAATAAAAATAGCTAATTTGCAAAATTTTATCACAGAAACAAAGAAAAAAGCATTTTTTTTCAAAATTTTCAGTCTTTTTTCATTTATAGCGCAAAAATTAAGAAACCCAGAGGTGATCAAATACCACCAAATGAAAGCTCTATTTGTATGAAAAAAAGGACAAGAAAATCGTTTGGGTACAGTGTTTCATGACTGAGTAATTGTCATTCAAAGTGTGAGAGCACTAAAAGCTGAAAATTGGTCTGGGCAGGAGGGGGGTTTAAGTGCCCAGTAAGCAAGTGGTTAAATTACATTGCTAATTGCACATTGTACATGTTTGTAGCCTAAATACCGACATTTGCACTTAAAACTATAATTTTGTAACTTTTGGAAATGCCAGTAAAAACTTTGCTGTGCAACTAAATTTTGGGTGTCAGGTCAGTAAATTTCAATCTGCTAGGTTGGCAACACTGGTCTGTACCAGTTCCTGCAGTCACAACTACCCACACGGAAGATGCAGGAGATGTCTGCATTCTAATGGCACCTGCACACACTGGAAATCGCAGCAGATGCTTTTCCTTGTGTTTTCAGGAGGCATGGCAGCCCATTCACAGAGAAGTGTGAACCAGGCTTTAATGACTTACATTTAACAGTAAGATGTACAGTGCAAGATATTCAGGATACACAGTATTGAACATGTTCATCTTAATGGGTCAGTGCTTGTCTTTTATTTTAAAAGGTCAGTAGTAATTTACTAAGGGTTCCTGCTGTATCTTAGAGAACAATAGATCGGAGATATTCCTGCCTAGACTGTAAACATAAAATCCTGGCTGCTTGTCTCATCAGATCATAGACTATTAACAATGAGTTTTACAGACTGAACTAAATTACAGTCAGATGGCTGGTGGAACAGGGGCAGGCAGATAGAATACCAGTAAGAATTTAACAACCAAGGATTGTAGAGTGGAAATCAGATAACATACAACAGATTAAAAAATGAGAGAGGGTAACTTTAGGACTGTTTATATGAATTGTGATTTATGTACTGTATACTGAGTCCTGTATGAGTAGAAAGTGCTTATTTAGTCTGGTTTAGTGCATTTGTATCTATTAAGTAAACATGTGCGAAAGGTTTGTGTAGTTGGCATTGCTGAACTCTCCTTCTGACTCTTATGCCAATCCAATGTCTTCAGTACTTTAAGAGTATTAGTACAAGCATGTTGATCAAGAGTTCTGACTTCATGCTGACTTCACTGGCTGCATGCTTATTCCAGGCCAGTAAATTATGAAAGCAACAAAGCCAAAGATTTAGCATGACAACCAACTAGCATAACATTTTTTTTAAACTCTTGACCCTAACCACCTCAATATTAGCGCGGTATACCTCCTTCTTTTGTAGGCCATGTTTCAGTTTCAGTGATGTGATTGTTTGACTGACAATTACTCGGTAATACCACACTGTACCCAAATGAGTTTTATAGAGACAAATCGAGATTACTTTTGGTGGTATTTAACCACCTAAGGACCAAGCCTCTTTCTGAGATTTGTTGATTACAAGTTAAAAACAGTTTTTTTGCTAGAAATTTACTTAGAACCCCCAAACATTATACATTTTTTTCTAACACCCTAGAGAATAAAATGGCGGTTGTTGCAATACTTTCTGTCACACTGCATTTGCGCAGCGGTCTTTTTGGAAAAAAATACACTTTTTTAAATTAAAAGATAAGACAACAGTAAAGTTAGCCCATTTTTTTTTTATATTGTGAAAGATAATGTTACCCTGAATAAATTTATACTCAACATGTCACGCTTCAAAATTTCACCCATTCGTAAAATGGCGACAAACTTTTACCCTTATAAACCTTCATAGACGACGTTTAAAAAATTCTACAGGTTGCATGTTTTGAGTTACAGAGGAGGTCTAGGGCTAGAATTATTTCTCTTGCTCTACAGATTACGGCAATACTTCACATGTGTGGTTTGAACACGTTTTCATATGCGGGTACTACTCACGTATGTGTTCGCTTCTGCACGTGAGCTCGGCGGGATGGGGCGCGTTTACATTTTTTTATTCTTATTTATTTTCCCTTTTATTTTTTATTTTTACACTGTTCTTAAAAAAAAAAAAAAGTGTCACTTTTATTCCTATTACAACGAATGTAAACATCCCTTGTAATAGAAAAAAAGCATGACAGGACTTCTTAAATATGAGATCTGGGGTCAAAAAGACCTCAGATCTCAAATGTACACTAAAATGCAATAAAAAAATGTCCCTTTAAGAGCTATGGACGGAAGTGAAGTTTTGACGTCGCTTCTGCACTGCAATGGTATGGAAACGGGTGGGGGCCATCTTCCCCCACTCTTCTCCATACCCAGGAAGGACAAGTATCTCATTGCCTACGCCGCTACCGACAGCTTCGGTAAGCGATGGAGGGCACCGGAGAGTGGCGGGAGGAGTCCCCTCTCCCACCGCCATTAAAAGTGATCTTGCGGTAAATCCGCTGCAGAGATCACTATTATCGGAAACCGGACCGCTCCCGCCGAAGAAGAGGATACCAGGGTTATGGCAGCTAACTGCTGCCATAACAAAGATATCCCTCTTCAAAGTTATAATGTATATCGGCCTTCGGCGGTCCGGAAGTGGTTAATAATCCCTGTTTTTTTTACATACTGTATAAAGTAAAAAGACTAAACATTTTGGAAAAAACTAATGTTTCTCTTCTTTTTGTTGTAGAACATATTAACCACTTCAGCCCCGGACCATTATGCTGCCTAAGGACCAGAGGACTTTTTCCAATTTGGCACTGCGTCGCTTTAACTGCTAATTGTGCGGTCATGCAATGCTGTACCCAAACGAAATTTGCGTCCTTTTCTTCCCACAAATAGAGCTTTCTTTTGATGGTATTTGATCACCTCTGCCGTTTTTATTTTTTGCGCTATAAACGGAAAAAGACCGAAAATTTTGAACAAAAAATGATATTTTCTACTGTTTGTTATAAAAAAAATCCAATAAACTCAATTTTAGTCATACATTTTGGCCAAAATGTCTTCGGCCACATGTCTTTGGTAAAAAAAATGTCAATAAGCGTATATTTATTGGTTTGCGCAAAAGTTATAGCGTCTACAAACTAGGGTACATTTTCTGGAATTTACACAGCTTTTAGTTTATGACTGCCTATGTCATTTCTCGAGGTGCTAAAATGGCAGGGCAGTACAAAACCCCCCCAAATTACCCCATTTTGGAAAGTAGACACCCCAAGGAAATTGCTGAGAGGCATGTTGAACCCATTGAATATTTATTTTTTTGTCCCAAGTGATTGAATGACAAAAAAAAAATATTTACAAAAAGTTGTCACTAATGCCGCGTACACACGGTCGGACTTTTCAGCTACAAAAGTCCAACGGACGCTGACGGACTAAAGCTGGCTGGTAATCCGATCGTGTGTGGGCTTCTCCGGACTTTCAACGTACTTTTTTAGCCTCAAATCCGACGTACTTTAGATTTGAAACATGCTTCAAATCTTTACGTCGTAACTACGACGGACCCCGAAATCCGCTCGTCTGTGTGCTAGTCCGACGGACAAAAAGCCACGCTAGGGCAGCTATTGGCTACTGGCTATCAACTTCCTTATTTTAGTCCGGTGTACGTCATCACGTACGAATCCGTCGGACTTTTGTGTGCTCTTGTGTAGGCAAGTCCGTTCATTAGAAAGTCTGCAACAAGTCCGCCGCAAGTCCGCCGAAAGTCCGCCGAAAGTCTGTCGGACCGGCTGTCGGACTTTTGTAGATGAAAAGTCCGACCGTGTGTACGCGGTATAAATGATATATTGCTCACACAGGCCATGGACCTATGTGGAATTGCACCCCAAAATACATTCAGCTGCTTCTCCCGAGTACGGGGATACCACATGTGTTGGACTTTTTGGGAGCCTAGCCGCGTATGGGGCCCCGAAAACCAATCACCGCCTTCAGGATTTCTAAGGGCGTAAATTTTTGATTTCACTCCTCACTACCTATCACAGTTTTGAAGGCCATAAAATGCCCAGATGGCACAACCCCCCCCCCCAAATGACCCCATTTTGAAAAGTAGACACCCCAAGCTATTTGCTGAGAGGCATGTTGAGTCCATGGAATATTTTATATTTTGACACAAGTTGTGGGAAAGTGACACATTTTTTTTTTTTTTTGCACAAAGTTGTTACTAAATGATATATTGCTCACACAAGCCATAGGCATATGTGGAATTGCACCCCAAAATACATTTAGCTGCTTCTCCTGAGTATGGGGATACCACATGTGTGGGACTTTTTGGGAGCCTAGCCGCGTACGGGACCCGAAAACCAATCACCGCCTTCAGGATTTCTAAGGGTGTAAATTTTTGATTTCACTGTTCACTGCCTATCACAGTTTCAGAGGCCATGGAATGCCCAGGTGGCACAATCCCCCCCAAATGACCCCATTTTGGAAAGTAGACACCCCAAGCTATTTGCTGAGAGGCATGGTGAGTATTTTGCAGCTCTCATTTGTTTTTGAAAATGAAGAAAGACAAGAAAAAACATTTTTGTTTCTTTTTTCAAATTTCAAAACTTTGTGACAAAAAGTGAGGTCTGCAAAATACTCACTATACCTCTCAGCAAATAGCTTGGGGTGTCTACTTTCCAAAATGGGGTCATTTGGGGGGGTTTTGTGCCACCTGGGCATTCCATGGCCTCTGAAACTGTGATAGGCAGTGAACAGTGAAATCAAAAATTTACGCCCTTAGAAAGCCTGAAGGCAGTGCTTGGTTTTCGGGGTCCCGTACGTGGCTAGGCTCCCAAAAAGTCTCACACATGTGGTATCCCTGTACTCAGGAGAAGCAGCAGAATGTATTTTGGGGTGTAATTTCACATATTCCCATGGCATGTTTGAGCAATATATCATTTAGTGACAACTTCGTGCAAAAAAAAAAAAATTGTCTCTCTCCCGCAACTTGTGTCACAATATAAAATATTGCATGGACTCGACATGACTCTCAGCAAATAGCTTGGGATGTCTACTTTCCAAAATGGGGTCATTTGGGGGGATTTTGAACTGTCCTGGCATTTTATGCACAACATTTAGAAGCTTATGTCACACATCACCCACTCTTCTAACCACTTGAAGACAAAGCCCTTTCTGACACTTTTTGTTTACATGAAAACATTATTTTTTTTGCAAGAAAGTTACTTTGAACCCCCAAACATTATATATTTTTTTAAAGCAAATGCCCTACAGATTAAAATGGTGGGTGTTTAATTTTTTTTTCACACAGTATTTGCGCAGCGATTTTTCAAACGCATTTTTTGGGGAAAAAACACACTTTTTAAAATTTTAATGCACTAAAACACACTATATTGCCCAAATGTTTGATGAAATAAAAAAGATGATCCTAGGCCGAGTACATGGATACCAAACATGACATGCTTTACAATTGCGCACAAACGTGCAGTGGCAACAAAATAAATACATTTTTAAAAGCCTTTAAAAGCTTTTACAGGTTACCACTTTAGATTTACAGAGGAGGTCTACTGCTAAAACTACTGCCCTCGATCTGACCTTCGCGGTGATACCTCACATGCATGGTGCAATTGCTGTTTACGTTTGACGACAGACCGCCGCTTGCGTTCGCCTTAGCGCGAGAGCAGGGGGCGACAGGGGTGCTTTTTTTTTTTCTTTATTATTTTTTTGCTTTTTTATCTTATTTTTAAACTGTTCCTTTCATTTTTTTAAATCATTGTTATTGTTATGTCAGGGAATGTAAATATCCCCTATGATAGCAATAGGTAGTGACAGGTACTCTTTTTTGAAAAAATTGGGGTCTATTAGACCCTAGATCTCTCCTCTGCCCTCAAAGCATCTGACCACACCAAGATCGGTGTGATAAAATGCTTTCCCAATTTCCCAATGGCGCTGTTTACATCCGGCGAAATCTAAATCATGAAATGCTCGTAGCTTCCGGTTTCTTAGGCAATAGAGATGTTTGGAGCCACTCTGGTCTCTGATCAGCTCTATGGTCAGCTGGCTGAATCACCGGCTGCATTCTCAGGTTCCCTGTTGAGACAGGAGAGGCAGAGAAAAACACGGAAGACGGTGGGGGGGGCATTCCCTCCCACGGCTTGTAAAAGCAGTCTAGAGGCTAATTAGCCGCTAGGATTGCTTTTACATGAAAGCCGACTGCTGGCTGAAAAGAATGATACCAAGATGATACCTAAACCTGCAGGCATCATTCTGGTATAACCACTCAAAGTCGTGAATGGCGTACCTGAAGACAAAAAAATGGTTAACAATAAAACAGTGAATGGTAGCATTCAAAACATTCACCAATGCAAAAACCAGTATTGTCAGGACAGGAGGGACAATAATAGCGGGTGTCACGCCTATATCCGCGCTTGCTGCAGACACAACATCTTTTTTGGGGGGGTTCGTTGGGTAGGGGTACTCGGGAGGACATAAAGAAAATGCCTCTCATGTAGCCGACTGCATTTGGTTGGGGATGTGAATGGGGGAAGTACAGGCGCTGCAGAAGTGGTGGGTTCCCAATTAAGATTGGCGAATTTAGCAGGAAGGGCACTATGGGCACGACGGGCCTGTTTGTCTTCTTCTTGGTGGCAGTGGGACACTACTTGTGCTTGCCACCTCACCAGCTTGAACTGCACTTATGGGATTTGCCACGTCACCAAGTGTTACTGCAGTGCTGGTTTGACTAGGACCGGGGGTGTACTAGGCTGCTAGGTCACCAAAACGCTACCAAAAAACTGTTAGCGATCGCAGGGATCAGGCTTGACTCTGCGAACGCTGAAGTTATGCGTTTAGTGTTTTGTAAGTGACAGTGATCAATCAATACTACACTTGGGTGGGCTGGGCTGGGCTGGGCGGAGGGGCAAAACGCAGGTGCTAGCAGGTATCTGGGCTGATTCCGCTAACACTGTTTTTTTGGGAACCCTAAACTGCTGGGGACGCTAGTATAGATCTGATCGGATCAGATATTGATCCGTTCAGATACTATACCACTAAGGGAGGCGTATGCTGTGTGCGTGGGTGTTAGCGGTACTGGCGCTAACCTGACGCTGTCTGAGGCTGGTGCTTGCCAGTTCACCAAAACGCTACCAAAAAAACTGTTAGCGATCGCAGAGATCAGGCCTGACTCTGTGAACGCTGCAGTTATGTGTTTAGTGTTTTGTAAGTGACAGTGATCGATCGATACTGCACTTGGGTGGGCTGGGCTGGGCCGGGCGGAGGGGCAAAACGCAGGTGCTAGCAGGTATCTGGGCTGATTCCGCTAACACTGTGTTTTTGGGAACCCTAAACTGCTGGGGAAGCTAGTATAGATCTGATCGGATCAGATATTGATCCGATCAGATACTATACCACTAAGGGAGGTGTACGGTGCGTGCGTGGGTGTTAGCGGTACTGGCGCTAACCTGACGCTGCCTGGGGCTGGTGCTTGCCAGTTCACCAAAATGCTACCAAAAAAACTGTTAGCAATCGCAGGGATCAGGCCTGACTCTGCGAACGCTGCAGTTATGTGTTTAGTGTTTTGTAAGTGACAGTGATCGATCGATACTGCACTTGGATGGGCTGGGCTGGGCTGGGCCGGGCGGAGGGGCAAAACGCAGGTGCTAGCAGGTATCTGGGCTGATCCCACTAACACTGCGTTTTTGGGAACCCTAAACTGCTGGGGACGCTAGTATAGATCTGATTGGATCAGATATTGATTCGTTCAGATACTATACCACTAAGGGAGGCGTATGCTGTGTGCGTGGGTGTTAGCAGTACTGGCACTAACCTGACGCTGCCTGGGGCGACGCATATCACCGCCGGGCGATCAGGGGGCTAAATCTTTATTCGGTAATAAACGGCGGGTGCCCTGACACTATAAAAAATAAACAAACTAACCAACGTCACCCATAACGGTTATACGGTGATCAGTGGTAAAAGGGTTAACTAGGGGGCAATCAAGGGGTTAAAACATTTATTAGGCAGTATATGGGGGTCCCTGTCGCTATAAAACGCTGACGGCGAACCTAAATATTTACCTCCCTAACTAGCGTCACCAGTGACACTAATACAGCAATCAGAAAAATGATCACTTAGCGACACTGGCGAAGGGGTGATCAAGGGGTTAAAACTTTATTAGGGGGGTTAGGGGGGTACCCTAGACCTAAAGGGGGCTAAGAGTAACTGCCCTAACACAGTAACTGTCACAAACTGACACCATGCAGTAATCAAAAAAAAAAACTGCTTGGTGTCAGTGTGACAGGGGGGGTGATCGGAGGGGGATCGGGGGGTAAAGGGGGGTGTAATGTGTGCCTGGCTTGTTCTACTGTGTGTGTGTGTTTGGTGCACTCACATTTCTGTCTTCTCTCCTCGGCGCCGGAACAGAAACTGCCGAGCCGAGGAGAGATGACATCACATCCCCTGCCTTTGTGTAGTACACAGAGGCAGGGGAAGAATCTCATTGACTGGGAGCGATCGCGAGGGGGGTCCACGATCGGATGGCCTCCCCCTCATCTCTGATCACTGCCAGACTAAAGGCAACCGCCGCTGGCACCGTGGGGGGGGTCCGGTCGGACCCCCCACCCACGGGAAGGCAAGTACGTATATGTATGTCCTTTTGCCTGCCGGTGCCGCTCTGTGGACGTATATCGTCGTGCGGTGGTTGTCAAGTGGTTAGGTAAAAAAAATGTCAGTGCATTACAAACACCCTCAAAATTACCTCTTTAGAAAGTGGACACCCCAAGGTGGCCTTATTTTTGCCACTTTTTTTGGAAATGAAGAAATATGCTGATATTGAGGTGGTTAAGGTGCACTTACCCTTAAAAGTTGCCACTGAAGCCAAGTGCAAGTCTTTCATTATTTGTGGAAGAACTCCACAAATTACTACAGCAAAACTGACATTTACAAAGAAAAAAATGTGTTTAAATTGCCAGCAAAATGACAGCTCCTGGCAGCTTTGATCAGTTTGTAAACAAGCAGCCCAGGATTTAGTTTATCTATACCAGACCTTGACCTTAAATGTGGTACAGATTTTAATGTTGCACAAAACAGATTACAGCGCACACATACAAAAATGACATTTATCCTGCAAGGCTAGTTAAAAACACCTGAACATATTCCAAAATACGGGGGTTTGGTCACACTATATGGTCATATAGTGCTAAGCCTACTTACTGCGACAAAGTACCCCGAATGTCATTTTTGTATGTGTGCGCTGTAATCTGTTTTGTACGGTTTTTGGTCTTATAGCAGCACGATCTTGAATGTAAAGCATTTTAGGGTGTGCCCCCCAAGTATGTTTTTGTATATTGTATGTACCCTGACCAGTCTCTTGGGCTGGAGCACCCCTCCCCCTCTTCATTACCTCTTATTAGTGGCCAGCAGTGCATAGGAGGACAGCCCTTCAGTTCTCCCACATAGAGGAGTTTATCTCCCATGGTTGAGACACAGGTTCTTTCATTCTATTACTAGGGTAGAACCCACTAATTCAGAGTACTTTGTCGCAGTAAGTGGGTTTAGCACTATATGACCATATAGTGTGACCAAACCCCCGTATTTTTGAATATGTTCAAGTGTTGTTAACTAGCCTTGCAGGATAAATGTTATTTTTGTATGTGTGCGCTGTAATCTGTTTTGTACTGTCTTATAGCAGCACCATCTTGAATGTAAAGCATTTTAGGGTGTGACCCCCAAGCATGTTTTTGTTTACAAATTTTAATGTGGGACATAGGGTTTCCCCCAATTTATACTAGGCTTTTTAGAACCTGGTATAATTTTTAAGAGGGCATCACACACAATTATCAAGAAAAAAGTGTATAGTCTCCCCCTCCCCCAAAATCTATACGAGACCCCTATCTGAGCATTCAGGAAACAACACCTCTCCTGAATCATACCAGGCCACATTCCCTCAAAATGGAGGGTGCATTGTACTTGTACCCACAACTATGGCCTGGTGATTGTGGGGGTCTGCAGGCAGGGAGCTTGTTGGAATCTGGAAGCATCCTTTAGCAATAAGGGAGCACCCACATACCACCCACTATGTGAATGAATAAGAGATACAAAGTACCCCTACTTAATCACAAAAAAAAGAGACAGTTTTTGACAAGTCCTTCAGTAACAAAAAAGTCACACAATGTACATAAATCCATCACATCACCCAATAATGTAGGTTTACATCAATCATGGTGCCTGATGACTGTCGACCTTAGGGAGAGGCCAGTGTCCAGGTGCGCTTTTATTGTTACATGGGGCTTTCTGAGTGAGATAAGTGTCCCAAACAAAATTCCCCATAACCACAGGGCCAGGGTTGTGGAGGAGAGGTCTTAGTCCTCATCAACATGAGAAAAAGGTGCTTTGCTAAGGAGGACCCCTGACAAGGTGCCCTTCCCCCCATGTTGATGTCATGTGGCATCATATGGTGCAGGAGGGGGAAGATGTGGATCTATATAGTTGGTTAATGTGACTTGTGTTTGAACTGTACCTTAACATCATCCCTACTGTTGTGCCTTAAATTGAGGTGGATGTTGATAATCCTACATCAGAGGTATCTGACAAATTTGCACTAAAGGTCATAGTTGTAGAATCAGAAGAAATAGCCCAATTGCCAAAAATGCAGGATCCTGACTGGAAAGAGGTATGAAAAATGTAAAGCTAATAAATAGAGATGGGCCAAACACCCCCCTTCCCGAACCGCAAACTCTATTGAAGTCTATGAGCTGAGCATGAGAAATCAAAAGTCCCCATTTTGAAGGCTTATTCAAGTAATTGGCCATAAAAAGGGTATGGGGGCCCAGGGACTATGCTAGGGGACAAATATCAATGCAAAAATTTTTTTTTTAAAATATTGTTTTTAAAGGAGCAGTGATTTTAATGATGCTTAAAGTGAAGCAATAAATAAGATTTTTTTTTAAACCACTTCAATACCAGGCTCTTAGACACCTTCCTGCCCAGGCCAATTTTCAGCTTTCAGCGCTGTCACAATCTGAATGACAATTGCACGGTCATGCTACACTGTACCCAAACAAATTTTTTTATCATTTTGTACCCACAAATAGAGCTTTCTTTTGGTGTTATTTAATAGACCGAAAATTTTGAAAAAAAACATGTTTTTCTTTGTTTCTGTTATTTTTTTATAAATAAGTAAGTTTTCTTCTTCAGTGATGGGCACTGATATGGCTGCACTGACGGGCACTGATGGGCACTGATGAGGTGGCACCAATGAGGTGGCACTGATGAGGTGGTACTGACGGCCACTGATGATGGGTACTGATAGGCAGCACTGATGGGCACTGATAGGTGGCACTGATGGGCACTGATAGGTGGCACTGGTATGTGGCACTGATGGGCACTCATAGGCGACACTGATGGGCATTAGTAGGCGGCACTGATGGGCACTCATAGGCGGCACTGATGGGTACTTATGGGTGGCACTGATGGGTACTTATGGGTGGCACTGATAGGTGGCATGGATGGGCATGGATGGGCACTGATGGGCACTGATAGGTGGGCACTGATGGGCACAGATGGGCACTGATAGGTGGCACTGATGGACACTGATGGGTGGCACTGATGACACTGATGGGTGGCATTGCTGGGCATCCCTGTTTTGTCATTTGCCACAGAGGTGCCAGTCAGTGCCCATTTGTGGGCACTGATTGGCATATTTTGGGCATATTTTTATATGTGGATGGCCATGGGGTATGTACCTGGCATCCACATGCTGGGGGCTTCCCTGGTGGTCCTGGGGGCTTCCCTGGTGGTCTAGTGTGGGCATCTGAGAGGGGCCGGACTGATAAACAATCAGTGCAGACCCCCCCTATCAGGAAAGCTGCTGATCGGGTGAGGAAAAGCCAATCAACGGCTCTTCCTGTCAACATCGTGATCAGCCATGATTGGACATGGCTGATCACATGGTAAAGAGCCTCCGCTGGAGGCTCTTTACCGAGATCGATGTAGCGGTGTGTCAGACTGACGCACCACATCACCGATCGCCGCAATGTGCGCCCCCATGGGTGCGTGGCGGCTGTTATCCTGCAGGGCATCATATAACGCCCAGTCAGGATAAACTGAACCACTGCCTCTCATTCTGCTATAGGCCAGGCGGGAAGTGGATAAATATAGTGCCTGGGGGGTCCCCTTAGTCTGCCTGTGAAGTGGCACATCTGTAGCATGTATAGAACAAATTGATGGTGGACATGGCAAAATCTTTTCTTTATTATGGAATATGACATATCACTACTGCCCAATGTGCCATCACCCATGTACTCTAATTATGGATTCACCCCGTTATGGATACCTGGTCCACCCTCCACTTGTCCTCGGAGTCCGTTTAGGGCATGTTTCGCCACAGCCCCTGGGATAGACATTCCCTGGCACCCCCTACCCACAGGGCTGCAAGGTGTTTTGCCTTTCCCCACTCCCTCTCTTTGAGCTGACCTTTTAATTTTTGCATCTACTCCTGAGGAAGTGGACCTGGATCCACGAAATGGGTATAGTTAACGGATACCTTGAAATGTTTTGATCGCTATACAATTTGCAGTCATGTATTTCCATCTGCCATAATCATGTACAGTATCTCACAAAAGTGAATACACCCCTCCCATTTTTGTAAATATTTTATTATATCTTTTCATGTGACAACTAGGGAAGGGCCGAACACACCCCGGTTTGGTTCGCATCCAGAACATGCGAACGGACCCAAAGTATGCGTGAACATTCAAACACCATTGAAGTCTATGGGACTCGAACGTGTCCTAAAAAGGAATTGGGGACCCGGGTGCTGCCCCAGGGGACATGTATCAATGGAAAAAAAAGTTTTAAAAACTGAAGTTTTTTCAGGAGCAGTGATTTTAATGATGCTTAAAGTGAAGAAATAAAAGTGAAATATTCCTTTAAATATCGTACCTGGGAGGTGTCAATAGTATGCCTGTAAAGTGGTGCGTGTTTCCCGGCTTAGAACAATCCCTGCACAAAATGACACTTCTAAAGGAATAAAAGTCATTTAAAACTGCTTGAGGCGGGGGCGTGGCTACGGCATGCAGGAGTGAAGACGTGCTCTCCCTGAGCTCCGTGCGGCCCGCTCTTTACAAAGCCTGATCAGCAGCATTAAAGGGGGTTTTAACACCCACAACGATGTCCCCGAAATGCAAGACATCTCCGCAACCACAGCGGACCCCTCGAGGCCGATCGGAATGGCTGGAAAACTACTTTTCTGGGACTCCCAGAGGAACGGCAAGTACAGCCAAGATGGCGCCCGGAGGCCACGCTTCCAGAGCTACCTCTCCTATCAGCTCCCCACACATACCGCTACCTTCCCTGCCTCCCCCCCTCCTCTCCCTCCGGTTCAGACAGATCAGAAAGGCTCCCTGATGGAGGTGATGCCTGGGGGGATAGAGACATTCGCTTCCATATTCTCTCCTTACCCACTAAAGATGATTTGGAGAAGTTTGTGCACAGGGTGGATAAGGCCATGAGTCAGGACATAGAGGATTTACAAGCTGATACAGCACATCTAGGGGGGAGAGTGGAAACACTGGAGACACAATGGGAAGAGACTGCTCCCACATTACAAGCCCTTACAGACCGCTGCAAATCGCAAGATCGCAGGATTGAAGCCCTGCTTGACCAAATGGATGATGCTGAGAATAGGAGCCGAAGGGTTAACATACGCATCAGAGGCCTACCTGAGGCCACAGGCCAGAGAGACATTGTACCTACCCTGCAGGGGGTCTTTAAACAAATATTAGGCCGCCAGGCGCCAGAACATATTGAGATAGACCGGGCACATAGAGCCCTGAGACCTCCATCTGAAGACCCTGACAAGCCCAGAGACATCATCTGTAAATTGCACAAATACTCTCTTAAGGAACAGATCATGACCCAAGTCCGCAGACTCAGACATGTGTATTTCGATGGAGCCAAACTATCTTTTTATCCAGACCTATCCAGACGCACGCTGATGCAACGCCGTGCTCTCAAACCACTGCTGGCGGCATTACAAGATGCTTAACTGCCCTATAGGTGGGGATTCCCCTTTAGCCTATCTGCAACTAAGGGCGGTAAACAATCTACACTGTGGAGCAAGGTTGATTTACCCCATTTTTTGGAGTCTCTTGGACTGCCGCAAGTGGACATTCCGCATTGCAGGACCTCGCCGGAGATACCCCTCCCAAGTCGCCCTGAACAGTGGCAAGCGAATCGCCGCAGACGCCATCGGGGATCCAGGAGAGGCCCCCCTGCTCAAGCATCCCACCCTCCGTCCCCTCAAGGAGAGACCTAAGAAGCAGAACTTTCTATACTGGGTATCCTAAATGTCCCCTGGATGTTTTTTAAATTTTTTTTTGTCACTTTTTGACATTCCTCCAGCTGCTGATTCATCATTTGCATTTAGAATAGAGGTGCACTTTTTGTACCCAACACTATGAGCGGGTTTCATCACGGTCTCACCCCCCCCGTGCTGTTCCACTTACCTCCGATAGGTCAACTCCTCTGAGTTATGTTCCCGTATTGGGAATTGGCGCTGCTCGCTGATCCTCACTGCTCCTTCTTACTGAGGGAGGGGTGGGAATCCCCGAGCAGTGGCAAGGTTGCACTTTGCCCTACTTTAAGGGCCTTTGGTTTTTCTATGTTTTTTTTATGACTGTTTTTTCTCCTATGTTTTATGTTATATACACCTGCAATAACCATGGTTTGTCTCTCTGGCATATTTTGGCGCTTAATGTGTCCCTCAAGCTACATTCTGACGATAAGATTACGTTTTGGATCAATCCCCCTCTTGCTGACAGACTGGCGGCCCTTCCCCACACTCCTCTACTATGGCTGATCTGAAAATCGGGTCCTACAATGTGCGAGGCCTGGGATCACCCTTCAAAAGGGGTAAGTTGTGGATTGAGATGAAACGTTCAGGGGCACATGTCGTTTTTTTGCAGGAAACTCACTTCAATACTGACTCAGTCCCCCGACTCCCCACACACCTATATAAGTCCTGGTTTCTAAGCAACTCCCCAAGGCCCAAATCCGGGGGGGGGGTTGCCATTGCGATTCATAAAAATTGCCCCTTTATCCTAACAGATCAACTAATAGACCCCCATGGCAGATATGTATTTGTCAAGGGCTCCATTTATTCCCGTATGTTCACGTTTGCAGCTGTGTATATACACCTGCAATAACCATGGTTTGTCTCTCAGGCATATTTTGGCGCTTAATGTGTCCCTCAAGCTACATTCTGACGATAAGATTACATTTTGGATCAATCCCCCTCTTGCTGACAGACTGGCGGCCCTTCCCCACACTCCTCTACTATGGCTGATCTGAAAATCGGGTCCTACAATGTGCGAGGCCTGGGATCACCCTTCAAAAGGGGTAAGTTGTGGATTGAGATGAAACGTTCAGGGGCACATGTCGTTTTTTTGCAGGAAACTCACTTCAATACTGACTCGGTCCCCCGACTCCCCACACACCTATATAAGTCCTGGTTTCTAAGCAACTCCCCAAGGCCCAAATCCGGGGGGGGGTTGCCATTGCGATTCATAAAAATTGCCCCTTTATCCTAACAGATCAGCTAATAGACCCCCATGGCAGATATGTATTTGTCAAGGGCTCCATTTATTCCCGTATGTTCACGTTTGCAGCTGTGTATGCCCCAAATAACAAACAACTTACTTTCATAGACTCGGTCTTAGATACCCTGTCCTCCTTTAAAGAAGGCCAAATTATCATGGGAGGGGATTTTAATGTCAGTCCTGACCCACAGATAGACACTTCTTCCAGTCGCTCAGCTCACTCGTTTGCTTTTCTGAAACACTTCAGGAAATCACTACAGGCACACCATCTGGTGGACTGCTGGAGACTACTACACCCGGTAGATAGGGACTATAGTTACTTTTCAGCCACACACAATGTCTACACTCGTCTAGACCTAATACTAATGGATCAATACTCCCTGGACTCCCTGTCCGGTGCTTCAATTGGCTCCATCACATTGTCGGACCATGCCCCGGTTTTCATCTCCCTGCGGCCCTTGTCTGCGGAAGCTCGGACATGGAGCTGGCGCCTAAATGAATGCATTTGGGATGATGCGGTAGCACACAAGCAGGTGCTAGATGCCATCTCTCTATACTTTGCCGAGAATAAAACCAGCGAGGTAGGCATGGGCTCGGTATGGGAGGGACATAAAGCGGTTATCCGAGGAGAGCTAATATCTCAGGGATCGAGATTAAAGAAGGCTAGGGAAGGAGAATTGCAGGACTTGTTAAGGAAGATTCAGAAAACAGAACTGATGCACAAACGACACGTAACCCCTACAGTAACTTCAGAATTGCAGGCCCTCAGGCAAGATTTGTCTAGATTGCTAGATGCTAGGATCAGGACACGAATGAGGCATGTAGCACACAAATTCTATGAATTTGGCAATAAGTGTGGGCAGCTATTGGCGAGAGCTCTCAAGCCCCAACGGGTTACAGGCCATGTACACAAACTGACTTTGACAACAGGCGCACCGGTTGTACACTCTTCAAAAATAGCCCACGCCTTTAAAGAATACTATGCTCAGCTATATCACCTCCTGAACACAGTATCTGGTCTAACAGATGCCCAACGAATTGACCGAATTGCACAATACCTCACAGAGGCCCAATGTCCGGAGCTGGCGGCTTCCATTAGTAAACAGCTGGATATACCTATCTCCCTTTTGGAAATTAAGACTGTGGTTAAAGATCTCCCCAATGGGAAAAGCCCAGGTCCTGACGGCTATACAAACGCATACTATAAGAAGTACTCAGAAGTACTCTCTGAACCCATGTGTGCATACTTCACGGCCTTGGCTTCCGGTGCGGCGATGCCTAAGGAGGCTCTGATGGCGCATATCACAGTCCTTCCAAAAGAAGGGAAAGATCATACCATGCCAGGGAGCTATAGGCCGATATCCCTTTTAAACACTGATGTCAAAATTTTAGCAAAAATTCTGGTCAATAGACTCAAACCGATCCTTCCGTCACTTATACACCCTGACCAGACGGGATTCATAATGGGCAGGGAAGCCAGAGACAACTCCAATAGAGCACTCCAACTGATACACTGGGCAGAGTCTTGGACCACAACACATCCCCGCCTCTTGCTTTCTACAGATGCTGAGAAGGCATTCGATAGGGTTGATTGGACCTACATGAGAGCAGTGCTGACCAGGCTTGGCCTGGGTCCCGGCATGCTCTCGTGGATATCCTCCCTATACAGTTCCCCAACAGCTAGGGTAAAAGTAAATGGTATACTGTCGGATGCCTTTCCAATACATAATGGGACACGTCATGGGTGCCCTCTGTCCCCTTTAATTTTTGCTCTGACATTGGAACCCCTGCTAAACAAAATCCGCCTTAACAGGGATATCAGGGGCTTCACCGTGGGGCCAAATGAACATAACCTTTCCGCTTATGCGGATGACGTATTATTCCACGTCTCGGAAACCCCTCATATCACTACCCAACATTATGGCAGAGCTGAAGGAATTTCAATTATTATCTAATTTTAAGATCAATTACAACAAATCTGAGATTCTGTCCCTAAATATCCCCATGGCTTTACGTACACAGCTGCAGACTGCCTTCTCGTTTACATGGTGCCAAACCTCCCTAAAGTACTTAGGGATATATCTGCCCACACGGTGTTCCCAGCTCTATACATGTAATTACTTACCACTGCTCACTAATGTCAGAACGGACCTAAAATCTTGGAATAAAGCTGCATTCTCATGGATGGGCCGAGTCAGTATTTTGAAGATGAATGTGCTACCCCGCATTTTATTTTTCCTGCAGATGGTGCCCATAGCTCTGCCTAGGACTTTCTTCTCGACCCTCAACAGCCTGTTTATACGATATATATGGAGTGGGAAGTGCCCCAGACTAGCCCTCCGCACGATACAACGTCCTAAAGCAAGAGGGGGAATGGGGGTTCCCATAGTACGCAGGTACTATGAGGCTATAGCTTTACAGCGTATTTTAGATTGGTACCACAATGTTTCTCTTAAACTGTGGGTCCCGCTTGATAAGTTCTTAGCTGGCCAAAAAACAAATCACATACACCATGGGTTCCCAGGAAGAACAGGGGTCTCTCAACGCTGGTCTCTCCTATGGCTTCTCACACCTTAAATGTGTGGGATGCACTGAATAGGAAAGGGAAGCTCGCTCTGCCGGCTTCCCCCCTGGCACCCCTTGGTGGCTTCCCCTGGTTCGCTCCGGGGGAACACCCATCTTTTTTCCGGACGTGGACAGCCGATGGAGAGACCAGATGCGGTAGATTTGTTCAATATCAAGGTTTGCTACCACTGGCTAAATTAAGGGAACTATTCGGCCCATTCCCGATGGACGAATGGCGATATAGACAGCTTAAACACTTTATTGACAGCTTACCACAGGGGGTTCATTCCCCCACGGTGGCATCGCCCTTTGAACGTTTATTTATGTCATCATCTATTACCCCTCATGCAATCTCAGTGTTATATGAACTACTACAATCTACACAGGTAGAAGGCAAATTGGGATTTATTAGGGAATGGGAGAAAGACCTTAACCACACCTTTACAGAACCCCAGCTGGATCATCTTTTCCGCCTTACCCACTCAAACACAGTTGACACCAAAATGCAAGAGAACAGCTATAAGGTTTTGACCAGGTGGTACAGGGTTCCCTCTAAGCTCACAAAGATCTATCCGTCTCTTTCCGCCGCATGTTGGAGGGAATGCGGGCTTCGGGGTTCATTCCTTCACATTTGGTGGGAGTGCCCCAAGCTACGACCATACTGGTTAGACATACATGCTCAAATTAAACTCATTTTGGATGTGGAGCTTCCAGACTCACCACTGGAATCCTTATTGCACTTCCCTACCATTCCTCTCGGCCAGTATCGAAAGTCCATCTTGCCACATTTACTTAATGCAGCCCGAAGGCTGATCCCTATACATTGGAAAAAGCCTCAAATACCCACACGTACCGAATGGATAGGGTTGGTTGATAATATTATGGCTGCAGAGGAATGGATGGCAAAGTGTAAAGACAAATATGAAAAATTTTATACAATATGGGCCACATGGATGCACTACACTGGACAAAGGAAGATGCCCGACACGGGATCTTCCCAGATACAGAACCCACATTAATCCTTGCGTCGTAGAGTTGATTTTGACAGATATTGAAATACATATCAGCAGGTAGCTGAAGCACAGATGAGCTTTAGTAAGCCCAGAGCAGCTCAATATGGTTGAATATGATATGAGGTGTAACATTTCTTTTTCCCTTTTCTTTTTTTATTCTTATTTTTATTAAAAGAATAATTACAGTATGCTATGGTTTACATTAAGATTTATGACTAGGTGTTCGGCCTGGTCCTAAGTACTATGGGTTCCAGTTAAAACCCATACATTTGACTGATGGTTACAGTCTTGTTCACTGCTCACCATCCTCGTGGCCTCCTCAAATGGTGACAGGACAGTGCATGCATTCTTGATCATGAGCCACTGGTGAAAAAAAGCCAAGCTCCCCTGACTGTCCTGGTGCCATACTTGCACAGGTAGTCATTGATGGCCCTCTGCTGTGTGTGCAGCCGCCGCAGCATTGCCAACATTGAGTTCCACCTGGTGGGCATGTCACAGATAAGGTGGTTCTTGGGCAGATTGCATTCCTTTTGGAGGTCAGCCAGCTGAGCACTGGCATTATATGACTGGCGGAAATGCCCACAGACTTTCCTGGCCTGCCTCAGGAGATTCTGTAAGCCCAGGTACATGCACAAGAACCGCTGCACCACCAAATTAAGGACATGAGCCAAACAGGGAACATGGGTGGAGTATCCCTGTCAGAGGGCAGAGAGGAGGTTGGTGCCATTGCAGCAAACCACCATTCCTGGCTGAAGCTGGCGTGGCGTCAACCACCTCTGAGCCTGCCCCTGCAGAGCTGACAGAATCTCTTCCCCAGTGTGGCTCCTGTCCCCTAAGCAGACCAACTCAAGCACCGCATGGCATCTTTTTGCCTGAGTGCTTGCATAGCCCCTAGAACGCCTACAGAGCACCGCTGGTTCCAAGGACAAATCTGCACAGGAAGAGGCCATAGAGGAAGAAGAAGAGGAGGGGGTGGAGGAGAGAGACGTGGCAGAATCACCACTACCAGCATTTTGGAGGCGTGGTGGTGGAACAAGCTCCAACAATACTGCACCCTCTCCTGCATCCTTCATAGCTGCCAGCAGGGTTACCCAGTGCGCCATGAATGCCTGCTGGACCATGAGTCAGTGGTAATATGCACCTTACCGCTGACTGCCCTGTCCAACAAGGCCAAGACATTGCCTTCCACATGACGGCAGAGAGCCGGAATGGCCTTCCGAGAAAAAAATTGGCATTTGGGAACCTGCCACTGAGGTACTGCACATTCCACAAATTCTTTAAAGGGGGCATAGTCTACCAGCTGAAAAGGCAGCAGTTGGAGTGCTAGCAATTTAGTCAAACTAGCATACAGCTGCTGAGCATGTGGATGGCTGGGACTGAATTTCTTTCACCGGTTTAGCACCTGGGGTAGGGAAATTTGCCTGCTACAATCGGATGTTTGTGTACCGCTAGCAGATTACCCGGAAGTGCTTGGGAGACCTAATTCTACACCTTTATTTCTCTCAGTGCAGGTCTCTGAGAGGACTGAAGTTATAGTGGGGTTGAAGATCCCAGCTGATGAGGAGCAAAGAGAGGTCCGCCTTGTTCTTTGGTGTGGGTCTTTCAAGTACTGTTGCCAACGGACTGAATGGAAGCTCGACATATGTCTGGTCAAGCAAGTGGTGCCCATGCTTGATACGCTTCAGACATATGTTACAAACAGCGATAGTGCGATCTGCTGCACATGTTTAAAAAAGGCCCACACCAAAGAACTTTTGGAAAAACGCGTGGAGTCAGCAGCACCCTGCACATACGGAGCTGATACGGAGCCGATGTTCTCATGTTCGACTTGAACAGACAGCCCATCCCTAGTGACAAAACTGAAGAAATGACACTTTGCTACAATGTAAAGAGGTGAGTGTACAGCTTGTATAACAGTGTCAATTTCCTGTCCCCTCAAAAAAACTCAACCCATAGCCATTAATGTCTAAACTGCTGGAAACAAAAGTGAGTACACCCCTAAGTGAAAATGTCCAAATTGGGCCGAAAGTGTCAATATTTTGTTGGGCCACCATTATTTTCCAGCACTGCCTTAACCCTCTTGGGCATGGAGTTCACCAGAGCTTCACAGGTTGCCACGGAAGTCCTCTTCCACTCCTCCATGATGACATTACAAAGCTGGTGGATGTAAGAGACCTTGCGCAGTTCCACCTTCCATTTGAGGATGCCCCACAGATGCTCAATAGGGTTTAGGTCTGGAGACATGCTTGACCAGTCCATCACCTTTACCCTCAGCTTCTTTAGCAAGGCAGTGGTCATCTTGGAGGTGTGTTTGGGGTCGTTATCATGTTTGAATACTGCCCTGTGGCCGGGTCACCGAAGGGAGGGGATCATGCTCAGCTTCAGTATATCACTGTACATATTGGCATTCATGGTTCCCTCAATGAACTGTAGCTCCCCAGTGCTGGCAGCACTCATGCAGCCCCAGACCATGACACTCCCACCACCGTGCTTGACTGTAGGCAAGGCACACTTGTCTTTGTACTCCTCACCTAGTTGCCGCCACACACGCTTGACACCATCTGAACCAAATAAGTTTATCTTGGTCTCATCAGACCACAGGACATGGTTCCAGTAATCCATGTCCTTAGTCTGCTTGTCTTCAGCAAACTGTTTGTGGGCTTTCTTGTGCATCATCTATAAAAGAGGCTTCCTTCTGGGACGACAGCCATGCAGACAAATTTGATGCAGTGTATGGTCTGAGCACTGACAGGCTGAACGCCCACCCCTTCAAACCTTTGCAGCAATTCTGTCAGCACTCATATGTCTATTTCCCAAAGACAACCTTTGGATATGATGCTGAGCACATGCACTCAACTTCTTTGATAGCCCATGGCGAGGCCTGTTTTGAGTGGAACCTGTCCTGTTAAACCGCTGTATGGTCTTGGCCACCATGCTGCAGCTCAGTTTCAGGGTCTTGGAAATCTTCATATAGCCTAGGCCATCTTTATGTAGAGCAACATTTTTTTTCAGATCCTCAGAGTTCTTTGCCCTGAGGTGCCATGTTGAACTTCCAGTGACCAGTATGAGAGACTGAGAGGGATAACACCAAATTTAACACACATGCTCCCCATTTACACCTGAGAATTTGTAACACTAATGAGTCATGTGACCCCGGGAGGGAAAATGGCTAATTGGACTTAGGGGTGTATTTTCTTTCATTGCCAGCAGTTTAGACATTAATGGCTGTGTGTTGAGTTATTTTGAGGGAACAGCAAATTTACACTGTTATGCCCCGTACACACAGTCGGACATTGATTGGACATTCCAACAACAAAATCCTAGGATTTTTTCCGACGGATGTTGGCTCAAACTTGTTTTGCATACACATGGTCACACAAAGTTGTCGGAAAATCTGATCATTCTGATCGCGGTGACTTAAAACACGTACGTCGGGACTATAAGCGGCGCAGTAGCCAATAGCTTTCATTTCTTTATTTATTCTGAGCATGCGTGGCACTTTGTGGCACACGATCGGAAATTCCGACAACAGATTTTGTTGTCGGAAAATTTTATAGCCTGCTCTCAAACTTTGTGTGTCGGAAAATCCGATGGAAAATGTGTGATGGAGCCTACACACGGTCGGAATTTCCGACAACAAGGTCCTATCACACATTTTCCATTGGAAAATCCGGCCGTGTGTACGGGGCATTATACTGTTAAAAGCTGTACACTCACTTCTTTACATTGCAGCAAAGTGTCATTTCTTCAGTGTTGTCACATGAAAAGATATAATAAAATATTTACAAAAATGTGAGGGGTGTACTTACTTTTGTGAGATACTGTATTTCCATCAAACATCATGTATATAAATGCAAATATATATTTTTTTATGTACCGTAATTATAGTGCTTATGTTGATCATCTTTTAGGCTTCAGCTCAATGAAATGTTTTTTTAACTTGTATTCTATTATGTCTGTAAAATTGCTACTACAAAACTTGCTATCATGCAAAAAATGTATTATCATGTATACTATTGATTCTTGAAGTGATTTGCCTCATCTAAAGTCTTGTTGACCCATGTTTCTCCCTTTTTTGCTAGTACTAAACAATGTACAGTGGGGCAAAAAAGTATTTAGTCAGCCACCAATTGTGCAAGTTATCCCACTTAAAAAGGTGAGAGAGGCCTGTAATTGTCATCATAGGTGTACCTCAACTATGAGAGACAAAATGCGGAAACAAATCCAGACAATCACATTGTCTGATTTGGAAAAAAAATATCTGCAAATTATGGTGGAAAATAAGTATTTTGTCAATATCAAAAGTTCATCTCAATACTTTGTTATATATCCTTTGTTGGCAATGAAAGAGATCAAACGTTTTCTGTAAGTCTTGTCACACACTGTTGCTGGTATGTTGGCCCATTCCTCCATGCAGATCTCCTCTAGAGCAGTGATTTTTTGGGGCTGTCGCTGGGCAACACGGACTTTCAACTCCCTTCAAAAGTTTTCTATGGGGTTGAGATCTGGAGACTGGCTAGGCCACTCCAGGACCTTGAAATGCTTCTTACAAAGCCACTCCTTCATTGCCCGGGCAGTGTGTTTGGGATCATTGTCATGCTGAAAGACCCAGCCACGTTTCATCTTCAATGACCTTGCAGATGGGAGGAGGTTTGCACTCAAAATCTCATGATACATGGCCCCATTCATTCTTTCATGTACACGGATCAGTTGTCCTGTTTCCTTTGCAGAGAAACAGCCCCAAAGCATGATGTTGCCACCCCCATGCTTCACAGTAGTTATGGTGTTCTTTGGTTGCAACTCAGCATTCTCTCTCCTCCAAACACGACGAGTTGTGTTTCTACCAAACAGTTCTACTTTGGTTTCATCTGACCATATGACATTCTCCCAATCCTTTTCTGGATCATCCAAATGCTCTCTAGAAAACTTCAGACGGGCCCGGACATGTACTGGCTTAACCACTTGCACTTAAATCCCCCTAATAACCAGACCAATTTTCAGCTTTTGGTGCTCTCACATTTTGAATGACAATTACTCAGTCAAGCAACACTGTATCTATATGAAATTTTTGCCCTTTTTTTCACACAAATAGAGCTTTCTTTTGGTGGTATTTAATCACCACTGGGTTCTTTATTTTTTGCGCTATAAAAGAAAAAAGACCGAAAAATCTGTAAAAAATGCATTTTTCTTCGTTTCTGTTATAAAATTTTGCAAATTAGTAATTTTTCTTCATATATTTTTTGGCCAAAATTTATACCGCTACATATCTTTGGTAAAAATAACCTAAATTGGTGGATATTATTTGGTCTTTGTGAAAGTTATAGAGTCCAAAAGCTATGGTGCCAATATCTGAAAATTGATCACACCTGAAGTACTGACGGCCTATCTCATTTCTTGAGACCCTAACATGCCAGAAAAGTACAAATACCCCCCAAATGACCCCTTTTTGGAAAGAAGACATTCCAAGGTATTTAGAAAGATGCATGGTGAGTTTTTTGAAGTTGTCATTTTTACCCACAATTCTTTGCAAAATCAAGTTTTTTTTTTCGTTTTTTTTTCCACAAAATTGTCATATTAGCAGGTTATTTCTCACACACAGCATATGCATACCCCAAATTACACCCCAAAACACATTCTGCTATTTCTCCCGAGTATGGCGATACCACATGTGTGAGACTTTTATACAGCGTTGCCACATACAGAGGCCCTACATGCAGGGGAGCACTTTCAGGCGTTCTGGAGCACCCAGGCCAGTTCTGACATTTCTCTCCTACATGTAAAAATCATCATTTATTTGGTAGAAAATTACATAGAACCCCAAAACATTATATATGTTTGTTTAGCAAAGTCCCTAGAGAATACAATAGCGGTCATTGCAACTTTTTATCTCGCACGATATTTGCGCAGCAATTTTTCGAATGCGTTTTTTTTGGAAAAAAAACTGTTTTGTGCTTTAAAAAAAACCCAAAACAGTAAGGTTAGCCCAATGTTTTTGCATAATATGAAAGATGAAGTTACACCGAGTAAATAGATACCTAACATGTCACCTTTCAAAATTGCACACGCTTGTGGAATGGCGCCAAACTTCACTACTTAAAAATCCCCATAGGCGACGCTTTAAAATTTTTTACTGGTTACCAATTTTGAGTTATAGAGAAGGTCTAGTGCCAAAATTATTGCTCTCGCTCTACCGATTGCAGCGATACCTCACATGTGTGGTTTGAACACCGTTTTCATATGTGGGCGGGACTTACCTATGCGTTCGCTTCTGCAGCACATGGACAGGGGCGCTTTAAAAAAAAAATTTTTTTATTGTTTATTTTACTTTAGTTATTTTAGTTTGACACTTTTTTCCCCCCAAAAAATTTTTGATCACTTTCATTCCTATTACAAGGAATGTAAACATTGCTTGTAATAGGAATATGGCATGACAGGTCATCTTTACAGTGAGATATGGGGTCAATAAGACCCCACATCTCACCTCTAGGCTGTGCCCTGAAATAAAAAAAAAACGATCCTGGCTTCGATCGTAGCGGCGAGTCGGTAGAAGCACCGGAGGGCGGCGGGAAGGGGGGACGTCCCCTCTCGCCTCCCGTAAGAACGATCAAGCAGTGGAACAGCTGCTATGATCATTCTTATGGTGTAGGGAATTGCCGGATGAAAAAGCTGATATCCGAATGATGCCTGTAGCTGCAGGTATCATTCAGATATCCCCGCACAAAGTCAAGGACATCGTATGACGGCGGGCGGGAAGTGGTTAAAACGCTTTTTTTTTAACACAAAGTTGTGCATTCATACAATATTTCTAACACATAGCATGTACATACCAAAAATGACACCCCAAAATAGATTCTCCTTCTCCTCCTGAGTACGGCTGAGCATGGCCGAGTATGGCTGAGCATGGCCCGGTATGGCTGGGTATGGCTGGGTATGGCTGGGTATGGCTGAGCATGGGCGAGTATGGCTGAGCATGGCTGGGTATTGCAGGGTATCGCCGAGTATGACTGGGTATGGCAGAGTATGGCTGGGTATCACCGAGTATTGCAGAGTATGGCTGGGTATTGCGGGTTATGGCAGAGTATGGCAGAGTATGGCAGAGTATGGCTGGGTATTGCGGGGTATGGCAGAGTATTGCTGGGTATTGCAGAGTATTGCAGAGTATTGCAGAGTATTGTGGGGCATTGCAGAGTATTGCGGGGCATTGCAAAGTATTGCAGGGCATTGCGGGGTATTGCAGAGAATTGTGGGGTATTGCAGAATATTGCGGGATATTGCAGAGTATTGCCGGGCATTGCAGAGTATTGCAGAGTATTGCGGGGTATTGCAGAGTATTGCGGGGCATTGCAGAGTATTGCGGGGTATTGCAGAGAATTGAGGGGTATTGCAGAGTATTGTGGGGCATTGCAGAGTACTGCGGGGCATTGCAGAGTATTGCAGAGTATTGCGGCGTATTGCAGAGTATTTTAGAGTATTGTGGGGTATGCAGAGTATTGCTGGGCATTTCAGAGTATTGCGGGGTATTGCAGAGTATTGCGGGGCATTGCAGAGTATTGCGGGATATTGCAGAGCATTGCGGGGCATTGCAGAGTATTGCAGAGTATTGCGGGGTATTGCAGAGTATTTTAGAGTATTGTGGGGTACGCAGAGTATTGCAGAGTAGTGCAGAGTATTGCAGAGTATTGCGGGGTATTGCAGAGTATTGCGGGGCATTGCAGAGTATTGCAGAGTATTGCGGGGTATTGCAGAGTATTATGGGGGTATTGCAGAGTATTGCGGGGCATTGCAGAGTATTGCAGAGTATTGTGGGGTATTGCAGAGTATTTTAGAGTATTGTGGGGTATGCAGAGTATTGCAGAGCATTGAGGGATGGCTGAGCATGGATGGATGGATGGCAGTTGTCACTGTACAGCGTTGTGGGCACTACAGATGCAGCCCACAGCGCTGCAGCCATCCATCCATCCCCCTCTCCTCTCACAGAGTACCGATCGGTACACAGAGGGGAGGGAGGAACCGGCGTCATGAGATGACGGCGGTTTGTTTACATGTGATCGCTCCGTCATTTGACGGAGCGATCACATGGTAAACGGCTGCGATTAGCGGCCATTTACCAAGATCACGGATGCTCTCGAGTGCGCACCCTAGGGGGCGCGTGAGAGCGGAATTCCGGGAGGACGTCCCTGGACGCCCTCCTAGAGTTAAGCAACCGCCCTGTAGCTGTGGTAAAAACGCTTTTTTTTTATCACAAAGTTGTCCATTTATACAATATTTCTAACACATAGCATGTACATACCAAAAATGACACCCCAAAATTTATTCTCCTACTCCTCCTGAGTACGGTGATACCATATGTGTGAGACTTCCACAGCCTGGCCACATACAGAGGCAGAGTATGGCTGAGCATGGCCGAGTATGACTGAGCATGGCCGAGTATGGCTGAGCATGGCTGGGTATTGCAGAGTACCGCCGGTATGACTGGGTATGGCAGAGTATGGCTGGGTATCACCGAGTATTGCAGAGTATGGCTGGGTATCACCGAGTATTGCAGAGTATGGCTGGGTATTGCGGGGTATTGCAGAGTATGGCTGGGTATGGAAAAGTATTGCGGGTTATGGCAGAGTATTGCAGATTTGTGCGGGGTATTGCAGAGTATGGCAGAGTATGGCAGAGTATGGCAGGGTATGGCAGGGTATGGCAGAGTATGGCAGAGTATGGCTGGGTATCACCAAGTATTGCAGAGTATGGCTGGGTATTGTGGGGTATTGCAGAGTATTGCGGGGTATTGCGGGGTATTGCAGGGTATGGCAGAGTATTGCAGAGTATTGCGGGGTATTGCAGGGTATGGCAGAGTATTGCAGGGTATTGCAGAGTATTGCGGGGTATTTTGGGGTATTGCAGGGTATGGCAGAGTATTGCGGGGTATTGCAGGGTATGGCAGGGTATTGCGGAGTTTTGCAGGGTATTGCAGATTATTGTGGGGCATTGCAGAGTAAGGTGGGGCATTGCAGAGTATTGTGGGGTATTGCAGAGTATTGTGGGGTATTATGGGGTATTGCAGAGTATTGTGGGGCATTGCAGAGTATTGTGGGGCATTGCAGAGGGCATTGCAGAGTATTATGGGGCATTGCAGAGTATTGTGGAGCATTGCAGAGTATTGCACAGCATTGCAGAGTAGTGAGGGATGGCTGAGCATGGATGGATGGATGGCTGGATGTCACTGTGCAGCGCTGCGGGCACTACAGATGCAGCCCACAGCGCTGCTACCATCCATCCATCCCCCTCTCCGCTCACAGTGTACCAATCGGTACACAGGAGGGGAGGAGAGGAACCGGCCTCATGAGGTTTGTTTACATGTGACCGCTCCATCATTTGATGGAGAGATCACATGGTAAACGGCCGCGATTAGCGGCCATTTACTGAGATCCGTGATGCGCCGGGTCCTCTGGACCTGGTGGTCATGGATGCTCTTGAGTGCGTGCCCTAGGGGGCGAGCGAGAGCGGAATTCTGGTAGGACGTCCCTGGACGCCCTCCCAGAGTTAAGCAACCGCCCTGTAGCCTTCATTTGGCTATGGGCCGGTTGTTAAGCAGGGGGACTCGTCTGGCACTGCAGGATCTGAGTCCCTGGCGGCGTAGTGTGTTACTGATGGTAGCCTTTGTTACGTTGGTCCCAGCTCTCTGCAGGTCATTCACTAGGTCCCCCCGTGTGGTTCTGGGATTTTTGCTCACTGTTCTTGTGATCATTTTGACCCCACGGGGTGAGATCTTGCGTGGAGCCCCAGATTGAGGGAGATTATCAGAGGTCTTGTATGTCTTCCATTTTCTAATTATTGCTCCCACTGTTTATTTCTTCACACTAAGCTGCTTGCCTATTGCAGATTCAGTCTTCCCAGCCTGGTGCAGGTCTATAATTTTGTTTCTGGTGTCCTTCGACAGCTCTTTGGTCTTCACCATAGTGGAGTTTGGAGTGTGACTGTTTGAGGTTTTGGACAGGTGTCTTTTATACTGATAACAAGTTCAAACAGGTGCCATTAATACAGGTAATGAGTGGAGGACAGAGGAGCCTTTTAAAGAAGAAGATACAGGTCTGTGAGAGCCAGAAATCTTGCTTGTTTGTAGGTGACCAAATACTTATTTTCCACCATAATTTGCAAATAAATTCTTTCAAAAATCAGATAATGTGTTTGTCTGGATTTGTTTCCACATTTTGTTTCTCATAGTTGAGGTATACCTATGATGACAATTACAGGCCTCTCTCCTCTTTTTAAGTGGGAGAACTTGCACAATTGGTGGCTGACTAAATACTTTTTTGCCCCACTGTACACCAAGAACCAGATGTTAGCCTGGTATACCGAATGTTTGCAGTATATCATGACTTACTGTATTGTATAAAGGAGTGGAAGCACATTTTAGAGAAGCTGGTGGTTTCCCAGTTGGATGGTGTTGGGTCTGGCACATTTTCACGTGTTGAGTGATAATTTAAGGATAGAAAAAACAAGACAACCAATTGACATTTTTTTTCTGGCCCAATATTTACAAAGAAGGGGAGGAATATTGTAAATCTTGCCCTGATTGTCAACTTAATGCACCCCAACCATATTTTCGAAGTCCACTGATACCAGTGGCGGCCCGTTCATTAGGGACGCATGGGCGCCGCCCCTCCATCCATGTGTCCGGCCCTATAATCTACATGGAGGATGCCCGACGCATGGATTCTGATCGGGTTTTGTTTTTTGAAGCACGTGATTAGAGCCAGAGGCTCTAATAGGCTTCAAAAAAGAGTGGGCCAACTGAGTTGTGTGATAATAGCGAATGATGCAGTATAGTGCCATAAATGCGGTTAGTGCAGGGCTGGTAACCAACCTCCTGGGGGTGGGGGGCGGGGGGTGCGGATTACTCGACTGACACCGACCGACAGGACAACTGGGGAGATGTTGTGGATGACCCAATCGGGGGGCAATGGCTGTGGGTGCACTGTTTGCTGCTGCCCCCCCAAAAAAAATTACCACCAGCTGCCACTGATGGTACCCTTACCTAGAATTAATGTTCCTTTTGAGTTGCTATGGATCTGGTCAGACACTGTGGAAGTCTTCCAGGTTGCACCAGCACATTTTGGTAGTACCTAATTATGCCATCTGCTATTCAGAAGCAATCACTTTAGGAAACAACCTTTAAAGATATTCCACATGTTTTCCCACATGGGTAGTTTAACAGAATAGGTCATTGGCTGCATGATGAGACAGGGAGTAACTGTAACTTGCAGTTTTCTAAACAAGTGCAAAGTTAGAATCAATAATGCAAATCGGGTTCAGGATGGCAGAAAGTATGCATACACGGCAGAATAATACAAAATAGATTATGAAAGCTGTCCAAAGATGGACTCTTTATAGTAGTGTTTCTGTGGCTCAGCCATGGTAATATGCATTAGAAAAATGCTGGTCTCCACAAGGGCACACTGAGATGTGGTGCAAAGAAACAAATAAATGTTTTCTTTATGACATATCAATAAAGTTAAAGAAAAAAGTAAACAGTGCCCTTTATGGAGTACCTACTCCCTGAAGCCTGCCCACAGAACTGCGAGCTGGTGTCTGTGTGAACAAGGCCTAATGCCACGTACACACAATCGGAATTTTTGTCGGAAAAGCTTCGGATGGTTTTTGTCAAGCTTGTCTTGCATACACACGGTCACACCAAATTCCAACCGTCAAGAACGCAGTGATGTACAACACGTACGACGGGACTATAAAACGGAAGTTTAATACCCAGTGCGCCACCCTTTGGGCTCCTTCTGCTAATCTCATATTTATCTCGTCTTAGTAGAAGTTTTGTGAAAGACGATTTGCGCTTTTCAGCCTCATGCTTTTCAGTCCGTTACTGCTCTTCAGTTTGTGCTTGTGGGTTTGTGTCTGTTTTTAGGGGTGTGTAGTCAGTTCATAACTGTTTTTCAGTGCATTGTTGTCTGCTAGTTGCCACATTGCGTTACAGGACCTCAAGTTCTCTACAAGCATCTCCCCCCAGGCTCTGGGGATCATTATTCCAGAGACCTGTTCTGCCATCATTCAGGTCCTGCAGAAGGACTATATTAGGGTTAGTTTTCTCCTTTAACATCACATTTTATGTATTTAATGTATGCTAATGTATTGTATTTCTTTCATCATTCCCTAATTACCATGATTGTAATATTCTGTGAATGTCCTCTTTATCCTCATGAATGCTGTAAGCTTTTAATGGTCCTTTTTTGGCCTACATGCATATTTGCCTTCACTAACCTGCCCAGCATGCTATTCTGGGCCCATACACACCTAGCCTAGTCACTTAACAATGTATTTTGTCAGCTCCATTGTAGTTCTTTACCCTAAATACCCCCTAAAATGTGTCCAAATGTTATTGTTGTCCTTAAATTCAGGCAGAGTGCAAGAGGCTTTTTTTTGGGGTCCCAAACTCATGTATAACCCTCCCCCCTAAATTTTTTCCAATAGGCCATCAGAGGGTGTGAGGAATCTGATAAGTGGACCTTATATTTTTGTCTTTAAATACTCCTTAAAGTAAATTTTATACTGATGTTGACCAAGAATGTTTGTGTCTAATCTGCTTGCAATGTTATGTGCAAAAGTACTATTTTTTTTGTTTCTTTTTTGGCTCCACAGTTTCCTTCAACACCATCGGAATAGCAGACTGTGGCCTCCCAGTTTGCTGAGCGTTGGGACTTTCCTAACTGTGGAGGGGCAATCGATGGCAAACATGTCCACTTTATCCCACCACCCCACTCGGGGTAATACTATTTTAATTATAAGGGGATTCAAAGTATAGTGTTGATGGCGGTGGTGTCGGCAACATATGAATTTTTATATGTGGACATGGGGACTAATGGCCGGATGTCAGATGGTGGAGTCTTTGCCCAGACCAAGTTCTACCGACGTCTCCAGAGTGGTGGCTTGGGATTGCCACCTGCGGAAGAGAATGTTGAAAGACTCCCATTTGTGTTTGTCGCAGATGAAGCATTTGGTCTGGGTGATCACCTGATGAGGCCATTCCCCCAGAGGACCCTCACTCCGGAGAAGAGGGTTTTTAATTTCCGGCTGGCCAGAACCAGAATAGTCGTGGAGAATGCCTTTGGGATAATGACCAGCCGGTTCCGCCTATTTCTTACGGCAATTAATATGGCGGAGTACAAACTGAACCAGATAGTTATAACATGCTGCATACTTCACAACTTTTTAAAGAGAAATGCTTCTAATTATGTTAAACCAAACAGAAAGATGGGGTAAGTGGCGCTACCTACTGGTGATTAGTGACAAGACGTAAGTGGAGGGGGGAGGGGGGAACAGAAAAACTGCACCACAGATATTTGTACCCCGACAATGCTCAGTGCATGTAATCCCAACCTCAGATAAAGTGTCAGTGCTTCAAGTATAAATGTGTCTGTAAAGCGTAAGTGGGTATTATACTCAAGAACATATGCACCCTGAGTACCTGAGCTACCGTGCAGGATAACCCCTAGGTAGTGTTGAGCTTCGAGTTCGAGTTGAACTCATGTTTGACTCAAACATCGGCTGTTCGCCAGTTCGCCGAACAGCAAACAATTTGGGGTGTTCGCGGCAAATTCGAAAGCCGCGGAACACCCTTTAAAGGTCTATGGGAGAAATCAAAAGTGCTAATTTTAAAGGCTTATATGCATGGTATTGTCATAAAAAGTGTTTGGGGACCTGGGTCCTGCCCCAGGGGACATGGATCAATGCAAAAAAAAGTTATAAAAACCGCAGTTTTTTCGGGAGCAGTGATTTTAATAATGTTTAAAGTGAAACAATAAAAGTGTAATATTCCTTTAAATTTTGTACCTGGGGGGTGTCTATAGTATGCCTATAAAAAGGGCACATGTTTCCCATGTTTAGAACAGTCTGACAGCAAAATGACATTTCAAAGGAAAAAAAGTAATTTAAAACTGCTCGTGGCTATTAATGAATACACATAAAAGTTCATTGATAAAAAAACAGCATGGGAATTCCCCACAGGGGAACCCCAAACCAAAATTTAAAAAAAAATGACGTGGGGGTCCCCCTAAATTCAATACCAGGCCCTTCAGGTCTGGTATGGGTATTAAGGGAAACCCAGGCCAACTTTTTTTTAAAAATGGCATAGGGTCCCCCTCAAAATCTATACCAGACCCTTCAGGTCTGTTATGGATTTTAAGGGGAACCCCGCACCAAAATTTAAAAAAAAAAAGGCGTGGGGTCCCCCCAAAAATCCATACCAGACCCTTATCTGAGCACGCAACCTGCCAGGCCGCAGGAAAAGAGGGGGCGATGAGAAAGCACCCCCCCTCCTGAATTGTACCAGGCCACATGCCCTCAACATTGGGAGGGTGCTTTGGGGTAGCCCCCCAAAACACCTTGTCCCCATGTTGATGGGGACAAGGGCCTCATCCCCACAACCCTTGCCCGGTGGTTGTGGGGGTCTGCGGGCGGGGGGCTTATCAGAATCTGGAAGCCCCCTTTAACAAGGGGACCCCCAGATCCCGGCTCTCCCCCCTGTGTGAAATGGTAAGGGGGTACAAAAGTACCCCTACCATTTTACAAAAAAACTGTCAAAAATGTTAAAAATGAAAAGAGACAGTTTTTGACAATCCCTTTATTTAAATGCTTCTTCTATCTTCTTTCTTCTTTCTTCTATCTTCTATCTTCCTTGGGTTTCTTCCTCCATCTTCTTCTTCTTCTGGTTCTTCTGGTTCTTCCTCCAGTGTTCTTGTCTGGCATCTTCCTCCACGGCGTCTTCTTCCCTTCTTCTCCTCGGGCCGCTCTGCATCCATGATGGCATGATGGGAGGCTCCCGCTGTGTGACGCTTCTCCTCTTCTGACGGTTCTTAAAGAACAGAGGGCGGGGCCACCAGGTGATCCCGCCCCCCTCCCCACAGGGACTTGATGGGGACTTCCCTGTGGCATTCCCCATGATGTCAGAGGGGGCGGGGTTACCCGTTATGTGGCCCCACCCTCCGTTATTTAAGAACCGTCAGAAGAGGAGAAGCATCACACAGCGGGAGCCTCCCATCATGCCATCATAGATGCGGAGCGGTCTGAGGAGAAGAAGGGAAGAAGACTCCGCGGAGGAAGCTGCCGGACGAGAACACCGGAGGAAGAACCAGAAGAACCAGAAGAACCAAAAGAAGAAGAAGGAAAATTAGAAGATAGCAGATAGAAGAAAGAAGAAGCATTTAAATAAAGGAATTGTCAAAAACTGTCTCTTGTCATTTTTAACATTTTTGACAGTTTTTTTGTGAAATGGTAGGGGTACTTTTGTACCCCCTTACCATTTCACATGGGGGGAGGGCCGGGATCTGGGGGTCCCCTTGTTAAAGGGGGCTTCCAGATTCCGATAAGCCCTCCGCCCGCAGACCCCCACAGCCACCGGGCAAGGGTTGTGGGGATGAGGCCCTTGTCCCCATCAACATGGGGACAAGGTATTTTGGGGGGCTACCGAAAAGCACCCTCCCAATGTTAAGGGCATGTGGCCTGGTACGGTTCGGGGGGGCGCTCTATCTATCTTTTCCTGCGGCCTGCCAGGTTGCGTGCTCGGATAAGGGTCTGGTATGGATTTTTGGGGGACCCCACTCCATTTTTTTTTAATTTTGGCGCGGGGTTCCCCTTAAAATCCATACCAGACCTGAAGGGTCTGGTATAGATTTTGAGGGGGACCCCACGTCATTTTTTTTTTAAATTTTGGTTCGGGGTTCCCCTGTGGGGAATTCCCATGCCGTTTTTATCAATGAACTTTTATGTGTATTGTCGGACCGGCAATTCATTAATATCTGCGAGTAGTTTTACTTTTACTTTTTTTCCTCTGAGTGTCAGACTGTTCTAAACATGGGAAACATGCGCCCCTTTACAGCATACTATAGACACCCTCCAGGTACCGAAATGTAAAGGAATATTACACTTTTATTGTTTGACTTTAAGCATTATTAAAATCACTGCTCCCGAAAAAACGTCAGTTGTTAAAACTTTTTTTTGCATTGATCCATGTCCCCTGGGGCAGGACCCAGGTCCCCAAACACTTTTTATGACAATAACTTGCATGTAAGCCTTTAAAATTATCACTTTTGATTATTCATGTTCGTGTCCCATAGACTTTAACGGTGTTCGCGTGTTCGAACAAATTTTTTACTTGTTCGCATGTTCTGGTGCGAACCGAACAGGGGGGTGTTCGGCTCATCCCTACCCCTAGGATAGCCACAGAGCACAACCTATGTGTGTATGAAAAAAATGTGAAAAAGTGGCATGTACGTCCCAATAGCTATATGGCCAAAGAAGTACAGTATGGGACACAATTGCACAATACAACATAAAAATAAAAATATTACATACTAAACATAATAAACCAATAACCCAGTGAAAATCAATCACAATCAAGGATATCCCATGTATAATATCCTGGTGTAAATATATACCAAACTGCCAAAAGTAGAACTGTACTATGCGGGCATATATAAATCCGTATGAATTGGGAATAAAGTTCACATATAGATGAGCAAATGAAAGTCCATATAGTGTGTGTCTGATGTTCCTCAGGTATATAACAGAGACCAAAGCATGACTTGAGTGCTCGCAGTGTCCTCAGGTGACTTTTGTGCTCCCTTGAAGGGTCCCCACTCACCAGATCCAATCACCCCAGCGGAGCAATGCGCGTGTAGATGTAGTTACTGCAACCAATCCACCACCGTAACTGTTATTGTTGTTCCAGAGGTAGACCTCTGTCTTCAGGTAGATTAAGCATGATCTTTAGTGAGTCCCTCATGGGAGAAAAAAATATAGACTCCCATGGTGTAGTAAAATGACGTTCATTTATTAAAAAACAGTAAAAAACATCCAAAAAACTTTCAAAAAGACATTCCAGATAACATATATATATTATATGTATACGGCAGACTCCTATGCACCGGTGGTCAAGCCGCAAAACAAACTACAAGAAATAGACACGAGGTGGGGATAGCAGCGATCTGCTGCGATCCACCAACTCGAAAACCCGGAAGTGACGTAGCGTGCATGGCACCGTCGTACGCGTTTCTTCATAGACGTCCTCAGCAACGGTACCAGCACGCCACGCACTACGTCATCTTACAGGAGAGCAACCATGCCTGTCCAACTCCCGGTGGGGGACAGCCAATCGTACCTAACCACCAAGGCGGGACCAAGATCTCATAAGCTCCTAATTCAATACCCACACAGTATACAGTTTGATTTGATACGTGGTATACGGTATATATAGTGGATCTTACTGGACGCCATGGTAGGCTCTCCTATGTACTAATAAGCAAACCAGTAGATTAGTTGATATATAAAGATCATGCTTAATCTACCTGAAGACAGAGGTCTACCTCTGGAACAACAATAACAGTTACGGTGGTGGATTGGTCGCAGTAACTACAGCTACACGCGCATTGCCCCGCTGGGGTGATTGGATCTGGTGAGTGGGGACCCTTGAGGGGGAGCACAAAAGTCACCTTTGGACACTGCGAGCACTCAAGTCACCCTTTGGTTTCTGTTATATACCTGAGGAACATCAGACACACACTATATGGACTGTCATTCGCTCATCTATATGTGAACTTTATTCCCATTTCATACGGATTTATATATGCCCGCATAGTACGGTTCTACTTTTGGCACTTTGGTATATATTTACACCAGGATATTTTACATGGGATATCCTTGATTGTGATTGATTTTCACTGGGTTATTGGTTTATTATGTTTATTATGTAATATTTTTATTTTTATTTTTGTCATCCACCTTCACATTGTGGTAGCTGTAGAAATTACTACCAGGAAATCATAAGGAAATCACTATATGTTGTATTGTGCAGTTGTGTCCCATACTTCTTTGGCCATATAGCTATTGGGAAGTACATGCCACTTTTTCACATTTTTTCCATACACCCATAGGTTGTGCTCTGTGGCTATCCTAGGGGTTATCCTGCACGGTAGCTCAGGTACACACTCTATAGGGTGCATATGTTGTTGAGTATAATACTCACTTACACTTTACAAACACATTTATACTTGAAGCACTGACACTTTATCTGAGGTTGGGATTACATGCACCACATATCTGTGGTGCAGTTTTTCTGTTCCCCCCTCCCCCCTCCACTTACGTCTTGTCACTAATCACCAGTAGGTAGCACCACTTACCCCATCTTTCTGTTTGGTTTTTCATTATTTAGAGTTCCCCTAGGGGAGCCCTATTAGGGGAGGCAGCAGACCTATCTTTTATCCTAAGCACGGTTATTTATATATTCTTATCTCCTAATGATGTTGCCTCAGTTGGGTCTGAGACTGGCCATAAAATTACACAGACGGCCCTGGAAGCTGGCCATCCTGGCTAGCTCCCCCAAAGTGCCCGTGAAGTGTGGCAAAAATATGTGGATTATTTTACGGGTAGGGGGGCCATTGCTTTGCCAGCAAATTTATAAATATTTTCTATTTTTTCTATTTTATCTGATAAAATTTTGATATGGATTTACTGCTTGTGTTTCTTTTAGCTGTCTCCTAGTGCACTTGTAGTGCCAATGGTTTTTCCATTATTAAATAACACCCATTGTCACTGTAAACACCAACTTAATACAAAAACTGGTATTGGGCATTGAAAGAAGAAGCCACACATTGATGAGTATCAAACCTTTTACTCCATGCACATGCACATGTGCGTTATAAAACATTTTTGGGTAAAAAAAACAACATATTGGTTTTATAGTTTTACCTTGAAAATGTATCTTTGTACATAAACAGGCATGTTTCAAAACATAACATACACAACTCAGGAACTTACAAAGTTCAACATTGAAAAACTGAAGGCAATATCAGACATTATAGTGTCAAAAATATGTTGATCTTGAATAAATCTTGAGTAATATAATTCCATCACCTGTATGTCCAAAGAAATGCAGTATTTATGTGTTTTTATGTGTATTTATGTGTAGTTATGTGTAGGAGGTTTTCACATGTGGCAGCTCCGTGGCTTGGAGGTTAGAACTTCTGCTGTACCACTGAGCATCTGGGTTCAAATCCCCAACATGTTGCTTCATGTAGAGAAGTTTTCTCATCTCCCAGGTCCTGTAACTATGTCTAAATGTAGTATTTATGTGTAGGAGGGTTCCGCCACCATTGTAAATCTTTTCCAGATACACTATTTAGCCAAAAGTATTGGGACACTTGCCTTTACACACACAGGAATTTTAATGGCAGCCCAATCTTAGTCTGTAGGGTTAAAATTTGATTCGGCCCACCCTTTGCAGCTAGAACAGCTTCTGGGAAGGCTGTCCACAAGGTTTAGTGTGTCCATGGGAATGTTTGATCATTCTTCCAGAAGTGCATTTGTGAGGCCAGGCACTGATGTTGGATGAGAAGGCCTGGCTCGCAGTCTCTCCTTTTATTCAGCCAAAGGGTGCTCTATCGGGTTGAGGCCAGGACTCTGTGCAGGCCAGTCAAATTTCTCCACCCCAAACTTGCTCATCCATGTCTTTATGGACCTTGCTTTGTGCACTGGTGTGCAGTCATTTTGGAACAGGAAGGGGCTTTCCCCAAACTGTTCCCACAAAGTTGGGAGCATGAAATTGTCCAAAATGTTTTGGTATGCTGACGCCTTAAGAGGCCCAACCCCTGAAATACAACCCCACATCATAATCCCCCTCTACCAAATCATTTGGACCAGTGCACAAAGCAAGGTCCATAAAGACATGGATGAGTGATTTTGGGGTGGAGGAACTTGACTGGCCTGGACAGAGTCCTGAAATTCAACACAACAGAACTCCTTGGGGATGAATTAGAGAGGAGACTGTAGGTCAGGCCTTCTTGTCCAACATCAGAGCCTGACCTCACAAATGCACTTGGAAGAATGGTCAAACATTCCCATAGACACACTCCTAAATATGGTTGCCACCTCATCCCTTTAAACCCGAACACATATTAATTACACAGGTTCTGTGGCTGATTAAGGTGGTAATTAAACTCACTTGGTGCCTTATTTGCATTTAATTAGCCTCAGAACGTGTGTAATTCATAGGTGTTCGGGTTTAAAGGGATGAGGTGGCAACTCTACTCCTAAACCTTGTGGACAGCCTTCCCAGAAGAGTTGAAGCTGTTATAGCTGCAAACGGTGGCCCAAATGAGTTTTGAACCCAATACTAATACTGGGATGCCATTACAGTTCATTACAGTGCATTTAAAGGCAGGCATCCCAATACTTAGGCCAATTTATTGTATATTGCTTGTGACACTGAGCACGGCTATGGACATAGGGCTGGTTCACACTACAGAGATGCAGAGAACATGTGCGAGGCTTCCTGGTGGCTAAGTGGGTAGCAGTTCTGTCTAACAGCACCTGGGATGTTGGTTCAATTCCCCAACATGCTAGTGCTTGTGTTGAAGTTTATATGTTCTCCCTGTGTGGGTTTCTCACTACAATCCAAAGACATGCTGGCATTTTATTTGTCTCCTGTCCTGTAGGTTCTAATGTAAGAAAGTTAATTTTTGACTTTATATTGGAAGCCCATTGCAGCCAGGGACTGATGTTAATGTTTGTTAGCACTAATCATGCCCAGGGACTTGGACATTTAAAATTTTAGGGTTTACACTGCACAGGTACATATGCTTAGAAAACTGTTGCTTTGTTTATGCGGATGCAAATGGACTTTAATCTTTGGCCTGTAGTTGGAGATTTGATGCACATAGCCAAGGGCTAACACAGTTGCGAATAGTATTATGTGTTCCTGCTCATCAGGTGCAATCACTTTAGACATACATGAAGAGATAGATTGAAAGATACTGGTGGGCCTGTACTTCTATTGGGTGTGTCAGTGTGCTAACAATACAACCTCTCTTATATAAAGGCCTGCAGTAGGGGGGTTTGTTTGGCCTGAGAAGGTCAGGTTTTTTGCTGTGATTTGTGGGGGAGAAGGAATGATATTGTGCATATTGACAAATGCCCAACTAGGGATATTTGCTGAAATTCTTCTGCATTTTTTCAATCAAAAGTGGGTTTATGTGGCCATGCTGTCAATGTTGTGTGTGTATTGTTCCTGTCTGATCATGCAAACATCATTTGGAAGCATCTGCTGACCTTCTACCCTTTTTGATCTCGTTTAATTGTGTACATCGAAATGCAGCTTCCAGCAGAACATGGTCACCAATGTATGTATGTGTGGATGTTTTGAATAAGTCTTTTTTAATATTATATTGGAATGCTTTGTAAGAATGACTGTTGAGTATGGTTCTATAACCTTGCAGATAAAAAATGTGATGTGTTGCCCATTATACACTGAAATTAAAGCTGTGTCCACTCTAAGGTTTTGTCAAATTTTAGATTGTAAGCTCCTATGAGCAGGGCCCTTAACATCCCATTGCTAAATGTAGCACCATATATCCTGTCCAAATTTTTTTGAAGCTAGTAAATTTAATGTACTTTTTTTTTTTCTGCTGGTAAATTACAAATACATTATTGAGCTTTGTTGTGGTGGGTTTTTTTTTCTATCTCTTATATCTTATTTCAGTATGTATTTGTTCACCAAAAAACTAATCTCTTCACCTTGGTTTACATGGATGCTACTTTGAAATCGCACTACTTCACTTGAAGTAGCACAATTTCAAAGTAGCAAGGTCAGCGTGATTTCAGGGGCTACTTGATAGACATCTGTGTGGCTTCATACAGAAATGTCTATTGAAGTCGCACCTGAAATCGGCAAAAGTAGTTCAGGAACTACTTTAGCGAATTGGTGCGGTGCCACAAAATTGGTGTCTCATCAATTGGAACCGTGCCATTGCTGCCAATAGTCATGCGATTTGATCTCTCAAATCGCATGACAAATCGCTACAATGTAAACCTAGGCTTCTGCATACCTGCAAGTAAATGATAAAGGTGGAATCTTTATATATAACAGCTGTGGAGAATTGCAGGTAATGAATTCAGCTGGTGGATAGGCAGTGTTGTATGTGTCAGCTTTAGTTCACATTGGTGTGATTTGACATGTCAAAGCAGTGGCAATTGCATTGTTTTAATTGGTGCGACTTTGGGGTGCAATTTGTATTGATATCAGTGCAGAAACCTGCACAGATGTCTCTGAAATTTCCCCTGCAGTCGGGACTGACATGCGGGAATGAAATTGTGTGATTTCAGCTGAACAATTTCCTCCCTCTGTCAGTGTGAACTAGGGCTCAAACTGGGCCTTTTGTTTTTGTCATTTACCTGCTGCTAACCCAGGGACACCATTTCTTATCAAATGCCTTTAAATATCATAAGTAGAAATAAAAAAATTGCATATCTGCAAATAAACAAAAATAATAACATTGTATTTGTGGTTGCGATCAAATATTCACAGCAGAGATCAAGAGTGTGGTTTTGCCTTCTGACCCAGAAATAAGTCATTGTAATTACCCGGAAGTTGCTGTGCTGGTCAGAATCTCCATCAAGGTGGACATGGCGAGGTCCCTCTTTAGCAAAAAGGAGGTGCTGCTCATTTTCCAGATAAGGGTATGATATGTACTTGTGCTTAATCAATGTGGGGGTGGATGTAGTAGTTAGATTTGGTGTGGGTGGGGTTCATTGATTTGTTTTGCAGACCACACATTTGCTTCTGGCCAATGTGCACACATCACTTCCTGCATTTGTTCTGCCGATGTACATGCCAGTATAAATGAGAGCTCCTTTCTATTAAAATATATATGACTTGTTTCACAGTTGGGTGACTTTGGACCTCCGAGTTGCTTGACAAGTTGTACTCCATGATTCTCAATGATAACTAGGGATGGGCCGAACATCCCCCTGTTCAGTTCGCAGCAGAACATGCGAGCAGACAAAAAATTTGTGTGAACACCGTTAAAGTCTATGGGACACAAACATGAATAATCAAAAGTGATAATTTTAAAGGTTAATATGCAAGTTATTGTCATAAAAAGTGTTTGGGACCCAGGTCCTGCCCCAGGGGACATGTATCAATGCAAAAAAAGTTTTAAAAACGGCTGTTTTTTTGAGAGCAGTGATTTTAATAATGCTTAAAGTGAAACAATAAAAGTGTAATATTCCTTTAAATTTTGTACCTGGGGGGTGTCTATAGTATGCCTGTAAAGTGGCACGTGTTTCCCGTGTTTAGAACAGTCTGACAGCAAAATGACATTTCTAAAGGAAGAAAAAAGTAATTGAAAAGTGCTAGCACTAGTGCCGGTGTTCTGCCGAGAAAGTTCCCCCCGACGGATAAGGACTCCCCTGTACTGCGCAGGCGAGCCGCCGAAAATAGCCGAAGCTGAACACCTGTGAGTCAGCTGTACACGGCTCGACATATTTTTATTCTAACTCTATGTCCACTTGGATGGTGGGGCTTGAACCTGGACTCAAGGCAGAATGTACTGCACAAGCGCTGTGTAGAGTTGACAATCAGCTGTTCAACTTCGAAGACTTTCGGCGGCTCCGTAGTCGTTCGTACTGCGCATGCGCAGTACAGGGGGGTCCTTATCCGCCGGGGGAACTTTCTCGGCAAGACACCGGCTATTAATTAATTGTCGGTCCCGAAAATATACATAACCGTTCATTGATAAAAACGGCCTGGGATTCCCCCACAGTCCATTACCAGGCCCTTTGGGTCTGGTATGAATATTAAGGGGAACACCAAACCAAAATTAAAAAAAAAATGCGTGGGGGTCCCCACAAATTCCATACCAGGCCCTTCAGGTCTGGTATGGATATTAAGGGGAACCCCAAACCAAAATAAAAAAAAAAATGGTGTGGGAGTCCCCCTCAAAATCCATACCAGACCCTTCAGGTCTGGTATGGATTTTAAGGGGAACCCCGCGCCAACATTTTTTTAAAAAATGGTGTGGGGGTCCCCCTAAAAATCCATACCAGACCCTTATCCAAGCACGCAACCCGGCAGGCTGCAGGAAAAGAGAGAGCGTCCCCCCTCCTGAACCGTACCAGGCCACATGCCCTCAACATGGGGAGGATGTCCCCATGTTGATTAGGACAAGGGCCTCATTCCCACAACCCCCGTAGCATCAGAGGGGGGCGGGGTTACCTGTATATGTCACTGGGTAATCAGGCTGCGTTTCCCCGTTGCGTTAGAGGGGGCGTGGCCCCGCCCTCAGCTTTTTAAGAACTGTCACGGCAGTTCTAGCGTCATTCAGCAGGCTCCTCCCATGAAGGCGGCTCTTGTTGTGGCGGCATCTTTCTCTGTATCCCGGGACAAGAAAGGATTACATCGCTGGAATTTTTTTTTCTTTTTAAATAAAAGACTTGTCCAATGCTGTGTCTGTGTGTTTTTTACAAATTTTGACACTTTTTTGTGAAATTGCAGGAGTACAATGTACCCGTTACCATTTCACATTGGGGGGCGGAATCTGGGGTCCCCTTGTTAAAGGGGGCTTCCAGATTCCGATAAGCCCCCCCGCCCGCAGACCCCACAACCACCGGGTAAGGGTTGTGGGGATGAGGCCCTTGTCCCCATCAACATGGGGACATCCACCCCATGTTGAGGGCATGTGGCCTGGTACAGTTCAGGAGGGGGGCGCTCTCTCGTCCCCCTTCTTTTCCTTTGGCCTGCCAGGTTGCGTGCTCGGATAAGGGTCTGGTATGGATTTTTGGGGGGACCCCCACACCATTTTTTTTATTTTGGCGCGGGGTTTCCCTTAATATCCATACCAGACCTGAAGGGCCTGGTATGGAGTTTGAGGGGGACCCCCACGCTATTTTTTTGGCGCGGGGTTCCCCTTAATATCCATACCAGACCTGAAGGGCCTGGTATGGAATTTGGGGGGACCCCCACACCTTTTTTAAAAAAAAATTGGTTCGGGGTTCCCCTTAATCATACCAGACCCAAAGGGCCTGGTAATGCACTGTGGGGGATCCCAGACCATTTTTATCAATGAACTTTTATGTGTATTGTCGGGACCGACAATTCATTAATAGCTGGCACTAGCGCTAGTACTTTTAAATTACTTTTTTTTCCTTTGAAATGTCATTTTGCTGTCAGACTGTTCTAAACACGGGAAACATGCGCCACTTTACAGGCATACTATAGACACCCCCCAGGTACGAAATTTAATGGAATATTACATTTTTATTGTTTCACTCTAAGTTTATTAAAATCACTGCACCCGAAAAAACGTCCGTTTTTAAAACTTTTTTGCATTGATACATGTCCCCTGGGGCAGGACCCGGGTCTCCAAACATTTTTTATGGCAAAGAACTTGCATATAAGCCTTCAGTGAGAACTTTGGATTTTGCAGGTTCGAGCCCCATTGACTTCCACTATTCCAACATATGTGATCTGACAGGCATTATTGCCGGCAATAGCGCTGCTTTCCATTTGCATTAGCGCTGAGTTTCTGACCTTTTTTGAGAGCTATTTTTTGGTACTGCAGGATAATTTTTTGGCGCTATAGTAAATGACCCCCACTGTGTGCATCTTCAAACTTTGGCTTTTAAAATGCCTCAAAAATGTATAAAAATTGATCCCCCCCAAAAAAAATTGTGTCATTTTGTTGTTATTTAGATTCTTCCTAGTTAGGGATGAGCCAAACACCCCCCGGTTCGGTTCGCAGTAGAACATGCGAACAGGCAAGAAATTTGTTCGAATACACAAACACTGTTAAAGTCTATGGGACACGAACATGAATAATCAAAAGTGCTAATTTTAAAGGCTTATATGCAAGTTATTGTCATAAAAAGTGTTTGGGGACCTGGGTCCTGCCCAGGGGACATGTATCAATACAAAAAAAAGTTTTAAAAACAAACATTTTTTTCGGGAGCAGGGATTTTAATAATGCTTAAAGTGAAACAATAAAAGTGAAATATTCCTTTAAATTTTGTATCTGGGGGGAGTCTATAGTACGCCTGTAAAGTGACTCATGTTTCCTGTGTTTAGAACAGTCCGAGAGCAAAATGACATTGCTAAAGGAAAAAAAGTCATTTAAAACTACTCGCGGCTATAATGATTTGTCTATGGGAGAAATCAAAAGTGCTATTTTTAAGGGTTAATATGCAAGTTATTGTCATAAAAAGTGTTTGGGGACCTGGATCCTACACAGGGGACATGTATCAATGCAAAAAAAGTTTTAAAAACTGACGTTTTTTCGGGAGCAGTGATTTTAATAATGCTTAAAGTGAAACAATAAAAGTGAAATATTCCTTTAAATTTCGTACCTAGGGGGTGTCTATAGTATGCCTGTAAAGTGGCACATGTTTCCCATGTTTAGAACAGTCTGAGAGCAAAATGACACTTCTAAAGTAAAAAAGTCATTTAAAAGTACTCGCGGCTATAATGAATTGTCGGGCCCGGCAATACACATAAAAGTCATTTAAAAAAACTGCATGGATTCCCCCACAGTCCATTACCAGGCCCGTTGGGTCTGGTATGAATATTAAGGGGAACCCCGAACCAAAATTAAAAATTAAATTGCGTAGGGTTCCCCCAAATTCCATACCAGGCCCTTCAGGTCTGGTATGTATATTAAGGGGAACCTTGAGCCAAAATTTTTTTTAAAAATGACGTGGGGGTCCCCCTCAAAATCCATTGTCAGACCCTTCAGGTCTGGTATGGATTTGAAGGGGAACCCCGCACCAAAATGTAATAAAAAATGGTGTGGGGGTCCCCCCAAAAATCCATACCAGACCCTTATCTGAGCACGCAACCTGGCAGGCCGCAGGAAAAGAGGGGGGACGAGAGAGAGCCCCCCCCTCCTGAACCAGGCCACATACCCTCAACATGGGGAGGGTGCTTTGGGGTAGCCCCCCAAAGCACTGTGTCCCCATGTTGATGGGGACAAGGGCCTCATCCCCACAACCCTTGCCCAGTGGTTTTGGGGGTATGCGGGCGGGGGGCTTATCAGAATCTGGAAGCCCCTTTAATAAGAGGACCCCCAGATCCCACCCCCCGTATGAATTGGTAATGGGATACAAGTACCCCTACCATTTAAAAAAAAAGTGTCAAAAATGTTAAAAAAGACAATAGCCGGTTTTTGACAATTCCTTTATTAATGTCTTCTTCTTTACCCGCTTCTTCTTCCATCCTCTTCAGGTCTTCCTTCGGTTTTCTTCTTCTTCCTCCATCTTGTTCTTCCCCCCGCTTTTTCCTCTATCTTCCTCTGCTTCTTCCTCCGGTCCTCTGCTTCTTCCTCCGGTCTTCTCCTCCGGCATCTTCCTCTGGCTCACTAGAAAATAATTTAAAAATAATCAAAAAACAGGAGATCTTGATTAAAAAAATAAAAAAAAGATGACTATAAAAAATAATTCTAAACATAATTATGGAGATCTGGCTTTAAAAACAAAAAAAAACAAAAAACAAAAAAGATTATTCAGGAGATCATGAGAAATAATAAAGAAATAAGTTTGAGCTCTGTGTGAATATCAGCAGCTAAACAAATGAATTTTTCTAGCATTATAAAGAACAAAAGAATGCGCTGCATTAAAAGATCCAAAAATTTACAGCGTGACGAATGTGCTATCTTAATTACGAATGCTAGTTTTACCAGACTGAGCGCTTCCGTCTCGTACTTGATTCTGACCATGCGTGATTTTTGCGCATCCGAATATCATACAGACAAACGCATTCTCGAATACGAACTTTTTCCGACCGAAAAATAGAGAACCTGCTCTCAATCTTTTGCTGGAGGGAATTCCGCCAGCAAAAGTCAGATGGAGCATACACACAGTCGCAATTTCTAACCAAAATCTCTCATCGGACTTTTGCTGGCAGAATTTTCGATCATGTGGGGCATAAGACTCTATATCAACAGGGAGTTTAGATGAGACATGTGTCCAGGAACCCAGGAAGTTATGGGTTAAGACTAATAGAGAAAGCAAATATGTAGTTTTCTGAGAATATTATTAAATCCTATTCTAGGTTTTGAAGCCCAGAGGTTTTGTAGAGCTTATGGCGGGATAAAGCCTCCATAAAAAGGTCCACATTTTTACCTGGTAGCCAGATCTCATTATTAGTTTTAGCTGTGCACAGGTCTTTATATAGAGCCAATTGATTCACAGGGTTCTTTCTCTTTCTCTCTCTGTCTCTCCCTGCTATGAAAGCCATTAGGAGGCACAATGTTAGTCAGGATTTGACATGAGTTTAGTTAGTGTCTCAGATGAGCAGTTTTTTTTTTTTTGTCTTTTTATGCTATTGACTTTCTGTTCAAAGCCCTCTTGTGCTGAAACTGTATTTGTTTGCTGCCTTGCTGAATAAACATGCAGGAGAAACAAATGAAAATAATAACCAGAAAAGTAAGGCAGACAGGTCCTGTTACATGTTGGTCAGTGACAAAATGCTCCTTTGTTTGCGTCCAGTGGACAAATACTTCCTAACTTTGTAATACGTGGAAAATACCTTCTTACATTGGTGGACAGTGGGAGAAAGACTCACTTATATTGGTGGTCACTGAGAAAAAAACTTTTTTACATTGATGGACAGTAAAGAGATGTCTTCTTACATTGGTGGCCAGTGGAAGAAAGATTTCCTTACCTTGGTGGTCAGTTGGAGAGGGGCCTTTTTATATTAAATGGTGAAAAAATGTAGCGCATAACAATTATACATAAATATTGTGATATTAATGTGAAAAAATGGTATACTGAAAATTAAAATCCATATAAAATAATAGTCAAACAACCAAATAAGTATTGGGCAAAGTGGTTGCCTGTATCCGAAATTAATATAATAAGTGAATGTCCAACTGTGTGAAAACAGAAGAAAAAAAACACCGAGTGGTGTGGATCCCAGAATGGTGGAAATGGGTATGTCAATCCGTCCGTGGAACCAACATCAAGGAGGAAAAACATCAGCGACTGAATATCAAGTATATGCTCTTACCAGATCAGGTGGACTCTACTGTCAGCGACATAGAGTCATCAAGGCAGTGTGCCACACAGGGCAGGTGTGTAGAAATCCAGGTGGTTCAGACCTCTGGGTTGGAATCCAGGGAAAAACTCTAGGAACCTTCCAAATCCACCGCCGATTCTGGAATTTCAAAGTGGGACCTTGGAGGGTGGGTATACAAGGACCGAATACCCACTTACATCAGGATAATATGTGGAGAAAAGATTATTGCTTCCACATAGTGCAGGTAAAAAATTGGGTATTTTATTTCTAAAAAACTGATAACAGTAAAATGTGATCACAATAAAATGGGGGCAACATGGAGTGTGATAGAGATGTTTTTGGTTAGCGCAGTGTTTACCTACATACCTTTTTATATTAGTGGTAAGTGAGAAGAAGCTAGCTCTGCAGTGTAACTTTGGCCCTGGAACTAAGCAGGTACTATCAAGTGGGAGGTCAGCATGCCACTACTAACAAGGAAACTTAGGAATCTCTGGGGGAACCCTGGTTAAGAAAGGCTGCTATACAGTGTCACTTAAATGACTGACTCACTGGGCTGCTGACATCAGATCCAAGATTGTGGTGCCCAGAATCAGTATCAGGCATTTGGGATGGCTAAACAAAGGAGGTTTTAAAGCTAAGTAATGCCGCGTACACACGATCGGACTTTACAGCATACTTGGTCCAGCGTACCGGATTTCGTCGGACAATTCGATCGTGTGTGGGCTCCAGCAGTATTTGTTTTCTTTAAAGTTTGATGGACTTAGATTTGAAACACGTTTCAAATCTTTCCGACGGACTTGAGTCCGGTCGAAAAGTCCACTCGTCTGCATGCTAGTCCGATGGACAAAAACCGACGCTAGGGCAGCTATTGGCTACTGGCTATGAATTTCCTTGTTTTAGTCTGGTCGAACGACATCACATATGAATCCGTCGGACTTTGGTTGATTTTGTGTAGGTCCGTTCATTCAGAAAGTCCATCGTAAAGTCCGTCGAAAAGTACGCCGAACAAAGTCTGCCGTATAGTCCGCTCGTTAATACGCTGCATAACAAATCTAAAATATGTTGAATGCACATATAATCTTATGGGAGGATTTTTGTTTGTTTTGTTTAGATGAATGTTCTGGCAAAAGTTTCAATTGAAATTGATATTAAAGCTTTTTTTCCCCTTTAAAATAATAAACATATTATACATACCTGCTCTGTGCAATAGTTTTGCACGAAGCAGCCCTGATCCTCATCTTCTGGGGTCCCCACCAGTGCTCCAGGCTCCTCCTCTTCTGCAAGTGTCCTCATGGAAAACCGCTGTCTGTGGGGTCACCTGTGCATGCTCGCTCCCTGGCTGCATCTATTAAGACAGAGCAGACAGCTTAGCCCCACCCTCAGCTTGCTCGGCACAGCATTTGATTGACAGCAATGGGAGCCAATGGCTCCCACTGCTATCAATTTGCCCAGGGAGGAAGTGGTGCGAGTCTCGGCTCTCATGCACAGCGCTGGATCAGATCAGGCTTAGGTAAGTATAAGGGGGGTTGGGGGGTATTTTGCAGCACAGAAGGTTTTTCACCTTAATGCATAGATTGCATTAGGGTGAAAAAACTAAAAGTTTTAGAATTAGTTTAGGCCACTCACAGATCAGAGGTTTTATGGTAAATAAACGATTGCATAACTCTAATGCCGGGTACACATGATCAGAGTTTCTGACGGGAAATGTTGGATGTGAGCTTGTTGGCGGTAAGTCCGACCGTGTGTATGCTCCATCGGACATTTGTTGTCGGACTTTCTGCCAACAAATGTTGGCTAGCATGTTCTCAAATTTTCTGACAACAAATGTGTTTTGTGGGACTTTCTGATCGTGTGTACACAAGTCCGTCGGACAAAAGTCCAAAGTACAAACACGCATGCTCTGAATCAAGGATGAGCCAGAAGTGCTCGGTCTTGTAAAACTAGTGTTCGTAATAAAGATATCATGTACGTCTTGTATGTCTTCATTTGTAATTGTTGGCCAACATTTGTGTGACCGTGTGTATGCAAGACTAGTTGGAGCCAACACCCTTGGAACAAAATTCCACTGTTTTGTTGTTGGAAAGTCCGATCGTGTGTACGCGGCATTAGAGCAGTCATTAAATGGCTGTGATTTTATGCTTGGTAAGTCAGTACTGTAAAAGGATTGTTGTTTTTTTTTTCCAGTGCAGAACGGAAATATTGCAGTTAAGAAGCAAGATTCTGTTTTAGTATGTGGAACACTAACCTTGCTCCTAGTCAGCTATAGAGCCTTTTTTTTAAATCTTGCTGTATATGGTCTTCTTACAGTATAGAATATCCCATATATTTACAACTGGGCAATTAGGCATACATGAATTCATAAAAGAATCTAAATATTAAAAATGTTCTTTTAAAAACACCCAGTGACACTGATTGCCCATCATAATAAACCTCTTGAAATGGAAGCAAACATGTGGGCTCACTCCCGAGCTGGCTCTGTGTGTCCATAGACACACAGAGCGTAGCTTTCCCTACTCCTCACTCCCTCCTCACTGGCTGTGATCGATAGCAGCAGAAGCCAATGGCTCCTGCTCCATAGACACACAAAGCATAACTTTCTCCACCCCTCGCTCCCTCCTTACTGGCTGGCCAATGGCTCCTGCTGCTGTGTTTGAGCCAATGAGGAGACAGAGAGCTGAGAGAGCCTCTGTTCTCATGCACATCTCTGGATTGAGCTAGAGCTCGAATAAGTATTTGGGGGGGTGGGCTGGGGTAAATTGAAAGAAAGACAAACACAGCTTGGACAACTCCAAGATAAATAATAAAACACAACCCAACCAGCCCATTAGAGGTAATTCTCCACTTATCTGCTTTCCAGATCGCTCCAAAACCATGGGTGGATGGATGGACTACCACATATACAGTATGTGTGGATCTGTTTCATGCCTGCATCTATTGTTATTTTGTGAGTGTATTTGTTTTTTTTATAATAAATGCTTAGCCAATATTTTATTACATTGTGTGAACTTCTTCTTTCTTGTGGTGTCCATCCATTCATCCACCCAAGGATAAGTTCACTTTTGGGAACATGTAACATGTTCCACACGTTTTTAGGGTGGAACATGTAACATGTTCCAAATGCTGCATCTGCTGCTCAATCTCTGCACTCCCTGTGACAGCGGTACAGGAAGAAGTTCCCCGTACTAGCTGTCACTTTTTGAAATCTGTGCGACCAGGTAGGGCTCCACCCACACGGCTGCATCATCCATTCACACATCACTGTGTGTGAATGAACTACAAGCTCTGACATTCTTTGCGAGGCTTTGATGTTTATTTATTTATCCTGAGGACACTTTTCACTGATTTTATGTACTATTTTCATTCACCTTTGTGAACACTTTTGACTGGGAATATCTATTTATTTATTTTGAACATATGATTTTTATTTGGATTTGGTTTTGTACATATATTGGATTTATTTTGTTGTTCATGTTTTTTTAAGTACACATATAATTGTTTATGCTATATATTTTCCATCATATAATTTTTTTTTTACATGGAAGTTTAGTGCGGTACCATTTAGAGAATTGTTTTATGGGATCTTCGTACAGTATATATTGTTTCACATATGAAAGATTTGTGTTTCCCAACTTCTTATTTCTTTTCAATGATCCTTAATTCATTTTACAAGCAGTAAAAAGTAAGGCATTCAATATACTATAGAAGGCACCCCCCCTTATTTTGCTTACCTTTCTGAGGATGACTTGGGGCTCTAGCAGCTGCTACTCTTCAAATGATTACCCTTTTGTTGATCATGACCTCTGTCTCCTGAGTGTATATAGCAAATCACATAACAAAGCCAACTATTATTTCCATAGTGTATTTTAACTACCTATTTTCATATGCTGTCATTTCCTAGCCAGTGTGTCAGTATTGATAGCATGAGGGATGGACTTCTCCACACAACAAAAAGGGTGGCTCTTGGGTCACCTGTTGGTTTGGACCATTTTAAGGGAAGGTTTTAACATATCTTTTTTTTTTATTTATTATGATCCAGCATAAAAAGTTGCATTTGTAAAAATAATGAGCAACTTCCAGTTTCTGTGTTTAAATACCATCCCTGGATTTTATACAGAATGTAATGTAAATTAGTCTAGTCCCCCCATAAAGCGGCCACACTGCTTCCAGTATGCAGGTGGCTGGCATTCCGCAGCTGTGGGGGGGGGAAGGGTGCTTCTAATTTTGCATGTCCTCTCATCATCTAACCAAAAACGTTCCTCACTGTGCGATATGTTTTCTGCTGCACCATTGGCATGGTTATAGGAGGGGGGGAGAGGGGAGAGGGGGTAGCCGCTGAACATATGTGTAGAAGTATTAGATGTGTGAATCAAAACAACAATGGTGTGAACAAATTAAAGTGCTAAAAAGCACTCCAGTAGGAGTGCTCAAAAACCAAATAGCAAAGTGTGTGAACGGAGCCCTGAAATGACCCCTGATTACCTGAGTGTAGGATAGCATAGGTGCGGCATGAATGAGATCCCTTCCCAGTGATAGGAACATGTAAAGTGGTCCACTGGCTGGCTCAGACTGATAAACCCCCGGTCCAGCATGGGTCCCCGCCAATGTCATGCCCAGATGCCATCGCAGTGAAGGGGACAGCGAAAAATGCTCACGCCCACCCGAGCTGCGGTGTGAGATGGAATCAGACACTAATCACAAAAACAGCATCACATGACGCTGCGAGCGGGACGCGTCTTGCATGACACCGATGCGCATGGGTCAATCTCCACCCCCACTGTACCTTTTCTAAATTTATGCTGTGACCTCCACACAACAACGACACCCACTTAAACTCCTTTCACATAATATGAACTCTCCAGTTAAGAGAAGTACGGTATTCCAACATTACCATTCAAAGGGAGCAGATATCCTCCTCCTACAGTAGACGCCTTTTCAGGCCTCTTATAATCCTACATTTTTACATAAACACTACCAGCAGTTTATTCTAGTGAAAGGCCCAGGTAAGACTAAGGGAGTAATGATTTGCTTTTCCAAACACCTTTCTTTCACTGTATCTAAAGTTATCGCGGACCCTGCAGATCGATATCTCCTAGAAACAGGTGACTTAGAGGGGGCTAAGCTTACTTTAGTTACCTATTATGCACCCAATACAGGTCAACTGTTGTTCTTTGAGTACCTACTTAAAAAACTGTCCCCTGAATTTAAAAGCATGGTTATTCTGGGGTGTGATTCCAACCTAACTCTCGACCTCATGGCTCCCAGATCCATTCCCCCTTTAAATCTGGCACCAAACTAGCTAATTACTGCACTGATTTGACCTAGTCCATGCCTGGAGAGAAATGAATGGCTCTAAATGAGATTATACCTTCTATTCTAATGTTCATTCCACATATTCCAGGCTACACCATATCTCTACCTCCTCTTCTGTGATCCCACTCCTTATATCATCCAGAATCTGTCCTTATTACAGTCTCTGACCTCTGTAGATGCCCTTTCTCATTTGCCTGCATTTTAATTAATCCCTACTCAGTGTCCAGGCCATCTGCTTTGATGCTGAGCTTGATTTATGTAACTATTTTGCGCTCAACACCTCAGAATTAACTTCCCCGATTACTAATTGGAATACAAAGTGACTATTTGCGGCATTTTTATCCAGATTGCTGCCCGATACAAGAAAAATGCTAAGGCCCTTATCAAATAGAAGGAATCCAAACTCTCCCCCCTTCTTGAGGAACACAAAAATAACCCCCACCTAGATCTTAGACATAAAATAGAAATGAAAAGAAAGAGGCAATCAGCGCAAACACACAAAACGAATAAAACAAATAAATTGCCAGCTGAACACTTAAAGGTAATCACAAAACCTCAAATATAATCAAAAGTTAGAAAAGTGCAGTAAAAATAAGTACAATCAAAAATCCACATGAATAATAAAAGCAGTCCGTGCTGTGATTACTCTGTTGTTCAGCCGTATGTTACATAGTTAGGAAGGTTGAATAAAGACACCAGTCCATCCAGTTCAACCTGAGTGAGTGTGCGTGTCTACAATTGCCCCTATCCCTGTACATTGTATCTCATTAAGATGCTCATTGATTATATTATTATTTATTGAAGTTACCCATATAGTGCTGTCATTTTACGCAGCGCTCTACACGTACATCACACACTCACATCGGTCCCTACCCTCAAGGAGCCCACAATCCAAGGTCCCCAACTCACATTCATATACTAGGGTCAATTTTTGGACAGAAGCCAATTAACCTACCAGCATGTCTTTGGAGTGTGGGAGGAAACCGGAGTACCCAGAGGAAACCCACACAGGAACAAGGAGAACATGCAAACTCCAGGGCAGGTAGTGTTGTTGTCAGGATTTGAACCAGTGACCCCTTTTACTGCTAGGTGAGAGTGCTACACACTACACCACTGTGCCACCATGGTTCTGGCGTTGATCATTATCATAGCAACAGGTTTTCTATAAGACAGGTTAGGTGACGCAGTAGCTCCATCCCACTGACAAAGTCCTATTGGATGTAAAGAAAACAAGGGGCTTCCGTCATGGCAACTATTGAGTATGGTGGTCCCATCCCTATCAATGTAAATCATGAAAACAGAAATCCCCCTATGTGTGGGACTTTAATAGGAGGACCAGACTCGTGAAATAATAAAAAAAATACAAATTTTATTGATGTATTTTTAAAAAAGAGACGTGCAAGCGTCTATAACAAACAAGATAAAAAATTAATTCCATAATAAATACAACATTTGAAACAGATAGTGTATATAAGATGACGTAAAGTAGATATACTCTCACAGGGGTAGTGTAGTGGGTATCAGGGTACACTACCCCTGGGAGAGTACATCTACTTTACGTCATCTTATATACACTATCTGTTTTGATTGTTGTATTCATTATGGAATGAATTTTTTATCTTGTTTGTTATAGACGCTTGCACGTCTCTTTTTTTTAAAATACATCAATAAAATTTGTATTTTTTTATTATTTCACGAGTCTGGTGGCCTATTAAAGTCCCACAAATAGGGGGATTTTTTTTTCATGATTTTATTGGATGTAAAGTGTACAGTGGGAGGAGCTACGCTTGGATGACATCACCTGCTGCCATCCTGTGTGATGGATCTCACATTGCCTTCTGTTCTAAGAGCTGTATATGACTGTTTTAAATGTAAGTAGGTATTTGCAGTTTTAATAAAGCCTGGATTAGTCTAAACAGAGAGCACTTACAGTATCTTACAAAAGTGAGTACACACCTCACATTTTTTAAAATATTTTATTGTATCTTTTCATGTGACAAATAGGGTACTTTACTTTAAGAGCGGCAAGGATGTGGAATTCTCTTCCACAGGCGGTGGTCTCAGCGGGGGGGCATTGATAGTTTCAAAAAACTATTAGATAAGCACATGAACGACCGCAACATACAGGGATATACAATGTAATACTGACATAAAATCATTTGCTACAATGTAAAGTAGTGAATGTACAGCTTGTATAACAGTGTAAATTTGCTGTCCCCTCAAAATAACTCAAGAAGCAGCCATTAATGTCTAAACCGCTGACAACAAAAGTGAGTACACCCCTAAGGTAATATGCCCAAATTGGGCCCAATTTTCCCTCCCTGGTGTCATGTAACTCGTTAGTGTTACAAGGTCTCAGGTGTGAATGGGGAGCAGGGGTGTTCAAATTGGTGTTATCCCTCTCAGTCTCTCATACTGGTCACTGGAAGTTCAACATGGCACCTCATGGCAAAGAACTCTCTGAGGATCTGAAAAAAAGAATTGTTGCTCTACATAAAGATGGCCTAGGCTATAAGAAGATTTCCAAGACACTGAAACTGAGCTGCAGCACGGTGGCCAAGACCATACAGCGGTTTAACAGGACAGATTCCACTCAGAACAGGCCTCGCCATGGTCAACCAAAGAAGTTGAGTGCACGTGCTCAGCGTCATATCCAGAGGTTGTCTTTGGGAAATAGATGTATGAGTGCTGCCAGCATTGCTGCAGAGGTTGAAGGGGTGGGGGGTCAGCCTGTCAGTGCTCAGACCATACCCTGCACCCTGCATCAAATTGGTCTGCATGGCTGTCATCCCAGAAAGAAGCCTCTTCTAAAGATGATGTACAAGAAAGCCTGCAGTTTTCTGAAGACAAGCAGACCACAGGACATGGATTACTGGATATCCTGTGGTCTGATGAGACCAAGATAAACTTATTTGGTTCAGATGGTGTCAAGCGTGTGTGGCGGCAACCAGGTGAGGAGTACAAAGACAAGTGTGTCTTGGCTGCAGTCAAGCATGGTGGTGGGAGTGTCATGGTCTGGGGCTGCATGAGTTCTGCCAGCACTGGGGAGCTTCAGTTCATTGAGGGAACCATGAATGTCAACATGTACTGTGACATACTAAAGCAGAGCATGATCCCCTCCCTTCGGAGACTGGGCCGCAGGGCAGTATTCCAACATGATAACGACTCCAAACACAGCTCCAAGATGACCACTGCCTTTTTAAAGAAGCTGAGGGTGAAGGTAATGGACTGGCCAAGCATGTCTCCAGACCTAAACCCTATTGAACATCTGTGGGGCATCCTTAAATGGAAGGTGGAGGAGCGCAAGGTCTCTAAAATCCACTAGCTCTGTAATTTCGTCATGGAGGAGTGGAAGAGGACTCCAGTGGCAAGCTCCATGCCCAAAAGGGTTAAAGGCAGTCCTGGAAAATATTGGTGGCCACACAAAATAATGACACTTTGTGCCCAATTTGGACATTTTCACTTAGGGTTGTCTTCACTTTCGTTGCCAGCAGTTTAGACATTAATGGCTGTGTGTTGAGTTATTTTGAGAGGACAGTAAATTTACAGTTATACAAGCGGTACACTCACTTTTTTACATTATAGCAAAGTGTCATTTCTTCAGTGTTGTCACATGAAAAGATATAATAAATATTTACTCAAATGTGAGGGGTGTACCCACTTTTATGAGATACTGTAGATCTTTCTTAATTTACATGTGCCTGTGGGATCCCTGGGAGATCAGTGGCTGCTGTTTTGGCTACATTTTGCCTCTAAGGGGGCACGCGCTTCTGATTCTGCTAGTTCAGAAGTCCATTAATTAATGTGAGCGAGCAAACATCTCAGTTGGTGAGGATGTGTCACACATATTGTGTGTCTTCGGAGTTCTGTCTTCCCACATGTGGATCTCTCTGACTGCTGTCTGGGCTTTGTGGTTCATCTTACATAATTATTCCTGACTGCTTTTATTATTCCTGTGGATTTTGGATTGGACTTTTTTGCGCGGCACTTTTTAAACTTTTAATAAAATAGAAATGGTCAGACTAGAGCTTAACACCTGCCTTACTACAAGAGTAGAAAAACACTTACGGTGAATGGGCACTAGAATCCAGGGACACTATTGGCCAGGAAACTAACTCCTAAACCCATTGCTACTGCAATCCCTAAAATCAGGAAGTCTGATGGGACTTTCACTCAAAACCCTCAGACTGTGCTTAAAGAGTTCCATACTTACTTCGGTTCTCAGTAGAACTCACGAACAGGGGAAAAGTTCTAACCTGAACGGCAAACCCAATTTAAGTCTATGGGAGTTAAACAGGAAAAAATCAAAAGTGCTCATTTTGAAGGCTTATATGCAAGTAATTGACCATAAACGGGGTATGGGTGCTGCCCTGGGGGACTTGTATGAATGCATTTTTTTTTAATTACCTTTTTTTTAGAAGCAGTAATTTTAATGATGCTGAAAGTGCAAGAATAAAAATTTCTTTTAAATATAGTGCCTGGTGGGTCCTCTTATTCTGCCTGTAATGTGGCGCATCTGTAGCATTCTTAGAACATGCTGCAGCAAAAATTAAACTTCTAAGGAAGAAAAAAAAACCAGTCGATTTGCATTTAAATTGACTCGTGGTTGCAATCGCTGGCACCCAGCTATTGAAAAAAATAAAATAAAGAAAAAAACAGCGTAAGCCTTCCCCCCCCCAGTCCATGTGCATTTTAAGGGGGACCCCATGCCAAAATTTAAAAAAGAAATGGTGTAGGGGTCCCCCCAAAAATCCTTACCAGACCCTTATCAGAGCATGCAGCCTGGCAGGCCAGGAAATGGGGGGGACCAGCAAGTGTCCCTCCCTGAACCATACATGCCCTCAACATGGGGGGTGCTTTGGGGCAGGTGGGGGGTTCTCCCTCTCACCACATGTGTTTGAGCTTTTGGGTGCATACCCTGATGCAACAGACTGCGCATGTCCCCAAGTAACTGAGTACCACAACCGCCGAGTGCATAAATGTGCACACGAGCCAGGTGTGTCAGGGCACACCCTAATCACCAGGGTTGGCAACCGAATGAAGGGCTGGTTTCAGTTGTCTAAGCTGGTGTTTCTCAAATCCAGTCCACAAGGCGCCCCAACGTGTTATGTTTTCAGGATTTCCATTATTTTGCACAGGTGATTTGATCAGTTTCACTGCCTTAGTAATTACCACAGCTGTTTCATCTGAGGGAAATCCTAAAAACATGAGCTGTTGGGGAGCCTTGAGGACTGGAGTTGAGAAACACTGGCCTAAGCCCCAGAAAAGGGGATGTGTGGGTGGGAAATTTGAAGCCCAGCATCTAGAACATACATGGTGGATGAAAGGGGCCAGAGTTGAGCCTCCATCCTCGTGTGAGTGAGTTTACATCCACTGTCTGTGACTGAAATCTTCTCCCTTCCCTCCTTTCATTCTTCTTTATTTGATCGAGTACTCTAGGGCAAGGAGCACTCAAATATAAGCGTTGCTCTGCAGACTCCTGTTTAACCACTTCCTGCCCAGCCTATAACAGAATGACGGCCGGGAAGTGGTTCTGTTATCCTGACTAGGCATCATATGATGTCCAGCAGGATAACATGCCGGCGTGTGCCCACTGGGGTACACAGCGCGATGATCACGAGTGCGGCGTGTCAGTCTGACACGCCGCACCTCGATCGTGATAAGAAGCCTCTGACAGAGGCTTCTTACCACGTTATCAGCTGTGACTAATCACAGCTGATCATCGCGAGAACCAGTAAGTGCCGGTAAATGGCCTTCCTCGGCTCGTGCTGACAGGGAGAGCCGATCAGCGGCTCTGACTGTCAGAGGGGGGCTCTGTGCTGATAATCAGCACACTGATTATCAGCACAGCCCCCATCAAATGTACCCATAAGCTGCCAATTGGTGCCCAGTCAGTGCCCCATAACCCCCTGCCAGTTCCCAATAATGTGCCAATCAGTGCCCACCACAGTGCAAATCAGTGCCCACCATAGTGCCAATCAGTGTCCATCACAGTGCCAATCAGTGCCCAGCATTAACACCTGTTAGTACCTGCCCAATCAGTGCTGCCCTTCAGTCCCATCTATTAGTGTCCATCAATGCCACCTGTTAGTGCCAATCAGTGCCGCCGGTCAGTGCCCATCAATGCCGCTTGTCAGTGCCCATCAGTGCCTATCAATGCCGCCTGTCAGTGCCCATCAGTGCCGCCTGTCAGTGCCTATCAATGCCGCCTGTCAGTGCCCATCAATGCCGCCTGTCAGTGCCCATCAGTGCCGCCTGTCAGTGTCCATCAGTGTTGCATATCAGTGCCACCTATCGGTATCCATCAGTGCTGCATATCAGTGCCGCCTATCAGTCCCCATCAATTCTACATATTGGTGCTGCCTCATCAGTGCCGACTCATCAGTGCCTGTCAAAAAAAAACAAAATTTTATAACAGAAACGAAGAAAAACTTTTTTTCAAAAATGTCGGTCTTTTTTAGTTTATTTAGCAAAAAAAAAAAAAAAAATCGCAGAGGTGATCAAATATCATCATAAGAAAGCTCTATTTGTGGGAAGAAAATGATAAAAATATAGTTTGGGTACAGTGTTGCATGACCGCGCAATTGTCATTCAAAGTGCGACAGTGCGATTGTCCTGGGCAGGAAGGGGCGAAAGTGCCTGGTATTGAAGTGGTTAAGGGTGTTTTGGGAACCCTGATTTCAGGGGGAATGCTTGGAAATCAGATTTAAGTGGGATCTTTAATGAGTAGAAAGTCCACAGCGTTCCCCTTAAAAAAAAAAAAATATTGCCATGGGCGCTAAAGTATTTGTGTTTGGCTTGAAGACAAAGGTGGCAATCCTACCTCCTCTAGTGCAAGAGAAGTCAATACACATAACTCTGCTTCACTATCAATCAACATAAACTCCACCCTAAGCATAAAAATGAAATAGGAAGTAATCCACTTTCAATCTTGAGGCTGGAGCTGCCTGGCTTGATGTTTAGGAGAGTCATATGGACACATGCTATGGAGGAAAGAGGAGGAAAGAGGAAGCATACTGCTTCACCTATACTGAAATAAGAGCATGCACAGTTAAGATGTCAACGAAGAAGACTGTGGATTGAACTGTACAATGTTGTCATTCCAAATAGGGAAACCATATTAATTGACAGGATCTCCAGGTATTTATTAACCAATAGTCTGTTATTTAAAGAAAACTTCAGCACATGGCATTGCCAGAAATATTTTTGGAGCTAAGACCAAAAGTTTGATCTTCTGGTTTAAAGACACTTCTCAATGAATGCTCTCAAGTTTGGCTGTAAACTACAATAGTTAACAAACCATGTAAACTTTAAAAATAATGAGAAATGCCACCTTAAAGGTATGGTTGCAGAATTATAATAGCTTACCAGTTATTTTTCAGATTCTTGCATAAACCCAATCCTGAATGTTACTAAATCTACATTATGTGAAAAGGATAGTAAACATATGTGACGTTAGGGCCTGTGGAACTCAGAATCCCTTGGAAAGTAGGGGATGCCCTTGTTTCAGCTCCCCATACACCTCTTATGTCTAAGTCACCCTGTGCTATCCCGAGTGAATATATCTTGGTATCTTGGACTACTTAAAATGGGACAGTAATATTTGTCCACAATATCTCCCAGGATGTATGTAGAGACTAATATTGGTTTGTTTGATTCTGAACTCAACATGTTAATTGTGTGAGCTGATCACATTGGCCTCCAGGACTGGCTAGGAGACTAACAGTCTACTCCTACTATAGTTGTTGATGACTAGGCTGAGGAGGGGGGAGATTGTTGTTTGTATTGTTAATTGTAAATGAGTAAATGATTTAGTAAACTAGCTCATGTTAATTAGGTTAATTAGGTTAATCAGGTTACAGGTGTATTGTTAGAGTAATATGAGCAGGAGGGGGGAACCTCATCTTCTACTGTATATAAGACTGTATTCTGGTTCTAATAAAAACAGTCCATGTTAGCATCTAAGCAAGTCTCGCCTTGTTTTGTGCTTGGGAGCAGTTGGAATATCTGATATCTGAGTCCAGACTGGGAGGAAGTGGTATACTGACAGAAGCACTCAAGCGGAGTGTGGGACGTTCCGTGACAACATATATTTATATAAAAAGTACCCACAATGAAACCACAATTCAAATGTTAAACTTAACAGTTGGCTGCCCCCTCTGACAAAAAGGACAAAAAGGAAGCAGTTAATGACAGCTGGTAGTTTCCTTATATGAAGCAACTAGCAGGACATTTAAAATATTATTTTTCCAGGTATACCACCATTTTTATTTTTCCACTGTTAATATCTTGAACTAATAAAATCTATCTATACTTTTTAAAGTGGAGTTCCACACTGCTGAATAAAGTTAAAGGATATGTGAATCCTTACGATGAACAACAATTTCGTTTAAAATAGAAATGCAAGGTAAAATATTTATGTGTGTAAATAAAAGTACTGGGGGAAGGGGATCCATGCAAACCAGGTAGCTTGGAAGTTCTCCTCAGTATTTTTTTGTCTCATTCACTCTATCGGTTGGGGGGTGGCAAAACCCTGCGGTTGAGCAGTGTTTTTATCGACCCCAACCGCTAGCCCCAGAGCTGCAGAGGCAATGGACATGGCGGGAATTACACCCCCTATTGTGTAATGCCCAGCAAATGCAACACATTCAACTAAATGGGGCCACTCTGCAACTGTTCTGCAACCACATGCAATGCACTTAGTTTCAGCATGCTAGTGTGTGGTTTAAGGCGTTAAGGTGATACTACGCCTCCTCACCACCTGTTAAATGCTAGTAAGCTGCAATATATTACATATTTTTTGGATTTGGATACGTTTTAGCAGGTGGACATGTAGTAAAACATGATTGATCCCTAGTAGTGGGCACCCCATTGTGGAATCTGGGAGCTGCTCTATATTATTATTAGGGATGAGCTCGATGTTCGGGTCGAACATAAGTTCGACTCGAATATCTGGTGTTTGCCCGTACACAGAACAGCAAAGATTATGGGGCGTTCTCTGGAAATTCGAGCGTCGCTCAATGACCCATAATGCACTGCGAGGTCACAGTGCATTGCTGTATGATTGGCCAAAGCATGCACCTGACCTGCATTCTTTGGCCAATCACAGTGCGCTCTGCTGAGAGAGCCATAACTGGCCAAAGGCAGGGTGCCTTTTGGCCAATCATGGCTCAGGGGGACTAAGTCCATGCCCCACACTATATAAGGCTGCTTACACGGCGGCCGTGTGTAGTGTTGTTGGCGAGGACAGAGAGATAGCTTGAGTTAGATTAAGCAGCAGGTTATTCAGTTAGTGGAAGTGTATTTGATGCCATGTTTAACTTCCAGTGACCAGTATGAGAGAGTGAGAGTGATAACACCAAATTTAACACACCTGCTTCCCATTCACACCTGAGACCTTGTAACAGTAATGAGTCACATGACACTGGGGAGGGAAAATGGCTAATTGAGCCCAATTTGGACATTTTCACTTAGGGGTGTAATCACTTTGGTTGCCAGCAGTTTAGGCATTAATGGCTGTGTGTTGAGTTATTTTGAGGGGGCAGCAAATTTACAATGTTATACAAGCTGTACACTCACTACTTTACATTGGAGCAAAGTGTAATTTCGTCAGTGTTGTCACATGAAAAGATATAACATAATATTTTCAAAAATGTAAGGGGTGTATTCACTTTGTGAGATACTGTGTGTATATATATATATATATACTCTGCATCCAGTGTAGCCTATATCTACAGTGCATTGTGGTGTACTGTTTCTAATACACTTCAGGCGGTGTATATATATATATATATATATATATATATATATATATACACACATACACACACACAGTCTTGGTGGTGTACTGTTTTGAATACACTTCAGGTGGTGTACACAGTATATAATACAGTGTACAGTTTCTACTACACTTCTGGTGCTGTACACAGTATACAATACAGTGCAGCCGTAGTACAGTTTCTAATACAGTGCAGGTGGTTTATACAGTACCTAATACAGTGTGTACAGTTTCTACTATGCTTCTGGCGGTGTACACCGTATACAATACAGTGCAGCCATAGTACAGTTTGTAATACAGTGCAGATAGTGTACACAGTATTAGGGATGAGCTTCGTGTTCGAGTCGAACCCATGTTCGACTCGAACATCGGCTGTTCGACCGTCCGTCGAATTGCGAACGATATGGGCCGTTCGCGCCAAATTCGTGTGGCGCGTCACGGCCCATAATTCACTGCGGCATCGCAGTGCATTGCTGGCTGATGATTGGCCAAGCATGCACTATGACCCGCATGCTTGGCCAATCACAGCGCCGCCTGAACAGAGAGCCGTAATTGGCCAAAGCCAAGGAGGCTTTGGCCAATTATGGCTCAGGGGATTTAGTACACGCCCCACACTATATAAGGCCGCCTGCACGGCGGCCCTGTGTAGTGTGTGTTCCGGCGTTGAAAGAGATAGACAGAGAGACAGTGTTTGATTTGAGTTAGATAGATTAGGCAGAACAGTCAGTCAGTTAGCTGCACTTACAGTGTATTGTGTATATATATGCATCCCAGGTGTTGCATATATATATATACACTGTATTCAGTTTAGCTAGATCCGTTCCTGTTATCTTCTATCTAGACTATTTACATTCAGTGCAGTGTGTCCTGCTCACAGTGTTCAGCTAGATCCGTTCCTGCTATTTACATTCAGTACAGTGCTTCCTGCTCACAGTGTTCAGCTAGATCCGTTCCTGCTATTTACATTCAGTGCAGTGCGTGCTGCTCACAGTGTTCAGCTAGATCCGTTCCTGCTATTTACATTCAGTGCAGTGCGTGCTGCTCACAGTGTTCAGCTAGATCCGTTCCTGCTATTTACATTCAGTGCAGTGCGTCCTGCTCACAGTGTTCAGCTAGATCCGTTCCTGCTATTTACATTCAGTGCAGTGCGTCCTGCTCACAGTGTTCAGCTAGATCCGTTCCTGCTATTTACATTCAGTGCAGTGCGTGCTGCTCACAGTGTTCAGCTAGATCCGTTCCTGCTATTTACATTCAGTGCAGTGCGTCCTGCTCACAGTGTTCAGCTAGATCCGTTCCTGTTATCTTCCTACTGACAGGCAGGCTTGTCTGGTTACAGTATATAAAGCTACCTGAAGAAAATTACAGGTGTTCTTTTTGATCCTATTAGTACCACGGTCAGGCAGCTAGACTATTTACATTTAGTACAGTGTGTCCTGCTCACAGTGTTCAGCTAGATCCGTTCCTGTTATTTACATTCAGTGCAGTGTGTCCTGCTCACAGTGTTCAGCTAGATCCGTTCCTGCTATTTACATTCAGTACAGTGCGTGCTGCTCACAGTGTTCAGCTAGATCCGTTCCTGCTATATACATTTAGTGCAGTACGTCCTGCTCACAGTGTTCAGCTAGATCCGTTCCTGTTATCTTCCTACTGACAGGCAGGCTTGTCTGGTTACAGTATATAAAGCTACCTGAAGAAAATTACAGGTGTTCTTTTTGATCCTATTAGTACCACGGTCAGGCAGCTAGACTATTTACATTTAGTACAGTGTGTCCTGCTCACAGTGTTCAGCTAGATCCGTTCCTGTTATTTACATTCAGTGCAGTGCGTCCTGCTCACAGTGTTCAGCTAGATCCGTTCCTGCTATTTACATTCAGTGCAGTGCGTCCTGCTCACAGTGTTCAGCTAGATCCGTTCCTGCTATTTACATTCAGTGCAGTGCGTGCTGCTCACAGTGTTCAGCTAGATCCGTTCCTGCTATTTACATTCAGTGCAGTGCGTCCTGCTCACAGTGTTCAGCTAGATCCGTTCCTGTTATCTTTCTACTGACAGGCAGGCTTGTCTGGTTACAGTATATAAAGCTACCTAAAGAAAATTACAGGTGTTCTTTTTGATCCTATTAGTACCACGGTCAGGCAGCTAGACTATTTACATTTAGTACAGTGTGTCCTGCTCACAGTGTTCAGCTAGATCCGTTCCTGTTATTTACATTCAGTGCAGTGTGTCCTGCTCACAGTGTTCAGCTAGATCCGTTCCTGCTATTTACATTCAGTACAGTGCGTCCTGCTCACAGTGTTCAGCTAGATCCGTTCCTGCTATTTACATTCAGTGCAGTGCGTGCTGCTCACAGTGTTCAGCTAGATCCGTTCCTGCTATATACATTTAGTGCAGTACGTCCTGCTCACAGTGTTCAGCTAGATCCGTTCCTGTTATCTTCCTACTGACAGGCAGGCTTGTCTGGTTACAGTATATAAAGCTACCTGAAGAAAATTACAGGTGTTCTTTTTGATCCTATTAGTACCACGGTCAGGCAGCTAGACTATTTACATTTAGTACAGTGTGTCCTGCTCACAGTGTTCAGCTAGATCCGTTCCTGTTATTTACATTCAGTGCAGTGCGTCCTGCTCACAGTGTTCAGCTAGATCCGTTCCTGCTATTTACATTCAGTGCAGTGCGTCCTGCTCACAGTGTTCAGCTAGATCCGTTCCTGCTATTTACATTCAGTGCAGTGCGTGCTGCTCACAGTGTTCAGCTAGATCCGTTCCTGCTATTTACATTCAGTGCAGTGCGTCCTGCTCACAGTGTTCAGCTAGATCCGTTCCTGTTATCTTTCTACTGACAGGCAGGCTTGTCTGGTTACAGTATATAAAGCTACCTAAAGAAAATTACAGGTGTTCTTTTTGATCCTATTAGTACCACGGTCAGGCAGCTAGACTATTTACATTTAGTACAGTGTGTCCTGCTCACAGTGTTCAGCTAGATCCGTTCCTGTTATTTACATTCAGTGCAGTGTGTCCTGCTCACAGTGTTCAGCTAGATCCGTTCCTGCTATTTACATTCAGTACAGTGCGTCCTGCTCACAGTGTTCAGCTAGATCCGTTCCTGCTATTTACATTCAGTGCAGTGCGTGCTGCTCACAGTGTTCAGCTAGATCCGTTCCTGCTATATACATTTAGTGCAGTACGTCCTGCTCACAGTGTTCAGCTAGATCCGTTCCTGTTATCTTCCTACTGACAGGCAGGCTTGTCTGGTTACAGTATATAAAGCTACCTGAAGAAAATTACAGGTGTTCTATCCCAGCTTAGTGCAGCTACAGGCCATTAGTATGTCTGGAAGGCCAAGAAGGAGAGGCAGACAGTCACAAGCCAATAAGAGAGGGCAAGCAGGCTCTGTGTCTAGTGCTGGTCGTGGAGACGGTGCATCCTCATCAGCACGTGGCCATGGGACACGCTTGGCCTTTTTTTCGGCAGCTGGCCGTGTTGAGCCGCAACATGCGGAAGACTTGGTCGAGTGGATGACCAAGCCGTCCTCATCCTCCTCATCCTCTCTCACCCATGCCCAGGGTGCTTTGTCTGGCAAAGCAGCGGCCTCTTCCCTCAGCTCAATGTCATCAGTGACTCCTTCCCTAGCCCCACCATGTCCTCCTGAGGATTCCCTCGAACTGTTTGACCACAGTGTTGGGTACATGCTCCAGGAGGATGCCCAGCGTTTGGAAGGCTCTGATGATGATACTGAGCTCAATGAAGGCAGTAACATGAGCACGGACAGAGGGGGTGCCCAAGAAGGACAGCAATCTGGCAGTCATGCTCCCCCTGCTGCAGCATACTGCCAGGTTTGCTCCAGTGATGAGGAGGGAGGGGATGATGAGGTCACTGACTCAACGTGGGTGCCTGATAGGAGAGAGGAGGAGGAGGAGGAGGAGGAGGAGGAGGAGGAGGAGGTGGCACATCACCAACTAGGCAGGATGCCCTCCAGGGGCCAGCCTAAGGGCAGCACATTGACTGCATCACACCCCAAAGCTCCACATGTGCAGGGCGCTGCAGTCTCTGCGCGTTATTCAAAAAGTTCTTTGGTGTGGGCCTTTTTTGAGACGAGTGCATCAGATCGCACCGCTGCTATTTGCAATATATGTCTCAAGCGTATCTCGCGTGGCCAAAACATCTCCCGCTTGGGTACCACATGCTTGACCAGACATATGTTGACCTGCCATGCAGTTCGTTGGCAAGCGTATCTAAAAGACCCACACCAAAGAACAAAGACGATCTCTCCTTGCTCCTCATCAGCTGAGATTTCCAACCCCACTAGACCTTCAGTCCTCTCTGCGACCTGCAGTGAGAGGAATGAAGGTGTAGAATTAGGTGTGTCACAGCCAAGTACTTATGGGCAATCTGCTTTTGGTACACCGACGTCAGATTGTACCAGGCAAATTTCCCTGCCCCAGCTGCTGCACCGCCGAAAGAAGTTTGCTCCCAGCCATCCACATGCCCAGCGGTTGAATGCTAGCTTGGCAAAATTGCTAGCACTTCAACTGCTGCCTTTTCAGTTGGTAGACTCTGCCCCCTTCCGTGAGTTTGTGGAATGTGCGGTTCCTCAGTGGCAGGTACCCAAACGCCACTTTTTCTCACGGAAGGCGATTCCGGCTCTCTACCGGCATGTGGAAGGCAATGTCCATGCCTCGCTGGACAGGGCGGTCAGCGGTAAGGTGCATATTACCGCTGACTCATGGTCCAGCAGGCATGGACAGGGACGTTACTTAAGTTTCACGGCGCATTGGGTGACTCTGCTGGCAGCTGGGAAGGATGCAGGACAAGGTGCAGTAGTGTTGGAGGTTGTTCCGCCACCACGCCTCCAAAATGCTGATTGTGACACACCTCTCTCCTCCACCCCCTCCTCTTCTTCTTCCTCCATGGCCTCTTTCTCGGAACCAGCGGTGCTCCGTAGGCGTTCAAGGGGCTACGCAAGTACGCAGGCCAAAAGATGCCATGCGGTGCTTGAGCTGGTGTGCTTGGGGGACAGGAGCCACACTGGGGCAGAGGTTCTGTCAGCTCTGCAGGGGCAGGTTCAGAGGTGGTTGACGCCACGCCAACTTAAGGCAGGAATGGTGGTTTGCGACAATGGCACCAACCTCCTCTCTGCCCTCCGACAGGGACAACTGACCCATGTGCCCTGTTTGGCTCACGTCCTTAACTTGGTGGTGCAGCGGTTCTTGGGCAGGTACCCGGGCTTACAGGATGTCCTGAGGCAGGCCAGGAAAGTCTGTGTGCATTTCCGCCGGTCATATAATGCCAGTGCTCGGCTGACGGACCTCCAAAAGGAGTTTAACCTGCCCAAGAACCGCCTAATCTGTGACATGCCCACCAGGTGGAACTCGACGTTGGCCATGCTGCAGCGGCTGCACACGCAGCAGAGGGCCATCAATGAGTACCTGTGCGACTATGGCACCAGGACAGGGTCAGGGGACCTTGGTTTTTTTTCCCCACGCCAGTGGGCCATGATCAGGGATGCATGCACTGTCCTGTCACCATTCGAGGAGGCCACGAGGATGGTGAGCACTGACAGTGCATGCATCAGTGACACTGTCCCCCTTGTCCACCTGTTGGAGCACACGCTGCGTGGGATAATGGACAGGGCACTTGAGGCAGAACAGAGGCAGGAAGAGGAGGACTTCCTTAGCTCTCAAGGCCCCCTTTATCCAGACAGTGTTCCTGCGTGCCCGCCGATCACACAGGAAGAGGACGAGGAGGAGGAGGAGGAGGAGGAGGAAGATTGTGTCAGTATGGAGGTGGAGCCTGGCACTCAGCATCAGCAGTCTTTAAGGGATCAGTCCCAAGGAACACATGGACTTGTACGTGGCTGGGAGGAGGTGGCTGCGGACGTTGTTGTCCTTAGTGACCCAGAGGACTCCGGACCGAATGCCTCAGCAAACCTACGCTGCATGGCCTCCCTGATCCTGCAAAGCCTGCGTAAGGATCCTCGTATTCGTGGTATCAAGGAGAAGGACCAATACTGGCTGGCAACCCTCCTTGATCCACGTTACAAGGGTAAGGTTGCGGACCTTATCTTGCCATCGCAGAGGGAGCAGAGGATGAAACATCTTCGGGAGGCCTTGCAGAAAGGTCTGTGCAACGCGTTCCCAGAGACTGGGAGGTTACAAACTCCTGTTTCTGGACAACGTGTTGCTGAGGCTTCGGTCAGTCAAAGAAGGAGCGGTGGAGAAGGTGGCCGTCTGACCGATGCGTTCAGACAATTTTTTGGTCCGCAGCCCCAAGGTATGATCGGTTCCAGCAACCATCGCCAGCGTCTGTTTTACATGGTGCAGGAATACCTAGGGGCAAGATCAGACTTGGACACCTTTCCCACCGAAAATCCTCTGGGTTACTGGGTCTTGAGGATGGATCACTGGCCAGAGCTTGCACAGTATGCAATTGAGCTACTGGCCTGTCCTGCATCCAGCGTTCTTTCGGAACGCACATTCAGTGCTGCTGGAGGCGTGGTAACCGATCACAGGGTGCGTCTGTCCACCGACTCGGTCGATCGGCTGACCTTCATAAAAATGAATCAGTCTTGGATCACCACCAGCTACCAAGCACCTGATGCAGATGTAACCGAATAATTTTTTTTGAAATCTCAGATCCCTTCAAAGACTGCCTATGCTGATGCTGAGTGACTATCCCTGAGTAATTATCCTCTTCCTCCTCAATCATCACGCTGATAGCTTGTAAGAACATTTTTGGTTCTGGGCGCCACCACCAGTGCCTAAGGCACAATTTTTCAGCCCCTGTTTAACAGGGGCGTGTAATTACAATTTTTGATGTAATACTTTGCAGCAGGGCTCGTTCCTGCATTCCAACTAGAGTGTCTGTGAGGGGTTGCAGTGTTGTGGCACCAGCACCAGTGCCTAAGACCCAATTTTTCTGCCCCTGTCTAACAGGGGCGTGTAATTACAATTTTTGATGCAATACTTTGCAGCAGGGCTTGTTCCTGCATTCCAACTAGAGTGTCTGTGAGGGGTTGCAGTGTTGTGGCACCAGCACCAGTGCCTAAGACCCAATTTTTCAGCCCCTGTCTAACAGGGGCGTGTAATTACAATTTTTGATGCAATACTTTGCAGCAGGGCTTGTTCCTGCGTTTCAACTAGAGTGTCTGTGAGGGGTTGCAGTGTTGTGGCACCAGCACCAGTGCCTAAGACCCAATTTTTCAGCCCCTGTCTAACAGGGGCGTGTAATTACAATTTTTGATGCAATACTTTGCAGCTGGGCTTGTTCCTGCGTTTCAACTAGAGTGTCTGTGAGGGGTTGCAGTGTTGTGGCACCAGCACCAGTGCCTAAGGCCTAATTTTTCAGCTCCTGTTCAACAGGGGCATGTAATTACAATTCTTGATCTAATATTTCACAGCAGGGCCCTGTGAGGGCTTACAGTGTTTTGGCCACAGCAACACCTAAGGCCCAAATTTCTGCTGAGTATATAGGGCAGGACCCTACTTTCAAACATCTAACTTACAAACGACTCCTACTTGCAAACGGAAGGAGACAACAGGAAGTGAGATGAAATCTACCCCTAAGGAAGGGAAATTCTCTCCTGTAAGAGTTAATATGGGAAAACAATTTTTCCTTTCCACTGATGCTTTCCAATCCTTGTTCCACAAAAAAACCCAAATTTTCAAAAAACATTTTTCATTGGGACAAAAAAGTGAGGTGAAATCTTCTGAAGAGGAGGAAAGACGCAAAACAAATGTCACAGGGGTGATAACCCTTCCCTATGTTTTCCAAAAAGCTTAGAAAAGATTTTTTGGCTGGAGCTAAACACATTAAAAATGTTCAAAATTACAAACAGATTCTACTTAACAACAAACCTACAGTCCCTGTCTTGTTTGCACCGCCTGTATACTGCTGTTCAGAGTATATAGGGACCTTTCCTTATTTTAATTTGGGTGCGGGGTTCCCCTTAATATCCATACAAGACCCAAAGGGCCTGGTAATGGACTGGGGGGTACCCATGCCGTTTGTCTCACTGATTTTCATCCATATTGCCATGACCCGACATGACATTAAACCCGCAAGCAGTTTTAAATGAGATTTTTTCCTTTAAAAATGACATTTGGTGCAGGGACTGTTCTAAACATGGGAAACACGCGTCACTTTACAGGCATACTATAGACACCCCCCAGGTACGATATTTAAAGGAATATTTCACTTTTTTTTTTTTACTTTAAGCATCATTAAAATCACTGCTCCCGAAAAAACGGCCGTTTTTAAAAGTTTTTTTTGCATTGATACATGTCCCCTGGGGTAGGACCCGGGTCCCCAAACCCTTTTTAGGACAATACCATGCAAATTAGCCTTTAAAATGAGCACTTTTGATTTCGAACGTTCGAGTCCCATAGACGTCAATGGGGTTCTAACGTTCGTGCGAACTTGCGGTCCGTTCGCGGGTTCTGGTGCGAACCGAACCGGGGGGTGTTCGGCTCATCCCTACACAGTATCTAATACAGTGTGTACAGTTTCTACTACACTTCTGGTGGTGCACACAGTATACAATACAGTCCAGTCGTTGTACAGTTTCTAAAACAGTGCAGGTGGTGTACACAGTATCTAATAAAGTGTGTACAGTTTCTACTACTTTTTTGGTGGTGTACACAGTATCTAATACAGTGTGTACAGTTTCTACTACTTTTCTGGTGGTGTACACAGTATCTTATACAGTGTGTACAGTTTCTAATACACTTCAGGCGGTGTACACAGTATCTAATACAGTGTGTACAGTTTCTACTACACTTCTGGTGGTGTACACAGTACACAATTTAGTGCAGCCATTGTACAGTTTTGAATACAGTGCAGGCGGTGTACACAGTATCTAATACAGTGTGTACAGTTTCTACTACACTTCTGGTGGTATACACAGTATACAATACAGTGCAGCCGTAGTTGAGTTTCGAATACAGTGTAGGAGGTGTACACAGTATCTAATACAGTGTGTCTACAGTTTCTACTATGCTTCTGGTGGTGTACACGGTATACAATACAGTACAGCGGTAGTACAGTTTCTAATACAGTAAAGGCGGTGTACAGAGTACCTAATACAGTGTGTACAGTTTCTAATACACTTCAGGTGGGTGTGCACAGTATCTAATACAGTGTGTACAGTTTCTAATACACTTCAGGTGGTGTACACAGTATCTAATACAGTGTGTACAGTTTCTACTACACTTCTGGTGATGTACACAATACACAATACAGTGCAGCCGTAGTACAGTTTCTAATACAGTGCAGATGGTTTATACAGTATCTAATACAGTGTGTACAGTTTCTACTATGCTTCTGGCGGTGTACACCGTATGCAATACAGTGCAGCCATAGTACAGTTTGTAATACAGTGCAGATAGTGTACACAGTATCTAATACAGTGTGTACAGTTTCTACTACACTTCTGGTGGTGCACACAGTATACAATACAGTCCAGTCGTTGTACAGTTTCTAAAACAGTGCAGGTGGTGTACACAGTATCTAATAAAGTGTGTACAGTTTCTAGTACTTTTTTGGTGGTGTACACAGTATCTAATACAGTGTGTACAGTTTCTACTACTTTTCTGGTGGTGTACACAGTATCTTATACGGTGTGTACAGTTTCTAATACACTTTAGGCGGTGTACACAGTATCTAATACAGTGTGTACAGTTTCTACTACACTTCTGGTGGTGTACACAGTACACAATATAGTGCAGCCGTTGTACAGTTTTGAATACAGTGCAGGCAGTGTACACAGTATCTAATGCAGTGTGTCTACAGTTTCTACTATGCTTCTGGTGGTGTACACGGTATACAATACAGTGCAGTGGTAGTACAGTTTCTAATACAGTAAAGGAGGTATACACAGTACATAATACAGTGTGTACAGTTTCTAATACACTTCAGGTGGGTGTGCACAGTATCTAATACAGTGTGTACAGTTTCTAATACACTTCAGGTGGTGTACACAGTATCTAATACAGTGTGTACAGTTTCTACTACACTTCTGGTGATGTACACAATACACAATACAGTGCAGTCGTAGTACAGTTTCTAATACAGTGCAGGCGGTGTACACAGTATCTAATACAGTGTGTATAGTTTCTACTACACTTCTGGTGGTGTACACAGTATACAATACAGTGCAGCCATTGTACAGTTTCTAATACAGTGCAGGCGGTGTACACAGTATCTAATATAGTGTGTATATTTCAACTACTTATCTGGTGGTGTACACAGTATATAATACAGTGTGTACAGTAGCTACTAAACTTATGGTGGTGTACACAGTATACAATACAGTGCAGCCATTGTACAGTTTCTAATACAGTTTAGGCCGTGTACACAGTATCTAATACAGTGTGTACAGTTTCCACTACTTTTCTGGTGGTGTTCACAGTATCTAATACCATGTGTACAGTTTCTAATACACTTCAGGTGGTGTACACAGTATCTAATACAGTGTTTACAGTTTCTACTACACTTCTGGTGATGTACACAATACACAATACAGTGCAGCCGTAGTACAGTTTCTAATACAGTGCAGATGGTTTATACAGTATCTAATACAGTGTGTACAGTTTCTACTATGCTTCTGGCGGTGTACACCGTATGCAATACAGTGCAGCCATAGTACAGTTTGTAATACAGTGCAGATAGTGTACACAGTATCTAATACAGTGTGTACAGTTTCTACTACACTTCTGGTGGTGCACACAGTATACAATACAGTCCAGTCGTTGTACAGTTTCTAAAACAGTGCAGGTGGTGTACACAGTATCTAATAAAGTGTGTACAGTTTCTAGTACTTTTTTGGTGGTGTACACAGTATCTAATACAGTGTGTACAGTTTCTACTACTTTTCTGGTGGTGTACACAGTATCTTATACGGTGTGTACAGTTTCTAATACACTTTAGGCGGTGTACACAGTATCTAATACAGTGTGTACAGTTTCTACTACACTTCTGGTGGTGTACACAGTATACAATATAGTGCAGCCGTTGTACAGTTTTGAATACAGTGCAGGCAGTGTACACAGTATCTAATGCAGTGTGTCTACAGTTTCTACTATGCTTCTGGTGGTGTACACGGTATACAATACAGTGCAGTGGTAGTACAGTTTCTAATACAGTAAAGGAGGTATACACAGTACATAATACAGTGTGTACAGTTTCTAATACACTTCAGGTGGGTGTGCACAGTATCTAATACAGTGTGTACAGTTTCTAATACACTTCAGGTGGTGTACACAGTATCTAATACAGTGTGTACAGTTTCTACTACACTTCTGTTGATGTACACAATACACAATACAGTGCAGTCGTAGTACAGTTTCTAATACAGTGCAGGCGGTGTACACAGTATCTAATACAGTGTGTATAGTTTCTACTACACTTCTGGTGGTGTACACAGTATACAATACAGTGCAGCCATTGTACAGTTTCTAATACAGTGCAGGCGGTGTACACAGTATCTAATATAGTGTGTATATTTCAACTACTTATCTGGTGGTGTACACAGTATATAATACAGTGTGTACAGTAGCTACTAAACTTATGGTGGTGTACACAGTATACAATACAGTGCAGCCATTGTACAGTTTCTAATACAGTTTAGGCCGTGTACACAGTATCTAATACAGTGTGTACAGTTTCCACTACTTTTCTGGTGGTGTTCACAGTATCTAATACCATGTGTACAGTTTCTAATACACTTCAGGTGGTGTACACAGTATCTAATACAGTGTGTACAGTTTCTACTACACTTCTGGTGGTGTACACAGTATACAATACAATGCAGCCGTAGTACAGTTTCTAATACAGTGCAGGCGGTGTACACAGTATCTAATACAGTGTGTACAATTTCTAATACACTTCAGGCAATGTACACAGTATCTAATACAGTGTAGTGTGGTGTTGCAAAACAAAAAATACATCATGTCCGAAAGGCCACCAAGGAGAGGCAGACGCTCACAGGACACTAAAAGAGGGCAAGCAGCCTCAATATCTACAGTCAACAGTGGTGGTCGTGGACTTGGTGCATCCTCTGCATGTAGCCGTGGGGCATGCTTGTCCTTTTTTTCTGCTGCTGGTCGTGTTATTGAGCCCCAACATGCAGAAGAGTTGGTGTAGCGGATAACGAAGCCGTCCTCATCCTCCGCATTCTCTGTCACCCAGGCTCAGAGTAGTTTGCTCTCCAACGCAGCTGCCAAAGTGGCCTATTCCACCGGCTCCTTGTCCACAATCACTCCTTCCGTAGCCCCACCATCATGCATGGAGGAGTCCCCAGAATTATTTGACCACAGTGTCAAGTACATGCTGCTGGAGGATGCGCAGCGATTTGAAGGCTCCGATGTTGGTTCCCAGGTTGAGAAAGGGAGTAATGTGAGCCTAGAGAGAGGGGGTGCCACAGAAGGACAAGAAACTGGCAGTCATGTTCCCCTACCTGCAGCATACTTCCAAGTTTGCTCCAGTGACGAGGAGGGAGGGGATGAGGTCACTGACTGTACTTGGGTGCCTGAGAGAAGAGAGGAGGAGGAGGCACAACTCCAACATGGCAGGATGTCCTCTAGGGGGCAGCCACCCTATTGCATCACACCGCAGAGCTCCACGGGCGCAGGGCGCTGGTGACTCCCCGCTGACTTTTAAAAGTTCCTTGGTGTGGGCCTTTTTCGACATGTGTGCAGTAGATCGCACCGTTGCTGTTTGCAACCCATGTCTGAAGTGGATCAAGCGTGGCCAGAACAGCAATCGCTTGGGCATCACATGCTTTACCAGCCATATGATGACCTGCCATGCAGTCCGTTGGCAACAGCCTTCGAAAGACCCTACAATACCTCCAGTCCTATCAAAAACCTGCACTGAGAGGAATGAAGGTATAGCAATATGTGTCCTAAGTACTTGCAGCCAATCTGCTAGCAGTACACCACCAAATGATTTTAGCAGGCAAATTTCCCTACCCCAGTTGCTGAACCATAAAAAGAAGTTCGGTCCCAGCCATCCACATGCTCAGCATCTAAATGCTAGCTTTTCCAAATTGCTAGCACCGCAACTGCTGCCTTTTCAGCTGGTAGACTCTGCCCCCTTTTGTGAATTTGTGGAATGTGCTGTACCTCAGTGGCAGGTTCCAAAACGCCATTTCTTTTCATGGAAGGCCGTTCCGGCTCTCTACCGGTATGTGGAAGGCAATGTTTTGGCCTCGTTGGACAGGGAGGTCAGCAGTAAAGTTCATATTTCCACTGAATCATAGTCCAGCAGGCATGTGCAGGAACATTACTGTCACAGACCTAGCCAGAACAGAGGCTGTTGGAGAAGACTGTATGCAAGCCTGTTGCCCACCGATTATGGGCCCTAGCATTTGGGGGAATGGTGCTCTCTGTGAGCTGTATGCCTGGGGACCCTGGGGTTGGTGTTACTTTGGATTCAGCTCCATGTCCCCCCAAAACACACAGACTCTGGAACCCGTTATATGCCATATTAGAATGAAAAGACTGAATTATACTGTTGGGACACATCCTGTGAGGAGATGCTAATGTCATCATCTCCACTCACCTGTCTGATGTCAGCTATATGGGTTTAATGTAAATAAGTTTAGTCTAGGTTCTAAAGGTATTCAACTCATTGTTGTTTGTTCTAATTAACCCTGTGTTGATGTTTATGGTAATGTGTGTTAATTGAATGAGCTGATCACATTGTCCTCTATACAATGTAGGAGACGGGACGACTCCTATTGGAGCTCATGTTAATTAGGTTATGTTTGTATCGTTAATTGTAATTAGCTCCAGCTATTGTGTTTATATTCCTGTGTGAAGCTCGGTGACCACAAGTCTGGGCGAAAGGTCATGTCTCAGCCACCTAGGCTGTATAAAGGATGAGATAATTAGCTCATGTTAATTAGGTTAGCTTTGAGTCAGCCTGGTGTATAAATGTGTGTGATATCTCAAATAAAGAGTTAGTTCTGATGTACTCCAAGACTGGTGTTGTCTAGTTCTTGGGGTTCCTATAGCCAGATCCATTGGACTCGTGTTCCAGAACTTAGGAAGCGGTATATGACGGAAGCACTCAAGCAGAGCGTGGGACGTTCCGTGACAATTACCTTTCCTTCATGACACACTGGGTAACTCTGCTGGCAGCTGGGAATGATGCAGGACAGGGTTCAGTGTTATTGGAGCTTTTTCTGCCACCACGCCTCTCTCTTCCACCCCCTCCTCTTCGTCTTCCTCTATGGCCTCTTCTGCAGATTTGTCCTCTGAACCAGCGGTGCTTCGTAAGCATTCAAGGGGCTTGAAGCAGTCAGGCTAAAAGATGCCATGCAGTGTTTGAGTTGGTCTGCCTAGGGGACAGGAGCCACACTGGGGCAGAAATTCTGTCAGCTCTGCAGGGGCAGGCTCAGAGGTGGTTGACGCCACTCAAGCTTCAGCCAGGAATGGTTGTATGCAACAATGGCACCAACCTTCTTTCTGCCCTCAGACAGGGACTCTTGACCCACATTCCATGTTTGGCACACATCCTGAATTTGGTGGTGCACCAGTTATTGAGCAGGTACCCAGTCTTACTAGATATCCTAAAGCAGGCCAGAAAAGTCTGTGGTCATTTCCGCCGGTCATATAATGCCAGTGCTCGGCTGGCTGACATTCAAAGGGAATGCAACTTGCCCACCATCTGCCTCATTTGTGAAATGCCCACCAGGTGGAACTCAAAGTTGGCAATGCTGCAGTGGCTGCACACACAGCAGAGAGCCATCAATGAGTACCTGAGCATGTATGGCACCAGGACAGGGTCAGGGGAGCTTGGCTTCTTTTCGCCACACCAGTGGCTACTGATCAAGGATGCATGCACTGTCCTGTCACCATTTGAGGAGGCCACAAGGATGGTGAGTGACAATGCATGCATCAGTGACACTGTCCCTCTGGTCTTCCTGCTGGAGCACACGCTTCATGGAATCACGGACAGGGCACTTGAGGCAGAACAGTGGGAGTAAAAGGAGGACTTCCTTTCCTCTCAAGGCCCCTTTATCAAGATAGCATTCCTACAGTCCCCAGATACCCAAGGAGTTGTATGTGGCTGGGAGGAGGTAGTTATGGATAATGTGATTCTTAGTGACCCAGAGGACTCAGGAGGCCTTGAGGAAAGGTTTGTGTAATGCATTTCCTGATTCTGGGAGGTTACCATTTGCTGGTGCTGGACAACGTTGCGCTGGACAACGTTGCTGGACAACGTTTTGCTGAGGCTTAATTCAGTCAGAGGAAGAGCGGTGGAGAAGGTGACTGGCTGACCGATGCCTTAAAACAATTTTTCAGTCCTCAGTCCCAAGGTCTGATCGGTTCAAGCAACCATCGCCAGTGTCTGCATTACATGGTGCAGGAATATCTAGGGGCAAGAGCAGACTTGGAGACCTTTCCAACAGAGCATCCACTGGGTTACTTGGTCTTGAGGATGGACCACTGTCCAGAACTTGCTCAATATGCAATTGGGCTACTGACCTGTCCTGCATCCAGCGCGCTTTCTGAACACACATTCAGTGCTGCTGGAGGGTTTGTAAGGGATCAAAGAGTGTGCCTGTCCACAAACTCCATTGATAGGCTCATGTTCATAAAAATGAATCAGTCTTGGATCAGCAGCTATCAAGCACCCAATGCTGATGTAACTGATTGAATTTGCTATGGGTCTGGGATCCCTTGAAGACTGCCTATGCTGACTATCCCATTCCTCCTTAATCTTGATGATGCTAATTTCCAACAATATTTTTGGTTTAGGGCACCACCACCACCACCCAAAGCCCAATGTTTCTGCCCCTGTTTAACAGGGGCATGTGATTACAGTTTTTGATCTAATATTTCACAGCAGGGCATGTTCCTGTGCCCAACAAGAGTACCTGTGAGTGGTTACATTGTTGTGGCACCACCACCACCACCCAAGGCCCAATTTTTCTGCCCCTGTTTAACAGAGGCATGTAATTAAAATTTTTGATATAATATTTCAGTGCGGGGCCTGTTCCTGCACTCAGCAAAAGTAATGCCCCGTACACACGGTCGGATTTTCCGATGGAAAATGTCCGATCGGAGTGTGTTGTCGGACATTGTGACCGTGTGTGGGCTCCATCGGACATTTTCCAACACACAAAGTTTGAGAGCAGGCTATAAAATTTTCCGACAATAAAATCCGATCGCGTCAATTCCGACCGTGTGTGGCCATTTTCGACGCACAATGTGCCACGCATGCCCAGAAGAAATTCCGAGACGGAACAGCTCGGTCTGGTAAAATTAGCGTTTGGAATGGATACAGCACTTTCGTCATGCTGCAATGTCAAAAATAGTTTAATGCAGCACACTGTCTTCTTCTTTATAATGTGAGAAGAATGAAGTCGTTTTGCTGCTCATATTCACACAGACTTCTCACAAACGTATTTCTTTATTGTGTATTGGGATTCCCTCAATATATTTACATTTGTCACATCTGACCAAATATTTTTTGGGTTGTTTTTAAATATTTTTTCTTTTTTTCAAGGCTGTTTTTGTATTTGTTTGGTGGTTTGTATTTTTTCCAAGGCTGTTTTTTTTGTAGTTTGTATTTTTAAAAAGTCTTTTTTTTGTGTGTGTGTTTTACTCCATAATATTTGTGTGTGTGTTTTGTGTCAAGTTACCACAGCACCATTGATATCTTGTATTATTGAATCTCAAGGAGATTGGTGTTGGTGTCTCTTGTTAATTTCACATTGTATTTTTGAAATGTACCTGCCTCCTCACAAACAAACTGTCCTTTTAAAAGGAAAACACACATAGGCCAGTATAATTGTAAAAAAAATCCTTTATTAAGGGCTCACAACCAAACAAAGAGGGAGGCAACTCTGGAGAAACAGCTGAAATGGGTGAAGCCTTTGGCCCCCAGGGCACACATCAACTATTTTCTTGCAAAATTGGTGGCCTGAGGAGTCCATATCTAAGGGAGTGCAGTATGGTCCATAAGTCCCAGAGATCTGGAAAACAGCAGATGACATCTGTGTCCACAAGCTGTGGTCATACAAGAGCCTGCATCTTTGGCCAGACCAGACTGAACCCAGGGCCATCACTCTCTGGACTTCCTTCCATGCTTCTTTCCACGTTGTGGCTGTGGTGGTGGAGTTGTGGCAGCAGGAGGAGGAGGAGGAGGGGCCAACTCACTCAGGTGGGTATTGGGTATTAGTTCACCACTCACCCCCTTACTTAGGACTTTATAAAGCAGGTCCTCACATAGCTTGCGTTGACCCTCCTGCATGCCCTTCAGTTTGGTGGCAGCCATGCAGGCAAAGGCCTCTTCAGGAGTGGGTAAGGCTTTGAGGGACACAGAAGCCTCCTGAATGAGCCTGAGTGCAGAATCCTGCATGTGAGTCGCTTTCCTCGCTCTTTTGTATAGAAGGCGGAGGGGAGGGACCTGCGATTCAGTCAGGCTGTGACTGGTCCCAGGCTTCTCCTGGCTGCCACTTAGCCCCGCCTCCTCCTGGCTGCCACTAACCCCCGCCTCCTCCTGGCTGCCACATTCCACAGCCTCCTCCTGTGTGCCACATTCCAGAGCCTCCTCCTGGCTGAGGTCTTCCTGTGTATGAAAAAAGGACATTGTTTTAGTTTTTCATTCATCAATCACAAACAATTTTCATATCATGACTGTTGCAAATTGAATGTTAACAAATATAACAGACTATCCTTCTGAGCCCACCATTTTTCAGTCTTGTCCTTACTGATCAGTAATAACATCTAGTAAACATAATTTATTTATTGACCAGAAATCTGTAGAACAATTCTATACCTGACTCCATCTGGGCTCCTCCACTTCTTCCTGGCTGGAAGTCCCAGGTTGGACATCGGAAGCCTCAGCTGGGGTGGAAGGAAGAGTGGAAGGAAGAGTGAAGAGGGATTCCCTGACTTCAGTGTGGTCTGACAGAAATCGCAGTCTCTCATAGTACCATAGCCTGGGGACATAAACCTCATCTGCTGCAGCTCCGGACCTCTGGGAATCCGTGACTTTCTTGCGCTCCCTAAGATAAGTGCTCCTCAGGCCACCAATTTTGTTTTTTAAATAGGGGATGGTTGCCGTGGGGACCACCGTCTTCACCAACTCCAGCAGTTTCTCCAGCGCTGCCTGCCTCTTTTTTTTATTGTTGTAATGTGGATGTCTCACCTGCCACAGACAGGGCAGCTCCCTGTACTTGTCTATGAACAAGGGGAGGAAGTTGTGGTCATTGAAGCCATCCATTTTATTATCTGCAAGACACAACACAAGACAAACCCTAATGTCAGCCTAAAGTCTACTAAACTTGTGCAAATACCAGCCTCAATCTAGAAGCAGTATAGGCTCAATGTAAAATTTTACCTTCGCAATCACGATCGGCGCCTCCTTTACTCCTTCCTCCGCTCACAGATCCTACGTACTACGCACGCGTGTTACGCTGTATAGACACTGCGCATGCGTAAAACTCAGCCCGCCCCTGACGTTCTTTCTAGTCTATTCCCCGCCCCTTATCGTTCGTCGCAGTGGGGAAGAGCACATGGCGGAGTCAGAGCAGGTGTCTGATAATTACACCGAGGAGGAGGGGGAGGAAAGCCCAGAGCCTGAAACATCCCGATCCAGAAGGAGACGATTTAAGGCATCAACTATTTCCTTTGGGGAGATGTTGGAGATGGTCAACATATAGAAGAGAGCCGACTATGACGGGAAGTATGGACCTTACCCCAACCCCAATGTCAGAAAGGCCAAGATAATGGCGAAAGTAGACAAGAGTCTGCACCGGAATTTCGGGGTACGACGATCGAAAGATCAGCTCAGGAAGTGGTGGTCGGACCTCAAATTAAGAGAACACGAGCAGTACAGAAAGATCCGGAGAGTGCTGCAAAAAAGTAAGTAGTTGTGCTGTGTTCTTATTCTTTATGATTATTACGTTCGTGCTGCTCCAAGTGCTTTTCTTAACTGTTATCCAGTTTAAAATGTCAACTTTCGTGTTCATGGGCACATTATTTGTTCGTATCAAACATAGTTCGTTTGACCATATGCAATTGCCATCATTTTTTGGGGCCTACTTGTGTGAAAAGAATTGGGTTGTGTAGATGTGTTTGTAACTAGAATGAAATGCCAACTAGATTCTGTGTAAGGAGAGGACACTCAGCAGTTTACACATCTGGACGCTGGAGCACTAGTGTGGGACACAAGAACACCCTTTTTATTAGGGGTCCCACACAGGTGCTCCAGTGTATACTATAGGGGGGTCTCCATCTGTGAAGCTTGTACAAGACAGGTAAAGTATTGAAGCTTGACAAAGGACAATAAAAATGCTACATTTTGGAACTTTGCCAAAACAGACAATTGTACCCCACTTCCAAGCAATGCTTGATATTTATAGTTCTGACATCAAATATCTGTGTGCTAAGTATACTTATTTTTTTGTACATAGGGGATAAAAGACTCGGAGGACACCCCTCATCCGAGGAGACCAGAGACCCCCTACCTCTGGAAGAAGGGGAAATCCACCCAAGCAACACAGAGCAGGAGGAGGAAGACGTGGTGGAAATTGTCACAACAGGTGAGTGTCTGTGACCACAGGCTCAGGTAAAAGATGGATGCAGATTTATAATACATGGGTGTTTTTTTTGTTTTTCCTTTTAGGTGATCGTGATGTTGTGGATCCTGATCCTTTCACCTCTGAAAGTGCACAGATCCTGATCGGGGAGATCATGGGGTGCAATGTTGCATTGGAAAACATCAAGAAAAACATCAATGATGTTCTTCAAAAAAATAAGAACATCATTGATGTTTTAGGGCGAGTTTAAAAGCCCTCCAAATCCCTTTGTTTTTTGGTGTGCTACAATTTATGAAATTTTTTTTACAAATATTAGAAAAGCCAAATTTTGAAGATGCACACAGTGTGTCAACATGTGCTATCTGCCATCACGGGAGATCAATGGACACGTTTTGGGGCTGCAACCCCTTCCTCAATAAAAAGTAGCTGTGAGGAAGGGGTTGCACCCCCAAAACACGTCCCTTGATCCCCCATGATGGCAGGTAGCACATGTTGACATTCGGCTATTTGTGTGCATCTTCAAAATTTGGCTTTTCCTGGGGTGACTTCACCCCATCTGAACGCAATATCAAACTCAGTTTGTAAATACTCATGTCTGATATTGCCTTCAAGTTCTACCAAATGTGAATTTTGTAAGTTCAAGATTTGTGTCTTTCTTGTTGGTTTGATCTAAAATGGACATTTCTAGTTTTTATAATGTGACCCCAAAAATTGTTATACAACAAACATGTTGGTTTGTTTTGAAAACCTTTTCTAAATGCACATGTGATTGTGCTGGTATTAAAAAGATTGTTAATCAAGATTGTGTGGATTATTGTCTCAACGCTACAAAACTTTTGTTGTGCTGTAATAGGTGTTTTCGGTGACAATGGGTGTTATTTCCTGAGGGGTAATCCACTTTGCACTACAAGTGCAGTTTCAGTGCAGTTTCAAGTGCACTTGTAGTGAAAAGTGTCTTTGCCTTTAGGAAATAACACTCAACAGTGCTTTGTAAGGTTAGGTTACACAATCACGCCAATTTCAGGACTCACCACAATTTTATCAGGGTCAGCTAAAACAAACACAAGCAGGAAATGTCACCAAACCTTGTTTTTTTTTTATTTAAAAAATGTTTTAGACATTGTCTGGCATATTGATGGCCCCCCTACCCGCAAAGAATTCAAGGTATCTTAGGCGGACATCACGGGCACTCAGGGGGGGCAAGCCAGGACGGCCACTTTCAAGCGCCGTCAGGGTTGGTTCATTAGGAATTCCGGCCTCAGGCCCAACTGAGCCAGCATAGTTGGCAGAATGTTTCCGTAAAAAGTTGTGTAGAACACAGCACGCCAGGATAATGTGATTCAGTTTGTACTCCGCTATATGTATGGGTGTAAGAAATAGGTGGAACCGGCTGGCCATGATTCCAAACGTGTTCTCCAGCACTCTTCTGGCTCTGGCTTGCCGGCAATTAAAAACCCTCTGGTCCGGGGTGAGGGTCCTCATCAGGAATGGCCGCATAAGATGGTCCCCCAGCGCAAATGCTTCATCCGCAACAAAGACGAATGGGAGTCCTTCCACATTGTCTTCTGGAGGTGGCAAGTCCAAGCTGCCATTCTGGAGGCGCCTGTAAAACTCTGTCTGGGCGATGACTCCACCATCGGACATCCGGCCATTCTTTCCCACGTCCACATACAGGAACTCATAATTAGCCGACACCACCGTCAACATCACAATACTATTGAACCCCTTGTAGTTGTAATAGTATGACCCCGAGTTGGGTGGTGGGACGATGTGGACGTGTTTCCCATCAATTGCCCCTCCGCAGTTAGGAAAGTCCCACCGCTGGGCAAAGTGGGAGGCCACGGTCTACCATTCCTGTGGCGTGGAAGGAAACTAGAGTCAAAACAAAATAAAAAATTAGTCATTTTGCACATAAACAGGGAAAGCAGATTAGACACAAACATTCTTGCCCAACATCAAGCTAACATTTTTATGAGGGAATTTTTTAACACCAAAGTATAAGGTACACCTATCAGATCCCCCCCCCTCTCCTGGGCCATTTCTAACATTATAGGGGGGGGGACTCTGGGACAGGTAACCCTCTCCACTTCATTGAGATATGAATGCCTAAATAAATGCCTAAATAATGGGTATTACTTTGAACAGCCCCTCCTTAGTTACACTATTGGCAGCCCACTGGACAGGTAAGAAGTGTCATAATACAAAGATATAAATACACACTGTACACATTTTAGCACATTTGGACATTCTGCTATTACCTATCAAGATAATAATAGTATACAAAAACTTTAAAAAGTACCATTTGAAAGTATACAGGCAGGCCCTTGCACTACATGCTTTGGGGAATTCATCCATAAATCTGACTACAAAAGAGATGGGTTTAGTGTGTATGGGTTTGGCAAAGTCAGCAGATAGATGATTGAGGATAGATAGAGAATTGGTATCAGCTGACTTAGCAGTTGGGGGGAGGGAGGGTTCCAAATGATTTGGGGACACCCAAAAAAAGCCTCTGGCACTCTGCCTGAATTTAAAGCACAAATCACATTTCTAAACATTTTAGGGGGTGTTTGGGGTAAAGCACTACTATGGAGCTGATAAAATACATTGTTAAGTGACTACATGAGGTGAACATAGGGCCAGGAGACCATGCTGGGGTGGTAAGTGAAGGCAAATATGTATGAAGGACAAAAAAAAATAATTACATAAAAATCCAGCATGCATGAGGACAAAGGGCACATTCACAGCATATTCCAATCATGGTAATTAGGGAATGAGGGAAGAAATACAATACATTAGCAAACATTAAATACACTAAAATGTGATATTAAAGGCTAAAAATCTTACCTTCATATACTCCTTCTGCAGGACCTGGATGATGGCAAAACAGGTCTCCGGGATAATGATCCCCAGAGCCTGGGGGGAGATGCCTGTTTAGAACTTCAAGTCCTGCAGGCTTCTCCCCGTCGCCAAGTACTGCAGGGTGGCGACCAGCCTCTGCTCCGCAGTGATGGCTTGCCTCATGCAGGTATCCTGCCTGCTGATATAGGGGGTCAGCAAAGCTAACAAACGGTGAAATACGGGGTCCGTCATCTGGAAAAAGTTCCTGAAGTCATCAGGATTATTCTCATGGATCTCACGGAGCAAAGGCATATGACAGAACTGGTCACGCTGAAGCAACCAATTCTTGGTCCATGAACTCCTCCCCACCCTGTTCATGGACTGGACTTGTGTCAAGGTCAGGACCCCAACACCAAGCCCCCGCACAGCAGGAACTCGAGGAGTACGTATACGCAACATGTCTAGAAAACGGTCGGCTGCTCAGAACGAAGTAACAGAATGCACTGAGGAACAGCAATGAATAATCAAATACGAACTCACTGCACGCACTGAAGAGCAGATACAAACCCACAAGCACAAACTGAACAGCAGAAAACGACCTGAAAACCACGAGTCTGAAAAAGCACAAATCGTCTCTCACCAAACTTTTACTAACACGAGATTAGCAAAAGGAGCCCAAAGGGTGAGGCGCTTGGTTCTGAAATGGCCTTTTATAGTCTTGTCGTATGTGGTGTACGTGACCGCGTTCTTGGCGATCGGAAATTCTGACAACTTTGTGCAACCGTGTGTACGCAAAACAAGTTTGAGCCAACATCCATCGGAAAAAAATCCTAGGATTTTGTTGTCGGAATGTCCGATCAATGTCCGACCGTGTGTACGGGGCATAACTGTGAGGGGTTACAGTGTTCTGGCGCCACCAAAACCAAAGGGCCAATTTTTCTATACCTGTTTAACAGGGGCATGTAATTACAATTTTTGATATAATATTTCACAGCAGGGCCTGTTTCTGCCCCCAAAAAGAGTAACTGTGAGGGGTTACAGTGTTCTGGTACTATCAACACCTAAGGCCCAGTTTTTTTGCAGAGTATATAGGGCATGCCATATAGTATATATACTGCTGTTCAGAGTATATAGTGCCTGGGGGCCGGGGGGACCCATGCCATTTTTTTAAATGAAGGGCCTGGTATGGATTTTGGGGGGGCATCCATGGCTTTTCTTTGGTATTTTTGGTATTTTTATCTATATTGCCAGGATCCGACAATACATTACAGCCACGAGCAGTTTTGAATGAAATTTTTTCCTTTAGAAATGTCATTTTTCTGTGGTATTGTTACATGGGAAAGATGCGCTACTTTACAGGCATACTAAGGATACCTCCCAGGCGCGAAATGTAAAGGAATATTTCATTTTTATTGTTTCACTTTAAGCATTATTAAAACCACTGCTACTGCAGCAGTTTAAAAAAAAAATTGCATTGATACATGTCCCCCGGGTCCCCAAACACATTTTATGACAATAACTTGCATATAAGCTTTTTAATTTAGCACTTTTGTATTTTTCACATTCACTTCCCATAGACTTTAACGGTGTTCGCACAAATGTTTTGCCTGTTCGCATGTTCTGCTGCGAACCAAACCGGGGGGTGTTCTGCTCATCCCAAATTAGAATACACATAGCCGATATACAGATATATATATAGCCGATATAGCCGATATACAGACCAGTTCACATTTTTGCATTCATTTACATTAGTTGCATTTAAAAATTTAATAAAAGCATAACAGAAGTAATTGTTTTATATCTGTCTTAGTTCAGATTAGGCTTATGTAACTCTGCAGTCATTTCTGAAAGAAAGATGAAGGTATGTAAAGCATCAGTGCACTCAAAACTGTTTCATTGTAGGTTTCCAGTAGTTAAACCACCCAGTTATATACAGTATATATTTACAGTAAATACTCTGGCCACATACTTATATATTTTGAAGAGTATGACAACAAGATGTTTTGACTTTCCAGGCCTGCAAACTTGCCACAATTACAATCAAGCCAAACTAGTACTATCAAGCCAAAAACCCTTTTTTTAAATGTATTTTATATTTATATTATTATTATTATTATTATACAGGATTTATATAGCGCCGACAGTTTACGCAGCGCTTTACAACAACATTAGGGCAGACAGTACAAGTACAATACAATTCAATACAGGAGGAATCAGAGGGCCCTGCTCGTTAGAGCTTACAATCTAGGAGGGAGGGTCAAGTTATACAAAAGGGTAATAGCTGTGGGGGATGAGCTAATGGAGAAAATAATGCAGTTGTTAGATGGAGGCAGGATAGGCCTCCCGGAAGAGGAAAGTCTTCAGGGATCGCCTAAAAGTGGATAAATTTGGAGACAGTCTGACAGATTGGGGTAGGGAATTCCAGAGGATGGGCGAGGCTCGTGAGAAGTCCTGGAGGCAGATATGGGAGGAGGTGATGAGGGAGCTAGAGAGCAGGAGATCTTGGGAGGAACGGAGATGGCGTTTAGGTTGGTATTTTGAGACTAGGTTAGTGATGTAGCTGGGGGCACAGTTGTGGATGGCTTTGTAACTTATTGTTAGTATTTTGAATTTAATTCGTTGGGCGAGTGGCAGCCAATGGAGGGATTGGCAGAGAGGGGTAGCAGACACTGATCGGTTTGTAAGTTGGATGAGTCTGGCAGCAGCATTCATGATGGACTGAAGGGGGGATAGTCTATTTAAAGGTAAGCCAATGAGGAGTGAGTTGCAGTAGTCAAGGCGAGAGATAACCAGGGAGTGAATCAGGAGCTTTGTGGTTTCATTGGTTAGAAAGGGACGTAGTTTAGAGATGTTGCGGAGGTTGAGGCTGCAAGCTTTGGAAAGTGATTGGATGTGGGGCTGAAAGGAGAGTTCAAAATCTAGGATAACACCTAGCACCCTGACATGTGTGGACGGGTGGATGGTTTTGCCATTGCTCTTGACAGAGAAGTCAGGGGAAGTGGCACGTGGGGGAGGAAATATTATAAGCTCAGTTTTGGACAAGTTGAGTTTGAGGAAGTGGTGTGACATCCATACAGATATGTCGGTTAGTAAGTTAGTGATGCGTGAAGAGACTGATGGAGTGAGTTGAGGGGTGGAGAGATAGATTTGTGTGTCATCAGCATAGAAATGATATTGAAAGCCATGAGAGGCTATCAGCTGACCCAGGGAAGAGGTGTAGATTGAAAATAAAAGAGGTCCAAGAACAGAACCTTGGGGGACCCCGACAGAGAAGGGAAGATGAGTGGAGGAAGTAGAATTGTAAGTGACACTGAAGGTGCGTTGGGATAGGTAGGATGAGAGCCACTGAAGAGCACAGTCACGGAGACCGATGGAGTGAAGTTTTTTGAGGAGGAGGGGGTGGTCAACCGTGTCAAAGGCAGCTGAAAGATCCAAAAGTAGGAGTACAGAATAGTGTCCGTTGGTTTTTGCAGTTAGTAGGTCATTTGTGAGTTTTAAAAGAGCAGTTTCTGTGGAGTGTTGAGGGCGAAATCCAGATTGAAGGGGATCAAGAAGGTTGTTTTTAATGAGGTGGTCACTCAGTTGGTTGTAAACCAGGCGTTCAAGGAGTTTAGAGGAAAAGGGGAGCAAGGAGATAGGGCGTAGGTTGTTAAGATTGGTAGGGTCCAAGGATGGTTTTTTGAGTATGGGAGTGACCAGTGCATGTTTTAGAGCATCGGGGAAGACGCCAGAGGTGAGGGAGAGATTGAAGATGTGGGTTAGAGAGTGTAGGATGGGGTCAGAGGGTGACCGTAGCATTTGAGAGGGAACAGGGTCCAGGGGACAGGTAGTTAGGTGGGCGATAGAAAGGAGTTTAGCAACTTCGTCTGGAGTAGTAGATTTGAATAGAGGTAGTGTCAGTTGTATCTGTTGACATGGGGTCTTAGCTGGGGGAGATACCTGTAGAGTGGAGATTTCATCACGGATTGTATCAATCTTGTTTTTGAAATGATTAGCGATTTCCTGGGCAGTGAGTAAATCAGTGGGGGAGGCAGTGGAGGACAAAGTAGAGAGTTGAAGGTAGAGAAGAGTTTACGGGGATTGGATGAGAATGTATTAATAAGAGTTGTAAAATAGGTTTGCTTGGCAGTGTGGAGGAAAGAATAGTATTTTTGGAGGGCAGATTTGTATTGGTTGAAGTCTTTGAGGGACTTAGTCTTGTGCCACAGACGCTCAAGAGCGCGACTACGTTTTTTGAGAATTTTAGTGTCATCTGTTTGCCAGGGTTGTAGGGGTCGAGGCCTGATTCTGCGTGTAGTGAGGGGAGCGAGCTTGTCCAGGGTGGAGGACAGAGATTTATTGTAGATGGATATGGTTTGGTTGGGGCAGGACAGGGGGGAGATTTTGTCATAGAGGTGGTCGGTAGCAGAGTAGAGAAGAGAGGAGTTGAAGTTGCGAAAGTTTCTACGGGTGACGGTTAGGCGATTGGAGGGAAAGGTGGTGGAAGACAGGGGGAGAGAGAAACTAATAAGGTGGTGGTCGGAGAGAGGAAAAGGATTGTTTGAGAAGTTGCATGGAGTGCATAGGTAGGAGAATACAAGGTCAAGGGTGTTGCCATCAGAGTGAGTAGAAGCCTGTACCCATTGCTTCAGGTCAAATGAAGAGGTTAGACTAAGAAGTTTAGAAGTAGCAGGAATGTTTGAATTAGCAGGGATGTTGAAATCACCGAGAAGGATTGTGGGAATTTCCGAAGAGAGAAAGTAGGGTAGCCAGGCAGAAAACTCATCAAGGAAAGTCGATAATGGTCCAGGGGGCCGGTAGATCACAACAATTCTTAGGGAAGTGGGAGAGAATAGACGTATACAGTGGGCTTCAAATGATGAGAGTGAAAAAGAGGGAGGAGGGTGAATAACCTGGAAGGTGCTCTGGGGGGATAGGAGGAATCCCACTCCACCTCCCTTGCGTCCATTAGGCCTGGGGGAGTGAGTCCAGTGAAGGCCACCCTGGGAGAGGGAAGCAGGAGAAGGGGTGTCATATTCGTGGAGCCAGGTTTCTGTGAGAGCAAGTAGATTAACCACTTGCCGACCGGGCCATAGCCTAAAGAAGGCTACAGCGCGGTCGTGTTATCCTGGGTGGACGTCCGTAGGACGTCCTCCCAGAATCCTGCTCTCGCGCGCCCCCTGGGGCGCGCACCCGAGAACTTCCGTGACCGCCGGGTCCTGAGGACCCGGCGCATCACGGATCCCGGTAAATGGCCGCTGATCGCGGCCGTTTACCATGTGATCGCGCCGTCAAATGACGGCGCGATCACATGTAAACAGACCGGCGTCATCTGATGACGCCGGTTCCTCTCCTCCCCCTCTCCTCCCCGCCTGTGTACCGATCGGTACACAGTGAGCGGGGAGGGGGATGGATGGATGTCTGCAGCGCTGTGGGCTGCATCTGTAGTGCCCATAGCGCTGCACAGAGACATCCAGGCATCCATCCATCCCTGCTCAGCCATCCCTAACGCTCTGCAATGCTGCGCAATACTCTGCAACACCCCCACAATACTCTGCAACACCCCCACAATACTCTGCAACACCCCCACAATACTCTGCAATGCTGTGCAATACTCTGCAACACCCCCACAATACTCTGCAACACCCCCACAATACTCTGCAATGCTGTGCAATACTCTGCAATACCCCCACAATACTCTGCAATGCTGTGCAATACTCTGCAATACCCCCACAATACTCTGCAATACCCCCACAATACTCTGCAATACCCCCACAATACTCTGCAATACCCCCACAATACTCTGCAATGCTGTGCAATACTCTGCAATGCCCCCACAATACTCTGCAATGCTGTGCAGTACTCTGCAATGCCCCCACAATACTCTGCAATGCTGTGCAGTACTCTGCAATACCCCCACAATACTCTGCAATACCCCCACAATACTCTGCAATGCTGTGCAATACTCTGCAATTCCCCCGCCATACTCTGCCATGCCCCCGCCATACCCTGCCATGCCCCCGCCATACCCTGCCATGCCCCCGCCATACTCCGCCATGCCCCGCCATACCCCGCCATACTCCGCAATACCCCGCCATACTCCGCAATACCCCGCCATACTCCGCAATACCCCGCCATACTCCGCAATACCCCGCCATACTCTGCCATACCCCGCCATACTCCGCAATACCCCGCCATACTCTGCCATACCCTGCCATACCCTGCCATACCCCGCCATACTCCGCAATACTCCGCCATACTCCGCCATACTCTACCATACTCTGCAATACCCCGCCATACTCCGCAATACCCCGCAATACCCCGCCATACCGAGCCATGCTCAGCTGTACTCGCCCACTGTATGTGGCCAGGCTGTGGAAGTCTCACACATGTGGTATCACCGTACTCAGGAGGAGCAGGGGAATCTATTTTGGAGTGTCATTTTTGGTTTGTACATGTTATGTGGTAGAAATATTGTATAAATGGACAACTTTGTGTTAAAAAAAAAAATGCGTTTTAACCACTTCCCGCCCACCGGCCGTCATACAACGTCCTTGACTTTGTGCGGAGATATCTGAATGATGGGTGCAGCTACAGGCATCATTCAGATATCGGCTTTTTCAGCCGGCGATTCCCTACACCATGAGAACGATCATAGCAGATGTTCCACTGCTTGATCGTTCTTACGGGAGGCGAGAGGGGATGTCCCCCCCTCCCGCGCTTCTACCGACTCACCGCTACGATCGAAGCCAGGATCGTTTTTTTTTTTTTTTTTTATTTCAGGCTTCCCAGCCTAGAGGTGAGATGTGGGGTCTTATTGACCCCATATCTCACTGTAAAGAGGACCTGTCATGCCATATTCCTATTACAAGGATGTTTATATTCCTTGTAAAAGGAATAAAAGTGGTCAAAATTTTTTTTTTTGGGAAAAAAGCATCAAACTAAAATAAATAAAGTAAAATGAACAATAAAAAAAAAAAAAAATTTTTAAAGCGCCCCTGTCCCTGCGTGCTCGCCTGCAGAAGCGAACGCATACATAAGTCCCGCCCACATATGAAAACCGTGTTCAAACCACACATGTGAGGTATCGCTGCGATCGGTAGAGCGAGAGTAATAATTTTGGCCCTAGACCTCCTCTGTAACTCAAAACATGTAACCAGTAAAAAATTTTAAAGCGTCGCCTATGGGGATTTTTGAGTAGCAAAGTTTGGCGCCATTCCACAAGCGCGTGCAATTTTGAAAGGTGACATGTTGGGTATCTATTCACTCAGTATAACTTCATCTTTCACATTATGCAAAAACATTAGGCTAACTTTACTGTTTTGGTTTTTGTAAAGCATTAAACAGTTTTTTTCCCAAAAAAAAAGCGTTAAAAAAATTGCTGCGCAAATACCGTGCGAGATAAAAAGTTGCAATGACCACCATTGTATTCTCTAGGGTCTTTGCTAAAATAACATATATAATGTTTTGGGGTTCTATGTAATTTTCTAGCAAATAATGATGATTTTTACATGTAGGAGAGAAATGTCAGAATTGGCCTGGGTGCTCCAGAACGCCTGAAGGTGCTCCCCTGCATGTTGGGCCTCTGTATGTGGCCACGCTGTGTAAAAGTCTCACACATGTGGTATCGCCGTACTCGGGAGTAATAGCAGAATGTGTTTTGGGGTGTAATTTGTGGTATGCATATGTGGTGTGTGAGAAATAACCTGCTAATATGACAATTTTGTGGGAAAAAAAAAAGTAAAAAAAAAACCTTGATTTTGCAAAGAATTGTGGGAAAAAATGACAACTTCAAAAATCTCACCATGCATCTTTCTAAATACCTTGGAATGTCTTCTTTCCAAAAAGGGGTCATTTGGGGGGTATTTGTACTTTTCTGGCATGTTAGGGTCTCAAGAAATTAGATAGGCCGTCAGTACTTCAGGTGTGATCAATTTTCAGATATTCGCACCATAGCTTTTGGACTCTATAACTTTCACAAAGACCAAATAATATCCACCGATTTGGGTTAATTTTACCAAAGATATGTAGCGGTATAAATTTTGGCCAAAATATATGCAGAAAAATTACTAATTTGCAAAATATTATAACAGAAATGAAGAAAAATGCATTTTTTTACAGATTTTTCGGTCTTTTTTCTTTTACGGCGCAAAAAATAAAGAACCCAGCGGTGATTAAATACCACCAAAAGAAAGCTCCATTTGTGTGAAAAAAAGGACAAAAATTTCATATAGATACAGTGTTGCATGACTGAGTAATTGTCATTCAAAATGTGAGAGCACCAAAAGCTGAAAATTGGTCTGGTTATTAAGGGGGTTTAAGTGCCCAGTTGTCAAGTGGTTAAAGGAATTAGTGACAAAGAGGTCATGAACAGCAGTGAGTTTGTTGCAGACAGAGCGGGCGTTCCAGAGGGCGCAGGAGAGAGTGAGGCTGGTGTTGGCAAGAAGAGGAATGGAGACTAGATTGTGTAGATTGCGACTACTGCCAGAGGGTGTAGGGTGATGGTGATGGGTGTGTTGGGCACAGTTAAATAAAGTGAGATATTATAGAGAATGTAACTAAATAGTGTTGAACACCTAAAGATGGGTGCAAGCACCAAAACTGCAAGGTAGGAGGGAAGACATCCAGAAGCTATGGAAGCAAAATCTCCAGGCTCGAGTTTCCAAAATATATTAAAAGCAAGGAAGTAGTTATGTCTTACTAGACTCCAATCCTAACAGAATTATTACTTTTTTGGGAACTGAACCTTAAAAAAAGCACAAGAGCATTATTGCTTGGATGTGAAAAGAATAGCAGCAAATACAGAACCTAATACAGTTCGAGACAGGATCTCAAGAGGTGTAACCTTTCACTTGCATTCTAAAGCAAGTCAATTTCTGTGGCAAGCAATTCACCAAGCTTTCTTCTGTAAATGTGACTGGGGCTCCCGTATCAATCGAGGCTGTCCATCAATAGTCATCATTTTTCTAAAGCACTTAAGAGTTGTTAGCCTAGTGCTGCAGTAAATGTATTATTAATTTTTTTCTACCTCCAATTTCTGTGTTAAGCCTTTGCAGAAAATTCTGCACAGTTCAGTAAAGAGCTGATTGATCAAGCTACATTTTATATTTGTAGCAGAACTGATAACATTTTTTATGTTATGTTGCAGGCAGTTAATATAAATCAATTTTATTTATGAACTTATAAAAAGAATCGCTTCCAGCCTGTGGTTCTTCATGTGAAAATGAATTAATGACCAAGACTTACTGCTACTTCAACATTTTCTTATGGACAATTATTTCTACAGTAGTAATTTAAAACACATTATATATTCTCCAGAATATTTTTTCAATTTCCCCAGGAATTTTATGATATGTTTAATAGATGTGACAGCCTATATTTATATGCATAAAATGTATTCCATATTTATCCTCTTTATGTTCACTTTAGAAAAACATATCTCGTGCGCAATGTCATAAAAAACAATAAAAGAAACTAGTTATAGTGAATTCATATCTGACCTAGATCAGACCAGTTCACCAAAAAAGGACACCAGCACTTCCCAATTCATTTCACTTTTTGTTTCACATTTTTTTAAAGTCCCTCTGAAACATCTAGGTGCATGGGCTCATATCCCCAAATAACAGGGCCATCTTTGATATGTTTGTCAGTTAGTTTTTAATATTGTGCTTGTGTTTAGAAGAACAGGACCAAAAACAGAGTGTGCCACCTCCCAAAACACAGATCCAATGCTGAAGATGCATCTAGTGAGCAGGCAGTTTGTCTACGAACATACTGGCCCCCAAATTAGCCATCACCAGTGGTATAGGAACCTATTATGTTCCAATTATAAAGTGCTGCATTCTTTAGGGATTTCAGTGGAGCACAGGGGTAGGTCCCAAGTGGGAGCCTCATCAACATGCAATGCCTATAACTCTGCTATGAGGCTCTGTGAATTGTAGTTATGTCATTGATTATGTGATGTTTGTATTTCCCACCTGGATTTTTATTGCTTACTTAATTACTTACTGGAGAGTAGGAAAGTGCTGATGGTTCAGTCCAAACATAGGTTCAGACCAAATTTTGGCTCTTCAGATGTACAGAAGAGCTCCCTAACTTTTGCCTGTCTGGCCCCCTGCTCAATGGCAGCCAAGCATCATACAGTATATAGAAACAATATTCCTACTGCTTCTTTATATGACAGCTTCCCACTGTAATTAGTTCTTAAGAAAGCAGTGGGTACTTGTACCCACTGCATCCCTTAGAACTACTGATATAAAAAAGGAAAAGAAAGGCGCCTCTAAGTGCAGTATGTCAAATTTAATAAAGTGCACAAAGGGTTAAAAGCACTTACAAGATTGTTGAGTGTTAAAAGACAGGATAAAATCAGGAGTCCTCATCTGTGGCATGTGTCCATCCTCAGCACGGTGGTAGAGAGCAGTGTAGAGCCGTCCAGCAGCTGTAAAGCGTTCTCATGTGTTTTGGAAAGAGGAGGCAGCAGGGAAGCCTGTATTCACTGCGGGACACACAAGGCTGATGGTGTCAGTGTAGAGAAAGGGGTGGTAACGCGTTTCGGAGCATGTGCGGCTCCTTCGTCAGACCTACGCCCACACTCCTCAAGCTGGCTTATAAATGGTGAGGGGAGGAGCAAGGGGAGGAGTGTGGGCAGATACTAAATACACAATAATAAGGGAAGTGACAGATGTATTATGAGGACGGCCAAGATGACCGTGCACTCGCAAAATGGCTTATTAACGTCAGTGCTATATAGAATGAAGTCCTGAAGGAATTTGACACAGGGGTGCAGGGCACAGATGGCAGTGGTTAAATTAACAATAATAAATAAATAAATATACAAACATAAGGTTGACATTGAATTAATATACAGGTGTGTTACATGGTCGGCCGGGTGTCTATATGAATGTGTAATAAAGGCGGCCGGGCGTTTGTACACATGCAAATAGGGTCGTCAGTCTAATGTTGAGTTAACAATGAATAAATCTACAGCCGTGTTACAAGGGCGGCCAGGCGTATATATACACATGTGTTACCGGGGCAGCCAGGAATCTATGTGCACGTGTTACAAAGGCAGCCGGGCGTTTGTACACATGCAAATAAGGTAGTAAGTCTAATGTTAAATTAACAATGAATATATCATAAATAAATATGTAGCCGTATTACAAGGGCAGCCGGGGAGCTATACACCTGTGTTACAGGGGCGGCCAGGCATCTGTACACATGCAAATAAAGTAATAAATCTGTTGTAAGGGGATAAAAAAAAAAAGGAATAAGCGACTACTAATTATGTCTGTAACAATGATAAAACAGTGATGAATATTACTTTAATTTGAAGAAGTGTATGGGTGTGTTACAAGGGCGGCCGGGCATCTATACACTAAGGACAGATAGATGAAAATAGTGGATGCTTATACAAGTTGTACGAATTGTGCAGATTATGCCTGTAGCAATAATCTCACGGTGAGAGGTATTACTCGACTGTGTACTAGAATATAGAAGTGTTACAGGGGCGGCTGGGCGTCTATAAACTACAGAAGGATAATAGGAGGTGGTGGATACTTATACAAATAGTGCAGATTATGCCTGTAGCAATACTCTGACGATAATAGATAATAATAGACTGTAAATAAGTATGCAAGTGTGTTACAGGGGCGGCCGGGCATTTACACACCCGCAAATAAGGTCACAAATCTACTTTAAGGAATTAACTTATAGAAATAGGTAATAAGATGTAATGGATGCTCTAAAAATAGTATTTGATTGTGACAGATGGCAGATATGTACATGTATAACAGGCAAACACCATGACGTATGGATATGATAATAAGGAGGGATGAATGATAAATGAACCATAATATTACAGTCTGTATGTTAAATGTGGTATCGTCTAGAGTAAGGTGCTAATTTCCAATTCTTCATTGATACCTCTAGCGAAAGTACGTCAAGAGCGTATATCCAATAAGTCTCCCGTTGGCAGAGACGTTTAAATCTCTCTGCCGCAGGGAGAGTGGCTGGTATGGATTCGATGATCCATACTTTTAGGCCTACGGTAGATTTAGGGTGATGTTGGGTGAAATGTCGTGGGACGCTATGATGGTCTTTACCGGCCTCGATGAATCGGCGGTGCTCTCCAAAACGCTGGCGTAGGGGGCGTATAGTTCGACCTACATAGTGGAGGCCGCAGGGGCAGGTCAGGCAGTATACTACATGGTCTGTAGAACAGGTGTAGAATTCTGAAATTTTGTATGTTTTATTTTTAATCGTGAATGTTTTTTGACCATGTTGTACAAAACTGCATGTAAGGCAAAGGGGTTTGCGGCATTGATACATCCCAATCATAAAAAAGAGTTGGAGTGAAGATGACGTATTTGTTTTCTTTTTGAGTTTGCTTGGGGCAATCTTTCCCTTAATGTTAGGTGCTTTCCTATATGAAAATTTAGGTTTATTTGATATACTGTCTTTGAGATGGGGATCCTGCAGTAGTATTGGCCAATGTTTATGAACTATGTGTTCCATATTTTTGTATTTGTTATGAAATTGAGTCGTGAACCGAATGTCCTTTGGTGAATTCATTTTATGGGTATGAGTATCAGGATTGATGTATGTGGTTTAGGCTTGTTCGATGAGTGAAGGAGGGTAGCCTTTTTCAATGAATTTTTGTTTGAGATTTATGCTTTGTATCTGATAGTTTGACTGCATGGTGCAATTATGTCTGAGACGGCAGAATTGACTTTTTGGAATGTTTTTTAACCAACTAGGGTGATGGCAACTATTGAAGTGCAGGTAGGAATTCCCAGCAGTGGGTTTGCAATAATTTTTTGCATGGATGCGACCAGTATCATGAAATAGATCAAGGTCTAAGAATGCTAGATGTGTTTTATCGTGAACAGATGTAAAGGATAGGCCCATGTTGTTATTATTACAATGGGAAACAAAAGATTCAATATCATCGGTATTAGCGTCCCAGATAATAATGATGTCATCAGTATAACGACCATAAAATATAATTTTGGCCATGAAAGGGTTATTCGCCCATATGTATCGCGTTTCCCAAAGACCCATAGTTAAGTTAGCATATGAAGGTGCAAAATTGGTGGACATAGCAATGCCATGGGTTTGAAGGTAGTAATGGTCTTCAAATATGAAATAATTGTGAGTCAGGCAGAAGAATGTGGCATCTAGAATGAATTTAACTTGGTTTGGATGAATAGATGGGTCTTCTGACAGAAAGTGCTGTATGGCCTGCATGCCGACATTATGGGGGATGGATGTGTATAATGATTGGACATCCAGTGAGAGCCAGATGTAGTTGGGCTCCCATTGGTATGGAACTACTGATGTCACTGCACATTGTTCAAGTAGCTGTCCTGACTAGTGGTTCAATTACGATCAGTCATGTGTGCTTGGTCAACTCTTTTTGGCGTCAGTGGGCAGTGCTGGAAAATGGATTTAAAACACGGCCCTTTTTTAAGGATTTTTTTTTTTATAAAAGACTTGTCAGGCATTTGGGTGTCCTTATTTTTAGGTTACATGTTTTTACATTTTTTTGTGAATGAATTGGGGTACTGTATACCCCATACTTATTCATGTGTGGGGGTGGAATTTCAAGTATACATATCAGGAAAATCAGAGTAAAGTTAAACTTATATGCATACCTTACTCTGGGTTTGTAAATCAAAGTATCCATATAACATTTGAGACAACTAACAATACAGCAACGGAAGCCTCCATTTTACTCTCAGGAAAGCTTATATTTAAAGTATGTCTCAAGTCAAAACAATTTTTTTCAGTTTTGGCTTGTAAAGGGGTTAGTTAAAACCTTTTCATATTTTTTTCAATCTATGTGCTATTAGGGAGATATTATTTCTAATTTCCTGTCCTATACACAATAGGAAGTGAGAGGAAATCTCTCTAAAGTGAGGAAAACCTCTTTGTAGACATTTGTTACAGAAACAATTATCTATAGTAGAAGATTCCCCTCAATTCCTGCTCTCTTGACTCAAACTTAAAATGGACACAGCTTTATATTCCAAAAATAACAGAGTATTTGTGTATTTTTAAACAGTCTTATTACATTTGCAGATTACTTATTTTGAAGGCTTACTTTGATCACAGTGTACTGTTTAAAACAAATGCAGGATTTCTCAGCTTCACTAAATTTTACATGGCTTCTAGTAGTGCTATTCTGAACACCATGCCTCTCCACTCAATATACCACACCAAAATATATCACGCACTTTCTTAACTATAAGCTCATCTGTAGCAGTAGTTATTTTTCATTGAGCTTCTATAAACCAGTCTGATCTTCAAATCAAAATCTCAAATCTTCAAATCAAAAGGCAATGTACTGCAAGGTATAGTCCTTTAACTCTGTCATAGTCTTTTGTTGTTTCACAAAGTGATTCATATTACCATTTGATCCTACCAATTATTGCTGTGAAAATACCACTTGATGTTTTCCTTTGACAACACACCCTGCATTGCCCCAATGCAGCAGAGCATTGTAATCCTTCTCAGGGCTTCTACAGATAGACTACAGCTGTATTCGATCCATGTACTGCCAGCTAAGGATAAGGTTCATATTTGCATACAACTGCTAGGTTATGTGCAATTTGACCAGTTTAAAACTATTTAAAGCCATATTACACTGCATGGCCCTTGAACCAATGTGACCAGATTTAGAGAGACCATTAATAGGTACTGGATAAGATAGCCCTTTCAAAACAAAAAAGGCAGGCTCACAGTAACCATATTGTCAGTGTGTGTTGTAGATCTTTTTTTTATACAAAAAAAACCCTCACAACCTATGCCATCAAACTGTTGTGCCACAGGCCAATTTTTACCAAGCTGTTTCCATTGATCAAAGCTTTATACTGTTGGATAAAAACATATTTGTCAATGCCAAAAATATCTAGACGCAAAGCCCTTTTTAACTGCCATTTATAATATAATAGTCGACTGGAGTGCTGATGCAAACAAATGGAAGTAAAACCACAACCAAAGTATGCAGTTGCTGAGGTTATCAGTGAACATTATGCACTTTTGTACATTTTGTACAGTTTTAAGGCATCACCTGGAAGTTAAAAGATTTGTGTATTTTCAATGCTGCCCCTGAGGAAATCAAAAAAACAAAAATCCTCCCCGCTTTTTTGGGAAATTGCCTTAAGTATCCCACAGCAGTGCCCAGCTCCTTCTATTTGTTTGATAATCATAGTATCATAGTTTGTAATGTTGAATAAAGACAATAGTCCATCCAGTTCAACCTGTGTAGGTGCACAAGTGTCGGTGTCTATATTTCCCATATCCCATGTATGTCGCATTCCTTAAGATGCACATCTAAGACTTTCTTAAAACTCAATCAAAAATCAATACTCCTCGGAAGAGTTCCACATCCCTATTGCCCTGAAAGTGAAAAACCCCTTTTGCAGTTTAAGGTTAAACCACTTCTCTTCCAATCTCAATATGTGGCCCTGTGTCCTCTTGTGACTGAATAGTTTTTTTTGTATACTGGGTTCGCCTTGGAGGTATTTGCAAATTGCTATCATGTCCCCTCGCAAGCGTCTTTTCTCCAGCGAGAATAAATCTAGTGTTTGGAGACTTTTCTCGTAATTGAGGTGCTCCAGTCCCCTTATTAGTTTTGTTGCCCTTCTTTGGACTCTCTCCAGTTCCAGCACATCCCTTGAGAGACTGGTGACCAGAATTGAACAGAATACTCCAGATGTGGTCTAACTAGTGTTTTATACAGTGGTATGATTATTGTTTTATCTCTGGAGTATATCCCTTTTTTATGCATGCTAATATTCTGCCTGCTTTGGTAGCTGCAGCTTGACATTGCATACTATTGCTCAATCTGTCATCTACTAGGACCCCCAGATCTTTCCCCATCCTTGATTCCCACATCAGTTCTCCCCCTAGTGAGTAGTTTACTTTTGTGTTTTTTGCCCCCAAGTGTATTACTTTACATTTCTCCACATTAAACCTCATTTGCCATATAGTTGCCCACTCTATTATTTTGTTCAGGTCTTTCTGTAAGTTTTCTATATCCTGATGTGAAGTTATTGCCCTGCTTCATTTTGTGTCGCCCGCAAAAACTGAAATTGAGCTATTTATCCTGTTCTCTATATCATTTATGTATAAACAGACTAGAATGGGGCACCCCACTTACCACTCTAGAACAGTCTGAGTACATATTATTTATCACTACCCTTTGGACACGCCCCTGTAACCTATTTATTTATTTATTTTCACCTGCAATGAATTTAGTGATAAATAAATTGTTTAATAAATATACACCATAAAGTCTCAATATACTTTAATTTCACAGAAGAAGAGCAAGTGCTTTTTTTTCTTGATGATTCAGTGCTTAGAAGAGATAATGAGGCATGTGTTACTTTACCTGTGATTGTTGATTATGCTTATTTACACTCTTTTACATTTTCATCTAAAATAAAAAAGATATACATTCATTTTTTTTTTCTTGTTAAAGGAAGGCCAGTTAGGTTGAAAGTTGGTGGTAAACAGTGCTTGATCCAGGGTCAAACTTGGAGATTTGATCTTTTTCCATGGCATCCATTTTGGCATGGATCATAGAACAGGTTAGTCTATGTTTGGTCTCAACTACAACTAAAGAAGGGTTTTCCAAGCCTTAGCTATAGTTTGTTTCCCAGCTGTGAGGAGGTGAATGAAGAGCTTAAATTGCTTGCACGACAGCGTGACAGGTTTTAGATTAAGAAGTGCTGTGGGTGGGTCTGGTTGTACAGGGATGTCAAACAATTTGGCAGCAAGAGCAAAAATATCATTCCGGAAGGCTTGGACTATCAGGCATGTCCACCAGATATGAAGGTGTGTACTTCGTTCCGAACAGCCTCTAAAACAGAGAGCTGAGTAGGAGGGGGAAAATTTGGCTATTCTAGAAGGCACTAGGTACAAGTGGGTCAGTACTTTAAAATTGCCTTCTATTGCCAGGTTATTGGGTGAGGGTAATTTAGTTGCTGAACATATCTCAGACCAGTCTGCGATGTCAAGGGTGGGTCCCTGTAACCAGTTTTTAACCCAAGAACAAACCTTATGGTCCATGCCTGTGGACCTCAGCTTGTAGATTAAGCCGTTATGATTGTCTGTATCGAATGCCTTTGCAAAATCCAGGTACACTAAGTCCACGGGCCTTCCCCTGTCTAGATGACAGCTCACTTCCTCATAGAATGTTAACAGATTGGTCTAGCAAGAATGTAAACCCATGCTGATGACTACTTAAGATATTTTTTTTCTCTGTAAATTCTTGAATATAGTCCCTTATCATCCTCTCCAATAATTTAACAAGGATTGATGTTAGGCTAAATGGCCTGTAGTTCCCAGGGATTTGTCTTTGTCCTTTTTTGAATATTGGTACCACATAAGCTGCTACCAATCCTGTCAGTCAGCTGTCCACAAAATATTAGGAACAATGGTCTGGCTATAATCTGACTGAGTTCTCTGAGGACTCTCGGGTGTAAGCAATCTAGTCTTGGTGACTAGGGATGAGCCGAACACCCCCCGGTTTGGTTCGCACCAGAACCTGCGAACAGACCGAAAGTTCGCACGAACGTTAGAACCCCATTGACGTCTATGGGACTCGAACGTTCTAAATCAAAAGTGCTCATTTTAAAGGCTAATTTGCATGATATTGTCCTAAAAAGGGTTTGGGGACCCGGGTCCTACCCCAGGGGACATGTATCAATGCAAAAAAAACTTTTAAAAACGGCCGTTTTTTCGGGAGCAGTGATTTTAATGATGCTTAAAGTAAAAAAAAAAAAGTGAAATATTCCTTTAAATATCGTACCTGGGGGGTGTCTATAGTATGCCTGTAAAGTGACGTGTGTTTCCCGTGTTTAGAACAATCCCTGCACCAAATGTCATTTTTAAAGGAAAAAAATCTCATTTAAAACTGCTTGCGGGTTTAATGTAATGTCGGGTCATGGCAATATGGATGAAAATCAGTGAGACAAACGGCATGGGTACCCCCCAGTCCATTACCAGGCCCTTTGGGTCTTGTATGGATATTAAGGGGAACCCCGCACCCAAATTAAAATAAGGAAAGGTGTGGGGCCACCAGGCCCTATATACTCTGAACAGCAGTATACAGGCGGTGCAAACAAGACAGGGACTGTAGGTTTGTTGTTAAGTAGAATCTCTTTGTCATTTTGAACGGGTACATTTTTAACGTGTTTAGCTCCAGCCAAAAAATCTTTTTTAAGCTTTTTGGAAAACATAGGGAAGGGTTATCGCCCCTGTGACATTTGTTTTGCTGTCTTTCCTCCTCTTCAGAAGATTTCACCTCACTTTTTGTCCCAATGAAAAATGTTTTTTGAAAATTTGGGTTTTTTTGTGGAACAAGGATTGGAAAGCATCAGTGGAAAGGAGAAATGTTTTTCCCATATTAACTCTTACAGGAGAGAATTTCCCTTCCTAGGGGTAGATTTCATCTCACTTCCTGTTGTCTCCTTCCGTTTGCAAGTAGGAGTCGTTTGTAAGTTAGATGTTTGAAAGTAGGGTCCTGCCCTATATACTCAGCAGAAATTTGGGCCTTAGGTGTTGCTGTGGCCACAACACTGTAAGCCCTCACAGGGCCCTGCTGTGAAATATTAGATCAAGAATTGTAATTACATGCCCCTGTTGAACAGGAGCTGAAAAATTAGGCCTTAGGCACTGGTGCTGGTGCCACAACACTGCAACCCCTCACAGACACTCTAGTTGGAACGCAGGAACGAGCCCTGCTGCAAAGCATTGCATCAAAAATTGTAATTACACGCCCCTGTTAGACAGGGGCAGAAAAATTGGGCCTTAGGCACTGGTGCTGGTGCCACAACACTGCAACCCCTCACAGACACTCTAGTTGGAATGCAGGAACGAGCCCTGCTGCAAAGTATTACATCAAAAATTGTAATTACACGCCCCTGTTAAACAGGGGATGAAAAATTGTGCCTTAGGCACTGGTGGTGGCGCCCAGAACCAAAAATGTTCTTACAAGCTATCAGCGTGATGATTGAGGAGGAAGAGGATAATTACTCAGGGATAGTCACTCAGCATCAGCATAGGCAGTCTTTAAAGGGATCTGAGATTTCAAAAAAAATTATTCGGTTACATCAGCATCAGGTGCTTGGTAGCTGGTGGTGATCCAAGACTAATTCATTTTTATGAAGGTCAGTCGATCGTCCGAGTCGGTGGACAGACGCACCCTGTGATCGGTTACCACGCCTCCAGCAGCACTGAATGTGCGTTCCGAAAGAACGCTGGATGCAGGACAGGCCAGTAGCTCAATTGCATACTGTGCAAGCTCTGGCCAGTGATCCATCCTCAAGACCCAGTAACCCAGAGGATTTTCGGTGGGAAAGGTGTCCAAGTCTGATCTTGCCCCTAGGTATTCCTGCACCATGTAAAACAGACGCTGGCGATGGTTGCTGGAACCGATCATACCTTGGGGCTGCGGACCAAAAAATTGTCTGAACGCATCGGTCAGACGGCCACCTTCTCACCGCTCCTTCTTTGACTGACCGAAGCCTCAGCAGCACGTTGTCCAGAAACAGGAGTTTGTAACCTCCCAGTCTCTGGGAACGCGTTGCACAGACCTTTCTGCAAGGCCTCCCGAAGATGTTTCATCCTCTGCTCCCTCTGCGATGGCAAGATAAGGTCCGCAACCTTACCCTTGTAATGTGGATCAAGGAGGGTTGCCAGCCAGTATTGGTCCTTCTCCTTGATACCACGAATACGAGGATCAGGCTTTGCAGGATCAGGAAGGCCATGCAGCGTAGGTTTGCTGAGGCATTCGGTCCGGAGTCCTCTGGGTCACTAAGGACAACATGGTCCGCAGCCACCTCCTCCCAGCCACGTACAAATCCATGTGTTTCTTGGGACTGATCCCTTAAAGACTGCTGCTGATGCTGAGTGCCAAGCTCCACCTCCATACTGACACAATCTTCCTCCTCCTCCTCCTCCTCCTCCTCTTCCTGTGTGATCAGCGGGCACGCAGGAACACTGTCTGGATAAAGGGGGCCTTGAGAGCTAAGGAAGTCCTCCTCTTCCTGCCTCTGTTCTGCCTCAAGTGCCCTGTCCATTATTCCATGCAGCGTGTGCTCCAACAGGTGGACAAGGGGGACAGTGTCACTGATGCATGCACTGTCACTGCTCACCATCCTCGTGGCATCCTCAAATGGTGACAGGACAGTGCATGCATCCCTGATCATGGCCCACTGGCGTGGGGAAAAAAAACAAGCTCCCCTGACCCTGTCCTGGTGCCATAGTCGCACAGGTACTCATTGATGGCCCTCTGCTGCATGTGCAGCCGCTGCAGCATGGCCAACGTTGAGTTCCACCTGGTGGGCATGTCACAGATTAGGCGGTTCTTGGGCAGGTTAAACTCCTTTTGGAGGTCCGTCAGCCGAGCACTGGCATTATATGACCGGCGGAAATGCACACAGACTTTCCTGGCCTGCCTTAGGACATCCTGTAAGCCCGGGTACCTGCCCAAGAACCGCTGCACCACCAAGTTAAGGACGTGAGCCAAACAGGGCACATGGGTCATTTGTCCCTGTCTGAGGGCAGAGAGGAGGTTGGTGCCATTGTCGCAAACCACCATTCCTGCCTTAAGTTGGCGTGGCGTCAACCACCTCTGAACCTGCCCCTGCAGAGCTGACAGAACCTCTGCCCCAGTGTGGCTCCTGTCCCCCAAGCACACCAGCTCAAGCACCGCATGGCATCTTTTGGCCTGCGTACTTGCGTAGCCCCTTGAACGACTACGGAGCACCGCTGGTTCCGAGGAAGAGGCCATGGAGGAAGAAGAAGAGGAGGGGATGGAGGAGAGAGGTTTGTCACAATCATTAGCATTTTGGAGGCGTGGTGGGGGAACAACCTCCAACACTACTGCACCTTGTCCTGCATCCTTCCCAGCTGCCAGCAGAGTCACCCAATGCACCATGAAACTTAGGTAACGTCCCTGTCCATGCCTGCTGGACCATGAGTCAGTGGTAATATGCAGCTGACCGCCCTGTCCAGCGAGGCATGGACATTGCCTTCCACATGCCGGTAGAGAGCCGGAATCGCCTTCCGTGAGAAAAAGTGGCGTTTGGGTACCTGCCACTGAGGAACCGCACATTCCACAAACTCACGGAAGGGGGCAGAGTCTACCAACTGAAAAGGCAGCAGTTGAAGTGCTAGCAATTTTGCCAAGCTAGCATTCAACCGCTGGGCATGTGGATGGCTGGGAGCAAACTTCTTTCGGCGGTGCAGCAGCTGGGGCAGGGAAATTTGCCTGGTACAATCTGACGTCGATGTACCAAAAGCAGATTGCCCACAAGTACTTGGCTGTGACACACCTAATTCTACACCTTCATTCCTCTCAGTGCAGGTCTCAGAGAGGACTGAAGGTCTAGTGGGGTTGGAAATCTCAGCTGATGAGGAGCAAGGAGAGGTCCTCTTTGTTCTTTGGTGTGGGTCTTTTAGATACGCTTGCCAACGAACTGCATGGCAGGTCAACATATGTCTGGTCAAGCATGTGGTACCCAAGCGGGAGATGTTTTGGCCACGTGAGATACGCTTGAGACATATGTTGCAAATAGCAGCGGTGCGATCTGATGCACTCGTCTCAAAAAAGGCCCACACCAAAGAACTTTTTGAATAACGCGCAGAGAGAGCAGCGTCCTGCACATGTGGAGCTTTGGGGTGTGATGCAGTCAATGTGCTGCCCTTAGGCTGGCCCCTGGAGGGCAATCTGCCTCGTTGGTGATGTGCCGCCTCCTCCTCCTCCTCCTCCTCCTCCTCTCTCCTATCAGGCACCCACGTTGAGTCAGTGACCTCATCATCCCCTCCCTCCTCATCACTGGAGCAAACCTGGCAGTATGCTGCAGCAGGGGGAGCATGACTGCCAGATTGCTGTCCTTCTTGGGCACCCCCTGTGTCTGTGCTCATGTTACTGCCTTCATCGAGCTCAGTATCATCATCAGAGCCTTCCAAACGCTGGGCATCCTCCTGGAGAATGTACCCAACACTGTGGTCAAACAGTTCGAGGGACTCCTCAGGAGGACATGGTGGAGCTAGGGAAGGAGTCACTGATGACATTGAGCCGAGGGAAGAGGCCGCTGCCTTGCCAGACAAAGCACCCTGGGCATGGGTGAGAGAGGATGAGGAGGATGAGGACGGCTTGGTCATCCACTCGACCAAGTCTTCCGCATGTTGCGGCTCAACACGGCCAGCTGCCGAAAAAAAGGCCAAGCGTGTCCCATGACCACGTGCTGATGAGGATGCACCGTCTCCACGACCAGCACTAGACACAGAGCCTGCTTGCCCTCTCTTATTGGCTTGTGACTGTCTGCCTCTCCTTCTTGGCCTTCCAGACATACTAATGGCCTGTAGCTGCACTAAGCTGGGATATATATATATATATATATATATATATATATATATATGTACTGATACTGCAGCTAGCAAAATCAACTGCCTGCCTGTAGTATGAGAACACCACCAACCTTCTACAGGTAGCTTTAGCTGAACACTGTGAGGTGGACGCACCCCACTAACTTGTAGGTTTAGCTGAACACTGTGAGCAGGACGCACTGCACTAACTGTAAATAGTCTAGCTGCCTGACCGTGGTACTAATAGGATCAAAAGAACACCAGTAATTTTCTTCAGGTAGCTTTATATACTGTAACAAGACAAGCCTGCCTGTCAGTAGGAAGATAACAGGAACGGATCTAGCTGAACACTGTGAGCAGGACGCACTGCACTAAATGTAAATAGTCTAGATGCCTGACCGTGGTACTAATAGGATCAAAAGAACACCAGTAATTTTCTTTAGGTAGCTGTAAATACTGTAACAAGACAAGCCTGCCTGTCAGTAGGAAGATAACAGGAACGGATCTAGCTGAACACTTTGAGCAGGACGCACTGCACTAAATGTAAATAGTCTAGCTGCCTGACCGTGGTACTAATAGGATCAAAAGAACACCAGTAATTTTCTTTAGGTAGCTGTAAATACTGTAACAAGACAAGCCTGCCTGTCAGTAGGAAGATAACAGGAACGGATCTAGCTGAACACTGTGAGCAGGACGCACTGCACTAAATGTAAATAGTCTAGCTGCCTGACCGTGGTACTAATAGGATCATAAGAACACCAGTAATTTTCTTCAGGTAGCTTTATATACTGTAACAAGACAAGCCTGCCTGTCAGTAGGAAGATAACAGGAATAGATCTAGCTGAACACTGTGAGCAGGATGCACTGCACTAAATGTAAATAGTCTAGCTGCCTGACCGTGGTACTAATAGGATCAAAAGAACACCAGTAATTTTCTTTAGGTAGCTGTAAATACTGTAACAAGACAAGCCTGCCTGTCAGTAGGAAGATAACAGGAACGGATCTAGCTGAACACTGTGAGCAGGACGCACTGCACTAAATGTAAATAGTCTAGCTGCCTGACCGTGGTACTAATAGGAACAAAAGAACACCAGTAATTTTCTTCAGGTAGCTTTATATACTGTAACAAGACAAGCCTGCCTGTCAGTAGGAAGATAACAGGAACGGATCTAGCTGAACACTGTGAGCAGGACGCACTGCACTAAATGTAAATAGTCTAGCTGCCTGACCGTGGTACTAATAGGATCAAAAGAACACCAGTAATTTTCTTTAGGTAGCTGTAAATACTGTAACAAGACAAGCCTGCCTGTCAGTAGGAAGATAACAGGAACGGATCTAGCTGAACACTGTGAGCAGGACACACTGCACTAAATGTAAATAGTCTAGCTGCCTGACCGTGGTACTAATAGGAACAAAAGAACACCAGTAATTTTCTTTAGGTAGCTTTATATACTGTAACAAGACAAGCCTGCCTGTCAGTAGGAAGATAACAGGAACGGATCTAGCTGAACACTGTGAGCAGGACGCACTGCACTAAATGTAAATAGTCTAGCTGCCTGACCGTGGTACTAATAGGATCAAAAGAACACCAGTAATTTTCTTTAGGTAGCTGTAAATACTGTAACAAGACAAGCCTGCCTGTCAGTAGGAAGATAACAGGAACGGATCTAGCTGAACACTGTGAGCAGGACGCACTGCACTAAATGTAAATAGTCTAGCTGCCTGACCGTGGTACTAATAGGATCAAAAGAACACTAGTAATTTTCTTCAGGTAGCTTTATATACTGTAACAAGACAAGCCTGCCTGTCAGTAGGAAGATAACAGGAACGGATCTAGCTGAACACTGTGAGCAGGACGCACTGCACTAAATGTAAATAGTCTAGCTGCCTGACCGTGGTACTAATAGGATCAAAAGAACACCAGTAATTTTCTTCAGGTAGCTTTATATACTGTAACAAGACAAGCCTGCCTGTCAGTAGGAAGATAACAGGAACGGATCTAGCTGAACACTGTGAGCAGGACGCACTGCACTAAATGTAAATAGTCTAGCTGCCTGACCGTGGTACTAATAGGATCAAAAGAACACCAGTAATTTTCTTTAGGTAGCTGTAAATACTGTAACAAGACAAGCCTGCCTGTCAGTAGGAAGATAACAGGAACAGATCTAGCTGAACACTGTGAGCAGGACACACTGCACTAAATGTAAATAGTCTAGAAGATAACAGGAACGGATCTAGATAAACTGAATACAGTGTATATATATATATGCAACACATGGGATGCATATATATACACAATACACTTTAAGTGCAGCTAACTGACTGACTGTCCTGCCTAATCTAGCTAACTCAAATGAGTTGACACTGTCTCTCTCTCTCTCTCTCTCTCTAAGCACACCGGAACACACTGCACAGGGCCGCCGTGCAGGCGGCCTTATATAGGGTGGGGCGTGTACTAAATCCCCTGAGCCATAATTGGCCAAAGCCTCCTTGGCTTTGGCCAATTACGGCTCTCTGTTCAGGCGGCGCTGTGATTGGCCAAGCATGCGGGTCATAGTGCATGCTTGGCCAATCATCAGCAAGCAATGCACTGCGATGCCGCAGTGAATTATGGGCCGTGACGCGCCACACAAATTTGGCGCGAACGGCTCATATCGTTCGCAATTCGGCGAACGACCGAACAGCCGATGTTCGAGTCGAACATGGGTTCGACTCGAACACGAAGCTCATCCCTATTGGTGACTTATTTGTATTAAGTTTATCTAGTCTATAAGAATAAACCTCAAAAATTTGGATTTTTTAGGCAATCAAAAAAAGTTAATGTATTTATAAAATATGTATATTTATTACAAATAGATTTGAATAAAATTCCAGATTGGAAATACAAAACATCACTACAGATGATGATATCTGTAACAAGCCCCTTGCTCGCTCGGTTCCACTCTCACGACACTTCTCTGCAGCTATAGAATCAGATTGCGATTGCAACATCTGATTGCTCGGTCATCTAATGCTCCGGGATTAGAACTACAGCTATGTGCCGTTCTAACCCAGTTGTGATAGCTCAGAACAAACACCAGACAGGCTGTATGTAAGTTCAACCAGGAATCTCTTTATTGCAATATACAGGCTCTTTTATACACTAAAAGAGGAGGTGCAGACCTCCTGCTCATATTACTCTAACAATACAGCTGTAACCTAATTAACATGAGCTAATTAACTAATCACTTTAGACAGCCTAGATGACTCAGACATGACCTTTAGGCCAGACTGGCCGTCTTGTAGTTCAGAAAATCCAATCAACATTATCACAATAGCAGAGTTAATTAAACACAAACAACGATGGGGATCTAATGACTCTTAGATCCCATACTAGAGACTTATTTACAATACACATTTTATCGGACAACAGACAGGTAGCTGGAATTGATGACATTAGCGTTTAACAGTAGGAGTCCCAACGGTATGAATCAGTGACTATTCCAATATGGCAAATCCAGGGTCCCCAGAGTCTGTGTGTCCTGGGGGACCAGGACCCGAATCCACAGTAATAAGGCCTCAAGGGTCCCCAGGCATACAGCTCACAAAGAGCACCGTTCCCCCAAATGCCAGGGCCCACGATCGATCGGCAAGAGGCTAGCATACAGTCCCCTCCAAAAGTCTCTCTCCCGGCTAGGTCTGTCACAATATCACATTACATAATTTTTTTTTTTAAATAAACATGAAGTGGTAGTCCCCAGCTACTTGCTGTTTCTTCATTGGTGGATTGCGATAAGATAAAGTAGGTGGGGATCACCAACACGTTTTGAAATGTGCAAATATAAGCAAATCTTCTTCAGGGTATAATACCACTTCTGAAAAAACTGTTTCAATGAAAAAACAGATAAATATTGTATATGACTGTATATGGAATTACATCTGCAAATATGCATACAAGCGTAAATAACTATATATACTCATATATACAGTTGCAATGTTTGAATTTTCTAGCAAGAGCACTGCTTGAGGTGACGAGAACCATATATCAATGTATCAATACTCTTCACCAACTGCAGGGACCCATCAGCAACCAGCTTCACATTTCACCAAAGGGAGATGAAAAAATGCACTATAGAGGAGGAAGGAAACAAAACAAAAATTGATGAACAATCCCTTGGAAGATAATTAGTATCTATTCTATGGGATACTCGGTCAACCTACATGATGTTCACCAAAAGGCTGGCCCAGTAACTACCTGAATTAAAAAAATTAACTTACTTGTATGAACCCTTTTCCAATCTTACATTTAGAAGGTAAGTTCAGTATACAAATACCAGCTGTATTCTGATGCAAAGTACTAATGTGCTGCTAGCAGTCCTGGGGTATATAGCATGGCTCCACATCAGTGGAACATCCATGCCCTGCACAAGTGAGGAAAGAATGGTGCCAGTTTACATTGCCGGCATTCCTTATGTACTGCGCATGCGTGGGAAAATGATGCAAATCGCGTCAACATACACTCCATGTTGCCGCGTCATATCCTGTCTCCGGGATGACAACATTCGGAGACCAGGGTGGCGGCCATGATGGAGACAACCAGGAAGAAAAAGGTTTATCTAGTCTTTCCTTCACTCTGGCCTCTGTTAGCAAGAGTACTAGAGTACGTCCTGTGATGTGTCACCACCAGTACTCCCACGGTCATTATGCCCCTCCCTTTCCTGTGTAAAAAACTGAGAAGAAGAAGGCATTTAGTAGTTCTCTTTTCTGTTTCATCTGTAACCATCCTCCCTTCCTCGTGTGGGTAATATGCTCTGATTTTGCCTTTTTACTGTTAATGTAATGTATCTAAAAATTTTCTTTAGTTTTTTTTACTCTCCTTTGCTATGTGTCTCTTGTAATCTTTTTTGACCACCCTTATTGCGTTCTTGCACCTCTTATTGCATTCCTTATAGTGTTTGAATGCTGACGATGACTCACCCCCTTCATATTGCTTTTAAATTTATGGTTTAGCCACCCAGGTTTAACATTCACTCTTCTATAGTTATTGCACATTGGAATGCACTGTGTGATACCTTTGTTTAATATGCTCCTAAAGCATTCCCATTTTTCTTCCATGTTCAATGTTCCCAGGATTTGGTCCTAATTAATGTCATGAAGTAATGATCGCAGTTCAGAAAAATTGGCTTGTTTGAAATTTAGTGTTCTTTTGCTACCCTTGTGCCTCCTTTTTCTATGTTTTACATTAAATGTGATCATCTTATGGTCGCTAGATCCCAAGTTGTCCTGTATTTCCAGACTTGACTCGTTCATAATTAATAAATCTAGCAGGGCGTTCTTCCTAGTTGGGGAATCTACCAATTGGGACATGAAGTTGTCTTGTAAGACATTCATGAAATGACGGGCCTTTAATGAGTGAGCTGTACCTTCTGCCCAGTCAATATCAGGATAATTGAAGTTCCCCATTATGATGACATTTCCCTGCCTTGCTGCCATTTCCAACTGTGACAGTAGGTCCTGCTCTTCCTCCTCCTTTAGGGTTGGTGACCTATAACATACCCCCACTATTAATTTTCCACTTACTTCTTCTCTTTGAAGTTCTACCCATACTGATTCCACCTCCCCCCTTATCTCATTCAAAATGTCGCTCCTCTCTGCCATACATCATTTTTTACATATAGCCACACCCCTCCCCCTCTTCTACCTTCACTGTCTTTCCAAAACAAGGAATATCCCTGTATGTTGGCCAGCCAATCATGTGAGCTGTCAAACCAAGTTTCAATTATTCCCACGAAGTCTAAGTCCTCCTCATGCAATAGCAGCTCCAGTTCCTCCATTTTGTTAGCTAGGCTCCTAGCATTTGTGTATGTTCCTCTCAATGATATACGGTGCATATCAACTTCCCCTTGGTTTCCTCATGCCTTGTTTCTGAATTGTCCTTGCATTCACCCCAGGATTAGATGTTACGGCTGTTTTATCCCTGCTGACTCCACTATCTAATTTGCTCATTTGCATTGCTCCATTACATTATGACACTGTCTGTTTTTTCTGCAGATGTAATATCTGCTTTAGTAAATAATGAAATAACTGAAAAAAATGTAATGGTAATGAATTGCTGTGTACTGCATTAAACATAATAAATTTTGCATTATCTCAATGAGTATGTTTTAAAACCAATGGACATAACAAATTTACTTTAAAAAAGACAGATATTGTAACCCAATACGAGGACAATATGCGACCGGTATATGTTCACCAATATGACAATATGCGACCGGTGGCATGTTCACCAATGCCAGGAGCATGGCGGACAAGATGGGTGAACTAGAGATACTGTTGTACAAGGAGGATTTGGATTTTGTGGGAATTTCAGAGACCTGGTTCAACAGCTCTCATGATTGGCTGGCAAACATTCAAGGGTATACCCTATACCGCAAGGATAGAGGGGAAAAAAGGGGGAGGGGTATGCCTATATATCAAGAATAATGTACAAGCGAATGTGAGAGATGACATCACTGAGGGAGCTAGAGAGGAGGTGGAATCCTTATGGGTAGAGCTCCAAAGGGATGAAGCTAAGGGGAAAATAATACTGGGAGTATGCTATAGGCCCCCTAACCTGAGGGAGGAAGTGGAGGTGGATCTCCTATCACAAATTGGATTAGCAGCAAGGATGGGAAGTGTTATCATAATGGGGGATTTTAATTATCCAGACATTGACTGGGCGGAGGGAACCGTGCATTCATTTAAGGCTCGCCAGTTCCTTAATGTCTTGCAGGACAATTTTATGGGTCAGATGGTAGACGCACCAACTAGAAATAAAACATTACTGGATCTACTGATTACCAACAATACAGACCTGATCACGGATGTGGAAATACGGGGAAATTTAGGTAACAGCGATCACAGATCAAATAGTTTCAGTATAAATCACACAAATAGGAAACATAAAGGGAACACAAAGACACTGAATTTCAAAAGAGCCAACTTCCCTAAACTACAAACCTTGCTAAAAGGCATAAATTGGGATAAAATATTAGGAACAAAGAATACGGAGGAGAGATGGGTTTGCTTTAAGAGCATAATAAATAAGGGCATTAGCCAATGTATCCCATTGGGTAATAAATTTAAAAGAGCGAACAAAAATCCTGGATGGCTTAACTCCAATGTAAAAATGCATATAAAAGCAAAGGAGAAGGCCTTCAAAAAATACAAGGTTGAGGGATCATCCTCAGCATTCAGACTTTATAAAGAATGCAATGAAGAGATGTAAGGGTGCAATTAGGAGGGCTAAGATAGAACATGAAAGACACATAGCGGAGAAGAGCAAAAAAAATCCCAAGAAATTCTTTAAGTATGTAAACAGTAAAAAAGGGAGGACAGACCATATTGGCCCCATAAAGAATGAGGAAGGACATCTGGTTACAAAGGATGGGGAGATGGCGAAGGTATTGAATTTATTCTTCTCCTCCGTCTTCACGAGTGAATCGGGGGGCTTCAGTAACCAAAACTGCAGTGTTTATCCACATGACACAACACAGGAAGCACCTCTATGGTTAACAGAGGACAGAATTAAAATTAGACTTGAGAAACTTAACATTAATAAATCACCGGGACCGGATGGCTTGCATCCGAGGGTACTTAGGGAACTCAGTCAAGTGATTGCCAGACTGTTGTTCCTAATTTTTACAGACAGTCTACTGGCTGGAATGGTACCAGCTGATTGGAGAAAAGTCAATGTAGCACCAATATTTAAAAAGGGCCCAAAATACATCCCTGGGAATTACAGACCAGTTAGCCTAACATCAATAGTATGTAAACTCTTGGAGGGGATGATAAGGGACTATATACAAGATTTTAGTAATAAGAACAATATCATTAGCAGTAATCAGCATGGATTCATGAAGAATCGTTCTTGCCAAACCAATCTATTAACCTTCTATGAGGAGGTGAGTTGCCATCTAGATAAAGGAAGGCCCGTAGATGTGGTGTATCTGGATTTTGCAAAAGCATTTGACACAGTTCCCCATAAACGTTTACTGTACAAAATAAGGTCCGTTGGCATGGACAATAGGGTGAGTACATGGATTGAAAACTGGCTACAAGGGCGAGTTCAGAGGGTGGTGATAAATGGGGAGTACTCAGAATGGTCAGGGGTGGGTAGTGGGGTTCCCCAGGGTTCTGTGCTGGGACCAATCCTATTTAATTTGTTTATAAACGACCTGGAGGATGGGATAAACAGTTCAATCTCTGTATTTGCAGACGATACTAGGCTAAGCAGGGCAATAACTTCTCCGCAGGATGTGGAAACCTTGCAAAAAGACCTGAACAAATTAATGGGGTGGGCGACTACATGGCAAATGAGGTTCAATGTAGAAAAATGTAAAATAATGCATTTGGGTGGCAAAAATATGAATGCAATCTATACACTGGGGGGAGAACCTCTGGGGGAATCTAGGATGGAAAAGGACCTGGGGGTCCTAGTAGACGATAGGCTCAGCAATGGCATGCGATGCCAAGCTGCTGCTAAGCAAGGAAACAGAATATTGGCATGCATTAAAAGGGGGATCAACGCAAGAGATAAAACGATAATTCTCCCACTCTACAAGGCTCTGGTCTGGCCGCACCTGGAGTATGCTGTCCAGTTCTGGGCACCAGTCCTCAGAAAGGATGTACTGGAAATGGAGCCAGTACAGAGAAGGGCAACAAAGCTAATAAAGGGTCTGGAGGATCTTAGTTATGAGGAAAGGTTGCAAGCACTGAACTTATTCTCTCTGGAGAAGAGACGCTTGAGAGGGGATATGATTTCAATTTACAAATACTGGACTGGTGACCCCACAATAGGGATAAAACTTTTTCGCAGAAGAAAGTTTAATAAGACTCGTGGCCACTCATTACAATTAGAAGAAAAGAGGTTTAACCTTAAGCTGAGTACAGGGTTCTTTACTGTAAGAGTGGCAAGGATGTGGAATTCCCTTCCACAGGCGGTGGTCTCAGCGGGGAGCATTGATAGCTTCAAGAAACTATTAGATAATCACCTGAATGACCGCAACATACAGGGATATACAATGTAATACTGACACATAATCACACACATAGGTTGGACTTGATGGACTTGTGTCTTTTTTCAACCTCACCTACTATGTAACTATATGTAACTATGTAATTGCTGGATCCAAAATTAGACTAATGCCCTGTACACACGATCGGTTTTGTCGTTGGAATAAACTCTGAAGGTTTTTCCAACGGAATTCCGCTCAAGATGTCTTGCATACACACGGTCACACCGAATTCCGACCTTCAAGAACGTGGTGACATACAACACGTACGACAGGACAACACATACGACGGGACAACACGTACAACATCTCGTACTTGCTTCAGAGCATGCGTAATTTTTGGTACCTCAGAACAGCATACAGACGAGCGGTTTTCCCGATAGGAATTTGTTCCGTCGGAAAAATATAGAACATGTTCTCTAAACAGTCCGATGGGGCATACACACGGTCGGAATATACGATGAAAAGCTCCCATCTGACTTTTTCTGTCGGAAATTCCAACCGTGTGTACGGGGCATTAGACTCAGTCCTTGTCATGAAATGCTTACATGTGAAACCTGTGTCAGTTTTTATAGCTGATAGTATATTTAAGGAAGGAGAATGTGGGCAGGTGTAAGTATAAACATAGAGCTGAATCAGATGTGTATATAAAGTATCTCACAAAAGTGAGTACACCACTCACATTTTTGTAAATATTTTATTATACCTTTTCCTGTGACAACACTGAAGAAATGACACTTTACTACAATGTAAAGTAGTGAGTGTACAGCTTGTATAACAGTGTAAATTTGCTGTCCCCTCAAAATAACTCAGCACACAGCCATTAATGTCTAAACCACTGGCAACAAAAGTGAGTACACCCCTAAGTGAAAATGTCCAAATTGGGCCCAAAGTGTCAATATTTTGTGTGGCCATCATTATTTTCTAGCACTGCCTTAACCCTCTTGGGCATGGAGTTCATCAGAGCTTCACAGGTTGCCACTGGAGTCCTTTTCCACTCCTCCATGATGACATTACAGAGCTGGTGGATGTTAGAGACCTTAGATGCCCCACAGATGCTCAATAGGGTTTAGGTCTGGAGACATGCTTGGCCAGGCCATCACCTTTACCCTCAGCTTCTTTAGCAAGGCAGTGGCCGTCTTGGAGGTGTGTTTGGGGTCGTTATAATGTTGGAATACTGCCCTGTGGCCCAGTCTCTGAAGAGAGGGGATCATGCTCTGCTTTAGTATGTCACAGTATTTGTTGGCATTCATGGTTCCCTCAATGAACTGTAGCTCCCCAGTGCCAGCAGCACTTATGCAACCCTAGACCATGCCACTCCCACCACAATGCTTGACTGTAGACAAGACAAACTTGTCTTTGTACTCCTCACCTGGTTGCCACCACACACGATTGACACCATCTGAACCAAATAAGTTTATCTTGGTCTCATCAGACCACAGGACACGGTTTCAGTAATCCATGTCCTTAGTCTGCTTGTCTTCAGCAAACTGTTTGTGGGCTTTCTTGTGCATCATCTTTAGAAGAGGCTTCCTTCTGGGACGACAGCCATGCAGACCATTTTGATGTACTGTGCGGTGTATGGTCTAAGCACTGACTGGCTGACCCCCCACTACTTCAATCTCTGCAGCAATGCTGGCAGCACTCATACATCTATTTCCCAAAGACAACCTCTGGATATGACACTGAGCACGTGCACTGAACTTCTTTGGTTGACCATGTTAAGGCCTGTTCTGAGTGGAACCTGTCCTATTAAACCGCTGTATGGTTTTAGCCACCATGCTGCAGCTTAGTTTCAGGGTCTTGGGAATCTTCTTATAGCCTAGGCCATCTTTATGTAGAGCAGCATTTTTTTTTTTTCAGATCCTCAGAGAGTTCTTTGCCATAAGGGTGCCATGTTGAACTTCCAGTGACCAGTATGAGAGAGTAAGAGGGATAAAACCAAATTTAACACACCTGCTCCCCATTCGCACCTGAGACCTTGTAACACTAATGAGTCACTTGACACCGGAGGAAAAATGGCTAATTAGGCCCAATTTGGACATTTTTACTTAGGGGTGTACTCACTTTTGATGCCAGTGGTTTAAACATTAATAGCTGTGTGTTGACTTATTTTGAGGGGACAGCAAATTTACACTGTTATACAAAGTGTACACTCACTACTTTACATTGTAGCAAAGTGTAATTTCTTGTCACATGAAAAGGTATAATAAAATATTTACAAAAATCTGAGGGGTGTACTCACTATTGTGAGATATATATATATATATGTATGTATATATATATATATATATATATATATATATATATATATATATATATATATATATATATATATATATATAATGTATTTTTTTCCTCAAATCTATCATTTTAAAAAATATAAGTATACAGTATTTACAAATTTTATTTAGCTACATTTGATATATCTTATTTCTCCTAACATTATTGCAGCAAAAATGTCAAATTAATTTTCATAAAATTAATTGTATTTTTGTTAATAACATCTTAGATTGGATAGTATTGTTCTACTGTACATGTTATATTATTTTATTATGTTCTTGGTGCTTCACCTTCTTAGCTCCCATTGGGCAAAATACTCCTTTCCAATCATCCAGTTTAGGACTCAGTATAGTTAAAGGTTTGAAAAGTAAAAATACATAACAAGGAACTAATGAAATTACCATCACATTTTGGATGATCACCACAAAAGCATTTTTGAAAGTCGACTCACTTTAATGTCATTAATTTATCAGCATCGTACAAGCTTACAGGTCTCCCAGTTAAATCTTTTGGCAGCCATTTAATGCCATAAAACTAGATTTATTGAACTAGATATGTAATGTTAAATAAATAGCAATTGATTTTTAAAACCACAGTTATTGAGATTTAACAAGCACCTTAAACATAAATGAAGTGGCCAAATAATTAAATCACCATCTCACATGCATTATAAGGAATAATTTATGTATAGCTGATGCACAAACCATGGTATTACCAATTGAATGCATTTAATATAGCTACAATGTTTGATTAATTGAGTGATTGTGAATTAGCTTTTCTGACAGGAAAGGAACAATTTTATTAAATCAATGTAACATTGAGATAGAAGGAAAATAAAATTACAATTAGCAGCAATATCTACTAATAACAGATTTCCATGCCACAGAAACCTTAATACAAATGGCATCATGAAAACATTTGCAATCATATTTTTAAATGTAATACACCTGAAGTTACTGGCTTGGCAGTGTACTGTAGTTGGAATATTCCATCAACTCTGTCCAAAGAATACTCTTGTAATATTTGACAACTCAACCTATGGCAAAAGCTGTACATAGATATTCTAATTCTAATTTATGAATGGACAGTTGCTTTAGTTTTTATATTTTAAATTGCCATGCACATATATTGAACAATATTTTTGAAGGACCACAAAGAGTGCTGTAGAAGCAGAGAACAACGCCAAGTCATATGATATCAGAGCATCAGCAAGTATATGTTATGTTGGGTTCAGTGCACTTGATTTACTTACGTACTTAATTTCTACATGATTGCGGTGCTTGCAAGTAACTTTTCTTGTCTTAACATCAATTTCTTTATTCATTGGTGTCCTGGGTTCAGGCTTCATGCAGATATTTGAATTCTCTTCAAGTTGAGATTAAGCTCTGCACCATCCTGATGTCAAACTCTTTATTGGTCACTAAGGCTTCAACATTTGACAGTTCAGACATGGGATGGGGGCAAATTATACTGGAATGAGGCTTTGTCTCAACTTGGAAAGAAGTTAGGGCCCTGTATACAGGCTGAGCCTTGCATCCGTGGTTCTCTCTAGGCACAAACACCTAATCTGTAGACTAGTGTAGACAAGGGAATTGAACTTTGCCAGTAATACTGAGTGATGCACTTTGGTCAAAGTGTCAGGTTCACATTTCTTCAGATGGTACATGCACACAAACTGATATATTCTACTTGCAAATTTAGTAAACATCTTTTCCATACATGGCAGCATGCATAAAAAGCTTTACACCCACACAATGTTACACTCTTATCCAGTGGCGGCTGGTGGTTTTTTGTTTGGGGGGTAGCAAACAACCACCCCCTCATCCCTTGCAGTCTGCCGGTCCAAAGGCACTTACCCCATCTAGGTGGCGGGCACATCAGGCAGCTGTGGGGTTTGGACATCGACGGGCACATCGGGTAGCCGCAGGAATCGGGGCATCTGCGAACATTAGACTGCGGCGGGCATCGGGCATCGGCTCCTGTGTCTTCTCCTCCTCGCTTCCGCCACGCATCTCCTCCCCTCCTCCTAGGCATCCAATAGGATCACCTGTCCTTTCAGCCAATCGGGAGACCAATATCAGACCCACTTCCCGATTGGCCGGGAGGAGGATCAGTGTTGCAACAACGAATATTCATTCACTGTTGTAACACCTGGGTGGGCTCATAGCACAATTCTCTGCACCACGAGCCCACTCTATTTTGAAGCCTATTAGAACCTCTGGCTGTAATCAGGTGCTTCAAAAAAACACTCCCGCTGCTGTAATTCATGGGTCCGGCATCCTGAAAGAGGCCAGATGCATGAATAGGGGGTAGCGTCCATGGGTCATAGAGCATCAATTAGGATGTGGTGGCCATGGATAGAGGGGGCAACTCCCCCGGGCACCCCTAATGGACGGGCCGCCACTAGACTTGTGCACAATGGAAAATTTTGTTTAGTTTTGTTTCGTTTTCATTCATAAACTACATAATTTCATTCTGTTATATTCGTTATGTTACGTTAATTCGTTTTCGGATAATTCGTTATTATTCGTAGAGTGTCGATATTCATCATACTGAATCTCGAATCATGTCGAATTCATTCGTTATATCCAATATAATTTCTTTCAAATTAGTTGAAATTTGATATTTATGTATGTATATTGATTCGTGATAATGATTCGTAGTTTGAAAAGTCGTTTGTTTATTGAATCTATTAACACACACAATGACAATATCTCTTCTCCTCTGCTCAAATACAATACAATGCCCTTCCCACTCAGTTCTCAGGAATGCACTTTGCCAGTAATCCAACCTCCAGCACAAAATTAATCAGCTGATTGGACTGTAAGATTTACTTTGAGCTGACCTTGTGTTTCATTAGATCTTTAACAAATTACTGAATCATGATGAATTAATTTGTTATAACCGCTATAATTTCTTTCATATTAGTTGAAATTCGTTATTTTTTTATTCGGACATTCGGATGCAAAATTAGTACGAATTTCGATTTGTTATGAAACGAATTGCACATGTCTAGCCGCCACTGCTCTTTTCTGTTCAGAATGTTTTGGAAACTCCAATATAGGCAAATACAAGCTCTGCTCTCTCACTCGTCTCAGTAGTCAAATATGTACAGTGGGGCAAAAAAATATTTAGTCAGCCACCAATTGTGCAAGTTCTCCCACTTAAAAAGATGAAAGAGGCCTGTTATTGTCATAGGTATACCTCAACTATGAGAGACAAAATGTGGAAACAAATCCAGACAATCACATTCAAAAAGTAGACAATTTATTTGCAAATTATGGTGGAAAATAAGTATTTGGTCACCTACAAACAAGCAAGATTTCTGGCTCTCACATACCTGTATCTTCTTCTTCAAGAGGCTCCTCTGTCCTCCACTCATTACCTGTATTAATGGCACCCGTTTGAACTTGTTATCGTTATAAAAGACACCTGTCCACAACCTCAAACAGTCACACTCCAAACTCCACTACGGTGAAGACCAAATAGCTGTCGAAGGACACCAGAAACAAAATTGTAGACCTGCACCAGGCTGGGAAGACTGAATTTGCAAAAGGCAATCAGCTTGGTGTGAAGAAATCAACTGTGGGAGCAATAATTAGAAAATGGAAGACATACAAGACCACTGATAATCTCCCTCGATCTGGGGCTCCACGCAAGATCTCACCCTGTGGGGTCAAAATGATCACAAGAACGGTGAGCAAAAATCCCACAACCACACGGGGGACCTAGTGAATGACCTGCAGAGAGCTTGGACCAATGTAACAAAGGCTACCATCAGTAACACACTACGCCGCCAGGGACTCAGATCCTGCAGTGCCAGACTTATCCCCCTGCTTAAGCCAGTATATGTCCGGGCCCGTCTGAGGTTTGCTAGAGAGCATTTGGATGATCCAGAAGAGGATTGGGAGAATGTCATATGGTCAGATAAAACCAAAGTAGAACTGTTTGGTAGAAACACAACTCGTCGTGTTTGGAGGAGAGAGAATGCTGAGTAGCAACCACAGAACACCATACCTACTGTGAAGCATGGGGGTGGCAACTTCATGCTTTGGGGCTGTTTCTCTGCAAAGGCAACAGGACAACTGATCCGTGTACATGAAAGAATGAATGGGGCCATGTATCATGAGATTTTGAATGCAAACCTCCTCCCATTAGCAAGGGCATTGCAGATGAAACGTGGCTGGGTCTTTCAGCATGACAATGATCCCAAACACACCGCCCAGGCAACGAAGGAGTGGCTTCGTAAGAAGCATTTTAAGGTCCTGGAGTGGCCTAGCCAGTCTCCAGATCTCAACCCCATTGAAAACTTTTGGAGGGAGTTGAAAGTCCATGTTGCCCAGAGACAGCCCTAAAACATCACTGCTCTAGAGGAGATCTGCATGGAGGAATGGGCCAACATACCAGCAACAGTGTGTGACAACCTTGTGAAGACTTACAGAAAACGTTTGACCTCTGTCATTGCCAACAAAAGATATATAACAAAGTATTGAGATAAACGTTTGATATTGACCAAATACTTATTTTCCACCATAATTTGCAAATAAATTCTTTCAAAAATCGGACAAAGTGATTGTCTGGATTTGTTTCCACATTTTGTCTCTCATAGTTGTGGTATACCTAGGATGACAATTACAGGCCTCTCTCATCTTTTTAAGTGGGAGAACTTGCACAATTGGTGGCTGACTAAATACTTTTTTGCCCCACTGTACATAGAAAAAAGGAGGGACAACAGGTGAAACATATTGACAAGTATGATTTGTGTCATTGATAAAGTCAGGGTTTATAAGGTTGAAAAAAGACACAGGTTTATCCAGTTTCACCCCTGTGTGTGTATGTGTGTGATTTTTATTCCCTAACAATTTCCATAGCCCTATATATTCTGCTTACTGAAGAAGACATCAAAAGGTTTTGGGAAGTTGTCAACACTCTCAGCTGGTATGACTTCCTGGGAAAGGAGTTCCACATTTTTACTAGTCCAACAGTAAAGAACACTTTCCACAATCTAAGGTTAAACTTCTTTTCTTCTAACCTCAAATTGTGGCTATGTAATAGAAAAAATAATAATAAAATTTTTTATATAGCGCGTTTAAAGGTAACTTTTTAAAGTGCTTTACAAAGAAAACACAAAAAATACACAGGATAAAAAAAAGGAAAAAAGGGACAATTACGTAAAAGAGTGTCTAAAGAAAAAACGTTTTTAGATTTGCTTTGAATGAGCTTAGACAAGATGACTCTCTGATGTTCTTTGGAATTGAATTCCAGAGTTTTGGGGCATAGCAGGAAAAGGCTCTGTCTCCCATCGAGTGTAGGTGAGTAGGGACACACACACAGAAGACCAGAATTTGAGGAGCAGAGGTTATGAGCGGGGAGTAGGTTGATAAAAGTTCAGACAGATAACGGGGTGCCAAGCCACGAAGAGCCTTATAGGTGAGCAATAGGATTTTAAAGTCTATGTGAAACCTGATGGCCAGTGCAAGGACTCCAGGATAGGATAAATATGGTCACTTGTACCAGACCTAGTGAGGACTCTGGCTGCAGAATTGTGTACATATTGTAGTTGATTAATAGTGGATTTAGGTACTCCAGCAAGTAGAACAATGCAGTAGTCAAGTCTGAATAATACACATGTATGGATCAGCTTTTCAGCTACAGTGTATGATGGCATACGACACAGCCGAGCAATGTTTCTCAAGTGGATTCTGACAACATTTTTTACATGTGGATCTAAGGTTAAACTTTCATTAAGTCAAGTACCAAGTGTCACCTCTAGATTTGTCAATTTAGACCGATGCTACCTGAACAGTGCCATCTATAGATAAGCTATCAGGACTGGCCTTATATACAGTTGTGCTCATAAGTTTACATACCCTGGCAGAATTTATGATTTCTTGGCCATTTTTCAGAGAATATGAATGATAACACCAAAACTTTTCTTCCACTCATGGTTAGTGTTTGGCTGAAGCCATTTATTATCCATCAACTGTGTTTACTCTTTTTAAATCATAATGACAACAGAAACTACCCAAATGACCCTGATCAAAAGTTTAGATAAAGGTTTTAATACAGTGTATTGCCTCCTTTAACATCAATGACAGCTTGAAGTCTTTTAAAGGTATTTGTGAAAGAGGCTCTTATACCTTCTCAGTTGGTAAAGCTGCCCATTCCTCTTGGGAAAAAGCCTCCAGTTCCCGTAAGTTCTTGCATGAACTGCACGTTTGAGATCTCCCCAGAGTGGCTCAATGATATTGAGGTCAGGAGATTGAGATGGCCACTCCAGAACCTTCACTTTATTCTGCTGTAGCCAATGACAGGTCAACTTGACTTTGTGTTTTGGATCATTGTCATGTTGGAATGTCCAAGTACATCCTTGCGCAGCTTCCTGGCTGATGAATGCAAATGTTCCTCCAGTATTTTTTTTATAACATACTGCATTCATCTTGCCATAAATTTTGCTAAAATTTCCTGTGCCTTTGTAGCTCACACCTCCCCAAAACATCAGCGATCCACCTGTGTTTCACAGTAGGAATGGTGTACCTTTCATGATAGGCCTTGTTGACTCCTTTCCAAATGTAGTGTTTATGGTTGTGGCCAAAAAGCTAAATTTTGGTCGAATCACTCCGAAAGACTTTGTGCCAGGTCTGAGGCTTGAATCTGTGCTGTTTGGCGTATTGTAAGAGGGATACTTTGTGGCATTTGTGTAGTAATGGCTTTCTTCTACCATGCAGCCTATCTTTCTTCAAGTGCCTCCTTATTGTGCATCTTTAAACAGCCACATCACATGTTTTCATGTATTTCCTGTATTTCACCTGAAGTTATTTGTGGGTTTTTCTTTGAATCCTGAACAATATTCCTGGCAGTTGTGGCTGAAATTTTGGTTGGTCTGCCTGACCGTGGTTTGGTTTCATCAGAACCCCTCATTTTCCTTTTTTTCAAGTAATTTTTTATTCATATAAAAAGATAAAGAACAAATACACATTTTTTGTACATCCTTCACTTACTTGTTTAACCCACCGCCCCAACATTTAGCATACAAACCTTTATTTATATAATGCACTAGCATACATTTTTCGCCCTATCAAAAATAATATAAGATTTTTTTATTTATTTACTATACATAATTCCAAAAGGCAGAAAAGAAGAGCAAAAAAAAAGGCCAGCCACCTCCTTGCTATCAATTTCCATGCAAGAAAAAGGCATCTAACTATTGCAGTTTGTCTCCCCCACATGTTATTATGCTTTTCCATACAACCCAATAGGCATATCTTGGGGTCTAGGTCAAGAGTTATTCCAAATACCTCATTTATTTTTCCAATAACTTCACTCCAGTACATATTTAGCTTGGGGCAACTCCACATCATATAAACTAGGTCTCCTGTTGGGTCCCAACATCTTGGGCATTTAGCGTCCATCCTCCACTCATATGAAAATCGTTTCTGAGGTGTCCTATATGCTCTAAGCAGCAGCATTAAGTATGACACTGATTGTGATGGTGACAGGGTGCTAAAGGGACCTTTTTCCAGGATATGCTTCCACTGTTCATTTGATATATTCCCCAGGTCTTTCTCCCATCCCCTCCTGCAGGGAAGCTCCTCGTTTCCCCTTATTACCCTGTCACATATACTATCATATATGGATGAAATCAACCCCTATATATTTAAATATTTACCTCATTCCACTGCAGTAGCCTCTCTTTAAATTGTGTCCTCAGGGCATGTCTGACTTGCAGATATTTGAAGAAGGATTGATTTGGTATACCATATTTCTCCTTAAGTTCCAGGAATTATTTAAATACACCCCTGTCCTATATAACTGAGAAAGATAAGCAACTCCATGTGTCCTCTTCAAGGACCTTAGAGTAAACAGTTTATTACATTTAGTGAAATCACCTTTGGTAGATTTCCCTCCACAACCAGGTGGAGAGCTAGGAGATAAGAGAGCTCCTTCCACCTCAGAAGTCAGAGCAACTCCATGTGTCCACGTGTCCTCATCAGGGACCTTAGAATAAACAAACACTATTACATTTACTGAAATCACCTTTGATATATTTGTACGTTGTAGTTAGATATTCCCTGTTAAGGGCCTCTTAACAGTGAATAACTGTAATCTACAGAAGACTTTTTTTCAACCAGCTGCCAAGGCACCCTGGGGTGCCTTCTGGGTCCTTCAGAGGGTCCTTCAGAGGGGCCAATCTAGAAATTGGTGCAAATTGCCCAAGAATTGTGTACAAGCCAGCTGGTGAATCAAAACCACAGGTTTTCATTGTGCAACCTTGGGCAGCTTGCAGGACAGCCACCAGCATCCTAACAAATGTGGACATCTTTGGTTTATAAGGAGGATGTTGGGCACTTGCACAGCATCCTTGCTTGACCCACTGCCAATCTGTCAGCACTGGGGTCACATTAGCTGCGTGGGGGAAAGAACATGAGGGAGAAGAAATGCTGGAATAGTAATAAGTAGCAGTGTGGAAAAGTGTATTTGCTTTGTACAAATAAATCACCTATGGTGTCCTACATGTGTAGATGCTGCTGTGATATGTAAAACTATTCAGTTTGTCTTTTTTTACATTTTACAACAGAGTGCCTTGACTGGAAAGGGATTGAGAAACACTGATCCACTGTACATAATTGAGCCTCATAGCTTACGTGCTTTAATCGCCCTTTTTAATTTTGATGCTCTTTGCTGAAATCTTTTTAATTCAACAACGTCTTTCCTGAGGATTGGTGACCAAAGCTGAACTGTATATTCAAAAGGAGGCTGAACCGATGCTTTATATACAGTGGGGACGAAAAGTATTCAGATCCCCTTAAATTTTTCGCTCTGTTATATTGCAGCCATTTGCTAAAATAATTTAAGTTCATTTTTTTCCTCATTAATGTACACACAGCACCCCATATTGACAGAAAAACACAGAATTGTTGACATTTTTGCATATTTATTAAAAAAGAAAAACTGAAATATCACATGGTCCTAAGTATTCAGACCCTTTTGCTGTGACACTCATATATTTAACTCAGGTGCTGTCCTTTTCTTCTGATCATCCTTGAGATGGTTCTACACCTTCATTTGAGTCCAGCTGTGTTTGATTACACTGATTGGAATTGATTAGGAAAGCCACACACCTGTCTATATAAGATCTTACAGCTCACAGTGCATGTCAGAGCAAATGAGAATCATGAGGTCAAAGGAACTTCCTGAAGAGCTCAGAGACAGAATTGTGGCAAGGCACAGATCTGGCCAAGGTTACTAGAAAATTTCTGCTGCACTTAAGGTTTCTAAGAGCACAGTGGCCTCCATAATCCTTAAATGGAAGACGTTTGGGATGACCAGAACCCTTCCTAGAGCTGGCCGTCTGGCCAAACTGAGCTATCGGGGGAGAAGAGCCTTGGTGAGAGAGGTAAAAAGAAACCAAAGATCACTGTTGCTGAGCTCCAGAGATGCAGTCGGGAGATGGGAGAAAGTTGTAGAAAATCAACCATCACTGCAGCCCTCCACCAGTCGTGGCTTTATGGCAGAGTGGCCCGACGGAAGCCTCTCCTCAGTGCAAGACACACGAAAGCCCGCGTGGAGTTTGCTAAAAAACACCTGAAGGACTCTAAGATGGTAAGAAATAAGATTCTTTGGTCTGATGAGACCAAGTTAGAACTTTTTGGCCTTAATTCTAAGCGGTATGTGTGAAAACCAGGAACTGCTCACCACCTGTCCAATACAGTACCAACAGTGAAGCATGGTGGAGGCAGCATCATGCTGTGGGGGTGTTTTTCAGCTGCAGGGAAAGGATGACTGGTTGCAATTGAGGGAAAGATGAATGCGGCCAAGTAAAGGGATATAACCTTCTCCAGAGTGCTCAGGACCTCAGACTGGGCTGAATGTTTACCTTCCAAGACAATGACCCTAAGCACACAGCTAAAATAACAAAGGAGTGGCTTCACAACAACTCCTTGACTGTTCTTGAATGGTCCAGCCAGAGCCCTGACTTAAACCCAATTGAGCATCTCTGGAGAGGCCTAAAAATGGCTGTCCACCAACGTTTACCATCCAACCTGACAGAACTGGAGAGGATCTGCAGGGAGGAATGGCAGAGGATCCCCAAATCCAGGTGTGAAAAACTTGTTACATCTTTCCCAAAAAGACTCATGGCTGTATTAGATCAAAATGGTGCTTCTACTAAATACTGAGCAAAGGGTCTGAATACTTAGGACCATGTGATATTTCAGTTTTTCTTTTTTAATAAATCTGCAAAAATGTCAACAATTCTGTGTTTTTCTGTCAATATGGGGTGCTGTGTGTACATTAATGAGGAAAAAAATGAACTTAAATGATTTTAGCAAATGGCTGCAATATAACAAAGAGTGAAACATTTAAGGGGGTCTGAATACTTTCTGTCCCCACTGTATATCAAAGTGACAAAAAGCAGTGGTAACATCTGGACAGCCTAAATTACTATAATGCACACTGCACTGTTTCTGAAGGCAAAGAAGCCTTCTGAGAATGAAGGTCTCTTGAACATGCACCTTTAGGGAAAGGGAGCCTTGACTGCTGGAAGCATGGCATTACTGTGGGGGTGAACCTAAAAGGGAAGTTAAGTAGCTCCTTTAGGATTGGCTACAAAGATCTGAGGTGGCTGGGTGGAGCCTGAACTCTGGGAAAAGGCTACACTGGGGCACGCCCAACTGCTCTGAGGAGATTCAGCAGTCACAAGAGTTGTCCACCCTCCTGCCGTTGTGATGTTTTGTTACAGCTTTATTGGTGGTTTTGACCTTGCCAGCAATTGATGTTGCTTCATGGGCTATGCCCTCAAGTTAAATTCTGGGGTCATTCTAATGCCTGTCTGGCACTGATGGTGAGGACAGGCCTCTTAGACTATGTGCGTTTATGTTTTATGGGTGCTCACAGTATAACTGTGACTGGCATTGTTGTTTGGTATATTTGGAAAGTTGTTACTTTTGCAAGGTTCAATAAGGCTGTGGCCTTGCCCTATTTCCAACTTAAGCCGCTTCGGTATCTTTTTGGGGGGCAAGGTATCGGTTTATTAGTTGGTCATAAATGAGCCTATGCTTCTCAGCAGTCAAGTGCAGTGAGAAAAATGGGGAACAAGGCTGCGCAAGTGTTGCCAGCTTATTTAGTCTTTCAAAGATGTGGTACTGTAAATCATAAATGCAAATAAAACTTGTGGATCTGAGGCTTCACATCTTCTCTTCAAGGTACAGAAAAACTGACACTGGGGGCTGTAAATCTCTTTAGTATTGTTTGCTTTCTAATTAAATGTAATTATGAATCAGGAACTGATATTCTGTGCTTGTATGAGTCTGACTACATGAAGTATTTCTAAACAGGTGCAAAGCATGTACACTATTTTAACTCAGCAAGTACATATACAGTGCTTGAACTTGTTGCTTAGTTACTGACTGGTGGTGTAGAAAATACTCTCACTGTTTTCCTCATATAATTGTTTGTTTCCTAGCAACATGTATTTCCCTTGCTCATTTTGCATGGATTCCAGAAATACAGAATGGAAATGCCATGAAGATGTAATGCTGTGATCTTGATGAAAAATGCAGATAATTTACACAAGTCTATACTACATAAAGGTGGTAAAGATACCAATTCAAAAAAAAGGGAACAGCACCATGCCCATACAATTTCAGTCATACAATTTAAGCCTGAGGAGGAAATACAGACAGAAGCCTAAAATATAATCACATAACTATCAAATACTGCTCAAAATGAGAGCTTCTAGGGTGAAAAAAAAAAATTAGGATGAGCTCTAATGGTAATTAACCATATCCATTCTCTTGTTTCACTGTGCAAAGAAAGCAGTGAGTATTGCTGCAGTTTTTATGTGGATAAAATAGTATCTTGATAAAAAATATCATATAGAAAAGCGTCTTTAGGTAAAGATGTTAAGATAAATTATTGTTTGTTGTAGCTGTAATGTCCAGTTGAAAACATCACAGTAAGTGTAAATAGCAGGCAAATGTAGCTTCACCTATAGCAGCCTCCCTTCCCTTAAGGCAAACATGCCTAGGAGTACCAGGATACCCGCTAGCAGACCCATGGTACAAGATCGATCCAAGGAAGCCATACCAGATGAAAGCCACTCTGGAGGTGTCAGGACTAGTGATTGGCAGCAGGCTTAATCCTTGGACATTGCAAAGGCCAGGGCTGGCATCAGACAGATGAGGTATTTGGTAAAGTAGAAAAGGTCAGGTCTAGCAGCAGACAGGAAAAGTATTCAATAAACCTAGCAAAGGTCAGGACAGGCAGCAGACAGGAGAAGAATCCATTAAATGTAGCAAAGGTCAGTAACAGGAACAAATAGGCTCACTTGATTAGCAAGTAAACACTATAACAAGCACAGAAGCAAAGGCTTATGCACTTCAAATATGCTGCCTCTTACTTTATGGATTAATCCTAGAGCTGGGGGACACACATGGCTGGATTCAATACCCCACAGCTGACAAGGAAGATGGGGAAAGTACAGGGCAACAGTTAGTAAATACCTGGAGGAACTTGAAGATTGACTAAGGCTGGTCATAAATGTATAGATTTTCATTTAAAAATTTTCATTTTAAGAATGTTCATTCAATTTTCTAATCATTAGTGGGATAATATTGAAGGAGCAGGATGAAGTCCTTTTCTTGAACAAACAAATTTCCTGACAGTGTATGTGGTTATTATTCAGGAATTACATTCCTTTTGAAATCAAATTAAATTAAATATATTAAAATCAAGTAAAATGTTCTAATGGCAAGAAAGTTTGTATGAATGTTCATATGAATATTCTGATTTCTCCTATATTGAATTGTATTGTACCTGTGCTGTTTGCCCTAACATTGTAAAACGCTGTGCAAACTGTTTTATAATTTAACTTTTTAGAGATTACTTAATGATTACAATGGTAGCTAGTTACAAAACAATTTGATAATCAATAGACAACACAGACTTATGGAAGACTGATGTTATCAATCAAATCTACTTCCTTTTTTTATAAGGAATTAAGCATAAGGCATAATGAAGAAAAAGGGATGGCTGTAGATGTAGTACTGTAAATGTGGACTTTGCTACAATGTTTGACAAAGTTCCACACAGATGGCTAATGTGTAAGTTAAGGTCTACAGATTTAGAAAATGAGGTCTGTAAATGAATATAAAATTAGCTTAAAGACCAAATTCAGAAAGTAGCGATTTAAACTATTAATAGTCTAATGCCGCATACACACGATTGGACTTCGACGCAAAAAGATATGACGGCTTTTCCGACGGGATTCCGCTCAAGTTTGCCTTGCATACACACGGTCACACAAAAATTTGCTGAACTTATGACCGTCAAGAAAGCGGTGACGCACAACACTACGATGAGAAAATGAAGTTCAATGCTTCCGAGCATGCGTCAAATTGTTTTCGAGCATGCGTAGGAACTTTGCGTGTCGGAATTGCCACAGATGATCGCTTTTTCGGATAGGAACTTTTGCCAACCGAAAAATTGAGAGCATGCTCTCAATCTTTTGCTGGCTGGAATCAGTTTTAAAGTTTTTTGTTTGGAAGTGATATGAGGAAGAAACGCCCTTACAAGATAAACTCAATGTTCTGTTTGCTTACTCATAAAAAAATTAGTATAATATTGATAAATTTAAAGATATTCACTTGGAGCTAAAGTCATGCATGCATCATGCAATCTTAGGGGAGTGAAACTGGATGAATCAATGACAGAGAAGGCTCCATGGGGTTGATTTACCAAAACTGGAGAGTGCAAAATCTGGTACAGTTGTGCGTGGTAGCCAAACAGCTTCTAACTTCAGCTTGTTCAATTAAGCTTTGACAAAAAGAAACAGAAAACTGGAGGCCGATTGGTTTCTGTGCAGAGCTGCACCATATTTTGCACTCTGTAGTTTTAGTAAATCAACCCCTATGTGTCCTTGTAGACTTACTAACAACATGCAATGCCATTGTTTACCTTCTAGATTGAGCAAGACCATTTTTTGTATTAAAAGTGCAATAGACTTTCAAGAAAGGCATAATTTTAGACCTATACGAAGCGTTAGTAGAACACCATGCTTGAGGAAGAGAACTGAGTGTTCTCAAAATGTATTCAGTTAGCCAACAAAATGTATTACTTATATTTCAACAACTCTGCTACTGTCTATGGCTACTATTGCACATTACTTTACAGCTGAACAGCAAAGAATAAGCCTTTTCTTCTAATGAAATAGTGCTTCTCTTCATCATTGACAGAATGTTAAACATTGCATACTTAAACACAGAGGAAACCAAGAATACATTTTCTGCTAGCTTAAAGGCATTAACAAAGCATGTAAGGCCAATCTATAGATAGTGAGCAAGGTATTTTTCTTGTATTAAGAGAAGCAAAAAAGACTAAAAAAATATAATCTTGCCCTTGTAGAAAGCATTGGCAAGACCTCATATTGAATATACAGTTTGAGCAATAGGGATTAGTTGAATTTGAGTTCAGTTTGAGCGGGGTACAGTGAAGAAGTGCGGATGCCAAAACTGAACGCTATAGAAATCAAAAGGAGTTGAATCTGTCAAATGAAAAATGCCCATTTTCTGAGCCAATAAGCAATGGGTTGTCAAAAAAATAGAAGGGCAAGAGGGCAGTGGCCCTGAGAGCATGTACCAATGCAAAAAAACAGGATTTATATTTTTTCAATTTGGATAGGAGCAGTGATTTTTAAAACGCTTAAATTGAATCATTAAAAATTACCGTACCAATTTCTTTGGTGCCTGGAGATGCCCTAATCCTGTGAAGAGGTGAATCTCTGTGATGTACAGAAAGTGCTGCAGTAGCACTGACATTTACTAATGTAAATGTGGTTTAAATTGCCAGCAAATTACATTTCCCTGCAGTCTTCAAAAAAAAAAAAAAAAGACATAGGGTCTGCTATATATTTTGGGGGACCTTGGAGTAGTCTATGCTTTCCTTTTTAAGAAAAAAGCTGGCAATAAAACATAATTTGCAAGCAATTTAAACTGTATATTTTTTTCTTTATAGATGTCACTTTTTTCACTTTTGCTGTAGCGCACCCAAGCACAAAAGGGTCACAAAAAATTTGCATACAGTCCCAACTAAATTGCATACTGGACCCTTAATCTGAGCTTGCAGCCTGGTTGGCCAGGAAAGAAAGAGGTGAGCATGTGCACCCCCTTCTGAATAATTCCAGGCTACAGGCCCTTTAACATAGAGGGGTACCTTGCCATGTTGATGAGGACAAGGTTCAACATAAGAACATTTAATGAAAAACTTTTTTACTTGTCAGGTTACTTTAACTCTCTTGCAGATCAAAGTTCATCCTTTTGATCTGTAAATGAAAAACACAGTTTTGCAAATGAGTTGCAAATGATACAATATTTCAGTGTAACTTTCTGTATTGTCTGAACAATGTTGTTGATAAACAGCCAGACTGCTTTTTTTGACAGCTCCTTCTCTGTGTACTCGGCAATGCAGCTGTGATTAATCAGAGCTGAATTGCCTGGTATTGGGACAGGGAGGGATCCCGGCAGCATGAGAGAAGGACTGAGTGTACTAGATGTGCCCTTTGCACAATGATGAAATGTTTTTGGGTGTGTCTAGAATCCAAATGTTTAACGCGTCCTTTATTAAGAAGAAAAAAAACCCCTTGCTGTTGTCAGTTGTCAATCATGTCAATCATTGCATTGACAATCAAGATGCCCGCTACCCACCGACTCACGCAAAGAAAAACCCAATGGATGCAGGGCACACAACTGATCCCCACACTAATTCTTGAATTAGCTATAAAGGAAAAGGGAGGGCGTAGTGGTGACAGCTTTGCACAAATATGGTCATGGCCATGTTTGGTCAACTCCATTGCCGGAATATGGCAAGTAACAGTAAAAACAGAGAATTTATTTGCGCACATTTGCAAAAATATTTGGCAGTCACACCTGCTCCTCAATGTCTGTCTGTAAAGTGTGGTCCTAAGTCTTACATTTGATAGTCTCCAAATTGGAGCATATACAGTATCTCACAAAAGTGAGTACACCCCTCACATTTTTACAAATATTTTATTATATCTTTTCATGGGACAACACTGAAGAAATTACACTTTGCTACAATGTAAAGTAATGAGTGTACAGCTTGTGTAACAGTGTAAATTTGCTGTCCCCTCAAAATAACTCACACAGCCATTAAATGTCTAAACCGCTGGCAACAAAAGTGAGTACAATTCTATGTGAAAATGTCAAAATTGGGCCCAAAGTGTCAATGTTTTGTGTGGCCACCATTATTTTCCAACACTGCCTTAACCCTCTTGGGCATGGAGTTCACCAGAGCTTCATAGGTTGCCACTGGAGTCCTCTTCCACTCCTCCATGATGACATCATGGAGCCAGTGGATGTTAGAGACCTTGGGCTCTTCCACCTTCTGTTTGCCCCACAGATGCTCAATAGGGTTTAGGTCTGGAAACATGCTTGGCCAGTCCATCACCTTTACCCTCAGCTTCTTTAGCAAGGCAGTGGTCGTTTTGGAGGTGTGTTTGGGGTCGTTCTGTTGGAATACTGCCCTGCGGCCCAGTTTCCGAAGGGAGTGGATCATGCTCTGCTTCAGTATGTTACAGTACATGTTAGCATTCATGGTTCCCTCAATGAACTGTAGCTCCCCAGTGCCGGCAGCACTCATGCAGCCCCAGGCCATGACACTCCCACCACCATGCTTGACTGTAGGCAAGACACACTTGTCTTTGTACTCCTTTCCTGGTTGCCACCACACACGCTTGACACTATCTGAACCAAATAAGTTTATCTTGGTCTCATCAGACCACAGGACATAGTAATCCATGTCCTTAGTCTGCTTGTCTTCAGGTTTTCTTGGGCATCATCTTTAGAAGAGGCTTCCTTCTGGGACGACAGCCATGCAGACCAATTCAATTCAGTGTGCGGCGTATGGTCTAAGCACTGACAGGCTGACCCCCACCCCTTCAACTTCTGCAGCAATGCTGGAAACACTCACGTCTATTTCCCAAAGACAACCTCTGGATATGATGCTAAGCATGTGCACTCAACTTCTTTGGTCGACCATGATGAGGCCTGTTCTGAGTGGAACCTGTCCTGATAAGCCATTGTATGGTCTTGGCCACCGTGCTGCAGCTTGGTTTCAGGGTCTTGGCAATCTTCTTATAGCCTAGGCCAGCTTTATGTAGAGCAACAAATTTTTTTTTTTCAGACCTTCAGAGAGTTCTTTGCCATGAGGTGCCGTGTTGAACTTCCAGTGACCAGTATGAGAAAGTGAGAGCAATAACACCAAATTTAACACACCTGCTCCCCATTCACACCTGAGACCTTGTAACACTAATGAGTCACATGACATCAGGAAGGGAAAATGGCTAATTGGGTCCAATTTGGACGTTTTCCCTTAGGGGTGTACTCACTTTTGTTGCCAGCGGTTTAGACTTAATGGCTGTGTGATGAGTTATCTTAAGGGGACAGCCACATTACAGTTATACAAGCTGTACACTCACTACTTTACATTGTAGCAAAGTGTCATTTCTTCAGTGTTGTCACATGAAAAATATAATGAAATATTTACAAAAATGTGAGGGGTGTACTCACTTTTGTGAGATACTGTATAGTAGTTGATAAATTAAGGACAGGTATGCCTGGAGGAAGCTCATTACTCCTCAGCCGCTTCCCACCTGGACCTGCACTTAAATGGCCGGGTGGGAGAAGTGCCATTCTGAGTGGATGTAACTGTACATCCCTCAGAACAAGGGCTGCGTGCTCTCGGAGTGCCTGTGTCTGCTGGACACAGCGCATCCCAGATCAGCAGATGGGTTCTGTGATTGGCCCTTCTGATCATATGATGGCTGTTTCCAATCACAGCCATTATGTAATGTAAACATTGCGGCCTGTCACTCGATTGGGTCTACTTCTCCTCAGACCGAGCCCACTAGTGTGGAGAAATAAAGCCTGTCTTTGTTGCTAGCGGGGGATCAGTGAGTGTATAGCATTTTCACTGCGTTACACACACTGATCACTCAACAAGTACCCCCAGTGTACACACATCTGTCACAGTGTTAAATCCACATCTGTACCCGTGATCAGCAACACCTGTCACAGTGTACCAGTGTCAAATCCACATTTGTCAGTGTACCTGTGATCATCAACAACTGTCACAGTGTATCATTGTGTATCACTATACACTTGATACTACTGTCCCCAATATCCCTCCCAGCCAGGCCTCTGTATTGGAGAGTGCTTCTGGATCTATCATACTTCACTACACTATTAGTGAACTAAAAGTGAAGTGAAGATATATTCCAGTATCCACTATCTGCTATATGGCTGTATGACCTGGACTGTTTAATGACCATGCCTGTCACCTGAATTATCAACCATGTTTCTGCCTTCCACGTGAACTGACTTTGACCTGTTAATCGGGTTTACTGGAACAGGTTGGGACTTTAAATGAGACATAGGTCTCCATCCTTATGCATACTAGAAACGGGAGAAGTGGGATTTTGAGTGAGGTGTGCAAAAAAGGCCAAGGGATCAGTCACTATGTAACAAACCATTTATTGATTGACAATAGTCAGGTGGCACGGTGTAGTTCCAAAATTTACATAAAACCATCATTGGTACTTGCATATATACAGGGTAAAGGTAAGTGACAAAACCCCAATGATGCAGGGCAAGAAATGGTTAAAAGGTTACAACATCCATAAAATGCACAGGGTCACAACATTGCTATATAACACTCAATAAAAGATATGGTGCATGTGGTAAGTCCGACGCGTCTCGTGTATCAAACACTCTTCAGGGGCAATTAAGCACCAACATCTGAAAGCAAGAAAAACAAAAAGTCCAAATAGTAAAAAATAATAGTGCATGAGGAAAAAATGGGGTATGCATATAGGAGAGGCTGAAAAGCCACAGATCCCAGATGTATACTCACTTGACCAGAGAGTGTGACCACCATTGGGTTCCATAGTCACAGGCCACTGACTGAGTCAGGTCCGGGAGCTGAGGGGGAGCACCTGACTATTGTCAATCAATAAATGGTTTGTTAAATAGTGACTGATCCCTTGGCCTTTTTGCACACCTCACTCAAAGTCCCACTTCTACCGTTTTTTGGCCTGTTAAACGACCACGCTTTTTACCTGCAGCCTGAACTTATCTTTTGCCCTGCCACTAAATTTCAATAGAACACCAGGGTCTCATGTATGTGAGGGGCTTCAGAATAGTTTTTATGAGTTGAGAAAACTATGTTTTTGGTTTTCCTCCGGGTTTTGTAATCCTCGTATTAGGGTTTGCTGATAGGAGGCTTTGAAGAGATTTTGGTTGGAAGAAGCCACTACCCCTGTATCCAGGTCTTACCTGACCGAGTCCCTAAGCTTGAGATTTCAGCCTTCTGCCATCTGACCCAGCCTGTACCTGAACTGACGACGCCCCTGCACTGTTTATGGACCATGTTCCTGCCTACTTCCTGCATGTCAGCCTGCAGCCTGTAGTGTATAGACCAAGTTCCTGCTTGCTGCCTTGCCAAGTCCTTTGTACTGACCATGCGAGATACCAGCCCCACTCATCTCATGCTGACAACTGCACTACTAAAATCACAGGTGGGTGTTTGCTTTTCAAAATGTGGTCATTTTGTAGGTGTTTCTATTGTCCTGGTTCTCCAAGACCTTCAAAAATGTTATAGGTAGTCAGGAAATTAGATGTGTATTTTATGGCCCTAGAGCACCTGAAGGTGCTACTTGGATATTGGGCCTCTGTATGTGGCCAGGCTGTGGAAAAGTCTCACACATGTGGTATCGCCATACTCAGGAAGAGTAGCAGAATGTATTTATGGGTGTAATTCTTAATATGTACATGCTATGTGTTAAAAAGATCTTTTAAATTGACAACTTTGTGTACTAAAAAAAAATAAGTCTTCATTTTCTTTCCCCATTTTCCAAAAACTTGATAAAATAAAGGCAGGTATGCCTTGAGGCAACAAATGTTTGCTCTGAACTTAGGTTTCAACTGAACCACTGGCTCATCCCTCGAGCAAGGGTTACAAAAACTAAAAATATGCTGTTGAACTAAAAAGAGTGTAGAGAATGGCAATTAAACCAATAAGACATTAGTAGATCGAATTCATTAATTAAATAATGTATCCATGGCAAGAAGCAACCAAGAGCAAATATGATCATAACTAGAAAAAAGTTCATAGAGTAAACCTGGTGAAATATGTTCACTTTAAAGTAATCACAAAAGAGAAGGGGGTACTCTTTGTGTCTGGAGGAAAAGAGGTCTACCTTCTGCATAAGAAAGGGTTCTTTACAGTAAAAGCTGTGAAAATATGGAATAGACTTTCATAAGAACTGCTTCCATCCAGCTCAGCAGGTTTGAAATCCTGATGATGACAATTTATTTTGTTTGTTTATTTTAAGTAAATCTCAATAGACAAGTGTCCTTCTAAATTATACTAACTATCTTGCTATGTAACAAACGTTTGTCTCTGTAGTACGCAGAGATATCATCTTCTCTCTTTTTTGGTCAATGACAACCTTCACTTCCATTCCTATCTGCAAAAAAAATGTAAGTATTTTCTTAAACATAAAATAAGGAGATTATTTTCTTAAATTTAGGTTATCCTTTCTAACAAATTAGGTCACTGTGTCAAAGATATATATATATATATATATATATATATATATATATATATATATATATCTTGATCTTTTTTAATTTAGATAATTAGATCATTTTATATTACAGTAACTTCATTTAATCTCCCAAGAGCATAAACAAAGTTATCTTTGATCACCTGCTCTTATAGGCACACATTTCTATTTGGCTGCTTTTGCATATAGTGTAGTAATTGACTACTAGTCATATTGGTTTTTAACAAAAAACATTCGCAAAATTGTCAGGAAATGATCTGCCTAAAGCATTATATTCCAATACAATTGTGAACAAAGGCAACTGTGGTTCTATCTTCTAGCTCCTTTATATCTCCTTTATTGCTCTTTCAACTTTAGTAATCTCAATCTTCTTTTAGGACTTCTGTCTCCCAAATTATAATCCAATTAAAGAAGATCACTCTGGAAATAATTGAGTTCATCAAGCAGTTTGATGCAAGGTTCAAAAACGAATATGCTTCATTGATGAACATTTTCGAAGATCTTTGCTCAATTTTGGGTGTGTTATTTATTTAAGAGTGTTTTTATCCACATACATCCATACGGTTGATTTTACTAGTTTATAAAATTATTGATACGATAATCATAACCAACATCTGTAATTAATAGGTTAGAAGTAAAACAGAAAACAAATTGTTAGCTAGGGGAGGACTAAGGATGCCCAGCAACAGTTATAGATTTATGAGGTGAGGTTATGAAGAGAAGGAATATAGAACAGAGGTTTTCTATGTATAAGGAATTTCTTAATGTTAGCCCCTTATTACAGAAATGCGAGTCAGGTCTGTTGCTGTTATAGAAGCAGTCAGCAAACTGTTTATAGGAAATTATGTAATTTCCCAATATAGTTTTTTTCTCCTGCAATATAAAATGCAACAAAGTGATTGATAAGAAGATTATTAAAAAATAAATGCTCTTTAACCTGCACTGCCATACAAAAATAATAAAATGTAAGATGATAGGATAAGTATTGGATGCAATAAATTGTCTGGGACACTAAAAAGTCCAATGGGGCATACACACAGTCGGCATATACGATGAAAAGCTCCCATCTGACTTTTTCTGTCGGAAATTACGCTCGTGTGTACATGGCATTAAAAGCGTTGACCTAGAGGAAGGTAAGACAAAAATCTTAGTGAAACAACCATCAGCGTAAATAAAATTCTTGACTCAAAAGACAAGTGAACTAAACTTACTTTATCATTCACTTATACTGTTTAAGAACATTATTTAAAACATGATTGAAATAACAGTAAGACATGCATTTAATCCTTTTGGTAGTCCATCGCCTACATTTGTCTGCTCAAAATTTCTTGGCTATGGCTGTCATACACCCATAATTATTTAAAATATACTTTAAAGTTCTGTATACTTTCTGACCGTTGTCACTGGGTCAGAAAGTGATGGGAAATACAAAATGCAACAGTTGTCACAGAATAATAATAGACCAGATATCTTCAATATGAACACCGATTCCAGTGAAAACTGTCTAAGGATGTTTCCTCACTTTAAAGAGGTTTTCTCTCACTTTCCATTCTGTTACCAGGACAGTAAGTGAAAGGAAATCAAACATGGCACAGACAGGAAAAAGCCTGACAGGAATTTCAACCATTACTGACTCTCCAAAAAACTTAAAAAGCAATGGCTTTAGATACTTTATTCATTCCTTCAAACGTTTACCTCAAATATAGAGTAACTCTGATGGCCGGACTTCCAAACTGCAGCACTCATTCTTATATCATTCCCTATTGTTTACACCTAATGTTATTTTTTTTTTTTTAATTTGTTCCCATCATTAGTTTACACCTTGATTAGGCCTGAAAAAAAAAAGTCTGGGCTTTCGATATACTTTAAAAATTGTGTTTTAGTCAGCATTTTATTAGTTAAACAATAACTTAAAGCATATGCTGTTTAATTCACATTTAAAGTATATGCAAATCCTAATAATAATCTTCATTTTTGCTCCCTTTTGGTCCCTTAAATATAACATTGAAAGTGTTTTGTTAAAGAAGTTGGATCATTACAAAAAGAACTAAATACCTGTTGATCGTGTTAGATAGTTCAGAGCTGTCCTATGTCTTTGAACAATTCCTTTGTCATCTCAAGGAGACTAATTAGCTTTCTTAGTTATTAGGATAACAGAATGAGTGACTAGGTTGTGGAGATGGAAGAAAGAGTGGGTTTGAGTAGTTTAAGAAAGAACAACTGGGCAAGGATGGCACTACTACTACTATGCTATATTTTGTCAGCCCACAGCAGGACTTTGGGGCCAAGTGGATTTCTATTAATCAACAGGTATTTTTCTGTACTTCTGGGGTCTGTAAAGTGGAACTTCACTGCATCTGAGCACTACAAACAAAAAATGCTATTTCGTTCAAAGCAAACTCATCCATCCACCCTTGATTCCATGCTTTTTTTTTTATATCACTTTGAAAAACACCCCCTAGCGTTTCTGGCCATGGCCATCTTGAGTAAGAGCAGATGATTTATGTAGCATTTACTTCCTGGAATCAATCTGCTCTTAGCTCAAGCATGCAGGCAGAAGGGTGTGCTTAGCCGAGAAAACCCCTCCTTCCCTCTTTAGATACATTATTAATTCCTTCAAATGTTTCCCTCAAATATACAGTAACTCTGATGGCCAGACTTCCAAACTGCAGAACTCATTCTTATATCATTCACTATTGTTTACATATAATGTTGTTAGATTTTTTTTTATATTTGTTCCCATCATTAGTTTACACCTTGATAAGGCCTAAAGTACGGTAAAACTAAAAGGTAAACATTTTTTTAAGTTTTGGATTGATTGATAATAGGGATGAGCTTTGAGTTTGAGTCGAACTCATGTTCGACTCGAACATTGGCTGTTCGCAAGTTCGCTGAACAGCGAACAATTTGGGGTGTTCGCGGCAAATTCGAATACAGCGGAACACCCTTTAAAAGTCTGGGGAGAAATCAAAAGTGCTAATTTTAAAGGCTTATATGCAAGTTATTGTCATAAAAAGTGTTTGGGGACCTGCAAAAAAAAGTTTTAAAAACGGCCGTTTTTTCAGGAGCAGTGATTTTAATAATGCTTAAAGTCAAACAATAAAAGTGTAATATCCCTTTAAATTTCATAGCTGGGGGGTGTCTATAGTATGCCTGTAAAGGGGTGCATGTTTCCTGTGTTTAGAACAGTCCGACAGCAAAATGACATTTTGCAGGAAAAAAAACACATTTAAAACTACTCGCGGCTATTGCATTGCCGGTCCGACAATACACATAGAAGCTAATTGATAAAAACGGCATGGGAATTCCCCACAGGGGAACCCCGAACCAAAATTAAAAAAAAAAAAAATGACGTGGGGGTCCCCCTAAATTCCATACCAGGCCCTTCAGGTCTGGTATGGATATTAAGGGGAACCCTGGCCAAAATTTTTTTTTAAAATGACGTGGGGTCCCCCCAAAAATCCATACCAGACCCTTATCTGAACACGCAACCTGGCAGGCCACAGGAAAAGAGGGGGGGATGAGAGTGCACCCCCCCTCCTGAACCGTACCAGGCCACATGCCCTCAACATTGGGAGGGTGCTTTGGGGTAGCCCCCCAAAACACCTTGTCCCCATGTTGATGAGGACAAGGGCCTCATCCCCACAACCCTGGCCGGTGGTTGTGGGGGTCTGCGGGCGGGGGGCTTATCTGAATCTGGAATCCCCCTTTAACAAGGGTCCCCCAGATCCCGCCCCCCCTGTGTGAAATGGTAAGGGGGCACTTACTCCTACCATTTCACTAAAAAACTGTCAAAAATATTAAAAATGACAAGAGACAGTTTTTGACAATTCCTTTATTTAAATGCTTCTTCTTTCTTCTTCAAGGTCTTTTGGGGGGCTACCCCAAAGCACCCTCCCAATGTTGAGGACATGTGGCCTGGTACGGTTCAGGAGGGGGGGCACTCTCTCGTCCCCCCCCCTCTTTTCCTGTGGCCTGCCAGGTTGTGTGCTCAGATAAGGGTCTGGTATGGATTTTTGGGGGGACCCCACGCCTTTTTTTTTGGTGCGGGGTTCCCCTTAAAATCCGTACCAGACCTGAAGGGTCTAGTATGGAATTTAGGGGGACCCCCACGTCATTTTTTTTTAAATTTTGTCTGGGGTTCCCCTTAATATCCATACCAGACCTGAAAGGCCTGGTATGGAATTTAGGGGGACCCCCACGTCATTTAAAAAAAAAATTTGGTTCGGTGTTCCCCTGTGGGGAATTCCCATGCCGTTTTTATCAATGAACTTCTATGTGTATTGTCGGACCGGCAATGCAATAGCCGCGAGTAGTTTTAAATGGGTTTTTTCCTTGGAAATGTCATTTTGCGGTCAGACTGTTCTAAACACAGGAAACATGTGCCCCTTTACAGGCATACTATAGACACCCCCCAGCTACGAAATTTAAAGGGATATTACACTTTTATTGTTTGACTTTAAGCATTATTAAAATCACTGCTCCTGAAAAAACGGCCGTTTTTAAAACTTTTTTTTGCATTGATCCATGTCCCCTGGGGCAGGACCTAGGTCCCCAAACACTTTTTATGACAATAACTTGCATATAAGCCTTTAAAATTAGCACTTTTGATTATTCATGTTCGTGTCCCATAGACTTTAATGGTGTTCGAACAAACTTTTTTCCTGTTCGCATGTTCTGGTGCAAACCGAACAGGGGGGTGTTCGGCCCATCCCTAATTGATAAGGGGATACAGCCTTCGTCAGATATTCATTACTGTATGTGTCCCCACTTGGGGGGGATAAACTCTCTCTCTCTATATAAGCTCTCTACTTGTCCTGATCCCCATTGTTCCAGGTTTGAAAATGAGGGTAAAGTCAAAATTGTCACTAGAACAATAACATAGGGGAAATCTTCTAATGGGAACTCTTCCTGTGATGACTGTGTTAGAAATTATAATCGCTCATGTTGAAAACATATCCTCTTATTTTCTGTTGAGTCAGGAAATGCAGGGAAGTTTCCCTAAAGATATGGCAAAAAAAATGACAGCTATTTTAATGCTCTCCCACTCTATCCAAAATAAAGTCTGGGCTTTCCATATACTTTAAAAATTGTGTTTTAGTCAGAATTTTATTGGTTAAACAGTAACTTGAAGCATATGCTATTAAATTCACATTTAAAGTATATGCAAATTCTAATAAAGGAGTTTTTGCTCTTTTTTAATCCCTTAAATATACCATTGAAAGTGTTTTTTTATATATGTATGACATCATTTGACTAGGCCTAGAAACCAGGGAGTAACTGAAGACATGTAAAAAAAGCTTAAAAACAACAAGTAAATATGATATACTTTCCTAGCTATACTAATGCTAACAGGATAAGGATTAAAAAAAGTAAATGTTAATTGAGAGAGTGAAATTCCACTTTAACAAGATAAACCACTTCCTGCCCGGCCTATAGCACAATGATGGCCGGGCGGTGGTTCAGTTATCCTTGTTCAGTTATCCTTAAAGACGTCCAACTGGATAACATGCTGGCGCGCACCCGCGGGGGTGGTGCTGTGTGTCACTCTGACACACTGCATCTCCGATTGTAGTAAGGAGCCTCTGATGGAGGCTCCTTACCACGTGACCAGCTGTGACCAATCACAGCATGAACCAAGAAGTGCTGGTAAAAGGCTTTCCTCAGTTCACGCTGACAGGGAGGTCTGGTCGGCGGCTCTCCCTGTCAGATGGGGGACTGTGCTGATGTCAGACGGGGGACTGTGCACATTGATTAAAAGCATTGTGCCCCATCAGATGTGCCACCAACAGTGCCAATCGGAAATGCCTGTCAGTGCCCACAACAGTGCCAACCAGTGCCCATCACAATGCCAATCAGTGCCCATCAGGAAAACCTGTCAGTACCCCATCATCAGTGCTGCCCATCAGTGCCATCTTTTAGTGTCCATCAGTGCCACTTATCATTACCCATCAGTGCCACTTATCATTACCCATCAGTGCCGTCTGTCCGTGCCCAGTGCCACCTGTCCGTGCCCATCAGTGCCACCTGTCCGTGCCCATCAGTGCCACCTGTCCGTGCCCATCAGTGCCACCTGTCCGTGCCAATCAGTGCCACTTATTACCCATCAGTGCTGCCTATCCGTTCCCATCAGTGCCGCCTGTCCATGCCCATCAGTGCCGCCTGTCCGTGCCCATCAGTGCTACCTGTCCGTGCCCATCAGTGCCACCTGTCCGTGCCCATCAGTGCCACCTGTCCGTGCCCATCAGTGCCACCTGTCCGTGCCCATCAGTGCCACCTGTCCGTGCCCATCAGTGCCACCTGTCCGTGCCCATCAGTGCCACCTGTCCGTGCCAATCAGTGCCACTTATCATTACCCATCAGTGCCGCCTATCCATTCCCATCAGTGTCGCCTGTCCGTGCCCATCAGTGCTGCCTGTCCGTGCCCATCAGTGCCACCTGTCCGTGCCCATCAGTGCCACCTGTCCGTGCCAATCAGTGCCACCTGTCCATGCCAATCAGTGCCAATCAGTGCCACTTATCATTACCCATCAGTGCTGCCTATCCGTTCCCATCAGTGCCGCCTGTCCGTGCCCATCAGTGCTACCTGTCTGTGCCCATCAGTGCCGCCTGTCTGTGCCCAGTGCCACCTGTCCATGCCCATCAGTGCTGCCTGTCCGTGCCCATCTGTGCCGCCTGTCCATGCCAATCAGTGCCACCTGTCCGTGCCAATCAGTGCCACCTGTCAGTGCCCATCAGAGCTGCCTGTCAGTGCCACTTATCATTACCCATCAGTGCTGCCTATCCATTCCCATCAGTGCCGCCTGTCCGTGCCCAGTGCTGCCTGTCCATGCCAATCAGTGCCACCTGTCCGTGCCAATCAGTGCCACCTGTCCGTGCCAATCAGTGCCAATCAGTGCCACTTATTACCCATCAGTGCTGCCTATCCGTTCCCATCAGTGCCGCCTGTCCATGCCCATCAGTGCCGCCTGTCCATGCCCATCAGTGCCGCCTGTACGTGCTGCCGATTGGTGCCCATCAGTGCTGCAAATCAGTGCCACCCATCAGTGCCCATCAATTCTACATATCAGTCGCTCCTTATCAGTGCCAACTTGTCAGTGTCCATCAGTGCTGCCCCATCAGTGCCCATCAGTGCTGCCTCATCAGTGCCCATCGGTGAAGGAGAAAACAAAATTTTGCCATTGTTATACAAATTTAAAAAGAAAAAAGAAAAAGGATGTGGGACTTTGAGTGAGGCACTTTTGGCACAAATTGAAACTTTATTCTAGTTTGACATCTGCTCCCGTGTGCCTCACTCAAAGTCCCACATCCTTTCTTTTTTCTTTTTTAGTTTTTAATATTGAACCGGGATGGAGGAGGGGTATGAACGGCCCCACTATCCTCATTTATAGGATAGTGAGGATCCTATACTGCTGATTTCTCTTCTTTTAATCAAATAATTAGGGATGGAGGCACACGGTCGCACTTTCAAGCATTATATCATTTAATTATCAGATTTTTTATTTAATTTATTTTAATTTTGATGTCTATCCAGTATTTCCCTATTTCACACCTTGATTGTCCCTATATGGAGTCAATCACTAGTAAGTCATCTCAGGTGTTTTGCCCCTTTATAATTCAGTGTTTTCAGTTGTGTCCGTGCACTGTCGGTTTTGGCTGCTGTCTGTCTTGGCCTGCCCTTTCTGCCACACTCCGGAGCTGCGACGCGTACTGGGGATCCCCCCTCCGCCTTGTTGTGACGTGGGGTGGGCGGGGCCTCCTCCACTGCGCGTCGATGTCATGCCTTCCGCGCCGGCTGTTCAGCGTCTTTATGACGCCCCATAGCGGCAGCGTGTTTTCCATCTCCAGCGCTTGGTGTGGTCGGTTTGGCGCTGGCGGTCGGCCAGCTCGCTCGCCTGGCTGGCGGGTCTGCGGCACCTCCCGGTCCCCCTTTGGTTTGCTGGTTGCATGACGTTGGGGGTGTGCTCTGCGGCGGCACTCCCCGCTTTGGCTTCTCCCAGTGAGGTGTCTCCCAATCCAGGCTTTATCCGTACACCATCAAGCAGCCACACGCTTTTGGCAACCATGCCCCTACTCCCTCCTTCACAGGTCCTTTCCCCCCCCCCCTTCCACTGAGGTCACCCCGTCACACTCTGACCCAATCTGGGGGTTTCTCGTTGCCGGGTCTGCTGCCTGGACATGCTCCCTCAGCTTCGGACCCTGGCATTGTGGGCAGGCTCTGCATTCAGGGCTGCGCCGCCTTTGCACGGACGCATTTGTAAGTTCATGGTCTTTGTGGAAGAATGTGGAATTTTATGTTTTACATTTGCCCACTCGTCCTTTAAACTACTCTAAATATTGCTAATTTCCCCTATTTATAGGTGATTAATACGGTTATGCTCCTGATGAGTGGCTATAAGGTCCCAAAACGGCATAGAGCTTACAACTACCGTTATTCATACACCATTATTAGCTATGTATAGACGTTCCATTGTTATTGCATTTTGTCTTTGCCACTTTTTTCTAGTGACACTGCGTGCCACATATTTACTGTTATGCATTTTTTATTCATATCCTCATATGTTTACATAGAAGTCCTTGTTGGAATGTATTTTATGATTGAATACAAATTATATTTATTGAGCTATGTGCCTACAAATGTAAACTGATGAATTTATGTATTATTTCATATAAAAAAATTGAAACTTTATTCTAGTTTGACTTCTGCTCCTGTGTGCCTCACTCAAAGTCCCACATCCTTTTTCTTTTTTCTTTTTTAGTTTTTAATATTGAACCGGGATGGAGGAGGGGTATGAACGGCCCCACTATCCTCATTTAAAGTCCCAATACTGCTGATTTCTCTGCTGTTATTCAAATTGCAACAGCGCTGAAAGCTGAAAATTGTCCTGGGCAAGAAGGGGGAAAAGTAAATGCCCAGTATTGAAGTGGTTAAACATGGGGAAATGTGCATGTATTGCAGATATGTACTGCATATTTCTTTATATTGTCGGTGCAGTCTCAGACCACTAAGGAAGCCACTTTTTAGACGCATTTAAATCTATAAATAACTCATGGGTGGAGACTTACTAAAATTGGTACACACATAATCTGCTGCAGTCATGCATAGTAACCAATAAGCTTCCAGTTTTTATTGTTAAAATGTGCAGAAAAATATCAGCGCTTGGATTCAATTAGCAGAATAAAAAACCACACATCAGCTAGCATAATATGTAGGCAACACACAACATTCAAATAATAAAAAAAATGCAGCGCTATCTTTAAAACATTAGAGAAAAGATAACTACACACACACACACACACACACACACACACACACACACACACAACCACCTCAAAGATGTGAACGAAGTGCCTATATAAATCAAACACAATATATGTGATCAGTCCATATGTTTGAATCCATAAAGATATCACTATGAGGCAAGATGTAAATAGGGAGAATCCTCCAACCACACCAACACTCCAAAAGTGCAGCCTCTTACCAGAAGAATTTTGCCACCACACTGAATGGCAAAATTAGCACAGTTAATGTGGCTCCAGGCAAGGTTAGTCAAACGATCTCCGGTGTATACATCATTCCAGGATGGCTAATTATCTCGGAGAGGTTTGGGACAGTTTGTTGTCCAAATCCTTAAAAGAGTTTGACACTAACAAATCAGCTGAATCAGAGATGTTATACACTTTCCAACCTCACTCATTTGGTAGAAAAAAGGCATCCCTCTACTGGCATGTAAAATCCATTGAGGACTACAATAAGGAAGTCATTAACCCTTTTGGCCTCAGGTTTCAGATCTTCCCTTCCTTTGAGAAGCTCAAACCCGAGTTTAAGATCACCTGGGAAGATGTTCTAAAACAGTGCTCCACGGCCCTTATAATGCTTTTAATCACAGAATATGTCAAAAGAATGATATTGATGCCAAAATTGATACTTTGAATGCACAATTAACTAGGCTCAAAACACACACTCTATTTAAATATTTAGAAAAGAAACTTAAGGACTATTTAAAAAATATACCAAAGACATTCTTGTCAAGAAGGATAAAAAAATTCTATTGTGACAAGAAGACCTTTAGAGAGGAACAGGTGTATAAATGGAATGATGCCCCTAAAGGAATTCACAGGAACAATTCTTACAACACAGCACACAGTGCCAATATTTCCAAACAGTCCTCTTCATTAGGAAATTCCTCACAATCAGCACTGACACAATCTGAGGGGCAACAACGCCCTAAATGATCAAGACAAAGCAATACTTCTGATGACACTTGTTCTCCTCACACACTACTGGCCATCACAATAATTCTCACAGCAACACACAACCTAAAAAATGTAAGTTTCACATAACACTTCCCGAAGTTACATAGTTACATAGTAGGTGAGGTTGAAAAAAGACACAAGTCCATCAAGTCCAACCTATGTGTCTGATTATGTGTCAGTATTACATTATATATCCATGTATGTTGCAGTCATTCAGGTGCTTATCTAATAGTTTCTTGAAGCTATCAATGCTCCCCACTGAGACCACCACCTGTGGAAGGGAATTCCACATCCTTGCCGCTCTTACAGTAAAGAACCCTCTACGTAGTTTAAGGTTAAACCTCTTCTCTTCTAATTTTAATGAGTGGCCGCGAGTCTTGTTAAACTCTCTTCTGCGAAAAAGTTTTATTTCTATTGTAGGGTCACCAGTATGGTATTTGTATATTGAAATCATATCCCCTCTCAAGCGTCTCTTCTCCAGAGAGAATAAGTTCAGTGCTCGCAACCGTTCCTCATAACTAAGATCCTCCAGATCCTTTATTAGCTTTGTTGGCCTTCTTTGCACTCGCTCCATTTCCAGTACATTCTTCCGGAGGACTGGTGCCCAGAACTGGACAGCATACTCCAGGTGCGGCCGGACCAGAGTCCTGTAGAGTGGGAGAATTATCGTTTTATCTCTGGAGTTGATCCCCTTTTTAATGCATGCCAATATTCTGTTCCAATATTCTGTTTGCTTTGTTAGCAGCAGCTTGGCATTGCATGCCATTGCAGAGCCTATCTACTAGGACCCCCAGGTCCTTTTCCATCCTAGATTTCCCCCAGAGGTCCCCCCCCAGTGTATAGATTGCATTCATATTTTTGCCACCCAAATGCATTATTTTAAATTTTTCTACATTGAACCTCATTTGCCATGTAGTTGCCCACCCCATTAATTTGTTCAGATCTTTTTGCAAGGCTTCCACATCCTGCGGAGAAGTTATTGCCCTGCTTAGCTTAGTATCATCTGCAAATACAGAGATTGAACTGTTTATCCCATCCTCCAGGTCATTTATGAACAAATTAAATAGGATTGGTCCAAGCACAGAACCCTGGGGAACCCCACTACCCGCCCCTGACCATTCCGAGCACTCCCCATTTATCACCACCCTCTGAACTCACCCTTGTATCCAGTTTTCAATCCATGTACTCACCCTATGGTCCATGCCAACTGACCTTAATTTGTACAGTAAACCTTTATGGGGAACTGTGTCAAATGCTTTTGCAAAATCCAGATACACCACATCTACGGCCTTCCTTTATCTAGATGGCAACTCACCTCCTCATAGAAGGTTAGTAGATTGGTTCGGCAAGAACGATTCTTCATGAATCCATGCTGATTACTGCTAATGATACCGTTCTTATTACTAAAATCTTGTATATAGTCCCTTATCATCCCCTCCAAGAATTTACATACTATTGATGTTAGGCTAACTGGTCTGTAATTCCCAGGGATGTATTTTGGGCCCTTTTTAAATATTGGTGCTACATTGGCTTTTCTCCAATCAGCTGGTACCATTCCAGTCAGTAGACTGTCTGTAAAAATTAGGAACAACGATCTGGCAATCACTTGACTGAGTTCCCCAAGTACCCTCAGATGCAAGCCATCTGGTCCCGATGATTTATTAATGTTAAGTTTCTCAAGTCTAATTTTAATTCTGTCCTCTGTTAACCATGGAGGTGCTTCCTGTGTTGTGTGATGAGGATAAACACTGCAGTTTTGGTTACTGAAGCCCCCCGATTCACTCGTGAAGACTGAGGAGAAGAATAAATTCAATACCTTTGCCATCTCCCCATCCTTTGTAACCAGATGTCCTTCCTCATTCTTTATGGGGCCAATATGGTATGTAAGTTCTCGAAAATCTATTACCCCTCTGTCCAGTTTCAGGGGGTTCACAATGAGGTGATTTTTTTTCAGATCTATTATGGGCACAAACCCAAAAACATCAGGAACACACCAAGAAACTCAGTCACAAAACAAGCCGATCTCACAAACCTCAGACTCATTCAGCATAATTAACCTATCCTCTCATGTACTAACTCTGGAGGATAAATGTTTCCTGGAAAAAGGGCTTACTTTTTGCCCTGCGGCCCAAATTAACAAATTTGAAACGATCAAAGATATACATCTGTTTGTGCGTAATTTGTTGGTCAAAAGCCTGTTTGTCAAAAAATGGACGGACTCAGTCCTAACATATACACCACAGAAACTTTAAGCGATTGATCAACTTACAGCTCTGCTTTAGGAAAATGACCCTGAGGAAATATTGGATTCCATTGATCTTGAGACAATACTAGCCAAGGTTGATGGTGTCATTATAACTCCTTCCCGTCACTACCTCTTTCAAAAGCTTGAAAAAGAAGTCAAGCCTCTATTTTGCACCTAGCTCAAACCCAAATGCTGCTTCTTTTCTTAAAGCAGTTGTTCGACATTCAAGAAATCAAAGTCCCACTTAGAGTAGAGCGAAACCTGACAAATGATGAATCAAGAGCACTAAAATCCCTTATGAAAAATCTGGATATAACAATAAAACCTGCTGATAAAGGCGGTAACATCATTATCCATGACAACGCAGATTATATACGAATGTGCAAAAACATTCTGGATAACCTTGAATGGTACTGTCCGATATCCAAATCTTTAATTGATAATTTTACTAGGGAATTATATAGTTTGGTTGATGAGGCATACTACTGCAATGTACTAGATAAAAATAAATTGGAATATATGAGAACTAGTCACCCTGGTGAGGCTACCTTTTATACTCTACCAAAAGTGCATAAGAATCCAAAGAAACCTCCAGGAAGACCTATTGTCTCCGACAGAGGCAGTCTGACTGATAATCTAAGCAAATTTTGGATTATCAGTTAATACCATTGGTTGAGGATCTGCCCTCCCATATGAAGGACACTATCCACCGCCTTCAAACGCTGGAGGGGCCTCCGCGTTGATGGCCAAACCATTTTGGTGGCTATTGACATTGAGACCCTCTACAGCTCTATACCACATGATAAAGGCCTCTGTGCCATTCGACATGTACTTCTTCAACAAAATCACTTTGAAAATACACAAGTGCAATTTTTGCTGGCAGCCTTAGAGTTCATACTAAAACACAATTTTTTCTCTTGATTCCCACTACCTACAGGTACATGGCATAGCTATGGGCACTTCATGTGTGCCATCATATGCCATCCTGTACCTGGGGGAGTGGGAACAATCTTTTAGTGGATGAATCTGCATGTATACAAGCCATGCCTTAGCATGGTATTGGTACATTGATGATATTCTTATTTTTTGGGACGGTTCAGTTACACTTCTTGACCAATTTCTCCTATACATCAATTCCAACAATGATTTCAATCTCAAATTCACAATAGTCCACATCATTTAATCTACTACTTTTTTGGACTTGACTATATACAAACACCCAGATGGTCATGTGTATAGGAAGCTGTATCACAAGCCAACAGTAGGGGATACTATCTTGGAAGCATCCAGCTTCCATCCTAAATTCCTACTATCCTCAATACCCTACGGCCAATATATTCGCACCAAACGCAACTGTTTGAGTGACAACCTCTGAGAAGGAGGCGGCGGTCCTTCAAACTAGATTGTGTGCTCGAAGTTATTTGAACAGTGTCCTCAAAAGTAGTAAAAAGTGGATTTCGCTAACTTTTGTGTATAATAACCACCACAATTGTGCAAAAAAAAAATATTTCTATATTGATCCTATGTTGAAGTGTTTTTCTCTGCCATCTATATTGGTATATTGATATTTCTCTCTCTCTCTCTCTCTCTCATTTATTTTTTGCCTTTATATCAAAAAAACGTATCTTTCCCATATATTATTTCTGATCAAAATGTATCTAGGTAAAATATCTTATAGTATTACTAACCACTGTGTAAAGTGCTAGTGCTAACAAAATATATAGTTTATATATGTGAGAAATAAACTGAAAACTAAAATCAAACAATGTGCCAATATTACTTCATAGAATTCCCATATTAATGTATATATGTGCTGCACAGTGCAAGTAAATTTGCAGAATTTTTTTTTTTTAAATGTCCCCAACATGTGCACCACAGTACACTAGATGTCTTCAGTGAGTGATCACTCCTGTGCAGTAATAATGTTTTTCTTCAATATAAAGTGCTCCAAATTCACCACTTATTGTGATATCACCACCACCTGTTGCAATGGCCACTCACCAGATACGGTAAAAATATGCGCCTTTGGTTCATTTAGGATAACCACTCTGTTTATGATGGGTCCAATCGCAGCCTGTTCAAACAGTACATTAGTGTCTCTTGCTCTATATAGTGCTCACAAAAACATGTGGATAGCCAAAAAAACCTAGTCAAACTCACATGTTTTGGTGCCCCTCAGCCGGCACCAAGCTAATACAGCAGTGTATGTGGAGAACGGAGTCTCAATCTGTCCTAGTGTCTCCTCACAGCGGTGTGTGTGCCAAGCCTCACACCCGTATTATTGGACGCGGTAGGAAAGTCCCCAGCAGCCTCTACGCGTTTCGCAATAGGGTTTGCGTCATCAGGAAGCTGCTGTATTTATGCCTGTCCCCTTATTTATACCTCCTTTAATTTTTTGATCCTTGTCAGCTTGTCAAACAATTGGAAACGGCCGTGACACGAAACCGGAAGTGGTTTAGCCGCCATCTTGGATACTCAGGGCTATACAGGAAGTAGTATAGCCGCCATTTTGGTTGCTGGAACCCAGGCCCGTTTTTCCCTTAATATGTATCTATTATGGTAATTTGTCATAGATACAGCAGAAAGCCGCTGCATCCATGCCTAACCTATTATTTATACCCCCCTTTAATTTTTTAAACCTTTGTAACGTGTCAAACGGTTAGAAACAGCCTTGACACGAAACAGGAAGTGGTTACGCCGCCATCTTGGATCCTTGGTCCTATACCGGAAGTAGTGTAGCCACCATCTTGGTTACTGGAACCCAGGTCCGTTTTTCCCTTAATATATATCTATTATGGTGGATTGTCATTTCTACGTCTCCCCTGGCTACAATCTTTAATTTCCTGTTCTGTGTCATACATATATATATTGCTATAAAGGGCACATCTCAACTATCTACCGGTTCCCCCACATACACAGCTGGATTGCTTTTACAATCTTATAAGTCATGTTTATTTCCTAAAGCTATACATTCAAATATCCATTAACGTACTTTGCTAAGTATACAAAAAATGTGTTTTTTAAAAGGTGTATTAAAAAATGCATATAAAAATATATATATATATAAAAAAAAAAAAAAAAAATCGGAGTTACTTACCGGTAACGTCCTTTTCCAGGAGTCTTTCAGGACAGCACCATAGAGAGACCTTGGCTCCTCCCCTTCTGAGGAAACACTGCCTTCAAATTTTAGATTTAATCCTCACCGCTCCCCCCGGCCCCTCAGTTCTTCAAGAGGACCTCCGGTTAGCTGGGGAGACACAAGAACACGTCATAATAACTCTGATCTTACCTGACATTCTTCTGCGATGAACTCTTCACAAATGTCCCTGAAGTAGGGTGCGTAACTGTGCTGTCCTGAAAGACTCCTGGAAAAGGACGTTACCGGTAAGTAACTCAGATTTTCCCATTTCCGTCTTTCAGGACAGCACCATAGAGAGGGTGAGCAAGCACCTTACCTTAGGGTGGGACTACTGCCTGCAGAACCTTACGCCCAAAAAGCCTGGTCTTTTGCTGACAGAAGGTCCAACCTGTAGTGTCTCACGAACGTGTCGAATCTGGACCACGTTGCCGCTCTACAGATCTGCTCCGGAGATGCACCAGCCCACTCGGCCTGAGAGGTCGCCACTGCCCTAGTGGAATGTGCCCTAATACCCCTAGGGGCTTCCAAAACGTTGACTATATAAGCCTGGCTGATGGCTAACCTTAACCACCTGGCTATAGTGCGCCTAGAGGCTCTGCCTCCCTTCCTGGTTCCTGAAAATAACACAAAAAAGGAATCAGATTTTCTAAATGGTTTTGTATCCTCCAAGTACTGCAGGACACACCTTCTTACATCTAGCTTATGAAAACTATGTTCCTGTTCCCTCACAGGATTCAAACAGAAGGTGGGCAAAACAATTTCCTGGCCTCTATGAAAAACCGAGGCCACCTTTGGCAAAAAAGCCGGACCGGTTTTAAAAATTACCCGGTCCGGAAATACCTGAAAAAAAGGTGCCCTAATGGAGAGGGCCTCGAGTTCACTCACTCTCCTTGCCGTAGTGATTGCCACCAAAAACACCATTTTGAGGGTAATCCATTTTAGCGTACACGTCTCTAATGGCTCAAAAGGTTCCCCTGTAAGGGCCTGTAAGACCAAAGAAAGATCCCACATTGGGAAGGGGGAGACCCTCAAAGGTCTCTGCCTACTCAATGCTCTAAAAAAATCTAACTATCCAAGGATCGGAAGCTAGTTGTTTCTCTAGAAAAACACTCAAAGCGGAAACCTGTCCTTTCAGGGTGCCAAGGGCTAGCCCCTTGTCCGCCCCTGCTTGGAGGAACTCTAAGACCGCTATAGAGCTGTTTACATCAAAGGAAGTTTCTGTGCACCAGCTATTAAAACGCTTCCACGTTTTTTGGTAGATAACCTGGGTTTCTTTTTTCCTGCAATTTAGGAGGGTCTGCTTTTGGTACCCCCCTGCCAGTTTATGTAGGCTACAGCTGAGGAGTTGTCCGCCCGGACTCTCACATGCTGCCCCTGAAGTTCCTTCTGAAAGGCTCTGAGTGCCAAAGCTACTGCTCTCAGATCCTTCCAGTTCCAGGATCTTCTTGGGTCTTCCCTCAGCCAGACGCCCTGAACCATCCGGTCCTCCATATGCGCCCCCCAACCTGTGCCACTTGCATCGGTCGTGACGCACCTGGACACTGGCAGAACCCACTCCAAACCTTGTGAGAGATTGGCCCCTCTTCTCCACCACCATAGGGATCTCTTGACCTGGCCTGGTATGGTTATCAGGGAGTCCAAAGACCCCTGACTGTGGTCCCAAATCCTCAGGATGAAGAGTTGTAAAGGGCGAAAATGTAACCCTGCCCACTGAACTGCTGGAAGTGCTGCCGTCAGTAACCCCAAGGCTGACATAGCCTTTCTTACTGATATTTGTTGGCTGCCCTGGAGTAACAACATTGCCTTGTCTACCTTCTGGATTTTCTCCAACGGAAGGAAGACCTTCTGTTTTGTTGAATCCAACAGGTAACCTAGAAAGATTACCTTTTGCGATGGAGTCAAGTTGGATTTCTCCAGGTTTAAGAGCCAACCTAGACCCTCTAGAATGTTCCTTGTAAACTGCAGGTCCCGCAACAGCTGTTCCAGGGAAGAGGCAAACAGTAGCAGATCGTCTAGATATGCGATCACTGAGATGCCCTTGATCCGTAGGAAAGCTAAGACTTCTACCATGACTTTGGTGAAGATGCGGGGGGAAGAGGATAGCCCGAAGGGAAGGGCCCTGAACTGCCAGTGAAACGTCCCTTCTCTGGTATTTACCGCCAGCCTGAGGAACTTCTGACACCATTCTGCAATGGGAATGTGCAGGTAGGCATCCCTCAAGTCTACCGATGCCATGAAGCAGTTCGGAGGAAGGAGCGTTTTCACCGAATAGATCGAGTCCATTCGGAACCTCCTGTAGGTGAGCGAGACGTTCAGAGGCTTCAGGTTCAGGATGAGCCTGAACTTCCCCGAGGGTTTGCGCACCACAAAAATGTGGGAATAAAAGCCTCTGCCCGTCTCTCCTTCTGGAACTCAGACTACCACCTCCTGTTCCTCCAACTCCTGGAGGGAGGAAAGGAGAGCCGCTGACCTCTCTGCGCATTTCGGTAGCGTGGTGATCAGGAGTCTGCATGGTGGAGGTTCTGCAAACTCTAACCTGTACCCTCTTATGACTTCCAAAATAAAATGGTTGGAGGTGATCATCTCCCACTGTGGAAGGAAGGCCCTCAATCTTCCTCCCACCGTGATTCTGTCACTTCGTCTTTTTGGGCTGCTCAGGAGGGCGAAAAATAGCCCCCCCACGCCCTTTCCCTTTTTGTCCCCAACCCTTTTTCTGTTGATCAGATTTTGGGGGGTCCAATTTCTTCCAGGGCCGAGACTTTCTTTTAGTCTCTGCAAGTTTCCTTTTAAAAGGGAATGCCTTTTTCCTGTCGGCCATCCGATCTAAAACGGCTTCCAGACCTGGTCCAAACAGCAAGTCCCCCGTGAGAGGAATCCCGCAAAGTTTAACTTTGGATGCGGTATCCCCCTGCCACGTCTTAAGCCATAAGGCTCTTCTTGCTGAATTGGACAATGCGGCTGATCTTGCGGACATATGCACCGATTCAGCCGAAGCATCCGCCAGATAAGCTATTCCCTTAAGGAGCATGGGAAAAGATGACAGGATTGTTTCCTTAGGAGTTCCTGCCTCTATATGTGCTTTAATTTGCGTCAACCAGTACTCCATGTTTCGTGCCACCACTGTGGACGCCATGGCGGGTTTGAGGTTACCTAGGGAAGAGTCCCAGGATTTTTTCAAGAGGGAATCTATCCTCTTGTCCATGGGATCTGGAAGTGCCCCCATGTCCTCAAAGGCCAAGTCAGTGTGTCTGGAGACCTGAGAAAAGGCTGCGTCTAGTTTAGGGGATTTGTTCCATACCAGCGCCTCCTCCTCTGCAAAGGGAAACCTACATTTTAGCGCTCTTGAAAAGGAAAGGTTTCCTTTCGGGGTCTTGCCACTCTTTTTTAATTGCGTCGACCAAGACCTCATGTACCGGGAACACCTTCCTTTTATGTTCCCCTAGTCCCCTATACATCTGGTCATGGAGTGATAGCTTCTTCCTTTCCTCCTGGATTCCTAGGGTGGTATGAATGGCTCCTAGGAGCTCCTCCACCTCTTCCAGGGAAAGTTTGTAGCGAGAGGATCTTGTGGATTCCCCTTCCACCTCCTCTCCCTCCGATTCCCCCTGGGGATCTGAAGACGCGCTATCAGGCTCCTCCTCAACCTCGAGTCTGGCACCTCCTGGATTCTCTCCACTTCCCGAGGGAGCATCTTTTAAGGATTGAGGAACACTCTGTTGTGCTGGTGGAGAAATAACCTGAGGCTGTGGTAACTGAAGACTGGAAAAAAGTGTCTTAAAAGTTTGCACAGTATTAGAAAGCTCCTTAACGGATGCTGCTAGATCTGAAGACTGTTCTCCTGACTGCTCCCTTACTAACCCCTCTATACATTCCCTGCAGAGGGGCTTAGACCAGGATTCCCCCATTGTGACTCTGCATGAGGGGCATTTTTTCTTGGTATTGTGGGGCGACTTGCTCTTCTCCGTAGCCTTGCCCTGTGAAACAGATAAAAAAGAGGGAGCAATCAGCAAACTTATCCACCAGCACTACCATGGAGGGCCACCAGGGGTGCGCTTCCCAGGACCGACCATCACCAGGGACCCAGTCACCACCCTTTCCCCACCACCAAGGGGAGTTCTACACCTGTGGAGCTTACAGGAAGAGGTAAAGGAACACCCCCCAGGGTTCCTCTTACCTTGGAGTGGCTGGTGCAGGATTCTCCTGGAGCGGTTCTTGAAGCCTCTGCTTCCGACATCTCCTTAGAGCGATGTGATTCTCCAAGCCCCTGTGTGCTGTCCCCACAGCAGGCATGAGGCAGCACCAGCCGAATGCGTGGTCCGTTTTCAACAACGCGACCAGAACCGGAAGTCATGGGTCAGACAGAAGCACTGACCTCCGCCGGAAATGACGTCACCCGCCCTCCGACCCAGCGCTCAGAGCTCCCACGCTGGCTGCTAGTGCAGGGCGGTCTCCTGTGCCTCCGCCTATGCCACCGCTGGGCACAAAGAAAACGGACCCCTCCAGCTTACAGCTTCGCTAAGAGAAGCTGGAGGAGCGTGATGTGCAGTCTTCTAAGGTACACAGACACACTAGCCCCATAGACTGCAGTTTTAAAATTGAGCAGGAGAGAGAGAGAGAGAGAGAGAGAGCGCCTGGTCCACCCCCCTCTGCTCAGCCTGCATTTAGCCCCAGCCTCCCTGGCTGTTGAGCCCTGGTTCCTTGCAATGTCTCCCCACCGGAGGAAACACCAGAACTGAGGGGCCGGGGGGAGCGGTGAGGATTAAATCTAAAATTTGAAGGCGGTGTTTCCTCAGAAGGGGAGGAGCCAAGGTTTCTCTATGGTGCTGTCCTGAAAGACGGAAATGGGAAAAAATAGCATGAAAATACCCAATTGTCTATTACACAGTGGTTGGTAACACTAAGATATTTTACCTAGATACATTTTGATCAGAAATAATATATGGGAAAGATAAGTTTTTTGATATAAAAGGCAAAATAAATAAAGATAAAAATATCAATATACCAATATAGATGGCAGAGAAAAACACTTCGACATAGGATCAATATAGAAATATTTTTTATTTTGCACAATTGTGGTGGTTATTATACACAAAAGTTAGCGCAATCCACTTTTTACTATATTTGCATTACACTATTTATTGGGTGGACCCACATGATTGCAGCAAACTAGATTGATGGGTTATTAAACTTAGTTTTGCGCCAGTAACACATCTTGTTGGACAAATATACAGTGTCCTCAAAAGAGCTTACAAAAAAGCCAAAAATAAAACACGAGTGGAACTACTTTTTTCAGAGAAAAGCTGAGACCAATAATCAAACCAGAGTCATTACAAAATATACTTCTCAACATAAACAGATAAGAAACATCTTGAATAAACACTGGTATTTGCTATACACTAGTATTACTCTTGCACCTTTAATCAATGACTGCCCTTTAATTACATTTAAGCGGGTTCTCTCACTATGCGACAAATTGGTACACAGTGAGTTTAAGAAAGAGAAGATCAAAACTAAATATTGTGATACCTATCCTTGTGGCCATTGTGGCTACTGCCAGTATATGGACACGCGTAAAAACATTGTTCTGCACAATGGGGGAGATTTTCTACCCAAACACTACATTAACTGCTGCACGGCAGGGGTAGTATATTTACTGTCCTGCAATTGCAGCAGTTTTTACGTAGGGAAAACTAACAGTGCAAGTAAATTTGCAGAAATTTTTTTTTTAAAATGTCCAACATGTGCTTACATTTTAGGCCTCATCTCGCCGGCTTCGAATCAGGAGTCTGCAAATTAGATCTTTAATGTACATTGCAGTAGTTATTTTATCCCTTCTACTTCCAAGCAATTCCCAAGTAGGAATGAGCTTTCTGTTCAGGTCGAACATGAGTTTGACTCGAACATTCGCTGTTCGCCCGTTCACCGGAAACGGAACATTATGGGCAGTTCGTGCCAAATTTGAGCAGCGCGTAATGGCCCATAATGCACTGTGGGAGCTCAGTGCACTGCTGTATGATGATTGGCCAAAGCATGCACCATGACCTGCATGCTTTGGCCAATCCCAATGCCCTCAGTTATGAGAGGCATAATTGGTTAAAGACAGGGTGTCTTTTGTCAATCATGGCTCAGGGGAACTAAGTCCACGCCCCACACTATATAGGGCTTCCTGCAATTCGGGCCCCATGTAGTGTGTAGTTGGCTTGGACGGAGAGAGAGTGTCATTTAGATTGAGCGGGCAGGCAGGTTATTCAGTTAGCAGCAGTGTATAATATATATATATATATATATATATATACACATACATATACACACACACATATACATATACACACATACACACACACACAGTATCATATATTAAGGAAAATTAATATCCATACTTACCGTAGTTTTCCTATCCTGGCTCCTCCCCATGTCAACCTACTACGGGTCAGCTTTGCCCCCTCTGACCCTTCCAGGACCACCTCTTTTCTAGCCCATAAAAGGGCGGCTGTCTGCCCACACCAGTGTTCAAAAAAAGCCCGCCTCGCGACAGATAAACTGGGTGGGAATCCTCCGGCTGACACGGGGAGGATCCAGGAAAGGAAAATTACGGTAAGTATTTTCCTTATTCCTGGACCTCCCCATGTCAGCCTACTATGGGATGTACCAAGCAATATTAAGAAGGGAGGGAAGACAAAAAAAAAATAAGCCAAACCCTCAATGCAATGCTACTCAAAATATTTAATGGGCAACAGCCGCCGTAATAACCGTAGAGCCAAATGTTTCCTCAGGCGGACAAGCCATATTAATCCTGTAATGCCTAATAAAAGATGTTGGGCGTGCTCCAGCTTGCTGCTCTGCAAACTACCTCAGGGGCAACCTTCGCGTATGCCCAGTATGCATGGTCTTGACAAACCAGGAAGACACAACTCTGGATGTTGCTGGCATACCCTTTTTAGGCCCTAATGGGAAAACCTACAGCTGATCTTGTTTTCCAAAGCTTTTAGTCCATTTCAGGTAGGTTGAAACCGCAGAGACCAGGTCTAACCTACTCCACTCATCATCAGCTGTATTCGCCGGAAAGGCTGGGAGAATGACTTCCCAGTTCATATGAAATTATGCGGCCACCTTAGTTAGAAAGCTCGATATTGGCCTAAGGACTATCTTGTCTGGGAGCACCAAACAATATGGTTCTTTAGATGAGAAGGCGCACAACTCTTTTTTGGCCGAGGCCACGGCTAGTAAAAAAAATAAAATAAAATAAAAACAAAAAAACTGTTAAAAGAAATAATGGGAAAGCTTGATCAAAACAGAGGAACCAGCAATGTTCCCAAGACTAAGTCCTCTTTTGGAAAAAACTATTTCAATGGAGGTCTGATTTCTATGGCTGCCCCTAAAAATCAGATCACCAATGGATGTAGAGCATATCTTGTACACGACATAGCCGGCAAGGCAGGGATTTGACCCTTCAAGGAATTATAAGCTAACCCTTGAAGACTACTCTGCAGAAACTCCAAAATGTTAGATACTGAAGGAGATCCAAGGTCTCAACCCCTTTCCGTAGTATTCCACATCCGGTGAAAGGTTACATTCGTTTTTATGATCCTGTAATAATGTCATTAACTTTATCCTCCTGCGGTTCCGGTGTCAGGCCCCACTCTGCAGAAGGAGATTTTGACAAGGAGGCAGAGGGATTGGTGAGCCCAACTTTATCCTCCAAGCCAGAGGGAACCACAGCTTCCTGAGCCAGTAAGGTAGGACTAATATTGCTGTGACCCTTTCTCGCTGAATCTTCAGCAGGATTTTGAGAGCCAATGGAAGTGGTGGGAACACATACACCAAGGGGAAGTTCCAAGACCTGGACAGAGCACCCTGACCCAATGCCTCTGGATGCTAGGTCTGGGAGAAGAAGCAAGGCAGTTGACAATTCTCCAATGCCATAAGATCTATCAAAGGCATCCCCCAGACCCTGAAGATCTTGCGTAGGTACTTGGGGTTGAGGTCATATTTGTTGTGATCCCCAAAGCCTCGACTCAAGCGATCTGCTAAAACATTGCCAGGCCCTGGGAGTTAAGATGCTGTAAGAGAGCCGAGACTCTTCTCTGTGCATAGGAAGATTGACATGCCACCTGAAGGAGAGGGTGACTTCTTGTGCCCCCTTGATGAGACACATAAGCCACCAGAGTTTTGTTGTCCAAAAGAATCTTGACAGCTCGACCGCGCAACATAGGTTGGAACGCTAAGAGCGCGTCTGACAGCATCCAATCCCAGGAAATTTGAACTCTTCACCTCACAAACGTTCCATTGGCCTTGAACCTGCTGTCCCAGGTAGTGTGCCCCGCAGCCTGCCAGACTGGCATTGGTCGACACCACCATTGGTTCTGAGGCCTTCAACGGAACTCTGCGAGAAAGATTGTGAGCTACTGACCACCAACCAGGGACCAGATTATCGGAATTGGCAGATGATCCCACTGAAGAAGAAAGTTGCATTGAAACCTCCTTCTGCGCCACCTGACCCACGGCACTATTGGAACTGTGGCTGATAAAACTCCCAGATACTGCATGCATTCCTTCAGCATCAAAGAAGGCCTAGCCAACACGGCTTTTTCTGAGACTGGATCTCCTGGACCTTCCTCTGAGGAAGAGAAACACGACCCCGATCCGTGTTGAATTGTACTCCTAAATACTTTAACATTTGGGTCAGATGCATTTGGCTCTTCCGAAAGTTGATCAACCAACCGAAACGAGCTAGTGTTTTGCAGGTGAATTCACATGAACTAGAAGGAGCTCATTTGACGGACCCAGAAGTAGCATGTCGTCTAGATAATGGAATATTTGCACTCCCTTGACCCTGAGAGTCGCAACGACAGCAGAAAGTAGCTTTAAAAACCATTCTCGGAGGAGTCGTGCAGAGACCGAATGGGAGAGATTAAAAATGGAAATGAGAGCCTTCCACGGAAGGCCTGAGAAAGTGATGGTGAGATGCGTCTATGGAGACATGAAGATACGCATCAGCCAGATCAATAGAAAAACAACCAACCAGTCTCCTGACTCCACAACCGAAACAATCGTTTCCAATGACTCTATTTTGAATAGTGGAACCTTCATGTAAGAATTCAGGACTTTGAGGTCAAAAACTGATCCCCCTAAGGCCTCTGGAACCAAAAACAGAGGGGAACATACTCTTTGACCCAATTCGTGCCTTGGAACCAGAAGTAAGGCCCTTGCTGCCAACAGCTCCCCTATATATCCTTGCAAACATTGCCTCCTTTCCAAATCCATAGGAAGTCCAGTTTCTATGAACAAGGTCTGAGGGGGCCTTGTTCTGAACTCGAGATGATAACGTGATCGAATGACGGCTACAATCCAGGCATCGTGTAATTTGTCCGCCCAAACCCCCCCTGAATTAGGCTAGTCTTGCTCCTACTTGAGAGGGTTAAGAGAAGACAGCTTCAGAAGGACTTATTTGAAGCCTTAGGCTCTGTTTCCACTACTGTGAGTTGTTGTGCGACCTGACACATGCAAAGTCGCATAACAAGTCAAAATCCATGTATTTCAATGGTCCCCGGTCTAATTGGTGCGTCTTAAGTCACAGTGCCTCCACAAAAAGGTTTTTTCCGACATCTGTGTGACTTGTTCTCACATGGTTTTCACAGGTTGAATGACATTGCATCACAAATCGCACAGCAAAGTCGCAGGAGCTGTGTTGGCCCTGGGCTTGGAAGGTTTCTGGAAGGTTGAACCAGCTCCCCTCCACTGTCTGAAAAACTGTCTGTAAGCCCTGGCCTCTCTGAATCCTTCTTTGGATCCCTTGTTAAACCGAAAGGGCGGCGGACTTTGACGGACTTTCGAATGAACGGACTTGCCTACACACGATCAACCAAAGTCCGACGGATTTGTACGTGATGACATACAACCGGACTAAAATAAGGAAGTTCATAGCCAGTAGCCAATAGCTGCCCTAGCGTTGGTTTTTGTCCATCGGACTAGCATACAGACGAGCGGACTTTTTGACCGGACTCGAGTCCGTCAGAAAGATTTGAAACATGTTTTATTTCTAGGTCTGTCTGACTTTTGGGAGCAGCCCACACACGGTCGAATTGTCAGACGGAGTCCGTTCCACCGGACCTAGTCAGTCAAAAAGTCCACTTGTGTGTATGCGGCATAAGTCTTCCTCATTTGTATGCGCACCCTGTTGCATTAGGGTGTGCACCCCAAGGCACAAACACGTGCCTATCAGCAGAGCAGTGGACGGTGTCAGTAGATTTTTATTTTTTATTATTAACCTTACATAGTAGGTGAGGTTGAAAAAAGACACAAGTCCATCAAGTCCAACCTATGTGTGTGATTATCTGTCAGTATTACATTGTATATCCCTGTATGTTGTGGTCGTTCAGGTGCTTATCTAATAGTTTTTTTAAACTATCGATGCTCCCTGCTGAAACCACCGCCTGTGGAAGGGAATTCCACATCCTTGCCGCTCTTACAGTAAAGAGCCCTCTACGCAGTTTAAGGTTAAACCTCTTTTCTAATTATAATGAGTGGCCACGTGTCTTATTAAACTCCCTTCCGCTGAAAAGTTTTATCCCTATTGTGGGGTCACCAGTATGGTATTTGTAAATTTAAATCATATCCCCTCTCAAGGGTCTCTTCTCCAGAGAGAATACGTTCAGTGCTCGTAGCCTTTTTTCATAACTAATATCCTCCAGTCCCTTTATTAGTTTTGTTGCCTTTCTTTGTACTCGCTCTTTTTCCAGCACATCCTTCCTGAGGACTGGCGCCCAGAACTGGACAGCATACTCCAGGTGAGGCCGGACCAGAGTCTTGTAGAGTGGGAGAATTATCACTTTATCTCTTGAGTTAATCCCCTTTTAAATGCAAGCCAATATTCTGTTTGCTTTGTTAGCAGCAGCTTGGCATTGCATGCCATTGCTGAGCCTATCATCTACTAGGACACCCAGTTCCTTTTCCATCCTTGATTCCCCCAGAGGTTCTCCCCCCCCCCAGTGTCTGCAAATACAGAGATTGAACTGTTTACCCCCTCCTCCAGGTTGTTTATGAACAAATTAAATAGGATTGGTCCCAGGACAGAACTCTGGGGGACCCCACTTTCCACTCCTGACAATTCAGAGTACTCCCCATTTATCACCACCCTCTGAACTCGCCCTTGTAGCCAGTTTTCAATCCATGTACTCACTCTATGGTCCATGCCAACTGACCTTACTTTGTACAGTAAACGCTCATGGGGATATTGTGTCAAATGCTTTTGTAAAATCCAGATACACCACATCTACGGGCCTCCCTTTATCTAGATGGCAGCTCACCTCCTCATAGAAGTTTAATATATTGGTTTGGCAAGAACGATTCTTCATGAATCCATGACGATTACTGCTAATGATACTGCTTTCATTACTAAAATCTTTTATATAGTCCCATATCATCCCCTCCAAGAGCTTGCATACTATTGATGTTAGGCTAACTGGTCTGTAATTCCCAGGGATGTATTTTGGCCCTTCTTTAAATATTGGTGCTACATCTCCAATCAGCTGGTACCATTCCGGTCAGTAGACTGTCAGTAAAAATTAGGAACAATTGTCTGGCAATTACTTGACTGAGTTCCCTAAGGACCCTCGGGTGCAAGCCATCTGGTCCAGGTGACTTATTAATGTTAGGTTTTCCAAGTCTGTATTTCCAATCCTGTCCTCTGTTAGCCACGAGGGTGCTTCCTGTGATGTGTCATGAGGATAAACACTGCAGTTTTGGTTACTGAAGCCCCCCCGATTCCCTCGTGAAGACTGAGAAGAATAAATTCAATACCTTCGCCATCTCACCATCCTTTGTAACCAGAGTTACTTTCTCATTCTTTATGGGGCCAATATGGTCTGTCCTCCCTTTTTTACTGTTTATATACTTAAATAATTTCTTGGGATTTTTTTTGCTCTCCTCCGCTATGTGTCATTCGTGTTCTATCTTAGCCGCCCTAATTGCACCCTTACATTTCTTGTTGCATTCTTTTTAGAGTCTGAATGCTGATGATGATCCCTCAGCCTTGTATTTTTTGAAGGCCTTCTCCTTTGCTTTTATATGCATTTTTACATTGTAGTTAAGCCATCCAGGACTTTTGTTTGCTCTTTGAAATTTATTTCCCAATGGGATGCACTGGCAAATGCCCTTATTTAATATGCTCTTAAAGCAAACCCATCTCTCCTCCTTGTTCTTTGTTCCTAAGATTTTATCCCAATTTATATCTTCTAGCAAGGTTCGTCGTTTAGGGAAGTTGGCTCTTTTGAAATTCAGTGTCTTTGTATTCCCCTTATGTTTCCTATTTGTGCGATTTATATTGAAGCTAGTTGACCTGTGATCGCTGTTTCCTAAATTGGCCCTTATTTCCACATCTGTGATCAGGTCTGTATTGTTGGTAATCAGTAGGTCTAGTAACGCTTTGTTTCTAGTTGGTGTGTCTATCATCTGACTTATGAAATTGTCCTGCAAGACATTTAGGAACTGGCGAGCCTTAGACGAATGAGCAGTTCCTTCCGCCCAGTCTATTTCTGGATAATTAAAATCCCCCATTATGATGGCACTTCCCATCCTTGCCGCTAATCCAAATTGTGATAGGAGGTCCGTCTCCCCTTCCTCCCTCGGGTTAGGGGGCCTATAGCATACTCCCAGTATTATTTTCTCCTTAGTTTCATCCCTTTGGAGCTCTACCCAATGGATTCCACCTCCTCCCTAGCTCCGTTAGTGATGTAATCTCTCACATACACTTGTGCATTGTTCTTGATATACAGGCATACCTCTCCCCCTTTTTTACCTCTCTATCCCTGCAGTAAAGGGAATACTCTTGAATGGTTGCCAGTCAATCATGAGAGCTGTTGAACCAAGTCACTGAAATTCCCACAAAATCTAAATCCTCCTCGTACAACAGTATCTCTAGTTCTCCCATCTTGTCTGCCAGGCTCCTAGCATTGGTGAACATGCCATGCTTAATTATTTTTTACATTTTTTTTTTTAATTATTTTTTACAATATTATTTTTTATTACTTTTTTTACAATTTTTTAGGAGCCCCGTTATAGGCCTTTGGTGAAATATCAAGAGTCTAAACAGACCCCTAATGTCTCACTTTTGAGACAGAGAAAGAAACCGAGGACAGAGAATCTCCTTTCCCTGCAGCCTGCAGTAAATGTAGTTTACCATGCTTCAGTTAACAATGAAGACAGAAGCAATCAGTACAGATCACTCACTGTGTTCATTCAGAAAAGGAAGGGGCTGGTTAATTAAATATTTACCAGCCCCTTCCCTGCTTCTGAGAGGAGCTGCAGGGGAGAGACAGGAAGCAGGGGGAATTAGTACAGCACAGGGCGATTAGGGTGTGCCTAGGCACACCCAGCACACGCCTATGGTCTTCCCGAAGAGTAGCTTCCCGTCAAATGGAAATGAACACAGACTGTGCTGAGAAACCTTATCGGCCGACCAATGCTTCAACCATAAGGCTCTGTGGGCTGTGACGGAATGAGACATTATCTTTGCTGTCGACAGCCACTTCAGCCACAACTCTACAGCAGTCTTAAAAACTGCAAAGGAGAAGAACTGCCACTTCCCAGACTTTCATCCAAACATCCATCCGCTACCGACACCCTTGGTGGATTCACACCCATACACTCCCAGTGCATTCCGCAGAACGTGTTCCATAGGAGACCATGATAAATGGATGGTAGTGCAAATCCGCAAAACGCAAAAAGCATCAAAAAATGCACAGGTGCGAACCCAGCCCAAGTGCTGCTGCCACAGGAGTGAGTGCTACTGCCGGTCTGCAGGCTGATGTGGCCAAACTATACAACCTTTTTAGTTCTGCGTTTATTTTGCGATCCATAGGATCCCTAAAAGAGACCGAATCCTCCAGCGGAAGCGTAATGTTGCGGGCGAATACACGTAATGAAGCATCTACCTTAGGCGTAGTGTCCCAAGGGGTACAGCTTCGATACTCCATTATGCACATTGAGCTTCTTCTCAGGCCCCGCCCACTCATCATCAATTACTTTAAATATGGGTAGTATCTTTGCTGGGGGGAACCAGTGCAAAAATCAAACGTATGTGATTCTGAGACCATCTCAGCCTTAGATGGATCCGAATCGCTATCGACTTCAGAGTTAAAACACACATGATCTGAATCTGCAGGTGGTGAAGATACAGCAGGAGGAGCAGGATTCCTTGAAACATTCTTTAACCCTTCCTTGACTGCGTGCTTAATGTAGGATTTAACCTGGCATGCTTTTGCAGCATTGTCCTGAGCCGTCTGATGTCTTGACCTCTCTTGGCTTGGGTCCGAGCGACTAAAGTGAGGTAAGAGCGAGGGAGATCTGGAATGCTGTGACAACAGGCATCTATCCAGCTGCATGCGACTCTGCGATTTGTCAGGTCTAGTCCCTTCTTTACTCTTTTGAGGCTGGAATGCTGATTTGGAACCTCTTTGTGGGAGTTTATCTAACAGTGGGCCCTTCTCTCTGTAAAACACAGAGGACGTGCTCTCTTTTAAAAAATAAACAAAAAAAAAATATATATATATTTTTTCAAAACAAAAATAAATAAACACAATTAAAATAAACTTCTCCATCCAAATCTTCAGTGCTAAGGCAGCTAGGCAGGCAGGCAAACTTCCCCAGTCCTAGAAGGTACAGGATAATAAAAACACTCTGACGGACAAGTAACACAGCAGAAGTAATGAGAGACCTGGAAGGAGGCTTACCAGAACATAGCAGATCGACCAGCTGGAGACTGAGATCAGCCTAGAGGACAGAGGCTGCTGCAATCAGCAGTGAGCATTCTGGTGTTTGCTAGGCAACCCAAAGAGGAAGCTACCTCTGATCTCACCTGCTCAACTCTGAGCTTCCTGAAAGGAGTACATGTGGAGGTGGTGAACTACAAGTCCCAGCGAGCCGAACCACTACCTGAACACACAAAAACATGGAAGGAGAGAGTGCCAGCACCTGCCTAACGAAGGTATATACAGTCATTTATGCTGCCAGTGACCTTTGCCAGAAATACACAGTCATTTATACTGTACCATACAATCTCAGCACCACGGGAACCCACCTCCCCAGGAGATTTACAACCTATATGGGGGGGTCTTCTGAACCAGGAGAGGATAAACCTGACAGGATGGATGGATGGAGAAGAAAAAAAATAAATGAAAATAAACTTTAAAAGGCATCCTGAGCGAGGACGAAAAAAGAACACTGGTGTGGGCAGACAGCAGCCCTTTTATGGGTTAGAAAAGAGGTGGTCCTGGAGGGGTCAGAGGGGGCGGAGCTGTCCCATAGTAGGCTGACATGGGGAGGTCCAAGAAATATATATATCCACTGTATCCAGTTCAGCTATATCTGACTCCAGGCCGTTCCTGGTGTACTTTTTCTAATATACTTGTGGCAGGCAGGTTATTCAGTTAGCTGCAGAGTATTTAATATATATATATATATATATATATATATATATATATATATATATACAGACAGTCTCGTGTATATATATATATATATATATATATATATATATATATATCCACTGTATCCAGTTTAGCTATATCTGACTGCATGCCATTCCTGTTCCAGTACTGTGCACCCCTAGTGCAGTTGCTACTACTTTTCTGGTGGTGTACACAGTACACAATACATACAGTGCACCCATAGTTGCTATTAGACTTCTGGTGGTGTACACAATACCCTTCACCCCTAGTTTAGTTGCTACTACTTTTCTGGTGGCGTACACAATACAGTACACCCATAGTTGTTATTACACTTCTGTTAGTGTACATTGTACCGTGCACCCCTAGTGCATTTGCTACTACTTTTCTGGTGGTATACACAATACAGTACACCTATAGTTGTTATTACACTTCTGTTGGTGTACACAGTACCGTGCCACCTAGTGCAGTTGCTACTACTTTTCTGGTGGTGTACACAGTACTAGGGATGAGCTTCATATTCGAGTCGAACCCATGTTCGACTCGAATATCGTGTGTTCGGTGGTTCGCCGAATTACGAAAGATATGGGACATTTGCACTAAATTCAAGTCGCGCATCACGGCCCATAATTCACTGCGGCATCGCAGTGCATTGCTGGCTGATGATTGGCCAAGCATGCACTATGACCCGCATGCTTGGCCAATTACAGCACCATCTGTACAGAGAGCTGTAACTGGCCAAAGCCAGGGTGGCTTTGGCCAATTATGGCTCAGGGGGTTTAGTACACGCCCCACACTATATAAGGCCACCTGCATGGCGGCCCCGTGTAGTGTGGTCCGGCGTTGAAAGAGAGATAGATAGACAGAGAAACAGTGTCATTTGATTTAGGTTAGATAGAGTAGGCAGGCGAATCAGTTAGCTGCACTTACAGTGTATTGTGTATATATATATATATATATATATATATATATATATATATATATATATATATATATATATATATAATGTACTGTATTCAGTTTAGCTAGATCCGTTCCTGTTATTCTCTTCCTACTACTGACAGGCAGGCAGGTGTTTTTACAGTATTTACAGCTACCTGAAGAAAATTGCTGGTGTTCTTCTGATCCTATTAGTCCTATTAGCTACAGTATTTACAGTTAGTGTAGTGCGTCCTCTGCACAGTGTGCACCTAAAGCTACCTGAAGAAAATGAGTGTTCTTCTGATCCTATTAGTACAGTACCACAGGCAGCTGCATTATTTACAAGCTAGTTTAGTGCATCCTCTCCACAGTGTGCACCTAAAGCTACCTGAAGAAAATTAGTGGTGTTCTTCTGATCCTATTAGTACAGTACCACAGGCAGCTGCAGTATTTACAAGTTAGTTTAGTGCGTCCTCTGCACAGTGTGTGCCTAAAGCTACCTGAAGAAAATTAATGGTGTTCTTCTGATCCTATTAGTACAGTACCACAGGCAGCTGCAGTATTTACAAGTTAGTTTAGTGCATCCTCTGCACAGTGTGCACCTAAAGCTACCTGAAGAAAATTAGTGGTTTTCTTCTGATCCTATTAGTACAGTACCGCAGGTAGCTGCAGTATTTTCAAGTTAGTGTAGTGCGTTCTCTGCACAGTGTGCACATAAAGCTACCTGAAGAAAATTAGTGGTGTTCTTCTGATCCTATTTATACCACAGGCAGGCAGCTACAGTATTTACAGTTAGTGTAGTGCGTCCTCTGCACAGTGTGCACCTAAAGCTATCTGGAGACAATTGCTGTTGTTCTGCTTCTATTAATACCACAGGCAGGCAGCTACAGTATTTACAGTTAGTGTATTGTGTCCTCTGCACAGTGTGCACCTAAAGCTCCCTGAATAAAATTGGTGGTGTTCTTATGATCCTATATTAATACCACAGGCAGGCAGCTACAGTATTTACAGTTAGTGTACGGCGTCCTCTGCACACTGTGCACCTAACGCTACCTGAAGAAAATTGGTGGTGTTCTTCTGATCCTATATTAATACCACAGACAGGCAGCTACAGTATTTACAGTTAGTGTACTGTGTCCTCTGCACAGTGTGCACCTAAAGCTACCTGAATAAAATTGGTAGTGTTCTTCTGTTCTTATTACTACCACAGGCAGGCAGCTACAGTATTTACAGTTAGTGTACGGCGTCCTCTGCACAGTGTGCACCTAAAGCTACCTGAAGGCAATAGCTGGTTTTCTGCTCCTATTAATACCACAGGCAGGCAATTACAGTATTTACAGTTACTGTACCGCGACCTCTGCACATTATGCACCTAAAGCTACCTGAAGACAATTGCTGGTGTTCTCATACTAATAATACTACAGGCAGGCAGTTGATTCTGCTAGCTGCAGTATCAGTATATATATACATCCCAGCTTTGTGCAGCTACATCTCACTGCAGGCCATATGTATGTCTGGAAGGCCAACAAGGAGAGGCAGACAGTCACAAGCCAATAAAAGAGGGCAAGCAGGCTCTGTGTCTAGAGGCAACAGTGCTGGCCGTGGAGACGGTGCATCCTCATCAGCACGCTTGTCCTTTTTTTCAGCAGCTGGCCGTGTTGAGCGTGGTAGAGTGGATGACCAAGCCGTCCTTATCCTCCTCATCCTCTCTCACCCAGGCTCAGGGTACTTTGTCTGGCAAAGCAGCTGCCAACGTGGCCTCTTCCCTTGCCTCAATGGCATCAGTCACTCCTTCCCTAGCCCCACCATGTCCTCCTGAGGAGTCCCCGAACTGTTTGACCACAGTGTTGGGTACATGCTCCAGGAGGATGCCCAGCGTTTTGAAGGTTCCGATGATGGTACCCAGCTAGAGGAAGGCAGTAACGTGAGCCCAGAGAGAGGGGGTGCCCAAGAAGGACAGCAAACTGGCAGTCATGTTCCCCCAGCTGCAGCATACTGCCAGCTTTGCTCCAGTGATGAGGAGGGAAGGGATGATGAGGTCATTGACTCCATGTGGATGCCTGATAGGAGAGAGGAGGAGGAGGAGGAGGAAGAGACACATCGAGGCAGGATGCCCTCCAGGGACCAGCTTAAGGGCAGCACACCGACTGCATCACACCACAGAGCTCCGCTTGTGCAGGGCGCTGCTGTCTCTGCGCGTTATTCCAAAAGTTCTTTGGTGCGGGCCTTTTTTGAGACGAGTGCATCAGATCCCACTGCTGCTATTTGCAACATATGTCTCAAGCGTATCTCGCGTGGCCAAAACATCTCCAGCTTGGGCATCACATGCTTGACCAGACATATGTTGACCTGCCATGCAGTTCGTTGGCAAGCCACACCAAAGAACAAAGAGGACCTCTCCTTGCTCCTCATCAGCTGGGATTTCCAACCCCACTATTTGGCACATCGGGGATGGAGTCCTGTGTACCGGATGGTCACGGCTCATATAAAGTCCCACCCATATACTTCTCATACTCTCCAACCCCACTATACCTTCAGTCCTCTCTGAGACCTGCACTGAGAGGAATGAAGGTGTAGAATTAGGTGTGTCACAGCCAAGTTCTTGGGGGCAATCTGCTATCAGTACACCGACATCAGTCTGTACCAGGCAAATTTCCCTGCCCCAGCTGCTGCACCGCTGAAAGAGGTTTGCTCCCAGCCATCCACATGCCCAGTGGTTGAATGCTAGCTTGGCTAAATTGCTAGCAATTCAACTGCTGCATTTTCAGTTGGTAGACTCTGCCCCCTTCCGTGAGTTTGTGGAATGTGCGGTTCCTCAGTGGCAGGTTCCCAAACACCACTTTTTCTCACGGAAGGCGATTCCGGCTCTCTACTGGCATGTGGAGGGAAGGATGCAGGACAGGGTGCAGTAGTGTTGGAGGTTGTTCCGCCACCACACCTCCAAAATACTATTAGTGGTGATTCTGCCACACCTCTTCCCTCCACCCCCTCCTCTTCTTCTTCCTCCATGGCCTCTTCCTGTGCTGATTTGTCTTCAGAACCAGTGGTGCTCCGTAGACGTTCAAGGGACTACGCAAGCACGCAGGCCAAAAAGATGCCATGCGGTGCTTGAGCTGGTGTGCTTGGGGGACAGGAGCCACATTGGGGCAGAGATTCTGTCAGCTCTGCAGGGGCAGGCTCAGAGGTGGTTGACGCCACGCCAGCTTAAGACAGGTATGGTGGTTTGCAACAATGGCACCAACCTCCTCTCCGCCCTCCGACAGGGACAACTGACCAATGTGCCCTGTTTGGCTCACGTCCTTAACTTGGCAGGTACCCGGGCTTACAGGATGTCCTAAGGCAGGCCAGGAAAGTCTGTGTGCATTTCCGCAGGTAATATAATGCCAGTGCTCGGCTGGCTGACCTTCAAAAGGAATTTAACCTGCCCAAAAACCGCCTAATCTGTGACATGCCCACCAGGTGAAACTCAACATTGGCCATGCTGCAGCAGCTGCACATGCAGCAGAGGGCCATCAATGAGTACCTGTGCGACTATGGCACCAGGACAGGGTCAGGGGAGCTTGTTTTTTTCCCTACGCCAGTGGGCCATGATCAGGGATGCATGCACTGTCCTGTCACCATTTGAGGAGGCCACGAGGATGGTTAGCAGTGACAGTACATGCATCAGTGACACTGTTCCCCTTGTCCACCTGTTGGAGCACACGCTGCGTGGAATAATGGACAGGGAACTTGAGGCAGAACAGAGGCAGGAAGAGGAGGACTTCCTTAGCTCTCAAGGCCCCCTTTCTCCAGACAGTGTTCCTGCGTGCCCGCCGATCACATAGGAAGAGGACAAGGAAGAAGAGGATTGTGTCAGCATGGTGGTGGAGCCTGGCACTCAGCATCAGCAGCAGTCTTTAAGGGATCATTTACAGTACCAAGAAACCCATGGACTTGTACGTGGCTGGGAGGAGGTGGCTGCGGATCATGTCATCCTTAGTGACCCAGAGGACTCCGGACCGAATGCCTCAGCAAACCTACGCTGCATGGCCTCCCTGATCCTGCAAAGCCTGTGGAAGGATCCTCGTATTCGTGGTATCAAGGAGAGGGATCAATACTGGCTGGCAACCCTCCTTGATCCACGTTACCTTATCTTGCCATTGCAGAGGGAGCAGAGGATGAAACATCTTCAGGAGGCCTTGCAGAAAGATCTGTGCAACGCGTTCCCAGAGACTGGGAGGTTACAAACTCCTGTTCCTGGACAACGTGTTGCTGAGGCTTCGGTCAGTCAAAGAAGGAGCGGTGGAGAAGGTGGCCGTCTGACCGATGCGTTCAGACAATTTTTTAGTCCGCAGCCCCAAGGTATGATCGGTTCCAGCAACCATCGCCAGCGTCTGTTTTACATGGTGCAGGAACACCTAGGGGCAAGTTCTGACTTGGACACCTTTCCCACCGAAAATCCTCTGGGTTACTGGGTCTTGAGGATGGATCACTGGCCAGAGCTTGCACAGTATGCAATTGAGCTACTGGCCTATCCTGCATCCAGCGTTCTTTCGGAACGCACATTCAGTGCTGCTGGAGGTTTTGTAAACGATCACAGGGTGCACCTGTCCACCGACTCGGTCGATCGACTGACCTTCATAAAAATGAATCAGTCTTGGATCACCACCAGCTACCAAGCACCTGATGCTGATGTAACCGAATAATTTTTTTTGAAATGTCAGATCCCTTCAAGACTGCCTATGCTGATGCTGAGTGACTATCCTGTTATGCTGAGTGACTATCCTCTTCCTCCTCAATGATCATGCTCATAGCTTGTAAGAATATTTTTGGTTCTGGGCGCCGCCACCAGTGGCTAAGGCCCAATTTTTCAGGCCCTGTTTAACAGGGGCGTGTAATTACAATTTTTGATGCGATATTTTGCAAGGAGGGTTCGTTGCTGCACTTAACTAGAGTATTTGTGAGGGGTTGCAGTGTTGTGGCACCAGAACCAGTGCCTAAGGCCCAATTTTTCAGCCCCTGTTTATCACGGGCGTGTAATTACAATTTTTGATGCAATAATTTGCAGCAGGGCTCGTTCCTGCGCTCCAACTTGAGTATCTGTGAGGGGTTGCAGTGTTGTGGCACCAGTGCCTAAGGCCCAATTTTTCTGCCCCTGTTCAACAGGGACATGTAATTACAATTCTTGATCTAATATTTCACATCAGGGCCTGTTTCTGCGCCCACCAAGAGTAACTGTGAGGACTTGCAGTGTTGTGGCACCAGCACCACCACCACCAAAGGCCCAATTTTTCTGCCCCTGTTCAACAGTTGCATGTAATTACAATTCTTGTTCTAATATTTCACAGCAGGGCCCGTTCCAGCTCCCACCACGAGTAACTGTGAGGACTTACAGTGTTGTGGCAACACCACCACCACCAAAGGCCCAATCTTTCTGCCCCTGTTCAACAGGTGCATGTAATTACAATTCTTGGTCTAATATTTCACAGCAGGGCCTGTTTCTGTGCCCACCAAGAGTAACTGTGAGGACTTACAGTGTTGTGGCACCAGCATCACCACCACCAAAGGCCCAATTTTTCTGACCCTGTTCAACAGGGGCATGTAATTACAATTCTTGATCTAATATTTCACAGCAGAGTCCATTCCTGCGCTCACCATGAGTAACTGTGAGGGCTTACAGTGTTGTGGCAACACCAACACCTAAGGCCCCAATTTCTGCAGAGTATATAGGGCAGGCCCCTACTTTCAAACATCCAACTTACAAACGATTCCTACTTGCAAACGGAAGGAGACAACAGGAAGTTAGATGAAATCTACCCCTAGGAAGGGAAATTCTCTCCTGTAAGAGTTAATATGGGAAAAATGTGTTTCCTCTCCACTGATTATTTATCACCAATCCTTGTTTCACTAAAAACCCCAAATTGTCAAAAAAACATTTGTCATTGTGACATAAAGTGAGGTAAAATCTTCTGAAGAGGTGCACAGACAGCAAAAGAAATGTCACAGGGGTGATAACCCTTCCCTATGTTTTCCAAAAAGCTTAAAAATTTATTTTTTGGCTGGAGCTACACTTTAAAAATGTACCAGTTCAAAATTACAAACAGATTCTACTTAACAACAAACCTACAGTCCCTGTCTTGTTTGCACCGCCTGTATACTGCTGTTCAGAGGTAGGGATGAGCCGAACACCCCCCTGTTTGGTTCGCACCAGAACATGCGAACAGGAAAAAAGTTCGTTCGAACATGCGAACACCGTTAAAGTCTATGGGACACGAACATGAATAATCAAAAGTGCAAATTTTAAAGGCTTATAGGCAAGTTATTGTCATAAAAAGTGTTTGGGGACCTGGGTCCTGCCCCAGGGGACATGGATCAATGCAAAAAAAAGTTTTAAACACGGCCGTTTTTTCAGGAGCAGTGATTTTAATAATGCTTAAAGTCAAACAATAAAAGTGTAATATCCCTTTAAATTTCGTAGCTGGGGGGTGTCTATAGTATGCCTGTAAAGGGGCGCATGTTTCCCGTGTTTAGAACAGTCTGACAGCAAAATGACATTTCGAAGGAAAAAACCCATTTAAAACTACTCGCGGCTATTGCATTGCCGACAATACACATAGAAGTTCATTGATAAAAACGGCATAGGAATTCCCCACAGGGGAACCCCGAACCAAAATTTTTAAAAAAATGACGTGGGAGTCCCCCTAAATTCCATACCAGGCCCTTCAGGTCTGGTATGGATATTAAGGGGAACCCCGGCCAAAATTAAAAAAAAAAAAGACGTGGGGTTCCCCCTAAATTCCATACCAGACCCTTCAGGTCTGGTATGGATTTTAAGGGGAACCCCGTGCCAAAAAAAAAAACGGCGTGGGGTCCCCCCAAAAATCCATACCAGACCCTTATCCGAGCACGCAACCTGGCAGGCCGCAGGAAAAGAGGGGGGGACGAGAGTGCGCCCCCCCTCCTGAACCATACCAGGCCACATGCCCTCAACATTGGGAGGGTGCTTTGGGGTAGCCCCCAAAACACGTTGTCCCCATGTTGATGAGGACAAGGGCCTCATCCCCACAACCCTGGCCGGTGGTTGTGGGGGTTTGCGGGTGGGGGGCTTATCGAAATCTGGAAGCCCCCTTTAACAAGGGGACCCCCAGATCCCGGCCCCCCCTGTGTGAAATGGTAAGGGGGTACTTACCCCTACCATTTCACTAAAAAACTGTCAAAAATGTTAAAAATGTCAAGAGACAGTTTTTGACAACTCCTTTATTTAAATGCTTCTTCTTTCTTCTATCTTCCTTCATCTTCTTCTTCTGGTTCTTCTGGCTCTTCTGGTTCTTCCTCCGGCGTTCTCGTCCAGCATCTCCTCCGCGGCGTCTTCTATCTTCTTCTCCTCGGGCCGCTTCTCACCCATGGCATGGGGGGAGGCTCCCGCTCTTCTCTTCTTCTTTTCTTCTCTTCTTCTCTTCTTCATTTTCTTCTCCGGGCTGCTCCACATCCATGCTGGCATGGAGGGAGGCTCCCGCTGTGTGACGGCGTCTCCTCGTCTGACGGTTCTTAAATAACGGGGCGGGGCCACCTGGTGACCCCGCCCCCCTCTGACGCACGGGACATGACGGGACTTCCCTTTGGCATTCCCGTGACGTCACAGGGAAGTCCTGTCAAGTCACCGTGCGTCAGAGGGGGGCGGGGCGTTATTTAAGAACCGTCAGACGAGGAGACGCCGTCACACAGCGGGAGCCTCCCTCCATGCCAGCATGGGTGCGGAGCGGCCCGGAGAAGAAAATGAAGAAGAGAAGAAGAGAAGAAAAGAAGAAGAGCGAGAGCCTCCCCCCATGCCACGGGTGCGGAGCGGCCCGAGGAGAAGAAGATAGAAGACGCCGCGGAGGAGATGCTGGACGAGAACACCGGAGGGTGCTACCCCAAAGCACCCTCCCAATGTTGAGGGCATGTGGCCTGGTACGGTTCAGGAGGGGGGCCGCACTCTCGTCCCCCCCTCTTTTTCTGCGGCCTGCCAGGATGCGTGCTCGGATAAGGGTCTGGTATGGATGTTTGGGGGGACCCCACGCCGTTTTTTTTTTTTTTTTTGGCGCGGGGTTCCCTTTAATATCAGTATGGAATTTAAGGGGAACCCCACTTCATTTTTTTTTAAATTTTGGCCGGGGTTCCCCTTAATACCCATACCAGACCTGAAGGGCCTGGTATGGAATTTAGGGGGACCCCCACGTCATTTTTTTTAAAAATTTTGGTTCGGGGTTCCCCTGTGGGGAATTCCCATGCCGTTTTTATCAATGAACTTCTATGTGTATTGTTGGCAATGCAATAGCCGCGGGTAGTTTTAAATGGGTTTTTTCCTTCGAAATGTCATTTTGCTGTCAGACTGTTCTAAACACGGGAAACATGCGCCCCTTTACAGGCATACTATAGACACCCCCCAGCTACGAAATTTAAAGGGATATTACACTTTTATTGTTTGACTTAAAGCATTATTAAAATCACTGCTCCTGAAAAAACGTCCGTTTTTAAAACTTTTTTTTGCATTGATCCATGTCCCCTGGGGCAGGACCCGGGTCCCCAAACACTTTTTATGGCAATAACTTGCATATAAGCCTTTAAAATTAGCACTTTTGATTTCTCCCATAGACTTTTAAAGGGTGTTCCGCGGCATTCGAATTTGCCGTGAACACTCCAAATTGTTCGCTGTTCGGCGAACTTGCGAACAGCCAATGTTCGAGTCGAACATGAGTTCGACTCGAACTCGAAGCTCATCCCTATTCAGAGGGCCTGGGGCCCCACGCCTTTCCTTTTTTTAATTTGGGTGTAGGGTTCCCCTTAATATCCATACAAGACCCAATGGGCCTGGTAATGAACTGGGGGGGTACCCATGCCGTTTGTCTCACTGATTTTCATCCATATTACCGGGACCGGACATTACATTAAAGCGGTAAGCAGTTTTAAATGACTTTTATTACTTAAAAAATGTCATTTTGTGTAGGGACTGTTCTAAGCATGGGAAACACGCACCACTTTACAGGCATACTATAGACACCCCCCAGGTATGATATTTAAAGGAACACTTCACTTTTTTTCACTTTAAGCATCATTAAAATCACTGCTCCTGAAAAACGGACGTTTTTAAAACTTTTTTTGCATTGATACATGTCCCCTGGGGCAGGACCCGGGTTCCCAAACCCTTTTTAGGATAATACTATGCAAATTAGCCTTTAGAAATTAGCACTTTTGATTTTGAACGTTCGAGTCCCATAGACTTCAATGGATTCTAACGTTCGTGCAAATTTCTGGTTCGTTCGCAGGTTCTGGTGCGAACGAATACCTACAGTACAACCACAGTACACAGTACAACCACAGTTGTTATTAGTACACCCCTAGTGCAGTTGCTATTACTTTTCTGGTGGTGTACACAGTACACAATACATACAGTGCACCCATAGTTGCTATTAAACTTCTGTTGGTGTACATAGTACCGTTCACCCCTAGTGTGGTTGCTACTACTTTCCTGGTGGTGTACACAATACATACAGTGCACCCATAGTTGTTATTACACTTCTGTTGATGTACACAGTACCGTGCACCCCTAGTGCAGTTGCTACTACTTTTCTGGTGGTGTACATAGTACACAATACATACAGTACACCCATAGTTGTTATTACATTTCTGTTGCACTTGCTACTACTGGTAGTGTACACAGTACACAATACAGTGTAGTGTGGTTTTGCTAAACAAAATTTACGGCATGTCCGGAAGGCCACCAAGGAGAGGCAGACGCTCACAGGTCACTAAAAGAGGGCAAGCAGGCTCTGTGTCTACAGTCGACAGTGCTGGTTGTGGACACGGTGCATCCTCAGCATGTGGCCATGGGGCACGCTTGTCCTTTTTTTCTGCAGCTGGCCGTGTTTTTGATCCACAACATGCAGAAGAGTTGGTGGAATGGATAACAAAGCCCTTTTCATCCTCATCATCCTCTGTCACCCAGGCTCAGAGTAGTTTGCCTGCCAATGCAGCTGTCAAAGTGGCCTATTCCATCGGCTCCATGTCAACAGTCACTCCTTCCCTAGCCTCACCATCATGCACGGAGGAGTCCCCCAAACTATTCGACCACAGTGTTGGGGCTTTGAATACATGGTTAAAGTAGGTGTTGGTACAAATTGGTTCCGCTCTCCGCTCAAAATGGGTCTCCTGGATGCATAGCACTTCACTGTGAGAATCCAGTGCGGTGCGCCACATCGACTTTCTTTTGGCCGGGTGGTTCAACCCTTTGGCATTAAGTGATAGGGATTTTGGCATCCTGGGTGGACGTTTAGTCACAGTTAGTTGAGTGGGATATCCCGTTCAAGGAAATTGAGGTTGTGTCTTCTGGTCGGTGGTCCGGCTTGCAGTGAAGTCTCTGTATCAGGTTCATATCTGAACTGTCTCCTGTGCTCTCAGAGAGAAAAGAAAGTGAGAAGGGAGGTATAGGGTATGCTGTGCGTAAACAGTAGTAGCATTAGAGGTGGGGGGAAACAAGGATCAGCAGAAACACTGGAACTGCTGTTGATCGTGAGGGTGAAAGTTTGTGTACTATCTGCTACGAGCAGGCACCGAGACGGAATGTGGTATTTGAGCATCTTGAAGACGTGTGGTGGCACCACTAACCTGGTACTGCGTTTGCAGGAGTTGTAGGACGGCTGCTATCGGAAGTGAGGTCTTTTTCATGTTGTTTCTGGCTGGATTGCGACACCCCTTCGGGAATGATTCCCCAAGTGCGTAGGAGTTGGATTCCTTCCTCAACAGTAGTAATATTGTGTTTCACCCCATTTTTTTCACAATGAGCTTGGTGGGGAATCCCCATTAGTAGGGAATCTTGTGGTTGTTTAGAGGTTTGGTGATAGTATTCAATTGTCTCCTCTGTTGGCAAGTAAATTGAGAGATATCTGCATACAATTGTAGTTTCATGTATGGCGCTAGAAGTTGCCCCAGATGTCTTGTTTTGGTCAGGAGCATATCTTTCGCGTGGTAAAAGTGGATTCCCATCAAGACATCCCTAGAGACGCTGGCGGGAAGATGCGGGGGTTTAGGAAGGTGATGAATGCGGTCGATGATGGTTTCCATCGGGGACAGACCAGGCAGAAGTGTAGCTATCATCTTCCTGGCGTAGAGGTTGAGATCAGGTGGTAAAATTGACTCAGGTATACCCCTTATTTTGACATTGTTACGTCTGGACCTGTCCTCGAGGTCTACCATCTTGGATCTGACCCAGTGTTGTTCATCTCGAGTGTGGCCGTGCGCATCGACCAGGTCGTTAACCCTTTCCGTCATGTCATTCATACGTTGTTCAATGTGATCAACTTTCTGGTCCATAAAGGACATTTCATCTTTAAATTTTTTGAACATGGTGGAAATGTCACTGTGTAGTGAGCTATGCAGCGACATGAGCATCTCCTTCATTGTTGTGTCAAGGACTGGCATGTTAGAAGTGGGGAATGCTGCTATAGGGGAAGCCTGGGCCTGCTGTATGAGGAGAGTGTCCAGAGCAGGGCTTACCTCATGGAGATGCTGTCCGGAATCCAAGCGCATCCGCGCTTTAGTAGGGCTGTTGCTCGCTGAGAATGATTGTGGAGTCTTAGGGGGATGTAGGATTATCTTCTGGGGGGGATATTGCCTCCTCATCTGCATCAGGGAGGTCTGTGTATGCAGCTGTGCTGTGTGCTGAGGAGCCGCGGGCGCCATCTTGAATTTGTCCTCAGGGTGGCACTGTGAAAAAATCAGTCAATTTCTTTGGATGCCTGTATTCCTTTCTTTTCCAGGACAAACCCGGCCGGTGCCCTGATGTGTGAGGTTCACTTGTGGCCATCCTGTGATCGCGGATTAGCGGTGGTAGTGGACGGTATTCCGTTCAGTGCTGGAGCTGTCTGTTCAGGTGTCCATACTGCTCGGCGGTAGCCACGCCCCTATGTTACCCTGGCTTATAGGACCTCCTGAGGCAGGTCAGGAAAGTCTGTTGTAATTTCCACAGGTCATATAATGCCAGTGCTCGGCTGGCTGACCTTCAAAAGGAATGCAACCTGCCCAAGAACCGCCTCATTTGTGACTTGCCCACCAGGTGGAACTCAACATTGGCAATTCTGCAGCGGCTGCACATGCAGCAGAGGGCCGGTGCATGCATCAGTCATACTGTCCCTCTTGTCTTCCTGTTGGAGCACATGCTTTGTGGAATAATGGACAGGGCACTTGAGGCAGAACAGAGGGAGGAAGAGGAGGTCTTCCTTGCTTGGTTTTTGGGGCCCCGTATGCAGTTAGGCTCCCAAAGAGTCCCACACATGTGGTATCGTCATACTCAGGAGAAGCAGCAAAATGTATTTTGGGGTGCAATTCCACATATAACCATGGCATGTGTGTGCAATATATCATTTAGTGACAACTTTTTGTAAATTTTTTTTAGTCATTATTCAATCACTTGGGACAAAAAAACTAAATTTTCAATGGGCTCAACATGCCTCTTAGCAATTTCCTTAAGGTGTCTACTATACATGATGGGGTCATTTGGGGAGGTTTTGTACACCCCTGCCATTTTAGCACGTCAAGAAATGAGATAGGCAGTCATAAACTAAAAGCTACTTAAATTCCAGAAAATCTACCCTAGTTTGTAGACGCTATAACTTTTGCGCAAACCAATAAATATACGCTTATTGATATTTTTTTACCAAAGACATGTGGCTGAATACATTTTGGCATAAATTTATGACTAAAATTGAGTTTATTGGATTTTTCTTATAACAAAAAGTAGAAAATATTTTTTTTCAAATATTTCTGTCTTTTTCCATTTATATCGCAAAAAATAAAAATCAGATGGATGGAAAAATGATATATTATTGCTGACAATGACAACATATTGGTGGAAATAGCAAAATAAATACAACGACACAGCAAGTGGATTTGCCTTTCGTAAATAACTCCCACAGCCCTTTCTGACACTTTTTGTTTACATGAAAGGAGGTCTGCTGCTAAAATTACTGCCCTCGATCTGACCTTTGCGGTGATACCTTACATGCATGGTGCAATTGCTGTTTACATTTGACGCCAGACCGACGCTTGTGTTCGCCTTTGCGCGAGAGCTGGGGGGGCAGGGGTGCTTTTTTTTTTTTAATGATATATTTTGCTTTTTTATTTTATTTTTAAACTATTCCTTTCCTTTTTTTATCATTTTATTGTTATCTCAGGGAATGTAAATATCCCCTATGATAGCAATAGGTAGTGACTAGGGATGAGCCGAACACCCCCCTGTTCGGTTGACACCAGAACATGCAAACAGGAAAAAAGTTTGTTCGAACACGCGAACACCGGTAAAGTCTATGGGACATGAATAATCAAAAGTGCTAATTTTAAAGGCATATATGCAAGTTATTGTCATAAAAAATGTTTGGGGACCCGGGTCCTGCCCCAGGGGACATGGATCAACGCAAAAAAAAGTTTTAAAAACGGCCGCTTTTTCAGGAGCAGTGATTTTAATAATGCTTAAAGTGAAACAATAAAAGTGTAATATCCCTTTAAATTTTGTAGCTGGGGGGTGTCTATAGTATGCCTGTAAAGGGGCGCATGTTTCCCGTGTTTAGAACAGTCTGACAGCAAAATTACATTTCAAAGGAAAAAAAGTCATTTAAAACTACTCACGGCTATTGCATTGCCGGTCCGACAATACACATAAAAGTTCATTGATAAAAACGGCATGGGAATTCCCCACAGGGAAACCCCCGAACCACAATTAAAAAAAAAAATGACGTGGGTGTCCCCCTAAATTCCATACCAGGCCCTTCACGTCAGAACTTCTTCTATGAAGCTTACCCTTTCTCCCCTCGCTACACCACTGGTAGTCTTGGCAATTGATGGCATTGTGCTCCCAGGGGGCCCTATCTGTTTCCAGACGCTACCTATTAGTATGTCGGTAGGGATACTCCACCAGGAGTGGATTTCCTTCCTCATTCTACCCAAGGCCTCTACCCCCATTGTATTGGGCCTTCCTTGGCTACAGCTCCACTCTCCACATGTGGACTGGGTCTCTGGGCAGATCCTGGCTTGGGGTCATTCATTTTTCTCTTTCTGTCTTCTCAAGGTGGTCCCCAACGAGAGACTTTCCATTGCTACCACATCCATATCTTCAGATCTTCACGCGGCATACAGCGATTACCGGGATGTGTTCTGTAAGAAGTCTGCAGAGGTGCTTCCTCCCCACAGATCTTTTGACTGTGCCATTAACCTTGTCCCTGGAGCAACTCTGCCCAGGGGTCGTACCTACCCTCTGTTCATTCCAGAGACCCAGGCCATATCTGAGTATGTCACTGAGAATCCGGAGAGAGGTTTCATCCGGAAATCCTCTTCGTCTACAGGAGCAGGGTTCCTTTTCATTGCCAAAAAGGATGGTACCCTCAGACCCTGCATCGACTATCGAGGGTTAAACGCAGTGACTATCAAAAACCGATACCCCTTACCTCTAATATCTGAGCTACTCGACAGGTTGAAGGGGGCTTCCATTTTCACCAAGTTGGATCTCAGAGGTGCATACAATCTCATTAGAATACGGGAAGGTGACGAACGGAAGACTGCGTTTAACACTAGGGATGGGCATTAGGAATGCCTGGTTATGCCTTTTGGTTTGTGTAATGTTCCAGCTGTGTTCCAGAACTTTGTCAATGAAATCTTCAGGGATCTACTGTACCAGTTTGTAGTCATCCATCTGGGTGACATTCTCATCTTTTCCGAAAATCTGCTTGCTCACAGAAACCATGTCCGCACCACACTTCAGCGCCTTAGAGAGAACAATCTCTATGCCAAGCTGGAGAAATGTTCCTTTGAATGTCCTGAGGTCCTGTTTCTGGGATGTTTTGTTTCTAGTTTGGGTCTTCGTATGGATCCCGGAAAGGTCTTGGCCATTACCAACTGGCCCCTTCCTGCTAGCCTCAAGGCCACACAGTGCTTTCTTGGCTTCACAAATTATTATAGGCAGTTCATAAGGAATTACTCTTCCATTGCCGCGCCTATTATCGCTTTAACCAAGAAGGGTGCGAATGCCAAAGACTGGCCTCCCGAGGCTGCCTCTGCATTTCACGATCTGAAACAGGCCTTTGTTTCTGGACCTCTCTTGAGGAGACCAAATCCTGAGGACCCATTTTTTATTGAAGTAGATGCTTCTTCGATGGGGGTGGGAGCTGTGCTTCTTCAGTTCTTTGACAAGAGACGTCAACCATGTGCGTTCTTCTCCAAAAAAAATTCTCAGGCAGAGAGAAATTATGCCATCGGTGATCGGGAACTTCTCGCAATTAAATTGGCATTGGAAGAGTGGCGCCATCTCTTGGAAGGTTCCCCTCACTCCATTACGATCTTTACTGATCACAAGAATCTACAATACCTACAGAATGCTAAACGTCTGAACCCCAGACAGGCCAGGTGGAGTCTCTTCTTTTCTCGTTTTAAATTCACGATTATGTACAAACCTGGTTCCTGCAATGGTCGGGCTGATGCGCTCTCTAGGTCATTTGACACTTTGGACGAGGAGTCCACCCCTGATCCTGAGCCGATCATTCCGACCTGATGCATTGTTGTCCATTCTACCACCCTGGAATCAAAAATTCCTCCTGGCAAGACCTTTGTTCACACGGAGTTAAGAGCTAAGATCCCTCGTTGGGGACGTGATTCCAAGGTGGCAGGTCATGCTGGGTTCCTCCGATCCTTCCTGCTCATCAGTCGTCTCTACTGGTGGCCTAATCTCCGCTCAGATGTTAAAGATTACGTTAAGGCTTGTCATGTCTGTGCTCAGTCTAAATCTTCCACACAAGCCCCTGCTGGTCTTCTCATGCCCTTGCCCATTCCTAAGGAGCCCTGGTCTCACATCGTCATGGATTTTATCACCGATCTTCCACTGCCGGAGAATAATACAGCCATTTGGGTGGTAATCGATCAGTTCTCCAAGATGGCTCATTTTGTTCCTCTTCCTGGTCTCCCTTCTGCCTCTGCCTTGGTTCCCATTTTTGTACGAGAGATTTTCCGCTTTCTTCATGGTGTTCCTTCCCATGCTGTTTCAGACAGGGGTGTTCAGTTTACGTCCCGTTTTTGGAGAGCCTTTTGCAAGTCCCTCAACATTACCTTGGATTTTACCTCTTCTTACCATCCCCAATCCAATGGCCAGACTGAGAGGGTTAATCAGGAGTTGGAGGTCTTTCTCCGTACCTTGGTCTCGGCTCATCACAATGATTGGGCATCACTACTCCCATGGGCAGAGTTCTTCCACAATAATCATGTCAACGTCAGTTCTCAGAAAACACCCTTTATCACTGTTTATGAAAGACATCCCCAACTCCCTCTTCCTATGACCTGTTCTTCCGACATTCCAGCCTTGGCTACTGTTCAGGAATCATTCAATTCCATGTGGGCTGACGTTCATGATTCCCTCCAGAAAGCTGCCAACAAATTCAAGAGTTTTGCTGACTGTCACAGGCATAAGGCGCCTTCTCTTCAGCCAGGAGACAAAGTCTGGCTCTCCACCGGGAACATAAAACTCCGGGTTCCTTCTTTCAAGGAAAAAAAGATTCATTGGTCCGTACACCATAACTTCTAAACTGAATCCGGTTTGTTTCAAGCTCCAGATTCCCAAAAGCCTCAAAATCTCTAACTCCTTCCATGTTGCCCTTCTGAAGCCTTTAGTCCTTAATAAGTTCTCTCGTCCTCTCTCTACCGCAGCGACGGTCTCTGAGGATAATCAGGAGTACAAGGTTAGCCAAATTTTGGATTCCCGACTCTGTAGAGGCATTTTCCAGTACCTCGTGCATTGGAAGGGGTTTGGTCCTGAGGAGAGGTTGTGGATCAAGGCTTCTGAGGTCTTTGCACCTCATCTGTTGAGGAAGTTTCATTTGAAGTTCCCCTCTAAACCTGGTCCCAGGCGGGGAAGGGGGAGGCCTCGTAAGAGGGGGGGTACTGTCATGGTTATGCAATAGAGTTTTGTCTGTCAGCTTACCTGTCTCCATGTGTTCATCTCTAAAGACCAGCTGACTCTCACCTGACTGCTTTTATTAACTCTCCTCTAGCATGGCTCCACCCCAGCTCCTATCAGAGAACTCTATATTAACTTCTGCACTGCAGGCCAGCCCTGCTGATCAACCTTTGTGTGTTTTGGCTTCCTGTTCCTGCCTGCCGTGTAGGGATGAGCCGAACACCCCCCTGTTTGGTTCGCACCAGAACATGTGAACAGGAAAAAAGTTCGCTCGAACACGCGAACACCCTTAAAGTCTATGGGACACAAACATGAATAATCAAAAGTGCTAATTTTAAAGGCTAATATGCAAGTTATTGTCATAAAAAGTGTTTGGGGACCTGGGACCTGCCCCAGGGGACATGGATCAATGCAAAAAAAAGTTTTAAAAACTGACGTTTTTTCAGGAGCAGTGATTTTAATAATGCTTAAAGTCAAACAATAAAAGTGTAATATCCCTTTAAATTTCATAGCTGGGGGGTGTCTATAGTATGCCTGTAAAGGGGCGCATGTTTCCTGTGTTTAGAACAGTCTGACAGCAAAATGACATTTTGAAGGAAAAAACTCATTTAAAACTACCCGCGGCTATTGCATTGCCGACAATACACATAGAAGACCATTGATAAAAACGGCATGGGAATTCCCCAAAGGGGAACCCCGAACCAGAAAAGAAAAAAAAATGACGTGGGAGTCCTCCTAAATTCCATACCAGGCCCTTCAGGTCTGGTATGGATTTTAAGGGGAACCCCGCGCCAAAAAAAAAAAAACGGCGTGGGGTCCCCCCAAAAATCCATACCAGACCCTTATCCGAGCACGCAACCTGGCAGGCCGCAGGAAAAGAGGGGGGGACGAGAGTGCGGCCCCCCCCTCCTGAACCGTACCAGGCCACATGCCCTCAACATTGGGAGGGTGCTTTGGGGTAGCCCCCCAAAACACCTTGTCCCCATGTTGATGAGGACAAGGGCCTCATCCCCACAACCCTGGTCGGTGGTTGTGGGGGTCTGCGGGCGGGGGGCTTATCGGAATCTGGAAGCCCCCTTTAACAAGGGGACCCCCAGATCCCGCCCCCCCGTGTGAAATGGTAAGGGGGTACTTACCCCTACCATTTCACTAAAAAACTGTCAAAAATGTTAAAAATGACAAGAGACAGTTTTTGACAATTCCTTTATTTAAATGCTTTTTCTTTCTTCTATCTTCCTTTCATCTTCTGGTTCTTCTGGCTCTTCTGGTGCTTTCTCCCGTGTTCTCGTCCAGCATCTCCTCCGCGGCGTCTTCTATCTTCTTCTCCTCGGGCCGCTCCGCACCCATGGCATGGGGGGGAGGCTCCCGCTCTTCTCTTCTTCTCTTCTTCATTTTCTTCTCTGGGCTGCTCCGCAACCCATGCTGGCATGGAGGGAGGCTCCCGCTGTGTGACGGCGCTCCTCGTCTGACAGTTCTTAAATAACGGGTGGCCCCGCCCCCCTCTGACGCACTGGACGTGACGGGACTTTCCTATGGCATTCCCCGTGACGTCACAGGGAAGTCCCGTCAAGTCACCGTGCGTCAGAGGGGGGCGGGGTCACCGGGTGGCCCCACCCCCCGTTATTTAAGAACTGTCAGACGCGGAGCACCGTCACACAGCAGGAGCCTCCCTCCATTCCAGCATGGGTTGCGGAGCGGTCCGGAGAAGAAAATGAAGAAGAGAAGAAAAGAAGAAGAGAAGAAGAGAAGAGCGGGAGCCTCCCCCCATGCCATGGGTGCGGAGCGGCCCGAGGAGAAGAAGATAGAAGACGCCGCGGAGGAGATGCTGGACGAGAACGCCGGAGGAATCACCAGAAGAGCCAGAAGAACCAGAAGAACCAGAAGATGAAGGAAGATAGAAGAAAGAAGAAGCATTTAAATAAAGGAATTGTCAAAAACTGTCTCTTGTCATTTTTAACATTTTTGACAGTTTTTTAGTGAAATGGTATGGGTAAGTACCCCCTTACCATTTCACACAGGGGGGGCGGGATCTGGCGGTCCCCTTGTTAAAGGGGGCTTCCAGATTCCGATAAGCCCCCCGCCCGCAGACCCCCACAACCACCGGCCAGGGTTGTGGGGATGAGGCCCTTGTCCTCATCAACATGGGGACAAGGTGTTTTGGGGGGCTACCCCAAAGCACCCTCCCAATGTTGAGGGCATGTGGCCTGGTACGGTTCAGGAGGGGGGGGCTGCACTCTCGCCCCCCCCTCTTTTCCTGTGGCCTGCCAGGTTGTGTGCTGGGATAAGGGTCTGGTATGGATTTTTGGGGGGACCCCACGCCGTTTTTTTTTTTTTGGCGCGGGGTTCCCCTTAAAATCCATACCAGACCTGAAGGGTCTGGTATGGAATTTAGGGAAAACCCCACGTCATTTTTTTTTTAAAATTTTGGCCGGGGTTCCCCTTAATATCCATACCAGACCTGAAGGGCCTGGTATGGAATTTAGGAGGACTCCCACGTCATTTTTTTTTTTAAATTTTGGTTCGGGGTTCCCCTTTGGGGAATTCCCATGCCGTTTTTATCAATGAACTTCTATGTGTATTGCCGGCAATGCAATAGCCGCGGGTAGTTTTAAATGAGTTTTTTCCTTCAAAATGTCATTTTGTTGTCAGACTGTTCTAAACACAGGAAACATGCGCCCCTTTACAGGCATTATAGACACCCCCCCAGGTACGAAATTTAAAGGGATATTACATTTTTATTGTTTGACTTTAAGCATTATTAAAATCACTGCTCCTGAAAAAACGTCCGTTTTTAAAACTTTTTTTTGCATTGATCCATGTCCCCTGGGGCAGGACCCAGGTCCCCAAACACTTTTTATGACAATAACTTGCATATTAGCCTTTAAAATTACTTTACTATCCCTATCCTCCTGTTGCCTGCTGTGGGTGTGAGCTGGGGGACCCTGGGGGTCGCGACCTGGAGCCAGTTGCAGCCCAGTCCATCCTCACCACTAGAGGCTCTGGTGAACACCTGCTGGCTCTTAGACTCCGCGCCCCAGGGAATCTTACACTCTAACCCTGGTGGGATCCATGTTGGTGTTCCAGTGGCCCTGCCTACCTTACCACCCGAACTCCCATCAGCAGCAGTCAGCCATAGGGTCCACTGCCTTGCGGTGCACTCCTGATCCCAAGGGTGTGCATCTGTCACCTAGCCTCAAGGTGACCTGACACCATACCTGCAAAGCAAATACAATAAAACATAGTAAAATAAAACTGAGAGAATGATAGATATAGAACAATAGTGAGCGAACAGTAGAGCGGACAGTAGAGAGCTAACATAAGAGAGAGAACAATAGAGAGAGAGAAGAAAAATACAACCACAACTATTTTTTTTTCTTGTGTTTTTGTGTGTGTGTGGTTTTTTTTCCACTTTTTTCACTTTTATAAAAACTGTAAAAAAAACTATAAACTGAACATTGCAGATTAGGGTCTCTCAAAATGTAATGGCCATCACATCTTTCGAGACCCCCAGACCCTGTGTACGTGTGCCTATGACTGTGTGGTGTTGTACTCTACGCTAATACTCAACTAGTGTGTGATAGCATTTGAAACAGTCAACAATGCAAAGACCAGGTTGGTTAGGACAGGAGGGACAATAAAAGCGGGTGTCACGCCTAAATCCGCGCTTTCTACAGACACAACATCTTCTTTGGGGGTTTCTTTGGGTAGGGGAGGAGATGCGGAAAATGCAGCCGGCTTACTGCATTTGCATTGGGAAGTTGGGCCAGAGCACCGTCTGGAAACAGAAGGGCTCTGATGATCTCTTCCTGGAATTTAAGGAAGGATCCAGTTCATCCTGAAGCTCTGTATAGCACATGAGCGTTCAGCAAAGCCAATTGAAATAAATATACAGACACTTTTTTATACCAGCGTCTGGCCTTATGGGCAATTAGGTACGGCGCCAACAACTGGTCGTTGAGGTCCACCCCGTCCATATTGAGGTTATATTCGTGGACACAGAGGGGTTTCTCCACAACACCAGTCACTGTAGAAATTTGGACTGTTGTGTCTGCGTGAAGGGAGGAAAACCTTCTTATTACCCCTCCACTTCACAGCGAGCAAATTATTACATCTCAAACAGGCTCTCTCCCCCAGCCTAAGACGGGAATCTACAAGCCGCTGGGGAAAGCCCGGGCCATTAGATCGCACGGTGCCACATGCGCCAATTTGATGATCAAACAAATGATTAAAAAGTGGCACGCTTGTGTAATAATTGTCCACATACAAGTGGTACCCCTTTCCGAATAAGGTTGACACCAAGTCCAACACAATCTTACCAGCGTTCCCTATGTAGTCAGGGCAGTTCTCCGGCTCTACGGAACTATCTCTTCCCTCATAAACCATAAAACTACATGTATAGCGTGTGGCCCTGTCACAGAGCTTATACATCTTGACCCTGTATCTGGAACGCTTGCTGGGAAGATACTGTTTGAATGACAATTGGCCAGAAAACTTAATCAGGGACTCATCAACGCAGACAAGTTGATGGGGAGTAAACAAGGCTGCAAAACTTTGGTTAACGTGATTTACAAGGGGCTGAATTTTGTAGAGCTGATCAAATTTAGGGTCACCCCGAGGATGACAGAGTTAATTGTTGTTGAAATGTATGAACCGCAAGATCTGCTCGTATCGTGTCCTGGTTATGGAGGCAGAAAACATGGGCGTATGGTGAATTGGGTCAGTGGACCAATATGACCACAACTCACTCTTTTTAGTTACTGCCAAGAGGAGGGATAGGCCCAAAAAGGTCTTAAATTCGGAGACCGTAATTGGTCTCCAATCTCTGGCATGGGTCAGCTGGGGATTAGCGGCGATGAATCGACCAGCATACAAATTGCTCCGGTCCACAATAGATCTATAGAGATCTTCGGTGAAAAACAGCGAATAAAAATCAAGTGACATAAAATCAACTGTTTCCACCTGAATTCCGGGTTGGTCAGTGAATGGGGGAAGTACGGGTGCTGCAGAAGTGGTGGGTTCCCAATTAGGATTGGCGAATGCAGCAGGAAAGGCACTATGGGCTCGACGGGCCTGTCTTTGTCTTCTTCTTGGTGGCAGCGGGACACTACTCGTGTTTGCCACCTCGCCAGCTTGAACTGCACTTATGGGACTCACCACGTCACCAAGTGTTACTGCAGTGCTGGATGTATGACCAGGATGTACTAGGCCGCTGGTGCTTGCTAGTTCACCAGAAGAAATAGCTGCACTAGTACTGGCTCTATGCTCCATACGAGGGACCTGCTGTTCTTGCACCTCAACGACAGCAGAAGAAGATCGGGGTCTGGTACACCTGACCTTGGCAGGGACCACAAATCCGTCATCAGAGCTATCTGTCAGGGTGCCGCTGCTGTGTACAGGTTCGTATTCTGAGCCTGAATCTGACAGATGAGTGACTTCCTCTTCACTATCTGTCATACTCAGAAATGTGTAGACCTCTTCACTACTGTACCTTCGATTTGCCATTTTGGGCTCTAAATTTACTGGTACAGTAGTGAGACTCACAGGTAAAAAAGTTCCTGACTGTTAGCGACTGATTCAAACGCTACCAAAAAAACTGTTAGTGTTTGCAGGGATCAGGTCTGACTCTGCGAATGCTGCAGTAATGTGTGTTGTGTTTTGTAAGTGACAGTGATCGATGGATACTGCACTTGGGTGGGCTGGGCTGGGTTGGGTGGAGGGGATAAACGCAGGTGCTAGCAGGTATCTGGGCTGATCCCACTAACACTGCATTTTTGGGAACCCTAAACTGTTGGGGATGCTAGTATAGATCTGATCAGATCAGATATTGATCGGTTCAAACACTATACTACTAAGGGAGGCGTATGGTGTGTGCATGGATGTTAGCGGTACTGGCAGTAATCTGACACTGCCTGGGGTGACGCTAAAACCTAACTTTGATCACCCGCTGGGTGATTAGGGGGTTAAACTTTATTGTGTAAAATATGGCGAGTGTCCTGATGCTATAAAAAAAATCTAGCTACACTGCGTCACCCGTGACACTTATACTATAATCACATGTGACACGGGGTAATCAAGGGGTTAAATCTTTATTGGGGGGTTGGGGGGTCCCTAAACCTGTCTGGGCCCAATACTAATTACCCTAACACTGATTAGTGTCACTAATGACACTAGTACAGCGATAAAAAAAAGTCTGATTTCTGTACTGGGTGACACAGTGACAGGTGGTGAAGGGGTTAATTGGGGGGTGAATTGTGTGCCTACATGACCTGGTGTCAGTGTAGTGTTGGTGCACTTACTTGGATGTTTTCTCTCCTCTCGGTCTGGAATGAAAAGACTGACACGAGGAGAGATGACATCACTTCCCCGTCAGTGTTTACAGTTACACGGACAGGGGAAGGATGTCATTCGTCAGGACCGATCACCAGGTCCAGGACAGATTTCATTGGCCTGGGCCTGGGGATTGATCGGTTCCTGATTGAATCCGATCATTGCAGTTAGCAGGGGAGGCGTGCGCGCGCCCCCCTGCCGTCCGCACGACCGCCGTACACTGTCAGCGATTCGCCTGCCTATGCCATTCTGCTGCGGTATGACTGCGGCGGATAGTCGGCAAGCGGTTAATATAGCAATTTTGGCCCAGTCTAAGCAGGAGCTATATGGTCCAGAGCTTCTAGTCCTTGCAGTGAAGCACTGGCTTCTCTCTGTTTTCTGGATTCAGTTAGGCCCGGAGGGGGACTGTTCATGCTTTTCATGGTTGGAATGACCATCAAGATCTATCTTCTCTCAGATTTATCCAGTGTGGATTATTTTTACTTTGTAAGTAGTCGCCACACATGGCTATATATACATGATTGATTCGGTATTTACTGCTTTTACTGTAGTTGTTACGATATTGTTAAATTTGTTTTTGTTAATTATTGGATACTAAACTGTACTATTTGTACATTTTTTCTATTGTAGAAAATCTGTACCCATCTGACTAAACCTCTGAAGTAGGACTGTTATGCCCCGTACACACGGTCGGACTTTGTTCGGACATTCTGACAACAAAATCCTAGGATTTTTTCCGACGGATGTTGGCTCAAACTTGTCTTGCATACACATGGTCACACAAAGTTTTCGGAAAATCCGATCGTTCTGAACGCAGTGACGTAAAACATGTACGTCGGAACTATAAACGGGGCAGTGGCCAATAGCTTTCATCTCTTTATTTATTCTGACCATGCGTGGCACTTTGTCCATCGGATTTGTGTACACACGATCGGAATTTCCGACAACGGATTTTGTTGTCGGAAAATTTTATAGCCTGCTCTCAAACTTTGTGTGTCGGAAAATCCGATGGAAAATGTGTGATGGAGCCTACACATGGTTGGAATTTCCGACAACAAGGTCCTATCACACATTTTCTGTCGGAAAATCCGACCGTGTGTACGGGGCATTAGTCTGTAACATGTAAGGTGTCAGGTGTCTACGCCTGTATGGATCAGCACTAGTCCGCTCTACCTCAGGACAGTGGTTTCTTCAAACAATTGTATAACTGGGTACAGCATATTGTTTTTATATATTGATTCCTATTTACTCATGTTGTTACTCCCAATAAAATGTATATTTTTTATATCTAAATCATTTGGTCTGTCTATAATAGACCCCTAGGGGTTTCACCCGTGCCTTTTGGCACCAGGTTTTTCTTTGTTCAGTTGTGGAATATATTATGCTATGAGGAGCTTTTTTTCTTTCTTCCTCTTTATTTTATATGCAGTTTTGGTGAGAATTTTGTGGCTGCATTTTTGCCAGATCCTGGAATGATGTATACACTGGAGATAGTTTGACTAACCTTGCCTGGAGCCACATTAACTGTGCTAATTTGGCCACTCAGTGTGGTGGCCAAATTCTTCTGGTAAGAGGCTGCACTTTTGGAGTGTTGGCGGTGGTGGAGGATTCTCCCTATTTACATCTTACCCCACAGTGATATCTTTATGGATTCAAACATATGGACTGATCACATATATTGTGTTTGATTTATACAGGTACTTTAAGGTGGTAGTGTGTACTTAGTTCTCTTTTCTCTAGTTTTTTTATTTTAATTGAACAAGCTGGAGTTAGAAGCTGATTGGCTACTGTGCACAGCTGGACCAGATTCTGTGTGCACCCGTTTTTGTAAATCTCCCTCATGACATCACACATAATGCAAATTCTAAAAGTTAGCATTAATAGATTTTTGAAGTGCCTGGATAGGCAACATGAAACAGTGTCATAAACTATTGTATTTTTTTGCATGAAATGAAAATGATATTGAATGTTAGTGAACACAAAGCAATCATTGCCAATTATATGAACAAAGATTGATGGTAGGTTACAATGCCAAAACATACATGCACAGTTTGTACTAAAATAGTAAAAGAGTCACAGGGTTGTGAAGTCATGTGCTGGCGAACAGGATGTTTTGGGCAGTAGTAGGGTATAGCGAATTGGGGGAGGAAGGGGGTGGGGGGGCAGGGAATTGGGTAGTGAAGTAGAGGGGAAGGTGGGGTGAGGGTAGGAAGAAAGGAAGGGGAAAAGGTAGGGGGAGAGCAAAAAAAGGAACGGCCATAAAAATAGAATGGGAAGGAAAGAGAAAAGAATAAGAGACAGAGAAAAAAATGATTTTACATTTTAAATATTGAATATGTAAAAATCAGTTATACTGTTAATAAAGTTCCAGTCAAATTTCTAATGTACTGTACATGTTTAATGGTTATATGGCACTGTGGGGTTGATGAAAAATAAACTATGCACTTTGCAAGTGAAGTTGCACTCATTTTCCACAGAGTGAATGTGGTAAAGCTTCACTTTGTAAAAAATACCAGGTGCAAAAAAAAAAAACAGCAATTTTGCTGTTTTTTTTTTTTTTTTGCTGTTTTGCTGTTTTGCACATGATTGGCTAATAGAAATGAGAAGAGATTCACCACATTCACTAAGCTCTGAGGAAATTGAGTGCAACAGCCATGCAAAGTAAATCATCCCCTATAAAAAAGGCTTTTGCCTAGGGTTTCATTTCTTGCTACAAGAAAAGGTAAGTCATTTTTCATTTTTGAAATGTATTAGAAAATGTGGTATTTTGTCAGGATAGTCAACAGCACCATCCTGATGTGCATGAAGCTGTATGACTAAAGTACATGGACACATGCTACATGCACGGACAAAAGTACATGCACATGTTAAAGTATACATAATGTAAAACAAATAGGATTTTAGGCTGTTCACTTTGCAAGGGAACTTTTGAAATGTATTAGAAAATGTTGTACTTTGTCAGGATAGTCAACAGCACCATTCTGATGTGCATGAAGCTGTATGACTAAAGTATATGCACATATGCTACATGCACGGACAAAAGTACATGCACATGTTAAAGTATACATAATGTAAAACAAATAGGATTTTAGGCTGTTCACTTTGCAAGGGAACTTTCCCTTAGCTTAGTGAATGCGGTGAAAATTCCCTTTACAAAAGAATTTCTTTTTTTTGTTTACAAAAGTTTTATTGGAAGATTCAGTACAAAAGAGTTACAGGGTTATGGTGGTTAAGACAGTTGAGTACAAGATAATGTATACAATGGTCAATATACCGTAAGATTTGTATAGTACATAATTAGGAGGCAAGTAGGAGTATTATAACAATGAGAGGGGTGTACACAATCTATATATTAGAGCGTAGTAAGTTTCAGTCACGAGGCCATAAAGACCATTTTTCATCAAAAGAATGCATACTATCATGTAGGGTATGATAAATTCTTTCTGAGAGATTGAGCATATCCATTCTAGACAGAACTTGAGTCCAGGGTAAGTTTTGGGATTTCCAGTTTAGAGCTATCATCCATTGGATAGAACTGATTAGGGAGTGGGTCAGTCTTATACAAGAAATAGGTATGTCAGGGATTGTTGCATACAGTATACATAATTGTGGTGAGAGGTTGATTTTTTTTTTTGTTATAGATTCTATTTTATCTGCAGCAGCGTTCCATATAGGCTCTAGGTATACACAGTCCCAAAATATATGAAGGTATGTGCCAGGTACATTGCAACCCCTAAAACAGTTAGGGGAGGCAGAAGGGTAGAAGGAGTGGATTTTCGAGGGTGTCAGGTATAATCTAGAGAATAGTTTCATTGGAGACTCCCTAAATGAAGCTGCAATATTACACTTACGGAGGTTGTTTATCATGGTATTCCATGATTTTAAGGGGATAGAAATATCTAAATCAGTTTCCCATTGCAGCATTGGGCCAGACTTCTCAGGTAATATAGTATCGTTAAGATGTTTATAAATTATAGAAATCAGGCCTTTATCCCTTGGAGAGTTTAGACAGATGTGCTCAAATAAGGTCGTTTGAGATTGAATGTTTAATGAGTAGTATTCTGTGTAGAAGTTTTTAATTTGGAGATAATTTGAGAGCTCGGAAGATGGAAAGCTGTAAGTAGATTGGAGTGTGTGGAAGGGAATGAATGTTTTGAATGGGAGTAGTGATCTTAAGGTAGTCAAACCGTTGTTGCGCCAATGATGGAATGAATTGTTATTGTTATGGTTTTGAATGAGTCTGGGGTCCCCTAAAAAGGATGCCAGAGGGGGAGTATCTGATGATAATTTGAATGTTTTATTAATTTTAAGCCAGAATTGGAGAAGATGGGCCACAATATTATTTAGTTTAAGGATTTTGTGGTGATAGTTTAGGTTAGACCATAATAGGCCCTGTATAAAGTATGGAGAGATTGAGTTTGATTCAAAGTTTAGCCATGGGATGTTTGAGTTGGGGGCAAACCATTGGGTTATTTGTGTAAGTTTGGTTGCTATAAAATATTGCCAAATACTTGGAATGCCAAGCCCGCCTTTATTTTGGGGTCTGAACATGAGAGGGTAGCTGCATCTAGGTTTCTTGTTGGACCAGATAAATCTATTAATTTCTCTTTGTAAAGCTTCGAGTCTGGTTTTGGGGACATTGATAGGTAATGAACGGAAATAGTATAGAAGTTTGGGGAGAATCGTCATCTTAAAAGCGCATATTCTGCCAAGAAGAGAGATACGGTAAGAGGACCAATTTTTTAAAAGAGATGTAATATTTGAAAAAAGAGGTATGTAGTTCGTTTTATATAGAAGTTTGTGGTGGGAAGTGATTTGGATACCCAAGTATCTAAATGATTTAGAGCACCATATGAAGTTGAAATTTTTCTGAAGGTTTGTGGTTATATTGGGGGGCAGATTAATGGGTAGGGCTGAACATTTATTAATGTTAATACCTAGGCCTGAAAGAGTATGAAAAGAATTGAGTTCGGATATAAGGTTGGGTAACGATATGAGAGGGTTAGTGAGGAATAGTAGGGCGTCATCTGCATAGAGACTTAGTTTGAATTCATTTGGGCCTTTACTATATCCATTGATATCTGGGTTATTTCTTATAGCTTGGGCTAGGGGTTCTATTGCTAATGCAAATAATAAGGGAGAAAGGGGGCAGCCCTGTCTGGTTCCTCTACTTAGGGGAAAGAAGTCTGAGTTATGGCCGGGGATTTTTATTCTGGTTTTAGGAAGGTGGTAGAGAGCATTAAATCCGTGGATAAATTTATCTGTGATGCCAAACTTAGGAAGTAGATGGTTGAGATATGACCAGCTAACACTATCGAAAGCCTTGTGTATATCAAGGCTAAGAAGGCAGACCGGGCGGGAAGAGTGATTGGCATCTTGTACTATGTTAGTAACAAGTCTTACATTATCTGTGATCTGTCTGCCGGGAATGAACCCAGTTTGATCGATGTGTATAAGGGAGGTGATGACTTTGGCCAATCTGTCAGCCAGGAGTCTACCGAAAATTTTTAAGTCATTGTTGAGCACTGAGATAGGACGAAAATTTTGGGGAAGGGTGTGATCCTTAAAAGGTTTAGGAATAAGAGATAGATTTGCTAGAAGCATATCTTCTGGGAAATGACCACCCATCAAAATGTGGTTAAATAATTTGGTTAATCTAGGGGCTAAAAGGGGGGCAAATTTTTTATAATATAGTGATGAGAAACCATCTGGACCCGGTGCAGTTGAAGTTTTTAGGGATTTAATTATATTGATGATCTCGGTATCTGTACAGGGATCATTGAGGGAGGAGGCTTGTTGATCGTTGAGGGTGGGGAGATGTAATTTCTCAAGCCATTTAAGTGAGGTGTGATGAGGTTGGGTTTGAGGGCCTGAGAGGAGATCTTTATAGAAGGAGGAGAATATGTCTAGAACCTCTTTGGGGTGCGTGACTAGGTTGCCTGATTGATTGCGTAGTTTGTATATATGAGGAGGTTTATGTTCTTGATTAAGTTTTTTTGCGAACATAGTGGAGGTGGAGTTACTATGTAATAGAAATTTTGCCCTGGAAAATCTAAGAGACTTTTCAGTATCTGCTGTCAGAATCGTATCTAAGGCTTGACGTTTGGATTGTATTAATTTTGAGGTTTCGGGGGATGGGGATTGGTTTAGTTTAATATATAAGAGGTCTAATTCCTTAGTAAGGCTTTTAATGTCAGAGAGTTTAGCTTTATTTTTTGCTGCAGCTATACTAATTAGGTGTCCCCTGATAACTGCTTTATGTGCAGACCAGAGTGTAGTGGGGGAAATATCGTTAGTTGAGTTATTTTTGAAATATTCTTCAATGTATGTGGTTATATTTTGAATAGTGGAAGGGTCAGATAAAATCGAGTCATTTAGACGCCAATTAAATGGGGTAGGGGCAAGACCAATATGAGAGGTTTCAAATTCAACCATGTCATGGTCAGACCATGGACAAGGGTGGATTCGGGCTCTAGATGAGTTTGCCAACAAAATGGGAGTAGTGAAGATGTAATCTAGCCTAGCGTAACAGTCATGTGGGTGGGAGTAGTGAGTGAAAGCCTTAACTCCAATATTGTGGGCTCTCCAGGAGTCTATTAGTTGGGATTTACTGAGTGATCTGTTTATTGTTTTAGAAAATGCCTTTGTTGTAGGTGCGACTTTGCTTCTATCTAGAGAAGGATGAGCAGCCAGGTTAAAGTCACCTCCTAATATTATATGGGGGGAGCTAAAACGATCTAGGGTTTCAAAAAATTTGTTAAAAAATGATGTCTGGGCCTCATTGGGGGCGTATATAGAGGCGATTGTGAGTGCGCGTTTGTTCAGTGTGCCTTTCAGAATAATGTATCTGCTGTCTATATCCTTATAAATGTGTTGTATCTCGAATACTATAGAGTTGCGGATAAAAATCGCAACCCCCTTGGATTTATTGGAGAATGTGGTGAAATATAGTTGGTTATATGTTTTGTCGAAGTAGCATGGGTGGTTATCAGTAGAAAAATGAGTTTCTTGAAGGAGGATGATGTCTGCACCTAGTCTTTTATAATGTCTAAAAGCCTTTTTGCGTTTGTGTGGGGAGTTGAAACCTTGAACATTGTGTGAAAGTATCCTAAGGCCCATTACTAATTGAGATAAGCGTGTTGATTATTTTGATTGGGTTTGGACCAAACTTCGTATGGAGAAAGAAATAAATCTTGATATACATTGTAAGATATGCAGTTATTGCTAATGTCAGAAAAAAAAAGGTATAAGCTACAAATACATCATAGAGTAGATAATTACAGACTGGGTTGGTGAAACAACTGTATGGTAGAAATTTGAATTTCTTTTGATGTGTACAAGTGAAAAGGTAAAAGTAGAATCTTCCAGGAATTTTTTCATTTAGAATTAATGCCAACAGGGCAAAGAAAAATTGTAGGCTGTAATAGAGCCTAGGGGGGCCAAAGGACTGAATGACCCTTGACCTTGCAAATTTTAAAGGTGGACAAAAAAATGTCCTAAACTCACGCGCAAGGCCTGCCGCGGCATCCAAAGATATGGAGGATCCGCACCAGGCCGTGAACGAGAGCATGGGGGCAAACCAACGACGGCGGATGAGCCAGGTAAAAATTATATAACATATTTTAAGGTGCAACATTAATATAACTTTTCTGAACCGAACCTTAAATGTAACCCAGCAGGTAAATTACATCCTAAGTTGTAAACAGTTAAGTTTAGAGGAATAATAACAACTGCCTCAATAATAAACTTTTAAGAGAGAAGGGTTGGGTAGGGAGGAGGGGGAGGGGAGAAAGGAGAGGGAGAGGGAGGGAAAGAGGAAGAAAGAGAGAAAGGAAAAAAAAAAAAAAAAAAAAAAAAAAAAAAAAATCTCTTGCAGTCTGGTAGGTCTTAGTGGCTGTTGCAGGAGGGTTCTTGAGGAGAAGGATGTATAACGGTAGTCAGTTTAACTGAGATATTTTACAAGATTTTCAGGCTTGGTCTTGGAAGGATTGGTGCCATCTTCTCTGTTCTCTTTGGTTGCGGCGAGAAGAAGGAGTGGACCATATGGGGGAAGAGCGGGGTGTAGCAGGGAGACGATTCGGAGGTTCTGGTTGTAAAAGGCCTAATTTGAGAAGAAGATCCTTTCCCTCGATGACGTTGTATACCGTATGTGTGGTACCATTATGGAGTACTGACAGTTTGAATGGGAAACCCCAGCGATATTTGATCCTGTTTGTTTGAAGGACTGTGGTGACTTCCTTCATCCTGCGTCTGCGGTCAAGGGTAGCTGGAGAGATATCAGGGTAGATTTGTAGCCTGACGCCATCAAGCTCAATATTTGGAGTATTTCTGGATGCCCTCATGATATCCTCCTTTGTGAGAAAATCTTTCATGCATAATATTATATCGCGTGGGGGTTTGTCTGGAGGTGGTTTGGGGCGAAGAGCCCTGTGAATCCTGTCGCAGGTGAAAGCCGATGTGGGCCTGTCTGGTAGAAGCATGTGGAAGACTCTAGACACTGCAGGGTACAGATCAGTAGTGGATTCCGGAATTCCACGCACTCTAATATTGTTTCTGCGATTTCGATTGTCCAAATCTTCCACATGTGCCTGCATAAAGGAGAAGCTGTCTGCAAGAGTTTCATAGTCTCTCCTAAGGTCACTGTGTGCAAGGGAGAGTTCGTCATGTTTTGTTTCTAGCACATCCGTTCTGCTACCTATGCTAGCAATCTCCTGTGTCAGAGCATTGGTTGATTTATGCAGTTCAAGTTGTATTTTGGCAGCTAGTTTTTCATATATGGCTGAAAGACTGTCATCAAGGTCAGCTTTAGTCAGGGGCATGTTGTACTCACATTCAGTGTTAGGCCGCAGATGTGATGGTGTAGGGCTATTAGATGCAGCCCGTGAGCCAGCGCCACTCTGGGGTGTCTTCCCTTGCTGTTGTTCCTTGTTAGGCCGCGTGTGTGACTGTGAGGAGCTGTTAGAAGCAGCCTGTGAGCCGGCGCCATTTTGGGACATGTTCCCCTGCTGTTGATCCAGGCCGAGGAGGTGGATTCCGGAGCTCTGTTTGCTCCTCCGTCTGCCCGATCTCATGCACCGCTATGTTCCCCAGGGGTGCTAGAGTATTTGGGTTTGTTTTTGAGGCGAAATAGCCCTGGCAATCCGGTCTGGCGATCCCGGTCGGACGGAGCTCTCAGCAGACACGTCCGTCCCGCATCGCGCCGCGCATGCGCCCCTACAAAAGAATTTCTAATCGCATGCAAAAACAAAAACAAAAAAACCCCACCAAAATACAAAATAAAATACAGTATTTTCATTGGATGGTGAAATTCAGATCATTGGATGGTGAAATTCAGAACATTGGATGGTGAAATTCAGAACAGCTTTACATAAAGTGTAGTGTTGGCAAGGGGTGTGTACTAAGCAACGCAGCATGTCAAGTATGTCCTCAATTATGTCTCAGAGGTCTTTATGGATATAGTAACAACATTGCTGGAATTTCAGCAGCAGACTTGTACTGTTTGTACTGTTGTCAACCCTCTCTGGATACAAGATCAGAAGAAGAAATTTGGCAGGATTAACAGGTGTAAATGGCATTATTATTGTTTTTTTTTTCTTTATGTAAGAAATATAAAATGCTTAAAGCGGAGCGCCACCAAAATTTTTTTTTTAAAAGTCAGCAGCTACAAATACTGAAGCTGCTGACTTTTAAAACATGGACACTTACCTGTCCAGGGCGCCCGCGATGTCGGCACCCGAGGCCGAAACGTCTCTCCGTCCTCGGGTGCTGCCGCCTCCATCTTCGGTAAGGGAATCAGGAAGTGAAGCCGTGCAGTTTCACTTCCCGGTTCCCTACTGCGCATGCGCGACTGTGTTTCCCAGCAGGCAGCGGGGAGGGAGCAGGAAGTGGCGTAAATAACCGCAGATTCTGCGGCTATCTATGCCGGAAGTAGGTACAGATACCTGTAATATACAGGTATCTGTACCCCCCTCCCCCCTGAAAGGTGCCAACTGTGTCACCGGAGGGGGGGAGGAATCTGATGAGTGGAAGTTCCACTTTTGGGTGGAACTCCACTTTAATTGGGCCATGTGAATCCCCTTGGAAAAACACTGTAGCCTGGAATAACACTTTAATGTTTCTGCTTGCACATTTTCTGTTGCACATTACTGCTTTACACTTGTATAATATTGTGGATATACATTGTTAATCCATGATAAAGTAAATTTGACATATTTTTTACCTCTCTAAATAAATGGACCACCTTAAAATAAGCCCAACCATCTTTACACAAAGGAAATATTTTAAAATTTGTGAGCTGCAAATATGTTGTTAGAAAATACAATATGTATAACTCTTAAACCTGGTACTTTGTTCTATCCATTATCTCTAGATAAGGAGCAGTTCAATACCCTACAGCACTTAAACCCCCATCCTTTATGGTAGTGATGTGTTTGATTTGTAGGTGTAATGCATGCTGCTTCTGCTCCAGAGAAAATGCTTTGCTTTTAAAAGGAAAAAAAGAAATGTATTTTAGGTGTTCTAAATCAATAGATGTTGTTTTCTGAAATTTATCACACAGGCAAGTAAAAAACAACATTTTCTGTTGTGCATCACAGTTTTACACTTGTATAACTTAAACTATGTTTTTGTGCTGTTATTGTATTTTCTCAAGCACAGCTGCAACACTGTAAATTAAGCTGCCAACTGCTAGAGATAATTGTAATCACCCATTCTTTAATGCTTGCTTCCGCTGAGCTTATGCAGGTAGGCTGCGCATAGAAAGTGGATTGTTCTTTTAGAAGGTCAACATTACATATTCATTTTTTAATAATAGATGATGTTTCACATCTCAGCTTACATTAATTGCTCTCAGGAGCTGGGAAATGCCTGAGCAAGCACACTCTTAATTTGAGCATTTCAAATGCTAACATTGTGTGTTGTAAAATACTTAAAACAAAGTAGGAGGTTAGTTAGATAAAAAAATACAATGTGCACATTGGTTACTTGCAGTTTTACCACCATAAAGAGTATTATAAGTAGAAGGAATTATCTAAAATAACTATTCAAAAGCAGGCATAAATAAAAAGAATACAGTACATACATTCCCATACTATACATACTATATACAGACATTTTATATGAGACCTTTTGAGGGGGAAAAAATATTTAGTCTTTGGTGCTCAAACTTCCAATCATGTTTCCAATATAATTATACAGTTGTTCTGTACATATTTTTCCCCTTATTTATAAATTGTGGTCAATGTCATTTTAAAATATATTTTTTAGTTAGGTAAGCATGAAGCAGTTGCATTAAATAGTATGTAGTCTTCTATCCAGGAAGAAGGTGGGGATCTCACTATCTCCTGTTCTCTTTTGTTGTAAAAATCTGATCTTTATCAAGCTGAGTAGCTCAAGCTACTCAAGAAATAAGAGAACGCATCAGAGCAGTGACTTATCCCTTGATGGACAGCCCTGCCCAAGGTTTTAGACAGGGGCAGCCTGAAAATGGATTACTGTTGCTCTCTCTTTGGATAGTTGATAGCACTCCAGGAATCCTTTTTCTTAGGACAATGAAACATAAAAAGTGAATTAACTAATATGCCCAAAGCCCCACCCACTAACAACCCAATTAGTTATGGCATTACACATTGCAAAAGTAAAAAGACTGGATGAAGGTCAAAGAAAGGTCACATAAAGAACGAATCCCAATAGCCCACCAAAAACAGAATATGCTGCATTCTATCTTACATGGAGGGTTACAAAGTAGATAATATATAAAAACTGACAAATGGAGAAAAAATGAAAAAAAAATAACTGCAGCAGTTACAAAATGTGTAATATGCTAGGGCAACATAATGGCAAAGAGCCAAAATTATAAGATTACGCTGTAGCTAACAAAACAAGACAAGACTACCCCCTTACATATGCCATAAATAAAGTTTCCCATAAATAAAGTATGCCATAAAGTATGAGAGCATAAATAACACCCCTGAAAAGAAAAGCAAACAACAATGAACAGTGCACTAGGTTTTAACCAACTGTCTTTGGTCTGGAATCATGTGCAGTTTCTCCGGTGGTGGTAGTCTCCAGGTTCTCATCGATATCCCTCAACTAAGGAGGCACAGTGGTGTAGTGGGTAAAACTCCCGCCTAGCAGTATAAAGAGGGTCACTGGTTCAAATCCCAACCATGGCTCTACCTGCCTGTAGTTTGCATGTTCTTCCTGTGCCTGCATGGGTTTCCTCCCACACTCCAAAGACATGCTGGTAGGTTTATTGGCTTCTGTTTAAATCGGCCCTAGTATATGAATGTGAGTTAGGGACCTTAGATTGTAGGCTCCTTGAGGGTAGGGGTGGATGTGAATGTACATTGTACATGTAAAGCGGTGCGTAAATTGACAGCGCTATTTAAGTACCATAAATAATAATAATAACTGCCATTGTTCATGCGGGCCCTCTCTTTTCTAGGGTGTTATTCATGCTTTCACACTTGTTTATATACTGTATGGCACATGTTGGGTGCTTTTTTTGTCTACTTTGTAATCCCTAATGTGCAGCTCGTTGTCATTATGTCATAGAATATTACTTGCTAATTATATACACTATGTTTCCCCTTTATAAAGGTCCTTCCTGCCAGGTGTTTACCATGGGCATGCTACAGATATGTATTTTTTTCAACTTTGGCACTTTTTCTGCATTTGCCCTTTTTATTCATTTGTATAGCTCCATGTCAACAAGAATGTAACATATTTCGTTTTTTGTGTGGACTATTGGGATTTGCACCTTATGTGACCTTTGACCTCAACCCATTATGTGTTTTTTTAACCTGTGTATATAAACATTGACAAATGCCTATGCTTTGACTTATCTTCACTACAAGACCAGTGAGTGCCTCTAAACTTTTTTTGGATTTGTATGGATATCTTTTTATTGGTGAGCATCCAGGCACTTACCTCACAAATAGAGGGTAGTAGCTACCCTTGACTCCCTTGATATATATATCCAAATCAGCCGTGGTGAATAGCACTACAGTCTTCTCTCAGTGCAAAGCAATCAGGCTGTCCCACAGGCCACATATAGAAAAAGTCAAGAAGGATTGCTGCACATACATTTTTTTTTAGAAAAATCAATATTATACAAACATGTCAAAAGTATTCCGAATGACAGTTTTGGGCTAACATGAACATGCCCTTCTTCTGATGGGAACACATCTAAATACTACTACATGTATGACCATTTAAATACATTTTGAAAATGTTTGGTACCAATTCATCAATCATTCATCATTTAAGAGTCCACATGTTGAATTTATTATTCATAAGACAAGGAAGTAGCTAAGTAGTTCAGCCTGACAGGTATACTGCCCAACACTTTGGCAGAAGAATCCAAGCAATATCATTTTTTTGAAAATATAATATAAAAAAGTTTTTTACATCTATAAAAACTTTGTGCACAAATTGTATAAAACAATCTACTGTGGGTTTGAAATAAAATATATAAACAGATACCAATCAATGGTGTTCTAATAGGATATTAAAATATTATACAAGAAAAAGGAAAAACAGCAAAATCATACAAAGATATATGTAACGAGCCCCTGCTCGCTCAGGTCCACTCTCCCAACACTCCTCTGCTGCTATAAAATCAGATTGCAGATTGCAACATCTAATTCTAATTCTGCCATTCTAATCCAGTTGTGTAGCTCAGAACAAACACCAGGCATACTGTATGTAAGTTCAAACAGGGATCTCTTTTATTGAAAAATACAGGCTCTTTTATACACTAAAAGTGGAGGTGCATACCTCGGGCTCATATTACTTTGAACATACACCTGTGACCAGAAACCTAATTAACATGGGCTAATTAACTAATCCCTTTAGACAGCCTAGATGGCTCAGACATGACCTTTAGGCCAGACTGGCCGTCTTGTAGCTCAGAAAACACAATCAACATTATCACAAATCAACACAGACTCTTCTGCACACAATAGCAGAGTTAATTAACACAAACAACAATGGGGATCTAATGACTCTTAGATCCCATAGTAGACTTATTTACAATACACATTCTAGCAGGCAACAGACAGACAGATAGCTGGAATTAACATCAGCGTCTCCTAACAGTATTTGTCCCAGCATTATAAATTAGCCACTATTCCAATATGGCAAATCCAGGGTCCCCAGAGTCTGTGTGTCCTGGGGGACCAGGACCCGAATCCACAGTAATACCACCTCAAGGGTCCCCAGGCATACAGCTCACAAAGAGCACCGTTCCCCCAAATGCCAGGGCCCACGATCGATCGGCAAGAGGCTAGCATTCAGTCCCCTCCAAAACTCTCTCTCCCGGCTAGGTCTGTAACAATATATAAATACAGTTCTGAATTTAAACCCCCTGGGGTGCAGAGCTTCCAAAGAATGGATCCACTGCACCTCTCATTTCCTTAGCATTAGTTCACAATTACCTCCTCTCCTATTTTTTTGTATTCCATCAATGGTCGTGAATTTGAGTTGGGACACTGCATGTCCTTTTTCTACAAAGTGTCTAGCAAGAAGTAATTGTACCAGCTTATTTCTGATGGAACACTTTTTTCGAGTAATCTGATCCTTCATTTTTTGGGTCATTTCACCCACATAAAGCAGGCCACAATGGTACTTGATAATTTAAATAACATATGTAGACTGGCAAGTGAAATAGTCTATAATAGTAATACTATGTCCTCTATATGGGTGTGACAAATATTTTCCCTTGATCATGGAATTACATTGTGTTCAGCTTAAACAGGGATATGAGCAGATATTACGTGGCCCTATAAAGGCAATAATAGGGCTAGGTGTGACATACTGGTCTGTCTTTACCAATCTGTCACAAAGTGTCTTCCCTCTTCTATTTGAAGATGGGGGGAGGGGAGCATGGAACTCAGGGATAGGTTCTTAGGATTTTTTGCATTTGGAATGAGAATGGATGGAACTGAGATAGAAAAGGTATTCTCTTATCTCTAGCAGGTAAAGTATTAGTATTGGTTATATTTCACTATCTTAATTGATGATTGATTTATTGATTGATTAATTGGTTCCAAACATTTGCAAAATGTATTTAAATGGTCATACATGTAGTAGTATTTAGATGTGTTCCTATCTGAAGAAGGGCGTGATCATGTTAGCCCGAAACTGTCATCAGAATACTTTTGACATGTTTGTATAATATTGATTTTTCTAATAAATTTTATGTGCAGAAATCCTTCTTGACTTTATATATATATATATTTAAAAACATGAACTCCTTCAATGTTACATTTTCACTTTTAAAGTTTGGATCAAAACAAGGGCATAGGTTACCACAGATAGGTATTTTTTCTGCATAATTTACAAATATAAACCAAGAACTCACTTCTTTCAGTGGAAAATGTGACCTTCCTTCTGGGACAAGGCTCACCAGCCAACAGAACATTCCAGTTTGGTCTTGCAACCATAGGCTGTCTCCTTGAAACACTGCCTCTTCGGCAGTGGCTAACACTGCAGCCCTGGCCTGGACACCCACAGGGTACCCACCTCTGTCCACTATACCAGAGGCACAATCTTACACACACAGGTACTTTACAGATTGAACCATGCCTGATCCCAGGCTCTATCCTGAGCCAGCGTGTGTTTCAAACAGCAAAAGTGATGTAGCAACTGCGGAGACTTCCGTGCATATATTTTACAAGGCTTATATGCAAGTTATTGTCATAAAAAGTGTTTGGGGATCTGAGTCCTGCCCCAGGGGACATGGATCAATGCAAAAAAAAGTTTTAAAAATGGCCATTTTTTCGGGAGCAGTGATTTTAATAATGCTTAAAGTGAAACAATAAAACCCTGTACACACGGTCGGATTGTATGATAGGACCTTGTTGTCAGAAATTCCGACCGTGTGTGGGCTCCATCACACATTTTCCATCGGAATTTCCGACACACAAAGTTTGAGAGCTTGCTATAAAATTTTCCCACAACAAAATCTGTGGTCGGAAATTCCGATCGTGTGTGTGCACAAATCCGACGCACAAAGTGCCACGCATGCTCAGAATAAATTAAGAGACAAAAGCTATTGGCTACTGCCCCGTTTATAGTCCTGACGTACGTATTTTACGTCACCGCGTTTAGAACAATCGGATTTTCTGTCAACTTTGTGTGACCGTGTGTATACAAGACAAGGTTGAGCCAACATCCCTCAGAAAAAATCCATGGATTTTGTTGTCGGAATGTCCGATCAATGTCCGATCGTGTGTACAGGGCATAAAAGTGTAAAATTCCTTTAAATTTCTTACCTAGGGGGTGTCTATAGTATGCCTGTAAAGGGGGGCATGTTTCCCGTGTTTAGAACAGTCTAACAGCAAAATTACATTTCAAAGGAAAAAAAGTCATTTAAAACTACTCGCGGCTTTTAATGAATTGCCGGTCCGACAATACACATAAAAGTTCATTGCTAAAAACTGCATTGGAATTCACCACAGGGGAACGCCAAACCAAATTTTTTAAAAAAATGGCGTGGGGCCCCCCTAAATTTCATACCAGGCCCTTCAGGTCTGGTATGGATATTAAGGGGAACTCCAGCCAAATTTTTTTTTTAAATGGCGTGGGGTCCCCCTCAAAATCTATACCAGACCCTTCAGGTTTGGGATGGATTTTAAGGGGAACCCTGCGCCAAAATTAAAAAATAAAAATGGCATGGGGTCCCCCCAAAAATCCATACCAGACCCTTATCTGAGCACGCAACCTGGCAGGCCGCAGGAAAAGGGGGGACAAGAGAGCGCCCCCCTCCTGAACCGTACCAGGCCACATGCCCTCAACATTGGGAGGGTGCTTTAGGCTAGCCCCCCAAAGCACCTTGTCCCCATGTTGATGGGGATAAGGGCCTCATCCCCACAACCCTTGCCCGGTGGTTGTGGGGGTCTGCGGGTGGGGGGCTTATCAAAATCTGGAAGTCCCCTTTAACAAGGGGACACCCAGATGCTGGCCCCCTGTGTGAAATGATAAGGGGGTACAAAAGTACCCCTACTATTTCACAAAAAAGTGTAAAAAATGGTAAAAATGACAAGACACATTTATTGACAATTCCTTTATTTAAATGCTTCTTCTTTCTTCTATCTACTATCTTCCTTCGCTTTTTTCCTCAATCTTCTTCTTCTTCTTCCTCCGATCCTCTGCTTCTTGCTCCGATGTTCTCATCCGGCATCTTCCTCCGCGGAGGCTCCCGCTGTGTGACGCTTCTCGTCTTCTGCTGTTTCTAAATAATGGAGGGCGGGGCCACCCAGTGACCCGCCCCCTCTGACGCACAGGGACTTGACGGAGACTTCCCGTGGCATTCCCCATGATGTCAAAGGGGCGGGGTCACCTGGTGGACCCGCCCTCCATTATTTAAGAACCGTCAGAAGACGAGAAGCGTCACACAGCGGGAGCCTCAGATCATGGATGCAGGGCTGCCCGAGGAGAAGAAGGGAAGAAGACGCCGCGGAGGAAGATGTCGGACAAGAACACCGGAGGAAGAACCAGAAGAACCAGAACAAGAAGATGGAGGAAGAAACCGAAGGATGATAGAAGATAGAAGATAGAAGAAAGAAGATAGAAGATAGAAGAAAGAAGAAGCATTTAAATAAAGGAATTGTCAAAAACTGTCTCTTGTCATTTTTAACATTTTTGCCAGTTTTTTTGTGAAATGGTAGGGGTTCCAGATTCCGATAAGCCCCCCAAAGCACCCTCCCAATGTTGAGGGCATGTGACCTGGTACAGTTCAGGAGGGGGGGCGCTCTCATCCCCCCTCTTTTCCTATGGCCTGCCAGGTTGCGTGCTCGGATAAGGGTCTGGTATGAATTTCTGGGGGACCCCATGCCATTTTTTTTATTTTGGCGCAGGGTTCCCCTTAATATCCATACCAGACCTGAAGGGCCTGGTATGGAATTTGGGGGGATCCCCACGCATTTTTTTTTAAATTTTGGTTTGGGGTTCCCCTTAATAGTCATACCAGACTCAAAGGGCCTGGTAATGGACTGTGGGGGATTCCCGGGCCGTTTTTATCAATGAACTTTTATGTGTATTGTCGGGACCGACAATTCATTAATAGCCAGTGTCTTGCCGAGAAAGTTCCCCCGGCGGATAAGGACCCCACTGTACTGCGCATGTGCTTGCACAGTATGAACGACTACGGAGCCGCCTAAAGTCTCCGAAGTTGAACAGCTGATCGTATGCTCTACATGGTGCCTGCATACTACATTCTGCCTTGAGTGCAGGTTCAAGCCCCACATCTAAGTGGACATAGAGTTAAAAATATGCCGAACGAAGCTAGGCCGTGCCCGAAGCGTGGCGAGCGAAGCGAGCCCGCGAGGGGCCCTGTTATAGGTGCCCTGTACAGCTGACTCACAGGTGTTCAGATTCAGGTATTTTCGGTGGCTCGTATTGCGCAAGCGCTGCGCCTGTGCAGTACAGGGGAGTCCTTATCCACCGGGGAGAACTTTCTCGGCAGAACACCGGCACTAGCGCTAGCACTTTTTTTTTTTTTATATAATCTTTATTGTATAATTTTCAAATATAACAAATAATAGCAAATAATAGCACAGAGGGTGTAAAGAAAAAAAAAAAAAAAAAAAGGGGGGGGGGGGATACAATAAATCACTATGCAGTACCATAAAGGTATACAAATACCATACATATGAAAAGGATGTGTTTTAAAGATTGAATAGGCACAAATGGTGCAAGCTTATACTAAAACCTCGACGAAAGTGTGTCACGTGAGATACTTATGACTTCCTCATCCTGCGTCCACTCTTATAACAGAGGTGGAAACTATGGTTGAGACCACTTTCATAACTAGTCAGGTTAACAGTAACTGTGTTAAGAAAACAATATCCTGTTAGTGTCTAAGGATTTGACCCAGGCAGGAAATAGGGGGGGGGGGGTGGAGATGGGGGTGAGAGGAAAAGAAAAAAAAAAAAAAAAGAAAAAGGGGAGAGGGGGAAATTCGGTGGGGAAGGTTGATGGGTATGTCTAGAAATCACTGATACATCTGCCTAAAGGCTAGCACAGCTGTGTGCAGTAGAAGTGCAATATCATTATCATTATGTGGATCCTGGTGGTGAAGTAAGTACGCCGTGGCCCTCATCCTCTGAAGCCGTTTAAAAAGTAGCTCCAACAATGTCCGACCTACAGGAAGCGGCCCCGGGGGAAACCTGAGGGGGGGACGCCCTGTCCTTGGACTTATAATGTATCCATGTTGCCCAGATTGCATAAAATTTGTCAAACTTATCTTTACATTTTGCCATCCACTCCTCCGCCGCCATAACCGAGTCAATCAGGCCCATCCACTCAGTACGTCCCGGAATATGGGTTGATTTCCAGTGGACGGGGATCAAACGCCGTGCAGCATTTAAGAGATGTGGGAGTATCGACTTCCGGTATTGACTTAGTGGGGTGGATGGCACATGCAGTAGGAACTCCAATGGGGAGTCCGGTAAATCCACGTCTAGGATAACCTTTATCTGGGCTCTAACATCTAGCCAGAAGGGTCGGAGCCTCGGGCACTCCCACCAAATATGTAGGAAAGTGCCCCTGAGCCCGCAGCCCCTCCAGCATGCCTCCGAGGCTGTCGGATAGATTTTCGCCAATTTCGTCGGTACCTTATACCATCTGGTTAATAGTTTAAAACAATTTTCCTGCGTTTTGGTGTCTATTGAGCTTTTATGAGTGAGCCGATAAAGGTTATTCAATTGGACCTCAGTAAATGTGTATCCCAGGTCCCTTTCCCACTCCCTAATGTATGTAGGTTTGTTCTGAGATTCCGCAGACTGCAGCATCTCATAAAGCAAGGAAATGGAGTGAGAAATGGGACCCTCGGATTTACATAGTTTTTCAAGGGGGGTTAGTGATGAGGGGGGTCGCACCGGAGAAGGTAGACTCTTAATAAAATGCTGTAGTTGTCTATATCGCCATCCATCCATAGGAAAGCTACCAAACTGGGATCGGAGCCAATCTAAGGACACCAAACCCTGTTCGTGAATAAATCGTCCACAGCGAACCTCCCCATCACTGGTCCAATTGCGGAGGTATGAAAGGTGTTCCCCCGGAGTGAACCAGGGAAAGCCTCCTAACGGTGCGAGCGGGGATGTTGGCTGTGACAACTGCTTCTTTGAGTTGATGGCATCCCACAGTCTCAGCACATGTATAGTGATCGGGGAAACAAAGCTCGAGAGACCTCTGTTCTCTCGTGGGAGCCAAGGGGCATGGGACAGGTTGCGCCCCGCCAGAAACTTCTCGAGAGGAACCCAGGCCTTGGTGGAGGTGTGGTGGTGCCAGTCGAGAACTCTCTGCAGGGCCACTGCCTCGTAATATTTGCGGACAGAAGGCACTCCCAAGCCACCCATATTTTTAGGGCATTGTAGCGTGCGGAGGGCTAAGCGGGGTACATGACCCTGCCAAATAAATTTAACAAATAGGCTGTTGAAGGTCGAGAAAAGAGATCTGGGCAAAGCAATAGGTATCATCTGGAGAAAAAACAGGATTCGTGGTAGTACATTCATTTTCAGTATGCTGACCCGCCCCATCCACGAAAAGGAAGTGCGATCCCACCTAGTTAAATCAGTTTTGATAGTTGCGAGTAATGGTGCAAAATTGCATGAGTAAAGTTGTGTTATATCTGCTGGGAGGTGGATCCCCAGGTATTTCAAGGAAGAGCAACACCACGTGAAAGAAAAGGAGGCCTGTAGTTGGGAGCGCATCGCATGAGGAATATTGAGGGGGAGAATCTCGGACTTGCTATAATTAATTTTGAAATTTGATAAGGTACAGAATCTTTTTAATTCGGCCATGATGTTAGGTAGGGAGATCAGTGGGTCTGTAACATAGAAAAGAACATCGTCTGCATACGCCGATAATTTATGCTCCGTCGTTCCCACCGTGAGCCCCTTGATATTAGGGTTTGCTCTGATTATGTTGAGTAGAGGTTCTAGAGTGAGGGCAAAAATCAGGGGAGACAAAGGGCACCCCTGCCGTGTACCGTTTCGAATAGGGAAGGGGTTAGAAAGCGTTCCATTTACTTTAACCCGCGCTTCGGGGGAGCTGTATAATGACCCTATCCATTGGAGCATATTACTTCCCAGGCCCAATCGAGAGAGCACCGCCTGCAGGTAGGCCCAGTCCACCCTGTCGAAGGCCTTCTCAGCGTCCGTGGACAAGAGAAGACAGGGTGCACTGGGCCGTCGCAAGTTCGCCCAGTGTATCAATTGTATGGCTCGGTTGGAATTGTCTCTAGCCTCCCTTCCTGTTATAAAACCCGTTTGATCTGTATGAATCACTGAAGGGAGGATAGGTTTGAGGCGATTGGCTAATACTTTCGCGAAAATTTTGATATCAGTGTTCAGCAATGAAATCGGCCTATAGCTGCTAGGGATGGAGGGGTCTTTGCCCTCCTTTGGAAGGACGGTGATGTGCGCCATCAACGCGTCCCTCGGGAGGGTGGTACCTGAAGCTAAGGCATTGAAATACGTGCACATTCGGGCAGCCAGGAGGTGAGAAAATTTGCGGTAGTACGCATTGGTTAGCCCATCAGGACCAGGGCTTTTCCCATGCGGAAGATCTTTAATGATTGCTTCTATTTCCTCTACCGCCATAGGCTTATCAAGCTGAGCACTGATTTGTTGCGATATTTGTGGTGTGAGAGCCTCCTCCAAATATTGCGCAATACAGTCCGCCTTCTGAGAGGGCGTATGTCCTACAAGTGTGGCTGGGAGTTGGTAAAGTTGGGCATAATAATCGCGAAAGGCATCTGCAATTTTAGAGGATAGTACAGTTTGGGATCCCGATGATGTTTGAATTTTATGGACATGTCCGGATGCACGTTGCCGTTTCAGGGCCCTGGCCAGTAATCTGCCACATTTATTACCAAATTCATAGAATTTATGTGAGACGTATCGGAGTCTATCACGGGTTCGTTTTTCTAATAAGTCTGAGAGCTGTGCCCTGAGGGCTGTTAATTTCTCGTATAAAAGAGGGGTCAATTGCCGTTTGTGTTTGAGTTCAACTGTTCGCAATTGTGTCAGCAAGGATTGGAGTTCCCCACAGCGTGCTTTTTTGAGCCTAGCTCCTTGTGCAATAAATTCTCCTCTTATCACAGCTTTATGTCCCTCCCAAACATATGCCACCCCAGTTTCTCCCGTCGCGTTTTCTTTGAAGTACATAGAGATCGCGTCTGTCACCTGAGCTAGCGCTACTGCATCATCTAGCAGGTTTTCGTTCAGGCGCCAAGTCCATTGGCGAGCCTCTGAAGACAAAGGTGCCAGGGAGATGGAAATGGGTGCATGATCGGAAATCGTCATAGATCCGATTGACGTGCCAGAGAGCGACTCCAGAAGGTGTTGATCTACCAATAGAAGATCTATCCGCGTGTACACTTTATGTGTTGCAGAGTAGTAGCTGAAATCCTTTACAGTAGGATGTGTCACTCTCCAGCAGTCAATCAGATGACTAGCGTGTAAGGTTTTACGGAAGCGCTTAAGAAACACAAAGGAGTGCGTAGAGTGGCCTGAAGAGGTGTCTAACTGCGGGTCGGGGCATACATTAAAGTCCCCTCCCACAATGAGATACCCCTCGCGAAAATCGGAAAGGGAATCTAGGACCCTTTCCAGAAAGTTCAGCTGCCCAGAATTGGGAGCATATAGCGCTACAATTGTAAATTTTTGGTTGTATATGGTGCCTTTCAAAAAAACAAATCTGCCTTCAGGATCTACGCGGTGGTCAATGGTGATAAAGGGGCAGTTTTTATGGATCGCCACCGCGACTCCACCTGATTTAGATTTGGGTGAATTGCTGAGGAACCATTGATTGTATATGTGTGTGGGGAGGCGAGGGACTGAGTCAGCTCTGAAATGAGTTTCCTGTAATAACAAGATATGTGCACCAGATCTCTTTGTCTCAAGCCACAACTTACTGCGTTTGGATGGAGAACTCAGGCCCCGTACGTTGTATGACACGACTTTCAGATCAGCCATTGCTGGTTGTCAGTAGGGTCCCCCGAAGGGCGTAAAGAGGACGAGGAGAGAGCCACGGCGTATCACCCGGTAAATCTAAAGTGCTGATAAGAAAAACAAATGAGTATAACCCATGTAACAGACAGACAACCCTTCCATAGACATCATCATGAAACATTAGGGAGAAAAACAATAATAATAAAAAAAAGGAAGGGGGGGGGGGCATTGGAAAAGAAATTAAGAACATCAAGAAAACAAAAAACGTAATAACCTGTGGGTATTTAATACCCTCTAGGTGCAACGGTGCAAGGATCGCCCGCCGGCCTAGTGGCAACATAAAATGCAGGCGACCATCGCATCGTGCACTTCCTTCTACAAGGAGTGTAACTCTCATGAGTTTACCTATGGGGGGAAGGTGGAGAGTCACCAAACAAGAGCCCCAACTGAGGGGACCCACTCCTTCATGTGAGCACCTCTAAAAATCAGATGCATGTGAGAATTATCTGCAACAGCAAAAGTTGAACCAGCAGAATTTAGAACCAAAACACGGACATAGCACCAGTCCTGTAGGTAGAAGGTTCAAGCCTCTAAAGTCGTTCCTCCGCCTCAGCGTATAGCTGGGGAAGATGGGGGACCTTGCTCCGTTGTATCAGCTTGTCTGTTCCGGGGCTTGTTGCGTCGTCTGCGGCGGGCTTGCTGCCAAGGTTCCTGACGGGCTGGTAGTGGAACTTCAGAGGAGATGCGCCAATCAGGTATGTCCACAGGGGGGAGGTCAAGGCGTGAGAGGAAATGAGGAAGATCTGACTTGTTCCGCAAGGTGATTTGTTGGCCATCCTTTGTGACGGAAAGGCTGAAGGGGAATCCCCAGCGGTATACCAGGTGTGCCTCCTGTAGGACTGCCAGCAGAGGCTTTAAGGCCCTGCGCTGCATCAGCGTGCGTCTGGATAAGTCCGGAAATAAGGACACTTGTGCTCCATCAAAATCCACATGGCGCATACCCCTGACATGAAACATGATGCGCTCCTTCACAGTATATTTATGCAGTTTACAGATAATGTCACGTGGTTTGTCAGGGTCTTCTGAGGGAGGTCTAAGGGCCCTGTGTGCCCGATCGATCTCTATGTGGTCGGGAGCTTCTCTCCCTAGGATCTGGGTGAACAACCCCTGAAGGGAGGGGATTATGTCCCTAGGGCCTGTGGCCTCTGGCAGACCTCTAATACGGATGTTGACCCTGCGACTTCTATTCTCCACATCATCAAGTTGATCGAGCAAAGAGTCAATCCGTTGGTCCTGCATTTTACTGTGTGCTTGTAAAGCCTGTAGGGAAGGGTTAATGTCCTCCACTGTCGCCTCTAGGGCCTCCACTCTACCTCCTATGTGGGCAGTGTCAGCTTGTAAATCCTCAATGTCTTTTCTGAAGGCCTTCTCCATGCGGGCCATGAATCCTTCAAGGTCTGCCCAGGTGGGGAGGGCAAGGATATGTGACCTGAGGTCGCCGTCATCTAGGGCTATGTGTGGGCCTCTAGGCCCTGAGGCTATGTGTTGGGAGAGTCCGGAGGTGAGGGAGGGAGAGGCGGCCGATCGGGCCGGGAAAGCGTGTAGCGGGGTATGATCATGGCTCTTCCCTGCATCTCTCCCACCCGGGCTGCTGAACGAGCTTCCTCTGGAGTCTGGAGAGGATGGGATGTGGGGGGATGCCGGTGGATGGTGCGGCGACATAGCTGGGGGTGCCGCGTGTGCGGCCTGAGAAGACTCACCCGGCGCCATCTTGGTTTCTGCTCCCGGCCGTCTTCCCCCACCGAAAAAGGCCTCAAGAGAGCTGGAACGAAGCCGTGGGGTTCTCCGGGGCTGCGGGGATGTCTTCCGCCGTGTCGGCATCGCACAGAGCCGGCGTCAGGGTCACTTTGTGCTGTTGCAGGAGCAATGTGTGGAGCGGGTCAGACGGAGCTCAGCTCACACACGTCCGCTCTGTTCCATGTCTCGGCCACGCCCCCAGCGCTAGCACTTTTAAATGACTTTTTTCTTCCTTTAGAAATGTAATTTTGCTGTCAGACTGTTCTAAACACGGGAAAAATGCGCCACTTTACAGGCATACTATATACACACCGCAGGTACTAAATTTAAAGAAATATTACACTTTTATTGTTTTTATTGATTAAAATCACTGTTCCCAAAAACACAGCCATTTTTAAAACTTTTTTGCCATTGATACATGTCCCCCGGGGCAGGACCCGGGTCCCCAAACACTTTTTATGACAATAACTTGCATATTAACCTTTAAAATTAGCACTTTTGATTATTCATGTTCGTGTCCCATAGACTTTAACAGTGTTCGCACAAATTTTTTGTCTGTTCGCATGTTCTGCTGCGAACCGAACAGGGGGGATGTTCGGCCCATCCCTAGTTATCATTGATAGTCATGGGGTACAACTTGTCAAGCAACTCGGAGGTACAAAGTCGCCCAACTGTGAAACAAGTCATATATATTTTAATAGAAAGGAGCTCTCATTTATACTTGCATTTACATCAGCAGAACAAATGCAGGAAGTGATGTGTGCACATGGGCCAGAAGCAAATGTGTGGGGATGCCAAACAAATCAATGAACCCCACCCACACCAAATCTAACTACCACATCCACCCCCACATTGATTAAGCACAAGTACATATCATACCCTTATCTGGAAAATGAGCAGCACCTCCTCTTTGCTAAAGAGGGACCTCGCCATGTCCACCTAGATGGATATCCTGACCAGCACAGGAACTTCCGAATGATTACAATGACTTATTTCTGGGTCAGAATGCAAAACCACACTCTTTTGATCGCTGCTGCGAATATTTGATCACAACCACTATTAGAACTTTATTATTTTTGTTTATTTGCAGATATGCAAATTTGTATTTCTACTTATGATATTTAAAGGTGTTCGATAAGAAATGGTGTCCCTGGGTTAGCAGCAGGTGAATGACAAAAACAAAAGACCCAGTTTGAGCCCTGGTTCACACTGACAGAGGGAGGAAATCATTCAGCTGAAATCACACCCTTTCTTTCCCACATGTCAGTCCCGACTGCAGGGGGAATTTCAGAGACATCTGTGCAGGTTTCTGCACTGATATCAATACAAATTGCACCCCAAAGTCGCACCAATTAAACAGTGCAATTGTCACCGCTTTGACATGTCAAATCGCAACAATGTGAACTAAAGCTGACACATACAACATTGTCTATCCACCAGCTGAATTCATTACCTGAAATTCTCCACAGCTGTTATATATAAAGATTCCACCTTTATCATTTACTTGCAGGTGTGCAGAAGCCTAGGTTTACATTGGAGCAATTTGTCATGCGATTTGAGAGATCAAATTGCATGACTATTGGCAGCAATGGCACTGTTCCAATCGATGCAACATTTTTTTGTGGCACCGCACCAATTTGCACTACTTTTGCCGATTTCAGGTGCGACTTCAATAGACATTTGTGTATGAAGCCACACGGATGTCTATCAAGGCACACCTGAAATCACGCTGACCTTGCTAGTTTGATATCGTGCTACTTAGATTAGTTTTTTGGTGCACAAATACATATTTAAATAAAATATAAAAGATATTGCACTTTCCCAAAACCACCACCCACAAAAACTAAAGAGAAAGAAAAGTAGAAGAAAAAAAACACCACAACAAAGCTCAATAATGTACTTTTATTTTACCAGCAGAAAAAAAAATTTACATTCATTTACTAGCTTCAAAAAAATTTGGACAGGATATATGGTGCTACATTTAGCAATGGCATTTTAAGGGCCCTGCTCATAGGAGCTTACAATCTGAAATTTGACAAAACCTTAGAGTGGACACAGCTTTAATTTCAGTATATAATGGGCAATTCATTACATTTTTATCTGCAAGATTATAGAAACATACTTAACAGTCATTCTTACAAAGCATTCCAACATAATATTACAAAAGACTTATTCAAAACACCCACCACCAGCCCACAGTCCACACATACATACATTGGTGACCATGTTCTGCTGGAAGCTGCATTTTGGTGTACACAATTAAACAACGAGATCAAAAAGAGTAGGTCAGCAGATGCTTCCAAACGATGTTTGCATGTTGAGACAGGAACAATACACGCACAACATTGACAGCATGGCCACATAAACCCACTTTTGATTGAAAAAATGCACAAGAATTTCATCAAATCTCTCTAGTTGGGCATTTGTCAATATGCACAATATCATTCCTTCTCCCCCACAAATCACAGCAAAAAACCTGACCTTCTCAGGCCAAACAAACCCCCCTACTACAGGCCTTTATATAAGAGAGGTTGTATTGTTAGCACACTGACACACCCAATAGAAGTACACGCCCACCAGTATCTTTCAATCTGTCTCTTCATGTATGTCTAAAGTGATTGCACCTGATGAGCAGGAACACATAATACTATTCGCAACTGTGTTAGCCCTTGGCTATGTGCATCAAATCTCCAACTACAGGACAAAGATCAAAGTCCATTTGCATCCACATAAACAAAGCAACAGTTTTCTAAGCATATGTACCCGTGCAGTGTAAACCCTAAAATTTGAAATGTCCAAGTCCCTGGGCATGATTAGTGCTAATAAACATTAACATCAGTCCCTGGCTGCAATGAGCTTCCAATCTAAAGTCCAAAATTAACTTTCTTACATTAAAACCTATTTCGACAGGTGACAAATAACATGCCAGCATGTCTTTGGATTGTGGTGAGAAACCCACACAGGGAGAACATATAAACTTCAACACAAGGATTAGCATGTTGGGGAATTGAACCAATATCCCAGCTGCTGCTAGACAGAACTGCTACCCACTTAGCCACCAGGCAGCCCCACGCATGATCTCTGCATCTCTGTGGTGTGAACCAGCCCTAAGTCCATAGCCATGCTCAGTGTCACAAGCAATATACAATATATTGGCCTAAGTATTGGGACACCTGCCTTTAAACGCACATGAACTGTAATGGCATCCCAGTATTAGTATTGGGTTCAAAACTCATTTGGCCCACCCTTTGCAGCTATAACAGCTTCAACTCTTCTTGTCCACAAGGTTTAGGAGTGTGTCTATGGGAATGTTTGACCATTCTTCCAAGTGCATTTGTGAGGTCAGGCACTGATGTTGGACGAGAAGGCCTGACCTACAGTCTCCTCTTTAATTCATCCCCAAGGTGTTCTGTTGTGTTGAGGTCAGGACTCTGTCAAGTTCCTCCACCCCAAAATCACTCATCCATGTCTTTATGGACCTTGCTTTGTGTACTGGTCCAAATGATTTGGTGGAGGGGGGATTATGATGTGGGGTTGTTTTTCAGGGGTTGGGCTTGGCCTCTTAGTTCCAGTTAAGGGAACTCTTAAGGCGTCAGCATACCAAAACATTTTGGACAATTTCATGCTCCCAACTTTGTGGGAACAGTTTGGGGAAAGCCCCTTCCTGTTCCAACATGACTGCACACCAGTGCACAAAGAAAGGTCCATAAAAACATGGATGAGCAAGTTTGGGGTGGAGAAACTTGACTGGCCTGCACAGAGTCCTGGCCACAACCTGATAGAACACCCTTTGGCTGAATTAGAGTAGAGACTGCGAGCCAGGCCTTCTCATCCAACATTAGTGCCTGGCCTCACAAATGCACTTCTGGAAGAATGATCAAACATTCCCATAGGCACACTAAACCTTGTGGACAGCCTTCCCAGAAGCTGTTCTAGCTGCAAAGGGTGGGCCAAATCAAATTTTAACTCTACGGACTAAGACTGGGCTACCATTAAAGTTCATGTGTGTGTAAAGGCAGGCATCCCAATACTTTTGGCTAAATAGTGTATCTAGAAAAGACTTACAATGGTGGTGGAACCCTCCTACACATAATACAACATTTAGACATAGTTATAGCACCTGGGAGATGAGACAACTTCTCTACATGAAGCAACATGTTTGGGATTTGAATCCAGACCCTCAGGGATACTAAGCAGAAGTTCTAACCTCTAATCCACGGAGCTGCCACGTGTGAGAACCTCCTACACATAACTACACATAAATGCACATAAAAACACATAAATACTGCATTTCTTTGGACATACAGGTGATGGAATTACATTACTCAAAAGTTATTCTTCTTGATTTATTCTGTGATATTTGGTGTTTTTTTGTGGGTGAGAGTAGAATATTAATCTCACATTTTTGGGAATTACATTTTGCTTTCTGATGTTGGTACACATATCACATTTTTGGGCTCAAATTATGAATATTTGGAGATAATAAAAATCACAAAAAATTGTGATTCATTTTAAATTTGCAACAGCAATGGTATTGTTTGTGGATTGTAAAGACACCTGTGTGAGTTTGGGTAAAGATGGTTGTGAGATGAAGATTAACAAGTGAAAGTGACAGAGAAAAATATATTTTATCAAAACATCAAAACATTCCACATTCTAGTATTCTTAAAATCAAAATATTTTAAGTAGAATGATACATTTCAGCTCAACATTAAAAGGTTTTTTGTGAAAGTTAGAATTGTTCCATTTAGAATCAATGGCTGAAACTTGATTTGGACTAAAATAGAGCAGATTTTCACTTTAAAAAAAATGCTCCCTAATTAGCTCTCATTTGGGTATTTACTATAGCGCCGGCTAAAAAAGACACTTGAGTTAAATGAGAGTTATTTTCAGGTCTGAGCATGCTCAGTTGTGTTGGCACCTAGTTGTCCAAAACGGGGAATTTTTCACTTCTCAGACTTTTAAAGATATTTCAGTGTAGAAATCACTTTTTCAAACAGTTTAAAAGCAGATTATCTTTAAATAATATACCACATATTTCAGTACCATTTAGGCAATTATATCATGCTCCAAACATTAATTTCATGTGCGCTACTCCAGGTTTTAGCAGAGTAAGGGTTTGGGCGTTATTTGGTTTCAGGGAACTCTAGTAAATTTGATTTTGGGAGTATTTTCTCACCAGCGCTATAGTGAATACCGTTTAGTGCTGATTAGCGCTAGTAGTGCTAATTAGCGCTAAGTTGCTGCAAATTAGTGCTAATTTGCGGCAATTTGCGCAAATTAGCGCTGTGGCGCTATAGTAAATGACCCCCATTATCTTTAATAAAAGCTAAAAACACGGTACTCACAAAGGTACACTGGTAACAGGCATTAGGGCATGAACTGCCGGGTGTCATTGAAGTGAAACAAATCCGTAGTGATGGATGGCAGCTGTGTTCGGAGGGCAGGCTGCGTTGATGACTGCTGACACTTCCTGCTATTGGAACGCATGCCGACAACCAGGGGGATGAGGTCACTTCCGGATACTAGAGCCAGTAGGCGACGTGTTTGCGGAGCTATGCTCCTTCTTCAGGCCTAACGTGGGCTGTGATTGGGCTAGGCTTATACAGCCGGTGAACAGTGCTGATAGGTCACACTGATGCTCAGCTGATTAGCAAAGCGGTCGCTTGTAACACTCGTGACAGAACATTGACATTTGACATTTGAAAACAATGACTGATTCACATACATCGAGTATCAACATGTAAAATTCATAAAAAACTGATTACTTATAAAAAAATTAATTTTGCTCCATTATCTTTACCAAACTCATTCAGATTATTTAAAGACTTGCACATGTTTATTCGCAATCTCACTTTAAAATGTTACTATAACATCAAATCACAGAAGGTCACAGACAGTCTTATGTACCCTATCACCGCAGATTCCACTTTGACAACAGGTACCAATAATTCACCAGATTTGGATATTCTCAAGGATCTATACAGCATAGAAAGTGATGATGAAGATGAGGACTTGGTCCTTCTCACACAACATATCTCCACTTCCCCTCCAGGACAATACAGCAAATTCAGGCCAAAATCTGTGTTCAATCCAACACACGTTAAAGGACCCTACCTCCAAACCTTTTACCAGGCTGTGAACTCGGACATACGCATAATAACCATTCTAATCATTCTAATCTCACTTCTCAAGAAAAACTAGCTTTACAAAACCTTACAAAAAACCATGATCTAAAGGCGGAGGCATCATAGTCCAAAACCACAGTGACTACCTGGCAGAAGCCCGCCGCCTTCTGTTCGATGACAATACATATAAAAAATTGCGCTGTGACCCTCTATCCAATTTCACTACAGAACATAAAATGCTTACAGACAAGGCCAAAGACAAAAACAGCATCTCTGAACATGAGTACGCCTTCTTTAACAAACAATATTTTTCCACCCCGTACTTTTACCATATCCCCAAAATACATAAAAGCACTCATAATCCCTCAGGTCAACCTATAGTCGCATCCACAGATAGTATCACCAGTCCCATTTCCCTGTATATTGATCGATTTCTGCAACCTCTAGCAATTAGTCCTCCCTTCTACATCCATGATGGCACACATCTCTTGGAACAATTAGAACACTATACATGGGAGCCCACATACATGTGGGCCTCCCTTGATGTGAATTCACTTTACACCTTCATTCCGCAATAAATAGGCCTCAGAGCAGCTGCAAGCTTCCTTTCCTCTGATCCTTTACTCAATCCGGGCCAGGCAGAGTTCATATTGGAGGCTACGGAATTCTGCCTGACCCACAATTATTTCGAGTTTGATGGAGAATTTTATCTCCAAGTAAATGGTACAGCTATGGGGGCAAATTTTGCCCCCAGCTACATCAATTTGACCATGGGGCTCTGGGAACCAATTACATCTGGCTCAACAATCCCTATGCCTCCCATATAGTTTTCTATTGGAGGTATATTGATGATATTATTGTCATTTGGGATGGCCCAGAGCCCCTCTTTCTTGAATTTTGTAACAACAAGGCTTATGGTCTTACCTTCACCTCAGAACATGATCCCTCACAACTTGTTTTCTTAGATTTAACACTATTTCATCAAGAAGGTAACATTTTGGCCAAAAATTATACAAAGCCAAAGCCGGCAACTCATTTTTACATTACCACAGCTGTCACCATCCGAGGTGGATTTCCAACATTCCTAAAAGTCAATTTTGCCGGTTGTGTAGGAATTGTACTTGAGAATCAGACTATATCACAGAAGGGTCCCTTTTAAAACAAAAATTCATTGAAAAAGCATTTCCACCCAAACTCATTGATGAAGCTTTTGAATTCTATCTGTCAGAGCATCCTTCATCTACTAGAGATACCGATCAGCCCACAGAACAACCTGTTAGGTTTGTGACTCAGTTCCATAACCAACATAAAGCAATGGAACACATCTTGAATAAACATTGGACCATTCTACTCCAAAACCCACAGTTAAAATCCATTGACCATTCTACATCAAAACCAAAATTCCAGTATAGTTAAAACAAGAAACATTAAAAATCTGGTAGTACCTACAGTACCTGGCCGCGAGAATGTGTTTCCAGCGCGATGTTCTCGGCGACAGGGTACTGTACATCTCGCCCTGGCTGCAATAGGAAAAACATTTTCCTATTGCAGCCAGTGCGAGAAAGAATTCCATTCCAGAAGCATACCAGGCCCTTAGGGGGGTGGTCCCCATGTTGATGAGGACAAGGGCCTCTTCCTGACAACCCTGGCCGTTGGTTGTCGGGGTCTGTGGGCAGCAATGCTTGTCACTCATCAAAAACACATTTTTCCTTTCCCAATGAGCGAGCCAGCTCAGCGCTGGCTCCCGCGATGGTGCTCGCAGGTGTCAAATCTCGCTGATAACAGCTGCGAGATTGACACAATATCGCGGTCACCTACTGTAGTAAATACAAATCCCAACAGGGAACAAAAATCGCATTTCCATGTCTCATCCCCCTCATTGGGATGTACCAGTGTCATAAAAAACTATGCTTGACGTGTAAACACGTCAATCATGGTCAAAAAATGTTTACCAACAAAGGTAAAACTTACCAGATTAGCAACTTTTTTAACTGTTCTACAGAGTTGGTAGTTTACTGCTTGATCTGCCCGTGTGGTTTGCACTACATGGGCAGAACCATACGCACCTTGAGAAAGAGGTTTGGGGAGCACCGCCATCTTGTAGAGGCAGGAGATGACACGCATAGTGTTCCTCTCCACTTCCTCCAAAAACATGATCATTCCTTGTTGGTTCTCAGGGTCTGGATCATAGAGCATTTTTCCATCAATTAGTAACTCCCCAGGTCATCCAGGTTGTTTTCTTCAGTATATTTATTTTTATTTTTATTCATTTACATTTCTATATTTACATTTATACCATTATCTATATTTATTCGCATTATACTTATTCATTATTTATATGACCCCCATGGTTTTTCCTTTTGTTGCCACTAGTTTGCTATGTGATCTGCAACTATCACATGTGCAATACCAATGAAATGCCAAGCTGCTGCTAATAAAGCAAACAGAATATTGGCATGCATTAAAAGGGGGATCAACTCCAGAGATAAAATGATAATTCTCCCGCTCTACAAGACTCTGGTCCGGCCGCACCTGGAGTATGCTGTCCAGTTCTGGGCATCAATCCTCAGGAAGGATGTACTGGAAATGGAGAGAGTACAAAGACGGGCAACAAAGCTAATAAAGGGTCTGGAGGATCCTAGTTATGAGGAAAGGTTGCGAGCGCTGAACTTATTCTCTCTGGAGAAGAGACGCTTGAGAGGGGATATGATTTCAAATTACAAATACTGTACTGGTGACCCCACAATAGGGATAAAACTTTTTCGCAGAAGAGAGTTTAATAAGACTCGTGGCCACTCATTACAATTAGAAGAAAAGAGGTTTAACCTTAAACTACGTAGAGGGTTCTTTACTGTAAGAGCGGCAAGGATGTGGAATTCCCTTCCACAGGCGGTGGTCTCAGCGGGGAGCATTGATAGCTTCAAGAAACTATTAGATAATCACCTGAATGACCGCAACATACAGGGATATGTAATGTAATACTGACACATAATCACACACATAGGTTGGACTTGATGGACGTGTGTCTTTTTTCAACCTCACCTACTATGTAACTATGTAATAATACAGTTTTTTCCAGGAATTTTATCATTTTGAGTAATTTTCTACCTTTATTCTCCCAACCCCCCCCCCCCCATAAAATATTTTATCCCCCCCTTGTTTTTTTATTTTTTTTGTATATATTAATTTTTTTTTTTTAATTCATAATTATTACCCTACCCATCAGTCACAAGTGGTGGTGTAGTGGTTTATATTTATTAGCATATTGTGCCCCCTCTCCCCCCTTTTTGCTTTCCCCCTTCAGTCCCCCCTACTGGTCTATACATGACCCACTTGCACAGATTGCAATGAGTATTATAAGTGTTTTCAAGTGGTTTCAAGCTGGTCTCCATTTCGTTTTTTATATTTAATCAGTTTTTTATGAATTTTACATGTTGATTCTCGATGTATGCAAATCAGTCATTTTTTTCAAATGTCAATGTTCTGTCACGAGTGTTACGAGTGACCATTTTGCTGTCTAATAGGCTGAGCGTCAGTGTGACCTATCAGCGCTGTCCACCGGCTGTATAAGTCTAGCCCAATCACAGCCCACGTTAGGCCTAAAGAAGGAGCATAGCTCTGCAAACGCGTCGCCTACTGGCTCTAGTCTCCGGAAGTGACCTCATCCCCCTGGTTGTCGACGTGCGTTCCAATAATAGGAAGTGTCAGCAGTCATCGACGCAGCCTGCCCTCCGAACACAGCCGCCATCCAGCACTATGGATTTGTTTCAATTCAATGACACCTGGCAGTTCATGCCCTAATGCCTGTTACCAGTTTACCTTTGTGAGTACCGTGTTTTCAGCTTTTATTAACCACTTCAGCCCCGGAAGGATTTACCCCCTTCCTGACCAGAGCACTTTTTACAATTTGGCACTGCATCGCTTTAACTGCTAATTGCGCGGTCATGCAATGCTGTACCCAAACGAAATTTGCGTCCTTTTCTTCCCACAAATAGAGCTTTCTTTTGATGGTATTTGATCACCTCTGCCATTTTTATTTTTTGCGCTATAAACGGAAAAAGACCGAAAATTTTAAAAAAAAATGATATTTTCTACTTTTTGTTATAAAAAAAATCCAATAAACTAAATTTTAGTCATACATTTAGGCCAAAATGTATTCAGCCACATGTCTTTGGTAAAAAAAATGTCAATAAGCGTATATTTATTGGTTTGCGCAAAAGTTATAGCGTCTACAAACTAGGGTACATTTTCTGTAATTTACACAGCTTTTAGTTTATGACTGCCTATGTCATTTCTTGAGGTGCTAAAATGGCAGGGCAGTACAAAACCCCCACAAATGACCCCATTTTGGAAAGTAGACACCCCAAGGAAATTGCTGAGAGGCATGTTGAACCCATTGAATATTTATTTTTTTTGTCCCAAGTGATTGAATAATGACAAAAAAAAAAAAAATTTACAAAAAGTTGTCACTAAATGATATATTGCTCACACAAGCCATGGGCATATGTGGAATTGCACCCCAAAATACATTCAGCTGCTTCTCCTGAGTATGGGGATACCACATGTGTGGGACTTTTTGGGAGCCTAGCCGCGTACGGGGCCCCGAAAACCAAGCACCACCTTCAGGATTTCTAAGGGCATAAATTTTTGATTTCACGCCTCACTACCTATCACAGTTTTGAAGGCCATAAAATGCCAAGATGGCACAAAACCCCCCCAAATGACCCCATTTTGGAAAGTAGACACCCCAAGCTATTTGCTGAGAGGCATGGTGAGTATTTTGCAGCTCTCATTTGTTTTTGAAAATGAAGAAAGACCAGAAAAAATTTTTTTTTTTCTTTTTTCAATTTTCAAAACTTTGTGACAAAAAGTGAGGTCTGCAAAATACTCACTATACCTCTCAGCAAATAGCTTGGGGTGTCTACTTTCCAAAATGGGGTCATTTAGGGGGGGTTTGTGCCACCTGGGCATTCCATGGCCTCCGAAACTGTGATAGGCAGTGAGGAGTGAAATCAAAAATTTACGCCCTTAGAAAGCCTGAAGGCGGTGCTTGGTTTTCGGGGTCCCGTACGCGGCTAGGCTCCCAAAAAGTCCCACACATGTGGTATCCCCGTACTCAGGAGAAGCAGCAGAATGTATTTTGGGGTGTAATTTCACATATCCCCATGGAATGTTTGAGCAATATATCATTTAGTGACAACTTTGTGCAAAAAAAAATTTGTCTCTTTCCCGCAACTTGTGTCACAATATAAAATATTCCATGGACTCGACATGACTCTCAGCAAATAGCTTGGGGTGTCTACTTTCCAAAATGGGGTCATTTGGGGGGGGTTGAACTGTCCTGGCATTTTATGCACAACATTTAGAAGCTTATGTCACACATCACCCACTCTTCTAACCACTTGAAGACAAAACCCTTTCTGACACTTTTTGATTACGTGAAAAAATTATTTTTTTTTGCAAGAAAATTACTTTGAACCCCCAAATATTATATATTTTTTTAAAGCAAATGCCCTACAGATTAAAATGGTGAGTGTTTCATTTTTTTTTCACAAGGTATTTGCGCAGCGATTTTTCAAACGCATCTTTTGTGGAAAAAACACACTTTTTTAAATTTTAATGCACTAAAACACACTATATGGCCCAAATGTTTGATGGAATAAAAAAGATGATCTTAAGCCGAGTACATGGATACCAAACATGACATGCTTTAAAATTGCGCACAAACGTGCAGTGGCAACAAAATTAATACATTTTTAAAAGCTTTTAAAAGCCTTTACAGGTTACCACTTTAGATTTACAGAGGAGGTCTACTGCTAAAAATACTGCCCTCGATCTGACCTTCGCGGTGATACCTCACATGCATGGTGCAATTGCTGTTTACATTTGACGCCAGACTGACGCTTGCGTTCGCCTTAGCGCGAGAGCAGGGGGGACAGGGGTGCTTTTTTTTTTTTTTTTTTTTTTCTTTATTATTTTTTTGCTTTTTTTATCTTATTTTTAAACTGTTCCTTTCATTTTTTTTTTAAATCATTTTTATTGTTATCTCAGGGAATGTAAATATCCCCTATGATAGCAATAGGTAGTGACAGGTACTCTTTTTTGAAAAAATTGGGGTCTATTAGACCCTAGATCTCTCCTCTGCCCTCAAAGCATCTGACCACACCAAGATCGGTGTGATAAAATGCTTCCCCAATTTCCCAATGGCGCTGTTTACATCCGGCGAAATCTAAGTCATAAAATGCTCGTAGCTTCCGGTTTCTTAGGCCATAGAGATGTTTGGAGCCACTCTGGTCTCTGATCAGCTCTATGGTCAGCTGGCTGAATCACCGGCTGCTTTCTCAGGTTGCCTGTTGAGACAGGAGAGCCAGAGATAAACACGGAAGACGGTGGGGGGGGCATTCCCTCCCACTGCTTGTAAAAGCAGTCTAGAGGCTAATTAGCCGCTAGGATTGCTTTTACATGAAAGCCGACTGCTGGCTGAAAAGAATGATACCAAGATGATACCTAAACCTGCAGGCATCATTCTGGTATAACCACTCAAAGTCGTGAATGGCGTACCTGAAGACAAAAAAATGGTTAACAATAAAGCACAGTAAACGGTAAAGTATAAAAAATTGCATACCTGAAAAGCAAACATGATAAAACATAACAATAAAATATTGCAGAATAGAATACAGTAAAAAAGAGCAGAACACCAGAGAGAGAATAGAGAGAGAGAGAACAATAAAACGACAACTATTTTTTTTTATTTTTGTTTGTGTTTTTTTTGCAAACTTATAACTTTTATAACTGTAACCGGTTCCAGGTTCGGGTCTCTCAAAATGCGATGGCATCTTGGGAGACCCTGTAAAAGTGCGCCTAGTCTGTGGAATGCTGTACCTTTCGCTAATACTCAACTAGTGAATGGTAGCGTTCAAAACATTCACCAATGCAAAGACCAGGATTGTCAGGACAGGAGGGACAATAATAGCGGGTGTCACGCCTATATCCACGCTTGCTGCAGACACAACATCTATTTTGGGGGGGTTTGTTGGGTAGGGGTACTCGGGAGGACATAAAAATGCCTCTCATGCAGCCGACTGCATTTGGTTGGGGATGTGAATGGGGGAAGTACGGGCGCTGCAGAAGTGGTGGGTTCCCAATTGGGATTGGCGAATGCAGCAGGAAGGGCATTATGGGCACGACGGGCCTGTGTTTGTCTTTTTGGTGGCAGCGGGACACTACTTGTGCTTGCCACCTCACCAGCTTGAACTGCACTTATGGGACTCGCCACGTCACCAAGTGTTACTGCAGTGCTGGTTTGACTATGACCGGGGTGTACTAGGCCGCTGGCGCTTGCCAGTTCACCAAAACGCTACCAAAAAAACTGTTAGCGATCGCAGGGATCAGGCCTGACTCTGCGAACGCTGCAGTTATGCGTTTAGTGTTCTGTAAGTGACAGTGATCGATCGATGCTGCACTTGGGTGGGCTGGGCTGGGCCGGGCGGAGGGGCAAAACGCAGGTGCTAGCAGGTATCTGGGCTGATCCCGCTAACACTGCGTTTTTGGGAACCCTAAACTGCTGGGGACGCTAGTATAGATCTGATCGGATCAGATATTGATCCGTTCAGATACTATACCACTAAGGAAGGTGTACGGTGCATGCGTGGGGGTTAGCGGTACTGGCGCTAACCTGACGCTGCCTGGGGCTGGTGCTTACCAGTTCACCAAAACGCTACCAAAAAAACTGTTAGCGATCGCAGGGATCAGGCCTGACTCTGCGAACGCTGCAGTTATGCGTTTAGTGTTTTGTAAGTGTCAGTGATCGATCGATACTGCACTTGGGTGGGCCGGGCGGAGGGGCAAAACGCAGGTGCTAGCAGGTATCTGGGCTGATCCCGCTAACACTGCGTTTTTGGGAACCCTAAACTGCTGGGGACGCTAGTATAGATCTGATCGGATCAGATATTGATCCATACAGATACTATACCACTACGGGAGGCGTATGCTGCGTGCGTGGGTGTTAGCGGTACTGGCGCTAATCTGACGCTGCCTGGGGCGACGCATATCACCGCCGGGCGATTAGGGGGCTAAACCTTTATTCGGTAATAAACGGCGGGTGCCCTGACACTATAAAAAATAAACGAACTAACCAGCGTCACCCGTAACAGTTATACGGTGATCAGTGGTGAAAGGGTTAACTAGGGGGCAATCAAGGGGTTAAAACATTTATTAGGTAGTATATGGGGGTCCCTGTCGCTATAAAACGCTGACGGCGAACCTAAATATTTACCTCACTAACTAGCGTCACCAGCGACACTAATACAGCGATCAGAAATATGATCGCTTAGAGACACTGGTGAGGGGGGATGATCAAGGGACTAAAACTTTATTAGGGGGTGTTAGGGGGGTACCCTAGACCTACAGGGGCTAACACTCACTGTCCTACCACTGCTAACTGTCACAAACTGACACTATGCAGTAATCAGAAAAAAAAAAAAAAAACCTGCTTGGTGTCAGTTTGTGACAGGGGGGGGGTGATTGGGGGGGGGGATCGGGGGGCGATCGGGGGGGATCGGGGGTGTTTAGTGTGCCTGGCATGTTCTACTGTGTTGTGTAGTGTTGTGCACTTACTTACATGTCATCTCCCCTCGGCGCTGGAACGGAAACTCCCGAGCCGAGGAGAGATGACATCACATCCTCTGCCTCTGTGTACTATACAGAGGCAGGGGATGTTTCTCATTGGCTGGGAGCGATCGCGAGGGGGGGGCCACGATCGGATGGCCTCCCCCTCATCTCTCAACTCTCCCAGCCAAATGCCGACCGCAGCTGGCACCGGGGACCCCCCACCCGCGGGAAGGCAATCACGTACCAGGTATGTGATTTTGCCTGCCCATGCCGCTCTGCTCACGTATATAGGCGTGAGGCGGTCGGCAAGTGGTTAAAGATTATGTGTTTTACTGCACTTAGAGTGGCGCCTTTGTTTTATGTCCAGAATAGTGCAGTATCAGGGGGATTAAAAACAGAACCTCGCCACCCCAGCTAATATTCAACTTACATTTATTAAAAAATTAAAATCATTGATACAGAATCCATAGGACAAATTTCACTTGTTGCAAAAGGTTCTACCGCCAGGCTCCATCTCTACTAGTTACGCCACCTACTTCGTGGCTTCATCTGGAGGAATGAGCCAAGCGGCTATGGAGGGGTACATTTATAGATAAAAATACATCATAAAACTACTTATTACCAAATGAATCACCGGCTCCAGCATTCCTGAAGAACTGCACATGCGCAGCCTCTAGATGGGTGTAGGTCTAGAGGTTGTCACTACATTACAGTGCCTTGAAAACTTATTCAAATCCCATGAAATTTCAGATATTTATTTGTAAAAAAATTTGAAAACCATTTATCATTTTCCTTCCACTTCACAATTATGCCACTTTGTGAAGGTCTATCATATAAAATCCCAATAAAATACTTTTACATTTTTGGTTGTTACATAACAAAATGTGGAAAATTTCAAGGGGTGTGAATACTTTTTCAACGCACTGTACATAGAAAACCTCAGGTAACTCTTTACTCCTGTCCCAGTCTGACCACCCGAGGCATACCATCAAAAGGTGGGTCAGTTCTTACGGGTAAATGTATATGTAGCAATGACCAACAATTTGATCAGGGAGCCTTTTTTGTTTGAAAACAATTTTTGGACAGGGGCTATCCAAAATAAATGATAGAGCACTGACCATTTCTAAAAATAAAAACAGACAATTTATTGAGGGGGAGTAAAAATCAAGCTAATGTTCAAAAAAAATATGTAAATCCTTTCCACCCCTTTCAATGTGGAGTTTGATGAGATGAGGAGGGTCGTTAACAAATATCTCCCCATTTTGTATACTGATTAGATATGTGCCAATATTTTACAGGATGACATCAATGTAGTGCCCAGAATGGCACCTACTTTGGGCCAGTATATATCTCCTAGCTTCTTCAACACCAAAGCCACCAAATCCGTCACTTAGTTACATAGTTACATAGTAGGTGAGGTTGAAAAAAGACACAAGTCCATCAAGTCCAACCTATGTGTGTGATTATTTGTCAGTATTGCATTGTATATCCCTGTATGTTGTGGTCATTCAGGTGATTATCTAATAGTTTCTTGAAGCTATCAATGCTCCCCGCTGAGACCACCGCCTGTGGAAGGGAATTCCACATCCTTGCCGCTCTTACAGTAAAGAACCCTCTACGTAGTTTAAGGTTAAACCTCTTTTTTTCTAATTTTAATGAGTGGCCACGAGTCTTGGTAAACTCTCTTCTGCGAAAAAGTTTTATCCCTATTGTGGGGTCACCAGTCCGGTATTTGTAAATTGAAATCATATCCCCTCTCAAGCGTCTCTTCTCCAGAGAGAATAAGTTCAGTGCTCGCAACCTTTCCTCATAACTAAGATCCTCCAGACCCTTTATTAGCTTTGTTGCCCTTCTTTGTACTCGCTCCATTTCCAGTACATCCTTCCTGAGGACTGGTGCCCAGAACTGGACCGCATACTCTAGGTGCGGCCGGACCAGAGTCTTGTAGAGCGGGAGAATTATCGTTTTATCTCTGGAGTTGATCCCCTTTTAATGCATGCCAATATTCTGTTTGCTTTGTTAGCAGCAGCTTGGCATTGCCTGCCATTGCTGAGCCTATCATCTACTAGGACCCCCAGGTCCTTTTCCATCCTAGATTCCCCCAGAGGTTCTCCCCCCAGTGTATAGATTGCATTCATATTTTTGCCACCCAAATGCATTATTTTACATTTTTCTACATTGAACCTCATTTGCCATGTAGTCGCTCACCCCATTAATTTGTTCAGGTCTTTTTGCAAGGTTTCCACGTCCTGCGGAGTGTTATTGCCCTGCTTAGCTTAGTATCGTCTGCAAATACAGAGATTGAACTGTTTATCCCATCCTCCAGATCGTTTATGAACAAATTAAATAGGATTGGTCCCAGCACAGAACCCTGGGGAACCCCACTACCCACCCCTGACCATTCTGAGTACTCCCCATTTATCACCACCCTCTGAACTTGCCCTTGTAGCCAGTTTTCAATCCATGTACTCACCCTATGGTCCATGCCAACGGACCTTATTTTGTACAGTAAACATTTATGGGGAACTGTGTCAAATGCTTTTGCAAAATCCAGATACACCACGTCTACAGGCCTTCCTTTATCTAGATGGCAACTCACCTCCTCATAGAAGGTTAATAGATTGGTTTGGCAAGAACGATTCTTCATGAATCCATGCTGATTACTGCTAATGATATTGTTCGTATTACTAAAATCCTGTATAGTCCCTTATCATCCCCTCCAAGAGTTTACATACTATGGATGTTAGGCTAACTGGTCTGTAATTCCCAGGGATGTATTTTGGGCCCTTTTTAAATATAGGTGCTACATTGGCTTTTCTCCAATCAGCTGGTACCATTCCAGTCAGTAGACTATCTGTAAAAATTAGGAACAACGGTCTGGCAATCACTTGACTGAGTTCCCTAAGTACCCTCGGATGCAAGCCATCTGGTCCCGGTGATTTATTAATGTTAAGTTTCTCAAGTCTTATTTTAATTCCGTCCTCTGTTAACCATGGAGGTGCTTCCTGTGTTGTGTCATGAGGATAAACACTGCAGTTTTGGTTACTGAAGCTCCCCGATTCACTCGTGAAGACTGAGGAGAAGCACAAATTCAATACCTTCGCCATCTCCCCATCCTTTGTAACCAGATGTCCTTCCTCATTCTTTATGGGGTCAATATGGTCTGTCCTCCCTTTTTTACTGTTTACATACTTAAAGAATTTCTTGGGATTTTTTTTGCTCTCCTCCGCTATGTGTCTTTCATGTTCTATCTTAGCTGTCCTAATTGCACCTTTACATTTCCTGTTGCATTCTTTATAAAGTCTGAATGCTGAGGATGATCCCTCAACCTTGTATTTTTTGAAGGCCTTCTCCTTTGCTTTTATATGCATTTTTACATTGGAGTTAAGCCATCCAGGACTTTTGTTCGCTCTTTTAAATTTATTACCCAATGGGATACATTGGCTAATGCTCTTATTTAATATGCTCCTAAAGCAAACCCATCTCTCCTCCGTATTCTTTGTTCCTAATATTTTATCCCAGTTTATGCCTTTTAGCAAGGTTTGTAGTTTAGGGAAGTTGGCTCTTTTGAAATTCAGTGTCTTTGTATTCCCTTTATGTTTCCTATTTGTGTGATTTATACTGAAACTAATTGACCTGTGATCGCTGTTACCTAAATTGCCCCGCATTTCCACATCCGTGATCAGGTCTGTATTGTTTTTAATCAGTAGATCCAGTAATGTTTTATCTCTAGTTGGTGCATCTACCATCTGACCCATAAAATTGTCCTGCAAGACATTAAGGAACTGGCGAGCCTTAAATGAATGCGCGGTTCCCTCCGCCCAGTCTATGTCTGGATAATTAAAATCCCCCATTATGATAACGCTTCCCATCCTTGCTGCTACTCCAATTTGTGATAGGAGATCCGTCTCCACTTCCTCCCTCAGGTTAGGGGGCCTATAGCATACTCCCAGTACTATTTTCCCCTGAGCTTTATCCCTTTGGAGCTCTACTGATAAGGATTCCACCTCCTCTCTAGCTCCCTCAGTGATGTCATCTCTCACAATCACTTGTACATTATTCTTGATATATAGGCATACCCCTACCCCTTTTTTACCCTCTCTATCCTTGATTGCACTTCAAGGGCAACTACAGATGTGGTGCACTGGGGTGCCCGTGTTGTAACCATATTCTGAGAGGCAACAAATTTCGTTCCTCAGTGAACCGAAAGGAATTTGAAATTCACTCCTTCTACAACTGTAACACTAGTTAATTTTCAATAACATACAATATGTAGGTAGGATTACAAGACATCTCCTATATTAGTTATATAAACACATTTATAGTGTGGGTAAGAACCAGTCGACCACTATATGGAAGCATTTTAATATATATGTCATAGCAGAGATAAGTTGGCCATGCAGGTCCAGGTGATTGACAAGTTACGGGCCCCCAAGAGGTGTGGTGATACCTTCCGGCTGCTGTGCAGGAGGGAGGTGTTCTGGAATTCCATCTCCAGACCCGCATTCCCAGTGGGCTCAACTTTGAGTGAGCTGTTGGCCACTTTTAGGAATAAATTGTTGAAATACCTCCCTTCTGCATAGACCGGATATCTGATCCATCCCTGTGGGATGTGGTATGGATCTATAGAGTTCTTCAGATCGTACCAGTACCATACACATTAGGGGTGTTGGAAGTAATCGTAGAATCAATGCATCTTGATGCAGCCTTGAACGATTCTGCATGGATGCAGAGAACGGCTACATCGATTGCACAGATGACGTCACCCTGGCTCCCACTGCCTCTTCTGGGACAGCCCTGCCCGTGTACTCTAAAGTTAAAGTAAATCACTGCCAGTCCCTCTGTTTCATGGATCCTTTCTACGGTGTGTAAGAGTTCATGTGAACCAATGCCTCTATCTTATTATCTCTGATCATTCATTGTGGGTTATGGTCACATGCCCTCCGGCTGATCTCCTCCTCCGATAATGGCCAGAGGGCATGTGACTGTGACTGGCGATGACAGATTGGTGATAATAAGGTAGAGGCATCAGTTTATATGAACTCTTACACATTGTAGGAAAGATTCATGAAACAGAGGGACTGGCAGTGATTTGTTTTAACTTTGGAGTACACTTGCAGGGCTGTCCCAGGAGACTGGGGGTATCCTGGGAGTGCAGGGGGGCTGTATAATGTAAATGGGGGCTGTGTAATGTAAATGGGGGCTGTGTAATGTAAATGGGGGGCTGTGTAGTATAAATGAGCTGTGTAATGTACACGGAGGGCTGTGTAATGTAAATGGACTGTGTAATGTAAATGGACTTTGTAATATAAATAGGGGGCTGTGTAATGTAAATGGAATGTGTACTGTAAATGGAGGGCTGTGTAATGTAAATGGGCTGTGTAATGGAAATAAGGGGCTGTGTAGTGTATATGTGGGCTGGGTAATGTAAATGGAGGGCTGTGTAATGGAAATGGGGGGGCTGTGTAATGGAAAAGGGGGTCTGTGTAATAGAAATGGGGGGGCTGTGTAATGTAAAGGGGTGATGTGTAATATAAAGGGTCTGTGGAATGTGCAGGGGGCTGTATAATGAAAGGGGCTGTGGAATGTAAAGGGGGCTGTGGGATGTGCAGGGGGGATGTGGAATGTAAAGGGGCTGTTTAATGTGCAGGGGGCTGTGGTATGTAAAGGGGGCTGGGCCATTTAGTATGTACTGTTCTAAATAAATACTATTGTCTTGTGTTCAGACTTTGCTACATGCAGGATGTGTTTTAATTTAGAGCAGATAAAATAAACAATGGAGTTCTTCTGACTGCTTGAATTTTTTGATGAATACCATAGGCAGTAATCTTGATGCATCATGATGCATCGCAGAATCAAATTGAATTGAATCGTTGACAGGATATTTGGAATCAAATCACATTGTGAGACCAGTAAAGATGCGCACGTCTAATACACATGGGTTTTTAATATATAATAGGTGTTAATTGTTTTTTTTTCATGTTTTCTTTTTATGTTTTTTCATGTATTTATGCTTTCTTTATTCATTCAATTTAATTAATTTATTTTCTTCTTTTTACTATCTTTTTCACCTTGATTTGTAGGTATTTCTTGATTATTCATGTAGGTTTTTTTCTATTGTTTTTATGGAGCTGTCAGGTCAGTAGGGAATAGGGCCAGTTGAATCAACTGACACCTGTGACAGGTGTGGGTTATTTAACCACTTGCTTACTGGGCACTTAAACCCCCCTCCTGTCCAGACCAATTTTCAGCTTTCAGTGCTCTCACAATTTGAATGCCAATTACTCAGTCATGCAACACTCTACCCAAATGATTTTTTTGTCCTTACAAATAGAGCTTTCTTTTGGTGGTATTTGATCACCTCTGGGTTTTTTATTTAAATGAAAAAAGACCGAAAATTTTGAAAAAAAACAAAATTTTCTTAATTTCTGTGATAAAATTTTGCAAATTGTTAATTTTTCTTCATAAATTTTGGCCACAATTTATACTGCTACATATCTTTGGTAAAAATAACCCAAAATTAGTGGAAATTATTTGATCTGTGTGAAAGTTCTAGAGTCTACAAGCTATGGTGCAAATCATAAAAAATGTATCACATCTGATGTACTGGTGGCCTATCTCATTTCTTGAGACCCTAACAAGCCAGGAAAGTACAAATGCCCCCCAAATGACCCCTTTTTGGAAAGAAGACATGTCAAGGTATTTAGTAAGAGGCATGGTGAGTTATTTGAAGTTGTATTTTTTTCCCACAATTCTTTGCCATATTAAGATTTTTATTTTTTATTTTTTCACAAAATTGTCATTGTAACAACTTATTTCTCTCACATGGCATGTGCATACCACAAATGATACCCCAAAATACATTCTGCTATATGAGGCAAAATGAGTCTTTTGAACAGTTCATTTTTTTCCAGAAGTTTTTGGAAATATGGAAACAAAATGAAAATGCATTTTTTTCTATACAAAGTTGTTGGTTTATAAGATATTTCCAACACATAGCATTTAGATAGCAAAAATGACACCCCAAAATACATTCTGCTACTCCTCCTGAGTATTACGATACCACATGTGTGTGACTTTTTCACTGCCTGGCCACATACAGAGGCCCAACATGCAGGGAGCGTCATCAGGTATTCTAGGAGCAAAAATTACACATCTCATTTCTCAACTACCTTTTACAATTTTGAAGGCCCTGGAGCACCAGGATAATGGAAACACCCACAAAATGACCCCATTTTGGAAAGCTAACACCCCAATGTATAATCTATGAGACATAATGAGTCTTTTGAACGGTTCATTTTTTTCCAGAAGTTTTTGGAAAATGTGGGAAAAAAATGAAAACGCATTTTTTTTTTCACAAAGTTGTCCGTTTATAAGATATCTCCAACACATAGCATTTAGATAGCAAAAATGACACCCCAAAATACATTCTGCTACTCCTCCTGAGTATGGCAATACCACATGTGTCAGACTTCTACACAGCCTGACCACATACAGAGATCCAACATGCAAGGAACACCGTCAGGTGTTCCAGGGACACATAGCATGCACATACCAAGAATTACACCCCAAAATACATTATGCTGAGCAAAGCATAAACAAAAGATTACCTGTGGTTGTAGTAACGCAGTTGTACACAGGAGGATAGCACTGGTCCAGGCATCAGGCAGGGACTTGGTCAGCAATGGCAAACACAATTGTCCAGGCAGCAGGCAGGGATATTGTCCATATACAGTCCAGGGTTAGTGCAGGCAGAGATATTGTCAGAAGTGCCATAAATATTGGTCCTGGTAGTATTATTATTATTATACAAGATTTATATAGCGCCAACAGTTTACGCAGCGCTTTACAATGTATAAGGGGGACAACACAATTACAGTACAGTTCAATACAAAAGGTACAGGAGGGCCCTGCTCGTAGAGCTTACAGTCTAAAGGGGGGGGTGGTGGTACAAAAGGTAATAGCTGCAAAGAATGATTTGATGGGGGTGGCTCAGGGACAGTTATGTGGGTATGGGATAGGCAGGAACATGTGGTGTGGTCAGTGCAACAGGCAGGGACAAAATGACAGTAAGTCCTACAGGCAGAAGTAGGGCCTCGTTCAGGACAGAATGGGGACAGGGGTAGAGGCTTCTCCCAACCAAATCTCTTTGAAGCCTCAGAGTCTCCAGACCCTAATCTAGGAATGAGAAAACAAAAAAAAATGTTTTCTTCATCCAGAAAAACAATTTGGGAGCCCCTTCACATATGTGAGACCCCTGTGTTGAATCACACTAGTCCATTTGCAGGGTACAAGATCAGTCCAAGAGGCAGGCAAATATCATGGTCAAACAGTCCAAGGTCAGTTCCAGATCAGGCAGAGGTATGTACAGAATTATTAGGCAGAAGCATGGTCGAATAACAGTCCAGGGTCAGTTCCAGATCAGGCAGTGTTATGTTCAGAATCGTTAGGCAGAAGCATGGTCGAATAACAGTCCAGGGTCAGTTCCAGATCAGGCAGTGGTATGTACAGAATCGGCAGGCAGAAGCGTGGTTGAATAACAAGCCAGGGTCAGTTACAGAGCAGGCAGTGGCATAAGGGGTGTGAAGGTGTGTGAAGGCAGGAACTGAGGATTACGTTTACCATACTTCACTAATAATTTATTGAAGTATGGTAACGGCGAAAACAATCACCTATGCAGAGACCTGGTTCGGAAGGACATTGGGCACAGTAATAAGATGTGTCTCTTCTGACTCCTGTTCTGGTGCACACCTTACATTTTTTTTGACGTTGTTGGCTTGTTGGTCTGGGAGGGAGTCTATCTGGAAAGTGGTGCTTGGAGAGTCGACTAAGAACATCTGATCGGATGTTTTCTGGGGGGACGTTCAGGAATATAAGGGCAGTGTAAATTTCCTCCTGGTAGCCAAGGAAGCGTTTGGGGTTTTGGGTGGAGTTGCGGTAAATTACATATGAGTTGTATATGGCCAATTGAAAAAAATAAATTGCGACTTTGTGGCAAGGTATGGTTCCAACATTTGGTCTTGAAGTCGACCCCCCCATGAACTAATTATTTCATAAACGCATTTTGGTTTTTGGATGGGGCCATTTCTTCTAGGGATTTCTATGAAGGTATCATTGTGGATCGAAGACAACATCTAGACATCTCTTCTGTCCCTCCACTTCACTGCCAAAATCTCCTTGTTCCGCAGACTTGCCGTTTCTCCTTTCCTCAACCTCTTATTGACAAGACTTTGAGGAAAGCCTTTCCGGTTCCTTTTTATGGTGCCACATGCTGGTGTCTAGGGATGAGCCGAACACCCCCCTGTTCGGTTCGCACCAGAACATGCGAACAGGAAAAAAGTTTGTTCGAACACGCGAACACCGTTAAAGTCTATGGGACACGAACATGAATAATCAAAAGTGCTAATTTTAAAGGCTAATATGCAAGTTATTGTCATAAAAAGTGTTTGGGGACCTGGGTCCTGCCCCAGGGGACATGGATCAATGCAAAAATTTTTTTTAAAAACGGCCGTTTTTTCAGGAGCAGTGATTTTAATAATGCTTAAAGTCAAACAATAAAAGTGTAATATCCCTTTAAATTTCGTACCTGGGGGGTGTCTATAGTATGCCTGTAAAGGGGCGCATGTTTCCTGTGTTTAGAACAGTCTGACAGCAAAATTACATTTTGAAGGAAAAAACTCATTTAAAACTACCGCGGCTATTGCATTGCCGACAATACACATAGAAGTTCATTGATAAAAACGGCATGGGAATTCCCCAAAGGGGAACCCCGAACCAAAAAAAAAAAAAAAAAAAAGATGTAGGAGTCCCCCTAAATTCCATACCAGGCCCTATAGGTCTGATATGGATATTAAGGGGAACCCCGGCCAAAATTTAAAAAAAAAATGACGTGGGGTTCCCCCTAAATTCCATACCAGACCCTTCAGGTCTGGTATGGATTTTAAGGGGAACCCCGCGCCAAAAAAAAAAAAAAAACTGCGTGGGTCCCCCCAAAAATCCATACCAGACCCTTATCCGAGCATGCAACCTGGCAGGCTGCAGGAAAAGAGGGGGGGACGAGAGTGCGGCCCCCCCTCCTGAACCGTACCAGGCCACATGCCCTCAACATTGGGAGGGTGCTTTGGGGTAGCCCCCCAAAACACCTCTTCCTCCGGCGTTCTCGTCCAGCATCTCCTCCGCGGCGTCTTCTATCTTCTTCTCCTCGGGCCGCTCTGCACCCATGGCATGGGGGGAGGCTCCCGCTCTTCTCTTCATCTTCTTCATCTTCTTCTCTTCTTCTTTGCTTCTCTTCTTCTCTTCTTCATTTTCTTCTCCGGGCCGCTCTGCACCCATGCTGGCATGAAGGGAGGCTCCCGCTGTGTGACGGCGATCCTCGTCTGACAGTTCTTAAATAACGGGGCGGGGCCACCCGGTGACCCCGCCCCCCTCTGAGGCACGGGACATGACGGGACTTCCCTGTGGCATTCCCCGTGATGTCACAGGTAAGTCCCGTCAAGTCACCGTGCGCCAGAGGGGGGCCCCGCCCCCCGTTATTTAAGAACTGTCAGACGAGGAGCGCCGTCACACAGCGGGAGCCTCCCTCCATGCCAGCATGGGTGCGGAGCGGCCCGGAGAAGAAAATGAAGAAGAGAAGAAGAGAAGAAAAGAAGAAGAGAAGAAGATGAAGAAGATGAAGAGAAGAGCGGGAGCCTCCCCCCATGCCATGGGTGCGGAGCGGCCCGAGGAGAAGAAGATAGAAGACGCCGCGGAGGAGATGCTGGACGAGAACGCCGGAGGAAGAACCAGAAGAACCAGAAGATGAAGGAAGATAGAAGAAAGAAGAAGTATTTAAATAAAGGAATTGTCAAAAACTGTCTCTTGTCATTTTTAACATTTTTGACAGTTTTTTAGTGAAATGGTAGGGGTACTTTTGTACCCCCTTACCATTTCACACAGGGGGGGGCCGGGATCTGGGGGTCCCCTTGTTAAAGGGGGCTTCCAGATTCCGATAAGCCCCCCGCCCGCAGACCCCCACAACCACCGGCCAGGGTTGTGGGGATGAGGCCCTTGTCCTCATCAACATGGGGACAAGGTGTTTTGGGGGGCTACCCCAAAGCACCCTCCCAATGTTGAGGGCATGTGGCCTGGTACGGTTCAGGAGGGGGGGCACACTCTCGTCCCCCCCTCTTTTCCTGCGGCCTGCCAGGTTGCGTGCTCGGATAAGGGTCTGGTATGGATTTTTGGGGGGACCTCATGCCGTTTTTTTTTTTTTTTTTTGGCGCGGGGTTCCCCTTAAAATCCATACCAGACCTGAAGGGTCTGGTATGGAATTTAGGGGGAACCCCACGTCATTTTTTTTTTAAATTTTGGCCGGGGTTCCCCTTAATATCCATATCAGACCTGAAGGGCCTGGTATGGAATTTAGGGGGACTCCTACGTCTTTTTTTTTTTTTTTAATTTTGGTTCGGGGTTCCCCTTTGGGGAATTCCCATGCCGTTTTTATCAATGAACTTCTATGTGTATTGTCGGCAATGCAATAGCCGCGGTAGTTTTAAATGAGTTTTTTCCTTCAAAATGTCATTTTGCTGTCAGACTGTTCTAAACACGGGAAACATGCGCCCCTTTACAGGCATACTATAGACACCCCCCAGGTACGAAATTTAAAGGGATATTACACTTTTATTGTTTGACTTTAAGCATTATTAAAATCACTGCTCCTGAAAAAACGGCCGTTTTTAAAAATTTTTTTTGCATTGATCCATGTCCCCTGGGGCAGGACCCGGGTTCCCAAACACTTTTTATGACAATAACTTGCATATTAGCCTTTAAAATTAGCACTTTTGATTTCTCCCATAGACTTTTAAAGGGTGTTCCGCCGGCATTCGAATTTGCCGCGAACACCCCAAATTGTTCGCTGTTCGGCGAACTTGCGAACAGCCAATGGTCGAGTCGAACATGAGTTTGACTCGAACTCGAAGCTCATCCCTACTGGTGTCTTCTTCCGGTGAAGGTTGTGGAACAGAGGCAGAGATGTGTAGAAGTTGTCTACATACAGGTGGTAGCCTTTCTCCAGTAGGGGGTATATCAGGTCCCAAACAATTTTCCCGCTTGATCCCAAGTAGTCCGGGCAATTAGGGGGTTGCAGCTGGGTGTCTTTCCCTTCGTACACTTTGAAGGCATACATGTACCCTGTGACTCGGTCACATAATTTGTATACCATCACCCCATAGCGGGCCCTTTTGCTGGGAATAAATTGTTTTATTTTAAGCCTGCCACTAAATTTAACAAGGGACTCATCCACACATATGTGTTGGTACGGGGTAAAAAGCTGGGGGGATACTTCAGAAAATTAATTTAGAAGTGGCCGAATTTTGAAAAGCCTGTCATAATTTGGGTCATTTAGGGGAGGGCACTGGGTGTTATCATTGAAATGAAGGAACCTCATTATGATTTGGTATCTGGTTCTGGGCATTACCTTGGAGAAGATTGGCATGTGGTGGAAGGGGTGGGTTGACCAATAGGAATTCAAGGTGGTTTTTTTGATGAGTCCCATACACAACGTGAGGCCTAAAAAAACCTTCAACTCCTCCACCGTTAGGTCTCTCCACTCGTAGGGACGGGCATAATAGGACATTGGATTATTTAAAATAAATTGCTGTGCATAAAGGTTGCACTGGGCCACATTTGTTGATAGCATATCCTCTGTAAAAATGAAATAAAAAAAAATGATTGGGGGAAAATTTTTCCGTGTCCACCTGGACTCCTGGCTGGGCAGTGAAGGGGGAATGTTGGCTTCTCCTGAATTAGGAGAAAGCCACAAGGGGTTTTGAAGGGCATAGGGAAGGCTGGCATGGGTCCTTGGCCTTTCTTGCCGAGGTACTGCGGTGCTGGTGGATGGCACTGCGGTGCTGGTGGAGGGAACTGCAGTGCTGGTGGAAGGGCACTGCAGTACTGGTGGATGGCACTGTGGTGCTGGTGGATGCCACTGCCTCCTCACTAGAATGCCTTCGTTTGGCGGGCCGAATATCTTCCTTCTCTGAGTCACTCAGTGTTCCACTACTGAGGACTGGCTCATAATTTACGTCCGACTCAGAATCGGAGTTTGAAATGGAATCCAAACAAGAGAGCTCCCCATTGCTCTCGTCGGCCTGGGAAAGTATCTGGTATGCCTCCTCGGAGGAAAAGCCTCTTTTGGACATGCTTGCTGGTGGTGATGCGACTACACAGGTGTGTGCTAAGCCTGCACTGATGGGCACTGATGAGCACTGATGAGGTGGCACAGAAGGGCACTGATGAGGTGGCACAGAGGGGCACTGACGGGGTGGAACAGATGTGCACTGATGAGGCGGCACAGATGTGCACTGATGAGGCGGCACTGATGAGGCTGCACAGATGTGCACTGATGAGGTGGCACAGATGGGCACTGATGAAGCTGCACAGATAGGCACTGATTGATTGCACAGATGTGCACTGAGGTGGCACAGATGGGCACTGATTTATAGCACAGATATGCACTGATGAGGTGGCACTGATTAGATGGCACAGATGGGTACTGAGGTGGCACAGATGGAAACTGATGAGGTGGCACAGATAGGCACTGATGAGGTGGCACAGATGGGCACTGATGAGGTGGAACAGATGGGCACTGATGAGGCAGAACAGATGTGCACTGATTGATTGCACAGATGTGCACTGATGAGGTGGCACAGATGTGCACTGATGAGGTGGCACAGATGGGCACTGATGAGGTGGCACAGATGGCCACTGATGAGGCGGCACAGATGTGTACTGATTGCACAGATGTGCACTGATGAGGTGGCACAGATGGGCACTGATTGGCACAGGTGGGCACCGATTAGGTGGCACAGGTGGGCACTGATTAGGTGGCACAGGTGGGCACCGATGAGGTGGCACAGGTGGGCACTGATTGCAGATGTGCACAGATGTCCGAACACTGATCACCAATGGCACAGATGGGCACAGGTGGGCACAGGTGAGCACAGATTGATACAGGTGGGTGCAGGTGGGCACCAATTGGCACAGGTGGTCACCGATTGGCACAGGCGGGCACTGATTGACACAGATACCACTGTACTGATGGGGCACTGTTTGGGCACTGTTTGGGCACTGATTGGGCACTTTTATCACAGTAAAAAATAATTTTTCACTCACTGAAGGCACAGATCGCTGCAGCTATCCTCTCTCTCCTCACACGCAGTCTCTGTGTGAGGAGAGAGAGACGGCAATGAGAGATGATCTCATATGTTTACATTTGAGATCATCTATCATTGGCACCGCTGATCGCGCTGTAAACGGCTGCTGTGATTGGCCGTTTACCACGATCTGTGACTGGCTGTGTCCAAGGTCATCACATGCCTGACGAAGGGGTCCTGCGTGACTCCAAAATGTTGCACCTTTTGTGTTGTGATCATGCAATAAATTAAACCATTTGGACGCCACCGTGTGCTGATCCTTGGTGTGCTGGCAAATATCTACATTGTGGCTGTGTCCAAGGGACACGGCCAGCACAGAATTTCCCCGATGCGCACTCACGAGGAACGAGGAAAGGGGAGGACGTCCCATGACGGCTTCCCGGAGAGTGAGGTCCGCGCTGTAGCGGTCATTCGGCTATGTCCCGGGCCTCAAGTGGTTAAGGACTGTCAATGGGGTCTCCCTGTGTTATGATCAAGCAGAAAGTTTGTGTGAAATGTGTCAACTAGCAGCAGCCTTTCTGTGTCCTGGTTGTGTCACTAGTTTATGAAGTTTACATAATAAACGGTGCAAGGACTGGTGTGCAGACATTTCTTTTTGGATTGACTTCACATGACTGTATAAAGTTAATGAGCAGAGTAACCCACAGGACCATCACAATCCAAAGAAAGACAATATATTGAATTGAAACTAGTCTTTCTTGTAGCACAAACAGTTTCATTATGCTAAATTATTTATTATGATTATTTTAATGTTTATGTTCTCACCTCTCCAAAAATGTACTAAAAAAAGGCTGAATTATAATTAAGGCATACTTTTTATTCAAAAGCTGTTTTAATTCCTCGTTAATTCCTATGAATCAAATTTGCAGAACATAATTCTCTTTCTATTAAATTAGTTGTTTGTTTATAAACATATTGTGGTAGCAGATCTGCTTTTGCTTTTAACATGCTGTCCTACTTAGTGTAGCTGCTAGTGTATAGAGAATTTGTGCCCAGTGCTTGAAGTCATAAAACGTAGAGGTGAATAACAAACAAGTTCTAGTATTTCATGCATATGCATGACGTTCAGTAATCCCTGTACACTGAATTTCAATACTTTGTCATGCCCGCTGTGATTCAAACGAAGAGGAAAGAACAATGCATGTTTTCAGCATCATAAAACAATGCAGCAGGGAACCTGTTCAGAGCCATTCCAAGCTCTTTTGGTTTACTACATTTGCTCATTTAGCAGATAGTTAGGAGCCACATACAGCATGTTTTTACAATGAGGCTGTATGGTTTTCCTTAGAATTTGTTGATGGGAGAAATGTGCCCCCTGCCCAAACATGCTATGGGGAAAATAAAATGTGATGCTCTTGTACTAAAGTAGAACACTGACTGCTCCTGACAGATGGGGAAAGAAGTCAATATGATGTCTGAGGCAGTCCAGGCTTGGCACTGCAGAATAAATTACATGATTCGTTGAAAGCTTGGGCTTCACACAGACATACACAAAATTGGAAAGATAAAAGCTTGCGTTGGCTTCAGATGATATTTACAGCTTGATGGATTGACTAGCAGCCGAAATATAGTTGCACTGTATTGAATTATTGGCCTCTGTTTAGTTGTGCCTCTGTCGGGTTTGAGTGTCCATTTAAGCATAAGTGAAATGGACTCCAGCCAAATTTATCTCTGTACTTAGTAAGATGAGAATCAATGGCAAGCAGCTTGCATACCAAAGATCTTAAGGAAAGTGAGAAATTTAACAAGAAGAATATTATTTGCTTATAAATTTTAATGTGTACTGTAAATATTAATGTGACCCAGCATGTGAATAATTTCTGAAGCAACTTGATTACATTTTTTTTTTAATAAAAAAACAACATTAAGATGAACTCTTTTCTTGTGTGTTTTTGTCATCTCATATTCATAGGAAAACAACAATTTAAATTGCATTATTACATTTCAGTGTCAATATAATCAGTTTTCCTCTAGTACACAAGTTGTCTTTTTTTCTTTGAAAGAAAAAATTGTATATTTTCACAATGCACTTTATTTACGTTTTATAGTATTTTTGTGGTTGAATGGCAGCTTATTTGAAGGTCTGAGCTCTGCATGACCTCCCAAATAGCTGAGTATTTGTATAACCACAGAAAAGGAGAGGTGATTACTATTTCCTCTGTCTAGATGGATTTCAGAAGGTGAGAGCTTAAGATTCTGTTGGGGAAGTATTGTACTTTTTTTTTTACCTTTATGCAGCCTAATTAGGCTCAGTTACACATTTTGGTGCATACATCAGGTGGAAAGTACAAAATATATCTCAAGTGCAATTGTATACCGGTAACGTAGATAAAAATAGCATCAAGCTTGTACTGTATGTATGTAGTCTAACATTTTAATTTAAAGGAATTTTGACTGAATTATTTAAAATTCTGCAGTACATCATAGCAAATGTTAGTTTTGTGTCTTTCTTCTTCTTAGCAAAAATGTATTTATTTAATTAGACAGGAATGCAAGCAAAGAGCATTACTGAGAGTCTCTGAGTAAAGGTGCCTATTAACATTAGATAATAGTCTCTTGATTGAACCTTTTTTGGTGCAATATCTATTGGGCAGCTCAAAACACCACCACAATGGGCCAACATCTGAGCACTAGTGTAACTAGGCAGATCCTGTGTAGGACAAGAACTGGTAAAAAAGGCATTGAAACAGTCAAACTGCACTTCTGACTGTTCTAAAGATCCTACCCATTTCTAATGTCTATGGCCAGATTAACACTGAAAAGTACTATTCAGTTAAAATGAAACTTTAAGATGCAAGCAGGCTTGTAGCTTGTGTGCGGTACTAATCGACCGCTCCTTTTTCCAGTGGCACCCCAGAAGAGCCTTTCGTTGCCCTTGCCTTGCATGGTTGTAACTGGGGGGGTGACCTAAGAACAGAAAGCAGCCAACACATCTCATGCATCAGGAGCTCTTGAGAAGACTGCTCGTTTCTTAGACTCTGCTTACTCCAATGCTTCAGTTTTTCATCCATGATTTCCTCTAGTGCACCATTTTACCCCACTCACGTTTGTCAGTTATCTGGTAGTCTGAGAAATATAAACTCAGGGACCAGCTAATGAAGAGACAAGCAGAGGCTCCTGATTTGTATGCTGTGGTGAGGTTGCATCTCTGCTAGGATCTTCTCCTGGCTTTGGTAGTCTCCTGCACTTTGCCTGACCTGGCTACCACAGCCCAACCTTGCAAATTATTCTTGGAGAGCTACACTGGTGTAATCAACAAGTAACTGTTGTGTTAATGTATTTTGTAGATTAGAATTAAAATAAATCTTTGTACTAGTAATAAAAATGTAAAAGAGACATACTGAACAAAAAAGTGTGTACTTTCGATGATTTGTAAGCTGCATTAATTCCCTGACAGACGATGAAAACCTGGCTCTTTTTTACTGTGATCATTATGTCAAAGTCACAATAGTTTAACACCTTATGTACTAGCCTGTATATACTTCCTTTATTACCAGGCTATTTTCAAGGCACTGTTATAGTTTAACTGACAATTACTCAGTCATGCAATAAAACTATAAAAAGGTGAATGTCCTTGCATTGCCCAGTCAGAGCCCAGACGTAAACCCCACTGAAAATCTGTAGAATGATTTGAAGATTTTTATAAAACCATAAATATGTGAGTGTCCTTGCACAGGCCAGTTAGAGCCAAGACTTAAACCCCATTGAATATCTGTGGAATGACTTGAAGACTGCAGTCCACAAACGATCACCATCAAACTTAACTAAACTTGAGCAGTTGCTGCAAAGTAGAGCATGCAAATATTGCGAAGTCTAGATGTGCAAAGTTAGTAGAGTCACAAGGGGGAGATTCTTTTTCCAACAATTCTGTTTGTGAATTTTTTAATTTATTTTTTGTGACATGTTGGTGTTATATCTTTCACTTGGATGTCATAAGTTGCACTGAGCAAATACAGCTGGATAAAACAAAAACTGTGTCTGTCTACATTTCATGCTGCAAAGTAACAAAATGTTATTATTCGGTGGGGTGATTCTTTTCTATACCCACTGTAGAGGGAGGAGGTAAAGGGGTTAAGGTACAGATGACTGATAGTGGGAATATGGCGATGAGGGGGTTAATTTACAAAGCAGGTGTTAATATATATAGATCACTATAGAGACAGGATGGAGATGCAAGGTATTTTATACTGTATGTTGTACATTCCACATTCTGTGGAGAGCAACCCATGAAAAGTAATACTAGGGAAAGATACACTTGAGACAATATATTTTGTATTCAGGGGTTTTTGTTTTCATTTTACAGAGCGGTATGCTTTGTTTCTTACTTAGTATGCTCCATTGTTTCCTTGTATTTTTTCCCAAATGATAAGTAAGATATTCAAGAGCTAACTTGTGTTTTTTCAACCAACCATGATTAAGAACTGGACACTGGTTTTATAGGCTTCATCTTGGTTTTCTAAAGCCTTTGTATATGTATTGATATGCTGCTCAGTGAAAAGTTGGAATGTACTGCCTATTTCTTTATTATATTCAACATGTCTCCAAAAAATCCCAAACAAATATCACCATTCTTAAAGAGTTACTATGAAAAAATAAAATACAAATACATGTGATCTATCTAAAGAATGAACACAGCAGTTTTTATTTTGCTTTGAGTCTCCTTATAACAGCCTTATTTTCTGCTTATCCTGTCAGTAGATCCATTATATTTTCACACACTGTAACAGGCCATATTGTTCAGCAAATGTTTTAGTTACAGGAGTTAGAACAAACCATTGAACACTAATTGCCAGCTTTCTCCTGGAAGTGATTTCAGGCATCCAAACATTTCCACAGGCATCAAAATGGACGGCCCATCACATGTGACTCGTTCACCATATAAACAGGTTTTCCTGTTCCACCTATAGGCCTGAGACCAGTATAGCAGGGGCCACTGGATAGGACACTGGGAGCTCAGTGAATATCAGGGAGGGAACTATTGGTCCCCTATTTGATAGCAATAAAGTTATGTGCAAAACAAGCATTAAAAATTTGAAATAAAAAAACATAACAAAAAAAAATAAAAAATATCTAAACCCCCACCTACAGTACACGCATTTACATATGAGAACTCATGCATTTGGTGAAGCTACATATGAAAATGTAAGTAAGAGTAAGAGCAATCATTATTAATTTAATAATTTTGAACGACCACAACATACAGGGATATACAAGGTAATACTGACATATAATCACACACATTTTTTCAACCTCACCAACTATGTAACTATGTAACTATGTAATTTATTAATAATTTTATTTGAAAATGTTGCATACAATCCACAGAAAAGTTATACCTAATGTCAGGAATCAGCTGAGGCAAAATACAGCATATCAGCATACAGCAGAAACATGTACAGACATCATGACATAAGTATAATACAACACGAGGAAAGGATACAAAAAATGCATATTTATACTTCATAACATAAACTAACAATGATGCATTACTGAAATTTGTGGTAAAAAAGAGGAAAGAACCTTAAGTGAGCAAAGTTTAGGGAGGGGACCCCCTTTGATAAAACCGTCCCCTGCACAATGGCACCATATATGCTTTAAAGACCATTACCCTGGGCTGGCTGCTTGTGATGCCACTGGCTGTTCCCCAGCCACTACACACTTGAGTAGATTTACTAAAGGCGTTAAAAATATTCACTTAAACAATTTTGTGTATATTCACTTATTTAATCATGTGAAAAGTATCTGCGCATGATTGGGTATTCAAAGGAACAGGAATTTGCTTTTCAAATGACTGAAAAAAGTTAATATTCAGACAATTTATTGAGTGAAGATTCTCTACTCCTTTTGTGAATCAATCTCCCTATATTCCTTTACATGACTCCAGAAATTAGGACTAGTAATCTGTTTATAGATAACTTCTTCAAGCCTGTACTAGATAAAGGGTAATTCCATCCCGGGGTAGAGATGTGGGGTTGATTTACTAAAGGCAAATCCACTTTGAACTACAAGTGCACTTGGAAGTGCAGTCGCTTTAGATTTGAGGGGAAGATCTGAAATGAGGGGAAGCTCTGCTGATTTTATCAGCCAATCATGTACAAGCACAAATGCTGTTTTCTATTTTCCTTGCTTGCCCCCCCCCCCCCCCCAGGATCTACAGCGACTGCACTTCCAAGTGCACTTGCAGTGCAAAGTGGATTTGCATTTAGTAAATAAACCCCTTTATGGCAGAAAGCATGTGCAGGAGTTCTTTGCAACTACGGCTATAGAACTGCACACCACTTCCCAGGTAATTATTTTTTAAATAGTTTTATTAATAAATTGTCCAGTGGTCAAACTATGACACAGTACCACTTTTTTACAGCCTTCTTTACTTTGAACCCTGAAAGGATAACTTGTCCCAGCTTAATGTGTGCTAATATGTTGGCAACAGCCAAATTAAAAGTTAGCTATCAAGGCTGCCTCTAAAGTGGCCCAGATAAAAGACTCTTTTATCACATTGACCTTACCAATGTGCCTACTTTTTGCCCCACTTCCAGAGGTCCCAGCCCCAACCCAAAACAGCCCATACACTTTTCTGAACAATTCTATGGGCTATTGCACTAAACTGGCACTCTCCTACAGTGCCTTGGAACCAGGTGCTCCAGAGAATGGAAACTATAAGATTAATGGAGCATGTGCATCATATCATCCTAAATACAATGCATATCTTTGATTTCAAATAGGCAAGCTGGGAATCATATGGTTGCTAAATAGGTCACAGATAAGTACCCCGCAATAATATCCCTAGTGGCACGAGATATAGGTTTTACACAGTTAAATGCATATCTCTTTTTCCTAATTTACTTTTGATTATGGTTTGGTTTAATGGGAAGCATATTTGGCTTATCTTTAATTATTTTTATTACTTTGATATAAGAAGAAACAGAGACATGATCGCCCTAGGTACAGGTACCTTCTCTGAATCCATATGTTGGACTGTAGAATATCTCGAATGTACCAGCAGTAAATTTTCATGACCCAGGACTGAATTGTAGTATGTTATATAGCATATAACAGCCAATGGCTGGGAGTGCTGACCGGAGTGTTCAGTGGGGGGAGATTGCTGTACTAACATTGGATTGTTAGTACTGCGGCTCCTCTTGAGCTATTCATTTTTGTTTTCCATTCAGCCCACTGGGTTGAACAAAAAAAGACTACTAGTGTGTGCTAGCCTTTAGGCATCCACATGCTACTCCAGAACCCAGGACCCCAAGAACTGTATAAAATGTAGAGACCTTCAGTTAAAAGGTATCTCACTTTATGTGATAGCATATGTGATAACATTGCAAAATAAAGTCTTTATGCAGGTTATATTACTTCTTTCCTTAGTTGAACAACTCCTCTAATTAATCAACTGCAAAATAGTTACTTTCCTGCTCAGAAACAATTAACACTGCTTCCTAACTTATCACAGCCCCACTTCAGGCATCCACAACAGTAAGTCACAAGTCTCATATTGATAATATTTTTACCTTCTTTTTACTTTTCAACAAACAATGATCCTTTTATCTATTTTTAAAACCCCTTTCACATTGAGGCGCTCGAAAACTGCCCATAAAACATCGGGCCTTTTTGAGGCATCAGCGGTGTGCTTTTTTTAACCGCTTGCAGACCAGCCACAGTTTATACTGCGGGAGGTCGGCTCTCCTGCACAAACTGGCGTACACGTTCATTGGTCCCTGCAGACTCAATGTCCGCTGGCCACATGCGATCGCGGTGAGGGGAGGCAGAATAGAGATCTGCCTATGTAAATAAGGCAGATCCCCGTTCTGTCAGGGGACAACTCTGAGATCTGCTATTCCTAGTGGTCAGAAACAGTGATCTGTTTGTTGTCCCAGGCAGCCCAGCCCCCACACAATTAGAACATGCTGAGGGAACACAGTTAACCCCCTGATCAATGTAATAATGTCACTGGTGCCGCAATGTCGCAGTCCCGCTGAAAATCACAGATCGCCACCATTAACAGTAAAAACCTTTTAAAAAGTCTAAAAATCTATCCCCTATTTTATAAACGCTATAACTTTTGCGCAAACCAATCAATATACACTTATTATGATTTTTTTTACCAAAAATATGTAGCAGAATACATATTCGCCTAAACTGATGAATACATTTTTTTTTATATGTATTATAGCAGAAAGTAAAAAATATTGTTTTTTTTTTTCAAAATTGTCCATCTTTTTTTGTTTATAGCGCAAAAATAAAAACCACAGAGGTGATCAAATACCACCAAAAGAAAGCTCTATTTATGGGAAAAAAGGACATCAATTTTTTTTTGGATACAGCATCGCATGTTGTGCCGTATTGCAAAAAATGGACTGGTCATTAAGGAGGGGAAAACCTTCCCGGGCTGAAGTGGTTAATTAAGTAAGTTAGTAAAACGACGGCCAGGCGGTGGTTCAGTTATCCTCACTGGGTGTCATATGAAGTCCAGCAGGATAACTGCCGGCACGCGCCCGTAGGGGCATTCAGCGCTGCGATCAGTGGTACAGCGTGTCAGTCTGACACACCGCTACACAGATCTCGGTAAAGAGCCACTGATGGAGGCTCTTTACCACGTGATCAGCCATGTCCAATCACGGCTGATCACAGTGTAAACAGGAAGAGCCATTTATCAGCTTTTCCTCACTCGCATCTGACAGACACGAGTAGAGGAGAGCTGATCGGCGGCTCTCCTGACAGGGGGAGTCTGCGTTGATTGTTTATCAGTGGAACCCCCCCATGGATGCCCACACTGGACCACCAGGGATGCCACCAGGACCACCAGGGATGCCCACCACACATGGATGACCAGGTATGCCCTGGCCACCAGGGATACCACAAAGTGCCCAAATAATGACAACCAGTACCCACAAATGGTGCCAGTCAGTGCCCACTACTGATGCCTGCCAGATGTCTCCTCATCAGTGATGCCTAGCAGTGCCATCTATTGGTGTCCATCAGTGCCACCCATCATTGTCCATCAGTGCCAATCTGTGCCCACTTATTAGTGACCATCAGTGCCCATCTGTGCCACCAGTGCCAACCATAAGTACCCATCAGTGCCGTCTATCAGTGCTCATCAGAGCTGCATATCAATGCCCATCAGTGCTGCATACCAGTGCCACCTCTAATTTCCCATCAGTGCCCATCAGTGCAGCCTATCAGTGCCCATCATCAGTGCCCATCATTGCCTTCTTATCAGAGCCACCTCATTGGTGCCACCTCATCAGTGCCCATCAGTGCCATCTTATCAGTGCCCGTTAGTGTAGCCTCATCAGTGCCCATCAGTGAAGGAGAAAAGTTACTTATTTACAAAATTGTATAACAGAAACAAAGAAAAACTATTTTTTCTTTCAAAATTGTCTGTCTTTTTTTACTTGCTGAGCAAAAAATAAAAATCAAATACCACCAAAAGAAAGCTCTATTTGTGGGAACAAAATGATAAAAAATTTGTTTGGGTACAGTGTAGCATGACCGCACAATTTTCATTCAAAGTACGACAGCGCTGAGAGCTAAAAATTGGCCTGGGCAGGAAGGGAGTAATTGCCTGGTATTGAAGTGGTTAAGATCACGTGTCTAAAAAAAAAAACATTGTGGTGCTTTTGTGCGCTTTTTGTGCGCTCTTCAGCTGCTTTTGAAGTGCTTGTCATTGTTTTCAATGGAGAGGGGCATTTTGAGGCGCTTTTTTAAGCGCTCCAAAGATGCTGTTTGCGGGACTTTTTTCACCGCCCTGCCAGTGCACCGCCCCAGTGTAAAAGCATCCATTGAAATGAATGGGAAGCCATTTTCAGGAGATTTTCAGGCACTATTTTTAGTGCAAAAGCACCTGAAAAATGCCTCAGTGTGAAAGGGGTCTTAACGATCTTAATCATTGGAGTTCTGACAAGACCAGTGTAAAATTACTCCAACCTTCAAATTTAAGTATTTCCAATGCAGAAGTTAGGTTAATTTCATGTAAAAACCATGAAAATACATTAGTATAATTAAGTCTCCTTAATGCTACATCATGGGAAGCAGAACTATTTAAAAACTTGAATATATAAACCTGGATGTGGAACTAAACGTTTTAGCATTTGCAATGGTATCCCCTCCCAGAATTCCTTGTTGGATAATGTTACATTTCTGCAGTTTCATCACTTGCCAGGTTCCACAGAGCAGCCTTAATATGAGATCTCAGAAATTGAGCATTTTGTATTCCAGAACATTATAGTGCAATAGCAAATTGTGCACTGCACATTATTTTAGCTTTCTCTTTCCTGTACTAATAAATGCAGGACTGCATACCCAGTTTTATGAAGGTATTCCTTAGCTCACTGACCATTAGGGATGAGCTTCGCGTTCGAGTCGAACTCATGTTTGACTCGAACATTGGCTGTTCGATCGTTTGCCGAATTGCAAACGTTATGGGCCGTTCACGCCAAATTCGTGTGGCGCGTCACAGCCCATAATTCACTGCGGCATTGCAGTGCATTGCTGGCTGATGATTGGCCAAGCATGCACTATGACCCGCATGCTTGGCCAATCACAGCGCCGTCGGTAGAGAGAGCTGTAATTGGCCAAAGCCAGGGTGGCTTTGGTAAATTATGGCTCAGGGGGTTTAGAACATGCCCCACACTATATAAGGCCGCCTGCACGGCGGGCCTGTGTAGTGTATTCCGGCGTGCTGAGAGATAGACAGAGAGACAGTGTCATTTCATTTGAGTTAGCTAGATTAGGCAGGACAGTCAGTGAGTTAGCTGCACTTACAGTGTATTGTGTGTATATATATATATATATATATGCATCCCAGGTGTTGCATATATATATATATACTGTATTCAGTTTAGCTAGATCCGTTCCTGTTATCTTCCTTCTGACAGGCAGGCTTGTCTTGTTACAGTATTTACAGCCACCTGAAGAAAATTGCTGGTGTTCTTTTGATCCTATTAGTACCACAGTCAGGCAGTTAGACTATTTACAGTAAGTGTAGTGCGTCCTCCTCACAGTGTTCAGTTAAAGCTACAAGTTAGTTTAGTGTGACCTCTGCACAGTGTTCAGCTAAAACTACAAGTTAGTGTAGCGCACAGTGTTCAGCTAAAGCTACAAGTTAGGGTAGTGCGTCCTTCTCACAGTGTTCAGCTAAAGCTACTAGTTAGTTTAGTGTGACCTCTGCACAGTGTTCAGCTAAAGCTACAAGTTAGGGTAGTGCGTCCTCCTCACAGTGTTCAGCTAAAACTACAAGTTAGTGTAGTGCGACCTCTGCACAGTGTTCAGCTAAAGCTACAAGTTAGTGTAGTGCGTCCTCCTCACAGTGTTCAGCTAAAACTACAAGTTAGTGTAGTGAGACCTCTGCACAGTGTTCAGCTAAAGCTACAAGTTAGTGTAGTGCGTCCTGCTCACAGTGTTCAGCTAAAACTACAAGTTAGTGTAGTGCGACCTCTGCACAGTGTTCAGCTAAAGCTACAAGTTAGTGTAGTGCGTCCCCCTAACAGTGTTCAGCTAAAACTACAAGTTAGTGTAGTGAGACCTCTGCGCAGTGTTCAGCTAAAGCTACAAGTTAGGGTAGTGTGTCCTCCTCACAGTGTTCAGCTAAAGCTAAAAGTTAGTGTAGTGAGACCTCTGCACAGTGTTCAGCTAAAGCTACAAGTTAGTGTAGTGCATCCTGCTCACAGTGTTCAGCTAAAACTACAAGTTAGTGTAGTGCGACCTCTGCACAGTGTTCAGCTAAGCTACAAGTTAGTGTAGTGCGTCATGCTCACAGTGTTCAGCTAAAACTACAAGTTAGTGTAGTGAGACCTCTGCACAGTGTTCAGCTAAAGCTACAAGTTAGTGTAGTGCGTCCTCCTCACAGTGTTCAGCTAAAACTACACATTAGTGTAGTGAGACCTCTGCACAGTGTTCGGCTAAAGCTACAAGTTAGTGTAGTGCGTCCTCCTCACAGTGTGTTTAGCTAAAGCTACAAGTTAGTTTAGTGTGACCTCTGCACAGTGTTCAGCTAAAGCTACAAGTTAGAGTAGTGCGTCCTCCTCACAGTGTTCAGCTAAAGCTACAAGTTGGTGTAGTGTGTCCTCCTCACAGTGTTCAGCGAAAACTACAAGTTAGTGTAATGTGACCTCTGCACAGTGTTCAGCTAAAGCTACAAGTTAGTGTAGTGCGTCTTCCTCTAAAGCTACAAGTTAGGGTAGTGCGTCCTTCTCACAGTGTTCAGCTAAAGCTACAAGTTAGTGTAGTGAGACCTCTGCACAGTGTTCAGCTAAAGCTACAAGTTAGTGTAGTGCATCCTGCTCACAGTGTTCAGCTAAAACTACAAGTTAGTGTAGTGTGACCTCTGCACAGTGTTCAGCTAAAGCTACAAGTTAGTGTAGTGAGACCTCTGCACAGTGTTCAGCTAAAGCTACAAGTTAGTGTAGTGCGTCCTCCTCACAGTGTTCAGCTAAAACTACAAGTTAGTGTAGTGAGACCTCTGTACAGTGTTCGGCTAAAGCTACAAGTTAGTGTAGTGCGTCCTCCTCACAGTGTTCAGCTAAAGCTACAAGTTAGTTTAGTGTGACCTCTGCACAGTGTTCAGCTAAAGCTACAAGTTAGGGTAGTGCGTCCTCCTCACAATGTTCAGCTAAATCTACAAGTTGGTGTAGTGTGTCCTACTCACAGTGTTCAGCGAAAACTACAAGTTAGTGTAGTGGGACCTCTGCACAGTGTTCAGCTAAAGCTACAAGTTAGTGTAGTGCGTCCTCCTCTAAAGCTACAAGTTAGGGTAGTGCGTCCTCCTCACAGTGTTCAGCTAAAGCTACAAGTTAGTGTAGTGAGACCTCTGCACAGTGTTCAGCTAAAGCTACAAGTTAGTGTAGTGCGTTCTCCTCACAGTGTTAAGCTAAAGCTACAAGTTAGTTAAGTGTGACCTCCTCACAGTGTTCAGCTAAAACTACAAGTTTGTGTAGTGCAACCTCTGCACAGTGTTCAGCTAAGGAGGAGGAGGAGGATTGTGTCAGTATGGAGGTGGAGCCTGGCACTCAGCATCAGCAGCAGTCTTTAAGGGATCAGTCCCAAGAAACACATGGACTTGTACGTGGCTGGGAGGAGGTGGCTGCGGACCATGTCGTCCTTAGTGACCCAGAGGACTCCGGACCGAATGCCTCAGCAAACCTACGCTGCATGGCCTCCCTGATCCTGCAAAGCCTGCGTAAGGATCCTCGTATTCGTGGTATCAAGGAGAAGGACCAATACTGGCTGGCATCCTTCTTGATCCACTTTACAAGGGTAAGGTTGCGGACCTTATCTTGCCGTCGCAGAGGGAGCAGAGGATGAAACATCTTCGGGAGGCTTTGCAGTAAGGTCTGTGCAACGCGTTCCCAGAGACTGCAAGGTTACAAACTCCTGTTTCTGGACAACGTGTTGCTGAGGCTTCGGTCAGTCAAAGAAGGAGCGGTGGAGAAGGTGGCCATCTGACCGATGCGTTCAGACAATTTTTTGGTCAGCAGCCCCAAGGTATGATCGGTTCCAGCAACCATCGCCAGCGTCACTTTTACATGGTTCAGGAATACCTAGGGGCAAGATCAGACTTGAACACCTTTCCCACCGAAAATCCTCTGGGTTACTGGGTCTTGAGGATGGATCACTGGCCAGAGCTTGCACAGTATGCAATTGAGCTACTGGCCTGTCCTGCATCCAGCGTTCTTTCGGAACGCACATTCAGTGCTGCTGGAGGCTTTGTAACCGATCACAGGGTGCGTCTGTCCACCGACTCGGTCGATCGATTGACCTTCATAAAAATGAATCAGTCTTGGATCACCACCAGCTACCAAGCACCTGATGCTGATGTAACCGAATAATTTTTTTGAAATCTCAGATCCCTTCAAAGACTGCCTATGCTGATGCTGAGTGACTATCCCTGAGTAATTATCTTCTTCCTCCTCAATCATCACGCTGATAGCTTGTAAGAACATTTTTGGTTCTGGGCGCCACCACCAGTGCCTAAGGCACAATTTTTCAGCCCCTGTTTAACAGGGGCGTGTAATTACAATTTTTGATGCAATACTTTGCAGCAGGGCTCGTTCCTGCATTCCAACTAGGGTATCTGTGAGGGGTTGCAGTGTTGTGGCACCAGCACCAGTGCTTAAGGCCCAACTTTTAAGCCCCTGTTTGACAGGGGCGTGTAATTACAATTTCTGATGCAATACTTTGCAGCAGGGCTCGTTCCTGCTTTCCAAATAGAGTATCTGTGAGGGGTTGCAGTGTTGTGGCACCAGCACCAGTGCCTAAGGCCCAACTTTTCAGCCCCTGTTTAACAGGGGCATGTAATTACAATTTTTGATGCAATACTTTGCAGCAGGGCTCGTTTCTGAGTTCCAACTAGAGTATCTGTGAGGGGTTGCAGTGTTGTGGCACCAGCACCAGTGCCTAAGGCCCAATTTTTCAGCCCCTGTTCAACAGGGGCATGTAATTACAATTTTTGATCTAATATTTCACAGCAGGGCCCGTTTCTGCGCCCACCAAGAGCGATTGAGGACTTACAGTGTTGTGGCACTAGCACCACCACCACCAAAGGCCCAATTTTTCTGCCCCTGTTCAACAGGGGCATGTAATTACAATTCTTTATCTAATATTTCACAGCAGGGCCCTGTGAGGGCTTACAGTGTTGTGGCCACAACAACACCTAAGGCCCAAATTTCTGCTGAGTATATAGGGCAGGCTCCTACTTTCAAACATACAACTTACAAATGACTCCTACTTGCAAAGGAAAGGAGACAACAGGAAGTGAGATGAAATCTACCCCTAGGAAGGGAAATTCTCTCCTGTAAGAGTTAATATGGGAAAAACGTTTCTCCTTTCCACTGATGCTTTATCACCAATCCTTGTTTCACAAAAAAAACCCAAATTTTCTAAAAACATTTGTCATTGGGACAAAAAATGAGGTGAAATCTTCTGAAGAGGAGCACAGACAGCAAAACAAATGTCACAGGGGTGACAACCCTTCCCTATGTTTTCCAAAAAGCTTAAAATAGATTTTTTGGCTGGAGCTAAACACGTTAAAAATGTACCAGTTCAAAATTACAAACAGATTCTACTTAACAACAAACATACAGTCCCTGTCTTGTTTGCACCGCCTGTATACTGCTGTTCAGGGTATATAGGGCCTGGTGGCCCCACGCTTTTCCTTTTTTTAATTTAGGTGCGGGGTTCCCCTTAATATCCATACAAGACCCAAAGGGCCTGGTAATGGACTGGGGGGGTACCCATGCTGTTTGTCTCACTGATTTTCATCCATATTGCCAGGACCTGACATTACATTAAAGCCGCAAGCAGTTTTAAATTGCTTTTATTCCTTTAAAAATGACATTTTGTGCAGGGACTGTTCTAAGCACAGGAAACACGCGCCACTTTACAGGCATACTATAGACACCCCCCAGGTACAATATTTAAAGGAATATTTCACTTTTTTTTTTTACTTTAAGCATCATTAAAATCACTGCTCCCGAAAAAACGGCGGTTTTTAAAAGTTTTTTTTGCATTGATACATGTCCCCTGGGGCAGGACCCGGGTCCCCAAACCCTTTTTAGGACAATACCATGCAAATTAGCCTTTAAAATGAGCACTTTTGATTTTGAACGTTCGAGTCCCATAGACGTCAATGGGGTTCTAACGTTCGTGCAAATTTTCGGTCCATTCGCAGGTTCTGGTGCGAACCGAACCGGGGGGTGTTCGCCTCATCCCTACTGACCATTATACTATTTTATAGCTTGATGTTGTGTAGAAAAGGGTGCATGTTGTCCCTGTGCCTGTGTGCATTTCCTCTGGGTACTTTTGTTTTCCTCCCACACTCCAAAGACATGCTGGTGGGTTAATTGGCTCCCTTCTGAATTGGCCCTAGTATGTGTATGTATGAATGTGAGTTAGGGACCTTAGATTGTAAGCTCCTTGAATGTACAAATGTTCAAAGCACTGCGAAATTGATGGCGCTACATAAGTACCTGTAATAAGATAAATAAAAAAAATAAAAAGCTACATCACTATAACTTCAATAACTGGATGCAAATATTTTCACTCTTCTTCCTTATTATTTGAAAAATAGATGATGATAGAGAAGACTAGAAAAATTAGTTAAAGAATTGGTTAAAATTAATGGGGCAAAAACCAAAGAGGCAACTGTACAGACATTCTGTATAATAGTGTATGAACTTAAGAAAGTTGTAGTACTTCACTATAGTTCTCTAATATTAAAATTTGTTTTATTATTTCATCTTTCTTGTTATATCAGTGCTTCTTATATACTTTGAAGGCAAAATTTGATGATTGTGGAAACCCTTTTTCACATTCTTTAGTTTTACTGGAGGAGAGGACCATATTAAAGCAGTATTAAATTCGAAAGCAATAATTTATTATATTGCAGCTTACTGATTCTTTGACGTGATTGCTTCATTAGTTTTATTTTTTAGGCTTTCTTTCCCTTAGTGTTAGCTTGAGCTTAGCTTTAATTTGTTAGTGTATCTAAATCTGCATCTAACACCACCCTCCTCCCAGATTAACAATGCTGCTGTCCAAAGGCGCCCCTGTGCTCCTTCATTTAGAGTGGAGGCACTGTAATACAGGAGGTGTGTTACTGGACAGATCAGCAGTTAAAAAAAAGGTAAAAAACGCAAAAAATAAAACTAATACAGCCAACACAACTAATGATTGGTCAGCTACAATATACTGTATTACATTTTTTGTTTTGGGTTTAGAAAACTTGGTTAAATATGTAAAAGGTTCAAATTATTATATCCTATTAGATTTTTAAACCATCTTCTTAAATTACTTCCAATAAAAAGCAAACATATTTCCTTCCTTACTGTACAAGATGCCTTTGCTTTAACATGAGTTAGTAATTAATAAAGTCTTTCTCAATAAACACATTCTTTCAGCTGACAAGCTCAGGTTAAACATTGCAGGAGCTCACTTAAATGATTAGATTGCTATTTGTTTCCATGGTGACCGCAGCAATTCAAAACTTTCCTTGGCTTGCACTGCTTTTAGAAATATTCTTGGCAGATAGTAAGTGGAGTACTTTCTAAATGTCAAGAAGTAGCAGTTAAACCTAAGTAGCCAATACACTTAAAGTACACCTGTGTCTTAGAAGATTTGGAAACTGCCATTTAGTGTGCTAGTATTCTGAGAATGTGGTATAACAATGTGGTATAACAGCTGGCATTACTAAAACATGCAACTGTGGAAAGTGGACTTGCAATATATTATCTTAAAAAAACTACAATATTCTTTTCTTCTCAATGTATAGATATAATTTAAAAAAGGAGAAACATATATTATGAGTCATTTATTTGAATGACAGTTATAGTTTCAGCACATCCACAGTGAACATAAGACACTAGTCATGCCTACATGTGCTGCAGAAAACACTGCTTTGGGTTCCAGTGGAGCAGGTTGCATAGTCTTATGCCTAGAATTACACTAATATGATAGTAAAACATATAATAAGTCAAGAAAGTCATGCTAAAAGGAATTTAATAAACCAGCTCAAATCCCAAGCTATACTCTCCTATGCCTTGAAAACATAGGAGAATCAAAAAAAAAGAAAAGTTATAAGGAACAGAAGAAAATCAACCAATATGCATTAGAAAAAGGTGGTCATTGTGCACCTCTCCTGAAAAAAACAACATGCTTATAGTAAATACTGGATATACAGTATATGTGTCTGCCAGGACTCAAAAACTCACTTCAATCCTAGTTCTTTAAATAAACATGGTAAATATATATATCTATAAGCATAGACAATGCTTACTCATTCCAGAATCATATAACCCTTAATATACTGTAACCCTTAATATACTCTGAGATGATGATTTGCATCTTTATTTTCAATGTTTTATCTGTGGATGATCATTGAGCTTTGTGTTCCATTGCATCATGTATCATTGATCATGCATCATCACAACCTTTCCAGCATTCCTAGTAGTAGCCCATTTATTGGGGAGATTGCCCTCTTCTGACCTGTTTCTTGGACCATTTTTCAAAGTAGGTAAGGTGCAGGATCTTAGATTGGAGTGGTCTAATTGTGTGTAGGAAATTGTATATTTGGTAAAACCTAAATAGTTCAATTTGAGGCATCTCCAGTGTATCTAACCAGTGTTTCAGTCTGAAAGGTCCTCTAAGGGTGAAATATTGGTCTTAAGGCCAAAAACATCCCCAAAATTAGTCAAAGAACATAGAGAATGGAGGGGGGGAAGGGGAAGTGAGATATATTAAGAGATCATCTGCAAATAGGGCACATTGTATTCCTGGGTTCTACTATGGACTCTGTTGATAGCAGGATTCACCCTGATTGCAATCTCTAGGGCTCAACTGCGATGGTGAAAATCAGGGGAGAAAGAGGGCAACTTTGTCTTGTTCCCTAGGAGATTTTAATTGGTTTGAGTGATGTCCTTGTATTTTTACTTTCACTTGTGCCTGGGAGTACAGGACATGAAGGGTTTGGAGAAATTTGGGCCCAAAACCCCATTCTTCAGACACAGAGTCAAATGCATTTTGTAAGTCTATAGAAAGCAGTAGGCCTTCTTCAGGTGACCTCCTTCCTAGCTAGAATGAAGAAGGAATAACATCAACAGCTAACTAATCTGATCAGGACCTTGCCTGACAGGTATGAACGTGGTCCTTGTGCATGCAGTTTCTTATAAAAATGTAGTCTGTTGACTACAATTTTAGTCAGAAATTTAAGGTCAGTAATGAAAAAATAAATTGATAATTTGCTTCCTCACAGGAGTCTTTCTGTTGTTTAGGGATAACAGTGATATAAGTTGTGTTCAAGTCAGAATCAAATAGTTTTCCTCTCTTAACAGCATTAAACAGTCAATCTAAGTAAGGAGCAAGGAGGTTACTGGACTTCTAATATACAATATGGCAGGAAAGCCGCCCGCCCGGTCCAGGGGTCAAATTCAATTTAGTATGTTTAAAAGTGATTCTAATCTGCTGTGACTGGTCTGTCTAAGGAGCCCTTATGTGTTTGGGTCAGAGTCAGCAAATCAAGCCCCTCAAGGAAATTAATCCACTCTGGAGATGTAGGATTATATAGTGATGAGTAGAATTTTTAATATTCTTCCAGAACATTTTTTGAGTTCTGCATATATATAAGAAGGCCAGTATGGCGGCCTAAATTTATGGGAGGAACCCAGGGGGTATTTATGCAGCACACTCGCCCATGCTCTTTGTCAGTTCCAATGGGCGATACGTTACGTCACCAGGCCGAATCTTCAGCTCACTTTGTGTTCATGAGTCTGTTGTTCCCAAATACAGCGTGTTGCGGTTGCTTATTTGTGTTTTTTCAATCAAGTTTCGCTCGGTGTCGTAGGTAGGAGTCGGTTACTTTGCATTCGTATCATGTTCTTAACGTTTTTAGTTCCCGCAGCAGAACTTATGAATCATTCGTACACGATTCTTCTCCCTGTTTTACCAAACCAATGTTATCTGTGGGCGTTATGCACCATGCCACACCTTTCTATTACTTTGCACACCCGCCACAGTCTGATGCAGACCAAGTTCTCAAACTAGACCAAGCAGCAGTAGCAGACTTAGCTATGTGGGGCGCATTTCTCACCAGCTGGAATGGCATTTCAATGTTCATCCCGGCAGTGTCAGCTCAGTCACCACTGGTGGTCACCGATGCAGCAGCCTCCACAGGCTTTGTGGCCATTTTTGTCCGCCACTGGCTTGCCAAATCTTGGCCCCCAGAAATCCTCTTAAACCCTGGTTTCTTCATTACTTTTCGAACTGTATCCCATCGTGGCAGCTGTCCAGGTCTGGGGCCACACCTTGACAGGACAGACGTTGGTCTTCATCATGGACAATCAAGCTACGGCCGACGTCATCAATAAAGGCAGATCCAAGTCACTCCCCACCATGTCCTTCCTGCGCAGGCTCGTGCAGCTAAAACAGCAAAGATAATAACCCAGTGCCAATGAGTGTGCACTCGGGGGGGGGTCACTTGGGGCATATGAAAAATAACATCTAATATGATCAGCATGCTCTGTGGTACATAACATGTATTATGTAAAATCACATTACATCACTTGAACTCAGGAGAGGGGGGGAGGGAAAGGGAGGGGGGAGTACAGCTAGACTAATCGTAACTGGTGGATACAGATTAGTAGCAAAAAACAAACAAAAATTGTCCAGAGCTCTGGGTGTCACAATGACAATAGCAGCAGTCCAAGGTGAAAATTAATTAAAAAGTTTTAATAGATCCAGAATGTAAAAAATTAGTGAATAGTAAGACAATTGACAAAATTAATACCATGAAAACAAAGCATTGTACACTTGAATGAGAAATGTAAAAATATAAAACAGACAAAAAATTCCAATCAGTAGCAGATAGCCTGAACCGGAGATCCATCCAACTGATCTAACCCCAGGCTGTGAGTGAAAGGATACAAAGAATACTGCACTATAAATAAATAGAAACAAACACAAAAAGGAGCTGCGACTAGAAAGTGTTATACTACACCAAACAAATGTATAAATAGAGCAAAAAGTTGCGCTAATCACTGAGTATTGCAAAATGAAACACAAGAATTAAACGTGAATATCAAACAACCCATATCATAAATTGATAATAATACATGTAAATGTCCAAAAGCTGAAATGAGGTGCATCTAACAATACATATCGTGGTTGTGCACCAGATGTGCAAGTGAAAATACAAATAGAGTAAAAATTTGTGGCATAAAAAATCAAATTGACAAAAATCTGTGAAAATCAATCCATAAATGAACAAAGTCTATATGAGTAAGCATCAGAAGATCCAATAGTGAAGATAAGTCCACAGTAATGAATGGTGAATGTCCACACCAAAGTGACAAGTGCAATATGATAATCTCCACCACCACTGAGAAATACTGCTGCTTACCAGAAAGTGTTGGTCCCTTATTACAGGGGACCACACAAGGCACAAAGCCCGTATGCTTCCGGGGCTCAGCGGTGACCTCAGGGCGTAGCTCCTCCTCCCTACGTCGTTTCGTCACTAGCGGTATCCTGTGACCACGTCCACTAGTGACAAAACGACGTAGGGAGGAGGAGCTACACCCTGACGTCACCGCTGAGTCCCGGAAGCATACAGGCTTTGTGCAAGCTGGCCGGCTTGTTATTTTCTATTATGCGCATTTTTATTCTTCTTGATGTAAGTTACCACTTGGCTTTTTATCCGAATAAATGTAATAGGATTTACACTATGTGGAGTTTTCTTGTTTTTTTGTTTTAATACTGGCACATATTGATCCTGTCTGCTGACCACCTCTGCTGACACTCTGAAGACCAGGGCTTGCCAGTGACATCCCGGGACTGTGAGTGAAAGGGGATGAAGGGGAGGAAAAAGCCCAAAGCTTGCAGCCTCTGGAGACTCACATACTCCCCACTAGGCATGAGCTTCGAGTTCGAGTCAAACTCATGTTCGACTCGAACATTGGCTGTTCGCAAGTTCGCCGAACAGCGAACAATTTGGGGTGTTCGCGGCAAATGACGCAGAACACCCTTTAAAAGTCTATGGCAGAAATCAAAAGTGCTAATTTTAAAGGCTTATATGCAAGTTATTGTCATAAAAAGTGTTTGGGGACCCGGGTCCTGCCCCAGGGGACATGGATCAATGCAAAAAAAAGTTTTAAAAATGGCCGTTTTTTCAGGAGCAGTGATTTTAATAATGCTTAAAGTCAAACAATAAAAGTGTAATATCCCTTAAAATTTCATACCTGGGGGGTGTCTATAGTATGCCTGTAAAGGGGCGCATGTTTCCCGTGTTTAGAACAGTCTGACAGCAAAATGACATTTCGAAGGAAAAATTCCATTTAAAACTACCCGCGGCTATTGCATTGCCGACAATACACATAGAAGTTCATTGATAAAAACGGCATGGGAATTCAACACAGGGAAACCCCGAACCAAAATTTAAAAAAAAAATGACGTGGGAGTCCCCCTAAATTCCATACCAGGCCCTTCAGGTCTGGTGTGGATATTAAGGGGAACCCCGGCCAAAATTTTTTAAAAAAATGACGTGGGGTTCTCCCTAAATTCCATACCAGACCCTTCAGGTCTGGTGTGGATTTTAAGGGGAACCCCGCGTCGAAAAAAAAAAAACGGCGTGGGGTCCCCCAAAAATCCATACCAGAACCTTATCCGAGCACGCAACCTGGCAGGCCGCAGGAAAAGAGGGGGGGACGAGAGTGCGGCCCCCCCTCCTGAACCGTACCAGGCCACATGCCCTCAACATTGGGAGGGTGCTTTGGGGTAGCCCCCCAAAACACCTTGTCCCCATGTTGATGAGAACAAGGGCCTCATCCCCACAACCCTGGCCGGTGGTTGTGGGGGTCTGCGGGCGGGGGGCTTATCGGAATCTGGAAGCCCCCTTTAATAAGGGAACCCCCAGATCCCGCCCCCCCCTGTGTGAAATGGTAAGGGGGTACTTACCCCTACCATTTCACAAAAAAACTGTCAAAAATGTTAAAAATGACAAGAGACAGTTTTTGATAATTCCTTTATTTAAATGCTTCTTCTATCTTCCTTCATCTTCTTCTGGTTCTTCTGGCTCTTCTGGTTCTTCCTCCGGCGTTCTCGTCCAGCATCTCCTCCGCGGCTTCTTCTATCTTCTTCTCCTCGGGCCGCTCCGCACCCATGGCATGGGGGGAGGCTCCCACTCTTCTCTTCATCTTCTTCTTCATCCTCTTCTCTTCTTCCTTCTTCTCTTCTTCATTTTCTTCCCTGGGCCGCTCCGCACCCATGCTGGCATGGAGGGAGGCTGCAGATGAGACCGGTTCAGAGAGCGTCTGTGTACCGACTGACATGTTCCCTATGGAGAGTCTCGTGGACGTTATCGTGACGGCGGTAGCAGCAGGCTTAGCAGGCTTAGCAGAGCTGAAAGTGGTGGAGGCAATGTGGGCGGTGGAGGTGGAGGTGGTGGAGACAGTGGGAACAGTGGAGGACCGGAGCCTGCCCGGAGATATGGTAGGACCTCACGGTGCACCGAGGGCCTTTTTCTTTCCCAGGGTGCCTAGGAACAGCCGAATCTAACGAGAATCGGCGCTGGAAGTCAGCCCTGTCAACGCTGAAGAAATTTCAGGATGGATGTTTGGAGCGGAGCTCAGCCCGCACGCGTCCTCTCGCTCTCTCTCTCTCACATCCCGGAATGTATGCTTCTAGATGGGTAACACAATGGACCAATTAGAAGTGGCATTGAGCAGTCAAAACATGCGCCCCTTTACTTGCATACTATAGACATCCCCCAGGTACGAAATTTAAAGGGATATTACACTTTTATTGTTTGACTTTAAGCATTATTAAAATCACTGCTCCTGAAAAAATGGCCGTTTTTAAAACTTTTTTTTGCATTGACCCATGTCCCCTGGGGCAGGACCCGGGTCCCCAAACACTTTTTATGACAATAACTTGCATATAAGCCTTCAAAATTAGCACTTTTGATTATTCATGTTTGTGTCCCATCGACTTTAACGGTGTTCGCGTGTTCGAGCGAACTTTTTTCCTGTTCGCATGTTCTGGTGCGAACCGAACAGGGGGGTGTTCGGCTCATCCCTACTCCCCACTGGCTGTGGGATACAGAGGAAAGTTCATAGATGTTGACTGCTCAGCCACCCCCAGCAGGAGGGAAGATCTCCACTCAGTCACAGACTTAGGATAAAAGTATGGAGGGCATGCCTTTTACGACTACCACCGATCATTTTTGGCCAAGGCAACTGTCTGGCTCAGCTAGTTCCAGGTCAAACTATGCCAATCCACAAGGCACCCCTTCTAGCCCCCTTACTCCTCCGGCACCGGTCGGGGCTTGCCAGCCCCCGGTCAGCCGCGGCCAGTGGAAAGACTAGGATGGCCTATCCTTTCTCTAGGGGAAGCCCCCATTTGTAACAATTTCAATCACGGATACTTCTATGGCCAGTGCAGGATACTCCATATTTGCACAGCATGCCATAAAGCTCACCCGAGGACCACCTGTCAACTGAAACAGGAGGAAAAATCCTGACTAGATATACAGTTGGTTGGGGTTCTACCTCTCTACACACCCCACCCCCTCACTGGCCATATTACTGGTGCACGGCTTCACAGCGGGGTTCCACACAGGCCTCATCACCTTACCCCTCACTACCCATGAGTGCAGAAACCTCCAGTTGGTGGCTATCGATGAACAAGCAATAGACTCTTTACTACAGGCACTACTGGATAAAGGCTTCATCATCAGCCCCTTCCCACAGTCACCTTTCCCAGTCTGGAGAGTCATCCCTATTGGGCTTGTCAAGGGCAAGTTCTCCATAAAACTGTGCTTAGTGTACGACTTGTCTGCGCCTCATTCTTCTCACATCCCGAGCCTGAACTTCCTGATTCCTTCTGAGGAATTTTCCCTCAAGTATGCCTCAGTTGACCTAGCCATAGAAGCCATCATTAGTAAGTCCCGGTGCCTGGCTATCCAAAGCAGACATCTCTGATGCATTCAAACTCCTCTCTATTAAACTGTCCCTCTGGCAGTGGCATGGTATTAAGTGGAGGGAGTCTTACTACTTTGCCACCAAGTTGACCTTCGGGTCTAAGAGCAGCCCGTGGCTGTTCAACATTTTCACTAAGGCCCTCACATTCTGTCTCACCAGACCCGCTGTCACATGGTCATCCACTACCTCGATGACTTCCTCCTCATCGAGCAACCTGGCACACCCCCGGAAGTTCTAGACAAGTTAAGAATAGTGTTCAACAACCTCAATGTGCCCATAGCTAAGCACAAAGTGGAAGGCCCGGCACATTCTATCACCTTTCTAGGTGTCAATCTGGACACATGCAAGCTAGCCTGCTTCCTGACAAAATAGCCCATATCAGGACTGTTATCCACGACTTCACCCTGTCACAAGGGTGCACCAGGAGGCAGTTGCAATCCTTACCAGGGATGCTGAACTTTGCAATGAGGTATATTCCTCAAGGACGGTCCTTTATATCATGGCTTTTAGTCTTTCTAACACCAATGAAAGATCCAGACCAAGTTCTCAAACTAGACCAAGCAGAAGTAGCAGACTTAGCTATGTGGGGCGCGTTCCTCACCAGCTGGAATGACATTTCAATGTTCATCCCGGCAGTGTCAGCTCAGTCACCACTGGTGGTCACTGATTTCGCAGCCTCCACAGGCTTTGTGGCCATTTTTGGCCACCACTGGTTTGCCAAACCTTGGCCCCCAGAAATCCTCTTAAACGCTGGTTTCACTCAGTCTTCATCACTCTTCGAACTGTATCCCATCGTGGCAACTGCCCATGTCTGGGGCCACACCTTGACAGGACAGACGGTGATCTTCACCACGGACAATCAGGCTATGGCCAACGTCATCAATAAAGGCAGATCCAAGTTACTCCCCATCATGTCCTTCCTGCGCAGGCTTGTGCAGCTGTCACCAGTTTAATATTTTCTGCAAACATGTTCCAGGTAAATGCAATATCACAGCTGATGCGCTGTCCCATTTCAACTTTACTTTGTTTTTCCAGCGGGAGCCTGGAGTCGACCCAATGACTATTCCTGTCCCACCCTGGTCATTGCTGACGATGGACTAAAGTCGCACCTCGCCAATGCAACCCAGCTCATTAACCACTCCTTGGCACACAACACACTGAAGGCCTATCGCACAGCTTGGAACACTTACCACAAGTTTTTGGCCTCTTGCCCCGGGGCAGCAATAGGTGACGTTAGACATGTCCTCGCCTTCATATCATATTGCTACATGCAGCTGGCCTGTCAGATAAGGGTACTCACCAAGGCCGGGATGCTGAGAGCGGTAACCTCTTGCGACTAAGCGCACTCCACTCCTGGAGATGGTACAGGGGGTGAAGGGCACAAAGAGGCACAAGTCACCAGCAGGCTGGACAGGTCTTGCATGAAGGTCACCGGCAGGGAGACAGCCGTGCAGGACTGGAAGATGCTGAAGCTCAAGAAGGAGGATGAACAGCTGATCTGACAACAGGCCGGGGTTCAAACACCGTTGACTAGTGAGAGTCTCTAGATAGGCAAAAACAGTCTAGTGCAAAGGACTGTTAGCAGGTCTGTCAGCAGGCTGATGACTTAGTACTGAAGATTGATAGCAAAAGTCCATAGACAGGCCGAGGGTCAAACACAGGTGACTGGAAGCCACTTCTGTGAGCAAGCCAGGGGTCCAGCACTGAAGACAATAGCAAAGTCCAGGAGCAGGCTGAGGGTCAATCACTAGAGACAGGAAGTAATATCCGTAGACAGGCTGAGGGTCAAACACAGTAAGCAAGTGGGGAAGTCCGAGAGGCAAGCTGAGGGTCAGATGCAGGTAGAGATCAGAGCAGGTCAAGGTCAATCCGGGTCACAACATGTAATCAAGAATCAGGATACAAGGCAGGAAACACACGGGGAGCTGAAAGACAAACCAGCAATCTGGTCATGGCACAGAGTGGCTTTTATAGGCCAGTAGGAGGCTCATGTTGTGCGCACTATTGCATACGCTGTTACACTAAATTGTGCAAGCGCATTAGCCGTTTAGCTGAATTGCACAAAAACATTAGCCGTTTAGCCGAATTGTGCACACCCATTAGCCGTTTTGCTGTATTGTGCCCAGGGATGCGCTGGAGTGCCGCTCTACCACGCATGTGTGAAGGAAGGCAGCGATATTGGCGAGACTGGTACTTGCCTCTTTCCTGACATGGCCCTTTCTCACAATACCATCAGGCTATACCTAGCTGGTAGGGATGAGCTTCGAGTTCGAGTCGAACTCATGTTCTACTCGAACATTGGCTGTTCGCAAGTTCGCCGAACAGCGAACAATTTGGGGTGTTCGCGGCAAATTCGAATGCCGCGGAACACCCTTTAAAAGTCTATGGGAGAAATCAAAAGTGCTAATTTTAAAGGCTTATATGCAAGTTATTGTCATAAAAAGTGTTTGGGGACCCGGGTCCTGCCCCAGGGGACATGGATCAATGCAAAAAAAAGTTTTAAAAACGGACGTTTTTTCAGGAGCAGTGATTTTATTAATGCTTAAAGTCAAACAATAAAAGTGTAATATCCCTTTAAATTTCGTACCTGGGGGGTGTCTATAGTATGCCTGTAAAGGGGCGCATGTTTCCTGTGTTTAGAACAGTCTGACAGCAAAATGACATTTGGAAGGAAAAAACTCATTTAAAACTAGCCGCGGCTATTGCATTGCCGACAATACACATAGAAGTTCATTGATAAAAACGGCATGGGAATTCCCCACAGGGGAACCCCGAACCAAAAAAAAAAAAAAAAATGATGTGGGGGTCCCCCTAAATTCCATACAAGGCCCTTCAGGTCTGGTATGGATATTAAGGGGAACCCCAGCCAAAATTGAAAAAAAAAATTGACGTGGGGTTCCCCCTAAATTCCATACCAGACCCTTCAGGTCTGGTATGGATTTTAAGGGGAACCCCGCGCCAAAAAAAAAAAAAAAAAACGGCGTGGGGTCCCCCTAAAAATCCATACCAGACCCTTATCCGAGCACGCAACCTGGCAGGCCGCAGGAAAAGAGGGGGGGACGAGAGTGCGGCCCCCCCCCCCTCCTGAACCGTACCAGGCCACATGCCCTCAACATTGGGAGGGTGCTTTGGGGTAGCCCCCCAAAACACCTTGTCCCCATGTTGATGAGGACAAGGGCCTCATCCTCACAACCCTGGCCGGTGGTTGTGAGGGTCTGCGGGCGGGGGGCTTATCGGAATCTGGAAGCCCCCTTTAACAAGGGGACCCCCAGATCCCGGCCCCCCCCCTGTGTGAAATGGTAAGGGGGTACTTACCCCTACCATTTCACTAAAAAACTGTCAAAAATGTTAAAAATGACAAGAGACAGTTTTTGACAATTCCTTTATTTAAATGCTTCTTCTTTCTTCTTTCTTCCTTCATCTTCTTCTGGTTCTTCTGGCTCTTCTGGTTCTTCCTCCGGCGTTCTCGTCCAGCATCTTCTCCGCGGCGTCTTCTATCTTCTTCTCCTCGGGCCGCTCCGCACCCATGGCATGAGGGGGAGGCTCCCGCTCTTCTCTTCATCTTCTTCTCTTCTTCATCTTCTTCTTCATCTTCTTCTTCTTCTTCCTTCTTCTCTTCTTCTCTTCTTCCTGTCTTCTGCGGGCCGCTCCGCAGCCATGCTGTGGCATGGTGGGAGGCTCCCGCTGTGTGACGGCGTCTCTTCGGCTGACGGTTCTTAAATAACGGGGGGCGGGGCCACCCGGTGGCCCCGCCCCCCTCTGACGCACGGTGACATGACGGGACTTCCCTGTGGCATTCCCCGTGACGTCACAGGGAAGTCCCTCAAGTCACCGTGCGTCAGAGGGGGGCGGGGTCACCGGATGGCCCCGCCCCCCGTTATTTAAGAACCGTCAGACGAAGAGACGCCGTCACACAGCGGGAGCCTCCCACCATGCCAGCATGGCTGCGGAGCGGCCCGCAGAAGACAGGAAGAAGAGAAGAAGAGAAGAAGGAAGAAGAAGAAGAAGATGAAGAAGAAGATGAAGAAGAGAAGAAGATGAAGAGAAGAGCGGGAGCCTCCCCCTCATGCCATGGGTGCGGAGCGGCCCGAGGAGAAGAAGATAGAAGACGCCGCGGAGAAGATGCTGGACGAGAACGCCGGAGGAAGAACCAGAAGAGCCAGAAGAACCAGAAGAAGATGAAGGAAGAAAGAAGAAAGAAGAAGCATTTAAATAAAGGAATTGTCAAAAACTGTCTCTTGTCATTTTTAACATTTTTGACAGTTTTTTAGTGAAATGGTAGGGGTAAGTACCCCCTTACCATTTCACACAGGGGGGGGGCCGGGATCTGGGGGTCCCCTTGTTAAAGGGGGCTTCCAGATTCCGATAAGCCCCCCGCCCGCAGACCCTCACAACCACCGGCCAGGGTTGTGAGGATGAGGCCCTTGTCCTCATCAACATGGGGACAAGGTGTTTTGGGGGGCTACCCCAAAGCACCCTCCCAATGTTGAGGGCATGTGGCCTGGTACGGTTCAGGAGGGGGGGGGGGCCGCACTCTCGTCCCCCCCTCTTTTCCTGCGGCCTGCCAGGTTGCGTGCTCGGATAAGGGTCTGGTATGGATTTTTAGGGGGACCCCACGCCGTTTTTTTTTTTTTTTTTGGCGCGGGGTTCCCCTTAAAATCCATACCAGACCTGAAGGGTCTGGTATGGAATTTAGGGGGAACCCCACGTCAATTTTTTTTTTTAATTTTGGCTGGGGTTCCCCTTAATATCCATACCAGACCTGAAGGGCCTTGTATGGAATTTAGGGGGACTCCCACATCATTTTTTTTTTTTAATTTTGGTTCGGGGTTCCCCTGTGGGGAATTCCCATGCCGTTTTTATCAATGAACTTCTATGTGTATTGTCGGCAATGCAATAGCCGCGGTAGTTTTAAATGTGTTTTTTCCTTCAAAATGTCACTTTGCTGTCAGACTGTTCTAAACACAGGAAACATGCGCCCCTTTACAGGCATACTATAGACACCCCCCAGGTATGAAATTTAAAGGGATATTACACTTTTATTGTTTGACTTTAAGCATTATTAAAATCACTGCTCCTGAAAAAACGGCCGTTTTTAAAACTTTTTTTTGCATTGATTCATGTCCCCTGGGGGAGGACCCGGGTCCCCAAACACTTTTTATGACAATAACTTGCATATTAGCCTTTAAAATTAGCACTTTTGATTATTCATGTTCGTGTCCCATAGACTTTAACGGCGTTCGCGTGTTCGAACGAATTTTTTTCCTGTTCGCATGTTCTGGTGCGAACCGAACAGGGGGGTGTTCGGCTCATCCCTACTAGCTGGCGTCCAGCATTTTCTGTCCTTACAGGACTCCAGTAAACCGTCAGTATTCATGGCCCATGCAGTCAGGTCCCTCTTAGGGGGCATATAGAAGCACCAGCCTGTAGCTAGTGGCAAACGCCTACCTATCACGAGTGCCATCTCATGTCTGAAACCCTTACTAATTCTCTGTTTGGGGCTTTGCTCAGCATAGTCATCCATCTACTTGGCCTTCTACATTTTTTGCGCCCTAGGGAATTGCGCCACGGGCATATGGTATGGTATGGTGGCCTGAATTTATGGGAGGAGCCCAGGGGGTATTTAAGCGGCCCACTTGCCCATGCTCTTTGTCGGTTCCAGTGCGTGATACCCTCCCTCCCTTCACTTTTTTAGGGCACTTCTCAGCATATCCTTCTCCATAACTACCCATTACTTAACTTGGCTGGGTATGCCCCCTTTTCCTGCCATACCGACCAGGCCACCAATGCACACTTCAGGTCTATTTATGTTGTAAGTCTTGTTGCGTATTTATGTGATCCATATCTGTCATGGTCATAAGGCCGCGACCATAAATAATATATATACTATGTTAAGTAACACCAAATTCAAAGGATTGTAGGACCTAAATCTTTTGGGTGTATACATTAAATTAATTTCATCTTATACTCTTTTTGGCTTTGGTAGTTAGTGCCAAATTTAAAGCTAGTCCAGAGGACGATCATAGTCAAACTCTACACTTAAATCCAAGCAATATTGGAGTCACTAAAAAAAATTATAGTGCCCTCCATTTGCAGCAATAGGGTTTGAAACATCCGTTAAAAGAAAAATGTTTGGGAAGTGTGAGGCATGCAGTAAGAAATCAGCATACCCCAATGTTCCCCTAAGTGACCTTTCAACATAAGGACAGCCCTTTGGGTATATGAGTATATGATTTCCTGAATTAAAGAGAGAGAAGTGCGTTTGGCAAAGCATGTAGCTGCCCCTAAGGCATGCCATACACGGTGCAAATTTCCTTCCTGCAACCATAGGTTGCAGGAAAGGATTTTGCTCGATTCCTCCCTCAACACAGACAGTGTTGATGGGGAAATCATTCCTGCCGAGCCACTGTCTTCTTCGCCGGGAGAAGACAGTGATTACTGCTATTGGCTTTACCAATCAATCAACTTGGTACTGTTATGGAATTATTTCTGATTGGGACTCTAAAACAAAAGTTAACACTGCAGCTGCAGGAACAGATTTACAGGACGCAATGGCTGTGTTTAAAATGTCCATTCAGTATCAAAATGTATTATTAAATGTTAACTTATACATATATAAGAAAGGGGTGGTGTGAGATGTTATTAAAAACTAACAAATATAAATATGTTATTAAAAGCTAACAAACAGAAATATATTATTAAAAGCTAGCCAATAGAACAATTGCAAAAGTAAAACCTTGAGAGGGAAGGGGGAGTAGGGACAGAGAGAGAGAGAGCTTCTAGTAGAAGATGTATCTGTATGTTAGGTGAAGGTTACAGAACACATTTCAACAGTGAGAACAAAATGGAGTCTCTTGTGCTTAAATGAACAATACAGTGAATATCCATGTCATTTCCCTCCTTTTGTTTATTTGACACCATTCTTCTCCACCTTACATTCAGCCGATTGCTGGTAACTCCTGTTACACTGGCGGAGAGAGACGGCATCCAGTTCAGCTCTCTCCTAGCTTTCTCACAATAATGGGTTCATCAGGGCTGGTGGACCATTTGTTGGTACAGCGGGTAGTCACACAGACGCATAGCCTGGTGAGGAAGTAAATAACAAATATGAGAAATAGGAACATCACAATGTAAGCGTCTAGTTTCTGTAACCATGTTGCTATGCCATATAAAAAGTCACCAAAACCTCCTAAACCCTTAAATGGGTTCCATCCATCTTTAGCCATTCACAACTCTGCCCCGAGCTACATCACTAATCTTGTCTCCAAATATCATCCAAATTGACCTCCCTGCTCCTCTCAAGACCTCCTGCTTTCAAGCTCTCTCATCTCCTCCTCCCATGCTCGTCTCCAGGATTTCTCCAGAGCCTCTCCCATTCTCTGGAACTCGCTACCTCCATCTATCCGGCTATCCCCTACTCTTGCTACCTTCAGGCGATCCCTGAAAACTCATCTCTTCAGGAAAGCCTATCACATCTCCAACTAATCTCCTACCACTTCCACCAGCTCATTCCCCACAGTTACAACCTTTTGTACCACCTGCCCGACCCTATTAGATTGTAAGCTCTTCTGAGCAGGGCCCTCTTAATCCTCTTGTATTTTATTGTATTATAACTGTATTGTCTCCCTTTTATATTGTAAAGCGCTGCGTAAACTGTTGGCGCTATATAAATCCTGAATAATAATAATAATAATCTTTAGCAATATCTCTGGCCTTATTCTGTAGTTCTCTTATCTTAGCAAGATGCCCTTTAATAATGTCCTCATTATCAGAAATGTATATACAACAGTTAGTGTGAAATACCTTACACATCCCACCTTGAGCTGCAATGAGATAATTTAGCGTTAATCTGAGCCATTTCTTCACTTAATAAACCTATATCAGTGGTAGTAAGGTTAATAATCTCATCTACAATTCTAGTGTAATTATTTATTCTTTTCATTGGTTCAATTCCCCATTCTGTACAGGAAGGGAACCATGACCATGTCATGTCACCTTCAGCGAACAGCTCTCTTTTGAACACTAGGGACGGTTTCACACTGGGGCAGTGGGTGCGTCGGCAGTAAAGCACTGCTATTTTTAGCGGCGTTTTACCGGCATTTAAGCCACGCTATTCGGCCGTTTAACCAAAACAGAGACTTTGCTGGCGGTATAGCTATTCTGCCCCATTGATTTCAATGGGCAGGAACGGTTTAGGAGCAGTGAATACACCGCTCCTTCACCGCTCCAAAGATGCTGCTTGCAGGAGTTTTTTTTCTGCCCTGCAAGCGCACAGCTCCAATGTGAAAGCCAGAGGGCTAAAAAACTGGAAGCAATAACATGGAATCTCAGGTAACCGATATTTTCACATATTGGGAACTCTGAACAATTTGTACTATAAAGGGTTCTATTTAGTTCTGGATCTGGGATATGATGATATTAACCATAGTTTCCTCCGTAAACTGTCATTTTTGCTCCGGTGCAATCTGACTTGCCCAACCGTGTACATTTAGTGTTAAACGGGCATGTAATGTTTAAACAAATCTGTGGAGTGTCTATCTGTTTTGAAACCATCAAAGTTACTGATCTGTGCTCATTAGCTATGGAGACTATGTATAAGCCATTTATTCTGGTCCTGTTTAGATCAGTGAATTTGAGAGGCATTGCTATCATGGGTATTGTTCCTGTTTGGGGATTACCGTATATACTCGAGTATAAGTCGAATTTTTCAGCACATTTTTTTGTGCTGAAAGTGCCCCCCTCGACTTATACTCGAGTCAAGCACTTTTCTGCAGCAAAAAATTTCATTTTCCGAACCGACTTTGGGGCCCCGTATCTCAGGGACACTTGGTGCTAGAAACCCCAAATTTGGTATGCAAACCCAGTGGACCTGGTACCACAACATATCAAAAGTTGAAGTTCCTAGCACTAAGTGGCCCCGAGATACGGGGCCCCAAAATCGGTTCGGAAAATGTCATTCTCTGCTGCAGAAAAGTGCTTGACATTTTCTGAACTGATATTTGGGGCCCTGTATCTCAGGGCCACTTGATGCTAGAAACCCCAGCTTTGGAAATTTTATGGTGCTAGTTCCACTGGGTTTGCACACCAAATTTGGGGTTCGTAGCACTAAGTGGCCCTGAGATACAGGGCCCCAAATTCAGTCAACTGTGTCTATCTGCAGCAATGTCATTTCGGGACCCTTTGGGTTCAGAGACCCCAAATTTTGGCTGCAGCTAGGGGGCATCTAGGAACCCTTAACTACCGAGTTTGAAGTTCAGGGGACCTATGGCTGCAAATGGGCACAGTGAGGCATGCAAATGGGAACAGTGATGCTGCAAATGGGCATTGTTGACCCTCTTTTCCACTTACAGTAGCTGTGCATTTCTCACCCTCGTCTTGTACTCGGGTCAATAAGTTTTTCCCATTTTTTTGTGGTAAATTAGGGCCTCGACTTATACTCGGAACGACTTATACTCGAGTATATACGGTAAGTTACTAGCATAATAGTAATATTATAGTAATATTATAATAAATTAGCATTGCTTTGGGTTGCATACAATTTTATCATTTGGATGAAAGGGTTATTTTTCCATGTCTCAGTTCTCACAAACAACAAAAAGAAAAGAAACATCATCATCATTTTTTCAAAGGATATCATCACTTCAGGATTTTCTTGCAGTGACTGCAGGTGGGCTTTCCTTCCAACTTGACAGCAGAACCGGTTGTCAAAAGCACCAAATGTGGTCTATCAAATTTTAGTTCTAGCGGCTTTCTGATGTGTTGCTTGACCACTACCCAATCACCTATTTGGATTCTGTGAATACCTAAAACAGAATCTGGGTCGGGGATAGATTTATAAACACCTTCATGTATTTTATTCAATGTTCTTTGCAAAATCTGAACATATTCTAACAGACTAGAGTGAGAAGCCTGCACCTGTTGGGGAAAATATAGCCCTGTTTTGGGTGGCCCTACAAATAAAATCTCATAGAGGGACAGTGCATGTGGTTGTTTAGGGGTAGTTTGTACAGAATATAGGGCTAATGGCAAAGCTTCCACCCATCCTTTTCCTGTATCTGCTTTAATTTTTGCACATCTGTTTTTTAAAATTTCATTAAGTCTCTCAACTTTACCACTACTTTGTGGATGATAACGTGTGTGGAAAGCTTGCTGTATGTGAAGGACTTCCGTTACCTCTTTCATTACTTCCCCGGTAAAATGGGTTCTTATGTCACTCTCAATAGTTTCAGGAACTCGATATCTACAAACTATTTCATTCAAAATTTTCTTTGCTGTTGTTTTTGCATTTGCTTTAGCTACCTGCCAGCACTCAGGCCAACCTAAAAACATGTCAACACACACTAAAGCGTACTCATAGGTGCCTATTCTGGCCATCTGAATGTAGTCTATTTGAATTCTTTGGAAAGGGAAATCTGGCTTAGGAGAATACTTTTGGGGAACAGGGACAGGCCTCCCTGCATGGTACAGAGCACAGGTGAGACATGAAGCACAAAACCTGGCTGCAAATGCACTAAATCCAGGTGCCATCCAATAGCAGTCAGTAAGTGCCACCATCGTGTCCTTAGCAAGATGACTGACGCCATGTGCCAGTTGTGCTCCTAGGTAGACACCACCTGTTGTCAGCGCTCCACAGGCCCTGCTGATTTTGGGTAGCTTTACATTTGATCCACTCTTCCTTCTCTTCATCAGGGGCCTGGTTCTGCAACTGAATTAAAGTTTCTACATCCCACTGCTCTTGATGAGGGGAATCTGTTCCTGATACCTGGACGACCCCTACAGTGAGTGTGATGCCATAAGGGCAGCATCCTTTGCCGCTTGGTCCGCTAAAGCATTTCTCTGGCTGTCATGTAATTTCCCCTTGCATGTCCTTTTACCTTCAAGATGGCAACTTCTGCTGGTTTCTGAAAGGCCTCAAATAGCCACTCTATGAGTTTTGCATGTTTCACTGGCTTCCCTGCACTAGTCAGGAAGTTCCGTGCTTTCCAAATAGGCCCAAAATTGTGAGCTATTCCAAACGCATATCTGCTGTCAGTGTAAACGTTTCCCCTTTGATTCTCTAGGAGATGACATACTTTGACTACAGCATACAACTCCGCTTCCTGTGCTGACATCTGGGGTATCAATGCTTCCTGATGTAAAATGGTGTCTGTAGTGGTTACAGCAAACCCTGTGTGTGGCTAACCATCATCAGTGTAAAATCTGGAACTATCTACGAATAAGTGTGTGTCACAATCTGATAAAGGCTCATTCTGGCAGTCATGCTCCCCCTGCTGCAGCATACTGCCAGGTTTGCTCCAGTGATGAGGAGGGAGGGGATGATGAGGTCACTGACTCAACGTGGGTGCCTGATAGGAGAGAGGAGGAGGAGGAGGAGGAGGAGGAGGCGGCACATCACCAACGAGGCAGGATGCCCTCCAGGGGCCAGCCTAAGGGCAGCACATTGACTGCATCACACCCCAAAGCTCCACATGTGCAGGGCACTGCAGTCTCTGCGCATTATTCAAAAAGTTCTTTGGTGTGGGCCTTTTTTGAGACGAGTGCATCAGATCGCACCGCTGCTATTTGCAACATATGTCTCAAGCGTATTTCACGTGGCCAAAACATCTCCCGCTTGGGTACCACATGCTTGACCAGACATATGTTGACCTGCCATGCAGTTCGTTGGCAAGCGTATCTAAAAGACCCACACCAAAGAACAAAGAGGACCTCTCCTTGCTCCTCATCAGCTGAGATTTCCAATCCCACTAGACCTTCAGTCCTCTCTGAGACCTGCACTGAGAGGAATGAAGGTGTAGAATTAGGTGTGTCACAGCTAAGTACTTGTGGGCAATCTGCTTTTGGTACACCGACGTCAGATTGTACCAGGCAAATTTCCCTGCCCCAGCTGCTGCACCGCCGAAAGTAGTTTGCTCCCAGCCATCCACATGCCCAGCTGTTGAATGCTAGCTTGGCAAAATTGCTAGCACTTCAACTGCTGCCTTTTCAGTTGGTAGACTCTGCCCCCTTCCGTGAGTTTGTGGAATGTGCGGTTCCTCAGTGGCAGGTACCCAAACGCCACTTTTTCTCACGGAAGGCGATTCCGGCTCTCTACCGGCATGTGGAAGGCAATGTCCATGCCTCGCTGGACAGGGCAGTCAGCGGTAAGGTGCATATTACCGCTGACTCATGGTCCAGCAGGCATGGACAGGGACGTTACCTAAGTTTCACGGCGCATTGGGTGACTCTGCTGGCAGCTGGGAAGGATGCAGGACAAGGTGCAGTAGTGTTGGAGGTTGTTCCGCCACCACGCCTCCAAAATGTTAATGATTGTGACACACCTCTCTCCTCCACCCCCTCCTCTTCTTCTTCCTTCATGGCCTCTTCCTCGGAACCAGCGGTGCTCCGTAGTCATTCAAGGGGCTACGCAAGTACGCAGGCCAAAAGATGCCATGCGGTGCTTGAGCTGGTGTGCTTGGGGGACAGGAGCCACACAGGGGCAGAGGTTCTGTCAGCTCTGCAGGGGCAGGTTCAGAGGTGGTTGACGCCACGCCAACTTAAGGCAGAAATGGTGGTTTGCGACAATGGCACCAACCTCCTCTCTGCCCTCCGACAGGAACAAATGACCCATGTGCCCTGTTTGGCTCACGTCCTTAACTTGGTGGTGCAGCGGTTCTTGGGCAGGTACCCGTGCTTACAGGATGTCCTGAGGCAGGCCAGGAAAGTCTGTGTGCATTTCCGTCGGTCATATAATGCCAGTGCTCGGCTGACGGACCTCCAAAAGGAGTTTAACCTGCCCAAGAACCGCCTAATCTGTGACATGCCCACCAGGTGGAACTCAACGTTGGCCATGCTGCAGCGGCTGCACACGCAGCAGAGGGCCATCAATGAGTACCTGTGCGACTATGGCACCAGGACAGGGTCAGGGGAGCTTGTTTTTTTTCCCCCATGCCAGTGGGCCATGATCAGGGATGCATGCACTGTCCTGTCACCATTTGAGGAGGCCACGAGGATGGGAGCAGTGACAGTGCATGCATCAGTGACACTGTCCCCCTTGTCCACCTGTTGGAGCACACGCTGCGTAGAATAATGGACAGGGCACTTGAGGCAGAACAGAGGCAGGAAGAGGAGGACTTCCTTAGCTCTCAAGGCCCCCTTTATCCAGACAGTGTTCCTGCGTGCCCGCCGATCACACAGGAAGAGGACGAGGAGGAGGAGGAGGAGGAGGAGGAAGATTGTGTCAGTATGGAGGTGGAGCCTGGCACTCAGCATCAGCAGCAGTCTTTAAGGGATCAGTCCCAAGAAACACATGGACTTGTACGTGGCTGGGAGGAGGTGGCTGCGGACCATGTCATCCTTAGTGACCCAGAGGACTCCGGACCGAATGCCTCAGCAAACCTACGCTGCATGGCCTCCCTGATCCTGCAAAGCCTGCGTAAGGATCCTCGTATTCGTGGTATCAAGGAGAAGGACCAATACTGGCTGGCAACCCTCCTTGATCCACGTTACAAGGGTAAGGTTGCGGACCTTATCTTGCCATCGCAGAGGGAGCAGAGGATGAAACATCTTCGGGAGGTCTTGCAGAAAGGTCTGTGCAACGCGTTCCCAGAGACTGGGAGGTTACAGACTCCTGTTTCTGGACAACGTGTTGCTGAGGCTTCGGTCAGTCAAAGAAGGAGCGGTGAGAAGGTGGCCGTCTGACCGATGCGTTCAGACAATTTTTTGGTCCGCAGCCCCAAGGTATGATCGGTTCCAGCAACCATCGCCAGCGTCTGTTTTACATGGTGCAGGAATACCTAGGGGCAAGATCAGACTTGGACACCTTTCCCACCGAAAATCCTCTGGGTTACTGGGTCTTGAGGATGGATCACTGGCCAGAGCTTGCACAGCATGCAATTGAGCTACTGGCCTATCCTGCATCCAGCGTTCTTTCGGAACGCACATTCAGTGCTGCTGGAGGCGTGGTAACCGATCACAGGGTGCGTCTGTCCACTGACTCGGTCGATCGACTGACCTTCATAAAAATGAATCAGTCTTGGATCACCACCAGCTACCAAGCACCTGATTCTGATGTAACCGAATAATTTTTTTTGAAATCTCAGATCCCTTCAAAGACTGCCTATGCTGATGCTGAGTGACTAACCCTGAGTAATTATCCTCTTCCTCCTCAATCATCACGCTGATAGCTTGTAAGAACATTTTTGGTTCTGGGCGCCACCACCAGTGCCTAAGGCACAATTTTTCAGTCCCTGTTTAACAGGGGCGTGTAATTACAATTTCTGATGTAATACTTTGCAGCAGGGCTCGTTCCTGCATTCCAACTGGAGTGTCTGTGAGGGGTTGCAGTGTTGTGGCACCAGCACCAGTGCCTAAGGCCCATTTTTTCTGCCCCTGTTTAACAGGGGCGTGTAATTACAATTTTTGATGCAATGCTTTGCAGCAGGGCTCGTTCCTGCGTTCCAACTAGAGTGTCTGTGAGGGGTTGCAGTGTTGTGGCACCAGCACCAGTGCCTAAGGCCCAATTTTTCAGCCCTTGTTTAACAGGGGCGTGTAATTACAATTTTTGATGCAATACTTTGCAGCAGGGCTTGTTCCTGCGTTCCAACTAGAGTGTCTGTGAAGGGTTGCAGTGTTGTGGCACCAGCACCAGTGCCTAAGGCCTAATTTTTCAGCTCCTGTTCAACAGGGGCATGTAATTACAATTCTTGATCTAATATTTCACAGCAGGGCCCTGTGAGGGCTTACAGTGTTGTGGCCACAGCAACACCTAAGGCCCAAATTTCTGCTGAGTATATAGGGCAGGCCCCTACTTTCAACCATCTAACTTACAAACGACTCCTACTTGCAAACGGAAGGAGACAACAGGAAGTGAGATGAAATCTACCCCTAGGAAGGGAAATTCTCTCCTGTAAGAGTTAATTTGGGAAAAACATTTCTCCTTTCCACTGATGCTTTCCAATCCTTGTTCCACAAAAAAACCCAAATTTTCAAAAAACCTTTTTCATTGGGACAAAAAGTGAGGTGAAATCTTCTGAAGAGGAGGAAAGACAACAAAACAAATGTCACAGGGGTGATAACCCTTCCCTATGTTTTCCAAAAAGCTTAAAAAAGATTTTTTGGCTGGAGCTAAACACGTTAAAAATGTACCCGTTCAAAATTACAAAGAGATTCTACTTAACAACAAACCTACAGTCCCTGTCTTGTTTGCACCGCCTGTATACTGCTGTTCAGAGTATATAGGGCCTGGTGGCCCCACACCATTCCTTATTTTAATTTGGGTGCGGGGTTCCCCTTAATATCCATACAAGACCTAAAGGGCCTGGTAATGGACTGGGGGGTACCCATGCCGTTTGTCTCACTGATTTTCATCCATATTGCCAGGACCCGACATTACATTAAACCCGCAAGCAGTTTTAAATGAGATTTTTTCCTTTAAAAATGACATTTGGTGCAGGGACTGTTCTAAACACGAGAAACACGCGTCACTTTACAGGCATACTATAGACACCCCCAGGTACGATATTTAAAGGAATATTTCACTTTTTTTTTTTACTTTAAGCATCATTAAAATCACTGCTCCCGAAAAAACAGCCGTTTTTAAAAGTTTTTTTTGCATTGATACATGTCCCCTGGGGTAGGACCCGGGTCCTCAAACCCTTTTTAGGACAATACCATGCAAATTAGCCTTTAAAATGAGCACTTTTGATTTAGAACGTTCGAGTCCCATAGACGTCAATGGGGTTCTAACGTTCGTGCAAACTTTCGGTCCGTTCGCAGGTTCTGGTGTGAACTGAACCGGGGGGTGTTCGGCTCATCCCTAGTGACAAACTACAATACATTCAATTATCGATAGATGATGCTTTAAAAAGCCTTTACAGGTCACCAGTTTAGTATTACATAGGAACTCTGGTGCTAGAATTATTGCTCTCACTCTGATGTTCACGGCAATACCTCACATGTGTGGTGTGATTACCATTTACGGGACCTACATGCGTGTTCGCATTTGCGATTGAACATGGGGAGTGGCGCTTTAAAAAGCTTTCTAAATGTGTGACATAAGAAATAGTAAAACACCCACCATTTTATTCTACATGGACTTTTATTACAGAACATATATATTGTTTGGGGTTCTTAGTAATTATCTAGCAAAAAGAATGCAGATGTTTAAATATATATGAGAAGCGTCAGAATTGGCCGCTTTTGAAGTGGTTAAAGAAGGTGAGATCACACTTTGGATGGAGATGCAACCATGTTGTGAAGGTTGAAGTGAGCAGTGGATTTCCATTTAATAGTGTGGACTCATGATTACCATCCAACACAAGTGACAATTTTTGCAATGTAGATCTGTCTTTGTGGTTTTTGATTTTTTCATGATTGATTTTTTTGAAGGACACTAGAACACATAATTATTTTATGGTTTCCTTTTATCATTACCCCTTTTCAAAATGTCAGACAGGAATTGAGGTAAAACTTATTTAATGCCCTGCATAGCAGTGAAAACAGACAGCGGTTCTAACCTTTTGCCCACATGAGCTCAAACTAAGGAAAAAACTTTTGGTTGGACATATGGTTTAGAATCAATTACACTATTCTCCCAATTGGCACTGCCAGGTGTCACACAGAGTTCACTAAGGGGCCTGCCATGAAGCATATTGAATTGTAGTTACAACCCTACTTGTAGTGATTTACTAAAGGAGTAGAACATATGATTTTTCATGTTAGGGAATAAACTTGGCTTTAAGTATACAAATAGGAACCAGTCATGCATAAGGTGACCGAAGTTAGCACACATTCTGCTCATTAACCAAGCTAAGGGAAATTGTCATTAGCTTAGTGAATAAGGTGAAGTTGTGCTGACTTCAATCATCTAATAATGTATTAGCACTAATTCTGGTTGGTAACTTCCTTCCATTGCATTGATTGGGAATAATTTTAAAAGTGAGTGTCCACTTTGTTTCACCAAAGTCACTAAGTTTGGTGATAAACCACTTTGATATTAAACATGCTCTACTCCTTTAGTTTACCCTCCCTGGCGGTATGATTATTTCGGATTTTAGGTGCTGAAAGCGGTACAATTATTTTGCATGGAAATTTGGCTTTATATTGTAGGCCTGTAATTCTTAACAATAACACACTTAAATCTGTCCAAACAAGAGTCTAGTAGATATCCCGGGTATGATAAAGTTTGAAACACAAAACCATAAATTTTAATATAATAAATAATAATAAATAATTAAAAAAAAAAAAAAAAATAAAATAAATTTCCCCACGATTCACTATCGCTCAATTCTGCAAGTGTTCTAATTTACTATCGCTGTTTTCTAGCTGGTCCAAAGCCACTTTTCATGTAAAGGGACACTTTTTGGTTGCTATGGACAATCTTCAGTTTCCAGGCAGAAAGAACTGTATATGTAATAAAAAACTGCATGCAGGGCAAAAGCACTGGGGACAAAAGGGATGTGAAATCATTTCATAAAGTACTGTAATCTGTAAGATTACAGTACTGTATGTGTTATGATTTTTACATTTTTTTGAGTTTGCCGCCAGGCTCCGCCCCCGTGCATCGCGACGCTCGCAGGGAACGGAGCCTGGCAGGGAGAGGCTTCGGGAGGAGGACGGAGCCCACGGACACTGCGGGGGACATAATGGTGCTGAATTTTAACCCCGAGCCACACTCAGGAAAACCGCCAGGGAGGCTACAATAAATAACACACACATGTTAGTTAAACTTTTGAAGGGCAGCTTATTTACAACAACCAAAAAAGGGATAATAATTGTGATAAATTAAATAGACAATAAATCACAGCAGCCAAAAAGAAAAAGAAAACAAGTGAATTGTTTTGTGGATGACACAGTAAGGACACAGTAAGGAGTTTGAGAGAAGGGTTTAGCAGAGGAGGATGGACCAGAGGAGGAAGATTTTTGGCCAATATAGTGGGGGTTAAAGGAGAGGGAGGAGGATGGATGATTGCAGGAGGGGGTTACATTTTTGGGAGATTTTTATTAACCCCCCTGGCGGTATTCCCGAGTCTGGCTCGGGTTGGATTTTACATACCAAAAGCGGTATCCCCGAGCCAGACTCGGGCTTGCATCGCAGGATCCAGGAAGAGCATACTTACCTTGTCCCCTGGATCCTGCGATGTCTCCCCGCTGTGATCGGCGAGCCGCTGTGTCTCGCTCGATTCACAGTGCCGAGCTCCGTTCCCTGTGAGCGTTGCGACGCACGGGGACGGAGTTCGGCGGTAAATTCAAATAGTGAAACACACAGTATAGATACAGCATACTGTAATCTTACAGATTACAGTACTGTATCAAATAACTACACATCCCCTTTGTCCCTAGTGGTCTGCCCAGTGTCCTGCATGCAGTTTTATATATATAAAACTGTTCTTTCTGCCAGGAAACTGGAGATTGTCCATAGCAACCATAACTGTCTCTTTACATCAAAAGTGGTTTTAGAGCAGCTAGAAAAAAGCGATAATAAATTAGAATCACTCGCAGAATTGAGCGACAGTGATTTGTGGGGAGATCCGTCATCAAACACTAAAAGTAACAAAAGCGACAATTCTGCAACTGAGCAAATTTCAGTGTTTTTTATTTGATTATATTATTATATAATTTTTATTATTATTATATTATTATTTGTTATAATTATTTATAGTTATTTATTATATTATAATTTTTTATTTCGTTTTTCAAACTTTATCATACCTGGGATGTCTACTAGACTCTTGTTTGGACAGATTTAAGTGAACTATTCCTAAGAATTACAGGCCTACAATATAAAACGCCAAATTTCTGTGCAAAATAATTGTACCGCTTTCAGCACCTAAAATCAGAAATAATCATACCGCCAGGGAGGTTAAAGAACTTTTTGATGGTGTATATACTTTTTACACTTTTTTTGGTAATCAGTAAAAAAGTTTATAGAATATAAGAATTGCGTGGTGTGCTAGCCTGCCAACATCCTGAATAACATTGTATTAAAAAAAATGCATGGAGATGCTTGCAAAGGACGCCCCCTTGGACTTTAAAGGGCAGGAAAGAATAAATAGGGAGTAGGTGAGTACAAAAAGGCAAGAAAAATGCCAACTTTATTAATGTACAAAAATATAAAATTGTAGAAAAAATTCAAACTCATACACAATACAAAAGTGCGTCAATGGTAAACATCAAAATTGGTTTACACATATATATATATCACCCAAAGCTGGTAATCCAAAGTGTTGCTCAAGATGAGTTAAACTCTATTTGAATTGCACAGCATATATCCTGACATGTTTCGGAAAGTCGCATTGAAGTGTACTTTTCCTTCTTCAAGGGAAAATTTATAAATGTATATTATTGTTGTATCTGTAACATAAATGTATATGTGTATAATGGATACATAATTCATTATAATATAGGCATCAACAATATAGTTTGAAGCCTGATTATACCATGAAAAATGATGTAGAATACTTACATATATGTCATTGACACTTTAAACAAAAAGAAGATGGAGGGGGGAATACAAGCTGGCTGCGTAAATCCATAGACACGGCATAAAGATTAGCCATGTATCCATAGGCTGGAGAGCGGGATGCATTCACAAGGGACGCCTGGTTTCACAGCGGCAAACAAGTATAACCACTGTGGGGGAAGTCATAACAAAAAGAGTAAATTAGGTTCACCTGATAATAGGTAGAGTAATAGAATAAAGAGTTGCTAGCTAGCCGGAGCAGAGATTGTTGGTGTGGACCAATCAGGTGGTGCACTCCGCCAGGTCAGCTATGTGCTTTACAGCTGATCGCGGAGGTCAGAGCGTCCCTCTGACGCAGGGTCACCAGCGGGAGAAAGAGAATGCCCGCCGCTCGACGATCAGACGGCGGCGAAGGTGCACATAGGCTCCTGTGGATGCAGCGAAGCAGGGCATGGACAGTTTGTCCAATGCCCCCCCTGCTCCAGTGGAGCCCGCCCCGGGGTGTCTGCATCCAGCAACACAGCCCAAGGCGGAGCTGGGAAGCCACCTGGTGGTAAAAAAAAAAAAGAGAATAGGCAGCCAGCAAGTTTACAAACAAAAGGGGACTACAAGGACATGACGGATGATGATCTGGAAACAATATATATATATATATATATATATATATACAGTGTTGGGAATGCAGCTGAAATATTAAACAAGGGTACTATAAAGAACTAAAATATTGTTGTTAGAAAACTGAAATGTGTACAAAAATAATACAGACAAAAAATCTTGGACAAAGTGAAAATAAATAGGAGATTTAAACACGGATATACATTATGACAATGAAAATGTCTATTTAGAAATAAGATTCCCATGAAGCTTTTGTAAGGCTTTGTGGCTAACGCTAAATCTTTGGCTATATTTATAGAGCAAGTAGGGTATTGCCACAGACATCCTACGTTACTGACTATATTTTTGTATGGAAAGGACTGCTGATTGAACAGTTCTTATATGTGGAAGACAGGAACGATATCTTAAACTATAATAAAGAATGTCGATATGTGGAGAAAAATTAGGTTTTTAGAGATTTAATTCGCAGACCCCAGAAGTAAACCCTAGAAGCGAAAATTGAATGCCTCATTTAACCCAGGTGGGGCAGTGGCCTGTAAATTAAATATCCACTGTAGCTCACATTGGAGGAGGCACTTGTTGAAGTTGCCTTCCCTGGAGTGTAGGTGAATTCGATCTAGTCCCAGGAAAAATATCCTGGGGATAGAGTCTGGATGTACCAAGGCCATGTGTTGGCCAATAGGTACCTCGGGGTCCCATTTACGGATTGTGGATATATGCTGATATATTCTCTTCCAAAACTCATTGATAGTCTTCCGGACATAGTAACAGCCGCACTCACATGTGAGTAGGTATAATACGGCGGGAGTCTTGCAGTTAATATAGTGCTTGGGATGAAAATTTCAGTAAAAAAGTTACACACCCCAAAATTCCCACATTCCTTTTTGGAGACAGGATGTCCTCCAACATTGAGACAATATGTCATGCTATTGGGGAGGTTTTACCACCCTCACCTTGCAAGGTACCCTCTCAATCTAGATTGTAAGCTCAAATGAGCAGGGCCCTCTGATTTCTCCTGTATTAAATTGTATTGTAACTGTAATGTCTGCCCTCATGTTGTAAAGCACTGTGAAAACTGTTGGCGCTATATAAATCCTGTATATTAATAATAATAATAATAATCTAGACAAGCATGTGGCCTGGTATAGCACAGGAAGAGATGAGCTACAAACGCAAATTAGTTTTAACTGTCCTAAAAGCCTTCCTCCTGGCAGCAGCATTTTTACAGAAAAAACACCTGACGCTTATAAAAGTGTCTAATGTTTTTACAAAAGTTTAGGTGCGTTTACAGGTGTCAAGCTGGGAGTTAATTCATTTCATTGGCCAGAAAAAATATTTATTCTGGCTATTGAAATTAATTAACTCTCAAACGCTAAACTCGTCTAGCATTAACGTGCGTTTAGACACGTTTACACATGTTTACAGGCCTAAAGCATTTTTTCTCCCAAACTCTGTTGATCCTGGATGCACTGACAGGGTTTTTTTTTTCCCTGCCTCTAAACTCACCTGCCACTAAATGCTGCTTAAAGCAGTGTTCCAGGCCAAAATATGACTTTTAGGATAAGAATACTCCTAGAATACTCATGCCTCGTGCAATGTAACAAAGGTATGCTGTAAACTATGCCCAGTTTTCTATCTGTGCAGTATTGTTTTCTTACTTTGTAATGTTTCTGCACAGCGCGGCCATCTCCAGTGTGGGCATCTGAAGCCACAGTGTCATTGATTCCATGCATGTTGGCTACCCAGCATGCACCTGCCGATCTCATGCATGCAGAGTGCGGTGCAAGCGAGTACAGCTTGACATGGCACTGCTCCTGCAACATTTAACATTGGCATCTATGGGAAATTTTGGTCAGCATGACATTGCACTGCTCCCAAACCATAAGTGACAGGAATAGGAAACTTGGGAAGCACCGAGAGGGGACCCAGTACTATGAGGATATCATTGAGCAGAGTGGTGAGGGTGTAGTTCTGGTGTCAGGCAGGAATATGGTGCAGGCTCTGTCACAGGATGAGTTCCAGCGGATGCAGGAAAGGGGAGCCCTAGGGGAGTATCCTCGTAGTCCTGGGTCCCCTCTCGGTGCTCCCCAAGTTTCCTGTCCCTGTCACTTATGGTTCGGGAGCAGTGCCATGTCAAGCTGACCAAGATTTCCCATAGACGCCAATGTTAAATGTTGCGGGTGCAGTGCCATGTCAAGCTGACCAAGATTTTGTTTGTTACCTCCTTGGATTGATGACTCACATATCCCAAGAGCCAATGCAAAGCTGGAAATTACATACATCACCGCAGCCACTAAAGGAGAAAGTGAAATTAGATATAGGCATAAATCAGGTAAGTGAACAGAAAAGGGCCATCTTTTTCTCATCTTTTTAAATTACAAAATATTTTTTTTTATTGCATTTTAGTGCAAATATGAGATCTGAGGTCTTTTTGACCCCAGATCTCATATTTAAGAGGTCCTGTCATGCTTTTTTTCTATCACAAGGGATGTTTACAACCCTTGTAATAGGAATAAAAGTGACACATTTAAAAAAAAAAAAAAAAAAAGTGTAAAAATAAAAAACAAAAGGTAAAATAAATAAGAATAAAATTTTTTTTTTAAACGCGCCCGTTCTGACGAGCGCCCGCATATGAAAACGGTGTTCAAACCACACATGTGAGGTATCGCCGCGAACGGTAGAGCATGCACCATTCCATGAGCGGGCACAATTTTGAAGCATGACATGTTGGGTATCAATTTACTTGGCGTAACATTATCTTTCACAATATAAAAAAACTGGGCTAACTTTACTGTTGTCTTGTTTTTTAATTTAAAAAAGTGTATTTTTTCCAAAAAAAAGTTCGCTTGTAAGACCGCTGCGCCAATACGGTGTGACAGAAAGTATTGCAACAACCGCCATTTTATTCTCTAGGGTGTTAGAAAAAAATGTATGTTTGGGGGTTCTAAGTAATTTTCTAGCAAAAAAACTGTTTTTAACTTGTAAACAACAAATCTCAGAAAGAGATTATATGATTAAGGATGCACATTAGTGCTGCATCTTGAGGGGTAGGGATGAGCCCGATGTTCAAGTCAAACGTAAATTCGATTCAAACATCGGGTGTTCGCCGAACAGCGAACAATATGCGATGTTTGTGGCAAATTCAAAAGCTGCTGGAACACCGTTAAAGTCTATGGGACACTAACATGAAAAATCCAAAGTGCTCATTTTCAAGGCTTATATGCATGTTATTGTCATAAAAAGTGTTTGGTGATCTGGGTCCTACCCCAGGGGACATGTATCAATGCAATTTTTTTTTTTAAAAACGTCCATCTTTTCGGGAGCAGTGATTTTTTTAATGCTTAAAGTGAAACAATAAAAATGAAATATTCTTTTAAATATCATGCCTGGGGGGTGTCTATAGTATGTCTGTAAAGTGGCGCATTTTTCCCATGTTTAGAACAGTATCACAGCAAAATGACATTTCTAAAGGAAAAATTTAAAATTATCATTTAAAAAAATCATTTAAAAATGATCGCGGCTGTAATGAATTGTCTGGTCTCTGCAATATAGATAAAACCCAGGCCCTTTGGGTTTGGTATGGATATTAAGGGGAACCCTGAACCAAAATATAAAAAAAATGTGTGGGGGTCCCCCAAAAATCCATACCAGGCCCTTCAGGTCTGATATGGACATTAAGGGGAACCCTGTGCCAAATTTTAAAAAAAAATGGCATAGGGGCCCCCCAAAATCCATACCAGACCCTTAAGGTCTGGTATGGATTTTAAGGGGAACCCTGCACCAACATTAAAAAAAAAATGGCATGGGGTCCCCCAAAATCCATACCAGACCCTTATCCAAGCACGCAATCTGGCAGACTGCAGGAAAAGAGGGGGGACGAGAGAGAGCCCCCCTCCTGAACCACACCAGGCCACATGCCCTAAACATGGGGAGGGTGCTTTGGGATCTGACCCCAAAGCACCTTGTCCCCATGTTGAAGGGGACAAGGGCCTAATCCCCACAACCCTTACCCAGTAGTTTTTGGGGTATGGGGGCTTATCGGAATCTTGAAGCCCCCTTTAACAAGGGGACCCCCAGATCCTGGCCTCCCCCCATGTGAATTGGTAATGGGGTACATTGTACCCCTACCATTTCACAAAAAAGTGTCAAAAATTGTAAAAAAAGACAAGAGACAGCTTGGGACAAGTCCTTTATTAAAAAATAAAAAAAATAAAAATGTCCATTCATCTTCTATCACGCCGCCCGATGGACCGAAAAAGAAAAAAAACCCTCAACTGCTCCGCCTCCATGGGAGGCTCCCGCCGACTGACGCGTCTTCTCTGTGACAGTTCTTATATAGCTGAGGGCGGGGCCACCCAGTGACGTAAATGGGTGACCCTGCCCCCTCTGACACCACGGGGTCATTTTTTTTTCGGTCCATCGGGCGGCATGATAGAAGATAAATAGACATCGCTGGACATTTTTATTTATTTTATTTATTAATAAAAGACTTCTCCCAAGCTGTCTCTTGTCTTTTTTTAAATTTTGACACTTTTTTGTGAAATGGTAGTGGTACAATGTACACCATTATCAATTCAAATGGGGGGGTGGGATCTGGGGGGTCCCCTTGTTAAGGGTTAATAAACCCCCGCCCGCATACCCCCACAACTGCTGGGCAAGGGTTGTGGGGATGAGGCCCTTGTCAGACCCCAAAGCACCCTCCCCATGTTGAGGGCATGTGGCCTGGTATGGTTCAGGAGAGGGGTGCTCTCTCATCCCCTCTCTTTTCCTGTGGCCTGCCAGGTTGCGTGCTCGGATAAGGGTCTGGTATGGATTTTGGGGGGACCTCTACACCATTTTTTTTTAATTTTGGCGCAGGGTTCCCCTTAATTTCCATATCAGACCAGAAGGGCCTGGTATGGATTTTAGGGGGACCCCATGCAATTTTTTTTTAAATTTTGGTTCGGGGTTCCCTTAATATTCATACTAGACGCAAAGGGCCTGGTAATGGACTGGAGGGGAACCCATGCTCTTTTTTTCAATGAGTTTTATCTATATTGCCGAGACCTGACAATTCATTACAGCCGCAATCAGTTTTAAATGATAATTAAAAAATTTAGAAATGTCATTTTGCTGCGGTACTGTTTTAAACACGGAAAAAATGTGCCATTTTACAGGCATACTATAGACACCCCCCAGGCACGATATTTAAAGGAATATTTCATTTTTATTGTTTTACTTTAAGCATTAACCGCTTGCCGACCAGCGCACGCAGATGCACGTCGGCAGAATGGCACTGGTGGGCAAAAGGGCGTACAGGCATGCCCCCTTTAAGAAGCAGTCTCGCAGGTCCGCCGCGATCTCCGTGACTGTGACCGCGGCTCCCGCTGACTCGAAGTCCACCAGGTGCCCGCGATCTTGTCACGGAGAGAAAGAATGGGGAGGTGCTTTTGTATCAAAGCATTTCCCTGTTCTGCCTAGTGACAGGACAGTGATCACAGCTCTCTGTCATCGAGAGTAGTGATTACTCTCCTGTGTCTTGAAGCCCAGTCCCCTCATAGTAAGAATCACTCCCTAGGACACACTTAACCCCCCCCCAGTGTCATTTACACAGTAATCAATGCATTTTTATAGCACTGATCACTGTATAAATGACAATAGTGCGAAAATAGTGTCAAAAATGTCCGTTGTGTCCGCCATAATGTCGCAGTCCTGATAAAAATCTCAGATCGCCGCCATTACTAATAAAAAAAATGAATAATAAAAATGCCATAAAACTATCCCCTATTTTGTAGATGCTATAAATTTTGTGCAAACCAATTAATATACGCTTATTACGATTTTTTTATCAAAAATATGTAGAAGAATACATATCGGCCTAAACTGAGGAAGTAAACATTTTTCATTACATTTTTGGGGGATATTTATTATAGCAAAAAGTAAAAAATATAGCGTTTTTTTCAAAATTGACGCTCTTTTTTTGTTTATAGCGCAAAAAATAAAACCCACAGAGGCGATCGAATACCAACCAAAAGAAAGCTCTATGTCAATTTTGTTTGGGTGCAGCGTCGCATGACTGCACAAATGTTAAAACGACGCACAGCCGAATCACAAAAAATGGCCCGGTCATTCAGCAGCCAAATCCTCCGGGGCTGTAGTGGTTAAAAAAATCACTGTTCCCGAAAAAACAGCTGTTTTTTAAAAAAATGTTTGCATTAATACATGTCCCCTGGGGCAGGACCCAGGTCCCCAAACACTTTTTATGACAATAACTTGCATATAAGCCTTTAAAATGAGCACTTTTGATTTCACATGTTTGTGTCCCATAGACTTTAACGGTGTTCGTGTGTTCTTCTGAATTTTTTGCCTGTTCAGTATGTTCTGGTGCGAACCGAACCAGGGGGTGTTCAGCTCATTCCTAGTGAGGAGTGAAAAATGTGGGTGGAACTCTGCTTTATAGCCTAAATGTGCATGGACACATAGGCTTAAATGCAGGGGAATTTAGATGCAGGAAAAAAAAAAGGCCAGACGTCCCTGTGTAAAAACGTGTAAAAACGTCCAGTGTGCATGAGGTCTTAAACTTTTTTTTTTATGTGTACTTTCTCTTTAAAGGGCTTAGGATCTCCTAAACAGACCAGGAAATATAAAAAGAGGTACTGTTTGGGGTTAAAAGAAAACTGTAAACCTGTTTTAATTTTGAATACCCAATCATGTGTGACAAAAATAAAAAGTTTTATTGCTAGCTAACAATTGGTTGATTGACATGATCATTTACTTTGTTAGTTGAACAACCTCTACTTCTTTAGTAATTCAGCCACATTTTCAGAGGTCTCAGCAAGCATAGATTCCTGTTTGAATCAATATAGAAACCTTGGGGGGGAATAGTGATAGGTTTAGCTAGAAATGGCTCATTGTGTACAACTTTATTAGACATTCTGACATGTACATAGAGATCATGGGATTGAGATGGCCCCATTGAATTTAAAGAATACAGATTAAGCACCAATATAATTGTTTTTGGAGATGCAGGTTGTTGGTATTCTAAACAGTTACAGAAACCTCAGTAAAATATTTATTTTACAGCAGATGATTATCTGAATTATGAGGGTGATGAGAAAGTGCAACTAGTAAGAAAAAAAAAAAAATTTTTTCTGCTTAAGGAGACATGAAAGCCACAATTTGTATTGGTTATTTTGATGAGCTTTCCATAAATTGTGTTTATTTGGAAGATGTCTTCTGGACAGCCAAGATAAAAAAAATGATTGTGCCATCTGATGGCTAATTAAGGTATTTATAAAGGGGGATTCATATGGGCACTGTTGATAAGGTTTCTTTCAAGGACCGAATATTGCAGTTTGTACCTGAATTAATCTGACCTAGCAAATAGCAAAAGAGATATTGTGTTAAATGCATGAACATTTCCTTAGCATATGGTAGTTAAAGGCTTAGTATCTTAGGGCTAAGTTATATTCCCTGTAGTGGTAATGAACCATTAGAACCACGTACAGCTCCTATTTTTTTAGGCCCATGGCCCCGGATGTAAAGAAAATGTTTAATGTGGAATTGCCAGTCTTGAAAATGGCAACAGCCAAATCAAACTCGAAGTAATAAACATATCCTCCTTCAGTTTGTTCCAAGAGGAGGTGAAAAAATGAAAAAAAAAATGTGCTCAATCTAAATCAAGATCCCTGGATAATCAGATATGTAAGGATTAGGGATGAGCTTCGTGTTCGAGTCGAACCCATGTTCGACTCGAACATCGGCTGTTCGGTCGTTCGCCGAATTGCGAACTATATGGGCCGTTCGCGCCAAATTCGTGTGGCGCGTCACGGCCCATAATTCACTGCGGCATCGCAGTGCATTGCTGGCTGATGATTGGCCAAGCATGCACTATGACTCGCATGCTTGGCCAATCACAGCGCTGCCTGAACAGAGAGATGTAATTGGCCAAAGCCAAGGAGGCTTTGGCCAATTATGACTCAGGGGATTTAGTACACACCCCACACTATATAAGGCCGCCTGCACGGCGGCCCTGTGCAGTGTGTTTCGGTGTGCTGAGAGATAGAGAGAGAGAGTGTCATTTCATTTGAGTTAGCTAGATTACGCAGGACAGTCAGTCAGTTAGCTGCACTTACAGTGTATTGTGTATATATATGCATCCCAGGTGTTGCATATATATATATATATATATACACTGTATTCAGTTTAGCTAGATCCGTTCCTGTTATCTTCCTACTGACAGGCAGGCTTGTCTTGTTACAGTATTTACAGCTACCTGAAGAAAATTACTGGTGTTCTTTTGATCCTATTAGTACCACAGTCAGGCAGCTAGACTATTTACAGTTAGTGCAGTGCGTCCTGCTCACAGTGTTCAGCTAGATCCGTTCCTGTTATCTTCTTACTGACAGGCAGGCTTGTCTTGTTACAGTATATAAAGCTACCTGAAGAAAATTACTGGTGTTCTTTTGATCCTATTAGTACCACAGTCAGGCAGCTAGACTATTTACAGTTAGTGCAGTGTGTCCTGCTCACAGTGTTCAGCTAGATCCGTTCCTGGTATCTTCGTACTGACAGGCAGGCTTGTCTTGTTACAGTATATAAAGCTACCTGAAGAAAATTGCTGGTGTTCTTTTGATCCTATTAGTACCACAGTCAGGCAGCTAGACTATTTACAGTTAGTGCAGTGCATCCTGCTCACAGTGTTCTGCTAAACCTACAAGTTAGTGGGGTGCATCCACCTCACAGTGTTCAGCTAAATCTACAAGCTAGTGGGGTGCGTCCTGCTCACAGTGTTCAGCTAGATCCGTTCCTGTTATCTTCGTATTGACAGGCAGGCTTGTCTTGTTACAGTATATAAAGCTACCTGAAGAAAATTCCTGGTGTTCTTTTGATCCTATTAGTACCACAGTCAGGCAGCTAGACTATTTACAGTTAGTGCAGTGCGTCCTGCTCACAGTGTTCAGCTAAAACTACAAGTTAGTGGGGTGCGTCCACCTCACAGTGTTCAGCTAAACCTACAAGTTAGTGGGGTGCGTCCTGCTTACAGTGTTCAGCTAGATCCGTTCCTGTTATCTTCTTACTGACAGGCAGGCTTGTCTTGTTACAGTAAATACAGCTACCTGAAGAAAATTGCTGGTGTTCTTTTGATCCTATTAGTACCACAGTCAGGCAGCTAGACTATTTAAAGTTAGTGCAGTGCGTCCTGCTCACAGTGTTCAGCTAAAACTACAAGTTAGTGGGGTGCGTCCACCTCACAGTGTTCAGCTAAACCTACAAGCTAGTGGGGTGCGTCCTGCTCACAGTGTTCAGTTAGATCCATTCCTGTTATCTTCTTACTGACAGGCAGGCTTGTCTTGTTACAGTAAATACAGCTACCTGAAGAAAATTGCTGGTGTTCTTTTGATCCTATTAGTACCACAGTCAGGCAGCTAGACTATTTACAGTTAGTGCAGTGCGTTCTGCTCACAGAGTTCAGCTAAAACTACAAGTTAGTGGGGTGCGTCCTGCTCACAGTGTTCAGCTAAACCTACAAGTTAGTGGGGTGCATCCACCTCACAGTGTTCAGCTAAATCTACAAGCTAGTGAGGTGCATCCTGCTCACAGTGTTCAGCTAGATCTGTTCCTGTTATCTTCGTACTGACAGGCAGGCTTGTCTTGTTACAGTATATAAAGCTACCTGAAGAAAATTGCTGGTGTTCTTTTGATCCTATTAGTACCACAGTCAGGCAGCTAGACTATTTACAGTTAGTGCAGTGCGTCCTGCTCACAGTGTTCATCTAAAACTGCAAGTTAGTGGGGTGCGTCCTGCTCACAGTGTTCAGCTAGATCCGTTCCTGTTATCTTCTTACTGACAGGCAGGCTTGCCTCAGCAAACCTACGCTGTATGGCCTCCCTGATCCTGCAAAGCCTGCGGAAGGATCCTCGGATTCGTGGTATCAAGGAGAAGGACCAATACTGGCTGGCAACCCTCCTTGATCCACGTTACAAGGGTAAGGTTGCGGACCTTATCTTGCCATCGCAGAGGGAGCAGAGGATGAAACATTTTCAGGAGGCCTTGCAGAAAGGTCTGTGCAACGCGTTCCCAGAGACTGGGAGGTTACAAACTCCTGTTTCTGGACAACATGTTGCTGAGGCTTTTAGTACCAACAGGGGCATGTAATTACAATTCTTGATCTAATATTTCACAGCAGGGCCCATTTCTGCACCCACCAAGAGCGAGTGAGGACTTACAGTGTTGTGGCACCAGCACCACCACCACCAAAGGCCCAGTTTTTCTGCCCCTGTTCAACAGGGGCATGTAATTACAATTCTTGATCTAATATTTCACAGCAGGGCCCTGTGAGGGCTTACAGTGTTGTGGCCACAACAACACCTAAGGCCCAAATTTCTGCTGAGTATATAGGGCAGGCCCCTACTTTCAAACATCTAACTTACAAACGACTCCTACTTGCATACGGAAGGAGACAACAGGAAGTGAGATGAAATCTACCCCTAGGAAGGGAAATTCTCTCCTGTAAAAGTTAATATGGGAAAAACATTTCTCCTTTCCACTGATGCTTTCCAATCCTTGTTCCACTTAAAAAACCCAAATTCTCAAAAAAGCATTTGTCATTGGGACAAAAAGTGAGGTGAAATCTTCTAAAGAGGAGGAAAGACAGCAAAACAAATGTCACAAGGGTGATAACCCTTCCCTATGTTTTCCAAAAAGCTTAAAAAAGATTTTTTGGCTGGAGCTAAACACATTAAAAATGTACCCGTTCAAAATGACAAACAGATTCTACTTAACAACAAACCTACAGTCCCTGTCTTGTTTGCACCGCCTGTATACTGCTGTTCAGAGTATATAGGGCCTGGTGGCCCCACACCTTTCCTTATTTTAATTTGGGTGCGGGGTTCCCCTTAATATCCATACAAGACCCAAAAGGCCTGGTAATGGATTGGGGGGTACCCATGGTGTTTGTCTCACTGATTTTCATCCATATTGCCAGGACCGGACATTACATTAAACCCGCAAGCAGTTTAAATGAGATTTTTTCCTTAAAAAATGACATTTGGTGCAGGGACTGTTCTAAACACGGGAAACACGCGCCACTTTACAGGCATACTATAGACACCCCCCAGGTACGATATTTAAAGGAATATTTCACTTTTTTTTTTTTTTTTACTTTGAGCATCATTAAAATCACTGCTCCCGAAAAAACGGCCGTTTTTAAAAGTTTTTTTTGCATTGATACATGTCCCCTGGGTTAGGACCCGGGTCCCCAAACCCTTTTTAGGACAATACCATGCAAATTAGCCTTTAAAATGAGCACTTTTGATTTCGAACGTTCGAGTCCCATAGACGTCAATGGGGTTCTAACGTTTGTGCGAACTTTCGGTCCGTTCGCAGGTTCTGGTGCGAACCGAACCGGGGGGTGTTCGGCTCATCCCTAGTAAGGATCTTACCATACAAGACATGTGCTTATTGAATGAGCTCATGGAGCTGTGGAAAGAGAGTAACCCTGAGGATTCCAATGAGGTGGGAACGTATAATTTAACACAATCAGAAAATTTGGGAATCGGTAGTAACCGATTACAATATTTTTCCACCTCCCTAACTTTATAAACCAAAGTTGTGCTCTTTCCCAGTATTGCAAAATAACCCTGACAATTGGGCATTTACCCGACAGGTGTCTAAAGAAACTAAAAATACCTGCTGGAGATATCCTAAAACATCTCATTTAACTTTTTCTTAGCAACAGGCCATATCTTTGTAGAACAATAAAGCGATTGTTATAAGACCTTCAGACAAAAGGTGGGAATATTGCAGTAAAGAATTGCAATCAGTATGAGCAGATGGTCTTTGATTTATTAAACTGGTCAACCACCATAAAGATAACTGTGTTGCCCTTGAAGTTAGGTAACTCCACAATTAAATCCATAGACAGGTGGGTCCAGGGCCTCTCTCCATTGGGTATGGGTTGTAGGAGGACCACTGTAAGGTGTCGTGGAGTCTTACTCTGAGCACACACGAAACAGGCAGCTACCAAGGCAGTTACATCAGCATGGAGACTAGGCCACCAGAATTGTTGGAAAATGGCCCAAAAGAGTTGATCCTTCCCAGGGTGGCCAGCAGCTTTGGGAGAATGGTAAGTCTGGAGCACGGCTCGGAGACTCTCTTGGACAAAGAAGCGGTCACAAGGTTTCTCAGGAGGAGCATGGACCTGAGCAGCAAGAATTTTGTCACCCAAAGGAGAAGTGAGACTTGTGCGAACGGTAGCCAGAATATGATCATGTCAGGTCACCTTGAGGCTAGGTGACAGATGCACACTGTTGGGATCAGGAGTGCACCACAAGGTAGTGGACCCTACGGATGACTGCTGCGGATGGGAGTCAGGGTGGTAGGGAAGACAGGGCCGCTGGAACGCCAACACGGATCCCACCGGGGTTAGAGCGTAAGATTCCCTAGGGCGCGGAGTCTAAAAGCCAGCAGGTGTTCACCAGAGCCTCTAGTGGTGAGGATGGACTGGGCTGCAACTGGCTCCAGGCCGCGACCCCCAGGGTCATTCAGCTCACACCCACAGTAGGCAACAGGAGGATAGGAATAGTAAGGTCGGGGCCACAAGTAGACAAGGACAACAGAGTTTGCGCCAAGGTTCAGGGTCACAGGCAAATAGGGATAGTCAGGACATGCCAAAGGTCAGAGTCACAAGCAGACAGGGAAAGTCGAGAACAGGCCAAAGTCAGTAACTGGAATCAGACGTAGGAAACACAGCAAGTACACACAAAAGCTAACACACAATGGTTGATCAGCACTGCTGGCTTGCAGTGCACAGGTTAATATAGGGTTCCCTGATAGGGCCTGGGTGGGGCCATGCTTAGAGGAGAGGTTATAAAACCAGCCAGGTGTGAATGGCTGGCCTCTTAGTCTGAACACATGAGGAGAAGGTAAGCTGACAGAGAAAGATTACTGCATAACCATGACAGTACCCCCCCTCTTATGAGGCCTTCCCCTCCCCCGCCGGTGCCCTGGCTTAAAGGGAAACTCCAGATGAAACCTCCTCAACAGACGAGGCACAAAGATCTCAGATGCAGTGATCCAAGACCTCTCCTCAGGACTAAACCCTTCCCAATGTACGAGGTACTGAAGAATGCCTCTACGGCGCCGGGAATCCAGAACTTGATTAACCTTGTACTTAAGATTATCCTCAGAGACCGAAACCGAGGTAGGGAGAGGACTTATTGAGGGCTAAAGGCTTCTTATGAATGGGTAAAGGCATAAGAAGACCATCAGGTGTCTGAGCAGGGTCCCCCAGACCCTTACGATGAGCTGGACATCCAGCACAGGATTATCAGACTGGGCAGAAGTCAGTGGATCCCTGAGACCAGGTTTGTTAGAAAGTGATGTGTCACAGAAGTCAAGCTGGATATCTTCACTGGGCATAGGCTGAACTGGTGCAGAGGCCGACTGAACAGCATTGCCAGGCGTAGCGACCACCAGAATCGCATCACAGGGCGTAGCGACTGTGGAACTGGTGGACGAGTCAGCCTGGGTAGACAAGACAGGGGGCTTCCATCATAACAAATGTAGAGTGTGGTGGTCTCATCCCTTGCAAAATGTACCATAGAAAAAGAGATCCCCCTTTATTAGGACTTTAACAGGCCACCAACTCTTAGCATAAAAAATTAATTTTATTGAAATACTTAAAAAAGACGTAAAAGCGTCAATAACATGCAAGATAAAAAATCATTTCATACTCAATAAATACAGAATCAGATCACAAAATGTATACAGGGTGAAAAAAGGGTAAATATACTTTCGCAGGGGTAATGTGCCCCGATACCCGGCGCGTTTCCGGTATTCTGGTACCTTCATCAGGGGTTTGAGAGTTGTAGGTATTTTGTACAAATATGGATTCTACAAATACACAAACACACATGTCAAAAGGAATACATCACATTCTAGAAATGAACTGTGAATAGATACTGAGACCGCATAAGCACAAGTATAAAAAATAATAATTAAAAAATATAAGTATAAAAAATAATAATTAAGCATGCACAGTGTGGTAATATAAAGAACATACATGTCAACAATAGTACATACCCCACGGAATGATTCTATGCACTCATAGACCCTATAATCAGATAACGTGTTTTCATGTATGCCAGACCATGGCTATATAAGAATCATGCGTGTATTGGGTTACCGATATCTATAGAAGAAATATACGTATATAATGATTTTATGATTTCCACATGGGGTTAGTCCAAGTAAAGGGATAGAGGCAGTGGGACGGGAAAACGAAGAAAAAAGGGAGTGCCAAAAGTGTGGAGGTAATGGAAAATTAGAGTGGTACAAAGGGGGCATCGATAAAGAGACCTTGCCCCAATGGAAGAGACAAAACCAATGTGGCAAACAAGGATGTGAATAGGGTAACAACAGAAAGTATGCTGTCGGGGAATTATAGTTAGCAAGTGCCACTAGTGTGCTTAAAAATACAAGTAACAGTGGTATAGGGGCACCAAATAGGTGCGTGTGGTGATAAATGTATATCGAAAACTCTACTTAGGTTGTAAGGAAGTGGGGTGCTGGGAGCAGTCACAGTGATAAGAGTAACTGAAGGTGATGATATGTAAGGGTGAGCTAACTAGGAATAACAAGTTCAATCGAACCAATGGCCTGCCGGCTGTGTGCCTGAAGGATCAATATCCAAGGACAATCCCATAGTGGTTGGCTCCTATTAAAAACCCTGCACAAGACAAAGATAGAAAAAAATAGAAAAAAGAATCTATTTAAATTTTTTTTCTATCTTTGTCTTTTATGCTAAGAGTTGGTGGCCTGTTAAAGTCCTAATAAAGGGGGATCTCTTTTTCTATGAGTCAGCCTGGGTGTGCATCCAAGGGGGTCCAGGAACAGGCAAAGGTAAATGACCATGCAAACTATAGTGAATGTTCGGCTCAAGTTCACTGGCGGGCTTCTCATCCAGAGTGCCACATGACCCAGAGAGTGCCTCAGCCCGACTATTGCAAGAGACATTCTAGAAATTGCTATATACAGCGGGAAGAGCAGAAGATACTGGGATGGTGGGAACAGGAAGTTTCTCTTTTGGGGTAACCTTGAGTAGGCAGGAAGAGGAACAGGAGGAACCCCAAGCCAGGATCCATCCAGCAGTCCAGTCAATGTGTGGAGAATGGAATCATAACCAAGGTAGACCTAATATGATAGGAGATGAAGCCTTAGGTAAGACAAGGAAGGATATCCACTCCTGGTCGAGTGTCCCTACCGACATCTTAACAGGGAGGGTCTGGAAGCGGATAGTACCCCCTGGGAGAACAGTGCCATCAATCGCCAAGACCACCAATGGCGTTGAAAGGGGCAAAAGGGTAAGTCTCATGGAAGATGCAGTTTCCCAATCCATGAAATTGCAAGCGGCTCCGGAATCCAGATGTGCCGAGACCGAACCAGAGGAAGCGCCGACATGAAGGAACACAGAAGAAGAAGATGAGAAGGTGAAGGTGATATTTCAAGGTCTAATGCTCCACCTTCCAGATGTATCAACCCCGATCGTTTTTCCGGACGAAGAGAACGAGTGTCACGAAAATGACCTTTGGCGCCACAATAGAGGCACAGGCCTAGCGCGTTCTTCAGGAGACAACTTTGTCCAGCCAAGCTGCATAGGTTTCTCAGTGGGCAGGGGGTGCTCCTCGGATCAAAGAGAAGGGACTAGGAGCTCAGGCTGCCTAAGGAACGGAGAGTGCTGGCGTCTTTTTTCCAGGGCCCTCTCCTGAAAGCGAATATCGATCTGGTTACACAAGGTGATGACACCGTCCAGATTAGCAGGAGGGGATCTGCCTGCTAATTCATCCTTCACTCTATCAGAGAGGCCATGTAAAAAGGTTGCAACTAGGGCCTCATTATTCCAGCTCAATTCAGCTGTGAGGATACGGAACTGAAGAGCATAGTGTCCCACAGTAGTGGACTCTTGACGGAGATGTAAAAGAGCGCTAGCCGCTGAGGAGACATGACCTGGTTCCTCGAAGATATTCCGAAAAAGTTTCAAGAAATCAGACAGGCTAGAAACCACTGGATCATTCAGTTCCCACAGAGGGGCAGCCCAAGCTAGCGCCTCGCTGGACAGGAGAGATATAATATAGGCTACTTTCGCCCGATCGGACAGGAAGTTTTGGGGCTGAAGTTCAAAATGAATTGTGCACTGACTATTGAACCTTCTGCAAGCCTTGGAGTCCCCAGAGAAATGGGCCGGAGCAGGCAGTTGTAATGAATGTGTGGCTGCGACTGGTGCGACAGGTGCAGCAGCAGATAGCGGTTGAGGTTGTCGAACCGGGGGTCCTAATGAGGCCTGAACCTGTTCAAAATGGGATGCCAAATCCTGAAGGAATCGCATCACTTGGGTCTGATGCAATTCCTGGGTCTCAAGTCTGCAAACTAAGCCCTGCAACGGATCATCTGCGGGTAGCGGCACATCAGCCGGGTACATGGCTGATCAAACTGTCAGGTCACCTTAAGGCTAGGTGACAGATGCACACCGTTGGGATCAGGAGTGCATCGCAAGGAAGTGGACCCTATGGCTGACTGCTGCGGATGGGAGTCAGGGTGGTAAGGAAGGCAGGGCCACTGGAACGCCAACACGGATCCCACCGGGGTTAGAGCGTAAGATTCCCTGTGGCGCAGAGTCTAAGAGCCAGCAGGTGTTCACCAGAGCCTCTAGTGGTGAGGATGGACTGGGCTGCAACTGGCTCCAGGTCACGACCACCAGGGTCCCCCAGCTTACACCCACAGTAGGCAACAGGAGGACAAGCAGACAAGGACAACAGAGTTCACACCAAGGTTCAGAGTCACAGGCAAACAGGGATGGTTGGGGACACGCCAAAGTCGGTAACTGGAATCAAATGCAGGAAACACAGCAAGTACACAAAAAAAGCTAACACACAATGGTTGATTAGCACTGCTGGCTTGCAGTGCACAGGATTATATAGGGTTCCCTGATAGGGCCTTGGGTGGGGCCATGCTTAGAGGAGAGGTTATAGAACCATCCAGGTGTGAGTGGCTGGCCTCTTAGTCTGAACACATGAAGAGAAGGTAAGCTGACAGAGAAAGATTACTGCATAACCATGACAGATCAGGAGGAAATAACTTGGAATTTGATTATCTCATAATGAAGAGCCCCTATGGCCATGGACAATGGAACCATCTCATGAGTCACATGGGCAGGCTGTAGAGGACTCTCGTCAAGAGCCTCAAAGGGCAGGTGTAGTGTCATGCAGCTGCAGTGGAATCGAGTGCTTTGATACAAAAGGCAGCATCAATGAACAGGCCTGCAGCCCCAGAGTCAATTAGAGCCTGTATCTCGACAGATGACTCAGCCCAAAAAAGGGTAACTGAAACCAGGGGCTTATCCTTCTGGATAACTGGGGAAGGAAAAAGGCCACCTAAGGTCTGTCCGTGACAGGACCTCAAGGTTCAGGTGTTCCCCTGTACCAGTAGGACAAGACTTCAAGTAGTGACCTGCCTGGCCATTATAAAGGCACAATCTCTCCCTCCTCCTAAAGGCCCTCTCATCCACAGAGAGACGCGTGAAACCCAAGTGCAAGCGTTCACCTTCACTGACCGACTCGGTACCAGGAGGCATGGGAGGTGACGGAGGCACGGGTGGGACTGCAAAGCTCAGAGACAAATGTACAGAAGGCTTCTGCAAGTCTGGAGTCAATGAGGATGGCAAACGTGATCAACTTCTCCAGCTCAGTGGGTATATCTTGGGCTGCTATCTCATCCTTGATGGTATCCGAGAGACCATGAGAAAAAGCAGCCACGAGGGCCTCACTGTTCCATGCAACCTAGGTGCCAGAGTACGGAATTCAATGGCGTAGTCGGCAACAGTTCTTTTACTCTGTTCGATGGACATGAGGCACTTGGCAGCAGAACCAGAGCATGCGGGAAAGTCAAATACCCTTTTAAACGAAGCCACAAACTCAGGGTAGCTCAAGACAACAGGTTTTTGCATCTCCCATAGAGGGTTTGCCCAAGCCAAGGCTCTCTCAGAAAGTAAAGGTATCACGAAACCTACTTTGCTTCTGTCCGTGGGAAACATTTTGGGCAGCATCTCAAAGTGTATCTCAACCTGGTTGAGAAACCCTCTGCATTGGACTGGATCGCCCCCAAATCACTGGGGAAGCGGAGTGGAACCATACATACCTCTTATAGAGGTAATACTCGAGGTGGGTGCCTGCACAGAGACTGGAGCAGCAGCAGGGTCGGCCTGAAACATAGGGTGTACCGGGGCGGCCACAGTGGGAGATTCCAGGTAAGCCGTGCGACTCAGGAGCGTTTGTAATGCAATGGCAAACTGATCCATGCGGTGATCCATTTCATCCAGTCTGGAAAAAATATTACCAAAAAATGGATTGACTGCATCTTCTGAATTCATGGCCTTCACCTACTGTCAGAAACCATATAATCAGGCCGAGACAGAATTACAGTTGAATCACGCTTGTTTAATAATAAAAGTAAAAAGAACAAACTTAGTCAAAACATAGCCAAAGTTCAGTAACCAGAACGGATAGTCAGCCAAGCCAGAAGTCAGGGATCAATGTAGTGGAACAGCAAACAGGATCTGGTGCCAGAAGTGATGTCAGCAAAGCAAGTCTTGAACAAGATCGCAGTTTCTGTGATGTGACCAAGGCGAAGGCAGAGCTCCTCTGGACTGGACAGCTTAAGTAGGCAGGACTGACGAGCAGGATCTCATCAACAGCTGAGTAACTGTGGAGAGATAGGAGCTGGCAATTAGCCGACAGCTGAGCAGCCAGCTCAGAGAAGGAAGGGCTGAGCCCAGCCCTGAAAACTAGTACTTCTGTATGCATTTCTTGTTTAGTATTAGGCCTCATGCACACTGGACATTTTTTCAATGGCTCCTTCCCCCTACACACCATTGTCACCTTCTCATATCTGTTTTGACACTGAACCCCCTTCTCACATCTGTTTTGACACTGCACCCCCTTCTCACACTTGTGCTGACACTGCCCATCCTTCTTACGCCTGTTCTAGCACTGTAACCCCTTCTCTCATCTGTTCCAAAACTGCACCACCCTCTCACACCTAACACTGCACCCACCCCCCCCCACTTCCTTTCACCCCCACACACTGTACAATGTCTATCCTGAGACGTAATCCCAGCTCTGATCCTTATACATGGTGATCCTGGCTCTGATCCTCACATGCGAGAATCTCAAATAATCATGTCATAGAAAGTGAGCTTGGGACCAAAGTGGAGATAAACATTGAGAGTCTCCTCTAGGTAAGGTTGTAGGTTTAGGTTCAGCCCCAGCATCAAAATAGTTCCTCTCTCTCTTTGAAAGTAAAAATGTATACAGTTTAATACAGAAAACATTTAGTATTTTATATTCTGGCAGGTTAGACGCTACAATTAAGGCTCATAGGATGAAGACTAAATTGCCAGAATAGGTGAGGATATAGGGTATTGGGGTCTACTGGGTGCTGCTTACTGGCTTTATTATCTCTATTATCTCTATAATTGGATAGTGAGAGTTGTGTAGCATTTATGTCTCTAGAGGACTGGCATTTTTTTGTGTCATTTGGCAGGTAAGAGCCTGTACATAAATACTTTCATTAGCTTTGGTAGGTCTCAAAATTATGGCTGCAATCAATGGGTATATCATAATCAACCAATTTCTAAACCCCAGTGTACAGACTGTCTGTGAATGTTTTCAGCTTTGTAAAGTGATAATAAGCATTGAAGTTATAGGTTTAGTTTTAGCCCCAACTTCAAAAGTAGCTCTTCTGCCACTTTAAAATAAAAAATCTACACTGTTTTGCTTTCAGAAGTCAGTATTTCATGAAGTTTATGGGGTAAAGACTGCATTACAAGAATAGGTGGGCACATTGGATATTGGTGACTACTGGGTGCTGCTTGCCTAGTATATTATCTCATTGTTCAAAAGGCAATATGGATAGTGAAATTTGTGTAATGTTTCTGTCTCTAGAGGGCTGACAATTTCCTGTGGCTCTTTACAGCTAAATGGTCTGGTTATACTCACCCTCATAAGCTGTAGTAGGTGTCAAAGCAATCTTGGATCCCTGTAAGTGGAAGGAGGGCCTCTCTGTTTCTGCAACTTTGAAAGCACAGATTTACATCTATTTGCTGGATGCTCTTTAAAAAATGTTTGTAGCTATACTGCTGGAGTAGCGCAGAGCAAGTATAGACAACATACAAAATCTTGACTATGTATATGTTCTCCTTTTTGTATTTCTTTCTGCCAGTAAAACAAATTGGACTAAACCTACATTAAACTATCCTGAATTATCTTTAAGTTTATTTTTTGGTGTGAGTACTGTGTATTTTTTTATTATTAAACAGCAATCATTTATTCAGAATCAACACAAACTTTTAATTCTTCTGGTAAGTTAAATACACTTTATGTCTAGGAAAGTCTGAAAGTAGTTAAAATGTAGCTTGAAGGAGCCCTCTGAGATATTGAAAGTAAGGTTTGGGGTAGTTGAGAAAACAGGAACAGCAGTTAACGGCTGCAAAGCCTAAGGGCTTTGCAATGTGATATTATGAGCTGAGTTGAAGATGAAATGATTTTTCTCCGCAGCCAACATTTAAGATTCAGGGCAGGTAAAGCACAACCAGTAAAAATCCTTGTTTATTAACCCTTCTAACCTACAAGTAACAGAAAAAAACAGACCCGAATAGTTTTAGGCATTGCTTACATTTCCAGTATTTATTATAATCCTACAGTGTGTATTATTATTCAATTGTTTAATTATTCAACCTCTTTGACTTAACTTTAAAATAATTAATAATATAATAATTTGTCTGCATCATTCTTTGTGTGCAAAAATATAAAAAAAAATATTATTTATGTAAGAAGAGTTTGGCTGTCTGTCAGCACAATCCTACTGCATAGATCTGACGAGTGCTATTGCAGAGTACTATAGCTCCATAGCTGCATAGTGAAGAAACAACTACCCATTCTTCTGACTTCTCAATAAGTGCCAGGTAAGATGAGTTCTATGCATTGTTATATTGTTATATTTATATTTATATTCCTTAAAAAATAAAAAAATAAATTCACTTAAATGTTTGTGGCTGGTCATTGGAAAACAGGTTCTTATAACTTTTCAGTAGCTTGATATCCCACTTTGGTTCCTGGATCAGTATATGCCATGTTTTATAGATCTGTAGATCTAGATTTAGAGAGAGGGGGGGGGGGGGGGTGTACCTATCTGTGTAATAAAACTATTATTATTACTATTATGGGGCGTACACACGGTCAGACTTTTCGTCTACAAAAGTCCAACGGACGCCGACGGACTAAAGCTGGCTGGTAATCCGATCATGTGTGGGCTTCTTCGGACTTTCAGCTGACTTTTTCAGCCTCAAATCCGACGGACTTTAGATTTGAAACATGCTTCAAATCTTTACGTCGTAACTACGACGGACCCCGAAGTCCGCTCGTCTGTATGCTAGTCCGACGGACAAAAAAACGACGCATGCTCATAAGCAAAAACTAAACTGAAGCACTCGGTCTAGTAAAACTAGTGTTCGTATTGTAGGTAGCACATTCCTCGCGCTGCAAAATCTGTGATCGTTGAATGCAGCGCATTTAATGTCTTCTTTACGAATGCTATAAAGAACGAAGATGTTTTGCTGTTCATATTCAAACAGAGTTCTCCCAAACAGATTTCTGGATTCTTTTTCTCTTTGATCTCATGAATGACATGGTATGCTTTTTCAAAACAATGTTTCCATAGTAATAATACTTTTAATTTTTTATTTTTTTGGTGGAGTCATCTTTTCTTGTAATTTTTATCCAGATATTTCTTTTATGATTGTTGTGGAACTTTTTTTCTGTTTATCTCTAATTTTTTTGATAAAGTTACCACAGGGAACCCATTTTTATATATATTTGTTAAATTTTTTTTAATGTTTGTAAAGTTACCACAAAGAACCCTTTATATTTTTTGTTTTTATAGTGATTTTTTTTTGTTTTTATATAAAGTTAACCCAAAGCACCGTTTTTGGTTATGTATCTTTTTTTTTTTAAATACTTACCACTCGAACATTATTAACATTATTTTAATCTATTTTTGGTGTGTTTTTGCAAAATCAATGAGATTGTTGTCCCTTGTTAATTTAAAACATTGTGTCTAAAATCTATGATTTAAAATAAAAAACATAAACTCAAAAAAGATCCATTTATTTATGGTCTAAATAAAATAAAGAGGAAGTCAACGCTGGCAAAAGTACGTGTACAAGAAAATGGGGATCTTGAGGAGTCCATATAAGAGGGAGCACAATCTGGTCCAAGAATCCCAGAGATCAACAGCACCAGCAGATGATATAGATGTCCCCAGACTGTGGTACTACAACAGCCTGCATCTTCTGTCAGACCAGACTGAACCCAAGTCATCACTTTCTTCTCTTCCCTGCAGCCTTTCCTCCACGCTGCCCTGCAGCCTTCCCTGCAGCCTTCCCTGTAGCCTTCTTTGGAGGCTGTGGCTCTGATGTTTCAGTTGTGGCAGGAGGAGGAGGAGGAGGAGGAGGAGGAGGAGGGGGGGCTGCCTCATGTAGTTGGGTGTTTCGTGTTAGCGTGCCCTGCAGCCCCTTCTGGATTGTTTCCCCAAATAGTCGCTCACAAATGAGGCGCTGCTCCCAATCCATTTGAAGAAGCCTGCTGGCTAAGTAGCAGCCATAGGACTCTTCCGCTTCGGGGGGCTCCTTAAAAAACGGGTGGCCTCTTGCATGAGGCGCAGGGATGCCTCCTGTGTGACCGTCCCCTTCCTGGCCCTTTTTTTGGGAAGGTGGAGGGGAGGCACTTGGGATTCGGTCAGGCTCCTACTGGGCCCAGCCACCTCACTTGGCCCAGCCACCTCACTTGGCCCAGCCACCTCACTTGGCCCAGCCACCTCACTGGGAGCAGCCACCTCCTGCCTGACACTGGGCCCAGCCTCCTCCAGGATGATGGTGAATCCGGCCTCCTCCAGGCTGTCCATGGGCCCGGTCTCCTCCTGCCTGCCACTTTCCCCACATTCCTCCTGGATGGACTCATCCTGTGTATAAAAAAAGGACAATAGTTTTAGTATATTTTTTGGGGTTCATCAATGACACACAGTTTGCTTCTCATGACTAGCAAATTCAATGTGAATACATCTCTTTAATAAAAGAGTCTAATCAGACACCCTAATTATTTCAAGCAGGTGCCAAACATATTTAGCCACTACTGTCAATTGATATGTATACACAATTTTGAGTGCAAAATTATTTTAGACAATTATAACATCCAGTTAACATCATTAATATTAGTACAGTAAATATTTGTTAAAATAATTTACCTGACTCCAGATGGTCATATCCGGTTCATCCAGGATGGAAGACCCAGCTTGCTCCTCATGAGCCTCTGCTGGGGTGGAGGGAAGGGTGGAGGGAAGGGTGGAGGGAAGGGTTGAAAGTGATGCCCTGGCTTCAGTCTGGTCATCAAGAAAACTGAGTTGATTGTAGTACCACAGCCTGGGTACATAAACATCATCTGCTGATGCTCCTGATCTCATTGATTGCTGGATCTTCTTATGTTCCCTCTTATACATGTTCCTCAAGACCCCAATTTTCTTGAGCAATGTCTCCATTGTTGCTTCCGGGATGGTCGCCTGGACAAAGGACAGAAGTCTCTCCAGCGTTGACTTCCTCACATGCTTTGCATAATACTGTGGGTGTTTCACCTCCCACAAATTCCTCATCTCTCTATATTTAGAAATAAAAGCAGTAGGGAACTCTGGATCCTTAAATAGGGGATTCATAATGTCTGTATAAAAGATAAAGTCACAAGACAAAAAACATTTCATATGTTTCTGCTAAACCCTCATCATCTTATCCCTATGTAGGCCTCATCAATCTGTCAAGCCATATAGGCCGCTTGCTACAAAGTCTTGACCAAAAGTATAAATTTTAAATTACCTTCGTTTAGTAGCGTCCCGGTCCACTATCACCTACGCACAGAACGTACGTACGACACAATACGTAACAGCGCTTTCTACACTGCACATGCGTAATACTACGCCTATTTGGCCCGCCCCTGACGTTCTTTTTGTTTACGCATATAACCCGCCCTTGACTCTACGCACAGAACGTACGTACGACACGTGCGCAAAGCCCCTCTTTATACACTACACATGTGCGAAACTCCGCCTGCGTCGCCCGCCCCTGACGTTCAATTCTAACTCATGTTCTCCGCCCCTTAATTCTACGCACAGAACGTACGTACGACACGTGTGCAAGGCCCCTCTTTATACACTACGCATGTGTGAAACTCCGCCTGCGTCGCCCGCCCCTGACGTTCGATTTTAACTCATGTTCTCCGCCCATTTTTAGTGACGGCGCGTAGTGGGGTGAATAATGGCCGAGACACATGGCATGTTAACTACCTCAGGTAGCGAAAAAAGCCCGGAGGCTGGAACGTCAAGATCTGTGAGGCCTAGATTTAAGGCCTCCAATATGAGTTTTGAAGAGATGGTGGAGATGGTGGCCATTCTTCAAAAAAAGGATTATGATGGGAAGTATGGGCCGTACGCCCGGCCAAATTTGCGCAAGGCCCAAATAATGGCGAAGGTGGTGGACACTTTACAGGCTTCTTTTGGGGTACAGCGCTCCAAGGATCAACTTCGAAAAAGATGGTCTGACCTGAAACTCAGGGAGCCGGATCAGTTCAGACGGATCCGTAAAGTGTTGCAAAAAAGTAAGTACCTGTGTTTTCATCTTGTGTTGATTACCTCGTATACCGCTCCATGTGCTTTTCATTCCTATACGATTGTTTGCATCGTTTGAAACGATCTTTTAATAAACATCGTTACATATCTATATATAATATATACATATATCTCTCTCTATATATATATATATACACATATATCTATCTATCTATCTATCTATCTATCTATCTATCTATCTATCTATCTATCTATCTATCTATCTATCTATCTATCTATCTATCTATCTATCTATCTATCTATCTATCTATCTATCTATCTATCTATCTATATCTCTATATATATATCTCTCTCTCTATATATATATATGTATATATATATATATATATATATATATATATATATATATATATATATATGTATGTATATATATATATATATATATATATATATATATATATATATATATGTATATGTATGTATATATATATATATATATGTATATATATATATAATTATATATATATATGTATATATATATATATATATATATATAAATATATATATGTATATATGTATATATATATATGTATATCTATATATGTATATATGTATATATATATATATATGTATATATGTATATATGTATATATATATATATATATATATATATATATATATATATATATACATACATATGTATGTATGTATATATGTATGTATATAGATATATAGGTAGATATATAGATAGATCTATAATTTTTTAATTATTTTTTTTATTAAATTAATATCTATTTGTAGATTTGTAGTTTTTGTTTGAGATTGAAGATTTATATTTAGTTATAGATACCGCATTTATCGGCGTATAACACGCACTTTTTTCCCCTTAAAATCAGGGGAAAGTCGCAGGTGCGTGTTATACGCCGATCCCCTGCGATCCCGACTTGTCACATTTTCAAAATCGCCGATTGGCGATTTGAAAATGGCGCCGCCGGCGCCGAAATACACAGAGCCGGTCCTCGGCTCTTTCCGGCGGCTGTCGTTCATTTTCGGCTCCACTCGTAGTCCCGAGCGGAGCTATCCGAACCTACTCGGCTAGGTTCGGATAGCTCCGCTCGGGACTACGAGTGGAGCCAAAAATGAACGACAGCCGCCGGAAAGAGCCGAGGACCGGCACTTTGTATTTCGGCGCCGGCGGCGCCATTTTCAAATCGCGATCGGCGATTTTGAAGCCCAGAATGGCTGGGATCACTGGGGCAAGGCTGCACTGGGGAAAGCTGCACTGGGGAAGACTGCACTGGGGAAGGCTGCACTGGGTAAAGCTGCACTGGGGAAGATTGCACTGGGGAAGGCTGCACTGGGTAAAGCTGCATTGGGAAGTCTGCACTGACAAGGCTGCACTGGGGAAGTCTGCACTGAGGAAGGCTGCACTGGGGAAGGCTGCATTGACAAGGCTGCACTGGGGAAGTCTGCACTGACAAGGCTGCACTGACAAGGCTGCACTGACAAGGCTGCACTGACAAGGCTGCAATGATGGGCGTTTAAATTTAAGTTTTTTTTCCCTTCAACTTCCCTCCTAAAAGTTTTTTTTTCCTTAAAATTCCCTCCTAAATTGGGGTGCGTGTTATACGCCGGTGCGTGTTATACGCCGATAAATACGGTATATAGAGAGAGAGAGATCCCAAGATTTTTTGATATATTTTGATATTGATATCTAGATAACAAGATATCTATCCATCTTGATATGTCTTTAGAAATTAAAATCTTGAAGTCTACTAGGAACTCTACACAAGCAGACAATTTGTACACCACTTCACTACAAATGTTTGAAGATTAGTATGTACTAAAATATCTGTGTGCTAAGTATCTTAATTTTTTGCTTCACATAGGGGAAAAATCACTCAGCCAACAAGAGGAACCCAGTCCCCCCCCAGCAAAAGAACATACTTGGTAAATCAGCCCAAGCCCCACTGAGGATGTGGAGGAAGGAGAAGTGGGCGACATGGGCACCCCACCAGGTGAGTGTCTGACACACCAGCTTACGGTAATCTATGCATGGCTGCCTTTTATTTTATGTAATTTTTCTACTCTATTTTAGGTGATCTGGTTGTGCTTGAGTCAAGCAACAGCGCCACCCCCGAGGATGTTGAGGAAGTATGTGACATGGGCACCCCACCAGGTCAGTGTCTGAGACACCAGCTTTATGGTAAGGTAAACTATGTGTGCATATTTCTAAACATATTTTTTTTTTCATTCCACTTTAGGTCCAAGTGACTATTTCACCACAGACAGTGCCCAACGGCTAATTGCTCAAATAATGGCCTGGAATGGGGAGATCGATCAAATGCGGAATTGGCTGGATCGTATGCAGCAGGAAATGAAGGACATGATTGATGTTTTGGGTCGAATCTAAATGCCCTTTTTTAAACCCCAAAACATCGATCATGTCCTTCATTTCCTGGTTTGATGACCCCATTCTGGGCCTTCTCTTTTTTATTTTTTGGTAAATTATATGCCTGTTTAACACAATTTAAAAAAGGAGGCCTATTTTTCAAAATACAAAAAAAAAAAAAAAGGATTAGAAAAAAGACAAAAAAAAAAAAAAAGGATTAGAAAAAAGACAAAAAAAAAAAGGATTTTAAAAAAGACCATAAAAAAAAAAAAAGGATTATAAAAAAGACCAAAAAAAAAAAAAAGGATTTTAAAAAAGACCAAAAAAAAAAAAGGATTTTAAAAAAGACCAAAAAAAAAAAAAAGGATTTTAAAAAAGACAAAAAAAAAAAGGATTAGAAAAAATACAAAAAAAAAAAAAAAAAGGCCTGTTTGCTAAAATCAAAATGCCCAACAAATTTTATTTTGATTATCTAAAAATATTTAACTCTAATTATATTATTCTAAATTTATTTTATATATCTTTATATTTTTGGCTAGGAACATTTTATACTAAATGCCTAACTGAATGGATACCAAAGATTAAAAACATCTGCTTTGAATTAAATAAATGTGTGGTTTGTTATTTCAATGCTCAGTATCAGTTTGTTTATAAATTTCAAAAAAGTGATTTACAGTGGCAATGGAGCTTATTTAGAAATTTACACGGAAAATACAGTTGGCACTACAACTGCTCGACCATAACCTAGGAGAAAGCCCAAAAGAAAGGCAAGCAATAAATATAATTCCAGATTTCATCAAGATTGTTTTTATTTTAAATCTTTAGATATCCTGGCCCATTGCAATGGCCCCCCTACCCATAAAATAATTAACATATTGCTGTCTAACTTGACGGGCACTTTGGGGGGCCAAGCCAGTATGGACAGTATCCAGGCCCGTAAGATTATCAACGATAAGTCCGGCCTCAGGCCCAACTGGCACCATATAATTTTGAGAATGTTTGTTTAAAAAGTTGTGCAGGATGCAGCACGATAAAATGATAAAATTAAGTTTGTATTCCGCCAAATTAATGGAGGTTTGAAATAGGCGGAACCGGCTGGCCAGAATCCCAAACGCATTCTCAACCACTCTTCTAGCTCTGGCCAGCCGGAAATTAAAAACCCTCCTCTCCGGGGTGAGGGTTCTTTGGGGGAATGGCCTCATGAGGTGCTTGCTCAGAGCGAAGGCTTCATCGGCAATGAAGACAAAGGGGAGTCCTTCCACGTTATCCGCATCAGGTGGCAATCCCAGGCCACCACTCTGGAGACGCTGGCAGAACTCCGTCTGGGCAAATACTCCTCCATCCGACATCTGGCCATTCTTCCCCACGTCCACATATAGAAATTCATAGTGTGCCGACACCACCGCCATTAAAACTATACTGTGGAACCCCTTATAATTAAAATAGTATGACCCCGAATGGGGTGGTGGCACAATGTGGACATGTTTCCCATCTATAGCCCCTCCACAATTGGGAAAGTCCCAACGGGTGGCAAAATGGGATGCCACAGTCTGCCATTCCTGTGGCGTGGAAGGAAACTGGGGATTCAAACAAGAAAACAAAAATCAGTAATTTAGAATCGAACATGGCAAGAAAATTATACAATTAAAAACATTATTCCACAGCATCAGTATAACATTAAATAATGTATATCTTCTGGAAGAAATAATATTAAAAGGCACACTTATCAGATTGCTCACCCCCTCTGATGAAACATTGATTACATTTTAGGGGGTGGTGAAATTACCAAAAAATATTAATTTTAGGACACACAGGGATTTAGGGACTAAAAAGGCTACAAGACTGCAGTTGTTCCACTCTGCAAGTGCAGTTGCTCCCCAGCTTTAAGTAAATGAGGTAAGGTAAAAAGGCTTTCATGTTGCAAGGAGTACACAACCACATGCAAGGGCAATTAATGAAAACACTTTGTGGCTTGTATATGATTTGATGATGGAAATCAGCAGAGCTTCTGCTCATTTACTAAAGCACTGGAGCAAATGCACTTGTAGAGTGCACATGCATTTTGCAAAGTGCAACATATATTTGCTTTTTAAAAATCAACATCAGAGAAGATTCTAGGACATTATTAGGGGGGGGTTGAAATCAAGCTAATTATAAGCACACTATTTGGATAGAGTTTAGGGGAAACTAAATACAATGCAGCTGACTAAATACATTCAAACTGAGAAGACAAGGTGATTATGTGACCAGCATTGTATGCTGGAGAGGTTATTGAAGGCAAATATACATGCATGACAAAAAAGAACATGAAACAAATCAAGCATGCGTGAGAAGAAAAAGGGGACATTCACACTATATTACAATGATGGTAAGTAGTGTTTGAGCTAAGAAATACATTACATTATCAAAGAATAAATAAAAGAACATGTGATGCTAATAAAAGAAAACATTCTTACCTTAATATAGTCCTTCTGCAGGACCTGGATGATGGCAGAACAGGTCTCTGGGATAATGATCCCCAGAGCCTGGGGGGAGATGCCTGTCGAGAACTTGAGGTCCTGCAGGCTTCTCCCCGTCGCCAAGTATCGCAACGTGGCAACTAGCCTCTGCTCCGGAGTGATGGCTTGCCTCATGCAGGTATCCTGCCTGCTGATATAGGGGGTCAGCAAAGCCACCAAACGATCAAAAACGGGGTCCGTCATCCGGAGAAAGTTCCTGAAATCCTCAGGATTATTCTCACGGATCTCACGGAGCAATGGCATGTGACAGAACTGGTCACGCTGGAGCAACCAATTCTTGGTCCATGAACTCCTCCTCGCCCTGTTCATGGACTGGTCTTGGTCTGAAGAATAAACTACAGCACCAAGCACATACAATGCACGAGCTCGACGACGAGTACGTACAGGTAACATGGCTTCAAAACGGTCGGCTGGTCAGAACGCACTTAACAGAACGCACTGAAGAACAGCAAGGCCTGTGAAGAACGACCTGAAAATCAGGAACGAGCGGTCAATAAAACAAAGATTTCTCAATGCCAACTGACCAAACGCACTGAAAAGCAGATACAAACCTCACAAGCACAGACTGAACAACAGTTAAAACGAACTGAAAAATACGAGTCTCACAAGCGCGAATCGTCTCTCACCAAACTTCTACTAACACGAGATAAACACGAGATTAGCAGAAGGAGCCCAAAGGGTGTCGTACGGGCTATTGAACTTCCGTTTTATAGTCTCGCCGGACTTGATGTACGTCACCGCGTACTAGGCTGTCAAACTTTTGTGTGGTCGTGTGTAGGCAAGTCCGTTCGTTAGAAAGTCTGCCGCAAGTCCGCCGAAAGTCCGCAGGAAGTCTGTCGGACCGGCTGTCGGACTTTTGTAGATGAAAAGTCCGACTGTGTGTACGCCCCATTACTTTTGGAAAACTAACGCATCAGTATCTGGTTCAATGAATGACATTGGAATTCTCCATTAATTCTCAATGTGCTCAACAGATATTTTGGTTCTTAATTTTGCCCTTTGTGTGCTTCATCCTTTATAAGCTCACAAATATAGGTGCTGTCAAAAATGGTTATATAGTGCTGAGGTACTCTCAACACCATTTCCTATTATGAACGTAACTAGGCAATGGTGCCCTTTCTCAGCCATTATATTTAATCTGTTGATGAAACCCTTGACAATATGTATACATTCCCACGCTGGTATATTAGGCTTTCAAACCAAAGCCAGGGAACATAAAATCAGCCTTTTGCTGTTGATGTGATCCTGATGTTGACTAATGCCCCGTACACACGGTCGGATTTTCCGACGGAAAATGTGTGATAGGACCTTGTTGTCGGAAATTTCGACCGCGTGTAGGCTCCATCACACATTTTCCATCGGATTTTCCGACACACAAAGTTTGAGAGCAGGATATAAAATTTTCCAACAACAAAATTCTGATCGTGTGTACACAAATCCGACGCACAAAGTGCCACGCATGCTCAGAATAAATAAAGAGATGAAAGCTATTGGCTACTGCCCCATTTATAGTCCCGACATACGTGTTTTACGTCACCGCGTTCAGAACGATCGGATTTTCCGACAACTTTGTGTGACCGTGTGTATGCAAGACAAGTTTGAGCCAACATCCGTCGGAAGAAATCCTAGGATTTTGTTGTCGGAATGTCCGAACAAAGTCCGACCATGTGTACGGGGCATTATCCTTGTCAGTCCCTGACTGTGGTATATTATGCCCTAAAATTATTCAGCACTATTTCATATTATAAGGTTAACACCTTTATATCTTTTATCTAATGCCCTGTACACACGGTCGGATTTTCCGTCGAAAAAAGTGCGATCGGATTGTGTTGTCGGAAATTCCGATCATGTGTGGGCTCCATCAAACTTTTTCCGTCGGAATTTCTGACACACAAAGTTTGAGAGCAGGCTATAACATTTTCCGACAACAAAATCCAATTGTTTAAATTCCGATCGTGTATACACAAATCTGACGCACAAAGTGCCATGCATGCTCAGAATAAATTAAGAGCTATTGGCTACCGTCCCGTTTATAGTCCCGACGTATGTGTTTTACGTAACCGCGTTCAGAGCGATTGGATTTCCCGACAACTTTGTGCGACCGTGTGTATGCAAGACAAGTTTGAGCCAACATCAGTCGGAAAAAATCCATGGATTTTGTTGTGGGAATGTCCGATCCATGTCCAATCATGTGTACAGGGCATTAGATTTAGGAGTAGATGGACACACCAAACTTTTACTGCAATCTAGATATGCCTCTCTGCCAATTCCCTTATCCACTTACTGAATGTGTATACCAGGTCATTCAATCCAATCCTGGGTGGATAAAGGCATTTACCATATCAACAATCTATCAAAAAGTCCAGGGTGATTTCAAATCATTCACGACTTTTCAGACGGAGTTCCAACTGTCTAACACAGAATATTATACATATTTTCAGCTCTCTCAATTTTCTAGACTTAAAGGCTAAGCTCACCTTTTTTTTGTTAAATTCCAGCTCCCCTATGTACCAATATACCATTAATGTACTTCTGTTGCAGAAAATAAAAAGCTTTTTTTGATTTTCAGAACAAGGCCTTATCTTACCCCTCGTTGTATTTCTTAGAAAGCTTCAGAGATTTCTTGGTATATAGATTTAGGACAGAGAAACCTGTAGGACACGGAAAGGAGTTTACCAGCTGACCTCATTAGCACACACCTTTCACCCATCAACTATATTTCCACAGCATCCCTAAGATCTCTCCACATGTGAATTTGCCTGGCTTGTCAATGTAGGCTGCCACAGCTGCTATGTTTCCTATGTCCGCATGGTAAGCTCCCTGGGGCTGAATGCGACCCACAGGCCACAGGTTGGATACCTCTGATGCAGTGTAAGAGCATGCCTAATTGAATACAGTGTGATTGGATAGCAAGTGTCTTCTCCTATCCCATAGTTTTGGTAAATCTAAAGGAGATTGTACAGAGATTGTACAATCAGATTGTATAGTGTATGGCCACCTTTATACACCTAAAGTTAAACTAGTTGCACTATCAGTGCCATTAATTGTTAATGGGGCATAAAACACAGATGCAAATACACATTTTACCCCATGAAAAAAGGTGACAAATGCAGCAAAGAGCACAGTAAAAATCATGCAGCTTTCTCTATGCTAAAATGTCCCATGAGCTACTTTGCCATGTGTAGAACTGCCCAGTGAAATCAAGAGGCTGCCCTATGCGTGTCGCAGAAAAAAATTTGCCAAAAAATGTGCACTCCCACTATGTTAGGTGTGAACGGGGCCTGAAAGTGAAATTGGTGTGTTTACACAAGAACAATAAGGCTCCATTCACATCTGTGTGTTTCCAAACGCATGGCAAACCACATAGAAAATGAATGCTTTGCCGCGTGTTTCAGAAACACGCGGCAAATGCACCAAAAAGCATTGTAAAAAACACACCATGCTCTGCTCTAAAAAAAATTCTGGGGCAATTGTTGAGCACAGGGCAGCCCATTCAAGTGAATTTGCTGCCCTATGCATGATAAGCAGAAACACTTTCTAGGCAAATTTTTCATACTCTTGCAGAAGTGACATCATTTGAGATACCATTCTCTCTAGGCAGGGCATTACTGAACCTTGGAATTAATACAATTCCCTATTGGCTTCGTATATATATTATGGCAGCATGACTGACAATTAGGAATTGCTAAACAATTATGTTTCCTGGTTTTTGGCATGCTCTCAAACTGGTTCACAGACACATTGTTCCTAGGAACTTTTGTGGACCTCTAACATAGGGACTTATGCAGCCGCTGCTAAAAAATAGCATCCGTGGGTGAATTAGTACTCTTCTAAACATGGTTTTGCAATTCTCAATCTGGCATGCATTATTGATGACTCAGCATCAGCAATAAGGATCCCTTAGAAAGTCAAAATTAGTTATTAAGACTGATTTGTGCAGCTTGCTAGAAGATATAAATTGGGATAAAATCTTAGGAACAAAGAACACGGAGGAGAGATGGGTTCACTTTGAGAGCATATTAAATAAGGGCATTAGCCAGTGAATCCTATTGGGTAATACATTTAAAAGAGCGAACAAATGCACGGAGCTCGCAAAATGGCCGCGATTGCCTAGAGCTCTGCTCCCTCACAGAACGACGGCGCCCATCATGCCTTCCTCAGCGCACTGACGGCCCCCAAAACAAGCTGAGACACTATACAGGGACCCGTCTACACCCCCAAATGACAGGGGCGCAGGTTAAACGCAGCCTGTGGCCACAATTGCTAGAAGCAGAAACGGCCGGGACATCCAAGATGGCCGCCGCAACACAGGCAAAGCCACAGACACAGGATAACAGCTTCTCCAGTCAGGCGGACTACAGGTCAGAGCAGCCCCACTACCCCCTGCCCCTCACACCAGGAAGGCAAACGGGATACCCACCTATCCTCACCCCCTCACCAGCCTCCACTGAATCCCCCATAGACCGCCCTCTGAAGGACTTCTCTCTGTCCCCCAATAATTCTCACACAGGGCACACAGGTTACTCTCGTCAGGATTACCAGGCCAATGATCAGGCCCTTCAAATGGATGCCCTCTTCCTCAGATTCTCTGATCTACTGGATAAGGGATTATCACAAACGGCAGCTAAAATCACAGGAGATCTCAAGACTGATTTTATCAATCTAGGAGCCTGGATCGACACGATCGAACACAAAGTTGAAGAAACTATGGCTATCACTAACCAAAACTCCCAGCACATATGTACCGTGCAAGACCAACTCGACATAGCCATGGCACGTATTGACAAACTCGAGACTAGGTCCAGACGATACAATATCAGAATCCGTGGCTTACCTGAAACGATTCAAAATATACCTGAAGCAGTACAAGACCTAATTAAACAGCTGATCCCCTCCATCCCATCTCACCGCCTGGAGCTGGACAGGGCCCACAGAGCCCTGGGTCCCCCCAGAAAAGATGGTACCCCAAGAGATGTTATTGCCAAACCCCATCACTACACAGTGAAGGAGGAAGTGATGAGACATTCCAGAACCGCTCACACAGTCATGTGCATGGGTCACCAAGTGCAGATTTTCACGGATCTCTCACCCTACACGATCCAGAGGAGGAGATCATTGAAACCCCTACTTCTCGCTCTCACCCAAAGAGATATAAAGTACAGGTGGGCCTTCCCGTTCGTGGTTAAATTTTCTGTTAAGGGAAAACAATTTGCTTTCTCATCCCTCCCAGAAGGAGAAAAGCTCCTCTTACACCTGAAAATCATCTCCCAGGAAGCTGCTATGGACACAACCAATGCCGGAGCCATCTCCAACAAAAGACAGACCCCCCCAGCCCCCAATCTCCTTTATGGTCCACAGGAAAAGCTAAGAAGGCCAAAGACAACAACCCATCTTGAAGCCGGTGGTGACCTTGATATTACCTAACACATCCTGGGTGTGAAGCAGGGACCAGGGGAATGATTCCCCCATCGGTGGGGGTCCCTCGTGCCTAAATCCTAGAGCACGCTGGTCACCCGGGCACCGGTTACTAACTCTTCGGTTCACTTATTTTTCAGTTTTTTGTTTATTTTTTCCACTGACCTCGTTTACCGCAGTGTACGTTGTCCACAAAGCAACTACCTCTCACAAGGACGGAAGTTTTTCCCCCCCACACTGCACCTGAGAGTACTTTGGACACTCATTAAGGGGAAACCTGAATAATTCCCCCAATGGACGCTCTGATGTGTTAGGGGGGGACTGGGGAGTGAGGAGGGAGGGAAATGTGCTAGCAGGGGAGGTGAAGGGTCTATAGCCAGTTGGGCTGCTAGATACTAGGCTATGCTTAAGTGAGGATATTATTTACATTTGAAGTTCATGTTCTTTAGAGGGCGTCCGGTTTTGTGACGGACCACTTGCGCACCTATCTAACCCTTAGATACCCATCGGTTTCTGAGGGTTAGGTTGTCTGAGCCTGGATGGGCCAGACATTTTTGGATTCTCTTCAGAAGGATACGTGGGGTTTCTCCTCCCCCGTGTCCTTTCTTTCTTTTCTAGGAGACCTTTACTATTCTTTTCTGTTCTTCCCTCCCTCCCTCCTGATCACAACATTGCATATAACTGCATTCTGTTTTTCAGATAACATTCACATTCTCGAGGAAGTATCTACCCGTAACCCACCGACAAGGCACAATGATCCTCACGCCTTTGCCAAAGTGTCAACGCATCTCAGGGTAAGTGGGGGCTGTTTACGTTGCATCTTTTTCCTTCTGCTCCATGGCTGATAGCACCATGACTCAACTACACATAGCATCACACAATGTTCAGGGACTCAACTCCCCGGTTAAAAGGAGAAAGGTCCTTGACTATTATAAACATCTCAAACTAGACATTATTATGCTGCAAGAAATACATTTCCCGTCCAGGTATAGCCCTAAGTTTCTTCACCCACACTTCCCACAGTTCTTTCTAGCGAACGCAAACAACAAAACCAAGGGAGTCGCCATCTTAATCTCCAAAAACCATGAATTTGTGAAAATTTCTGAACATAATGACCCAGAGGGAAGGTTCCTCTTGGTAAAGGGCACGGTGGGAGACCATCTGTATTCACTGATCTCCTATTATGCTCCGAATAGAGGACAAGCTAAATTTTTCGACTCACTCTTACACACACTAGCACAGAAATTAGAGGGGACGATCATTCTTGGCGGTGACTCGAACGCAGCGTTCGATCAGGGGATCGATAAGTCAAAACCCCCACGGTCTCAACTTACACGTCCCACCAAAGACAGTCTCAGAATCGCAAAGACGATACATGCACATGGCCTATCTGACACTTGGAGGGAACTTAATCCCAACAAGTGAGACTTCACTCATTATTCTTCCCCGCACAACACTTACGCACGGATCGACCACATCCTGACCCCATCCTCTATACTCCCATCAATACACAAAGCCCAAATTAGAGAATCGGCCCTATCAGATCACTCCATTGTCTCCATAACACTGAAAACAGGGGCACTGGGTGGATCTAGGGGACATTGGAGGCTCAATGAGTCGCTCCTATCTGACCCCATAAGAGTCACGGAACTTGAAACAGCACTGCAGGAGTACTCTACACTCAATAAAACAGCAGACACATCCCCAGAAATGCTCTGGGCAGCGCACAAGGCTTTCATAAGGGGTAAACTCATTCAGATCTCCACACAGATAAAAAGAGAACAAAGAGCTGAAATATTTCGGTTAGACGCAGAATACAATAAACTCAAAGCTTCACACAAAAAAGATCCATCCAAGGTCCCCTCCTCGCTTATCGACAAAGCCAGATTAGATCTGAACCTAGCACTCACAGTCAAAGCTGAAAAGGCCATTCGCTGGAACAAACATAAATTCTACACGCAGGCAGACAAAATAGGCCCCCTACTGGCAACAAAACTTTCTCCCCCCATCAAAACTCATGCTCTACCTAAGATCAGGGTAAACGGTCAACCCCCCACAACCAATCCGTCCAAGATACTAGAAGCTTTCCAAGCATTTTACTCTAACTTGTATAGACGACCTAATACACCCACCGCTGACTTAATTCCCAGCTTCCTGAAGGACCTTCCTATCCCCTCCCTAAAAGACGCTCACAAACAAAGGATGGAATCACCCATAACGGAAGAGGAAGTATTGGGGGTCATCCAGGCCCTCAGAAAGGGGTCCGCCCCAGGTCCTGATGGTCTCTCCATACCCTATTATAAATCCTTTGCGCATATTCTAACACCTCACCTGACATCCTTCTTTAACTCCAAGACCAGTGGAGACCCCCTAGACACTCACCTTAACACAGCCTTGATTACAGTCATACCCAAACCTGACAAGAACCTCGAGGACGTTAGTAGGGATGAGCTTCGAGTTCGAGTCGAACTCATGTTCTACTCGAACATTGGCTGTTCGCAAGTTCGCCGAACAGCGAACAATTTGGGGTGTTCGCGGCAAATTCGAATGCCGCGGAACACCCTTTAAAAGTCTATGGGAGAAATCAAAAGTGCTAATTTTAAAGGCTTATATGCAAGTTATTGTCATAAAAAGTGTTTGGGGACCCGGGTCCTGCCCCAGGGGACATGGATCAATGCAAAAAAAAGTTTTAAAAACGGACGTTTTTTCAGGAGCAGTGATTTTATTAATGCTTAAAGTCAAACAATAAAAGTGTAATATCCCTTTAAATTTCGTACCTGGGGGGTGTCTATAGTATGCCTGTAAAGGGGCGCATGTTTCCTGTGTTTAGAACAGTCTGACAGCAAAATGACATTTGGAAGGAAAAAACTCATTTAAAACTACCCGCGGCTATTGCATTGCCGACAATACACATAGAAGTTCATTGATAAAAACGGCATGGGAATTCCCCACAGGGCAACCCCGAACCAAAATAAAAAAAAAAAAATGATGTGGGGGTCCCCCTAAATTCCATACAAGGCCCTTCAGGTCTGGTATGGATATTAAGGGGAACCCCAGCCAAAATTAAAAAAAAAAATTGACGTGGGGTTCCCCCTAAATTCCATACCAGACCCTTCAGGCCGCAGGAAAAGAGGGGGGGACGAGAGTGCGGCCCCCCCCTCCTGAACCATACCAGGCCACATGCCCTCAACATTGGGAGGGTGCTTTGGGGTAGCCCCCCAAAACACCTTGTCCCCATGTTGATGAAGACAAGGGCCTCATCCCCACAACCCTGGCCGGTGGTTGTGGGGGTCTGCGGGCGGGGGGCTTATCGGAATCTGGAAGCCCCCTTTAACAAGGGGACCCCCAGATCCCGGCCCCCCCCTGTGTGAAATGGTAAGGGGGTACTTACCCCTACCATTTCACTAAAAAACTGTCAAAAATGTTAAAAATGACAAGAGACAGTTTTTGACAATTCCTTTATTTAAATGCTTCTTCTTTCTCCTTCATCTTCTTCTGGTTCTTCTGGCTCTTTTGGTTCTTCCTCCGGCGTTCTCATCCAGCATCTCCTCCGCGGCGTCTTCAATCTTCTTCTCCTCGGGCCGCTCCGCACCCATGGCATTGGGGGGGAGGCTCCCGCTCTTCTCTTCATTTTCTTCTCTTCTTCATCTTCTTCTTCATCTTCTTCTTCTCTTCTTCCTTCTTCTCTTCTTCATTTCTTCTCCGGGCCGCTCCGCAGCCATGCTGGCATGGTGGGAGGCTCCCGCTGTGTGACGGCGTCTCTTCGTCTGACGGTTCTTAAATAACGGGGGGCGGGGCCACCCGGTGACCCCGCCCCCTCTGACGCACGGGACATGACGGGACTTCCCTGTGGCATTCCCCGTGACGTCACAGGGAAGTCCCGTCAAGTCACCGTGCGTCAGAGGGGGGCGGGGTCACCGGATGGCCCCGCCCCCCATTATTTAAGAACCGTCAGACGAAGAGACGCCGTCACACAGCGGGAGCCTCCCTCCATGCCAGTATGGCTGCGGAGCGGCCCGGAGAAGAAATGAAGAAGAGAAGAAGGAAGAAGAGAAGAAGAAGAAGAAGATGAAGAAGAAGATGAAGAAGAGAAGAAGATGAAGAGAAGAGCGGGAGCCTCCCCCCCCATGCCATGGGTGCGGAGCGGCCCGAGGAGAAGAAGATAGAAGACGCCGCGGAGGAGATGCTGGACGAGAACGCCGGAGGAAGAACCAGAAGAGCCAGAAGAACCAGAAGAAGAAGAAGATGAAGGAAGATAGAAGAAAGAAGAAGCATTTAAATAAAGGAATTGTCAAAAACTGTCTCTTGTAATTTTTAACATTTTTGACAGTTTTTTTAGTGAAATGGTAGGGGTAAGTACCCCCTTACCATTTCACATAGGGGGGGGGCCGGGATCTGGGGGTCCCCTTGTTAAAGGGGGCTTCCAGATTCCGATAAGCCCCCCGCCCGTAGACCCCCACAACCACCGGCCAGGGTTGTGGGGATGAGGCCCTTGTCTTCATCAACATGGGGACAAGGTGTTTTGGGGGGCTACCCCAAAGCACCCTCCCAATGTTGAGGGCATGTGGCCTGGTACGGTTCAGGAGGGGGGGGCGCACTCTCGCCCCCCCTCTTTTCCTGCGGCCTGTCAGGTTGCGTGCTCGGATAAGGGTCTGGTATGGATTTTTAGGGGGACCCCGCGCCGTTTTTTTTTTTTTTTTGGCGCGGGGTTCCCCTTAAAATCCATACCAGACCTGAAGGGTCTGGTATGGAATTTAGGGGGAACCCCACGTCAATTTTTTTTTTAAATTTTGGCTGGGGTTCCCCTTAATATCCATACCAGACCTGAAGGGCCTTGTATGGAATTTAGGGGGACTCCCACATCATTTTTTTTTTTAATTTTGGTTCGGGGTTGCCCTGTGGGGAATTCCCATGCCGTTTTTATCAATGAACTTCTATGTGTATTGTCGGCAATGCAATAGCCGCGGGTAGTTTTAAATGAGTTTTTTCCTTCCAAATGTCATTTTGCTGTCAGACTGTTCTAAACACGGGAAACATGCGCCCCTTTACAGGCATACTATAGACACCCCCCAGGTATGAAATTTAAAGGGATATTACACTTTTATTGTTTGACTTTAAGCATTATTAAAATCACTGCTCCTGAAAAAACGGCCGTTTTTAAAACTTTTTTTTGCATTGATCCATGTCCCCTGGGGCAGGACCCAGGTCCCCAAACACTTTTATTGACAATAACTTGCATATTAGCCTTTAAAATTAGCACTTTTGATTATTCATGTTCGTGTCCCATAGACTTTAACGGTGTTCGCGTGTTCGAACAAATTTTTTTCCTGTTCGCATGTTCTGGTGCGAACCGAACAGGGGGGTGTTCGGCTCATCCCTAGACGTTAGCAACTACAGGCCGATCTCCCTCATAAATAATGACCTAAAAGTACTCACAAAAATAATGGCTAACAGGTTATCTTCCTTCATTAGTCAGTACATACATAAGGATCAGGAGGGATTCATACCTGGAAGACAGGGCCCTGACCAAATACGGCGGGCAATAGATATTACCTCAATCTTGCAAACTAACTGGGAAGGGGGATCAACCCAAGCAGGATTCCTGTTGTCCCTGGACCTGCAGAAGGCCTTTGACACGGTCTCCTGGCCCTACATCTTCTCACTATTAGAGAGGTGGGGCTTCGGTGATCGCTTCCTTGGCCTTCTGCATGCCCTTTAATCCCATCCGAGGGCCCAGATACGTCTACAGGGACACTATTCCAAACCTATAGAAATTATGAGAGGCACCAGGCAAGGGTGCCCGTTATCTCCTCTCATATTCGCAATAGCTATTGAAACACTGGCGATCGCGGTGCGACATAACTCGGACATCAAAGGGGTGACCTGTGGGGACCAAATGCACAAATGCGGCCTTTTCGCCGACGACATCCTCCTCTTCCTGACCTCCCCCCTAACTACATTACCCAATCTCTGCTTATTGTTAGAGAAATTTGCCAAAATCTCAGGACTTGAAGTTAACTTCTCTAAATCCCAAGCTCTCAACATCTCTTTATTGCCCCAAACAGTCTCCTCTCTCAAACAATCCTTCAAATTCAAATGGAGCGATGTATCGCTATCTAGGTATCACATTGACTGCCAAAACAGAAACTCTTTACACACACAATTACCCCCTCTCTTTAAACAACTGGAAGCAGACCTTGTCCAATGGTCGAAACATGAGCTATCATGGCTAGGCCGAATCAATTCCATCAAAATGACCCTCCTACCCAGACTTCTCTACTTTTTTCGCTCCCTTCCTATACCAATCAGGAAAGCCCACTTACGATCTCTACAGAGTAACATAATTAAATACATCTGGGGTAAAAAAGGATATCGCATCCCCCAGAACACTTTATTCATCCACAGACGCAAAGGAGGGCTAGGTCTCCTGAACGTGCATAAATATTATTTAGCAGCCAGACTCGCACAATTGTCCACGATTTACTCCAGATATGAAAAACCTGATTGGGTCAATATAGAAAGACAGGCCATCCCCAACTACATGCTAGATCACATACTCTGGTGCCCGACCAAATCCAGGCCACCCATCCTCTCACCCACTCTATCCCACTCCTGCGCCTTATGGGATTCCCTCCGACTGGTCCCGTCTCTGGTCTCCAAGGGTCGCCTTCTAGCTCATCTCTTTCACAACCCCGATTTCCCACCTGGACTAGACATCTCAGCTTTCAAATGGTGGCTTGACAAAGGGCTATACCGGATAGGACATTTCTTCACCCCCACTGGACCAATCGATCTCAAATTTTGCATCAAACACCTTGAACTCCCGGAATCGGAACGCTTCCGTTTCTACCAAATCACCAATTTCCTACATACCATCTGGAAGGAAAAACCCCTTCCCCCCAAATTTACAGCCTATGAGTTGTGGTGCGGTCAAGCCATGGAGCAGAGGGGGGGAATCTCGATGATATATTCAGCCCTCACTTGTCCCATGGACAAAACCCCATACATGAAGGCTTGGGAGACTGACTTTCAACTTAGCAGAGATCTGGAGACTTGGCAAGCAGCTCTATTCAGATCCTTCAAAGGGATCCAAAATATCTCACTCATGGAGGCAAGCGTCAAACTGCTAACCAGATGGTACCTAACCCCAACCAGGCTAGCAACCATATACCCCACAACAAGCCCTCTGTGCTTCAGAGGATGCCAACACCTAGGCACCATGGCCCACATTTCGTGGGAATGCCCCAAACTCCGCACTTTCTGGAGAAAAGTTTTCTCCATGATCTTCAAGGTGACGGCTTGCCAGGTCCCCAGGATCCCAGAGGTAGCTCTTCTAAACACACACATCCCAGGCATAACCAAGGCATCACAAACGCTGATTCACTTTATACTGCTGGGTACAAAAATCACAATTGCCAAAGCCTGGAAACAATCAAAACCTACAATCCACACAGTCAAAAGGAAGATCTCTTGGATCATGACCCAAGAAAAACTCACCAGCATTCTGATGGACTCCTCCTTGAAATTCCAAAAAAAAAGGGAGCCATGGGCCCAATATATGGGTACTTCCCTCATTCCGGGGTGCTCAGGTACAACATCATTCCTAAACATTCTTTAAACACGTCTAACCAATAATTATGCAAGAGGCACGCAGATGCAAGAATCATATCTCCTCACCTAACATGAGGACCCCCTTCCCCACCTCTCCCCTTCTCACTCTTTCTTCTCTTTCTTCTTTCTATCATCTCTATCGGTTAACTCAAACCAGAGGGCTAAATGTTGATAACTTCTTTAAATGCTACAGTTAGGTAGTCCCCCTCGCTCAGGGGGATACGCAACTGTCCTATTTTACCTGTTTACTCGGCCCATATGGGCAGTGTAGTAAGGGAGAATTCCCTCACCCGGCACAGTCAGTTCCCATCAGGGGTGCCGGGGGTAGGGAAGAGATACCTAAAGTTTTAGGGGTAGAGCCAGGATCTTGTTATGTTTGTTTTTGGATCCAGATAATCATCAGAGAGCCTCCCTACAAGTCTCCAAGGCCGAGCTGACTTCTGTAATACTTTTCTGTTTGTAACTTTTTCATATCTTACCCTAGGAGGCATTCCCTCCTGAGCATATACATGTGTTATTGCATAATTTGTATGTACTAATTAAAATAAAAACATATTGAAAGTAAAAGAGCGAACAAAAGTCCTGGATGGTTTAACGCCAATGTAAAAATGCACATAAAAGCAAAAGAGAAGGCCTTCAAAAAATACAAGGTTGAGGGATCATCATCAGCATTCAAACGTTATAAAGAATACACCAAGAAATGTAAGGGTGCAATTAGGGCCGCTAAGATAGAACATGAAAGACACATAGCGGAGGAGAGCAAAAAAAAATCCCAAGAAATTCTTTAAGTATGTAAACAGTAAAAAAGGGAGGACAGACCGCATTGACCCCATAAAGAATGAGGAAGGACATCTGGTTACAAAGGATGGGGAGATGGCGAAAGTATTGAATTTATTCTTCTCCTCACTCTTCAAGAGGGAATCGGGGGTTTTCGGTAACCAAAACTGCAGTGTTTTTCCTCGTGACACATCACGGGAAGCACCCTCATGGCTAACTGAGGTCAGAATTAGAATTAGACTTGGGAAACTTAACATTAATAAATCACCAGGACCAGTTGGCTTACACCCGAGGGTACTTAGGAAACTCAGTCAAGTAATTGCCAGACCATTGTTCCTAGTTTTTACTGACAGTCTACTGACTGGATGGGTACCAGCGGATTGGAGAAAAGCCAATGTAGCACCAATATTTAAAAAGGGCCCAAAATACTTCCCTGGGAATTACAGACCAGTTAGCCTAACATCAATAGTATACAAGTTCTTAGAGGGGATTTATATGAGTGTTTAGTAATGAAAACGGTATCATTAGCAGTAATCAGCATGAATTCATGAAGAATCGTTCTTGTCAAACCAATCTATTAACCTTCTATGAGGAGGTGAGTTGCCATCTATATGAAGGAAAGCCCATAAACGTGGTGTATCTGGATTTTGCAAAAGCATTTGACACAGTTCCCGTTAAACGTTTACTGTACAAAATGAGGTCCATTGGCATGGACCATAGGGTGAGTACATGGATTGAAAACTGGCTACAAGGGTGAGTTCAGAGGGTGGTGATAAATGGAGAATACTCAAAATGGTCAGGGGTGGGTAGTGGGGTCCCACAGGGTTCTGTGCTGGGACCAATCCTATTTAATTTGTTCATAAACGACCTGGAGGATGGGGTAAACAGTTCAATCTCTGTATTTGTGGACGATGCTAAGCAGGGCAATAACTTCTCCGCAGGATGTAGAAATCTTGCAAGAAGATCTGAAAAAATTAATGGGGTGGGCAACTACATAGAAAATTAGGCTTAATGTTGAAAATGTAAAATAATGCATTTGGGTGGCAAAAATATGAATGCAATCTATACCCTAGGGGGAGAACCTCAGGAGGAATCTAGGATGGAAAAGGACCTGGGGGTCCTAGTAGATGATAGGCTCAGCAATGGCATGCAATGCCAAGCTTCTGCTAACAAAGCAAACAGAATTTTGACATGCAATAAAAAAGGGATTAACTCCAGGGATAAAGTGATAATTCTCCCACTCTACAAGACTCTGGTCCAGCCGCACCTGGAGTATGCTGTCCAGTTCTGGGCACCAGTCCTCAGGAAGGATGTGCTGGAAATGGAGCGAGTACAGAGAAGGGCAACAAAGCTAATAAAGGGTCTGGAGGAGATTAGTTATGAAGAAAGGTTGCAAGCACTGAACTTATTCTCTCTGGAGAAGAGACTCTTAAGAGGGGATATGATTTTAATTTACAAATACCATATTGGTGACCCCACAATAGGGATAAAACTTTTTTGTGAAAGGGAGTTTAACAAGACACGTGGCCACTCATTAAAATTAGAAGAAAAGAGGTTTAACCTTAAACTACGTAGAGGGTTCTTTACTGTAAGAATGGCAAGGACGTGGAATTCCCTTCCACAGGCGGTGGTCTCAGCTGGTAGCATCTATAGTTTCAGAAAACTATTAGATAAGCACCTGAACGACCGCAACATACAGGGATATACAATGTAAAGCCCCATACACACAATAGGACTTTGTACAAACTTTCCCTTGGATTTTTGTACAAAGGGCGTTGGCTAGAAGTTTGTCTTGCATACAGACGACAGGACTTTTCCAGCCAACTTTCACCAAATCACATGGTTTTTCAGCTCTTTACCACCACTCTTTGGTCAACTTCTGTATTGTCGTCTGATATTGTGTCAATCTCGCCACTTTTATTGGGAGCCGGGTTCACACTGGTGCGGGGATCCGGCTTGGATCCCCGCCAATGCCAGGCACTGTGTTTGGTATGAATCTTGAGGGGGAGCTCCACGCCAAATTTTAAATAAAAAAACGGCATAGGTTCCCCTCCAGGGGCATACCAGGCCCTTAGGTCTGGTATGGATTTTAAGGGGAACCCCCTACGCCAAAAAAACGGCATGGGGGTCCCCCCCAAATCCATACCAGACCCCTATCCGAGCAAGCAGCCCGGCCGGTCAGGAAAGGGAGTGGGGACGAGTGAGCACCCCCCCTCCTGAGCCGTACCAGGCCACATGCCCTCAACATGGGGGGTGGGCGCTTTGGGGGAGGGGGGCACCCTGCAGCCCCCGCATCCCAAAGCACCTTGTCCCCATGTTGATGAGGACAAGGGCCTCTTCCTGACAACCCTGGCCGTTGGTTGTCGGGGTCTGCGGGTGGGGGGCTTATCGGAATCCGGGAGCCCCCTTTAATTCATCCTATGACCACGCCCCTTATGACCTCACAGTCCCAGCATGCCCCGGGACTGTGATGTCATGGGAGGCGGAGTCACAGCCTATATAAGTCATAGCAGAGTGCACAGACAGCATTATAGCCAGAGAGAGCGTCGTGTCAACATCTCTGGAAGAGAAGAGGGAAGAAGACGATCCAGATGTCCGGGCTCCTCTGCTAGCAAAAGAGCGGCAAAAGAGCAGAAGATAGCAGAGGAGCCCGACAGAAAGAAGAAGGCACCGGAGAAGAACCAGAGAGTGCGGAGACGACACCGGAGAGAGGGAGAAGACGCCGGAGAGACCCCCAAAGTCGGAAGAAGACCCCCGAAGTCGGAAGAAGACCCCGGACCTGCCTAATAAATTAAATTTAAACCTGTGTAGTGTGTTTTATTTATTGACACTTTTTTCCCTAGGTGAATTGGTAGGGGTACGCTATACCCCATACTTATTCACATAGGGCGGGGGGCCGGGATCTGGGGGCCGCCTTATTAAAGGGGGCTCCCGTATTCCGATAAGCCCCTCGCCCGCAGACCCCGATAACCAACGGCCAGGGTTCTCGGGAAGATGCCCTTGTTCTCATCAACATGGGGACAAGGTGCTTTGGGGTGGAGGGGCCGCAGGGCGCCCCCTCCTCCAAAGCACCCATCCCCCATGTTGAGGGTATGCGACCTGGTACGGCTCAGGAGGGGGGGCGCTAGCTCGTCCCCACCCCCTTTCCTGACCGGCCAGGCTGCGTGCTCAGATAAGGGTCTGGTATGGATTTTGGGGGGACCCCTACGCCGTTTTTTCGGCGTAGGGTGTTCTCCTTAAAATCCATATCAGACCTAATGGCCTGGCATGCCCCCAGAGGGGAATTCCCTCTCACGCTCGCTGCAGTAGGAAAATGTGTTTTTCCTATTGCAGCCAGCCGAAATGTACAGTACCCTGTCGCCGAGAACCAGCGCAATGGGTTCGCGCTGGAAACATTCTCGCGGCCACATACTGTAGTTTGTACAAAAGCCTGATGCTTTTGTGTACACATGATCGGACTTTGCTCCATCTGACTTTTGTTGCCGGAAAGTTTGTCCGTTCGCACAGCCAACAAAAGTCCGATGGAAACAGAAAAAGTTTGTCCGATGGAGCGTACACACGGTTGAATGTTGCTCCAAAACAGCTAATTTGCATGTTTGTTGTCAAAAAGTCCGATCGTGTGTACGGGCCTTAATACTGACATATAATCACACACATAGGTTGGACTTGATTGACTTGTGTCCTTTTTCAACCTCACCTAACTATGTAACTATGTAACTATGTGCTAATCTTTTTGATTATTCTTTGGTATCAGACTCTTATCTGTTTACAGGCTCTTTTTTTAGAGCTATTTAGTTCCTTTAAGCTTACATTCCATTGCTTTTCCCTGGACCTGATTTTGAAAGTAAATTTCTTCTGGGCCCACTACACAGTTTGGATTTGTTAATATCAGGCATGTACTGAGCTACATATTGTGCCACAATATTGTTGCTAGCTTAACAAATTGTAAAGTAGGCACATTCGCAGTTTGAATTGTCTTTTTTCAACAAGACAAAGCAGGAAGTTGGTCCATCTCTTGGCTGGTCATTAGACTACAAGGGTTTAAATAACCAGCATAGCTTTCAAGCACATCATGTTAAAAAAAAAAGGCATAGCAATCCTCCAGAAGGGGCAAGCGTTTGGTGAGACTTAATTATAACAATAAAAATACTTGTAATGTAATATTGGTGCTGTGCTGTTATGCCCCGTACACACGGTCAGATTTTCCGATGGAAAATGTCCGATCGGAGCGTGTTGTCGGAAATTCCGACCGTGTGTGGGCTCCATCGAACATTTTCCATCGGATTTTCCGACACACAAAGTTTGAGAGCAGGCTATAAAATTTTCCGACAACAAAATACGATCGTGTCAATTCCGACCGTGTGTGGCCTGTTCTGACGCACAAAGTGCCACGCATGCTCAGAAGAAATTCCGAGACGGAACAGCTCGGTCTGGTAAACTTAGCGCTCGCAATGGATACAACACTTTCGTCACGGTGCAATGTTAAAAATGGTTTAATACACGCACTCTCTTCTTCTTTATAATGTGAGAAGAATTAAGTAGTTTTGCTGCTCATATTCACACAGACTTCTCACAAACGTATTTCTTTATTATTTATCGAGATTACCTTAATATATTTTGATTTGTCACATCTGACCAAAATTTTTTTTTTATTTTACGTTTGTATTTTTTCCAAGGCTGATCTTTGTTTTATTTTATTTTTTGTTTTACTCCAGAATATTTTTGTGTGTGTTTTGTGTGTCAAGTTACCACAACACCATTGATATATTGTATTATTTAATCTCAAGGAGATTGCTTGGTGTTGGTGTCCCTTGTTAATTTCACATTGTACTTTTGAAATGTACCTGAATCCTCACAAACAAACTGTCCTTTTTCAAGGAAAAAACACATGGGAGAGTATAATTGAAACAAAAATTCCTTTATTAAGGGCTCAGAACCAAACAAAGAGGGAGGCAACGCTGGATAAACAGGAGAAATTAGCAAAGCCTTGGACCCCCAGGGCAGACATCAATTCTTGAACATCAAAATTGGTGGCCTGAGGAGTCCATATGTAAGGGAGTGCAGTCTGGTCCAGAAGTCCCCGAGATCCGGAAAGTAGCAGATGACATCTGTGTCCCCAGGCTGTGGTACCACAAGAGGCTGCATATTTTGCCAGACCAGACTGAACCCAAGGTCTTCACTTTCTGGTCTTCCTTCCACGCTCCCTTCCTGGCTGTGGCTCTGCTGTTGGAGATGTGGCAGGAGGAGGAGTAGGACCTGGAGGAGGAGGAGGACTAGTAGGACCTGGAGGAGGAGGAGGAGAAGTAGAAGGACCTGGAGGAGGAGGACCATGTGTGAGGTCACAAATGTGGGTCTCAGATGTTATTTGGGCCCTCAACCCCTTATTGAGAGCTTCCACCATTAATGACTCACACATGAGTTGTTGGCCCTCCTCCATCCGCTGCATTTTACAGGCAATGATGGCAGCGAAGTCCTCCTCCATGGTTTGTGGTGCTCCCAGGGCCTCCGTAGCCTTCCAAAAGAGGCCTATGGCAGCCTCCTCTATGGTACTCCTCATCCTGCCACTTTCTCTTTGCAGGTGTAGGGGAGGGACCTGCATATCAGGCAGCCTGCTCGGCCCAGCCACCTCCTGGCTGAGACTTCCCTGTGTATGAAAAAGGGACATGGTTGTAATGTTTTGCATCATCAATCACAATCATAAATTAGTACTCCAAACTAACATCTAGTTAACATCATTGATTGGACAACCTGAAATATTTAGAGAAATGCTATACCTGGCTCAATCTGGGCTCCTCCACATGTTGCTGCCTGGAAGGCCCAGGTTGGGCGTCAGAAACCTCAGCTGGGGGGGAAGGAAGCGTGGAAGGAAGACTGGAGAGTGCTGGCCTGGGTTCAGTCTGGCCTGCCAGAAAATGCAGCCTGTCATAGTACCACATCCTGGGGACATAGATGTCATCTGCTGCTCCGGATCTCTGCGAATCCTGGACTTTCTGACGCTCCCTTACATATGTGCTCCTCAGGCCACCAATTAGGATCTTCAAATATGTGATGTCTGCCGTGGGGATCACCTGCTTCACAATTTCCAACAATTGATCCAGCGCTGCCTTCCTCTTTGTTTGGTTCCTATAATGTGGGTGGTTGATCTCCCACTGACAAGGCAGCTCCCTGAACATGTCAATGAATATTGCCATGAAGTCAGTATCTTGAAAGATATCCATTTTCACTGCAAGACACAACACAAGACAAACCCTAATGTCAGCCCAAACTCTCCTAATCTTGTTACAATATAGGCCTCAATCTGGAAGCAGCATAGGCCCAAGTTTGTCTCTTACCTTCGTTCTTACGCTCGGCGCCTCCGATGCTCCTTCCTCCGCTCACAGATTGTACGTAATATGCACGTGTGTTACGCTTTATACACACTGCGCATGCGTGGAACTCCGCCCACCCCTGACGTTCTTTCTGGGCTATTCCCCACCCCTTTTCGTTCGGCGCAGTGGGGGAAGAGCACATGGCGGATACACAGCAGGTGCGTGCTAATTACAGAAACGAGGAGGAGGAGGAAAGCCCGGAACCCGGACACGTCTCGATCCAGAAGGAGATTTAAGGCCTCAAATATGTCCTTTGGGGAGATGTTGGAGATGGTGGACATCCTCAAGAAGGCCGACTATGATGGGAAGTATGGACCTTACCCCAACCCCAATGTCAGAAAGGGCAATATCATGGTGAAAGTGGTCAGGAGTCTGCACCAGCATTTCGGGGTACGACGATCGAAAGATCAGCTCAGAAAACGGTGGTCAGACCTCAAATGGGGAGAACACGAGCAATACAGAAAGATCTGGAGAGTGCTGCAAAAAAGTAAGTAGTTGTCCTGTGTTCCTATTCTTTATGTTTATTACGTTCGTGCTGCTCCATGTGCTTTTCTTAAAATTGTACATTTTAAAATGGCAACTTTCATGTTCATGGGCACATTATTCGTTCGTATCAAACATTTTTCTTTCGGCCTATAAAACACCATTGTTTTGGCCATATGCATTTGGCCACAATTTTTACGCCCTACTTGTATGAAACTAATTTGGTTGTGTAGATGGCTTTGTTACTAGAATGAAATACAAACTAGATTCTGTGTAAGGAGAGGACACTGAGCAGCTGTTTTCACATCTGGACACTGGAGCACTAGTGTGGGACCCCAGAACATCCTTTTTATTAGGGGGGGCACACAGGTGCTCCAGTGTATACTATAGGGGGGGTCTCCATCTGTGAAGCTTGTACCAAACAGGTAAAGTATTGCAGCTTCAAAAAGGACACTGAAAATGCTACATTTTGGAACTCTGCCAAAATAGACAATTGTTCCCCACTTCCAAGCAATGTTTCCTATTTATAGTTCTGCCATCAAATATCTGTGTGCTAAGTATACCATTTTTGTTTTACATAGGGGAGAAAAGACTCGGAGGACACCCCTCATCCGAGGAGACCACAGACCCCCCACCTCTGGAAGAAGGGGAAATCCCCCCAACCCAAGAAGAGCAGGAGGAGGAAGATGTGGAGGAAATTGTCACCACAACAGGTGAGTGTCTGCGACCACAGGCTCAGGTAAGAGATGGATGCCGGCATATTTTTGATACCTGTTTTTTTTTGGTTTCTCTCTTTTTAGGTGATCGTGATGTTGTGGATCCAGATCCTTTCACACCAGAAAGTGCCCAGATCCTGATCGGGGAGATCATGGGCTGTAATTTACAATTGGAAAACCTCAAGAAAAACATCAATGATGTTATTAAAAAAAATAAAAACATCATTGATGTTTTGGGGCGAGTTTAAAACCTCTCCAAATCCCTTTGTTTTTTTGTGTGCTACAATGTTGAAAATGTTTTAGCGATTTTTCAAAAAGCCAAATTTGGAGGCACACAGTGTGCCAACATGTGCTATCTGCCATCACGGGAGATCAATGGACGCGTTTTGGGGGGGTGCAACCCCTTCCTCAGTAATAAAGTAGCTGAGAGGAAGGGGTTTCTCCCCCAAAACACGTCCCTTGATCCCCCGTGATGGCAGCTAGCACATATTGACATTGGTAAATTGGTGTGCATCTTCCAAATTTGGCTTTTCCTGGGGTGACTTCACCCCATCTGAACGCAATATCAAACACAGTTCCTAAATATTCATGTCTGATATTGCCTTCAAGTTCTACCAAATGTGAACTTTGTAAGTTCAAGATTTGTGTCTTTCTTGTTGGTTTTACACATGCCTGTTTTATCTTAAATGGACATTTCTCTTTTTTATAATGCTATCCCAAAAATTGTTATACAACAAACATGTCGGTTTGTTTTAAAAACCTTTTCTAAATGCACATGTGATTGTGCAGGTATTAAAAAGATTGTTAATCAAGAATGTGTGGATTATTCTCTCAACGCTACAACACTTTTGTGGTGATGTAATTGCTGCTTTCTGTGAAAATGGGGGTTATTTCCTAAGGGCAAATCCTCTTTGCACTACAAGTGCAGTTTCAGTGCAGTTTCAGGTGCACTTGTAGTGCAAAGTGTCTTTGCCTTTAGTAAATAACACCCAACAGTGCTTTGTATAAAGTTACACAATCACGCCATTTTCAGGACTCCCCACATTTCTGTCAGGGTCAGCTAAAACAAACACAAGCAGTAAATGTCAACAAAGATTTGCTTTTTTTTTGGTTTTTATTTAATAAAGGTTTCACAAATTTGCTGGCATATTGATGGCCCCCCTACCCGCAAAGAACTCAAGGTATCTTAACCGGATATCACGGGCACTCAGGGAGGGCAAGCCAGAACAGCCACTTTCAAGCACCGTCAGGGTTGTTTCATTGATCATTCAGGCCTTAGGCCCAACTGAGGCAGCATAGTTGGCAGAATGTTGGCGTAAAAAGTTATGTATAACACAACACGTATATATCCTTAGATGCAGACAAGCAAAGAAAGTGTTTCCACCGCTCAGGCTGACACTGACCCAGGTGTAAGTAGAAGTTTCAGAGCAGAAGAGTTCCAGGTGCTGGCTGAATGCTAGGCAAAGCAGGCTTGAATGGAGGAGAAGATTTGGATGCCGCACACTGGATGTAGTCAAAAAACTTCACTTTATTGAAAAATCGGGATCATCAAAACAACAAATATAGCTATGAGTAAGCACTCAGTCCTGAGTGTGAAACGCGTCAGCTTACCTGTACTTTCTGCATGACAGTCTTGTTGTTTTGATGATCCCATTTTTTCAATAAAGAGAAGTTTTTTGACTACATCCAGTGTGCGGCATCCAAATCTTCTCCTCCATTCAAGCCTGCTATAACACAACACGCCAGGATTATATGATTAAGTTTATACTCCGCCATATGGATGGGTGTCAGAAATAGGCGGAACCGGCTGGCCAGGATTCCAAATGTGTTCTCCACCACTCTTCTGGCTCTGGCAAGCCGGTAATTAAAAACCCTCTGTTCCGGGGTGAGGGTCCTCATCGGGAATGGCCGCATAAGATGGTCCCCCAGCGCAAATGCTTCATCCGCAACGAAGACGGATGGGAGTCCTTCAACATTCTCTTCTGGAGGTGGCAAGTCCAAGCTGCCATTCTGGAGACGCCTGTAAAACTCCGTCTGGGCGATGACTCCACCATCGGACATCCGGCCATTCTTCCCCACGTCCACATACAGGAAGTCGTAATTAGCCGACACCACCGCCAATATCACAATACTATTGAACCCCTTGTAATTATAATAGTACGACCCCGAGTTGGGTGGTGGGACAATGTGGACGTGTTTCCCATCAATTACCCCTCCGCAGTTAGGAAAGTCCCACCGCTGGGCAAAGTGGGAGGCCACAGTCTGCCATTCCTGTGGCGTGGAAGGAAACTGTTGAGGAAAACAAAAAAAACTTATTTTTGCACATAAACATGGAAAGTAGATTAGACACAAACATTCTTGGCCAACATCCAGATAACATTTATTAAGGGGAATTTTACAACACCAAAGTATAAGGTACACCTATCATATTCCCCCTCCCCCTCTCTCATGGGAGATTTCTAACATTATAGGGGGGGGATCTTGGACAGGTAACCCTCTCCACTTCATTGAGAGATGAATGCCTAAATACAGGGTATTACTTGGAACTGCTCCTCCTTAGTTACACTATTGGCAGCCCACTGGACAGGTAAGAAGTGTCATAATACAAAGATATAAATACCCATTGTACACATTTGAGCACATTTGGACATTCTGTTATTACCTATCAAGATAATAATAGGATACAAAAACTTTAAACAGTACCATTTGAAAGTATACCGGCAGGCCCTTGCACTACATGCTTTGGGGAATTCATCCATACATCTGACCACAAAAGAGGTGGGTATAGTGTGTATGGGTTTGGCAAAGTCAGCAGATAGATGATTGAGGATAGATAGAGAATTGGGATCAGCTGACTTAGCAGTTGGGGGGAGGGAGGGTTAAAAAAAATGATTTGGGGACACTACAAAAAAAGACTCTGGCACTCTGCCTGAATTTAAAGCACAGATCACATTTCTAAACATTTTAGGGGATGTTTGGGGTAAAGCACTACTATGGAGCTAATAAAATACATTGTTAAGTGACTACATGAGGTGAATATAGGGGCAGGAGACCATGCTGGGGAGGTAAGTAGAGGCAAATATGTATGAAGGACTAAAAAAATAATTACATAAAAATCCAGCATGAATGAGAACAAAGGGGACATTCACAGCATATTACAATCATGGTAATTAGGGAATGAGGAAAGAAATACAATATATTAGCAAACATTCAATACAATAAAATGTGATATTAAATGATAAAAATCTTACCTTCATATACTCCTTCTGCAGGACCTGGATGATGGCAGAACAGGTCTCTGGGATAATGATACCCAGAGCCTGGGGGGAGATGCCTGTCGAGAACTTCAAGTCCTGCAGTCTTCTCCCCATCGCCAAGTACCGCAGGGTAGCGACGAGCCTCTGCTCCGGAGTGATGGCTTGCCTCATGCAGGTATCCTGCCTGCTGATATAGGGGGTCAGTGAAGCCAACAAACGGTAAAATACGGGGTCCGTCATCCTGAGAAAGTTCCTGAAATCATCAGGATTATTCTCACGGATCTCACGGAGCAAAGGCATATGAGAGAACTGGTCACGCTGAAGCAACCAATTCTTGGTCCATGAACTGCTCCCCACCCTGTTCATGGACTGGACTTGTGTCAAGGTTAGGACCCCAACACCAAGCCCCCGCACAGTACGAACGTATACACAACATGGCTAGAAAACGAAGTAATAGAACACACTGAAGAACAGCAAGGCCTGTGAAGACCTGAAAAACAGTAACGAACGAACAAGAACACACTGACAAGTCAATGGTACTCGCTGCACGCACTGAAGAGCAGATACAAACCCACAAGCACAAAGTGAACCGCAGAAATTGATCTGAAAGCCACAAGTCTGAAAAAGCGCGAATCGTCTCTCACCAAACTTTTACTAAAACGAGATTAGCAAAAGGAGCCCAAAGGGTGCCGCGCTTGGTTCTGAACTGGCCTTTTCTAGTCTCGTCATACGTGGTGTACGTGATCACGTGGTTGGCGATCGGAAATTCCGACAACTTTGTGCGACCGTGTGTACGCAAAACAAGTTTGAGCCAACATCCGTCGGAAAAAATCCTAGGATTTTGTTGTCGGAATGTCCGATCAATGTCCGACCGTGTGTACGGGGCATTAGAGTGATTAAGGTGTGCTCAGTGTGATCAATAAATGGGTATTCCACAAACAATATTAATAAAAAACAATTATTCAAATGCTAATATACAGCAGAAATAAGTATTCCAAACCTGGTGTAAATCTCCAAAAAATGATATACATCCAAACATGCAAATGAGCAACTAAATTAAAAATGAAATATTCCATAAATGTATAATCACACAGCAATTGTGACTAATAGGCTGATCAGTGCCTACAGGTATGCATGAATAATCAAACACAAATGTAAACAAATATGTGAAACTTGAATTCATCCACCAATATACTGTGACTGGTGTGTAATCAACATAAATGCACACATTTTGAACTGTACGAGTCCATACAGTTCATCATGGGATCAGTCCCCTGATGAAGTCACGTGGGTGCGACGTAATGCAAGGGGTGTGAGCGGAGGTATAAAGGAAGTGAAGCCCGCGGTATTAAGAGTTTGGTACTCGTAGATTACATGCACAGTCAATTTTTTTAAAAAGTGAGTAAATAAGCAGTTTTTTAACCTAATAAACCCTTGAAAAGGATATTACACTATGGGGAGTCTCTTTTATATATACATCTAATATGGATGGCATTGAGAGGAATTTCCAGGACCACCATAAAGGAGACACACCCACCATATAGGTCCACAAGCCAGGCAGACCACTAAAGGACCCCTAGAGGTGGGCAGATACATACAGTCCATCAGATTGAGATACCATTTTATGCTGTTACCTTACAGTAGCAAGGAGAGAGGCTAGAGAGCACTTGGGTGTCACAACACTGAAAAGAAAAGACACCATTCAGCATTCACTTATCCTAAACGGTGAAGGGATACACCCTTCATCTAAAGCAGGGGTAGGCAACCTTGGCCCTACAGCTGTGGTGAAACTACAAGTCCCAAAAGACATTGCAAGACCCTAACAATCACAGGCATGACTCCTAGAGGCAGAGGCATGATGGGATTTGTAGTTTCACCACAGCTGGGGTGCCGAGGTTGCCTACCCCTGATCTAAAGCATCACAGCAGATTGCACTGGTTCTTTTATATGGATTCATACAGTTCACAATTGGTGGATGAATTCAAGTTGCACATGTTTGTTTACATTTGTGTTTGATTATTCATGCATAGGCACTCATCAGCCTATTAGTCACAATTGCTGTACAATTACACATTTATGAAATATTTTATTTTTAATTTATTTGCTTATTTGCACATGTTTGGATGTATATACTTTTAGAGAGATTTACACAAGGTTTTGAATATTTATTTCTGCTATATTCAACAATCAAAGGCAATAGGCTAAAACTTAAAGTCTCTTTCGATATTACAGCAGCGCTCTAACTGTTCAAAAAAGATCAGATTTAATGTATATAGTTCATGCATAGGATGATAAGGGCAGTGGAGAAGATTTGGATGTCACTTTCACTGCGTTCCATGTAGGGTACTTCCACCATATAATAACACCACGTGAGGGATGACTTCCCCTATGGGGATGCACTCACGAAAAATACAGTTACAATGAGCCCTGGTTCATAAAAAGATCACATTGCTGACGCATTTCGTCACTTCCGGACTTCGTCTGAGGGCGTGATCTACTGCGTTGGGGGCTGCTACTTAAATAAATGACATAGCTTGCAACCAATCAGAAGGTACGATGGCGTAATGTGGCCATTGAGCTGCGCTGTGTAAGTCAATTCATTGTCCCCAATGGATGAGCATTACCACACACACTCCCGATCATTTTAATGCACCAATCCTTATGATGTTTAAACATCATTTGGATTTGGTGCATACGCTATCTTTATAAAATAGAAATGTGAAAATACAAAGCTATGCATTAAATCAATTATGAATAAGAACAGAGAATATGAGCTGATGCACTTATACATAACTTTAAATTAGCGTAAGATGTACAGTAAAGTTACCACAAAATTCATACCTCTATAGTCATACATGCTCCTAAACGAAAAAATGGCTAGTTTATATTTACTACTAAATATGAATATTTAAATATTATACAAACCTAAATAATCTGCATAAATGCATAGGTGTGCAGCGAAGGGATTTTAAAAAGTGCACGCCTAATATCTTGTATAAATATTTAAATAGATAAATGTACATAATGTATATCCGCAAACTAAAGGGGGGTCAGTCCTAAAATGATTCAAATTAAAATCCAATAATGTGTTGATGAAATATATAAAATAAATAAGCACAGTAGCTAAAAACCAGATGAAATATGCATGTGATATATACATAAAATTAGTTCCGCAATCCTTACACTCAGCATCCTTTTAGTGCGGCCTATGTAAAGTAGGCTGCAAGGGCATTTTAGGGCATAGACAACATAGGTGGTATTGCACTTAATGAACTGATTGATTTTAAAAATCTTATTATTGGTGGGTGAGATGAAATTGTCAACTGCCCTGAGCGGCCTGGATACCTCCTTTTTTTTTTTTTTTTTTTTTTTTTTTTTTTTTTTTTTTCTCTTAAATAATCTTTATTAACAATTTTCAGTTTACATACAGCATATTAAAACACCTACACGTTCACATAGGTATACTCCACTAGTGAGGGGACATATTTCATATAGTACACAAATGCAGTCGGGAGCTATTTTTTCCCCCAGCCCACCCTCCCTTCCCTTACCCACCCCCTACCCTAGTCCAGATCTCCCATTTATTCTTGGCACCCTAAGCCTATTAACCACGGGTTCCACATCTTGTCAAACTTTTTAAGGTTCCCTCTTCTGATATATAGGGCTCTCTCCTTCCATATTACCTCATTTATTGTTTTAACCCACTCATCCATTGCCGGGGGAAGGACTGTTTGCCATCTCTGCATAATGAGTTTCCGGGCCTGGTAAAGGCACCTCAGCACGGCTATTTTAGCCGTTGCCTCCTCTCGTCTCCATACTCTGTATCCAAGAATGCAGAATCTGACGTCTATCTCCAGGGAGAGCCCCCATTTGCCCTCAATAGAGCCCACAACCCCCCGCCAGTAACGTACCAGCTTGGGGCACCTCCATATCATGTGTATCAAATCGCCCTCTTCCCCACACCTGGGGCACTTGGCGTCAGATCTTACACCGAAATGGAATAATTTTTTTGGGGTGTAGTACGCTCTATGTAGCAACATTAAGTGGGAGAGTCTCTGTGCAGGTGACACTGAAACCTCCTGTCCTACCTCCAGAATTTCCCTCCATTGTATATCTGTCAACTTTCCCACATCCTTTTCCCACCCCTCCCTACAGCCCAGGTGCTCTGATCTGACAATAGCCTCCTTGCACAGCTGCCCATATATTCCAGAGATAAAACCCTTCATCTCCCCAGGTTTGATCACCCTTTGGAGCAGAGTAGCCTCTGTCCAGGCCAGGGGCTTTGCCCTAAATTGTACCTCCAATGCTACTCTCATTTGCAGATATCTAAAGAATGTTTGTCTTGGGATATTGTATTCCCTTTGGAGGTCCTCGAAAGATTTCAATACCCTCCCTCTATACAGCTGGGATAGTCTATTTATGCCCCACCTCGTCCATTCTTTAAATTCCCCCATAGCCACTATCTCCTGTAAGTTTCTGTTATGCCAGAGGGGAGCATATTCTGTAAACCCAACATATCCCATTAGGGTCTTTGTTGCCTTCCAGACTTTTGTTACTAACTTAATTGTGGGGCCTCTACCAGGTATTGAATCTGCTTCCAATGCTTCTGCTACGATTTTATGTGGTGCCTCCAGGGTTAACAAACCTCCGTCAGCACTTCCACCCCCTACATGCTGCAACTGTGCTGCCAGAAAATAACACCTCGGATGCGGGAGGGCTATTCCCCCTTCTTTAGCTGGTAATTGCAAGCTCTGAAGGCTAATCCTGGCCTTCCCCCTCCTCCACAAAAGTTCTCTAAAGAGTGAGTCGATCTTTTGGAACCACTTTTTGTTCAGCCACACCGGTGAGTTGTGTAGCAGGTACAGCAGTTGGGGCAACCAAACCATCTTGATTAAGTTGCCCCTTCCTGCCACAGATAGGGGCAGCCGGCTCCAGATATCTATTTTACCCCTAAATTTATCCAATAGTGGTACTAGGTTATCTACAATATAGTGATTGGGGTCTTTTGACATATTTATGCCCAGGTAGCGAATCTTTGAGACTACTTTTAAATACGGGATTCCCATCATGTCAGGACCGTTGAGGTCATCTAATGGCATTAGTGCAGATTTCCTCCAATTCACCACCAGTCCTGACACGCTACCAAACCTTTCCATCATGTCCATTACTTGCCTGAGCGAGTCTCCCGTATCTCCAAGGAACAGTAAGACATCGTCGGCATATAGTGCAATCCTTTCTTCTCCTGTTCCTCTTACAAAGCCTTCAATCTTAGAGCTAGATCTAATATGGATTGCTAGTGGCTCCATAGCGAGAGCAAACAACAGGGGAGACAGGGGGCACCCCTGTCTCGTCCCCCTCTCTAAGCATATTTTCCCTGACAGTTCTTTATTGACCCTGACCTTCGCACTTGGGCCCCTATACAGTATTTTTATCCACTTTCTAAAGACGGGACCCAAGCCAAACACCTCCAGCACCCGCCAGAGATAAGACCATTCCAGGCTGTCAAAGGCCTTAGTTATATCCAAAGATACCACAGCCTTTGTGCCTGTGTTCTCTGTCGGTGTCTGGAGGTTCATATATGCCCTTCTAATGTTCATACTCGTGTTCCTACGGGAGATAAATCCCGTTTGATCCACGTGTATGAGTTTATGCATAATTTTGTTAAGTCTAGCAGCCAATACCCTTGCCAGGATCTTGGCATCTGTGCACAGCAAAGATATAGGCCTGTATGCCGATGGTTCCAGTGGGTCCCCCCCTTCTTTATGAAGCAAGATGATATTTGTTTCCGTCATAGAGACAGGCAAACACCCTCCCTGTAGGGCCCAGTTCAGTGTTTTCAGCAGCTCCGGCAGGAGGATCTTCCCGTAGTGCTTATAGACCTCCACCGGAAGACCATCCGGTCCCGGCGATTTTTGATTTGCCATTCCCTTTACAGCTTGTTGTAGTTCAGCTAATGTAATTGGCGCATCCATACCCTCTCTATCCTCTTCAGTAACTGTAGGGATCTGTATGTCTTTAAAAAATTTTTCCATGTCCTCCTCCCCAACGAACCCCTGTGACCTATACAGGTTTTTATAATATCTCTCAAATGTGTCTGTAATTTCTGAGCTCCGAGAGGCTATCTCCCCACCTGGGGTTCTGATTGCCGGGATCGCCGAAGAGGAGGAGTTAGTTTTTACCAAGTAGGCCAACATGCGTCCCACACTTTCTCCTTCCCCAAAGGTCCGTTGTTTCAGGAAAAGTTGCTTATTTTCACCCCTCTTCAGGACTGCGGTTCTATAGGCCTCCTGCTTCTCCTCCCACAGTTTCTGCCTCTCTGGTGTAGGGCCTTCTATAAATTGCTTCTCTGCCACCTCTAGTTCCCTTCTAATTCCCTCCTCCCACTCCCTTGCCCTTCTCTTAACTCCTGCCACCCCCTGAATCAAGATACCCCTAAGGAATGCCTTCAGCGTGTCCCATAGTACACCCGACGTCGTTGAGCCTTCATTAAATTTTAGAAACTCTTCTAACTTTGTTATTATCTTCTCTGGCTCCTTCATTAACTCCAACCAATATGGACTTAGCTTCCAGGGCCCTCTAACCTCCCTAACCCCTATACCCACTGAGGCCACCATCAGGGAGTGATCCGAGACCCCTCTCGGGTAGTATACTACATTCTTTATTATTGGCACTGCCTCTGCATTTCCCAGGATCATATCAATTCTAGAGAGGGTGGAGTGGGAGGAAGAGAAGCACGAGTATTGCCTAACTCCAGGATTCCGGACCCTCCACATATCCAACAAACCTGCCTCCTCCAGGAAGTTACCCAGCCGACCCCCTGCCACACTATTTACTTGGGCTCGCGGTGGAAATCTGTCCAACTCTTTATTCAGCACCTCATTGAAATCCCCTAATACTATCACCGGGGTATCTGTTTTATCCAACATAAACTCCAATAGACTATACAGTACTTCCAGTTTAAATGGTGGGGGGATATAAATATTAGCAATAACATACATTTTGTTTTCAATAGAACAATATATAAAAACATAACGACCTAAACTATCTATCCTAGTCTGCCTACAGGAGAACATCACACTTCTTGTTACCAATATACTCACCCCCCTGGAGTAGGAGGAGTACACCGAGTGATATTGGGCCTGGAACCTTCTACTTGGGAGACCTTTCAACGTATCCTTTGTCAAGTGGGTCTCCTGTAGACAGACCAAGCCCACCCCCCTTATCTCCAGCATTGAAAAAATAGCAGCCCTCTTAATTGGGCTCCCCATCCCCCGTATGTTCCAGGAGCCTATTTTAAGGACTTTAGACTGCATTAGACAAACAGACAGGAGTTAGAGCCGGAAAACCAACAACAGAAAGCATCTTCAACTTGGTATACTGACTTGTATCCAACTTTAACACCTCCCTAATTCCCCCCGGAGAGCAACGAGAGAGAGCCCCCATAAGGTAGCCATAGTGAGACCCCTCCATTGGTACCAGACTGTGTATTACATATAGCCAACCAGGGGGGAAAGAAAAAAGAAAAAGAAAAAAAAAAAAAAAAAAACAAAAAAGAAAACTAAATACCCTCTGTGCTTCATTACTATTGTTTTTTTTCCTAATAAACCTACTAAGTGTCCCCCTTTCCGTTTCCCCCATGTTCCTATTGGTAGGAGACCCATCCAATAATACCAAACTATATACTAAAAAAGAAAAAAGAGAAGTAAAAATAGACGAATAAATAAGTAAACAGAAAAAGAGTAATGACTTATTTACCCTCTGTGCTTGATTACTATTATTTTCCTTTCTAGTGAGCATATTAAGTGTCCCCCTTTCCTTTTTCCCCGTGTTCCTATTCATGGTGTTTATATTTACCACACATGTGCATAAACACCCTTCCCCCCTCCCACCCCTTTCCCCTACCTACCCTTCCAATTACTGAGTGCATTTTAATTCCACTTTTAAATAATTTTGCAACCCCCCTTCCTCACCGCCACCCAGCCCCCCTCTCCCTCCTCCCCACCCGTCCCCCCCATCCCTCCCCCCCTCCCCCCTCCCCCACCTTACCAGGTTAGCCCCTGGGGCTTTATTCGTGACCAACTCATATATTCCTCCCTGCATCATTAAAATCCACACGTGCAAAATTTTCATTATATAAGCCTCCTCCTCCACCATTCCTAATCTACCATACCCTATCATTCTCCCTCCTAATATCAGAATGAAATACCACCCCCTCCCGCTTTCACTATCATTGATATCTCTACGTGCCATAATTTAAGTGTAGTATCCCCTTCTACCCACATTCCTACTTTACATTCAAACATCCCTCTACCATTCTTATACCAAGTCCACATTCCTTCTCATAGACCGAGTCATGTTATCGAATGTATTAACTCTCTGGACTGCGTTCCTTGGGCTTCAGTCTTTGCTTATTTTCTTCGTACCAGCCTGTTGCCCCTGTCGGAGAATCAAAGAGGAGGACATCTCCAAACACTTCCACTCGTAGCCTAGCTGGATACAGTAGGGCATACTTAACTTCAAATTTTTGTAAGGTACGTTTAATGTCCAAAAAACCCTCCCTGCGTCTCTGCAACTCCGGTGAAAAGTCCGAAAAAAAAGAAATTCTAGCTCCATTATAGAAAACAGACCCCTTCTCCCTCGCTTTACGTAGTAAGATTATTTTATCGTGGTGGTTCAGGAATTTCATTAGTAAAGACCTAGGGCGGCCTCCAGGTAGCGGAGCCCTAAAAGGGACCCGATGGGCTCTCTCAATTGCAAACTGCAAGGAGAAAGCTTCTCTTCCGAATACTTCTATGAGCCATCCTTCCAGGAAAGCAATAGGGGTATGCCCCTCACATCTCTCTGGGAGGCCTACTATCCTGATGTTATCCCTTCTCAGACGGTTTTCCATTTCATCCATTTTCTCATTAATTCTGCCCACTTGCTCCTTCATGATTTTAACCTCTTTCTGTAAGGGAAATACATCATCCTCTATTTGACTCACTCTTCCTTCTAAGCCGGTTATCCTGTCTATTGCTTTTTGCAGTTCCTGCTTTATTAGTAACAGTTCATCTTTAACCTCTTTAATTTGACAGCTTAACCCCTCCATTGATACTTTGCATGAATTAATCGCTTGTAGTACCTCCCTTAGTGTAGGTTCTGCCTCTGTAACGGAGACGGTGGCTGGTAAAGGCATGTAGGCTTTTTCTACCGCCCCTGTGCCTTTATTAGGATTCGGGTTCTTGTGTCCTGTTCCAGCTGGGGTTGATGACGCCTGTCCCTGACTTTTCCTATCTCCGAGGCCTTTAGCTTGCGGTGCTTGCCCATTTTTGGTAGGTGTCTGTTCAGGGGTATGTGCAAATCTCTCCAATTTTGCAGCTGCTGCTGCCGCCTGGTTTCCTTTCTCCTTTGCTGACCGCAGTGATTGAGGCCCCAGGTTCTCCATGTTACCTGGCTCCTCCCCCCTCCTCCTTGACATTGCTATTGTTAGCTTGTATAGCCAGGTGCCAGATACCACCAGGAGCGGAAAACGGAGAGGAAAGACACTGAAGTGCGGGGGCCTAAATTGCGCAGACAATCACTGCCCTTTTTTGATAACAAAAAATAAAGAACCAGCTTCAGTAAACCTTCCACCTTCAATCAACCGGAATTCCTGTTTATCCAGCACAGATATTTAGTACACTTAATGCCCAGTGCGCCAAACAGGTGTACAGTCCACAATCCCCCTGTTATAGTGTAAAGTCATATAAGGGTCTCATAAACATTTTTCCTTTGCCAGGTCTGGTAGATTGACAGGTATAATCCCTATTTCAAAGTCCCGCTCACCTGTCTGCTCCGGGCTTCAGGTTTCCAGGCTGCAGCAACCCGCCCCTCCAGCTACCCTCCAGAAGTGCTGCCGTTCCCCTTAGCTCCGGTATTTCAGGGGCTCACCGACTCCGCAGCCGACGGTTTTCCTCCTCCACCACACTGCAGCTTCCTCCTGTCACCGCTCCGGACGCCTGGGTCGCGCAAGCGCAGCAGCAGCAGCGGCTCCGGCAGGTAACTTCTCCGTACAGTTGTGCCGGTCCCTCCCCGCTCCACACACGCCGCGGGTCACTCCGGGTCCCAGGCCACCCAGTCACGGCCACCGGTCAAGCGCTCCAGGAACAACAGGTATTCAGTGAGGAGACTCGCTCCTCGCAGCTCACTCACACGCCGCTCACCAACCACCTCCACATCCGGTCACGCCCCCAACTCCTGGATACCTCCTTACATGCCTTACATCTTCTACAGGCAAAAAAGCCATTGCGATCCCAGAACGATAAAGGTCGCTTTGGAGGGTCAATCACTTTTTTGAATTCTATCTCCAAAACTTGTGGTTTTCTTATATACGAACTGTGGTATAGAAGGCAATACAGCAATCAATTTTTTATCCATCAATAGCACATGCCAATGTTCTTTAAAAATGGCTTCTACTTTCCTATATTGTGCATGAAATTCAGTTAGAAATCCCCATTCCTTATTAAGATTTCTTCTAATGATCACATTCTCTGGATTCACATCCTCTTTCTCCTGTAAACAAACTGCCCTAGGTATGGCTTCAACTTCTTCCACTATTCTATTTAATGCTTCTGGGTTGTATCCCCTGGCTTCGAATCTTTCCATTAAAATTTGAGATTGGGCTATAAAATTTTCATTTTCAGAGCAATTCCTTTTGACCCTCATAATTTGCCCTTTCAGGATGTTCCTGAGCCACAGGGGATGATGACCACTGGAGATCAGTAGATAGCTGTTTCTATCTGTTTTTTTTAAATAGACCTTGGTTTCTAGTCTATCATTTACTCGATAAATATTTACATCCAAGAAATTGATCTCATCTTTGTGCCACTCTGAGATCAATTTTATGTTGTTGTCATTGATGTAGAGTTTGTATATAAATTCCTCTAATGATGTAGGAGGGCCGGCCCAGATAAAGAAGAGGTCATCAATGAAACGTTTATAGAACAGGAGTTCCGATCGCTGTTCTTTGAAGATGACTTTGTCCTCCCACTCGGCCATGAATAAATTCGCAATACTGGGCGCAAATTTTGCGCCCATTGCTACTCCTCTTTGCTGTGTGTAGAAGGTGCCATTATACCAAAAATAATTGTGGCTGAGGCAAAAGTCCACGCTTTTTTGCAGGAACTGGTCCAAGTATTGGTACTCCGGTTTCCTCCCACACTCCAAAGACATGCTGGTAGGTAATTGGATCCTGTATAAATTGTCCCTAGTATGTATGAATGTGAGTTAGGGACCTTAGATTGTAAGCTCCTTGAGGGTAGGGACTGATGTGAATGTACAATGTATATGTAAAGCACTGAGTAAATTGACGGCGCTATATAAGTACCTGAAATAAATAAATAAATTAAAAAATTATAAATAAATAAGTATTGCCCCATTCTGGAGGACACTGAGCCTATACTATTAACAATAGGTCTTGCTGGTGGATTTTTGGGATCTTTGTGGACATTGGGTAGGGTGTACAAAGTTGGGATCCGACTACTGGAAGGTAATAAGAATTTTCTCTCTTTACCTGAAAGAACTCCTGTATGTGATCCCAGATCCACCAATACCTCCAATTGATTCCTGTAAGATTGGGTGGGGTCCTTATCCAGCGGTCTATAGGTTGCTTCATCAAATAACATGTCCATAATTTGGGCATGGTAAAATTTCTTTAGAGAATACCACCACTCCTCCTCCCTTATCGGCCGGTCTTATAATTATATCTTTCCGTTTCTCAAGCATAGTGATACCTTCACTGATATGCCTAGCACTGACCTCTTTTCTGGGTTTAAGTTGCTCCAAATCACGCAACACCCAAGAAAATATTTCTTTATATTGAGCTTTCTTATGTATTTGTGGACATCTATGAAGACATTAAATTTATTAATTGATTTTCTTACACCAGATTTAAGACCTAAATTGAGTATATTCGTTTCTTTCTGTGTCAATTTTGTTTGGATGAGGTTAAAATTCCTCCTATTCTGATTCCCTTCTTCTTTTTTTGGGTCTGTTGTCCAGCCCTACACCCTCGGTATTTTCTTTTTTTGATTGCGGATATGGTGGGTGATCTTTTTCCTATCGTAAATGTTGTTCCTTCCAAGGTTGATCCCTGCGGTAGGCTTGAGGTTGTGGGTCTCTGTATTGAGTCTGGATTTGATTGTGTGTCGGTGGTTTGCCTGGTGGGTAACCCTGATCCCTCTGGTGGGTGCCCCTCCCTCTCCCTAAAAAAGGATGTGGTTGGTTTTCATAATTACCCTGGTACTCCCACAGCGGTTGAAACCTATTGGATGTAGGAATATTATGTGGATCAGATTGGTAATGGTAAAGGGATGGTGAACCCGCGCAGTGGAAGTAAAGGTTTGTTTGGTGAGATTTTTGGAACTGCTGCCTCCCAACAAGCAGTCACCATAAATGGGGACAGCTGAGATATATTGAAATGATAGAAGGGTTTGGCGCTGTTCCTTTTAGTTGAATAATTCCCTACCTGCATATAGGTTGCTAGATGCAAATTTAAATGTGAATTCCTAGGTATAAACAATACCGTGCATGTATCAAATAGGTGATATACTAAAATATTGGTAAATGTTGTACAGTTATAAGTGATACATAAACTTTAAAAAAGTAAAACAGGTATCAATCCCATATATGGTGTTACTGGTAAGTATTCCAAAAAAACATATAACATAAAGTGCAGAGGGGGAGGGGGGGGAGAGAGGAGGGGGGGGGGGAGTGACAGGGGAGAAGAAGGGAGAAGTGTAGGAGATCTACTCCTGGTGGAGGAAATAAACATTATTTGGATCCCTCCTAATAAAGTGCAAATGTGCTGGTGAAGTTCAAAGGAAGTCCTTATGTGTAATACACTTGTTGTCAAATTCTTGGCATATATCTTGTGCAATATCTTGTGATGTTGTGATAATAACCCTTCAATTTTTATATCCTTGCTCTGAAAGTGCAGCCACTCACCAGATCACTTCACCCCTGCAGGGGTATCAGGCAGTTACAGTTTTGCGCCACTGTACGGCGATCGCTGGCGGGCTCAGGATCGTGGTGTATCATATGTAAAGAGAGAGGGAGTGCCCATAGCGTGGCCTAATCTGTGCTTCCCAAACATCACCTACTGTACCAGTGCTGAAGGATATCTGTGACGTTTTTTACTACTTCGCTTGATTTACACTGTAAAATTGTGAGTACCTTTCTATTTGTTTAATAAAACCTTTTAAGAAACAATGTCACGCTATGGGCACTCCCTCTCTCTTTACATATGATACACCACGATCCTGAGCCCGCCAGCGATCGCCGTACAGTGGCGCAAAACTGTAACTGCCTGATACCCCTGCAGGGGTGAAGTGATCTGGTGAGTGGCTGCACTTTCAGAGCAAGGATATAAAAATTGAAGGGTTATTATCACAACATCACAAGATATTGCACAAGATATATGCCAAGAATTTGACAACAAGTGTATTACACATAAGGACTTCCTTTGAACTTCACCAGAACGTTTGCACTTTATTAGGAGGGATCCAAATATTGTTTATTTCCTCCACCAGGAGTAGATCTCCTACACTTCTCCCTTCTTCTCCCCTGTCACTCCCCTCCCCCCACCCCCCCCTCCTCTCTCCCCCCCTCCCCCCCCTCCCCCTCTGCACTTTATGTTATATGTTTTTTTGGAATACTTACCAGTAACACCATATATGGGATTGATACCTGTTTTACTTTTTTAAAGTTTATGTATCACTTATAACTGTACAACATTTACCAATATTTTAGTATATCACCTATTTGATACATGCACGGTATTGTTTATACCTAGGAATTCACATTTAAATTTGCATCTAGCAACCTATATGCAGGTAGGGAATTATTCAACTAAAAGGAACAGCGCCAAACCCTTCTATCATTTCAACAGATTGGTAATGGTTTCTCTGGTGATTCTTCCCTCTTGTCCCCCTAGACCTCCCCCCTCCCCATTGGATTGGGGTAGAGAAAAGGGCTGGAGAAGCAATTTGTGTAATTTCATCATTGTGCTCATTATCATATATATAAGGCGACGGAGCTGGAATATTATTCATTACCGGCAATATGGATGTGGGCTTCTCCGTAATGTTTTTGTTAACTGGTAACGGTTTTTGCCAGGAATAAATTAAATTAGCTTTAAAATCATCTAAATCCCTGTGATATTTTTTGTTTCTTATTCTGTGTGTCCCTATCCACCCTTTCTAATCCTTTCTTGACCCTATTATTGAAATCAATGATTTGTTGGGTGTCCTTAATTGGGTCTAATTGTTGTTGTAAATCATTGATACGTAATTTTATGTTGGCCATTTTATGTTTTCATCTTTGGAGAATTAGTTCTTGTAATTTAAAGCTTACCCCATTAAAGAAATCAAGCCATTTTTGTGAGGAGCCCTGATCGTCAAGGCCATCCTGTGGGGCAATATCCCACCTCAGGCTCCTCATGATTACTTTTTCTTTAATATATTGCTCTAGTGTGCAAATGTCCCACCAGGTTCTAACCTGTTTTTCTAGAGTATAACCCAGTGCTGACATTGCTCCATTGTAATTGACCTGCGTGGCGGCTGGTCCGTGATTAGTGAATAGAGCATCAACATCAATGTGTCTACTATTTAAATACCCCAGGACGTCCATGGCAGCAGAGAATAAAAAGAAATAACTAAAAGTGAAGATGTTTTTCTAAAGAATGTGCCCACCTAATAAAACACCGCTCTGCGCCTTAGGCTATAAAATTCCTGTGATAATCTAATGCTATAAACGATAAAAATTTTTATAACAATATATATATATATATATATTCGGATCCCAACTTTGTACACCCTATCCAATGTCCACAAAGATCCCAAAAATCCACCAGTAAGACCTATTGTTAATAGTATAGGCTCAGTGTCCTCCAGAATGGGGCAATAGTTGGACCAGTTCCTGCAAAAAAGCGTGGTGAACACTAGATCATATTTAAGAGACACAAAAAACTTCTTAAATCTTCTCCAAACTGTGGATCTGACAGGAAAACAACAGGCGCTTTTAGTTACGGCTGATGTATCATCCTTATATTCCATAATTCAGCACGATGATGCTCTACTTGCCCTGAACTAGGCTTTGAGCAAAAGGGATGATCTGCCCCACAACCAGAAGATATTCCTTAGGAACACATTAGACTTTTGCCTCAGCCACACTTATTTTTGGTATAATGGCACCTTCTACACACAGCAAAGAGGAGTAGCAATGGGCGCAAAATTTGCGCCCAGTATTGCAAATTTATTCATGGCCGAGTGGGAGGACAAAGTCATCTTCAAAGAACAGCGATTGGAACTCCTGTTCTATAAACGTTTCATTGACAACCACTTCTTTATCTGGGCCGGCCCTTCTACATCATTAGAGGAATTTATATACAAACTCAACATCAATGACAACAACATAAAATTGACCTCAGAGTGGCACAAAGATGAGATCAATTTCTTGGATGTAAATATTTATCGAGTAAATGACAGACTAGAAACCAAGGTCTATTTTTAAAAAAACAGATAGAAACAGCTATCTACCGATTTCCAGTGGTCATCATCCCCTGTGGCTCAGGAACATCCCGAAAGGGCAAATTATGAGGGTCAAAAGGAATTGCTCTGAAAATGAAAATTTTATAGCCCAATCTCAAATTTTAACGGAAAGATTTGAAGCCAGGGGATACAACCCAGAAGCATTAAAAAGAATAGTGGAAGAAGTTGAAGCCATACCTAGGGCAGCTTGTTTACAGGAGAAAGAGGATGTGAATCCAGAGAATGTGATCATTAGAAGAAATCTTTATAAGGAATGGGGATTTCTATCTGAATTTCATGCGCAATATAGGGAAGTAGAAGCCATTTTTAAAGAACATTGGCATGTGCTATTGATGGATAAAAAATTGACTGCTGTATTGCCTTCTATACCACAGTTCGTATATAAGAAAACTACAAGTTTTGGAGATAGAATTGTCAAAAAAGTGATTGACCCTCCAAAGCGACCTTTATCGTTTTGGGATCGCAATGGCTTTTTTGCCTGTAGAAGATGTAAGGCATGTAAGGAGGTATCCAGGCCGCTCAGCGCAGTTGACAATCTCATCTCACCCACCAATAATAAGATTTTTAAAATCAATCAGTTGGGGGCGGAGCTAGCCAGAGACCAAGATGGACATGTACTAGCGGAGCTCCGGTATCAGCGGGATAACAGCGGCGGATATCTACCCACCAGGTCCATCTTACCTTCTCCGAACAAGGCGATTCAGCTCCCAATCATCTGGGGAGCGGATACCAGCAATGCCGCGGAGAAAGAAAGAAAACAACAAGCCTAAGCGCATGACGGAGTTCTATCCCCTCGAGCCCCGGAAAAATGGCGCCGGCTCCTCATCCACGCCAGCAGCTGCAGTTCAGAATAGCAAGCTACAACAGGGCAGAACACAAAAAAGAGGCAGCCCACCTAAGGGATCGCAATCCCCCCATCTACACCGTCCTCAGGAAGCCCTGAAAAGACGAGATTCAAGGCGGATGAAGTGGATGCTAATCATGAGGTGAGCTACCTTACAGATTCAGGGGATGACACTAGGGAACTGCCTGACTCCATAGACACTTTCCCCACTAATGGCCAACCGGTTCTAGATACAATGTTAAAGGAGATGCTAGTGTCATTAAGGGGATCACTCCATGCCGACATGATTTCATGTATGCACAAGTTTAGCACTGAAATACGTTCGGTTCCAGACAAGGTAACCCACGTGGAACAAAAAATGGCGGAGTTCGCCACTACATTCAATGATCTGGTAGATGCCAATGAGGATAGAGAGGATGACATAGAATGTCTGCAAGCCAAAATGGCGGACATAGAGGATAGATCATGGAGGAATAACGTGAAGATAAGGGGGATCCCTGAATCTGTTAAACAACATGACCTGAGGGACTATGTGTCCCAGCTCCTATCTGAAATACTACCAGATCTGTCAGCACTGGATTTCACAGTGGACAGGATTCACAGGCTGCCAAAACCTTCCTTTCTATCAGATAATATGCCACGTGATGTCATCATGAGACTTCACTTCTTCCACACAAAAGAAAGACTCATGTCTGCAGCAAGACAAAAAGAACAAATTCCCTTATCCTATGCTAATCTCCAATTTTATGCTGATTTATCCCAATACACCTTGCAGAAACGCAGAAATTTAAATACCATAACAAAAACCCTCAGGAACAACAAGCTTGGGTATAAATGGGGGTTCCCAACTAAATTGATCGTCACAAGAGAGTGACGATTGACTCAGTAGCAAAAGGTATGGCATTGCTGAATACCTGGGGGATAATCCCAGAACCTCAATCACTCCCTCAGCAGGGAAATTCCTTCGAAAGATCTGAGTCGGAATGGCGCACGGTTGATCGTAAAAATGCCCGATCGCATAATTGACCCTAAGGTGGGTGTGTAATTTACTACTTATCCCGCTGAGGAGAGTAAAACCTCCGGTCTGTAAAAGTCTAAAGACTTCCTATCCCCGTGTTACAACATGAGTGACTACCAGTCACACTTATTCTCTTTTCATGTTAAATGGCGACAAGCCACAGTTTTGTTGACTTTATGTTTTTGCACAATTTCTTTTTGCTCTGTTACTTTTTCAGTCAGTACAAATACCTCGTTTCCACAGAAAATGGAAAAGAAATCTGCCTCACTACTAACACTTCTGCAATCTAGGGAGGGTTCATCACCACATAATCTACTGGCAACGACCTCATCCAATGTAAGTGTCTTTAATTACACACGACGCCATCTGTTCTTTTTCACTTTAACGCATGGCGATGAAACTTTTAACCATTAACTCGAAGGGTCTTAATCACCCAGCCAAGCGCAGGTCTCTGTGGAGGGAGGCACTACAGAGGAACTGCGATATCTTATGCACCCAAGAGACTCATTTTCAATCCACAGCACCACCAAAATGTTCACGCCCAAAATTCCCGTTTGTTTATTTCGCAAGTGCGGAAAAAAAGTCAAGAGGAGTGATGATAGCTATCAGAGACACGGTGGCCTTCCAACTACACAAAAGTGTCATTGATCCTCAAGGATGATTCATCATTCTAGTGTGTGACATCAATAACTACACATCTACAATAGTTAACTTATACGCACCCAACGTCAGACAATCCAAATTTTTCCATAAATAAATGAAGAAGATCCGCATCATCCAAAAAGGCCCATTGCTACTGTGTGGTGACTTTAACCTTACCCCTGATCCATCCTGTGACTCTACAGCAAAACCTAAAAGACTTCCACCATCCCTACTACCACTAATACTGAAATACGATCTTTTTGACACTTGGAGGTGTTTAAATGCGAATGAGAAGGACTACTCCTTTTTTTCTCATTGTCACAAAACCTACAGTAGGATAGATCTCTTCTTGGTAGATAAGCAACTGTTGTTCAAATGTAAATCTGCCAAAATTCATGGTATTACATGGTCAGATCATGCCCCAGTGGAGCTGGAACTTGGGGGACTATCCAATCATAAAAACACTTTTGTGTGGAGGGTTAATTCTCGCCTCCTCCAAGATGGTCCGACCAGGTCGTATATTGAACGGCAGCTCAAAGAATTTTTCGTAATAAATCAGTCCTCGATCTCAAACCCATTTTCCTTATGGAATGCTCATAAGGCTTTTGCCAGGGGTGTTTTGATACAACAGAGGACGAGGGCTAAAAGAATGAGGCAGCAGCACACCACGAAAATTATTAACCAAATTGAGACACTAGAGAAACAAAATATGACCCGCACCTCTAATGTACTAACTGACCAAATCACCCAATTAAGATCAGAACTGAGACTACTTTTACTGGAAGACTTTGGAAAAGCTTCCAGGAAACTAAAACTGACATACTACACATGCGGCAATAGAGCAGGTAAATTACTAGCCCAGCAACTGCGAAGACACAGATACAAAACCCACATTCAGCATATAATTCATCCTAAGATACAAACAAAACATCAACACCCTCAAGAAATAGCTGACGCTTTCAGTCACTACTACAGCTCGTTGTATAATCTTAAGGATGACACAACAATCTCCCAACCAACACCTGACATTATAGAATCTTTTCTAAAGACAGTTAATCTTCCTAAACTGACAAATGACCAACTCTCTTCATTAAACTCACCCATTACTGAACCAGAGGTAAGACAAATAATAAACTCCATGCCACTAAACAAATCTCCAGGACCTGACGGTTTTACTGGAGAATATTATAAAACCTTTAGTGAAATTCTATCCCCGTACTTGGTGAGTATGTTTGGTGCTGCTGCTGCCTCTTCTTCCTTTCCCCAAGAAATGTTAAAAGCAACTATCATAGCATTACCTAAACCAGGAAAAGCTCCAACATCTCCACAAAATTTTAGACCTATGTCTTTATTGAATAACGATGTAAAGATGTACGCAAAACTACTTGCTAATAGATTGATCAACATCTTACCTACATTAATAGATATGGATCAATCAGGTTTTACTAAGGGGAGACAGACGTCGGATGCTACCCGCCGCCTGGTGAATGTGATACATATAGCTAATAAACAAAAAACGCCTTCTCTGCTCCTAGCGTAAGATGCAGAGAAGGCGTTTGACAGAATACATTGGCAGTTTCTGGCACAGGTCCTCCAAAAATTTGGGTTCAAAGGCTCCATTTATCTAGCTATAATGGCCCTCTACTCCCAACCCTCAGCCCAGGTGTTCATCTCAGGTGCACTCTCTACCCCATTTACAATAAGCAATGGGACTAGGCAGGGGTGTCCCTTATCCCCTTTGATATTTAATCTTTTAATGGAACCACTAGCCTCACATTTACGCTCAAACCAACTTATTACAGGCATCCACATAGGATCAAGACAACATATCATTAGTCTGTTTGCGGACGACATCATATTGATGCTCTCGGAAGAAGACATCTCATTGGAGGAGGTCCACAAGGCGCTAAACATCTTCAATAGCGTATCATATTACAAAGTAAATGAGTCCAAATCCTATATACTCAACTTAGGAATCCCAGAAAAAACTAAACAAAGATTAGCACAACAATTCCCTTACATTTGGAAGTCAGATGGAATCAAATACCTAGGTATCACGTTAACCCCTAAAACAGAAGGCCTTCTAGGTGCTAATTACACTCCCTTTTTGAAATCTCTAGAAAATAAGCTAAAAGCCATAAACAGAAACAAACTTTCTTGGCTAGGTAGACTAGCAGCGTTTAAAATGCAAATATTGCCACAATTATTATACCTTTATAGAACCCTCCCAATACCAATACCAAATTCATATTTTAACACCCTACAACCTATACTAAACAGGTTTATATAGCGAGGAAAAAAAGCTAGGTGCACATTCAACAAATTAATAAAACACAGAAAAGCAGGGGGGATGGGCCACGTGCACCTGCAGGATTATTACTTTGCGACTGTACTGGCCCAACTCCAACAATGGCTAATCCCAGATTCTAAAACATTATGGTCAGAAATAGAACAAACGCAAATACCAAAAGGCTCTTTAAGAGATTTTATAATGACAGCCCACTCTAACACATCTCTAAATAGCAAACTAGCTCCCACGATATTAGCATTCATACGAGTCTGGGTCTGGTCTGACATTGCCCTATTTCTGCCCTCAATCAACTAATTCCAGACCTTAACCTAACATCATGGAAAAACAAAGGGATTTATTGTCTGGAAGATATTTTAGATAATACCTCCATTAAACCATTTCATGCACTACAATCTGAATTTCATCTCCCATATACAGAACATTATAAACATATACAACTATCACAACTCCTTAAAAAGACCCCTCAAATACTAACAATTTTACCCAAACAAATAACTCTCTACTATTCACATACCCCGATAATACACAAAGGGATATCAATCCTCTACTCAGGGCTCCAAGAGAAGAACACGTGCGTAAAGACAGAATCTATGAACGCATGGGAAAGAGATATAGGAGTGGAATATTCATTAGAACAATGGAGAAGTTCACTTAAAATAACTTACTCATCCACCAAAAGTACTAATCTGTTGGAAATGCAACAAAAAATTCTCCTTAGATGGTACTTAACCCCAATCCGCATTTCAAAATTTCTCAAAAACACCTCACCGACATGCTGGAGGTTGTGCGGGGAACCTGGTACATTGATACATATGCTATGGAGTTGTCCAAAACTTACCACAATTTGGACTCAAACAGAACATATCATAAGAAATATCACCCAATCGAGCCTTTCGCTTTCACCAGGAATGGCCATTCTTTCACTAGAATTAGAATCCATACCACCTCATACTAAAATGATAGTATCCCATATTATTCTAGCTACTAGACTCATTATTCTTAGACACTGGAAAGACACAGAAATGCCGACAATAACAGAGGTAATAACATGTGTTAACACACACGGCACATATGAGATGTTACACTACTCCGCTAGAGGGAAGTTCGAATGGGCCTCTAAGCTATGGGCCCCATGGCAAAATTGGTATGCCAACAGATCAGTGGTTTAACAAAATGATAATGATATTATATGCTGAGGTATCAATATATGTGCTGACTGACCACTTTACTTTATTTTATTATTTTATCCTTTTCCTTTTCCTTTTCCTTTTTCTATTCTCCTAAAAAGTTAATACACAAAAGTTATTAAAAACACTATTTTGGAACTAAACAATTCCTTTAAGCATATACAAACTTCAACAATACTTTGAAATATTTGACTGGTCAAAAAATAAAAAGAGGTGCTTATGGGGGGAGGGGTTGGCTGGTGGGGGCGGGGGGACCATAGTGAAGGATCTCGAGTACCACACTAGCCGACAGTCCTGTACTCCGAACACCAACAGCAAGTCTTTATCTTTTATTTGGACTGGATACATAGTTAATACCAATGTATAAGATTTGTTTGTTATGCATAAACCGCAATAGAAGTGTGTACACTGTCATATCTTCTGTAAAACATTTGTTGTTTATTTAATAAAAAAGATTGAAATATAAAATCAATCAGTTCATTACGTGCAATAGCACCTATGTCGTCTACGCCCTAAAATGCCTTTAAGGCCTACTTTACATAGGCTTATTGTACATTTTACGCTGATTTAAAGTTATGTATAGGTGCATCATATAAGATTATTGCCCAGCAGCGGTTTGATGAATTTTTTCCACTCAGCTCATATTCTCTGTTCTTATTCATAATTGATTTAATGCATAGCTTTGTATTTTCACATTTCTATTTTATAAAGATAGCGTATGCACCAAATCCGAATGATGTTTAAACATCATAAGGATTGGTGCATTAAAACGATCGGGAGTGTGTGTGGTAATGCTCATCCATTGGAGACAATGAATTGACTTACACAGCGCAGCTCAATGGCCGCATTATGCCATATTACCTTCTGATTGGTCGCAAGCTATGTCATTTCTTTAAATAGCAGCCCCCAACGCAGTAGATCACACCCTCAGACGAAGTCCGGAAGTGACAAAACGCGTCAGGGACGTGATGTACCGGAAGTGACGTATGCTCCATGAGCTGAAGAACCAGGAAACATAACGCTGCTGTACACAGCAGAGGTTCTTTTCGTTTAGCTGACATCTGGAGCTACGTACAGGCACAGTCCTTTTTGCTTTATGATTATTGTAATTTGGTATGCATATATGGTTAAGGGGGACTTTTTGGAATAAAGGTTTTTATGTTTTAAACAATATCACACTATGTGGACATTCCATTTCTCCCCTATGGCTCAATCTGAGCGCCAAATAGCGTGACTGACACCTGGTGGACATTTCAGTTGGAGCGGTGGAGAAGCTATTTACGAACCAGGGCTCATTGTAACTGTATTTCTGGTGAGTGCATCCCCATAGGGGAAGTTATCCTTCACGTGGTGTTATTATATGGTGGAAGTACCCTACACGGAACACAGTGAAAGTGACATCCAAATCTTCTCCGCTGCCCTTATCATCCTATGCATGAACTGTATATATTAAATCTGATCTTTTTTGAACAGTTAGAGCGCTGCTGCAATATCGAAAGTGACTTTAAGTTTAGCAGATTGCCTTTGATTGTTGACGTGATTTCTAAGCAGCTGCTTTTAAGTAACTTTATGATATATTTTATATATATATATATATATATATATATATATATATATATATATATATATATATATATATATATATATATATATAAATATTTTATCGTTTATATCATTAGATTATCACAGGAATTTTATAGCCTAAGGCGCAGAGCGGTGTTTTATTAGGTGGGCACATTCTATAGAAAAACATCTTCACTTTTAGTTATTTCTGCTATATATTAACATTTCGGCACATGAATTATTTTTTTTTATTAATTTTGTTTGTGGAATACCCATTTATTGATTAAACTGAGCACACCCTATTCACTTTAACAGTGCAGCACCAATATTACATTACATTGATCATTCCATTAGCCATGGATTAGCTAATAGGTGTCTGCGGCAGTTAGTGACTAATATATTTAAAGTCATAACGTGGGAGCACCAATCCTTCACATAAAAATACTTGGTATTTAACCTATTTAACATAAAGTAGATTTAGTTTTGCAAGTCCTACAAAACATTAATAGAATAGTCTATCTATCTATCTGCATATGGAATAGGCATTGTTCATTGGCTGTATGCAAACATGCTTGGCAACACTGAATCATATTTTAAACTATTATGTAATAAATAATCTGTTTTGTCTTCTTTTTGCAAAACATTTACACTTACATTCTGCATGCTGTGAGTAGGGATGAGCCGAACATCCCCCTGGTTCGATTTGCACCAGAACATGCGAACAGACCAAAACTTCGCACAAACGTTAGAACCCCATTGAAGTCTATGGGACTCGAACGTTCAAAATCAAAAGTGCTCATTTTAAAGGCTAATTTGCACGGTATTGTCCTAAAAAGTGTTTGGGGACCCGGTTCCTGCCCCTGGGCACATGTATCAATGCAAAAAAAGTTTTAAAAATGGACGTTTTTTCGGGAGCAGTGATTTTAATAATGCTTAAAGTCAAACAATAAAAGTGTAATATTCCTTTAAATTTCATACCAGGGGGTGTCTATAGTATGCCTGTAAAGGGGCACACGTTTTCTGTGTTTAGAACAGTCTGACAGCAAAATGACATTTCAAAGGAAAAAAAGTCATTTAACACTACTCGTGGCTATTAATGAATTGCCGGTCCGAAAATACACATAAAAGTTCATTGATAAAAACTGCATGGGATTTCCCCACAGGGGAACCCTGAACCAAAATGTAAAAAAAAACTGGCGTGGGGGTCCCCCTAAATTCCATACCAGGCCCTTCAGGTCTGGTATGGATATTAAGGGGAACCCCACGCCAAAATTTGAAAAAAATGACGTAGGGGTCCCCCTCAAAATTCATACCAGACCCTTCAGGTCTGGTATGGATTTTAAGGGGAACCCCACGCCAAGATTAAAAAAAAATTGGCGTGGGGTCCCCCCAAAAATCCATACCAGACCCTTATCCGAGCATGCAACCTGGCAGGCCGCAGGAAAAGAGGGAGGTATGAGAGAGCGCCCCCCTCCTGAACCGTACCAGCTCACATGCCCTCAACATTGGGAGGGTGCTTTGGGGTAGCCCCCCAAAACACCTTGTCCCCATGTTGATGAGGACAAGGGCCTCATCCCCACAACCCTTGGCCGGTGGTTGTGGGGGTCTGCGGGTGGGGGGCTTATCAGAATCTGGAAGCCCCCTTTAACAATGGGACCCCCAGATCCCAGATCCTTTATTTAAATGCTTCTTCTTTCTTCTATCTTCTATCTTCTTTCTTCTATCTTCCTTCGGTTTCTTCCTCCATCTTCTTCTTCCTCCGATCCTCTGCTTTTTTCTCCGGTGTTCTCGTCCGGCATCTCCCTCCGCGGCATCTTCTTATCTTCATCTTCTTCTCTTCATCTTCTTTTCGGGCCGCTCCGAATCCATGATTGGATTGGAGGCTCCCGCTGTGTGACGCTTCTCTCTTCATCTTTTTCTCTTCATCTTTTTCTCTTCATCTTCTTGTCTTCATCTTCTTGTCTTCATCTTCTTTTCGGGCTGCTCCGCATCCATGATGGCATGGAGGGAGGCTCCCACTGTGTGACGCTTCTCCTCTTCTGACTGTTCTTAAATAATGGGGGGCGGGGCCACCCTGTGACCACGCCCCCCCTGCTGACACACGGGGACTTGACAGGGACTTCCCTGTGGCATTCACCGTGACATCAGAGGGGGCGGGGTCACTCCTCTGCCTAATGTGCTGTAATTGCTAGCGAGTGCTTGGAACACCAGCATGGAGCACTGCTCTTTAGTAAATTTAGGTCACTGTAGAGTTCATCATCTTATGATGCAATATTCTTTGGTAACAGACAATTAGGTTCTTCTGAGTTTATCTCTGGCTTTTAGCAGAAGTGTTGCAGTTTTTTCTTCTCTAATAGTTTTTAAAGAAAGAAAATAGTAAGCCACAAATCTTCAGAGAATGCAATGCTTAGTCAAGAAAGACAATGAAGACAATTTTAGTTTTTTTAATTCATTCAAAATAATCACTGAGTTGTGGATGGCATTTTCAAATGTGATGTATTATTTATTTTATGGTATTGCTTAATTTGCATAATTTGCTTTTGTTTGCCCAGGGCCAGCAACACCATTTACATGCTTTAGGAAAGCAGTGTAAATAGAACTATACAGCTGGGGCCAAAAGTTTTGAGAGTGACACAAATTTTGATTTTCACAAAGTCTGCTGCTTAGTTTTTATGATGGCAATTTACCTATACTCCAGAATGTTATGAAGAGTGATCAAATGAATTTGAATTAATTGCAAAGTCCCTCTTTGCCTTGAAAATGAACTTAACCCCCCAAAAAACATTTGCACTGCATTTCAGCCATGCCACAAAAGGACCAGCTGACATCATGTCAGTGATTCTCTCATTAACACAGGTGTCAGTGTTGATGAGGACAAGGCTGGAAATCACTCTGTAATGCTGATTGAGTTAGAATAACAGACTGGAAGCTTTAAAAAGAGGGTGGTGCATGAAATAATTGTTCTTCCTCTGTTAACCATGGTTATCTGCGAGGAAACACAAGCAGTAGGGATGAGCCAAACAGCCCCCTGTTCGGTTTGCACCAGAACATGCGAACAGGCAAAAAATTTGTTCGAACACGCGAACACCATTAAAGTATATGGTACACAAACATGAATAATCAAAAGTGCTAATTTTAAAGGCTTATATGCAAGTTATTGTCATAAAAAGTGTTTGGGGACCTGGGTCCTGCCCCAAGGGACATGGATCAATGCAAAAAAAAGTTTTAAAAATGGCCGTTCTTTTGGGAGCAGTGATTTTAATAATGCTTAAAGTGAATCAATAAAAGTGTAATATTCCTTTAAATTTCGTACCTGGGGGGTGTCTATAGTATGCCTATAAAGGGGCGCATGTTTCCCGTGTTTAGAACAGTCTGACAGCAAAATGACATTTCAAAGGAAAAAAAGTCATTTAAAACTACTCGCGGCTATTAATGAATTGCCAGTCCGACAATACACATAAAAGTTCATTGATAAAAACTGCATGGGAATTCCCCACAGGGGAACCCCGAACCAAATTTTTTTTTAAAAATGACGTGGGGGGTCCCCCTAAATTCCATACCAGGCCCTTCGCGTCTGGTGTAGATATTAAGGGGAACCCTGGCCAAAATTTTAAAAAAAACCCCGCCCCCCTCTGACGCATGGGGACTTGATGGGGACTTCCCTATGGCATTCCCCGTGCATCAGAGGGGGCGGGGTCACCGGGTGGCCCCGCCCTCTGTTATTTAAGAACCGTCAGAAGAGGAGAAGCATCACACAGCGGGAGCCTCCCATCACGCTGGATGTGGAGCGGCCCAGAAGACAAAGGGAAGAAGACGCCACGGAGGAAGATGCCAGACGAGAACACCGGAGGAAGAACCAGAAGAAGAAGAAGATGGAGGAAGAAACCGAAGGAAGATAGAAAATATAAGATAGAAGAAAGAAAATAGAAGATAGAAGAAGCATTTAAATAAAGGAATTGTCAAAAACTGTCTCTTGTCATTTTTAACATTTTTGACACTTTTTTTGTGAAATGGTAGGGGTACTTTTGTACGCCCTTACCATTTCACACAGGGGGGAGGACCAGGATCTGGGGGTCCCCTTGTTAAAGGAGGCTTCCAGATTCCGATAAGCCCCCTGCCCGCGGACCCCAACAACCACCGGCCAAGGGTTGTGGGGATAAGGCCCTTGTCCCCATCAACATGGGGACAAGGTGTTTTGGGGGGCTACCCCAAAGCACCCTCCCAATGTTGAGGGCATGTGGCCTGGTACGGTTCAGGAGGGGGGTGCACCCTCTCATCCCACCCTCTTTTCCTGTGGCCTGCCAGGTTGCATGCTCTGATAAGGGTCTGATATGGATTTTTGGGGGGAACCCACACCATTTTTTTTTAATTTTGGCATGGGGTTTCCCTTAAAATCCATACCAGACCTAAAGGGTCTGGTATCGATTTTGAGGGGGACCCCACGCCATTTAAAAAAAAAAAAATTGGCCGGGGTTCCCCTTAATATTCATACCAGACCTAAAGGGCCTGGTATGGAATTGAGGGGGGACCCCCCAAGTCATTTTTTTTTAATCTTGGGAAACATGCGCCCCTTTACAGGCATACTATAGACACCCCCCAGGTACGAAATTTAAAGGAATATTACACTTTTATTGTTTCACTTTAAGCATTATTAAAATCATTGCTCCTGAAAAAACGGCCGTTTTTAAAACTTTTTTTGCATTGATCCATGTCCCCTGGGGCAGGACCCAGGCCCCCAAACACTTTTTATGACAATACCATGCATATAAGCCTTTAAAATGAGCACTTTTGATTTCTCCCATAGACTTTTAAAGGGTGTTCCGCGGCTTTCGAATTTGCCGCGAACACCCCAAATTGTTCGCTGTTTGGAGAACTGGCGAACAGCCGATGTTCGAGTCGAACATGAGTTCGACTCGAACTCGAAGCTCATCCCTAACAAGCAGTCATCATTCCTTTGCACAAAAAGAGATTCACAGTCAAGGATATTGCTGCTAATAAGATTGCACCTAAATCAACCATTTATTGGATCATCCAGATCTTTAAGTAGAGAGGTTTAATTGTTTTTAAAAAGGCTTCAGGGAACTCAGGATAGTCCAGCAAGCAACAAGACTGTCTCCTACAGTTAATTCAGCTGCAGGACTGGAGCACGACCAGTGCATAGCTTGCTCAGGAATGGCAACAGGCAGGTGTGAGTGCATCTTCACACACAGTGAGGTAAAGACTTTTAGAGAATGGTCTGGTGTCAAGTAGGGATGGGCGAACGGTTCGGCTCGAGCATAAGTTTGGGCCAAACTTTGGCTGTTTGGACGAACAGCCAAACAAACGGGTTGCTCGACCATTTGTTCACCCCCCCAAACTGACCACAATGCATTGCGGCACTGAACAGTGCATTGCAAGCCCTGATTGGCTGAAGCAGTAAAAGCTTCAGCCAATGAGGGCACAGAGCACTGTCAGAGTCTTGATTGGACACAGTCACCATGACTTTATCCAATCATGTATCACATGGGGGGTTGGGGAAGGGAAGAACCCAAAAGGGTGGGTTCAAGAAAAGGGGTTACTTGGTGCAACAATAGAATATGGAGTAGGTATAGTGATAAAATCAATTTTATTTATCTTATACATAAAAAAGGAACACAATTAACTAATTAATTACTAGAAAAAAATGGTAATATAATTAGGCCTAGAATAAACCAGACAAGACAGACTTGACAAACAATACATCTAAGAAACATATATTGCTACCCAGTCAGGGCATATTGCAGTTTGCCACATTGGCCTATTGATTATGTCAATCAGTCAAATTATATTGGATTGCATTCCACCCAAGTGGGGTTTCCAATTTAGTGTTTAGACTATAGTGTGGGCCCCTGTGGCATTATGCAATGGGAGAGTGTTAGACACGGTGGAAGAAAAGACACCTGTGATATAATAAGGCAGGGTGGGATTCCGTTGTTGTTTAGATATTAGGAGTTAACTATTCCTCTAAGCTGGATATAGGGCAGTGTAGACAATTCGTCCTATAGCCGTATTAACCCCTATATAGTTATCTGAAAGTCCTTGGTGACCTGCAGAGATGTTAGAAATGCCGGTTCAAGCTGATATCAGGTATGCAGTGGTACCATAGACAGACAGTCAACAGTTTAACTAGGTGTACAAGTGGCAGTGCAATCACTCAAGCCACGATCTAGTAGTGTAGTTAGAATACAATTGCTGTTGGTATTAAACTGTGTTGTTATTGGCTGTACATTACCACTGTCTTCCACGCTGCTCTTACTCAGGGGTGCTGTAGTCCATTAATCCTGAAAGCCATGACGGCCGTTGCGTTCCTATTTCGGGCACGGGATACCCACAAAATCCTACTGTGTTTATTGCGGTGCTCCACTTGTAAGTGGGGGGTAAGGATTCCCGTATCTCGGAGACGCTTGGCGGGCCTTTGATTTCCCCTTTCCGAGCTACGGCTGTGTCCTCCTCGTATCAGCTCATTTGCTGAGTGTCTCCCTCACTGCCCTGAGCGCACGGACTGGGTAGCGCAGTGACGTCAACGCGTTTCACCGTGATTCAATGACGTAGCTTCATCTCTGGACGTTCATTAGTCGGTTGCCTCACACCCTTCTTATAGTGTCTTTCGCTGAGGGTCGCCGCCAATGGAAAGTTATGAAAAGATTGAAGAGATTTTAAGCCAATCGTAGATAGCTGGTTGTTCAGAACGGCCTATCTGCCAATATAAACATTGTGGTTGTTTAAAATGCAACAATCGCTTGGTCATTTCTTTTGGGAAAGTATCCTAGCGCATATTAGGAGCCTCCTTACTTTTTAGTGGAGGTAGTGGGGAGAAAATGGTCTGATGTGGGTGAAAAAAGGAAGATAGGCATAAAGACGGGATTGGGACCATCACCATGGTTGTTAATTGGTACCGTGGTAGAAACTGAGTAGAGGAGAGACAACACCCAGGTGACATGCCGAGTATTTACATGTACACATATACACGCCAATTTTAACAAAAAAAGGTGGCAGCTGTTCAAGAATAGTATTATGGTTATTCCTGAAGAGTATTAATCTCTATTCACTGTGTGGGTGACACCCAGCCATCGTAAAGCATAGGGTGGCCTATACTTTGTCCATTAATCATTGTGGTCTAACTAAATGGTGTCACAGTTGCTGTCACCTCCATATTTAGTTAAGCAGGTTGAAGGTAGTGGGTAGTTAAGGATGAATTTCAAGACAGTATAAGAACCATAGCATCTACCATATAGTATGTTAAAGGAGATGCTCACTATGGTGTGGCTTAAACCGGTTTCAGGGTTCCAAGAACACTTGTAGGTTCAGTTCGGTGTTTAACCCCACCGGCACCAGGGACTTTAGCCTGTATACCCACCACTTCTCTTTTTGGAGGAGTACACGGTCAAAGTCTCCTCGTCTGGTGGGTAACTTTAAGGCGTATATCCCCTTAACTGTTAGCCCCTCAGAGGATCCTCCATGGCACAGAGCAAAGTGTTTGGCCAGGGGTTTTTCTGGTATCTTGCCTTTAGTGTTAATTTCCCTTAAGTGCTCACCAAAACGTATTCTCAGGGGTCTCTTAGTTTTGCCTATGTATATCTTAGGACACGGGCACGTGATTAAATAGATCACTCTTGATGTTGAACAGTTAATGAGATCGCGTATTTCATATGTCCTTTCATTGAGAGCATCAGTAAAGGTAGAGGTTCGGTGAACGGAGGGGCACATTTGGCATTTGTTACAAGGGAACATACCCTTTGCTCGTGGGTACTTCGATAACCAAGTAGGGTCTGGCTCTTTAACAAATTCAGATTGGATCAGCATATCACCCAAGCTTGGGGCTCGACGAGCAACCATCTTGGGAGAGGTGCTGACTATCTTAGCCAACTCAGGGGTATTGGTCAAGATTCCCCAGTGTTTTCTTAAGAGGGAAAAAACATTATTCCACTGGGAGCCATACGCTGTTATAACCCGTACTGCCTCATTTGTTTGTATCAGTGACCCCTTTGTTGTTTTTGTCCCCTGCAAAAGGCTCTCCCTATCCCTAATGGCTGCCTTTTTTCTAGCCCTCCTGAGTTGCCTATGAGAGTACCCCCGTTCACGAAATCTCATATAGAGTTCACTACTCTCCCGTTTGTAGTCGGCTACGTTAGTACAGTTCCTTTTAATTCGAAGGAACTGTCCTACTGGTATTCCATTTTTGAGCCAATGGGGGTGGTGACTTGTTGCTTCCAATAGTGTGTTAGCAGCCGTTTCCTTTCGGAACGTGCTGGTGTTGAGTTGGCCCTTATCAAGTGTAATCTGTAGATCAAGGAAGGACAGCCTCTTCTGATCAAATTGGTACGTTAATCGTATATTTCGATCATCGTTGTTCAATTCATTCATGAACAGATGTAGTTCATCGAGGCTGCCCCTCCAGATCACCAGGACATCGTCAATGTATCGCAACCACGTTTTCACATGGCTGCGGTACAGCGGCGAGGTGTAAACGTCCACTTCCTCCCAAAGGCCCAAATGTAGGCACGCATAGGCTGGTGCCCATGCAGCACCCATGGAAGTTCCTCGTATTTGATGATAGTATGAACTCAGAAACTGAAAAAAGTTATTTGACAAAGTAAAATCTAGGAGTTCAACCAAGAACTCATTTTGTGGTTCAGACTCTGGGTAAGTTTCCCTCAGGAACCATTCAACTGCTTGAAGTCCCTTGTTGTGAGGTATTGAGGTATAAAGTGACTCGACGTCTACACTAACCAAAAGTATCCCTTCTAGTTGCATAGTCTTATTGATTTCCGTGATTTTGGCTAGTACGTGTCTTGTATCCTGAACAAAGGATTTCAGGTTCTTCACCATGTCCTGTAGAAGGGAGTCCAAATAACGACCCACTCTTTCCAAAGGGCCCTGGCAGGCCGAAACAATTGGTCTGCCTGGAGGGTTTTTTAGGTTTTTATGGACCTTTGGGATAATGTAAAATGTGGGCACGTTGAACTCTCTCACCAGGAGATGCTGGAACTCACGATTTGTTAGTAGTCCCTCATCCTTTGCCTCCTGTAATTTTCTGTTTAGTTCGAAAACTAACACAGGAAATGGATTATTTTCAAGTCTTTCATATGTGGTGGTGTCATTTAGAAGTCGCTTTGCTTCCCTCTCATAGTCTTGTTGATTTAAAAGGACCACGTTGCCCCCCTTGTCACTTTTCTTCAATACTATATTGCGTCTTTTCTGAAGATCCAAAAGAGCGGCCCGTTCGCCCGCTGTCAAATTGTCTGGCGATCTTTTGGTCCAGTCTATTTTGGTCAAGTCAGTTTGCACCATGTCCAAGAACAGCTTAAGCCACCTGTTCTTGGACAGGGGAGGCATTTTTTGTGATCTTATTCTTAAGTTAGCCTGTCTCCGTATTGGGGCAGCTGTCATTAGTGGTCCTTCATTCTCTTCTAATAGGGAATTCAGTATCTCAATTGCTTTTTGATCATCTACTCCTAGGGTTACTGCCGGGGTTGTCGTACTATTCTCATAGAGTGACCGTAAGAAAACCTTCCTCAGGAATAGTGTAATGTCCTTAAAGACCGTAAATTCATCCATATTACTGACTGGAGAAAAGGTCATACCCTTTTTAAGTAGACTAATGTGATCTGTAGTGAGTGTCATATTTGATAGATTAACTATCTTCATGTCACTCCCATTGGGGGGTACCTGTTCCTTGATTGGTTCAGTTGTTATCGTTTTTGACTTCTGATGTACGTTCGTTCTCTGACTGCTTTGTTGGGTTTTGAGTTCTTGGGTCCTTTTTTGATTTGTGGGGGCGGACTCTGATCTTTGGTTTGTTCCTCCCCCTCCTGTTCTAAAAAAGTCACGGCTTTGTGCGTGTCCTCATCTGACCCACTATGCGACTTGCTACGTTGTGGTCTGGATTGCCTACGGGGTCCACGTCTCTGTGACCTGCTGCGAGCTCTACGTGTTGTTAAGTCAAATACCTCATCTTTTTCAAAGTCAGCTAAATCACGGCGGAATTTTCCCTGTTTGGTGATCTTTAAGTTTAGCTGCGTTTTCTCAATTTCTTTTTTAAGAATTTCGTTTTGTTTGGCAAACTCTTCGCTTTCCTTAAAGATCTCCAGACCACGGGCACTTTCCTGTATTTTTTCCTGTATGCTTTTAAGTTGGATGTTCTCTTCCTCAACTATTAGTCGCATAACCGCCAAACCATGGTTAACACACAGTTCCTTCCATTTTGGAAGGAAACTGTCCGTATGGAGGTGCTCAGCTGGAATTGTCTTTTCACGTAGGCCTCTTGGGACTATCCTATGGGTTATGTACGTTTCCAGTGATGACACATCCCACTTTCTATTTAGATGTTTCACCAGGAGTTTCTTATGTTCTTTAAATTTGTTTTTTATCTCTTCACCAGCTTGGGGTGTGTCAGTCTGGAAGGCAGTCCTTATTTCCTGTTTAATATCCTCACCCAACATAAAGGCCATATCCCTGTTGATTGGAAAATGTGTATTGGTAGTTCACTAGTTTCCAAAGGTGTACTCCCTAGAGGTGACCTTAATAGTCACAATTATTTAAACATCAAAAATGAGGGGGAGGGGGGAAGGAAATGGGGGGATGAGGGATGGGAAGGTGAGAGGGAAGGCGTGAGTACACCTGTACTAAATCGTAAATTATTTAAGTCAATGTTTAGTAATTTGACCCGTTAGGGTATTGTTGCTGTAACCATAACTTATACAGTATCACATGGGGGGTTGGGGAAGGGAAGAACCCAAAAGGGTGGGTTCAAGAAAAGGGGTTACTTGGTGCAACAATAGAATATGGAGTATGTATAGTGATAAAATCAATTTTATTTATCTTATACATAAAAAAGAAACACAATTAATTAATTAGTTAATTGTGTTTCTTTTTTATGTATAAGATAACAATTAATTAATTAGTTAATTGTGTTTCTTTTTTATGTATAAGATAAATAAAATTGATTTTATCACTATACCTACTCCATATTCTATTGTTGCACCAAGTAACCCCTTTTCTTGAACCCACCCTTTTGGATTCTTCCCTTCCCCAACCCCCCATGTGATACTGTATAAGTTATGGTTACAGCAACAATACCCTAACGGGTCAAATTACTAAACATTGACTTAAATAATTTACGATTTAGTACAGGTGTACTCACGCCTTCCCTCTCCCCCTCCCATCCCTCATCCCCCCATTTCCTTCCCCCCTCCCCCTCATTTTTTGATGTTTATCCAATCATGCCCATTCCCGCCCCACAGTATAAAAGTATTCTTTCAATGGCAGCCATTTTCAGTGTGATTTTGGAGTAGAGAGAGAGATAGAACAGGGTTCTGTTCAGTGCTATTAGTTAGTGTGCTATACTGTGCTATTTTGCTTCAATTGTCAGTGTAGATTATTATTTTAGTGTCAGTCTAGGGATAGTGTGAGTGTAGTGAGGAGGACCATCATTCAGTTTTGCATAGTGTGCAGCTAGAGTAGGGACAGCTCCGATAGTTTTACTGTAGTGTAGTGAGACCGTGTCAGTAATCTTTACATTAGTGTATAGTTATAGTAGGAACAGATCAGATAATGTCAGTGTAGTGACAATTGAACACCATCTATTTGATTGTTTTACTGCCAGTTTAACGCCATTTACTTCTGTGTGCGTTACTGCCAGTTTAACGCCATATAGTTTTGTGCATTACTGCCAGTATAACACCATTTACTTCTGTGTGTGTTACTGCCAGTTTAGTGTCATATCGTTTTGTGTGCGTTACTGCAAGTTTAATGCCATATAGTTCTGTGTGCGTTACTGCCAGTTTAACGCCATGTCGTTTTATGTGTGTTACTGACAGTTTAATGCCAAATAGTTCTGTGTGCATCACTGTACGTTTGGTGCATTATATTGCGGTATATTATAGTGTATCCATGGAGTGTGTCTGTGTAGTGTGAGTACTCAAATTAAAGTGCACCAAACACCTCTTTACATTGATTAATGTACTTCTTCTTTACATTTGCTTATAAGCACTGCCCCCTCCCTCCCAATAATGTCTGGGAGGACAACAAGGAGAGACAGACATTCTCTTGGCACTGTAAAGGGACCAGCAACAAATTTGCCCACAGGCAAAGGTAGACATGGTGGTCAGTCCTCAGGCAAGGCATCATTTTCTCTGTTTAGTGAGATTGCCCATGCTATCCAGCTACAGCATGCAGAGGAGGTGGTGGACTGGCTTAATAAACCTTCCCCATCCTCCCCATCCTCTGTCATGCAAGCAGAGACAAGTTTGCAGTCCCTATGGCTTTCCCGCAGCGTCAGATGGGGCGGGGTCACTCGGTTATGTAACTGGGTGGCCCCGCCCCCTCTGAAACTACAGGGAAGCCATTGGGATGTCCCCGTGCATCAGAGGAGGGGGGTCACCCGGCAATGTCATTGTGTGGCCCTGCCCTCAGTTAAAAAAGAGCTGTCACCTAAGAGGCCGGTCATTAAAGCGGGTGCCTCCCATGGAGGCAGATTGTGGGCGGAGTGCGGCTTTTTTTTTTCTTTTTCGGTCCATCGGAGCAGTTTTGTTTTTTATTTTTTTAAATAAAGGACTTGTCCCAAGGCATGTATTGTTTTTTTTTTTTACCATCTTCACACATTTTTTGTGAAATGGTAAGGGTAAATTTGTACTCTGTTACCATTTCACACAGAGGGGGGTCCCCTTGTTAAAAGGAGCTTCCAGATTCCAATAAGCCTCCCACCTGCAGACCCCCACAGCCAACCGGCAAGGGTTGTGGGGATGAGGCCCTTCTCCCCATCAACATGGGGACAAGGTGCTTTGGGGGCTACCCAAAAGCACCCTCCCAATGTTGAGGGCATGTGGCCTGGTATGGTTCAGGAGGGGGGGCGCTCTCTTGTCCCCTCTCTTTTCCTGCGAGCTTCCAGGTTGCATGCTCGGATAAGGGTCTGGTATGGATTTTTGGGGGGACCCCATACCATTTAAGAAAAAAATTTGGTGCAGGATTCCCCTTAAAATCAGGTCTGGTATGGATTTTGAGGAGGACCCCCATGCCATTTTTTAAAATTTTGGCATAGGTTCCCCTTAATATCCATACCTTCAGGTCTGGTATGGATTTTGAGGGGGACCCCCCAAGCATTTTTTTTTAAATTCTGGTTCGGGGTTCCCCTGTGGGGGAAACCCATGCCGTTTTTATCAATAAACTTTTATGTGTATTGCCAACCGACAATTCATTACAGCCGCGAGTACTGTATGTCATTTTGCTCTCGGACTGTTCTAAACACGGGAAACATGTGCCACTTTACATGCATACTATAGACACCCCCCCAGGTAGGAAATTTAAAGGAATATTACACTTTTATTCTTTCACTTTAAGCTTTATTAAAATCACTTCTCCCGAAAAAACGGCCGTTTTTAAAACTTTTTTTAGCATTGATACATGTCCGCTGGGGCAGGACCCAGGTCCCCAAACACTTTTTATGAGAATACCATGCATATAAGCCTTTAAAATGAGCACTTTTGATTTCTCCCATAGACTTTTAAAGGGTGTTCCGCGGCTTTCGAATTTGCTGCGAACACCCCAAATTGTTTGCTATTCAGCGAACTTACGTTCGACTCGAACATCGGACTCATCCCTATTGCTGAGCAAGATAAAGGTAGCTTGCAGAGAAAATGTTATTTATTTTGGCTTTATAAATGCAATTATTGCTACATCAGATTCTAGACATGGTACAGATCTGCCACCTTACAGGTAAACTAAGGGGACCCCCCCCCAGGCACTATATTGGAAGGAATTTTTCATTTTAAGGCTTTCACTTTAAAAATAAAAAATCACTGCTCATTTAAAAATTACGTTTTTCACAAGCTTTATTTTTATTGATACATGTCCCCCAGGGCAGGACCCGGACCGCTGGTATGCCCATTTATTTGCATATAAGCCTTCAAAATGGGCACTTTTGATATTTGACGTTCGGGCCCCATTGACTTAATGCTTTTCTTTATTGGGGTCCAAACTTTCACAGTGTTCGAAAGTTCTGGTGCAAACCCAACAGGGGGGTCCATTCGGCCCATCCCTAGTCTCAAGAAGGGCAGCAAAGAAGTCACTTCTCTCCAGGAAAAACATCAGGAACAGACTGAAAATTCTGCAAAAGGTACAGGGATTTGACTGCTGAAGACTGGGGTAAAGTCATTTTCTCTGGTGAATCCCATTTCTGATTGTTTGGGGCATCTAGAAAAAACCTTGTTCGGAGAAGAAAAGGTGAGCGCTACCATCAGTCCTGTGTCCTATAATGCATCCTGAGACCAGTCATGTGTGGGGTTGCTTCTCAGCCAAGGGAATGGGCTCACTCACAATTTTGCCTAAGAACACCGCCATGAACAAAAAATGGTAGAAAAACATCCTCTGAGAGCAACTTCTCCCAACCATCCAAGAACAGTTTGGTGACAAACTTTTCCAGCATGATGGAGCACCTTGCCATTAGGTATGAGCTTTCTGTTCGGGTCAAACCTGAGTTTGACTCAAACATTGGCTGTTCGCCCGTTTGTCGAAAACCGAACATTATGGGCCGTTCGCGCCAAATTCGAGCAGCCCGTAATGGCCCGTAATGCACTGCGGGAGCGCAGTGCATTGCTGTATGATGATTGGCCAGAGCATGCACCATGACCTGCATGCTTTGGCCAATCACAACGCCCTGAGCTAAGAGAGCCATAATTGGCCAAAGGCAGAGTGCTTTTTGCCAATCATGGCTCAGGGGGACTAAGTCCACACCCCACACTATATAAGGCTGCCTGCACGTCGGCCTCGTGTAGTGTGTCGTTGCCGGTGTGGACTGAGAGAGAGTGTCATTTAGATTCAGCAGGCAGGCAGGTTATTCAGTTAGCTGCAGTGTATTTAATGTATATATATATATATATATATATATATATATATATATATATATATATATATACAGCCAGTCTCATATATATATATATATATATATATATATATATATATATATCTATATCCACTGTATCCAGTTTAGCTAGATCTGACTGCAGTCCGTTCTTGGTGTACTGTTTCTAATATTCTTCAGGCAGGCAGGTGATTCAGTTAGCTGCAGTGTATTTAATATATATATATACAGTCAGTTTTGTATATATTGTGGCAGAGCGTTGCCCTGCCAGGGTCTAGAAGGAAGATTTGACCCAGAATTCTCAACCAGACGGGTTGAGGGGCTCCAGGGAGCATGTAACATGAAGAGGAAACTGGCCTTTCAGTTTCCTCTGTGTTTTGTAAAGTCCACTTTGGGACCTGGAGCTCAGGGATTTCTGAGAGATCCGGGTGGGAAGAAATCCTTAGTCATGGGTCCTGATTTTGAGAACAGTCAGCATACTGATTGGCCAGGTGTGTGCTGGGCTTTTAGTAGTAACCTGACCATGGTTCTGGTCTCCACCCCTGGCAGATAGGAAGTCTGAGTACCAGGAGTCAGGAGGGCTCCATGTGGGAGCCAGAGCAGCAAGAGGCTACTAGCTAAATGCTCCAAGGTGGTTGGTTGGTGAAACAGTCTGTACGGGACAGACAAGTGCCTGGAGTGTAAGGCCAGAGCTGCAGTGCTGCAAGTAAGAGCCAACTAGGCTGAATGTCATTTTTTTGTTGATGGAAAAAGGAATGCTGAAAGCCCCTGTGAGGGAAACCTATGTTGTTTGCTGAACTTGCTTTTAATAAAAATGGGCAAACAAAGCTCTTAAAAAGAAAAACCAGCGAGTGGCGGTGTCCTTGAAGCTCTACAGTTGAGGCTAGTCCTTTACACATGGTGGAGAAGTGCTGTGGGCACAATCTGAGATCCCTACAATCAAGTAAGTTCATCTGTTATATGAACTGTGTTTTGATGCATGAGACTGCATAATCTGTGTTTGCAGGTGAGGAGAACCTGCAAGAGAAAGGTAACTAGCCTTAAACAGACAGTGCTCCAACTTATTGCTGAACTGTGCAAAGTTTTTCTGCAGTGACTGTGAGTATGGGGTGGAGAGAAAAGAACAACAGTGGCGCCACTCTAAGTGCAGTATTAAAAACGAATTTTAATATATCTTTAAAATCTGGTACTCACAAAGGTACATGTAAATGAGCGTGTAGAGTAAGATTGAAAGTGCCAGGTGTCCCAAATGAGTTGTCCAGTCTTATCATGCGGTGGCGTTCTGACAGGCTGCGCTGCAGGATGTTCGCTGTGTCCTGCCGCTGGAACGCACTGTTTTCGATCCGGGGGACGGAGTCACTTCCGGGTCCGTGCAGGGATGAACTTGATTGGCAGACTGATAGGCATAGGACACAGCGAACATCCTGCAGCGCAGCCTGTCAGAACGCCACCGCATGATAAGACTGGACAACTCATTTGGGACACCTGGCACTTTCAATCTTACTCTACACGCTCATTTACATGTACCTTTGTGAGTACCAGATTTTAAAGATATATTAAAATTCGTTTTTAATACTGCACTTAGAGTGGCGCCACTGTTGTTCTTTTCTCTCCAGCATCCAGAGGATTGCTTCATCCTTATCCACAGGGCTGCCTTCTACAGTTGCTTCCCATGGACTCTAATTTAACTCACTCAATTTAGTTTTATTTGGACTTTAGCAGCTCAGAGTCTGCTTGTTTATAGCTCTTACAATTTACCACTTATTTCTTTGTGAAAATACCTTTCAGCAGTTATCCTCTCTGTAATATAGCTCTATATATATATATATATATATATATATATATATATATATATATATATATATATATATATATATATATATATATATATATATGTATATATATGTTTTTTGGGGTTCCAACTGTTTTATATTGGTTGAGTGCAGCGCTCACATGTACTTATTGTGAGTATGGGGTGGTCAAAGCGCCTAAAAAAAGCAAGGATGGCTGAGATGATAGATAGAGCTCTGTGGTTGGAGGGGTTGTTACCGCCTGAACGAACCCCATACATGCCTGATCAGAGTTTGGCTAAGAGAAAGAGGGCTGGGGTTGTCCCTAGCAACACTGGTGCAATGAGTGCACAGGTGACTATGAGTATGGAGAGTCTGCCAAAGTCTGCATCTGTGTCTGGGAAACCATCACTCAGTGCAAGGAGTGAGCAGATGGGTGTGGTTGCCCGTAGCAACAAAAGAGAAATCTGTGCTGCTGACTTCATACAGCCTATGTTGCCTTTTGAACATGTTGAAGACTTTTTGGGTGAGTTTGCGATAACTGCTTCCTACAGAGGATGGCCCAAAGGTCAGTGGGTTGAATTGGTACAACCGTTTCTGACGGAGGAGTACCAAGAGGTGTACCGCCGGATAGGTCATAAGCGAAATGATTATGACAATTTCCTAGGAGCAATCGAATCTAGAGAGCGCTGGCAAAAGTCAATGGGGAGAATGTGGTCTCCCATAGCAACCGGAGAAAGTGTGCTTGCAGCAAGGAGGAGCCACAGCAGAGATGTGGCTCAAATTTTGAGTTAAGATGTTGGTGCAAAAGTGTCTGTTGTTGCCCCTGGCAATGCTAGTGCAAGCAGGCCAGCTATCAATGTGGAAAGTCCCAAGCTTACAAGAGAAGGAATTTGGGAGGCCTGGTTAAGAACCAAGTGCGCTGTTTGCGGTGAAGTGAGTGGGGGCATGCAGTCTCCAAGTGCCCTTTTTCCCAGGCTCCAGTGCAAAGCTACCTAGCAAAGCAAAGGTCTGAGAGTGCCAGGAGTGAGCAACAGGCGTACCAGAAGTGTAAGAGGAGTGCAGTTGCCCATAGCAATGCCTATGATGTCAGGTCGATGGACCGCAAGACAAAGCTATTGCCTACAGTGGATCGTGGCAAGTTTAAAGCAACACCGCTTCATAGAGAGAGAAGTCTATGTGTGTGGGAGAGCAGAGCAAAGTGCAGTTGGGATAGTGCCATCTCTCTTAGCAACAGGAGAAAGTCACCAAGTACTATGCCAGGAATGTGGTCAACTGGGGCATGGGATCTTTTCTTGTCCCAGCTTGTGGAATATGGCTGCTGATATTGTTGCTGGGCCTAACTCTTCGCCTGCAAGCCAGGATTCCTGTGTTATGCCGCGTACACACGACCGGACTTTCTGTGAAACTAGGTCCGACGTTCTTCCCGCCGGACTTTCCGGATGGATTTGCGTACACACGACGGGACTTTCTGGCAGGCTAGGTCCGCCGTCTTCCCGGAGTTACGACGGACTTTCCGAATGAACGGACTTGCCCACACACGGACAAGTTCGTTCATTTTGAACGTGACTCGGGTGCGACGGGACTAGAAAAGGAAGTCAATCTCGCCGCTTTTATCAGCGAGATTGACACCTTGCGAGCCCCGTCGCTCGTGCGCGAGCACCAGGCACTTAGGTCTGGTATGGATTTTAAGGGTAATCCCCCTACATCGAAAAAATGGCGTGGGGTCCCCCCAAAGTCCATACCAGACTCCGATCCGAGCACTCAGCCCGGCCGGTCAGGAAAGGGGGTGGGGACGAGCGAGTGCCCCCCTCCTGAACCATAACAGGCCGCATGCCCTCAACATGGGGGGGTGGGTGCTTTGGGGGAGGGGGCGCCCTGCGGGGCCCCCCCACCACAAAGCACCTTGTCCCCATGTTGATGAGGACAAGGGCCTCTTCCCGTCAACCCTGGCTGTTGGTTGTCGGGGTCTGCGGGCGGGGGGCTTATCGGAATCCGGGAGCCCCCTATAATAAGAGCGCCCCCAGATCCCGGCCCCCCACCCTATGTGAATGAGTATGGGGTACATGGTACCCCTACCCATCTACCTAGGGAAAAAGTGTCAATAATAAAACACACTACACAGGTTTTTAAAGTAATTTATTAGACAGCTCCGGGAGGGTCTTCTTCCGGCTTCGGGGGTCCCTCCGGTTCCTCTTCTCCCAGTGTTGGTTCTTCTCCGCTCTCTCTGGCCTCTTCTCACGGTGTTCGACCTCTGCTCCCGGTGTTCCAATTCTTCTGCCAGCTCCTCCGCTATCTTCATGCCGCTCTTTGCTAGCGGGGCCCGGACTTCTGGCTTCTGGATTCTTGGCTTCTTCTTTCTTCTCTTCTTCCGATGTTGACACGACAGTCTCTCTGGCTGGAATGCTCTATACAAGGTGCTTTGTGGTGGGGGGCCCGCAGGGCGCCCCCTCCCCCAAAGCACCCACCCCCATGTTAAGGGCATGCGGCCTGGTACGGTTCAGGAAGGGGGGGGCGCTCGCTCGTCCCCACCCCCTTTCCTGACCGGCCGGGCTGCGTGCTCGGTTCGAGGTCTGGTATGGATTTTGGGGGGGACCCCACGCCGTTTTTTCGGCGTAGGGGGTTCCCCTTAAAATCCGTACCAGACCTAAGGGCCTGGTATGCCCCGCGCTCACTGCAATAGGAAAATTAGTTTTTCCTATTACAGCAAGCACGAGATGCAATACCCTGCCCTTGTGTCGTATCTGGTCCGTCGGACCAGCATACAGACAAACGGGCTTTCCGTCGGGAACTGAGTCCGGTGGACTTATGATAGAAAGATTTGAAACATGCTTCATTTCTAGGTCCGGCGGACTTTTGGGAAAAAAAAGTCTGCAGGAGCCTACACACGATCGGATTGTGCGGTGGACTCTGGTCCGCCGGACCAAGTATGCCGGAAAGTCCGCTTGTGTGTACGCGGCATCAAAGTATTTGCAGTCACCCCTGCCAACAGAGAGGAAATTCCTGCTGTGCCTGCTGTAGTTTCATCCCGTGGCCACCAGAGGGAGTGAGCCAGTGAAAGTGCAGTACAAGAAAGTCAACGTACTCAAGTGAACATGGCAAGACCTGTTACACTGATGAGTAAGACTTTTGCTGTTGAAGTCCATGGGAGAGATTGAAGTGGAAGTGATCCCAGAGTGGAGATCCACTGTTGGTGCAGAAAAGGACTTGCCTAGTTGCAGTGCCCTGTCCAGTGGGGAGGCAAGTGTCAAAATTGAATGTGATGATGTTAAACTTACTGAGGTATGATCATACTGGTATTGAGTTAACTAATGCTAATAATGTGATGCTTAATGAGGTAGGGGTGATCACTAAGCAGGATATGCTATTCCCCTTAGCAACAGTATATAAGGCTGCAGAGGTGTCCCTAGAAACCTCAAGGGAGCTCTGTGTGTTGGAGCCAGAGGTTGCCTGGGACAACTGTGGTTCCACTGATGGATAAGAGGGTACTTGACCTTGATGTTAATGTGTCAAATGGTAAAACTAAAATCTCTGAAATTACTTGTGTCAATAATGGGTTACTGCAGTCTGTCACTGCTGACAGCAAAAATCTTAGCGAGTTTAATGAAGCGCCACCCAAACAAGGTGGTGAACTTATGGTATTGCAGCCTGCTATGTTTAAAAATGTTTTGGCACAGGTTAGTATAAACAAAAGTGATCTGTGCAATGTGTCTGCTGTGGAGCCACTCTGTCCTGTGTCTCCTTTGGCAGTTGGAGCGGTACTGTGTAGTACCTCTGATGGGAGCACAGAGAAAATAGACTGGGACAGATGGGCAACAAGTCTGTTGGTTCTATTGAAAGAAGGCTCAGTGTGTAACAGTGGAGCGGACACAATTTCTGCTGTGCTAAATGGAGGGACTGCAGAGCAACTTTTGGACAAGGGCTCGCTTGCTGCTGTTGCAGAGGATATTCCTCAGGAGATGGAAGGGCCAAGAGAGATTGAGCACATAGCAGAGGTTGTGCCCACAACCCATAAAGGAGTAATTGGTGTTGTATACCAAACTAATGTTATCCATAGAAAAGACCTGGAACAGATCATTGACACTGAGCCTGAGAGTTTTGTGGTTACTCCTGCACCTGGCTACACTCTAGGAGAGCACCAGGTTATTGCGTTGGATACCTCCAGCGGGGAGGAAGCCCCTTTAAGAAGCACCACCTCTAAGGCATCAGTAAATGAGTCTTTCCACATCCCAAGGAACATTAAGGACCCCAGGAAGGTCTTGAGTATAGAACCACAGTGCCTTTTTATGACAGATATGCCGATAGAAATGTTAGAATGTTGGAGTAAACAGCCGGTAGATATCCTGCTGTCCTCTCCTGTGTTTGTACCATGGAGTATGCATAAATGGAGCTGGATATTACAGGCTGTACTATCGCAATCTCTGCAATTTTGGAAGCCTGTAATGCAATCGTTGTTATTATGGAAAATTGTTTCACAGTGTGCTGGATTGCGTCATACAGAGGTGGTGTATAAGAGGCACTCTGGAGTACTGTTGGACAGGACAGAAATCTGGGCGGAAGTGCCAGAGGACACAAGTACATGTGATGTGTTTGGGGGCATCAATCCAAAGGTGAAATTGGATAGTGAGGATCAGGTATCAGGACAGTCGCTGGAGGAGCGTCATGTGGCAGTGAAGTTGGTGGATAGTGACATTGCCATGGTAGACAACCACTCCAATTTGTGCGATTCTCATCCAGACACTGCCTTGCAGAACACTGGTGAAAAGAGTTCTGATCAACGTGGCGATACTTCATACAATGAGGAAAAGTGCAACACACTGGTAAATGTTTTGGTTACCATGGGTAACAACAAAAATAAGGGAAGACCTGATGGTCAAGGTGACATGGTTGCTCTTAATCCTAAAAAATACAGGTGCCCACACTTATGGCTAAAAAGGTGTTTAAAAATGTGACCACTTCGAAGGAAAGAGAAAACGTTTGAGAAACAATATCCAAGTCCTCGGTAAGTCCCTTAGTGTTAAAGTGTTTGAAGGTGTGGCCCCAAGGAAAATGGGCAGATGGCATTTTTGAAAGCGCACCCGTAAAAAGTCACTGGGGGGTCTTTGTAGTACCCAAGTCAGTGTAGCAGGGGGACATAGGGAAAGTCACCTGATAAGACTGGGTTTGGCCCTTGTTGGTGGTAACTGGCACAGAGGTGCCATTTTGACGAGGTTTGGCCGGTGTGTTACGCCCCCTCCGGGCTCGAAACAGGGGGGAGGATATGTGGCAGAGCATTGCCCTGCCAGGGACCTGGAGCTCAGGGATTTATGAGAGATCCGGGTGGGATGAAATCCCTAGTCCTGGGTCCTGATTTTGAGAACAGCCAGCATACTGATTGGTCAGGTGTGTGCGGGGCTTTTAGTAGTAACCTGACCATGGTTCTGGTCTCCACCCCTGGCAGATAAGAAGTCTGAGTACCAGGAGTCAAGAGGGCTCCACGTGGGAGCTAAGCAGCAAGAGGCTGCTAGCTATATGCACCAAGGTGGTTGGTTGGTGAAACAGTCTGTACGGGACAGGCAAGGGCCTGGAGTGTAAGGCTAGAGCTGCAGTGCTGCAAGTAAGAGCCAACTAGGCTGAATGTCATTTTTTGTTAATGGGAAAAAGGAATGCTGAAAGCCCCAAGCCCCTGTGAGGGAAACCTATGTTGTTTGCTGAACTTGCTTTTAATAAAAATGGGCAAACAAAGCCCTTAAAAAGACAAACCAGCGAGTGGCAGTGTCCTCAAAGCTCTAAAATTGACGCAACTCCTTTACTATATATATATTTCTCCACTGCATACAGTTTAGCTATATCTCACTACAGGCCGTTCCTGGTGTACTGTTACTAATATACCCCAGGCAGGCGATTCAGTTAGCTGCAGTGTATTTTATATATATATATATATATATATATATATATATATATATATATATTTTTTTTATTATTATTATTATTATTATTATTATTATTATTATTCAGGATTTATATAGTGCCGACAGGCAGACAGTACAAGTACAATACAATTCAATACAGGAGGAATCAGAGGGCCCTGCATCGTTAGAGCTTACAATCTAGGAGGGAGAGTCAAGTTATACAAAAGGGTAATAGCTGTGGGGGATGAGCTAATGGAGAAAATAGTGCAGTTGTTAGATGGAGGCAGGATAGGCTTCTCTGAAGAGGAAAGTTTTCAGGGATCGCCTAAAAGGGGATAAATTTGGAGACAGTCTGACAGATTGGGGTAGGGAATTCCAGAGGATGGGCGAGGCTCGGGAGAAGTCCTGGAGGCGGATATGGGAGGAGGTGATGAGGGAGCTAGAGAGCAGGAGATCTTGGGAGGAACGGAGATGGCGTTTAGGTTGTTATTTTGAGACTAGGTTAGTGATGTAGCTGGGGGCACAGTTGTGGATGGCTTTGTAACTTATTGTTAGTATTTTGAATTTAATTAGTTGGGCGAGTGGTAGCCAATGGAGGGATTGGCAGAGAGGGGTAGCAGACACTGAGCGGTTTGTAAGGTGGATGAGTCTGGCAGCAGCACTCATGATGGACTGAAGGGGGGATAGTCTATTTAAAGGTAAGCCAATGAGGAGTGAGTTGCAGTAGTCAAGGCGAGAGATAACCAGGGAGTGAATCAGGAGCTTTGTGGTTTCACTGGTTAGAAAGGGACGTAGTTTAGAGATGTTGAGGCGGCAAGCTTTGGAAAGTGATTGGATGTGGGGCTGAAAGGAGAGTTCAGAATCTAGGATAACACCTAGCACCCTGACATGTGGGGACGGGTGGATGGTTTTGCCATTGCTCTTCACAGAGAAGTCAGGGGAAGAGGCACGTGGGGGAGGAAATATTATAAGCTTGGTTTTGGACAAGTTGAGTTTGAGAAAGTGGTGTGACATCCATACAGATATGTCGGTTAGTAGGTTAGTGATGCGTGAGGAGACTGATGGAGTGAGTTGAGGGGTGGAGAGATAGATTTGTGTGTCATCAGCATAGAAATGATATTGAAAGCCGTGAGAGGCTATCAGCTGACCCAGGAAAGAGGTGTAGATTGAAAATAAAAGAGGTCCAAGAACAGAACCTTGGGGGACCCCGACAGAGAAGGGAAGAGGAATGGAGGAAGTAGAATTGTAAGTGACACTGAAGGTGCCTTGGGATAGGTAGGATTAGAGCCACTAAAGAGCACAGTCACGGAGACCGAGGGAGTAAAGTTTTTCGAGGAGGAGGGGGTGGTCAACCGTGTCCAAGGCAGCTGAAAGATCCAGAAGTAGGAGTACAGAATAGTGTCCGTTGGTTTTTGCAGTTAGTAGGTCATTTGTGAGTTTTAAAAGAGCAGTTTCTGTGGAGTGTTGAGGGCAAAATCCAGATTGAAGGGGATCAAGAAGGTTGTTTTTAATGAGGTGGTCACTCAGTTGGTTGTAAACCAGGCATTCAAGGAGTTTAGAGGAAAAGGGGAGCAAGGAGATAGGGCATAGGTTGTTAAGATTGGTAGGGTCCAAGGACGGCTTTTTGAGTATGGGAGTGACCAGTGCATGTTCTAGAGCATCGGGGAAGACGCCAGAGGTGAGGGAGAGATTGAAGATGTGGGTTAGAGAGTGTAGGATGGGGTCAGAGGGTGACCGTAGCATTTGAGAGGGAATAGGGTCCAGGGGACAGGTGGTTAGGTGGGCGATAGAAAGGAGTTTAGCAACTTCGTCTGGAGTAGCAGATTTGAATAGGGGGAGTGTCAGTTGTATCTGTTGACATGGGGTCTTAGCTGAGGGATATATATATATATATATATATATATATATATATATATATATATATATATATATATATATATATATATATATATACATACACACAGTCAGTCTTGTGTATATATCTATCTATCCACTGCATACAGTTTAGCTATATCTCACTGCAGGCCATTCATGGTGTACTCTTTCTAATATACTTCTGGCAGTTAGATGATTCAGTTAGTTGCAGTGTATTTAATATATATATACAGTCAGTCGTGTGTGTGTGTATGTGTATGTATATGTATATGTATATGTATATATATATATATATATATATATATATATATATATATATATATATATATATATATATATAATATTATATAAATATATATATATATAATATATATATATATATATATATATATATATATATATGTGTATATGTATATATTCACTGCATACAGTTTTGCTAGATCTCACTGCAGGCCATTCATGGTGTACTCTTTCTAATATACTTCTAGCAGGCAGGTGATTCAGTTAGCTGCAGTGTATTCAGTATATGTATGTGTATATATGTATATATATATATATATATATATATATATATATATATATATATATATATATATATATATATATATATATATATATATATATATATATATATATGTGTGTGTGTATATATATATATATATATATATATATATATATATATATATATATATATATATATATATACAAGACTGACTATATATATATATATATAGTCAGTCTTGTATATACCGTATTTATGGGCGTATAACATGCACCACAGGTTTAGCAGGGAAGTTTAAAGAAAAAAAACTTTTAGGAAGGGAAATTTAAGGAAAAAAACTTACATTTTAAATGCCCATCAATGTAGCCTTATCAGTGTCCATCTGCAGCCTTCCCCAGTGTCCATCTGCAGCCTTCCCCAGTGTCCATCTGCAGCCTTCCCCAGTGTCCATCTGCAGCCTTCCCCAGTGTCCATCTGCAGCCTTCCCCAGTGTCCATCTGCAGCCTTGCACACTGGCCATCTGCAGCCTTGCACACTGGCCATCTGCAGCCTTGCACACTGGCCATCTGCAGCCTTGCACACTGGCCATCTGCAGCCTTGCACACTGGCCATCTGCAGCCTTCCCCAGTGTCCATCTGCAGCCTTGTTCAAAATTGCTGCATGATTGGTTTTTAAATTTAGCGCCGCTGAGGTACACAGATGTCGTGTGTATTCGGCTCCTCTCGGCTCCTCCCCACTGTCTCTGAGGGCAAGAAGAGCGCCACTGACATAGACCAAGCCAAGCCGAGTGTACTTGGCTACTCTGCTCCACTCGTAGTCACGCCCCATCCCGCCCCTTGGCCCGGCTGCAATGATGGACACAACACCGGTACAATGGCGAGACATAAAGTCTAGGAGGCATGACTGGGCGTGATATATATATATATAGTCAGTCTTGTATATATGTATATATATCCACTGCATATAGTTTAGCTATATCCCACTACAGGCCGTTCCTGGTGTACTCTTTCTAATATACTTCTGGCAGGCAGGTGATTCAGTTAGCTGCAGTGTATTTAATATATATATACAGTCAGTCTCGCATTCATATATATCCACTGCATACAGTTTAGCTAGATCTCACTGCAGGCAGTTCCTGGTGTACTCTTTCTAATATACTTCTGGCAGGCAGGTGATTCAGTTAGCTGCAGCGTATTTAATATATATATACCGTATTTATCGGCGTATAACACGCACTTTTTTCCCCTTAAAATCAGGGGAAAATCGTGGGTGCGTGTTATACGCCGATCCCCGCTATTTTGTGATCTATCGGAGCGATCGCCGCAATCGCTGCCGACATTCACATAGTGTGTAGTTTTAAATATGGCGCCGCGGAGATCGGAGGGACTCGGCGGCACTGAACGAGCGCCGCCGAGAACACAGTGACTGGGCGGAGCCGAGATACACATAGCCGAGGGTTCTTGGCTCTTCTCGGCGCCGTTCACAGTCACGACCAGTCCCGTTATTGGACCTGTGTTATGTCCATCATAGGGACTGGGCGTGACTGTGAACAACGCCAAGAAGACCTGAGAACCCTCGGCTATATGTGTATCTCGGCTCCGCCCAGTCACTGTGTTCTTGGCGGCGCTCGTTCAGCTCCGCCGAGTCCCTCCGAACTCAGCGGCGCCATATTTAAAACTACACACTAAACTTGTGTATGTCGGCGGCGAACATGTAATGTACACTGGGGACAAGGCTGCACTGACCACTGGGGCAAGGCTGCACTGGGGCAAGGCTGCACTGGGGCAAAGCTGCACTGACAATTCTGCACTGGGGCAAAGCTGTACTGACAAGGCTGCACTGGGGCAAAGCTGCACTGACAAGGCTGCACTGGACACTGGGGCAAGGCTGCACTGACAAGGCTGCAGATGGACACGATAACGCTGCATTAATGGGCATTTAAATGTAAGTTTTTTTTCCTTAAACTTCCCTCCTAAAAGTTTTTTTCCTTAAAATTCCCTCCTAAACTTGGGGTGTGTGTAATACGCCGGCGCGTGTTATACGCCGATAAATACGGTATATATATACAGTCAGTCTTGTATATACCGTATTTATCGGTGTATAACACGTGCCGGTGTTTAACACGCACCGCAAGTTTAGGAGGGAAGTTTAGGGAAAAAAACTTTTAGTATGGAAGTGTAAGGTAAAAAACTTACATTTTAAATGCCCATCAATGTAGCCTTATCAGTGTCCATCTGCAGCCTTCCCCAGTGTCCATCTGCAGCCTTCCCCAGTGTCCATCTGCAGCCTTCCCCAGTGTCCATCTGCAGCCTTCCCCAGTGTCCATCTGCAGCCTTCCCCAGTGTCCATCTGCAGCCTTCCCCAGTGTCCATCTGCAGCCTTGCACACTGGCCATCTGCAGCCTTGCACACTGGTCATCTGCAGCCTTGCCCAAAATTGCAACATGATTTGTTTTTAGATTTATCGCCGCAGAGATACACAGATGTCGTATGTATTCGGCTCCTCTTGGCTCCTCTCGGCTCCTCCCCACTGTCTCTGAGGGCAAGAAGAGCGCCACCAACATAGACCAAGCTGTAACCAAGTGTACTGTGTACTCGGTTACTCGGCTCCACTTGCAGTCACGCCCCGTCCCACCCCTTGGCCCGACTGCCATGATGGACACAACACCGGTCCAATGGCAGGACGTAAAGTCTAGGAGTCTAGGAGGTGGGACTGGGTGTGACTGTGAGCAGAGCCGAGTGGAGCCGAGAATAGCTGAGTACACAGTACACTCGGCTTGGATCGGTCAATGTCGGCGGCGCTCCTCTTGCCCTCACAGACAGCGGGGATCAGCGTATAACACGCACCCACGATTTCCCCCTGATTTTAAAGGGTAAAAGTGCATGTTATATGCCGATAAATACGGTATATATATCCACTGTATCCAGCTTAGCTAGATCTGACTGCAGTCCATTCCTGCTGTACTGTTTCTAATATACTTCAGGCAGGCAGGTGATTCAGATAGCTGCAGTGTATTTAATAAATATATATATATATACATACACAGTCAGTCTCGTGTGTGTGTGTGTATATATGTGTGTATATATATATCCACTGCACACAGTTTAGCTAGATCTCACTGCAGGCCATTCCTGGTGTACTCTTTCTAATATACTTCAGGCGGTGTACAGTGCACCCCTAGTGCAGTTGCTCTACTTTTCTGGTGGTGTACACAATACAGTACACCCATAGTTATTACACTTCTGTTGGTGTACACAGTATCGTGCACCCATAGTGCAGTTGCTACTATTTTTCTGGTGGTGTACACAGTACACAATACATACAGTGCACCCATAGTTGCTATTAGACTTCTGGTGGTGTACACAATACCGTGCACCTATAGTGCAGTTGCTACTACTTTTCTGGTGGTGTACACAGTACACAATACAGTGTAGTGTGGTGTTGCAAAACAAAATCCCCATCATGTCCGGAAGGCCACCAAGGAGAGGCAGACGCTCACAGGCCACTAAAAGAGAGCAGGGACAGGGGCAGAGAAATTGGGCCTTTGGTGGTGGTGCCTCAACACTGTAACCCCTCCCAGATACTCTTTTTGGGCGCAGGAATGGGCCCTGCTGTGAAATATTAGATAAGAAATTGTAATTACGTACAGGGACAGAAAAATTGTAATTACAACAGGGACAGAAAAATTGGGCCTTAGGCAGTGGTGGTGGTGCCCTAAACTAAAAATATTGTTGGAAGCTAGCATCATCAGGATCGAGGAGGAATAGGATAGTCACTCAGCATAGGCAGTCTTCAAGGGATCCCACATCCATAGAAAAATCAATCAGTTACATCAGCATCAGGTGCTTGATAGCTGCTGCTGATCCAAGACTGATTCATTTTTATGAATGTGAGCCTATTAAGGGAGTCTGTGGACAGGCCCACTCTATGATCCATTACAAATCCTCCAGCAGCACTGAATGTGCGTTCAGAAAGAACGCTGGATGCAGGACATGCCAGTAGATCAATTGCATATTGAGCAAGTTCTGGCCAGTGGTCCATCCTCAACACCCAGTAACCCAGTTGATGCTCTGTTGGAAAGGTCTCCAAGTCTGCTCTTGCCCCTAGATATCCCTGCACCATGTAATGCAGACGTTGGCAATGATTGCTTGAACCGATCAGACCTTGGTGCTGAGGACTGAAAAATTGTCTAAAGGCATTGGTCAGCTGGCCACCTTCTCCACTGCTCTTCCTCTGACTGAACGAAGCTGTCAAAGTTATGCAGTAATCTTTGTCTGTCAGCTTACCTCTTCTCCATGTGTTCACCTTTAGAGGCCAGCCACTTTCACCTGGCTACTTAAATAATCTTTGCTCAAAGCATGGCTCCACCCCAGCCCCTATCAGGGAACTCTATATTAACCTGTGCACTGCAAGCCTGCCTTGCTGATCAACCTTTGTGTGTTTAGTTTCCATGTGCATCTTGCTGTGTCTTCTATGTCTGATTCCAGTTACCGATCTTGGCTTGTTCTCGACTATCCCTGCCTGCTCGTGACCCTGACCTTTGGCGTGTTCTATGTTAATCTATGTCTGCTAGTCTACCCTACCTTTGGCTTATTCCCCTACTATCTCTGTCCTCCTGTAGCCTACTGTGGGCGTGAGCTGGGAGACCCTGGGGGTCACGACGTTGAGACAGTTGCAGCCCAGTCCATCCTCACCACTAGAGGCTCTGGTGAACACCTGCTGTCTTTTAGACTCTGTGCCCTGGGGAATCTTACACTCTAGCCCCCGTGGGATCCATGTTGGTGTTCCAGCGGACCTGCCTTCCTTAACCACCTAGACTCCCATCCACAGAAGTCAGCCGTAGGGTCCACTACCTTTGTGGTGCACTCCTGACCCCAACAGTGTGCATCTGTCACCTGGCTTCAGGTGACCTGACAGAAGCCTCAGCAACACGTTGTCCAGCACCAGGAAATTGTAACTTAACAGGGTCTGGAAATGCATTGCACAAACCTTTCTTCAAGGCCTCCTGAAGATGTTTCATCCTCTGCTCCCTCTACGAAGACAGGATGAGTTCTGCAACCTTACCCTTGTAATGTTGATCAAGAAGGATTGCTAGCCAGTAATTATTCCTTCTCTTTGATACCACGAATCCTAGGGTCCTTACGCAGCATGGCCTCCCTGATTCTGCAAAGTCTGGGAAAGTTTGCAGAGGCATTGGATTCTGAGTCCTCAGAGGTCACTAAGGATCACATGATCCGTAACAACCTCCTCCCAGCCACGTACAACTCCTTGGGTTTCTGGGGACTGAAAACCATCCCTTGAAGACTGCTGCTGAGTGTTATCCTCCACATCCATGCTGACACAATCCTCCTGCTCCTTCTCCTCATCTTCTTCCTTTGTGTTTTGCAGGCCTGCAGGAATAATATCTGGATAAAGGGGGCCTTGAGAGGTAAGGAAGTCCTTCTCTTCCTCACACTGTTCTGCCTCAAGTGCCCTGTCCATTATTCCATGAAGCGTGTGCTCCAACAGGAAGACAAGAGGGACAGTATCACTGATGCATGCATTATCACTGCTCACCATCCTTGTGGCCTCATAAAATGGTGACAGGACAGTGCAGGCATCCTTGATCAGTAGCCACTGGCGTGATGAAAAGAAGTCAAGTTCCCCTGACCCTGTCCTGGTGCCAAACTCACACAGGTACTCATTGATGGCCCTCTGCTACATGTACAGCCACTGCAGCATTGCCAACATTGACTTCCACCTGGTGGACATGTCACAAATGAGGCGGTTGGTGGGCAGGTTGCATTCCCTTTAAATGTCAGCCAGCCGAGCACTGGAATTGTATGACCGTTGGAAATTACCACAGACTTTTCTGGCCTGCCTCAGGAGATCTTGTAAGCCTGGGTACCCGCTCAAGAACTGCTGCACCACCAAATTGAGGATGTGTGCCAAACATGAAACATGGGTCAAGTGTCCCTGTCAGAGGACGGAGAGAAGGTTGGTTCTATTGTCGCATACAACCATTACTGGCTGAAGCTGGCATGGCATCAACCACCGCCTGCCCCTGCAGAGCTGAGAGAATCTCTGCCCCAGTGTGGCTCCTGTCCCCTAAGCAGTGGTTTAACCTTAACTATGTAGAGGGTTCTTTACTGTAAGAGTGGCAAGAATGTGGAATTCCAAGAATCTATTATATAAGCACCTGAACGACCGCAACATATATACAATGTAATACTGACATATAATCACACACATAGGTTGGACTTAATGGACTTGTGTGTTTTTTCAACCTCACCTACTATGTAACTTTGTAACTCATGCACCGCATGGCATCTTTTTGCCTAAGTGCTTGTGTAGCCCCTTGAACGCTTACGGAGCTGGTTCAGAGAACAAATCTGCAGAAGAGGCCATAGAGGAAGAAGAAGAGGAGGGGGTGGAGGAGAGAGCTGTGGCAGAATCACCACTAGCACTTTAGAGGCGTGGTGGTGGAACAAACTCCAACAATACTGAACCCTGTCCTGCATTCTTCCCAGCTGCCAGGAGAGTTACCCAGTGCGCCATGAAGGAAAGGTAACATCCCTGCCCATGCCTGCTAGACCATGAGTCTGCGGTAATATACACCTTACTGCTGACCACCCTGTCCAACAAGACAAAAACATTGCCTTCAACATGCTGGTAGAGAGCTGGACTGGCCTTCCATGAAAAGAAATGGCGTTTTGAAACCTGCAACTGAGGTACAGCACATTCCACAAATTCACAAAAGGGGACAGAGTCTGCCAGCTGAAAAGGCAGTAGTTGCAGTGCTAGCAATTTGGCCAAGCTGGCATTCAAGCTAGCATTCAGACTGTGAGCATGTGGATGGCTGGGACCGAATTTCTTTTTACGGTTTAGCAACTGGGGTAGGGAAATTTGCCTGCTAAAATCAGATGGTGGTGTACTGCTAGCAGATTGGCTGCAAGTACTTGGGACACCTATTATTGTACCTTCATTCCTCTCAGTGTAGGTTTTCGAGAGGACTGGAGTAGAGTTGGAGATCGCAGATGAGGAGCAAGGAGAAGCCTTTTTCTTTGATGTGGGTCTTTAAAGTGCTGTTGCCAATGGATATTGTAAATAGGAATATATTTAATTTATATTTAATTTATTTATATTTAATGAATATATTTAATTTATATTTAATTTATTTATATTTAATGAATATATTTAATTTAGCTTTTATCTATGTAGGGCGGAACATATAATCTTCACAGAAATCTCTGGTAGACCAGACAAGTCGGTGCCTAGGCTTGTTTATACAAACAATGGGATCCAAACCTCATTGTTTTACACATACTCACTTCAAAGGATCCCATGCTGGGTTATGCAATGAAGGGTATTGCAATGAAGGAAGGCCAACCCATAATCAATATTTAACTTCCCGGAAAAATCCAAGTTAAGCTCCTGCTCAGAATAGTCACAAGGATTTGCATTAACCACTTGCTTACTGGGCACTTAAACCCCCCTCCTGCCCAGACCAATTTTCAGCTTTCAGTGCTCTCACACTTTGAATGACAATTACTCAGTCAAGCAACACTGTACCCAAATGATTTTTTTTGTCCTTTTTTTTCATACAAATAGAGCTTTCATTTGGTGGTATTTGATCACCTCTGTTTTTTTTCATTTTTGCGCTAAAAATTAAAAAAGACCTCAAATTTTTTTAAAAAAATGCTTTTTTCTTCGTTTCTGTGATAAAATTTTGCAAATTAGCAATTTTTATTCATAAATGTTGGCCACAATTTACACTGCTACATATCTTTGGTAAAAATAACCCAAATTAGTGGATATTATGTGTGAAATTTATAGAGTCTACAAGCTATGGTGCAAATCATAAAAAAATGATCACATCTGATCACACCTGATGTACTGAGGCCCATCTTATTTCTTGAGACCCTAACAAGCCAGGAAAGTACAAATGCCCCCCAAATGACCCCTTTTGGAAACTAGACATTCCAGGGTATTTAGTAATAGGCAGGGTGAGTTATTTGAAGTTGTCATTTTTTCCCACAATTCTTTGCAAATTAAGGTTTTTTTTTATTTTTTATATTTTTTTCAGAAAATTGTCATTGTAATAGCTTATTTCTCTCACATGGAATGTGCATACCACAAATGACACCCCAAAATACATTCGGCTACTCCTCCTGAGTATTACAATACCACATGTGTGGGACTTTTTCACTAACTGGCCACATACAGAGGCCCAACATCAGGTGTTCAAGGAGCATAAATTACCCATCTAACTTGTTGATTACCTATTACACTTTTGAAGGCCCTAGAGCACCAGGACAATGGAAACGCCCACAAAATGACCCCATTTTGGAAAGCTAACACCCCAACGTATAATCTATGAGGCATGATGAGTCTTTTGAACAGTTCATTTTTTCCAGAAGTTTTTGGAAAATGTGGAAAAAAATGAAAACGTATTTTTTTTTACACAAAGTTGTCCGTTTATAAGATATTTCCAACACATAGCATTTACATAGCAAAAATAACACCCCAAAATACATTCTGCTACTCCTCCTGAGTAAATTGATACCACATGTGTGAGACTTTTACACAGCCTGACCACATACAGAGGCCTAACATTGAAGTAGCACCTTCAGGTGTCCTAGGAGCATAAATTACACATCTCATTTCTCACCCACCTATTACACTTTTGAAGGTCCTGGAGCACCAGGACAATGGAAACTCCCACAAAATGACCCCATTTTGGAAAGCTAACACCCCAACGTATAATCTGTGGCATAATGAGTCTTTTGAATGGTTCATTTTTTTCCAGAAGTTTTTGGAATATGTGGAAAAAATGAAAACACGTTTTTTTTTTTACACAAAGTTGTCTGTTTATAAGATATTTCCAACACATGGCATTTACATAGCTAAAATGACACCCCAAAATACATTCTGACACTCCTTCTGAGTATGGCAATACCACATGTGTGAGACCTTTTACACAGCCTGGCCACATACAGAGATCCAACATGCAAGGAACACCATCAGGTGTTAAAGGGACACAAAGCATGCGCATACCAAGAATTACACCCCAAAATACATTATGCTGAGCAAAGAGAAACAAAAGATTACCTGTAGTTTTAGTAGTACAGTTGTCCACAGGAGGATAGCACTGGTCCAGGCAGCAGGCAGGGACTTGGTCAGCAACAGCGAACACAATTTTTCAGGCAGCAGGCAGAAATACTGTCCATAGTCAGTACAGGCAGCAGGCAAGGATACTGTCCATAGGTCAGTGCAGTGCAGGGTCAGTGCAGGCAGAGATTGTCAGCAGTGTCAAAATATTGGTCTTGGTAGTAGGCAGGAACAAGGTCCATGTGCTGTGGTCAGTGCGATAAACAGAGGCATGACAGCAGTAAGTCCTACAGGCAGCAGGCAGAATTAGGGCCTCGTTCAGGACAGAATGGGGACAGGTGTAGAGGCTTCTCCCACCCAAATCTCTTTGAAGCCTCCGAGTCTCCAGACCCTAATCTAGGAATGAGAAAACAAAGAAAATTGTTTTCTTCATCCAGAAAAACTATTCGGGAGCCCCTCACATATGTGAGACCCCTGTGTTAAATCCCACTAGTCCAGTTGCAGGGTACAAGATGAATCCAAGAGGCAGGCAAGAGGCATGGTCAAACAGTCCAAGGCCAGTTCCAGATCAGGCAAAGGTATGTACAGAATTGTTAGGCAGAAGCATGGTCGAATAACAGTCCAGGGTCAGTTCCAGATCAGGCAGTGGTATGTACAAAATCGGCAGGCAAAAGCGTGGTCAAATAACAAGCCAGGGTCAGTTACAGAGCAGGCAGTGGCATAAGGGGTGTGAAGGCAGGAACTGAGGATTACGTTTACCATACTTAACTAATAATTTAGTGCAGTATGGTAACAGCGGAAGCATTCACCTATACAGAGGCCTGGTTCGGAAGGACATTGTGCACAATAATAAGATGTGTCTCTTCTGACTCCTGCTCTGGTACACACCTTACATCTTTTTTGACGTTCAGGGATTATGACGGTGCCAGGAAAAACACAGTATATTCAAAAGTTAAAAAAAGGATAATTTTTATTAATACAAAAAAGATTATAAAAAGTAGACACAAGGATCACAAAAACATGGTGTGCATAAACATTAAAAACATATCTGTAACGAGCTTCACGTTGCTTGGCCTCAGGAATGTAGCGGCCAAAAGCAGTAGGTAGGTATTTTAAATGCCCGACATGTTTCGCCAGTATTGGCTTCCTCAGGGATAGATTGTTAATACCTAAAGCTCATACAGTAATTCTATAGAAAGAAACATGACAATCAGTGTACATACTAAGATAGATGATACGTTAGATGCATATAAGATATCAAAGGTCTAGACATACACATGTTTGCGAACTGTCAGTATAGGCCAACCTCCACCACCCCCCAAAAAGGGCGCCCAAAGAGCCTCCCCACCCATAGGGACCAGATGCCCAAAGCACCCAACCAGACAGTAAAGAGGGAATTAGGTACCTGCAGATCACCAGGGGGATGTCACACACCTCTCCAGGGCCAAGCTTCCAGTATAGGATCACCTTAGGTAGCTGCAGGGAGCAATAAGAAGGACCTGGCCAATTGTATGTCTAAAAAGTATAATCATTTGTATATGGATTAGTTATCAGAATTTCTAAAGGGGACTATGTCCTCCACTAATGAATGAAAATATATAGAACTAACATGGTCTCAAGTGACTTAACTTACAAAAGAATACTAGTTGGAATTGGTAGCAGGACTCCGATAGATCCCCAGTGTTGAGGAGAGTTTTTTTCCCCTTTTATCAAACACAGCAAAAGGCGTATCTCTATGGGTTAAATAGAAAGAGAATTCTATGGCATTATAGGGTTATCTAGGAGATAATATAGGTTGCACATTGACTGATCAATAACAAGATTTAAGCCAAAGGTGGACAAAGTAGGTTTAACACTCACCACTAGATATCTATAGAGTGAGATGCTGGGCTGAGAGGGAGCTGACAGCCAGTTGCAACGCCAAATGGAATATGCTGGAGGACAGAGAGTGATGTCAACAAAAGGTAAGTCTATTCCTACCCTAAATGTAAATGATTCAGAGAGAAGCCTACCGGATCAGAGGATAATAGGTACGTCGGTGTCCTGGGACATCCCTGGCGTGTCTAATGGCCAGGGATGCCGGCGTTCTTATGCCCCCCACACACGTGCGGCGTCTGACGTCACCGCACGTGTGAGCGGATGAGAAAGGCCACGGCGCATGCGCCACCTGCAGATCCATCCAGGCCTACAAGGGCATTGCGGTGGTGTCTATGGTGATGTGTGTACACATCACAGACAGACCGCAGTGATCAGACGCCGCTGAGGGCGGCGTGATACCTGGAAGATGGTATCGATTTCCAGTGCGCTGTGGCTCAAGCGGGCAGAGGATAATCCAATGCCCTTGGGTGTCCATACAGCTGGTTGTGTCCTATAACACGGGGCTGAAAGTGCCAGATTGAGTGCGCATCTGCCAAAGCGAAATGCAGGGGCCTAGGCAAGAGAGAAGGCAAAAGAGGAAGGGGGTGGGAAGGGAAAAGAAAAGGGGGGGGGGAGGGGAATGGAACCAGGAGGGGAGAAAAAGAAGGAATAGGGCATCTGGAAGTGCGGAGATGCCACTAGGGCAGCCAAGAGAGAGAGACAGAGGTGGGTGAAGATAAGCCAAGGATATATATAAGCCCCAAAGAAGCGCCTGCACACAAGGCATGAAAAAATGAGACAGAAATAGGAAGAAAGTAGTAAAGAGGGGCGAAGTCCCTGGGATATGTTCACACAGGTCGTCCTGACAGTTCGCAAAAAACATTATTAAGGAGTAACATACAATGTCCAAAAATAAAGAGTCAGAAGATTATAATTGGAACATATGTTTACAATGATATATGTGTCGTAATGGTTGAAAAAAATGTGTCAAGTATGCATTTGTTGTATACACTCATATACTCTATAATAAAATGGAAACACAAAAGAAAGGGGAGGAAGCTGTGTCCTAATCCAACATGACTATCTCGCATGTGGGGAGGGCCAAAGGGAGGATAGAGGAGGATAGATGTAATATTGGGTAAAGAATATAGATGAGATAAAGAATATTGCAAGAAATCCATCAAGGAAGATATTCTAGTTAACCTCCAAGGGGAGGGGGGGTTTTTTCCCCTATAAAAAGGGTTTGAAACTAATGTTTTCATTGAGCCCGGGGTATGTGGTAGCATCCAAAATGTGTATCCACTTAGTTTCCAATTGTAAAAGTTTCTGATCAATGTCTCCACCCCTCACATGTGTGGGGATGTGTTCCAGTGCAGTAAATCCTACTACGTGAGGATTAGAGTCATGATACTGTGCTATGTGTCGATTGATGGAGGTGGAAGTTCATCCTTTATACAAAGGTTTGATATGGTCACGAATCCTGACACAAAATTGGCGTTTAGTTTTACCTACATAATAACTACCACATGAACATGTAGCAAGGTATACTACGCCAATAGTTTGACATGTGATCTTATGTTTAATTTTGTGCATTTGGCCATTGGGAAGTGGTTTCTCGCGTATGTCATAAATAAACTCACATATGTCACAGTGGCCACATGGGAATGTGCCAAATACCGTTGAAAGACATTGTTGTTTAAGTGTATGGTGACTCGCCGTAACTTTATTCCGAAGAGACGGGGAGCGACGGTAGGTAATTTGAGGATGGGATTGAATATATTTTTTAATGGTGTTATCTGCTGTTAGAAGAGGCCAAAATTTTTGTAAAATATCCCTTATCTCCTTATGATGTTGGGAATATTGGGTTATAACCCGGACCGGTTGAGTACCATCTTTCTTTTTGGTGGAGAATATCAGTTTTCTACGATCTAATTTTTTGACTTTGTTGAAGGCCTGCTTTAATAATTTATGGCTGTACCCTCTTCTTTTGAGTCTTTCATAAAGTTCATGTGAGGCTCTGAAGAAGTCTCCCTCATCAGTGCAATTTCGTTTGATACGTAAATATTGGCTGTAAGGAATACTGTTGAGCAGTGGTTTGGGATGAGCACTATTGGCGTGTAAAATAGTGTTCCCTGACGTTGCTTTACGATACAGTGACGAAGAGAGACTTCCTTCAGGGTCCAATCGTATTTCCAGATCAAGGAAAGTTATCCTTGTCTGGCTACACTCCATTGTGAACTTAAGATTATAAGGATTAACTATAAAAAATGTATTTAATCTAGTATGCCTGTGCAGTAAAAATTACCTACAGGCACTACACAGAAAAAATAAGAGGCGCTATTGATCAATGCAAGTGAACATGTGCTACAAACCAGTGATGGTGTGACCCCCTAAAGGAGTCGGCGTATCCAAATGATTGAAGTAAACAAACAAAAAATGTGTGAAAGAAAAATCTTCAAAGCCACACACTAAATGCACTCAATGTATGGTAACAATACAGTGATGGTGTGACTCCCTCCGTATAACTCGCCATCAATGAGTGAATTTATTAAACAAAAATAATGATACCTCTTCAGTGATGAAGTGCAAAATATTCATGCTACGCATGCATTACACATATAGAAAATATTCACACTTTCAAAAGTTCAGTCCAAAAAAAATGACATGACATCACACGTGATGAATAGTGTCCTAAATAAGTGTTCAATCTTGATGCAACCAGGTGATACCATAAATCTTCCACCTCTCCCTTGGTGCACGATGCTTCCACTCTCTTAAGAATAACACTCACCGACTAGCTTTGCCTGCACTCTCATGCACGGCAAAAATCGCTTATTTACCACCCCCGGGTAAAAGGATCAATCGTTGTTTCCACGGTGATTGTTTAAACATGAGGCCCACATGAAAGAAATAATAAGTGCTCCAATAGTGTGAACCAGTTAAACACTTTTATTAAAATCACTGCAATCTTCTAATATATCACTCACATTTAAAACGATAAAAATCAGCCAAACGATTAAAGTGCAGATCACATCAAACTGTGTATAGTGGAACCAAACTGCAACAAATGGTCACGGCGGACCCGAGGTGTGTCGGCGCACAGCGTTCAATCTCACCACCTCCCTGACAGCTCCTCCGTGCCTCCGTGTACTCACAAACTTTCTCCCTCCGTGAGGATAGTAGCACTGTGTGTCACGTGTTACGGCCACGCCCCCGACATGTTTCATCACAAAATGACTTATTCATGGGATAGGCCGCATTTCCCATCAATCACCCCTTATATGCATATTCAGCCTGCGTCTAACAAGCCGCGCTTCGCGCCTGTGCACACCTCGGGTCCCCGCTGTATGAATTACGCTGGGAGCTTCACGGCGGTGCAAAACAGGGGTCAGATAGAATAATAACATGGACTGATGTTGACAATAATGAATACATACTAATTGGTTTAAATGACACACATGGTTATACCCTACATTGGTCACTCCATTGTAAACCTTTGTACCCGAGCGGGTTGACATTAACTGCCTGAACATCCGCTCTCCGTGAATTAAGTTCGTAAGGCTCATAGAGTGAATTATCTCTCTATATATATGCACCTCACTACTCCATATACATATATATACTAAAGACTTTAGTCATATACACACATGGTAAGATGCTGGATAGTGAATTATTTTATTATATTAGATCTATAAGTGAAAATAGACCCGGAGAATAAAAAATAATAAATAAAAAATAAAATATTAAAATATAAATATTATAATTAATCTTCATTAAAAATAAATCCCATGTGTGATAAACTAGCTAATATGCATGTTGAATGACAATGAGCTTTATTCCAGAAACATAGATATATTAATATATTAAATGTATCGCAGTATGTAATGAGTACCTTCTAAGAAGATTACTGATGAATGACAAAAATCGCATATAAAAATCGCATATGAAAATCGAATGGAGTTTATCCATAGATCCCAATCTACCTCAAATTTGATAATACCTAATAATCTGTACATGTATAATTTTCTCGACTAGTAGATCCGCCACCCAAGCCTTCACAAAATATGGATATGTTCCTTAGCCCTGGTTAGAAATAATTAATCCTCAGGGAATTAAAAATAAATTACCACTAAAAATCATTGATAAAACAGTTTAAGTCTAGTTCTATATTCAACCCCTTGGGGGCCAGACTCTTCAATAGAAATATCCACCTAGTTTCCCTCTGGGATAGATTCCTCACTCTATTAGAGCCCCTCCATGTTGGGTGAACTACATCTATCCCACAAAACTGCAATAAGGAGGGGTCCTGCTGGTGTTTTTCCTTAAAATGCAGGGAAACACTATGGTACTTATAACCGTTTTTTATATTGGTTAGATGCTCGGAGATTCTAATCCTTAAAAGCCTCTTTGTTCTCCCCACATATAAAAGGCCACAGGGGCACCACATGAGATATACTACGTGTGAGGAGTTACATGTACTGAACTCCTTAATATCAAAGGATTCTCCATCCCTATTAGTCACACTTTTTATCCCTCTGTGTTTCACTTTAACTGTCCTACAACAAATACATCTTCTGCAGCAATAAAATCCCTTGAAGTCCAATCTCAGGTCATACTGTCCTGGTGGGTTCAGAATTTTCTTAACCACCAGGTCACCAAAACTTGGGGCCCTTCTATATATAAACTTAGGGTGGCTGGGTAGTACTTCTCCCAGGTGTCTGTCCCTGCAAAGAATATGCCAGTATCTTTTAAAAATGTCTTCAATGTCCTTGTATTGACAGTGAAAAACAGATATAAAACCAAACTGATGTTGGTTATCTTCTACTCCCGTGTCTCTTTTAATCAGGCACTGCTCTCTAGGCATTTCCGCCACTTCCTGAATGACCCCATCCAATATTTCCTCTCCATAACCTCTTTGTAAAAACCTATTTTTCAAGGTACCAGCTTGCTCAAAGAAATCCTCTAACTCTGTACAATTCCTACGTACTCGCAACATTTGTCCCTTCGGGATATTTCTTATCCATGTCGGATGGTGCCCACTTCTTATTGACAAATAACTGTTGCGATCGGTGGGTTTAAAAAATACCTTTGTTTTCAGGCCACTTCCTTCTCTTGTTATCGTAACATCCAGAAAATTTACCGATTGGTTACTGATTTGATGCTCCAATTTGATATTGTTATTGTTGGTGTTCAATTCCTGAATGAACTCAATGGCAGATTCCTCTGTGCCCTCCCAAATAAACAGGAGGTCATCAATGAATCTCCGATAAAATAACAATTGAGGTCTCCTTTGGCTAAAAACTTTTCTATCTTCCCACTCAGCCATAAACAGGTTGGCGAGGCTAGGGGCAAATTTGGCTCCCATAGCCACGCCAACCTGCTGGGAATAAAATTGGTTATTGCACCAAAAATAATTGTGGGACATGCAAAAATCTAATACATGTCCCAAAAAACGTTTCTGGACCACCGGGATATCCTCCCTTTTACTCAATGCCCAATTGAGGGCCAACGCAGCGTCCTCATGTTGTATAACGGTATATAAAGAGGCTACATCCGCCGTAACTAGATATACCATTGAAGAAGCCTCTAACTGTACATTACTGAGCAAGGTCAATAAATCACCAGTATCCTTCAAGTAAGCTCTAGTAGCCTTCACACTTGGTTGCAGGAATTTATCTAAGTATTCCCCCAGTCTGGCAGTGTGGGGAGAACAAAGAGGCTTTTAAGGATTAGAATCTCCGAGCATCTAACCAATATAAAAAACGGTTATAAGTACCATAGTGTTTCCCTGCATTTTAAGGAAAAACACCAGCAGGACCCCTCCTTATTGCAGTTTTGTGGGATAGATGTAGTTCACCCAACATGGAGGGGCTCTAATAGAGTGAGGAATCTATCCCAGAGGGAAACTAGGTGGATATTTCTATTGAAGAGTCTGGCCCCCAAGGGGTTGAATATAGAACTAGACTTAAACTGTTTTATCAATGATTTTTAGTGGTAATTTATTTTTAATTCCCTGAGGATTAATTATTTCTAACCAGGGCTAAGGAACATATCCATATTTTGTGAAGGCTTGGGTGGCGGATCTACTAGTCGAGAAAATTATACATGTACAGATTATTAGGTATTATCAAATTTGAGGTAGATTGGGATCTATGGATAAACTCCATTCGATTTTCATATGCGATTTTTATATGCGATTTTTGTCATTCATCAGTAATCTTCTTAGAAGGTACTCATTACATACTGCGATACATTTAATATATTAATATATCTATGTTTCTGGATTAAAGCTCATTGTCATTCAACATGCATATTAGCTAGTTTATCACACATGGGATTTATTTTTAATGAAGATTAATTATAATATTTATATTTTAATATTTTATTTTTTATTTATTATTTTTTATTCTCCGGGTCTATTTTCACTTATAGATCTAATATAATAAAATAATTCACTATCCAGCATCTTACCATGTGTGTATATGACTGAAGTCTTTAGTATATATATGTATATGGAGTAGTGAGGTGCATATATATAGAGAGATAATTCACTCTATGAGCCTTACGAACTTAATTCACGGAGAGCGGATGTTCAGGCAGTTAATGTCAACCCGCTCGGGTACAAAGGTTTACAATGGAGTGACCAATGTAGGGTATAACCATGTGTGTCATTTAAACCAATTAGTATGTATTCATTGTTGTCAACATCAGTCCATGTTATTATTCTATCTGACCCCTGTTTTGCACCGCCGTGAAGCTCCCAGCGTAATTCATACAGCGGGGACCCGAGGTGTGCACAGGCGCGAAGCGCGGCTTGTTAGACGCAGGCTGAATATGCATATAAGGGATGATTGATGGGAAATGCGGCCTATCCCATGAATAAGTCATTTTGTGACGAAACATGTCGGGGGCGTAGCCGTAACACGTGACACACAGTGCTACTATCCTCACGGAGGGAGAAAGTTTGTGAGTACACGGAGGCACGGAGGAGCTGTCAGGGAGGTGGTGAGATTGAACGCTGTGCGCCGACACACCTCGGGTCCGCCGTGACCATTTGTTGCAGTTTGGTTCCACTATACACAGTTTGATGTGATCTGCACTTTAATCGTTTGGCTGATTTTTATCGTTTTAAATGTGAGTGATATATTAGAAGATTGCAGTGATTTTAATAAAAGTGTTTAACTGGTTCACACTATTGGAGCACTTATTATTTCTTTCATGTGGGCCTCATGTTTAAACAATCACCGTGGAAACAACGATTGATCCTTTTACCCGGGGGTGGTAAATAAGCGATTTTTGCCGTGCATGAGAGTGCAGGCAAAGCTAGTCGGTGAGTGTTATTCTTAAGAGAGTGGAAGCATCGTGCACCAAGGGAGAGGTGGAAGATTTATGGTATCACCTGGTTGCATCAAGATTGAACACTTATTTAGGACACTATTCATCACGTGTGATGTCATGTCATTTTTTTTGGACTGAACTTTTGAAAGTGTGAATATTTTCTATATGTGTAATGCATGCGTAGCATGAATATTTTGCACTTCATCACTGAAGAGGTATCATTATTTTTGTTTAATAAATTCACTCATTGATGGCGAGTTATACGGAGGGAGTCACACCATCACTGTATTGTTACCATACATTGAGTGCATTTAGTGTGTGGCTTTGAAGATTTTTCTTTCACACATTTTTTGTTTGTTCACTTCAATCATTTGGATACGCCGACTCCTTTAGGGGGTCACACCATCACTGGTTTGTAGCACATGTTCACTTGCATTGATCAATAGCGCCTCTTATTTTTTCTGTGTAGTGCCTGTAGGTAATTTTTACTGCACAGGCATACTAGATTAAATACATTTTTTATAGTAGATTTATTTTAAAGGGGCCGCTTCACTTCAGTTGTGGGGAGTTGATTCACCACATGTTTTTATTATCAGTGTACACAGCTATATCACACTCTTATTTTCCAGCAGGCGCGGTGGAGATATTGATAGGTGACAGGGCGGTGTCTTTTTAATATCTATTCATATATAAGGATTAACTGCCAGGATGTCCACAAATCTTAGGAGAAGTTCTCGAGTGCCCGACCAAAAGAAAATGATATCGTCTATATACCTGTGCCACAAAATTACGTGGCACAGGAAATCAACTAGGTCGCGATTTGAAAATAGGTCCTTTTCCCACCCCCCCAGGTACAAGTTGGCGTAGGATGGTGCGCATTTAGTGCCCATAGCCACGCCTTGTACCTGGAGGAAGTGAGAGGTGCCAAATACAAAATGATTACGTGTTAAAATGAAATTCAGAAGATCAACAACGAATTGATTATATGCCTCAGAATTGGGGCCTCTATCCTGTAGCAATTTAGAGATGACTTTGACACCAGTACCATGGGGTATGGTGTTATATAGGCTTTCCACATCCAAAGCCACCATCCAGGTATTCCTAGGAAGCTTTAGATTTTCAAGAATACGGAGAAGGTGTACTGTATCTTGTACGTACGAGGGAAGGGCCTGAACATGTGGACTCAAATATTTGTCCACCAGGGCGCTCGCATTTTCTGTCAAACTTTAACATCCTGATATAATCGGACGTCCAGGGGGATTTTTTAAGGACTTATGAAGTTTGGGCAAGGCATAGAACGTGGGTATTCTTGCATCTTTGACATTTAAGAATTTCCAGGTGTTAATGTCTATGATTCCCTTTTGATAGGCGGAAAAAATAAGTTCATAGTATTCGCGAGCGTAATTCTCAATGAGTGTACGCGAAATAGGTCTATACCAATCGGGGTTGTCAAGGATGTTGCGGCACATGGTTTCATACGCCGCAACATCCATGACAACCACGTTGCCACCCTTGTCCGCAGGCTTTATGACCAAACCTGGGTGATTTTGAAGAGATTTCAAGGCCTGTCTCTAAGCACCAGACAGATTGGAGGGACATGAGGTGGAGAAATCAGTATCTTTAATGGTCTTGCTTATTTGTTCAACAAATGCCCAAATATTGGGATTCATGGAAAGATTGGGAAAATTTGTGGATTTAGGTTTAAAAGATAGGGGAGGAGGAAAGGATACTCCAGAGGCAACAATGCTGTGGTTTTCAAGTTGCCACTCGCATTCATCCTCTGTACCACCCTCTTCAAGAAGCGTTAGCAGGTCTTCGATGGCCTGGATTTTGGCCGCCGTGGGGACACTGTTGTCAGATACTGAAGTTACTGTTGGGACAACTGAACTTTTATCAAAAATGACCTTATACATCAATTTTCTTGCAAACAATTGTATGTCTTTGACAAAACGAAATTTGTCAAATTCTGCTGAAGGACAGAAGGTAAGGCCTAGTTGCAAAACTTTTATTTGATGTTTGGTTAAAGAGAAGGACGAGAGATTGACCACATCTAAATCCAAAGTATTGGACAGGGAGGTGGTAGATGCTACAATGTTGGACTCTGGATTGGGTCCAAGGCTTGGGGTAAAAAAATAGGAGCTAGTTTAGGATCAACTGACTGAGATGCTATAGGAAACATGGTAGTTAAAGTAGGTTCACTTACCCGTCTTGCCATCGGAGCGGGGAGTGCAAGTGGTGCCGGAGTGGTGGTAGGGAGTGCCGAGTGCACGGAAGTGGGTGGTGGCCGTGGTAATGCTCGTGTGAGTGGAGTGGAAGTGCTCGTAGTTTTAGGTCGGGCCCCTAGGGGCTTAGAGGAGTGCGTGGTTCCAAAGGTGCGTCGAATGGAATCTGTGGAGGAAGTAGGTAAGTCACACTTTCTTTTTTTTATGAATGCCATCTTGTGAAAATTCACGGTAGGTGGTGGACGAACTAGAAGAAAAGGAAGTAGAAAAAACATTAGGTGCTTCAGTGTTGTTTTTAGGTGCATTATCTGAATTTGGTTTGGTGAAAGGTTTTTTGGAGGTGTTTCCATCCCATCTATAGGCGTAGCCATTAGTGTGGGCAAGTTTGTCCCGCAGGAACTTATTTTCTTTGGCATTGATTATGTCTATTGTGTACTCCTCGAGGTGAGCGTGGAGGTCCCTCTCCCTCTGGGCAAACCTTGAGGAGGCTACATCTGCGGCTCGATCTGCAAGCCATTCATTCATGGAGACATCAAGTGCAGCTAGTTCCTTATCATACTCCTGACAAAGCGTATGAATCATATTGAAGGAGCACATTTGTAAATTGTCCTCCCAAGCCTTTTTAAGAGGGTCAGTAATTTTTTTGATATTGGGGAATATTTGAATTCTGAGTCCCCAAGGGACGATCTGATTCTCAACGTATTTTTCAAAGTAGGTCTTGTGCCAGTAGACACGAACCTTCTTTTCCAATAGCCGTTGAAATTAAAAATTAAATTAAATTAAAAAATATATTCAATCCCATCCTCAAATTACCTACCGTCGCTCCCTGTCTCTTCAGGATAAAGTTACGGCGAGTCACCATACACTTAAACAACAATGTCTTTCAACGGTATTTGGCACATTCCCATGTGGCCACTGTGACATATGTGAGTTTATTTATGACATACGCGAGGAACCACTTCCCAATGGCCAAATGCACAAAATTAAACATAAGATCACATGTCAAACTATTGGCGCAGCATACCTTGCTACATGTTCATGTGGTAGTTATTATGTAGGTAAAACTAAACGCCAATTTTGTGTCAGGATTCGTGACCATATCAAACCTTTGTATAAAGGAAAAAACTTCCACCTCCATCAATCGACACATAGCACAGTATCATGACTCTAATCCTCACGTAGTAGGATTTACTGCACTGGAACACATCCCCGCACATGTGAGGGGTGGAGACATTGATCAGAAACTTTTACAATTGGAAACTAAGTGGATACACATTTTGGATGCTACCACATACCCCGGGCTCAATGAAAACATTAGTTTCAAACCCTTTTTATAGGGGAAAAAACCCCCCCTCCCCTTGGAGGTTAACTAGAATATCTTCCTTGATGGATTTCTTGCAATATTCTTTATCTCATCTATATTCTTTACCCAATATTACATCTATCCTCCTCTATCCTCCCTTTGGCCCTCCCCACATGCGAGATAGTCATGTTGGATTAGGACACAGCTTCCTCCCCTTTCTTTTGTGTTTCCATTTTATTATAGAGTATATGAGTGTATACAACAAATGCATACTTGACACATTTTTTCAACCATTACGACACATATATCATTGTAAACATATGTTCCAATTATAATCTTCTGACTCTTTATTTTTGGACATTGTATGTTACTCCTTAATAATGTTTTTTGCGAACTGTCAGGACGACCTGTGTGAACATATCCCAGGGACTTCGCCCCTCTTTACTACTTTCTTCCTATTTCTGTCTCATTTTTTCATGCCTTGTGTGCAGGCGCTTCTTTGGGGCTTATATATATCCTTGGCTTATCTTCACCCACCTCTGTCTCTCTCTCTTGGCTGCCCTAGTGGCATCTCCGCACTTCCAGATGCCCTATTCCTTCTTTTTCTCCCCTCCCCCCTCCTGGTTCCATTCCCCTCCCCCCCCTTTCTTTTCCCTTCCCACCCCCTTCCTCTTTTGCCTTCTCTCTTGCCTAGGCCCCTGCATTTCGCTATGGCAGATGCGCACTCAATCTGGCGCTTTCACCCCTGTGTTATAGGACACAACCAGCTGTATGGACACCCAAGGGCATTGGATTATCCTCTGCCTGCTTGAGCCACGGTGCACTGGAAATCGATACCATCTTCCAGGTATCACGCCACCCTCAGCGGCGTCTGATCACTGCGGTCTGTCTGTGATGTGTACACACATCACCATAGACACCACCGCAATGCCCTCTGGACCTTGTAGGCCTGGATGGATCTGCAGGTGGCGCATGCGCCGTGGCCTTTCTCGTCCGCTCACACGTGCGGCGTCTGACGGTGTGGGGGGCATAAGAACGCCGGCATCCCTGGCCATTAGACACGCCAGGGATGTCCCAGGACACCGACGTACCTATTATCCTCTGATCCGGTAGGCTTCTCTCTGAATCATTTACATTTAGGGTAGGAATAGACTTACCTTTTGTTGACATCACTCTCTGTCCTCCAGCATATTCCATTTGGCGTTGCAACTGGCTGTCAGCTCCCTCTCAGCCCAGCATCTCACTCTATAGATATCTAGTGGTGAGTGTTAAACCTACTTTGTCCACCTTTGGCTTAAATCTTGTTATTGATCAGTCAATGTGCAACCTATATTATCTCCTAGATAACCCTATAATGCCATAGAATTCTCTTTCTATTTAACCCATAGAGATACGCCTTTTGCTGTGTTTGATAACAGGGGAAAAAAACTCTCCTCAACACTGGGGATCTATCGGAGTCCTGCTACCAATTCCAACTAGTATTCTTTTGTAAGTTAAGTCACTTGAGACCATGTTAGTTCTATATATTTTCATTCATTAGTGGAGGACATAGTCCCCTTTAGAAATTCTGATAACTAATCCATATACAAATGATTATACTTTTTAGACATACAATTGGCCAGGTCCTTCTTATTGCTCCCTGCAGCTACCTAAGGTGATCCTATACTGGAAGCTTGGCCCTGGAGAGGTGTGTGACACATCCCCCTGGTGATCTGCAGGTACCTTATTCCCTCTTTACTGTCTGGTTGGGTGCTTTGGGCATCTGGTCCCTATGGGTGGGGAGGCTCTTTGGGCACCCTTTTTGGGGGGTGGTGGAGGTTGGCCTATACTGACAGTTCGCAAACATGTGTATGTCTAGACCTTTGATATCTTATATGCATCTAATGTATCATCTATCTTAGTATGTACACTGATTGTCATGTTTCTTTCTATAGAATTACTGTATGAGCTTTAGGTATTAACAATCTATCCCTGAGGAAGCCAATACTGGCGAAACATGTCGGGCATTTAAAATACCTACCTACTGCTTTTGGCCGCTACATTCCTGAGGCCAAGCAATGTGAAGCTCGTTACAGATATGTTTTTAATGTTTAGGCACACCATGTTTTTGTGATCCTTGTGTCTACTTTTTATAATCTTTTTTGTATTAATAAAAATTATCCTTTTTTTAACTTTTGAATATACTGTGTTTTTCCTGGCACCGTCATAATCCCTGTACTCCCTCTCCTTTGGTTTGATTTTCAAATTTTTGGGATGAGGTGCTGTATTACATTGAGGGCTGCCTAGCCACCTAGTATCTTTTTTGACGTCTTTGGCCTGTTGGTTTGGGAGGGAGTTTATCTGGAAATCGGCGTTCGGAGAGTCGACTAACAACATCTGATCGGATGTTTACTGGTGGGCTGTTCGGGAATATAAGGGCAGTGTAAATTTCCTCCTGGTAGCCAAGGGAGGGTTGGGGGTTTTGGGTGGAGTTGGGGTAAATGATATAGGAGTTGTACATGGCCAATTGAAAAAAAATAAATCGCTACTTTTTTGTACCAATGGTATGTCCTTCTTGTGGTAAGGTATGGTTCCAACATTTGATCGTTGAAGTCGACTCCCCCATAAACAAACTGTATTGATGGATGCATATGGGTTTCTGGATGGGGTCATTCCTTCTGGGGATTTCCACATAGGTGTTATTGTGGATGGAAGACAACATATACACATCCCTTCTGTCCCTCCACTTCACTGCCAGAATCTCTTTGTTACGCAGACTTCCGGTTTCTCCTTTTCTCAACTTCTTATTAGCAAGACTTTGAGGAAAGCCCTTCCGATTTTTTTTTTTTATGGTGCCACATGCTGGCGTCTTCTTCTGATGAAGGTTGTGGAACAGGGGCAGAGAAGTGTAGAAGTTGTCTACATACAGGTGGTATCCTTTGTCGAGTAGGGGGTATATGAGGTCCCAAACAACTTTCCCGCTGGTTTCCCGTGTGCTCCCCTTCGTACTCTATGAAGGAATATGTGTACCCTGTGGCTCGGTCACATAGTTTGTACACCTTCACCACATAGCGGGCACTTTTGCTGAGGATAAATTGCTTAATTTTAAGCCTGCTGCTAAATTTAACAAGGTACTCATCCACACATATGTTTTGGTCCGGGGTGAACAGCTGGGGGAATACTTCAGAAAAATAATTTAATATTGGCCGAATTTTGTAAAGCCTGTCATAATTTGAATCAGTTCAGGGAGGGCACAGGGTATTGTCGCTGAAATGTAGGAACCTCATTATCATCAGATACCTGGTTCTGGGCATTACCGCAGAGAAGACCGGCATGTGGTGGAGGAGGTGGGTTGACCAATAGGAACGGAATTCGTTTTTTTTGGTGAGCCCCATATTAAATGTGAGGCCCAAAAAAACCTAGAACTCCTCCACTGTCAGGTCTCTCCACTCATAGGGACGGGCATAATATGATGTGGGATTTTGCAAAATAAATTGCTGTGCATACAGGTTGCACTGGGCCACCAATTGACGCCAACATGTCCTCCGTAAAAATTAAATAAAAAAAATTTATTGGGGTGAAATTCTCTGTATCCACCTGGACTCCTGGCTGGGCAGTGAAAGGGGGAACGCTAGCTTCTCCTGAATTAGGAGGAAGCCACAAGGGGTTCTGAAGTGCAAAGGGAAGGCTGGCGTGGGACTTAACCCTTTGGGGCTGGGGTGACACCCCACTGGTACTTGGCCTTTCTTGCCGAGGCACTGCGGTGCTGTTGGATGGCACTGCGGTGCTAGTGGATGCCACTGCGGTTCTGGTGGATGCCACTGCGGTGCTGGCGGATGCCACTGCGGTGCTGCTGGATGCCACTGCCTCCTCACTAGAATGCCTTCGTTTTGCGGGCCAAGTTTCTTCCTCCTCTGAGTCTGTAAGTGTTTCACTACTGAGGAATGGCTCGTTATTTACGTCAGAATCTGAATTGGAAAGGGAATCTGAAAAAGAGAGCTCCCCATTGCTCTCGTCAGCCATAGAAAGAATTTGGTATGCCTCCTCGGCGGAAAAGCTCTTTTTGGACATGGCTGCTGGTGGTTATGATATTGCACAGCTGTGTGCTAAGCCTGCACTGATGAGGTGGCACTGATTGATGGCACAGATGTGCACTGATGAGGCGGCACAGTTGGGCACTGATCGCACAGATGGGCACTGAGGTGGCACAGATGGGCACTGATCGCACAAATGGGCACTGAGGCAGAACAGATGGGCACTCAGGAAGCAGCACAGATGTGCACTGATTGCACAGATTTACACTAATGAGGCGGTACAGGTGGGCACAGATATGCACTGATGTGGCACTGGTGAGGTGGCACAGATTGGCACTAATGAGGTGGCACAGATGGGCACCGATAAGGCAGCACAGATGGGCACTGATAAGGCGGCACAGATGGGCACTGATTGGTACAGATGGGCACTGATGAGGTGGCACAGATGGGCACTGATGAGGTGGCACAGATGGGCACTGATGAGTTGACACAGATGCGCACTGATTGCACAGATGGGCACAGACGGGCACTGATGGGCACAGACCGGCACTGATGGGCACAGATGGGCACAGACGGGCACTGATGATGCACTGATGGCACAAGTGGGCACTGATGTGCACAGATGGCACTATATTGATGTCACTGTGGGCACTGTTGGGCACTTTTTGGGCACATTTCGTTACTAGACTTTATAAAACTACTCACAGAAGCTCTCTCTCCTCACACGCTGTCTCTGTGTGAGGGGAGAGAGCCGGCAATGAGAGATGATCTCAATTGTTTACATTTCAGATCATCTCTCATTGGAGGCGACGATCGCGCTGTAAACGGCCGCTGTGATTGGCCCTTTACAGCGATCTGTGATTGACTGTGTCCAAGGGACACGACCAACACAGATTTCCCCGAGGCGCACTCATGAGAGCGCGCTGGGAACAAGGAAAGGGGACGATGTCAATAGACGTAGTCCCGGTATTTCAGATCCGCACTGTTGCCGTCATTTGGCAATGGCCCGGATCTGAAGCGGTTAAAGGGGGCTGACTTATGCAAAGCACATGGATTGAAGATGTAGCCAGTCCTTAACCAGGAATAGGGAACCTCACCAATCAGAGCCACGCTACGCCAACCAATGAGGCATCAGCATGTAATAATATACACAGACTAGATGGGAGGGAAACACACGCTTTTATGGGAGAGCAACCATCAGAATGGATGAAACCTTGGTGCAAAGGGTAATTATGGGAAAGGTCTGTATTTTAGTTGTAATTAAATATGTTTGCAGATTAATGTTTTCAGGAATATACTCTATATTCCTTCATGTAATTCTCTTATTTTAACCTAATATTTTCTTCCTTGGTGTAGACAATAGATAGATGGTTGTGTATTAGATAGACTTTCAACTACTCACCAATAAATGTTGTTATTGTGTTAAAGCTTTCACTCATAGTCAAAGATCTCTCATTTAACCCAAATCATATCTGAGAGATATTAAATCTCAAATATAGTATATGGGAAAAAGACTGCATGGGAGGTCGTCATATGTCTGGTCAAGCATGTGGTGCCCAAGCGGCTGCTGTTGTGGCCACACTTGATCCGCTTCAGACATAGGTTGCAAACAGGAACGGTGCAATCTACTGCACATGTGTCCAAAAAGGCCCACACCAAAGAACTTTTCAAAATCAGCGGGGAGTCGGCAGCGCCCTGCACCTGCGGAGCTCTGCGATGTGATGCAGTAGGGTGGCTGCCAATAAGCTGCCCTAGAGGACATCCTGCCTCGTTGGAGTTGTGCCTTCTCTATTCTATCAAGCACCCAAGTAGAGTCAGTGACCTCACCATCCCCTCCCTCCTCATCACTGGAGCAAACTTGGCAGTATGCTGCAGCTGGGGGAACATGACTTCCAGATTCTTGTCCTGCTTGGGCACCCCCTCACTCACATTACTCCCTTCCTCAACCTGGGAACCAACATCAGAGCCTTCAAATCGCTGTGCATCCTCTATCAGCATGTACCCGACACTGTGGTCGAATGCTCCTCCATGCATGATGGTTGGGCTACGGAGGGAGTGACTGTGGACAAGGATCCAGTGGAATAGGCTGCTTTGGCAGCTGCATAGGAAGGGAAACGACTCTGAGTCTGGGTGAAAGAGGATGAGGAGGATGAGGACGGCTTTTTTATCCACTCCACAAACTCTTCTGCATGTTCTGGCTCAATAAAATGTCCAGCAGCAGAAAAAAAGAACAAGTGTGCCCCACGGCCACCGGCAAAGTATGCACCATGTGCATGACCAGCACTGTTGACTGTAGACACAGAGCCTGCTTGCCCTCTTTTAGTGGCCTGTGAGCGTCTGCCTCTCCTTGGTGGCTTTCTGGACATGATGTATATTTTGTTTTGCAACACCGCACTACACTGTATTGTGTACTGTGTACACCACCAGAAAAGTAGTAGCAACTGCACTACGACTGCACTGTATTGTAATTACAATTTTTGATCTACTATTTCACAGCAGGGCCCATTCCTGCGCTCAACAAGAGTATCTGTGAGGTTTTAGTGTTGTTCTCTCCTGTGAGAGTTAATGTGGGAAAAAGGTGTCTCCACTGATGCTTTATCACCAATCCTTGTTTCCCTAATAACCCAAAATTTTCAAAATCCAATTGTAATTAGGACAGAAAGTGAGGTGAAATTTTCTGAACAGGGGCACAGACAGCAAAAAAATGTTACAGGGGTGATAACCTTGCCATATATTATCTAAAAAGCTTAAAAATAGATTTTTGGGCTGGAGCTACACTTAAAAAATGTACCTGTTCCAAATTACAAACAGATTCAACTTAAGAACAAACCTACAGCCCCTATCTTGTTTGTAACCCGGGGACCGACTGTATACTGCTATTCAAAGTATATAGGGCCTAGGGGCCCCACGCCTTCTTTTTGAATTTGGGTGCAGGGTTCCCCTTAGTATCTATACCAGACCCAAAAGGGCCCGATAATGGGCTGGGGGGATGCAACATTACATTACAGCCGCAAACCGTTTTAAATGACTTTTTTTCCTTTAGAAATGTAAGTTTGTGCAGGGACTGTTCTAAATACGGAAAAAATGTGCCACTTTATAGGCATACTATAGACACCCCCCAGGCATGATATTTAAAGGAATATTACATTTTTATTGTTTCACTTTAAGCATTATTATAATCACTGCTCCCGAAATAACAGCATTTTTTAAAACTTTTTTTTGCATTGATACATGTCCCCTGGGGCAGGACCCGGGTCCCCAAACACTTTTTACGACAATAACTTGCATATTAGCCTTTAAAATTAGCACTTTTGATTTTTCACACTCGAGTTCCATAGACTTTAACGGGGTTCGCATGTTCACACAAATTTTTGGTCTGTTCGCATGTTCTGCTGGGGGGTGTTCGGCTCATCCCTTCTTGCCATAAGGCAAAAGTGATAACTGTCAGAAACCATATGTAAAAAGAACAAACATAGTCAGAACATAGCCAAAGTTCAGTAACGGATAGTCAGCCAAGCCAGAAGTCAGGGATCAATGTAGTGGAACAGCAAGCAGGATCTGGAGCCAGAAGGGATGTCAGCAAAGCAAGTCTTGAACAGGATCGCAGGAGATAGATTCTGTGATTTTGACCAAGGCGAAGGCAGAGATCCTCTGGACTGTTCGGCTTAAGTAGGCAGGACTGAGAAACAGAATATCATTAACAGCTGAGTAACTGTGGCAAGATAGGAGCTGGCAATTAGCTGACAGCTGAGCTCAGAGAAGGAAAGGCTGAGCCCAGCCCTGACAGTACCCCCTCCTCAACTACCCCTCCCCCTTGGAGGACCACCAGGCTTGAGGGGAAAACGTCTATGGAAATCACGGAGGAGGACAGGGGCATGTACATCTGAGGATGAGACCCAAAAGCATTCCTCTGGACCGTACTCTTTCCAATGCAACAGGTACTGTATGCACCTACGGGAGTCAACAATGGACTGTACTTCATACTCCTCATGGTTTTTAACCTGTACAGGGTGAGGACGTGGCACTGAGGTGGTAAAGCGGTTGCAAACCAACGGTTTTAATAAGGAGACATGAAATACATTTAAAATACGCATATTAGAAGGAAGGTCTAATGCCACTGGGTTAATCCTGTGAAGAATATGGAAAGGCCCAGTAAACCAAGAAGCGAACTTCAGTGAGGGAACACGAAATAGGAGGTTGTGAGATGACAGCCAGACCCTGTCCCCAACCTGGTAGGAAGGCGCAGGCGTTTGCGGTCAACGTGGAGTCTGTACCTATCATTAGCATGTCGCAAAGCCCCCAGGACTTGTACCCAAGTGGAACGAAGACCACAGAAATGCTCCTCTAATGCAGGAATACTCTGCGGAACAAATGAGTCAGGCAACATGGAAGGTTGGAAACCATAATTCTCCATAAACGGGACAATCAGGAAGCAGAATTCAAGGCATTGTTGTGAACAAACTCTGCCCATGGTAATAGGTCTGACCAGTTGTTATGATGATCAGAAATATAGCAATGCAGGAATTGCTCCAAGGACTGATTGGCTCATTCTGCGGCCCCATTAGACTGCAGGTGATACGCAGAGGAGAAAGCAAGCTGAATTCCCAACTGTGCACAAAAGGCCCACCAGAACTGGGACACAAACTGACTATCCCTGTCCGAGAAAATCACCTTAGGTAGCCCATGTAAGTGAAAGATCTCCCGAGCAAAAATGGAAGCCAGTTCCTTAGAAGTGGGCAACTTCTTAAGTGTGACACATCTTTGAGAACCAGTCAACCACCATAAGGATAACTGTGCTGCCCTGGGAGTTGGGTAACTCCACAATGAAATCCATAGACAGGTGGGTCCAGGGCCTCTCTCTATTGGGTATGGGTTGTAGGAGGCCCACTGGAAGGTGTCATGGAGTCTTACTCTGAGCACACACGGAACAGGCAGCTATGAAAGCAGTTACATCACCATGTAGACTAGACCACCAGAATTGCTGGGAAATGGCCCAAAAGAGTTGATTCTTACCAGGGTGGCCAGCAGCCTTGGGATAATGGCAAGTATGGAGTATGGCAGTATGGAGACTCTCTGGGACAAATCAGTGGCCACAAGGTTTCTCAGGAGGAGCATGGACCTGAGCAGCAAGAATTTTGTCACCCAAAGGAGAAGTGAGACTGGTGCGAACCGTAGCCAGAATACGATCAGGAGGAATCACAGGAACCAGAACCGACTCCAACATGGAAGCGGAGGAAAATTTTCATGACAAGGCATCAGCCCTTACATTCTTAGTACTGGGTAAGAATGAGACAATGTAATTGTAACTTGACAAGAAAAGAGCCCATCGCGCCCTTCCCGGAGAGAGCCATTTAGCCTTAGACAAGAATGTGAGATTCTTATGGTCAGTAAGAATGAGAACTGGCACAGTGGTACCTTTGAGATGATGTCTTCTTTCAGGGCTAAAATGATTGCCAACAGTTCTCTGTTACCAAATTGCACTCCACAGGTGACAATTTCAAGGATGCATAGCGCTCTCAGAGGTAGGATGTTGAGACAGAAGGGCACCAACACCAGTCTCCGAAGCATCAACCTCAAAGATAAAAGGTAACGTAGGATCAGGATGTGCCAACACAGGAGCAGAAACAGGCAGCCTTGAGACTCTCAAAGGCCTTAATGGACTCCGGAGACCAACTCTGTGGATAATGCCACGTACACACGGTTGGAATTTCCGACAGAAAAAGTCTGATGGGAGCTTTTCATCGTATATTCCGACCGTGTGTATTCCCCATCGGACTTTTTCCGTCAAATTCAGACGGACTTAGATAGAGAACATGTTCTATATTTTTCCGACGGAAAAAATTCCTATCTGAAAAACCACTCCTCTGTATGCTGTTCCGACGCTCCAAAAACATATACAATATATACAAAAAGAGGGGTAACTTTAAGAAATTCGAAAAAATATGGAAAGCTTGGCTGGATCTGGAAGAGTTGGAGTAATAGGAGGGGTGGGTGGTGGATGATTTGGGGAGGGGGGGATGGTTGAATGAATAATAAAATGTATGGCAAAGTGTATGATGGGGAGTGGATGAGGGGTGGGAGAGTGAATAGGGGGAAAAAGGAAGAAAATTATTCTCGAAGCCTTTAGCATAAGGACGGGTTGAACTGTCGCATATTAGAATGAAAATATAGGGATAGGTATTTATATGTTTTTAATTATGATACCATCCCTTGTTCCCTGTTTATATGTTTCTTGTAATGGAAAACTTTTTTTTCTCAAATAAAAAGAATTTAATAAAAAAAAAAATTCAGACGGACTTAGATAGAGAACATGTTCTATATTTTTCCGACGGAAAAAATTCCTATCTGAAAAACTACTCCTCTGTATGCTGTTCCGACGCTCCAAAAACCACGCATGCTCTGAAACCAGTATGAGACGGAAGCGCTCGGTACGGTAAAACTAGCATTCATGATGGAGATAGCACATTCCTCACGCTGCAAATTCTGTGATCTTTTAATGCAGCGCATTCTTTTGTGCTTTATAATGCTAGAAAAATTAAGTTGTTTTGCTGCTGATATTCACACAGAGTTCTCACAAACTTATTTCTTTATTATTTCTCGTGATCTCATGAATAATCTTTTATTTTTTTAAAGCCAGATCTCCATAATAATGTTTAGAATTATTTTTTATAGTCATCATTTTTTTTTATTTCATCAAGATCTCCTTTTTTTTGGATTATTGAAAAATAATTTTCTAGTGATCTCCATATATAATTTTATTTTTTTTTGTGTGTCAAGTTACCACAATAACATTATTATCTTGTATTTGTTAACCTCAAGGAGGTTGGTGTCCCTTGTTAATTTGACATTGTCTTTTTGAAATGTACCTGCTGATCACAAACAAACTGTCCTTTTTGTAGAAAAACACATAGGCAAGTATTTTCAGAAAATAAAATATCCATTTATTCTGAGTAACAAAAGAAAGAGGAAGGCAACACTGGAGAAACTTTTGGAATTTGCGAAGCCTTTTGGCCCCCAGGGCAGACATTAAGTCTGTGGAAAATAAAATAGTTAGCTTGAGGAGTTCATATAATTTGGAGCCCAATCTGGTCCATGACTCCCAGAGATCAGGACCAGCAGCAGATGATAAAAGAGAGAGTAAGTGCAGCGCAATATATACATAAATAGATGAATAAAGTCCCCAATGCTCTATATAAGCAGATCCACTTAAAACTTTCAATGGCCAGAGAAGATGGGATCTTGTGTGCAGTAAATCAATATGCGCTTACTAGAAGATGTGGACCTCTGCAAAGCAGGGGTCAAACTCGCATATATCCCATCAGGAATGATGACCTCCTGGATGTAGTCACTGGAACGGTACACAGCCGGCAGAAATTCCTGGTATCCACAAACAGAGCCAAACTTCCAGCAGAAGGAGCCCCAAGGAGTACAGGCATCCGGATCCTAGTGTCCCCCCGAGTATCTCCAAGGTGTCAGAAATGAAAGCACAAAAAGGGATACTATCTAAGAGTAATCCGTTTATTTCAGATTGAAAAAACAACAAAACACTAATGTGTGCAGGCGCTCACAGGCGCTGGGACATATAAAATCGTATGGAATTGTTTAAAACTGCCGGGCTGCGGTGCACAAGCAGTCCCGACATACAGAGAGAAGCAGCGGGTGACGTCTGTATAGAAAGCTCCGCCCCCCGTACGCGGCGTTACATCCTATTAGACTTCATCAGCGAGGGGTGGAGCCTGACGATCACCCGGCCTGTTAAATACTCGGTGGACGGTGTCTGATTACGCTCAGGAACACACAGAAGTATAAAAGCTTCCTTGGTGACCGGACCTTAGCAACGACTTGTCCACTATACAGAGCCAACGCTGAGAAAAAGCCTATGTGGTGGGACCGGAAACCAAATGTTATGTTTAATGGGGACACACACCACCTTGCCACACATGGACACAAAAGGCCACATTTAAGACTATATTAAAAGTACCTAAAAAAGGTAAAAAAGTTAATTAAATAAAACAGAAAGATATACTTAAAATAAACGTCATTCTATATGTAAAAAAAAATTCATAATGACAGGAACGAAGTCTCCCGCTGCCACCTCTGTATATATAAAAAAGCAACCAGCATAAAACATTCAACATATGAAAATATAAAAGATCATTGTATACAAAACATATTGCAGATAAATACCCCACTTTAATCGGACTGTTATATGACTATTTATTAGATATAAAACAGTTTAAGTCGAATTCTACATTCAATCCCTTAGGGAACAGAACCTGAGTCTCATGGATCCGCATGGATTCACGCTGGCTCAATTGTCTGATGTAGTTGCCCCCCCTCCAATGTGAATTGACTTTTTCAATGCCCCAAAATTTGAAATGTCTAGGATTACGATCGTGGTACCTCCTAAAGTGTTTAGAGACATTGTGCGTAATAAGTCCTTTCTTAATGTTGTTCACATGCTCAGCGATGCGGACTCCCATAGGTCTTGAGGTCCTCCCTATATATTGGAGTCCGCACTCGCATTCCAGCATGTAAACAAAGCCTACCGTATTGCACGTGATAAATTGTTTTATCTTATAATTCTTATTAGTGGCAGAAGCTGTAAAATCTTTCTTTCTTTTACTATTCCCCTTACATTGTTTACAAGCCCGGCATCTGCCGCACGCGTAAAAGCCTGTCAGGAAATTGAAAATCCTGTTTTCCTCCTTAGAAATAGGGGGATCGACAACACTAGGTGCTAAAATATTTCTCAATGTGGGGGGCTTACGATAAACAAATTTTGGGGCGGGGAGGCAGAACTGGGCCCAAAACACTATCTCTTTTCAAAATATCCCAGTGTTTAGATATTATCCTCTCAAACTTTTTATATTGGATATTGTAATCGAGGATAATTTTGTATTCAAAATTATCCTGGGATTGGTTAATACTAATCGAGTTTTGAGCTACTAAAGAAGCGCGTTGGAGGCCGCCAACAGTAACTATGTCACTTCCTATATGCTCCTCCTCATAACCCTTCTGCAAGAAGCGGTTAGCAAGAACTTCAGTTTGGGAAAAGTAATCTGAGTCCAGGGTGCAGTTCCTCCTCAGCAGGATAAACTGCCCCCTGGGAACATTATATAACCAGGAATGGTGGTGACAGCTGTCTAACGGCATGAATCCATTCCTATCCGTGGGTTTAAAGAAATTTTTTGTAACAAATTTATCTCCTTGTTTGAATATTTCAAGATCCAGGAAGGCAACACTTGTGGGGTCTGCATTCCAGGATAGATGAATCCCCCTGTTGTTACCGTTGAGTTTGGACATAAAGAGTTGAAGGCTTATGAGATCACCCTCCCAAATCATAATCAGATCATCAATATATCTTTGGTAGCAGACCAGCTGAGCCGGTCTGCTACCAAAGACAACCTCCTCTTCCCATAGTGCCATGAAGATGTTGGCAACGCTGGGCGCAAAACGGGCACCCATAACGACTCCAAGTGTTTGGAGAAAAAATCTCCCACCATACCAGAAATAATTTCTGGAAAGGCAAAAATCCAAAGCCTTCAGTATAAATTCTTTTAAATAGGGGGGGAGACTCGATCCATTAAGAGCCCACTGTACAGAGGTGAGAGCATCCCTATGCCCTATGATGGTGTAAAGGGAGCTCACGTCAGCAGTGACTAAAAGGCTATTTTCTTTACAGATAATATTGTCCAAAATGTGAATGATATGTTTAGTGTCTTTAAGGTATGCCTTAGTGGTAGACACTAAAGGTTTCAAAAAATGGTCTATGTATTGACCTAAGCGGGCGGTAACGGAGTCAATACCATTGACGATAGGTCGACCTGGAGGGCAACTGGCGTCCTTGTGTATTTTGGGTAAAAAATATATTATGGGTCTCCTACATGCACTCGGGTTCAGATAGGAGGCCTCTTTTTTACTTAATACTCCCTGTGTCTTACCCAATGTGATAAGCGTATGTAATTCCTTCTTGAATTGAAAAACCGGATCACTACTTAATAATTGATAAGTTTTTCTATCAGATAGGAGTCGCTCCATTTCTAGCTTATAGTATGATTTACTCATGACTACAACCCCTCCCCCTTTATCCGCAGGGCGGATTACCACATCTTTATTTTTCTCTAATGTACTAATGCCTTTTTTGAGGTATGCAGGGTCACCTATCTTTTTGACCTTCATCTCTTGTAGGTCGCTACTGACCATATTTCTAAACACATCAATATGACGATGGTCATTTTTGGGTGGATTAAAAGTAGATTTGTTAGCCAGGCCTATTGGCCCCCAATAGGGGCAACATTACTGACCTGGCTCGATCTCTCCCCTGGCTTAGATAGAAAGTACCTTTTAATATTAAGGGTCCTGATGAACTTTTGAAGGCTGATATATGTCTGAAATTTGTTGAAATTTTTAACAGGGGCAAATTTCAGACCTTTATCTAAAACCTTGAGCTCATCCTCTGATAAAACTGTGCCACTAATATTGTAAATCCCTGTGGCTAATGGGATTTTTTTCTTTTGTAATTTTCGTCCTGCTCTTCGCCCTCTCTTTCCCTTCTCCCCCCCCCCATTTGCTTCCACCTGGTGTGCCCTCCCATGGAATCGGCCATTGGGGCTGGGGGTTCCCTAAAAAACCCTCATCTTGTTGGTAATTGTCATACCATAATGGAGAGAATCGATTCTGGGTGGGAACAGGAACTCTTTCGTATTGAGGGTTACTACTGTTTTGATTAAGATGGTTGTAAGAGTACTTACCTTTATTAGAAGAATTACTTGTGTGCCTCCCTCTGGAGGAGCGAGGGGGTCCCCAGTTGTTATCCCTATATTGCTGATTAGATGACATAGGGTAAGGATATGGAATTCCCTTGTACGAGTTCCCTCTATTGGACTGTCCCCTCCCTCTATTATTGGGATGGGGCTATCTCTTTGGGACAGCTCCCTGTGAATTAGGGAGTCTGGGTTGAGGGATAGGAGTGTGTGGAGTAGGTCTAGATTGGGTCTGCATCAAGGGTATGTTATCAATCCCTGTATCTTGGGCAGGTAATTTAGATTGCCACTTAAATACTTCTCCTTTCGTATAGTCCCCAGAGTCCCTGATGTATTTATTCTTTTTCTTATCCTGTATTTCCCTGTCCCACTTAATCATTTTATTCTTTAATTCCCCTGAAAGTCTGGTGAAATCCGTTGCAGTCTGGAGTGGTTCCATTTTGATTTTCAGATCGGCAATTTGTTTATTCAGCATGGTCATTTTCCTCTGTTTTCTGAGCAACAGAAAATCAATGAGTTCATGACCTTTTTTATCAAAAAGATTGAACCATTCCTGAACCGACTCATCATCAGTAAGGCCATCATTAGGTGGGAGATCCCACCTAAGACGTCTGGGGACTAGTTTGGTCTCAGTGTATTGTTCGAACGTGGCAATATCCCACCAGGCTTTGATCTTTTTTTCGTATATATAGCCTAATTTTCTAAAACAAGTAGATAAGTCATCAGAATCATTAGGAGGCTGAGAATTGTAAAACACTTCATTCAGCTTAACCTCTCTATGTTCTAGAAAAGAAAATACTTCCATGAATGCTGCTGAAGGTGATGTGATATAAAGCAGAACAATGTATGAAAATATCAATCAGCGCAAACACCTAAATCCCACACCCGATTGCAAGCTGAACACTACAGGTAATCACATATGCCTGAACAGTATAATAAAAGAGAGAGTAAGTGCAGCGCAATATATACATAAATAGATGAATAAAGTCCCCAATGCTCTATATAGGCAGATCCACTTAAAACTTTCAATGGCCAGAGAAGATGGGATCTTGTGTGCAGTAAATCAATATGCGCTTACCAGAAGGTGTGGACCTCTGCAAAGCAGGGGTCAAACTCACATATATCCCCTCAGGAATGATGACCTCCTAGATGTAGTCACTGCAACGGAACACAGCCGGCAGAAATTCCTGGTATCCACAAACAGAGCCAAACTTCCAGCAGAAGGAGCCCCAAGGAGTACAGGCATCCGGATCCTAGTGTCTCCCCGAGTATCTCCAAGGTGTCAGAAATGAAAGCACAAAAAGGGGATACTATCTAAGAGTAATCCGTTTATTTCAGATTGAAAAAACAACAAAACACTAATGTGTGCAGGCGCTCACAGTACTCTTACAACCATCTTAATCAAAACAGTAGTAACCCTCAATACGAAAGAGTTCCTGTTCCCACCCAGAATCGATTCTCTCCATTACGGTATGACAATTACCAACAAGATGAGGGTTTTTTAGGGAACCCCCAGCCCCAATGGCCGATTCCATGGGAGGGCACACCAGGTGGAAGCAAATGGGGGGGAAAAGAAGGGAAAGAGAGGGCGAAGAGCCGGACGAAAATTACAAAAGAAAAAAATCCCATTAGGCACAGGGATTTACAATATTAGTGGCACAGTTTTATCAGAGGATGAACTCAAGGTTTTAGATAAAGGTCTGAAATTTGCCCCTGTTAAAAATTTCAACAAATTTCAGACATATATCAGCCTTCAAAAGTTCATCAGGACCCTTAATATTAAAAGGTACTTTCTATTTAAGCCAGGGGAGAGATCGAGCCAGGTCAATAATGTTGCCCCTATTGGGGGCCACTCTGGCCTGGCTAACAAATCTACTTTTAATCCACCCAAAAATGACCATCGTCATATTGATGTGTTTAGAAATATGGTCAGTAGCGACCTACAAGAGATGAAGGTCAAAAAGATAGGTGACCCTGCATACCTCAAAAAAGGCATTAGTACATTAGAGAAAAATAAAGATGTGGTAATCTGCCCTGCGGATAAAGGGGGAGGGGTTGTAGTCATGAGTAAATCATACTATAAGCTAGAAATGGAGCGACTCCTATCTGATAGAAAGACTTATCAATTATTAAGTAGTGATGCGGTGTTTCAATTCAAGAAGGAATTACATACGCTTATCACATTGGGTAAGACACAGGGAGTATTGAGTAAAAAAGAGGCCTCCTATCTGAACCCGAGTGCATGTAGGAGACCCATAATATATTTTTTACCCAAAATACACAAGGACGCCAGTTGCCCTCCAGGTCGACCTATCGTCAATGGTATTGACTCCGTTACTGCCCGCTTAGGTCAATACATAGAACATTTTTTGTAACCTTTAGTGTCTACCACTAAGGCATACCTTAAAGTCACTAAACATATCATTCAAATTTTGGACAATATTATCTGTAAAGAAAATAGCCTTTTAGTCACTGCTGATGTAAGCTCCCTTTACACCATCATAGGGCATAGGGATGCTCTCACCTCTGTACAGTGGGCTCTTAATGGATCGAGTCTCCCCCCCTATTTAAAAGAATTTGCACTGAGGGCTTTGGATTTTTGCCTTTCCAGAACTTATTTCAGGTATGGTGGGAGATTTTTTCTCCAAACGCTTGGAGTCGCTATGTGTGGCCGTTTTGCGCCCAGCGTTGCCAACATCTTCATGGCACTATGGGAAGAGGAGGTTGTCTTTGGTAGCAGACCGGCTCAGCTGGTCTGCTACCAAAGATATATTGATGATCTGATTATGATTTGGGAGGGTGATCTCATAAGCCTTCAACTCTTTATGTCCAAACTCAACGGTAACAACAGGGGGATTCATCTATCCTGGAATGCAGACCCCACAAGTGTTGCCTTCCTGGATCTTGAAATATTCAAACAAGGAGATAAATTTGTTACAAAAAATTTCTTTAAACCCACGGATAGGAATGGATTCATGCCGTTAGACAGCTGTCACCACCATTCCTGGTTATATATGTTCCTAGGGGGCAGTTTATCTGGCTGAGGAGGAACTGCACCCTGGACTCAGATTACTTTTCCCAAGCTGAAGTTCTTGCTAACCGCTTCTTGCAGAAGGGTTATGAGGAGGAGCATATAAGAAGTGACATAGTTACTGTTGGCGGCCTCCAACGCACTTCTTTAGTAGCTCAAAACTCGATTAGTATTAACCAATCCCAGGATAATTTTGAATACAAAATTATCCTCGATTACAATATCCAATATAAAAAGTTTGAGAGGATAATATCTAAACACTGGGATATTTTGAAAAGAGATAGTGTTTTGGGCCCAGTTCTGCCTCCCCGCCAAAAATTTGTTTATCGTAAGCCCCCCACATTGAGAAATATTTTAGCACCTAGTGTTGTCGATCCCCCTATTTCTAAGGAGGAAAACAGGATTTTCAATTTCCTGACAGGCTTTTACGCGTGCGGCAGATGCCGGGCTTGTAAACAATGTAAGGGGAATAGTAAAAGAAAGAAAGATTTTACAGCTTCTGCCACTAATAAGAATTATAAGATAAAACAATTTATCACGTGCAATACGGTAGGGGTTGTTTACATGCTGGAATGCGAGTGCGGACTCCAATATATAGGGAGGACCTTAAGACCTATGGGAGTCTTCATCGCTGAGCATGTGAACAACATTAAGAAAGGACTTATTACGCACAATGTCTCTAAACACTTTAGGAGGTACCACGATCGTAATCCTAGACATTTCAAATTTTGGGGCATTGAAAAAGTCAATTCACATTGGAGGGGGGGCAACTACATCAGACAATTGAGCCAGCATGAATCCATGTGGATCCATGAGACTCAGGTTCTGTTCCCTAAGGGGTTGAATGTAGAATTCGACTTAAACTGTTTTATATCTAATAAATAGTCGTATAACAGTCCGATTAAAGTGGGGTATTTATCTGCAATATGTTTTGTATACAATGATCTTTTATATTTTCATATGTTGAATGTTTTATGCTGGTTGCTTTTTTATATATACAGAGGTGGCAGCGGGAGACTTCGTTCCTGTCATTATGAATTTTTTTTTACATATAGAATGACGTTTATTTTAAGTATATATTTCTGTTTTATTTAACTTTTTTACCTTTTTTTTTTAGGTACTTTTAATATAGTCCTAAATGTGGCCTTTTGTGTCCATGTGTGGCAAGGTGGTGTGTGTCCCCATTAAACATAACATTTGCTTTCCGGTCCCACCGCATAGGCTTTTTCTCAGCGTCGGCTCTGTATAGTGGACAAGTCGTTGCTAAGGTCCGGTCACCAAGGAAGCTTTTTTACTTCCGTGTGTTCCTGAGCCTAATCAGACACCGTCCGCCGAGTATTTAACAGGCCGGGTGATACTCCTTGGGGCTCCTTCTGCTGGAAGTTTGGCTCTGTTTGTGGATACCAGGAATTTCTGCCGGCTGTGTTCCGTTCCAATGACTACATCTAGGAGGTCATCATTCCTGAGGGCATATATGCGAGTTTGACCCCTGCTTTGCAGAGGTCCACATCTTCTGGTAAGCGCATATTGATTTACTGCACACAAGATCCCATCTTCTCTGGCCATTGAAAGTTTTAAGTGGATCTGCCTATATAGAGCATTGGGGACTTTATTCATCTATTTATGTATATATTGTGCTGCACTTACTCTCTCTTTTATTATACTGTTCAGGCATATGTGATTACCTGTAGTGTTCAGCTTGCAATCGGGTGTGGGATTTAGGTGTTTGTGCTAATTGATATTTTCATACATTGTACAGCAGCAGATGATATCTATGTCCCCAGGCTGCGGTACTACACCAGCCTGCATCTTCTGTCAGACCAGACTGAAGCCAGGTCATTACTTTCTTCTATTCACTGCAGCCTTCCCTCCACGCTTCCCTGCACCCTTCCCTGCAGCCTTCCTTGGAGGCTGTGGCTCTGGTGGTGGACTTGTGGCAGTAGGAGGAGGAGGATGGGCGAGCTCACATACATGGCTGTTCTCAGTCAGCTGGCCCCTCAACCCCTTCTGAAGGGCTTGAGCAAAAATTCCCTCACAGAGGAGGCATTGGCCCTCTTCCAATTTCTGCAATCTAGTGGCTAGATAGCAGCCATAGGCCTCTTCAGCATCAGGGGGGCTTCTGAGGACATCACTTGCTTCCCTAATGAGGCCCAGTGCTGCCTCCTCCGTGATCGTCCCCTTCCTGGGCCTTTTTGTTGTAAGGCAGAGGGGAGCCACCTGTGATTGGGTGAGGCCACTGGGCCCGCCTACCTCCTGGCTGACACTGGGCCCACCCACCTCCTGGCTGACACTGGGCCCGCCCACCTAATGGCTGACACTGGGCATGGCCTCCTGCCTGCCACTTTCCACACCCTCCTCCTGGCTGAGCTCATCCTGTGTATAAAAAAGGGACGTAGTCTTAGTTTTTGGTTCATCAATCACACACAATTTTCAGCTCATGACTTGCAAATTGAATGTTAATAAGTAGAAAAGACTATCTTTCTGACCCAAGCATTTTTCATTCGTGTCCCAAACATTTTTGGCCACTACTGTCTATTGATATGTAAATCCCTTTTTTTAAATAATTAATTTGTTATCAATTATAACATCTAGTTAACATCATTAATATTAGGACAATAAATATGTATAAAAATAATATACCTGACTCCAGCTGAGCGCATCCACTTTTTCCAGGATGGAAGGCCCAGGTTGTTCCTCTTCAGCCTCTGCTGGGGTTGAGGGAAGGCTGCAGGGAAGAGTAGAAAGTGATTCCCTGGCTTCCAGCCGTTCATCCAGAAACCACATTTTGTTGAAGTACTACAGCCTGGGTACATACACTTGCGCTGCTGCTGCTCTTGATCTGAGTGATTTCTGGATCTTAATATGCTCCTTCTTATACATATTCCTCAAGATCCCAATTTTCTTTTCCAAGAACACGATGGTTGCATCTGGGACCTAAGTCTTCACAAACTCCAGAAGTTTCTCCAGCGTTGACCTCCTAGCTTGTTTATTATAATATAAGGTGTTTCACCTCCCACAAATTCCTCATCTCCATGTACCGGTCTATAAAAATGGCCATGAATTCTGGGTCCTTAAAGTGATTCATATTTGCTGTAAGACAATACACAAAACAAAAACACTAATGTCAGCCTAAACTCTCATAATCTTATCCCAATATAGGCCTCAAACTTGAAGCAGTATAGGCCACTGATGGCCCAAGTTAAAATTTTACCTTCGTTTAGGATGCTCGCCACTTCCGTTCCTCCTTCCTCCGCACTCAGATCGTACGTACGACACACGCGTGTTAGCTTGATATACACAGCGCATATGTGAAACTCTGCCCACGTCGCCCGCCCCTGACGTTCTTTCTAGTCTATTCTCCACTCCTTCTCTTTCTGCGAGCAGTAGGAGCGACATGGCGGAGACAAAGCAGGTGAGTGTTAATTCCAGTAATGAGGAGGAGGAAAGCCCAGAGTCAGAAATGTCACAATCCCGAAGGAGAAGATTTAAGGCCTCAAATATGTCCTTTGTAGAGATGGTGGAGATGGTGGACATCTTGAGGAGGACCGACTGTGATGGGAAGTATGGACCATACACCAACCCTAATGTGAGAAAGGCCAAGATCATGGCTAAAGTTGTTAAGAGTCTGCACAGGAATTTTGGGGTACGACGATCCAAGGAGCAATTGAGGAAACGCTGGTCAGACCTGAAACTGAGGAAGCAGGATCAGTACAGAAGGATCAAGAAAGTGCTTCTAAAAAGTAATTATTTCTCCTGTTATTTACTGTAGGACATTTTAAAATGGAAAGTTTCAGGTTAGTGGGCACAGTAATCGGTCGTAGTAAAAATCGTTTGCTCATTAAATACGATGGTTTGGGCAGATACAGGTTAAATACATAAAATAATGCTTATTTGTATAAAAATAAGTTTTGTACATTGCTGTTTAGATGTGTTTGTGACTAGAATGAAATGCAAGCTTGATTCCGTGTAAAGGACAGGACACTCAGCAGCTGTTTACACATCTGGACTCAGGAGCACTAGTGTGGGACACCAGAAGAAACTTTTTAAGGTGTCCCACACAGGTGCTCCAGTGGATACTTGGTGTGTCTCCATGTGTGAAAATTGTCAAAAAAAGGTAAGTATTCCAGCTTTGGTAAGGTAAAAAATCATGTCTTTGGCTTGGAACTCTGCCAAAACAGACAATTGTACCCCACTTCCAAGCAATGTTTCATATTCCTATTTCTGGACTCAAATATCTGTGTGCTAAGTATACCTTTTGTTTCATTCTCATAGGGGAGAAAAGACTCAGAGGACACCACCCAGAGGACACCAGGAACCCCACACCTCAGAAAGAAGGGGAACTCAGCACAACACAACACCCCAAGGATCTGGAGGAAGGAGAAGTGGAGGAAGTGGGCGAAATTGTCACCACAACAGGTCAGTGTCTGACACCCCAGCTTCAGGTAAAATATGTATGCCTGCATATTTATAATACATGTTTTTACTAAAATTTTTAAGTGATGTGCTGGTTGTGGAAGAGCAAGCTCAACATTTCACAAGTGCAAGTGCACAAATCCTAATCCAGGACATCATGGTGTGGAATCGTGAAATAGACATCATAAATAGGGATGAGCCAAACACCCCCCGGTTCGGTTCACACCAGAACTTGCGAACGGACCAAAACTTTGCACGAACGTTAGAACCTAATTAAAGTCTATGGGCTCCGAACGTTCAAAATCAAAAGTGCCAATTTTAGAGGTTAATTTGCATGGTATTGTCCTAAAAAAGGTTTGGGGACCCAAGTCCCTGCCCCAGGGGACATGTATCAATGCAAAAAAATGTTTTAAAAACGTCAGTTTTTTTCGGGAGTAGTGATTTTATTAATGCTTAAAGTGAAACAATAAAAGTGTAATATTCCTTTAAATTTCGTACCTGGGGGTGTCTATAGTATGCCTGTAAAGGGGCGCATGTTTCCTGTGTTTAGAACAGTCTGAAAGCAAAATGACATTTCAAAGGAAAAAAAGTCATTTGAAACTACTCGTGGCTATTAATGAATTGCTGGTCCGACAATACACATAAAAGTTAATTGATAAAAACTGCATGGGATTTCCCCACAGGGGAACCCTGAACCAAAATTAAAAAAAAAAACTGGCGTGGGGGTCCCCCTAAATTCCATACCAGGCCCTTCAGGTCTGGTATGGATTTTAAGGGGAACCCTGTGCCAAAAATTTAAAAAAAAACGGTGTGGGGTCCCCCAAAATCCATACCAGACCATTATCCGAGCACGCGAGCTGGCAGGCCGCAGGAAAAGAGGGGGGACAAGAGAGCGCCCCCCTCCTGAACTGTACCAGGCCACATGCCCTCAACATTGGGAGGGTGCTTTTGGGGTCCCCCCCAAAGCACCTTGTCCCCATGTTGATGGGGACAAGGTACTCATCCCCACAACCCTTGCCTGGTGGTTGTGGGGGTCTGCGGGCAGGGGGGGCTTATTGGAATCTGGAAGCCCCCTTTAACCACTTCAGCCCCGGAAGAATTTACCCCCTTTCTGACCAGTGCGTTTTTTTGCGATTCGGCACTGAATCACTTTAACTGACAATTGCGTGGTTATGCGACATGGCTCCCAAACAAAATTAACGTCCTTTTTTTCCCACAAATAGAGCTTTCTTTTGGTGGTATTTGATCACCTCTGCGGTTTTTATTTTTTGCGCTATAAACAAAAAAATAGAGACAATTTTGGAAAAAACACATTATTTTTTACTTTTTGCTATAATAAATATCCCCAAAAAATATTTAAAAAAAACATTTTTTTCCTCAGTTTAGGCTGATACGTATTCTTCTACATATTTTTGGTAAAAAAAAAAAACGCAATAAGCGTTTATTGATTGGTTTGCGCAAAAGTTATAGCGTTTACAAAATACGGAATAGTTTTATGGCATTTTTATTATTAATTTTTTTTTCTACTACTAATGATGGCGATCAGCGATTTGTATCGTGACTGCGACATTATGGCAGACACATCATACATTTGTGACCCATTTTTGGGACCATTGTCATTTATACAGCAATCAGTGCTATACAAATGTACTGATTCCTGTGTAAATGACATTGGCAGTGAAGGGGTTAACCACTAGGGGGCTAGGGAGGGGTTAAGTATGATCTAGGGAGTGTTACTAACTGTGGGGGGCGCGGCTACATGTGACACGTCACTGATCTCTGCTCCCAATCACAGGGAGCAGAGATCAGTAAAACTGTCACTAGACAGAACTGGGAGATGCTTGTTTACATTAGCATCTCCCCGTTCATCCTCTCCGTGAGGCGATCGCGGGTATCCCCGTGGCGATCGAGTCCACGGGACCCGCGACCCAACTCACAGGGCTCCTGGCCAGCGCACGCTTGCGCTTCTGGAGCCGAGCATGCAATGGCACAGCGGCAAATTCAAAGGGATGTACGGGTACGCCCATTTGCCCAGCCGTGCCATTCTGCCGACGTACATCGGCGTGCGCCGGTCGGGAACCGGTTAACAAGGGGACCCCCAGATCCCCCCCCCATGAGAAATGGTAATAGGCTACAAAAGTACCCCTACCATTTCACAAAAAAAGTGTCAAAAATGTTAAAAATTAGAGACAGTTTTTGACAATTCCTTTATTTAAAGTCTTCTTCTTGCCATCTTCTTTCTTCTATCTTTTTTCTTCTATCTTCCTTTGGTTTCCTTCTCCATCTTCTTCTTCCTCCGATCCTCTGCTTCTTGCTCCGGTGTTCTCGTCTGGCATCATCCTCTGACGTCTTCTTCCCTTCTTCTTTCTCGGGCCGCTCCGCATCCATGATGGGAGGCTCCCGCTGTGTGACGCTTATGTAACGGGTGACCCCGCCCCCTCTGACATCACGGGAATGCCACAGGGAAGTCCCCGTGAAGTCCCCGTGCGTCAGAGGGGGCGGGGTCACCAGGTGGCCCCGCCCTCTGTTATTTAAGAAGTGTCAGAAGATGAGAAGCGTCACACAGCATGAGCCTCCCATCATGGATGCGGAGCGGCCCTAGAACGAAGAAGGGAAGAAGACGCCGTGGAGGGAGATGCCGGACGAGAACACCGGAGCAAGAAGCAGAGGATCAGAGAAAGAAGAACATGGAGGAAGAAACTGAAGGAAGATAGTAGAAAGAAGATGGAAAGAAGAAGACTTTAAATAAAGGAATTGTCAAAAACTGTCTCTTGCCATTTTTAACATTTTTTACACTTTTTGTGAAATGGTAGGGGTACTTTTGTACCCCATTACCATTTCACACTGGGGGGGCGGGATCTGGGGGTCCCCTTGTTAAAGGGGGCTTTCCGATTCCGATAAGCCCCCCGCCCGCAGACCCCCACAACCACCGGCCAAGGGTTGTGGGGATGAGGCCCTTGTCCTCATCAACATGGGGACAAGGTGCTTTGGGGAGCTACCCCAAAGCACCCTCACAATGTTGAGGGCATGTGGCCTGGTACGGTTCAGGAGGGGGGGTGCTCTCTCGTCCCCCCTCTTTTCCTGCAGCCTGCCAGGTTGCATGCTTGGATAAGGGTCTGGTATGGATTTTTGGGGAGACCCCACACCATTTTTTTTATTTTGGCACAGGGTTCCCCTTAAAATCCATACCAGACCTGAAGGGTCTGGTATGGATTTTGAGGGGGACCCCCACACTATTTATTTTTTTTTAATTTTGGTTTGGGGTTCCCCTGTGGGGAAATCCCATGCCGTTTTGATCAATGAACTTTTATGAGTATTGTCAGACCGGCAATTCATTAATAGCTGCAAGTAGTTTTAAATGTCTTTTTTTTTCCTTTGAAATGTCATTTTTGCTGTCAGACTGTTCTAAACACTGGAAACAGGCGCCCCTTTACAGACATACTATAGACACCCCCCAGGTACGAAATTTAAAGGAATATTACACTTTTATTCTTTCACTTTAAGCATTATTAAAATCACTGCTCCCGAAAAAACGGCCGTTTTTAAAACTTTTTTTGCATTGATACATGTCCCCTGGGGCAGGACCCAGGCCCCCAAACACTTTTTATGACAATACCATGCATATAAGCCTTTAAAATTAGCACTTTGGATTTCTCCCATAGACTTTTAAAGGGTGTTCCATGGCTTTCGAATTTGCCGCGAACACCCCAAATTGTTCGCTGTACGGCGAACTGGTGAACAGCCGATGTTCGAGTCGAACATGAGTTTGACTCGAACTCGAAGCTCATCCATAATCATAAGGTATAAACTCAATGTTCTTGAACAATAAGTGAAGAACATGATTGATGTGTTGGGGAGAATATAAATACCTTCAAAATGACACCATTTTAACTTTTTTTGGAATAAACGAAAATATTTTTTGTACATTTTAAAAGCCAAATTTTGAAGATGCATACAGTAGGTCAACATGTGCTATCTGCCATCACGGGATATCAATGTATGTGTTTTGTGGATGCAGCCCCTTCCTCGCAACTGAAGTAGGTGAGAGGAAGGGTTTGCACCCCCAAAACACGTCCATTGATCCCCCATGATGGGAGATAGCACATGTTGACATTAGGCATGGGATCAGGAGGGAAATACCCATTTTGACTCATCCATCTGATGAAGGCAAGATCAACACATTTTGGACATACTATAATGTCTGATATTGCCTTCAGTTTTTCTACTTTGAACTTTGTAAGTTCCAGAGTTGTGTATGTTATGTTTTGAAACATGCCTGTTTATAACCAAAAAAAATATTGTAAAAAACTTGAGAAAAAAAAACAGCAAAATAAGGGGTGATCAGCCCCCTAGGTTTTAAAAGGGCAGTGCCACATCCAATGCACAGATACATATAAAGAAGGATTCCCCTAAGTGGACTTTAACGGCACTTGTAAGAAATTATAGATAGTAATAAGGTATAGCAGCGTATTAAAAGTAAAAAAGTTTTTTTATTTGAAAACAACATATATTAAAACATTGTATACATAAGTTTCCACAAAACATTTACATAATAAACAGACTCATTGTTGTCACCAAACGGTGGGTTTTTACAGAAGCTCTTTTCACACCCAACGCGTTTCCGGATATACATTTTAGTCCTTCTTCAGAGGTGTAGAAGAAAAGAGAGATTCATCTAGGGTAATTAGAGTGTAAAATGATGAGTTAATTACAACAACATATAGATATATATACATTAATCCACTTGAAGTTAGATAATCAACAAATCATAGTTGTCCCAAGATAATGTCACTTAACAGTAATCTCATTCAAGAGGTATTTTGTCTCACCTACCCCCGTCCTCCATGGATGCGTAACAGCCAGAGCGGTATACTGAGGCAAAAAAAGGAATCCCTATGAGTAGAAAAGGAGTTGAAGTGAGTCTGGGGGAGTGGAGGATCTTTAATTGGTATTGGTATGAGGGGGGTTGAAAATGAAGCTAAGGATTGTAAATGCATAGTATGAAACAAAGGATGTGGTGTAGAGTAATATGTAGATATCATATGTCCAATGGAGATTGAGGCATATGTAATGCATGTTGTTTGTAAGTCAAATTGATAACTAAAGGTAAAAGAGTATATGAGATTGTGTGATATTGTATTGACACAAGTAATAATTAAAGGTAAGGAATAGCAGTATATTTTAAATAATAACAAGTAAGATTTATTGTACTAACTACGGATGTATAGTATTGTATTAACAAAAGTAAAGGTAGGGAATGACAATGTTTTTTAAGTGAATAACAAATAGAGTTTTTTTATACTAATCATATGGTTTTATAATTATTCTTACTGTGTAAATGTTACACTTTGTTTCTGCAGGGAAAAAAATTACCAGTATAGATAGATGCTGTATGTTCTATTAAATTAATAGTTATGGTATTCGATTTATGTGTAGTATTTCAGCATCGAATATATGACTGTCAATAATGGCAGTATATACAGAGAAGTCTGTTTCTGCAGGCATGAATATAATCAGTATAAATAGATATTATGTATCTTGTAGGGTTAACAGCTGTAGTAGTCAATATATATGAGGTATTTGAACAACAGACATGGTTGAGCATTAGTTCCAAATAACAGTATTGTTGGGACTTTGGGAAGGGAAATTAATAAGGAATTATATAATAGAAAAAATATATAACAGAATAGGCAGTGTAAAAAAGTATAAAAAGTACCTTTTTAAAGCAAGTTTGAAGTAAGCCAGTCACGCATCCCAGCATCCAGCATGTGCAACCCTTGAGCTGGGAATGAGTGAGTCTGGCATTTATGTGAAATGAACTCTCATCAGCTGGCGCAACTAATTGCGCTCAGCTGAATGATATAGTTCGTTGTTAGGGAGACCTCAAAGCCGCCCCCTGAGCCATAGGTGCGCGGCGCCACCCCTACCACGCATGCACCAGCGTAGCTACGTTGGAGCGGCGTCACGCACACCCGGCCCACCGACACGATATGCCACGCCGGCGGACTGCGCATGTCTGCCCGAGTAGCAAGATGGAGGTTGTGGGCGGAGATATCGGATCGCCCAACTGACCTCTCATAGCGCCGCCCAGATAGTGTGTCTGGGCGGCTTTCCGTGCCGGCAACTGCTCCGGCTGCTCGCATCCAGGGGAGACCTAGGGAAGAGCGAGAGAAGAAGTATTACATTTTAAGAACCATGTTATAGATCTTATATATAAAAGGGGACATAGCACTTCATAGGATTTGCGAAAAGACATTGTATGTCAAAATGGGAACAAAATGGGAACAGCAACAACAGACGTTCCGTCTAATCACTGACGTCCCCAGACGACATCAGTGATTAGACTAAACTACGAACGGGTGCTCGCTTGCCGGCTGGCGAATGCTCCTTTTATACTTCCAATTTGTAAGTTTTTTACCTTATCTTAATAAAAGTTCCTATCGGATTCACGCTATGGCTGCCTTTCTTCTACCCCTATGTGATTAATTCGGGTTGGTGTTTGGTTGGATCCACGCTGTACGGAGGGCTATTGCAGATAGGATACTGGGACTCATTCTACATGCCCATCATCCCTAGCGGTATCTGGAGTAGTGGTTACGTTAAGCTGCCTGACCGGGATACAGTCTTGAGATGTTCCTTATTGTGCTTCCCATCTGGCAAGCGCATATGTGTGATGGTGAAGGATCACTTTGCTGAGTGTACCTAATTTTCACTTTCCTACTTGCTATTCACGGAGAACTATTGAAGGATTCTTCCTGATTTTTTCACGTCTATGGACTTTGTCATTATTAATATTTTTTACAATTATTGCACTAATGATCTGATTTCATTGGATGTTTATATGGGTTTCCAGTGTATACACTGATTTATTGCATTATTGATTTCTGTGCAATTTCATTTCACAGCGCAGTTTTTTCTTTTTCTTTTTCTTCTTTCAATGCTCAATACCAGTTTTTGAAGTAATTTTGTATTTACAGTGACAATGGAGCTTATTTACTAAAGGGAAATCCACTTGGCACTACAAGTACACTAGGAGAACCTAGGAGACAACTAAAAAGAAACACGAGTGTAGCAATAACTCTCGGTGAAGCTGCTGGTTTAAAGCAGGCCTGTCTTCTATGCTCTTCACCCTTCTTAAATTGTTCAATCCCCTTGACACAAATGTAGTGCAGTATTGTACTTATATGAATATCAACTTTAACCCACAATATGCACTTAGTTATAGTTACCTCTACCTGGGTGCTGGTAGCTCCACCTGCAGGAGAAATGACAACACTGCACACAAACTTCAGTAATAACCAAAAATAACTTCTTTCTTTGGGTAAATAATATATTTATATAATCTAGATATAATCTAGAATCGAGGATGGAAAAGGACCTGGGGGTCCTAGTAGATGATAGGCTCAGCAATTGCATGCAATGCCAAGCTGCTGCTAATAAAGCAAACAGAATATTGGCATGCATTAAAAGGGGGATAAACTCCAGAGATAAAACGATAATTCTCCCGCTCTACAAGACTCTGGTCCGGCCGCACCTGGAGTATGCTGTCCAGTTCTGGGCACCAGTCCTCAGGAGGGATGTACTGGAAATGGAGCGAGTACAAAGAAGGGCAACAAAGCTAATAAAGGGTCTGGAGGATCTTAGTTATGAGGAAAGGTTGCAAGCGCTGAACTTATTCTCTCTGGAGAAGAGACGCTTGAGAGGGGATATGATTTCAATTTACAAATACTGTACTGGTGACCCCACAATAGGGATAAAACTTTTTCGCAGAAGAGAGTTTAATAAGACTCGTGGCCACTCATTACAATTAGAAGAAAAGAGGTTTAACCTTAAACTACGTAGAGGGTTCTTTACTGTAAGAGCGGCAAGGATGTGGAATTCCCTTCCACAGGCGGTGGTCTCAGCGGGGAGCATTGATAGCTTCAAGAAACTATTAGATAGTCACCTGAATGACCGCAACATACAGGGATATGTAATGAAATACTGACACATAATCACACACATAGGTTGGACTTGATGGACTTGTGTCTTTTTTTTCAACCTCACCTACTATGTAACTATGTAACTATATAAAGAATTATTACAATGACTATACTATCACACCAACGTAGTGTAACAGTATAAGAAATGATTATGACAATCAGTAGCAGACACAAATATATCTATTTATACATAATTGTACCCGGGAGCTCCCCCTGCTCTAGACCTTAAAGTCACCATCCTTTGTAACTAAATGCAGGGCCCTGCAATGAAAAGGTATTCCTGACGTCTTCAGTGTTCGCTTTTATAATTGTAATCCGTAAGGGGTTCCTCCTGGGTGTTGTAATCCAACAGATTGACTAAGTGGTCTTATATGAAGAAACAAGCATCTAGCATCCGTTCTTGAATACTGAAGTCTATTCAGGTGTAAAGTAGTCCCAAGGAACAAGTGAAGTTGGAGAACTTTACACCCAGCAACACTCTGTAACAGTTCTAACTGTGTATGTAATAGTTAAACAAACTTCTGGGTGTTAACCCTCTCACCACACAGGATCCAGGCAGATGGATGTCTCCGTTTCAGCAGTTCTCAGTCCGTATCGAGACACCACCACACCGTCACACTGTTCCGTCCACAAGCGACCAGGAGTCCTCGGTTATCTCCCCATGGGTCTCCGGAACGATAACTTGGGCTGCTCCAGCACGCTGTGATGGCAAGATCCTTGCAGCTGCTACGCTTCTTCGCAAAGTAGGCCGCAACCCTGTAGGACACACACACCCACAGGGTTCTGCTGGCAGGCCACGCGTCCCAGGAACAAGAGACCTAAAATGGCCGCTCCTTACCCTTTTATATCCTCCCATAATGCAGTTCAGTTCTCACCTTGTCCAGGAGCATTGTGGGTGGGTCAGAGCTAAAGTTCCGAAGTAAACAATGAATCACTTCCATGTCATTGCACTTGATCATGAAACGTAAACGTATTGTACTTTCTCAATTGTCCACAAGATGGCACTAACACAACCTATGTACTGTATAATACACATAGAGCTAGAAAAAAAGGTTGTCAGCGCTACACAAGCAATAAAGAAAATTCAAGATTTTATCAGATAATTTTTTTTTATTAAACAATTATCTAGACCTTGTCTGGCATAGCAATGGCCCCCTACCTGTAAAATAATTGACATATTTCTGGCGAGCTTCACGTGCGCTTTGGGGTGCCAAGCCAGGATGGCCAGTATCCAGGCCCATCAGGGGATTGGGGGGAAGTCCAGCCTCAGGCCCAACTGAGGATAATTTGGGCATTTTTTCTGTAAAAAACTGTGCAATATGCAGCAGGATAATATGATGTGGTTAATTTTGTAGTCCACTGTTTTAGACCGAACAGAACCACTCGGTACTCTTGTTTCTGTCCCCCTGGCCAAATTAACCTTCGATGTGAAAATGTGCACATTTAACCACAATCACTGACATGGACACGTTCAGTAAGTTTGGTACTTCTGACGTTTATTTCCTGGGCTCAAAAATGATATATTGAGAGCCAGATATTTTGTTATCAAATCAAATATCGAATAAAACAAGCGTGTACAAACCGCAAATTATACATATTCATTATTGTGACGAAATGTAAGCTTTGCTGGGTTATATCTGTATAAGGAGATAGCAGACTATCATAGCTAATTATGTCTTATTTTCAGTTCCTGTTTGTCTTGAGTGTAGCCTCATAGGCCTGAAAAATAGGTGCAATCTTCTTAACTTTGTTCTTTGTACTTTAACTCTTGCAGTTCTGTTTCACATGAAAGGAGAAGCTGGCAGACATCTAATTTGAGCATGATTAAGGCTAATAGCTGGTTATAAGAAAATAAGCACTTATATCTATGTGATTATATTAGAAATAGGCATTTCACAATAAGGCTCATAATCACATTCCATTACAGTCCCCCCTTGAAATACGTATTTCCTAAAACTGTCCCTCACACTGGAGAACAACCTGTCATTTTCACCCGGCTCATTTCACTGACTGCAACTCTTTTAAGCTGTATGTAGAGAAAGGGCTGTGACTAGCTCACCCACCCCCCTCAATACAGCTGGCGAAACTCCACCAGGTGCTATCTGTCCCTGTAGCTCTACGGTGTTGCATCTCGGGGAAGGGTGACTGTAACGGAGCGTAATGTGTAACTTTCATCATGGGTTTCATCAAGCCTTACATAGACGTCGTCGTCATCATCTTGGATCTCTTGGTTCACAAATGTGGGGGTACTTTGGTCAACGGCTTTTTCTACACACTTCTTAATACAGGGGAAGACACAGCAGATTATGGGAGCTATTGTCAGGACGGCTATCCCTATCTGGGTCAGTAATCCCTGCCACCCTCCCTTTATCCAGGTAAAATACTGGTCCCATGGGTTGGTGAGCCCTGAATTTTGTTTTAATTCTTTGGACAGATTCTCTAGTTTTTGGATGGCTAAAGTCACTTTACCATTTGGGCCGGTGTTGTCTGGGATGTAAGTGCAACATGTACTTGTCTCAGGGATCATCTTGCATACACCCCCCTTCTCAGCTAGGAGCATGTCTAAGACCATACGGTTTTGGAAAGTCATGTGTAATGCTGCCTCTAACTGTTCGGCCAGACCTTGGAGTGCGTCCCTGGTGTAATTGACAAATCTTTGCTGGTTTTAGTAGATGTAATTTATCCAGTCTACATTCTTGTTTACGGTGATAATGGGAATCAGTGACTCGAAACCTGCTGCTACTTGGTCTCTTGCTTTGAATTCATCAGGGATCCCCCTTGGGACCCCTATGGATCTATGTATACATGGGGGGTCATAGCCCCCCACTGGGGAACTCCTACATTTCCTGTTTGATTTGTGTACATCACTGGCTTCCGGCTCTGGGGTTTGTGGGAGAATATGCAGGGGCATTATGGCTTTAGCCAGTGCACATTCTCCTGTCCACTGTCCTGTCATTCTACTTCTAACTTTCATGTCCCCACAAATCCAGTACACATCTCCCAGAGACTGGACTTGATTCTGCACTAGGTGTGCAGACACCTTACTGTAAGACTCGCAGTAACCCTCAGTGAAGTTTCCAAGGGGTTTTCCCACCCCATGGTACTTCCCATAACATGTATAATTGCCAGGATATATGGTAATACCTTCTGCTGGTTTAGGGGCTTTCATGACTATGGGGTACTCCTTTTTCCAATGCTCACATAGGGAGTGGTTTGTAGCTGTGTTTGTAAACAAACTAAGGACACAGGTCTCATGTTCTGGGGGTATGTTAAGGGGGACTGTTCCTAGATGTGGTTTAGCCCCCCCACACACGTAGCAATTAGTCTTGTTATGTTTCCCTGCATTGTACCTCATCCATTCGAGCCATAAGTTGACATCTGAAAAACCGGTCTCAGCAGCCATGGTGTCCTCAAAGGTAGGGTCTGCTATGGCTACCATGTCTCCTAATGTTTGTATGTGAGGCTTTAGGGGGTTCAAATTGGATGTAGATTGGGGAACTGTCCACTCTGGGTTATTGAACATGTCTTTCAGTTGAAAAGGTTTCCTAAAGCTGGGATACCTATTTGCCCACCACAGACCCAATACATAGGTCCCACTGTCCCCTGGGCTGGGATTCTCAATGGTTAGTCTAAACTCTTTTGTGAAGTATTGATCTGTGTGCTTGTTGATTGTCATTCTGTCTAGGAGTGATTTCCCATTCTTGTCTTTCTTATTTTGGGCGATTTCAGGCTTATACCCCCAGTTTGTGCCCCCAGTGTTCCAACCCACTGCTCCCCAGTAATCACAATTGTCGCCCCAGTAGTTGTCAGTGACACATACATACACAGTCATGGGACCTACTGTTCCTTCATAGGTTCAGATTTTGTAATCTGTACCTGAAAGTATCTTACTATAAGGGGATATAAACGTGGCAACATGTGTGTTGGATGAGTTGTACCAGAATTGAGTTATACCATTTTCCTGTTTAATGGCCACCTCTTGGGCCTGAGCAAAGATTATGACAAAAAGGATAAGCAGGATCATGGTTTGGTCTCCTCAGCCTCCTCTTCGGGCACGGGGACTTTCTTGCAACGAGAGGCGTGTATCCACGAGTTCTTTCCGGCCACTTTTACTGATGTGGTGGTTGTCAGAAGGACTTGGAAAGGACCATCATATCTGGGTTCAAGGGTATGTTTCCTCAAAAACTTCTTTATCAGGACCCAATCACCAGGGACCAACTTGTGCGATCCTGTGTCTAACTCAGGATCTAGAATGGAAGAAAACACTTGCGCATGGATACGGGTTAATTCTCAAGATAAGGCAGTCACATAATCAGTTAATACATCAGATTGCAGTTGCAGCTGTTGTGGAAAGTAACAACCCAGTCGGGGGGCTGAACCAAACAATATCTCATAGGGTGACAAACCATGATTTCCCCTTGGTGTGTACCTGACACTGAACAAGGCAATGGGTAGGCTGTCTGGCCAACTCATTCCTGTTTCCTGAGACATTTTTAGCATTCTAGACTTTATTGTGCCATTTAGTCTTTCCACCTTCCCACTACTCTGAGGATGGTATGGAGTGTGGAAAGCTAGTGTAACCCCTAAGGATGTCCATATCTCCCTGGTTACTGAGGCCATGAAAGCCGGCCCCTGATCACTCTCTATAACCTCTGAAACACCATATCTGCACACAATTTCGGTCAAAAGTCTTTTTGCTGTAGTCTTGGCCGTCATGTTGGTGACAGGGTAAGCTTCTGGCCATCCGGAGAAAATACAGACGATGACCAATGTGTATTCATACCGGCCACTCTTCGGCATCGGATATGGTCAATCTGTATCCTTTGGAAGGGGTACTGGGCCTTTGCCAGGTGCTTCAAAGGTATCTTCTCTGTCTTTCCAGTATTGCATTTGGCACAGATAGCGCATGATCTGCAGAAGTTGTTGGTAAGTGGGGTGATGCCTGGGGCTAGGTAGTACTTGTTGATCAGGGCATTCATCAGAGTCTTTGACAGGTGGGAGGCCCCATGGGCCCACTGTACCACTGCAGGAAACATTGATCATGGTAGGCATGATCTTTTGTTTAACTCCATGATTCCTTCAACTTCTATGGCTCCTTTCTTGACCCACATTTCCTTTTCTTCTTTATCAGCTGTCTCTTGTTGCTCCTTGAGGTGAGTTCTGCTTACAGGAGGGGTTTGTAGAATCATGGTCGTTTGTGTTGTCTCTTCAGGGCTGTCTATTGGGTCATCCAGGATAGGTGCATTCACTCTGCTGGCCACTTCTCGCGTTCCATCTGCAGCTTGCTTTGCGGCAGTATCTTCCAGATAATTGCCTCGTGCTTCTTGGGAAACCAGTTTGCCGTGTGCTTTCACTTTAAGTATGGCCACCTGCGTTGGGAGCAGTAAGGCATCCATCAGGTTCTTGATAGCTGTGCTGTGTTTTACAGGGGTTCCTGCTGCTGTCAGGAATCCTCTAGTTTTCCAGATGATCCCAAAATCGCAGGCGACTCCCAGAGCATATCTTGAGTCTGTGTAGATGTTGGCTCGTTTTCATTCTGCCAACTTGCATGCCATAGTTAGGGCCTGCAACTCTGCTTCTTGTGCAGACATGGAGGGGGGTAACGCTGAGGCTTGGAGGACTGTATCTTCTGTGGTAACTGCATATCCTGTATGGTACAGCCCAGCATCATCTGCATATCTGGAACCATCCACAAAGATTGTCAGGTCCGGATTTTCAAGGGCAGTTTCACTGACTGTCGGCAGGTGCGATGTCTCCATCTTCATCACTTCAAAACAGTCATGGGCGATATAGTGGTAATCATCTTCCACAGAGGTTCCCTCCTCGAGAAGGGGAAGTAGAGTGGATGGGTTAAGGGTATCACATCGGAGAATGGTGATGTTGTCAGGGAGAAGTAAGGCACACTGGAGTCTGAGGTGCCTTTGTGAAGACAGGTGTCTTGGTTGGATCTGGTTTAGGATGGCAGTGATGTCATGAGGAGCAAGAAGGATTAAGGGGTGACCCAAGACGAGGTCCGCAGTCTTGTCCAGGAGAAGTTGGGCTGCAAAGACGGCTCTGAGGCAGGAAGGTCCCCCCTTGGCCACTGGGTCCAGCTGGCCAGAGTAGTATCCAATGGGTCTGAGTCTATTGCCATGGGCCTGGGTCAGAACTCCTGTGGCATGCCCCTGCCTCTCTGAGACGAACAGTTTGAAGCTCTTTTCGTAGTTGGGTAAGCCCAGGGCGGGGGCCATGGAGAGGACCTTCTTCAGGGTTCCAAAGTTGTTTATAGCCTCTTGGGAGAGTGTGAAAGGGTCAGACTTCAAGGCTTCATAGAGAGGTTGCATCAAAAGAGGCTTCTGGGATCCAAGCACGACAATAGGAGATTAGTCCTAGGAAGGCATAGAGGCGTTTCTGTCCTTGGGGCAAAGGGATGGTCTTGATTGCAGCAACTCTTTCTTCAGTGAGATGTCGAGTACCTTGGGAGATGCAATGACCCAGGAAAATCACCTTCTCTCTACACCACTGGACCTTCTGTTTTGAGGCCTTGCAGCCTTGCTCAGCCAGGTAGCGGAGGAGACTTTCTGAGAATATGGAGGCGTCACCAAAAGAATCTGCACACAGCAGAAGGTCATCTACATATTGGAGAAGTACAACATCTGGGTGTAGTCTCATCCATGTGTCCAGGATGAGAGCCATTGCTTTGGCAAACTGAGTAGGGGAGTTCTGGGCCCCTTGGGGCATGACAGTCCAAGTGTAGCTCCGCCCCTCGTTGGTGAAAGCGAAAAGGTACTGGCAGCAGGGACTGAGCGGCACACTAAAGAAGGTGTTTGCCAGGTCTACCACTGTGAAGTATTTGGCTGTGGGTGGTATTCCTGCTAGCAACGTGTGGGGATTGGGGACGGTGGGGGTCTCCAGGATGGTAGCTTCATTCACTGCTCTGAGATCTTGTACCATCCTGTACTTTTCTGGTTCCCCTTTGGTGGTTCGCTTCTTCACTGGGAACAGAGGTGTGTTGCAAGGAGATGTACAGGGTACCAAGGCTCCATTTGACAGAAGAGCCTCAACTTGTCTTGAGATGGATGCCGATTGTGCAGGCTTCAAGGGGTATTGTGGTTTTCTGGGTAGGGGAACCCCAGGCTTCAGTTGTACCATGACTGGCGGCACTTTCAGATGTCCTATGTCTTCCGGCCCTGTGGACCATAGGCATGTGGGGACCCGATCCAAAACTTCTTCGGGGACTTCAAGTTCGTCTTTTTGGTTCAGGGATAGCAGGAGTGGGATGGAGCAGAGTGCTGATGCGTCATCGATGGCCAGTGGTGAGATGATCAGAACACCACCATCAGGTTGGAAAGAGATGGAGGCTTGGAGCCTGGATAGAACATCAGTTCCTAGTAGGTTCAGAGGGCATGTGGATGAGACCACAAATCTTGCTAATAAGTCAGGAAAGTTGCCGACTTGCAGGGGCCTGGTCAACGGCCTCTTTCTGGGCATTCCATCAACCCCTACACATGCTATGTTAATGTCCGATAGGAATGAGGTATCTGGTAATTCTTCTGCCCTGATTACGGACCCGGCTGCACCTGTGTCACATAAAAATGTGGTAGGATGTCCTTCAATGGGGAGAGTTATCTTCGCTAAAGGTCCTCCCGAATCTCCCTAAGACATCATGATCGGGGCAGGTGACACAGGCTTGCCGGATTCCTAGCGGAGAAGGTCCATGTGTTCCGAAGTGGGGTGTGGCGGTTGGTGAGGTGTAGGGATGAGCTTCGAGTTCGAGTCGAACTCATGTTCGACTGGAACATTGGCTGTTCGCAAGTTCGCCGAACAGCGAACAATTTGGGGTGTTCGCGGCAAATTTGAATGCCGCAGAACACCCTTTAAAAGTCTATGGGAGAAATCAAAAGTGCTAATTTTAAAGGCTTATATGCAAGTATCTGTCATAAAAAGTGTTTGGGGACCCGGGTCCTGCCCCAGAGGACATGGATCAATGCAAAAAAAAGTTTTAAAAACGGCCGTTTTTTCAGGAGCAGTGATTTTAATAATGCTTAAAGTCAAACAATAAAAGTGTAATATCCCTTTAAATTTCGTACCTGGGGGGTGTCTATAGTATGCCTGTAAAGGGGCGCATGTTTCCCGTGTTTAGAACAGTCTGACAGCAAAATGAAATTTGGAAGGAAAAAACCCATTTAAAACTACCCGCGGCTATTGCATTGCCGACAATACACATAGAAGTTCATTGATAAAAACGGCATGGGAATTCAACACAGGGAAACCCCGAACCAAAATGTAAAAAAAAAAAATGACGTGGGAGTCCCCCTAAATTCCATACCAGGTCTGGTATGGATATTAAGGGGAACCCCGGACAAATTTTTTTTTTTAAATGACGTGGGGTTCCCCCTAATTTCCATACCAGACCCTTCAGGTCTGGTATGGATTTTAAGGGGAACCCCGTGCCAAAAAAAAAAAAAACGGCGTGGGGTCCCCCCAAGAATCCATACCAGACCCTTATCCGAGCACGCAACCTGGCAGGCCGCAGGAAAAGAGGGGGGACGAGAGTTCGGCCCCCCCCTCCTGAACCGTACCAGGCCACATGCCCTCAACATTGGGAGGGTGCTTTGGGGTAGCCCCCCAAAACACCTTGTCCCCATGTTGATGAGGACAAGGGCCTCATCCCCACAACCCTGGCCGGTGGTTGTGGGGGTCTGCGGGCGGGGGGCTTATCGGAATCTGGAAGCCCCCTTTAACAAGGGGACCCCCAGATCCGGCCCCCCCTGTGTGAAATGGTAAGGAGGTACTTACCCCTACCATTTCACTAAAAAACTGTCAAAAATGTTAAAAATCACAAGAGACAGTTTTTGACAATTCCTTTATTTAAATGCTTCTTCTTTCTTCTATCTTCCTTCATCTTCTTCTGGTTCTTCTGGCTCTTCTGGTTCTTCCTCCGGCGTTCTCGTCCAGCATCTCCTCCGCGGCGTCTTCTATCTTCTTCTCCTCGGGCCGCTCCGCACCCATGGCATGGGGGGAGGCTCCCGCTCTTCTCTTCATCTTCTTCTTCTCTTCTTCTCTTATACATTTTCTTCTCCGGGCCGCTTCGCACCCATGCTGGCATGGAGGGAGGCTCCCGCTGTGTGACGGAGTCTCCTCGTCTGACGGTTCTTAAATAATGGGGGGCGGGGCCACCCGGTGACCCCGCCCCCTCTGACGCACGGGACATGACGGGACTTCCCTGTGGCATTCCCCTTGATGTCACAGGGAAGTCCCGTCAAGTCACCGTGCATCAGAGGGGGGCGGGGTCACCGGGTGGCCCCGCCCCCCCGTTATTAAGAACCGTCAGATGAGGAGACACCGTCACACAGCGGGAGCCTCCCTCAATGCCAGCATGGGTGCGGAGTGGCCCGGAGAAGAAAATGAAGAAGAGAAGAGGATGAAGAGAAGAGCGGGAGCTTCCCCCCAAGCCATGGGTGCGGAGCGGCCCGAGGAGAAGAAGATAGAAGATGCCACGGAGGAGATGCTGGACAAGAATGCCGGAGGAAGAACCAGAAGAGCCAGAAGAACCAGAAGAAGAAGAAGATGAAGGAGGATAGAAGAAAGAAGAAGCATTTAAATAAAGGAATTGTCAAAAACTGTCTCTTGTCATTTTTAACATTTTTGACAGTTTTTTAGTGAAATGGTACAGGTAAGTACCCCCTTACCATTTCACACAGGGGGGGGGCGGGATCTGGGGGTCCCCTTGTTAAAGGGGGCTTCCAGATTCCGATAAGCCCCCCGCCCGCAGACCCCCACAACCACCGGCCAGGGTTGTGGGGATGAGGCCCTTGTCCTCATCAACATGGGGACAAGGTGTTTTGGGGGGCTACCCCAAAGCTCCCTCCCAATGTTGAGGGCATGTGGCCTGGTACGGTTCAGGAGGGGGGGCGCACTCTCGTACCCCCTCTTTTCCTGCGGCCTGCCAAGTTGCGTGCTCGGATAAGGGTCTGGTATGGATTTTTGGGGGGGACCCCACGCCATTTTTTTTTTTTTTTTGGCGCGGGGTTCCCCTTAAAATCCATACCAGACCTGAAGGGCCTGGTATGGAATTTAGGGGGACTCCCACATCATTTTTTTTTAAATTTTGGTTCGGGGTTTCCCTGTGGGGAATTCCCATGCCCTTTTTATCAATGAACATCAATGTGTATTGTCGGCAATGCAATAGCCGCGGGTAGTTTTAAATGGGTTTTTTCCTTCCAAATGTCATTTTGCTGTCAAACTGTTCTAAACACGGGAAACATGCGCCCCTTTACAGGCATACTATAGACACCCTCCAGGTATGAAATTTAAAGGGATATTACACTTTTATTGTTTGACTTTAAGCATTATTAAAATCACTGCTCCTGAAAAAACGGCCGTTTTTAAAACTTTTTTTTGCATTGATCCATGTCCCCTGGGGCAGGACCCGGGTCCCCAAACACTTTTTATGACAGATACTTGCATATAAGCCTTTAAAATTAGCACTTTTGATTATTCATGTTCGTGTCCCATAGACTTTAACGGTGTTTGCGTGTTCGAGCGAACTTTTTTCCTGTTCGCATGTTCTGGTGCGAACCGAACAGGGGGGTGTTCGGCTCATCCCTAGTAAGGTGGGTCCTGAGATTCTTGGCGATGAGTGGGAGTGGTTTCATACAGCCCACGGTTCGGTCCAGTTTGACTGTGGTTGGGGTTCCGGGGACTTCGGCACTCTCTCTTGAAGTGTCCAGGCCTCCCGCAGTTATAGCAGAGGCATGGAGTTGGCGGGTATGGGCGGTATAAATATGGATTTTGCAGTGAAGTGCGGTTTGAATATGGATTTTGCGGTGAGGTGTGGTTTGAATATGGTATACCAGAGGCCATCATGAGAGGAGCTACGTTCTTACTACTTTGTGTAGACTCTAGACCTTTTGCTACTAGTAACAACTTATCAATTTCGATTGTTCTGTACTCTGGTCGCGCCAGGAGCAGACCTTTCTGGATAGGTTCTCTAAGACCTGAAACAAAAGCAGCAGTCAGCATCTGTGCGTGAGCTTTGGTCCGCATACTAAATCCTAAGTCATTAAATACTTGAATGATTCTGGTGTGGAATTTCTTAACTGTTTCGCCCTTATCTTGTGACATATCTTGTATACTGGTAGCCTGATCTGCCAACCGATCTTGGGCCCATTGTTTCAGTTGGGCCACAAATTCACACCCAGTATCCCAAGTATCATCTCCATAACTTGTGTGCTCTTTAAAGCACTTCTTCATTACCGGCCAGTAGGCGTCCCCTGCTCTTATTTCACACAGACTTATTAAATCCCGCCACGCACTTGCGTATGTTTTTTGGATTGCATCAACCCTTCTATAAAAGACCATGGGCTGCCTCTCTGGGTCTGGCAGGCTTGCAACCAGAGTGGCAGCATCTTTGGGCCTAAAGGTTACGTACATCAGAGGAGCCCCAGGTGGCGGTCTACTGGGTGGTGGTGGGCCACTTGGAGTTCGTAGTTGTCCCCTTCCCCCAGGGGGAAATGGGCTGAAGTATGGATCCAGTCCCTGAAGCCAGTCTGAAGGGGGAGGGGGAACTTCAGTACTTTTTGGGGAGACTGGAGGGTACCGGGGGGCCTCAACCATGTCTTTGAACAGGGAATCCGTTCCGGTGCCGGATTGTGGGTCATACTGTGGGAATGTGACACTTTGTCTCGGTGGAGCTGTATTTTGGGTCAGCAGTACAGTGGTTGCGCTGCTGTCTATATTAGGCATACCACCGGACAGGACAAAGGCTTGTGTGCGGGGGTAGTCCTGGTTGCTCTGGTCAGGGCTATGATGGGAAGGACCAGCCTGAGTCTCTATGTGTGTTGAAGAGTGAGCACCGCTGTGATCTGTTAATGTATGGTTTGTCCTGACAGTGAGGTTCGTCTGGTTTCGGTCTCGTACGGAGTCTGGTGACTCTGTGCCAGAACGAGGGGAATCCTCCACCTCGTCCTGTGAACCTGCCATCATCAATGGAACAGGTTGGGCAAAGATGGGAATGAGTCGGGCCTTGTAATATGTTCCAGCTGATTGGTCTATCACCGGGTATATGTGCGTGGGTTCTGGCGAGGACGGTGGTGCGGCTGGTTCAGGTGAGTTAGGTGTATTACGGTGACTGCAATTGAGTGAGGGGTACAAAGACAAGTGGACCTTGCTAACCACCAAACATGGTGGCAAGGGTGTTCCCTGTTGATTTATTTCTTGCTGCGTAGAGGCAGTAGGGGGAGGTTCTGTCTGTGGAACAGGGGGGTAGACGAAGGGCGGTACTCATTTTCTGCAGGCCAGTCACCATCATAGGGCGGCGGCTGCCTGCTCAACTTCCTCTTTTCTACTTTCTTGTATACGTACACAATGTGGCCATTCTGGTTCGTTTCCTGCTCGACCCAGCCCTCTTCATGAATGGCTTTTGCAACTTTAAACCAGGAGTCTGCTGCACGCAGTAGACCGTGATCTGATAACAGGCCTCTTTTTCTCTTTAAGAGAGTATGCCATTCGTCTACTTGTAATCTACCACCCAAATGCATATCAATTCCACAAACTTTTGCTAATTTCTTTCCCTTTTTCACGGCATCCTCTCCCTCCCGCTCTCATACCAAATCACAAGCCAAACTTCCCTCTGTGGGCCTAATTAACCTATTTCCCATTTCGCACAACTCTTGAATTGAATAGGAGGAGAGGAAAGGAAGAAAGGTTGAAATAAAACAGAAAAGAAATGAAGATATGCAGTGACAGGGTGATATGGAAGATAAGGAAGTGAAGAGATCTCTGTTAAATCTGCAAAAGGGGAGACATGAAACAGACCAGACAAAACACAGAATGTTAGTCAACAACTGGTACTCAGTAAACCACTTCGCAGGTCTTCTACACGTCCCAATTCAAAACCCAAACTCCTCACTCTGGCTTTCTCTGCCTCCTCATAATCTTCTGGCTGCTGAGGTTGCAGGGGACACCTTTCACTTCCCTGTCCTGCTATCCTGGCCTCAACTTCAATAACTTCCATCTTCTTACCAACTGAAAACTTCACTGGATAATGTACATTCAATCTGAATACCATTACTTGGGGGACCTCTGGCACTAGAGGTTTGTAACCGAGAATAGATCGCTTATAACCTGGCTCTACCTTTGTGACCAAGCCCTCCTCATTAATGCCAAATAACAGTCCACAGACACATCTAGGACATTACCAACAACAATTGATGTGACGACTGGAGTGAATTCTGAACTTAATCAGATCCTCACGGGATCCTCACGCCACCGCTGGGCGTAATTTGACGCCCCCTTTCCTGGTAACCCGTGCTTTACCACACAATTACCTTGCCCCAGGAGGAGTTTACCGCGTCCTGACGCCCTCTCTTGATATCAATCCTCAAGAGAAGTTTAACCACGTCACCTCTATCCGTGAACATATAATCAATCCCTCATTCACAATAGCCGTCACACAACACGATCGATCAACAAAACAAAATACAATATACTCCAAATACAAATACAGGCGGGTCAGAAACAATTGCAGGTTCGTACTATATAAATAGGCTCGAGACCAGATATATACCTGTCTTTGTGGACCACGGAAAGCCGATGCGGAGACAGAAATTAACCAAATACAGAATGCGGATCAAACAGCAGACAAATTATTAAAAAGTGTCTTACCGTTTTCTCCAGAGTTGATCAGGCTCTGCTCCGCCGCCCGTATTTGGTCTTTCAGTTCCTCTAAGTTCGGCTTCCTTTCGGGCCAATCTCGAGCCCCACTTCTGGGCGCCAAATGTTTTAGTCCGAACAGAACCACTCGGTACTCTTGTTTCTGTCCCCCTGGCCAAATTAACCTTCGATGTGAAAATGTGCACATTTAACCACAATCATTGACACAGACACGTTCAGTAAGTTTGGTACTTCTGACGTTTATTTCCTGGGCTCAAAAATGATATATTGAGAGCCGGATATTTTGTTATCAAATCAAATATCGAATAAAACAAGCGTGTACAAACCGCAAATTATACATATTCATTATTGTGACGAAATGTAAGCTTTGCTGGGTTATATCTGTATAAGGAGATAGCAGACTATCATAGCTAATTATGTCTTATTTTCAGTTCCTGTTTGTCTTGAGTGTAGCCTAATAGGCCTGAAAAATAGGTGCAATCTTCTTAACTTTGTTCTTTGTACTTTAACTCTTGCAGATCTGTTTCACATGAAAGGAGAAGCTGGCAGACATCTAATTTGAGCATGATTAAGGCTAATAGCTGGTTATAAGAAAATAAGCACTTATATCTATGCGATTATATTAGAAATAGGCATTTCACAATAGCGCTCATAATCACATTCCATTACACCACCATATGTATTGCTGTCAGAAACAGGCGGAACTGGCTGGCCATTATCCCAAAGGCATTCTCAACGACTCTTTGGGCTCTGGCCAGCCATTAGTTAAAAACCCTCCTCTCCAGGGTGAGGGTCCTCTGGGGGAATGGCCTCATCAGATGCTCGCCCAGACCAAATGCTTCATCAGCAATAAAGACGAGCGGGAGTCCTTCAACGTTGTCTTCAGCAGGTGGCAATCCCAGGCCACCAGTCTGGAGACGTCAGGAAAACTCAGTTTGGGCGAAGACTCCTCCATCCGACATCCGGCCATTCTTCCCCATGTCCACATAGAGGAACTCATATTGTGCTGACACCCCCGCCATCAACACTATACTATTAAAATCCTTATAATTGTAATAGTAAGACCTCAAAAGGGGTGGTGGCACGATGTGGACATGCTTCCCATCTATAGCCCCTCCACGGTTGGGAAAGTCCCAACGGTCAGCAAAATGGGAGGCCACAGTTTGCCATTCCTTTGGCGTTGAAGGAAACAGTGGAGTCAAACCAGAAAAATAAATATTAGTACTTTTGCATATAACATTGCAAGCAGATTACACAAAAACATTCTTGGCCAACATCAGTATAACATTTATTTTAAGGAGTATTTAAAGACAAAAATATAAGGCCCACTTATCAGATTCTTCACCCCCTCTGATAGCCCATTGTAAAAATTTTAGGGGGGGGGGGGTTCGAGCTGAGTTTGGGACCCAAAAAAAAAGCCTGTGGCACTCTGCCTGAATTTAAGGACAACAATAACATTTGTACACATTTTAGGGGCACTACAATGGAGCTGACAAAATACATTGTTAAGTGACTAGGCTAGCTGGGTATGGGCCCAGGATAGCATGCTGGGGAGGTTAGTGAAGGCAAATATGCATGAAGGCCAAAAAAGGAGCATTAAAAGCTTACAGCATGCATGAGGACAAAGAGGGCATTCACATCATATTACAATCATGGTAATTAGGGAATGATGAAAGAAATACAATACATTAGCATACATTAAATACATAGAATGTGATGTTAAAGGAGAAATCTTACCTTAATATAGTCCTTCTGCAGGACCTAAATAATGACAGAACAGGTCTCTGGAATAATGATTCCCAGAGCCTGGGGGGAGATGCCTGTCGAGAACTTGAGATCCTGTAGACTTCTCCCTGTCGCCAAGTACCGCAACGTGGTGACTAGCCTCTGCGAGTGATGGCTTGACCCATGCAGGTATTCTGCCTGCTAATATAAGGTGACAGCAAAGCCAACAGACGGTGAGAAACGGGGTCCGTCATCTGGAGAAAGTTCCTGAAATCATCGGGGTTATTCTCCTGGATCTCGCGCAGCAAAGGCATATGAGAGAATTGGTCACGCGGGAGTAACCAATTCTTGGTCCATGAACTCCTCCCCACCCTGTTCGCGAATTGTCTCTCACCAAACTTCTACCAACACAAGATAAACACGAGATTAGCAGAAGGAGCCCAAATGGTGGCACAGTGGCTATTGAACCTTTTTGATCCTTTTTCTAGTGCCGTCGTAAGTGTTGTACGTCGTATGTGTATGCAAGACAGCTTGAACGGAATTCTGTCGGAATTCCGTCAGAAAAACCTTCAGTTTATTTTAATGGGAAAACCCATCGTGTGTACAGGGTATAACCGTCCTTTCTGGTGATATCAGTCAGGGGCTTGACCAGAGACGAGAAGTTATGAATAAACTTCCGATTAATAGTTGGCAAAGACCAGGAAACGCTGCAGAGAATGTAAACCCACGGGTTGGGACCACTGTAGAACTGCCGAAAGTTTCTCTGGGTCCATCGAAAAACCAGCAGTGGAAATTACATAACCCAGGAATTTAACCTGTTCACGATGGAACTCGCAATTCTCCAGTTTACAATAGAGATTGTTCTCTCTTAGCACACGACAGACATCTGTGTAGTGGCTCTCCAGGGAACTGCAACAAATCTTGAAGAACATTAATAAATTTAAAAAAAGATCATTAATTGCTGGAAAACAGCCGGGGAGGCATTACTAGGTACTCATAATGGTCTGTTCTGGTATTAAACACAGTTTTCCACTCGTCACCCTCCTAAATCCTCACAAGATTGTATGTCCCTCTCAAATCAAGCTTTGTGAAAACAGTTGATCCCTTGAGGCGGTCTAATAACTCCGTAATCAACAGAATCTGATTTTCTTAATCATGGAACGATTGAGACCCCTATAATCAATACAAGGTCTCAGTTCACCACTCTTCTTTACAAAGAAGAAACTAGCACCAGCAGGAGACGAGGATTTGCAGATGAAACATGGAGAAAGTGCATCTGCAACATACTCCTCCATGGCCTTATCCTCCAAGACCTACAAAAGGTAAACCCGAGCACGAGGGGGTATGGCGCCAGGTTGAATATCAATTACGCAATCATACGGCCGGTGTGGAGGCAAACTACCGGCTTGACCTTTTTCAAAGACATTGCTAAAATCACGGTACTCCTCCGACAAGGAGGAGAGTGAAGGGGTGCATAGGACCTTGGCTACCTTCCGGAAGCATGTCTCACTGCATCGTGGTGACCAGGAGAGAACCTCAGCATGGAGCCAATCAAAAGAAGGGTTGTGCCTCCAAGGATAACCGATAACCAGCGGAAACTTTGGTGAGGAAATAACTTAGAATTGGATTATCTCATGGTAAAGAGCCCCAATGGCAACGGACAATGGAACCGTCTTGTGAGTCACATGGGCAGGCTGTAGAGGCCTCCCGTCAAGAGCCTCAATGGCAAGTGGAGTGTCACGCAGCTGAAGCACAGCTTCAATTAACAGGCTTGCAGCCCAAGAGTCGATTAGAGCCTGTATCTCAATGGACAACCCAGCCCAAGAAAGGGTGATCGATACCAGGGGCTTATCCTTCTGGATAACTGGGGATGAAACAACCCCACCTAAGGTCTGTCAGTGACAGGACCTCAAGGTTTGCGCATACCCTGAACGGGACAAGACTTCAAAAAGTGACCTACCTGGCCACAATAAAGGCACAATCACTCCCTCCTCCTAAAGGTTCTCTCATCCTCAGAGAGTCACGTGAAACCCAAGTGCATGGGTTCACCTTCACTGACTGACTCGGTACCAGGAGGCATGGGAGGTGAGGGAGGCATGAGTGGGGCTGAAAAGCTCAAAGACAAATGTACAGGAGGCTTCCGCAAGCTGTTCTTAAAAAGTCTTTCTCTGAGTCTGGAGACAATAAGGATGACAAACATGATCAACTTCTCCAGCTCAGTGGGTATATCTCAGGCTGCTATATCATCCTTGATGGTATCCAAGAGACCATGAGAAAAAGCAGCCACGAGGGCCTCATTGTTCCACGCAACCTCTGCTGCCAGAGTATGGAATTCAATGGCGTAGTCTGCAACAGTTCTCATACTCTGTTCGATGGACATGAGGCACTTGGCAGCAGAAGCGGAGTGTGCGGGAAAGTCAAATACCCTTTTAACGAAGCCACAAACCTAGGGTAGCTCAAGACAACAGGTTTTTGCATCTCTCATAGAGGGTTTGCCAAGGTTCTCTCTGATAGCAAAGATATCACAAAACCTAGTTTGCTTCTGTCCGTGGGAAACGCCTGGGGCAGTATCTCAAAGTATATCTCAACCTGGTTGAGAAACCCACTGGATTGGACTGGATCATCCCCAAATTGCTGGGGAAGCAGAGCGGAACCAGACATACCTCTTATAGAGGTAATACTCGAGGTGGGTGCCTGCACAGAGACTGGAGCAGTAGCAGGGTCGGCCTGAAACATAGGCTGTACCGAGGCGGCCACAGTGTGCGATTCCAGGTGGGCCGGGCGACTCAGGAGCTTTTGTAACACCACGGCAAACTGATCCATGCAGTGATCCAGTTCATCCAATCTGGAAAAAATATTAGCAACAAGTGGATTGACTGCATTTTCTGAATTCATGGCCTTCGCCTACTGTCAGAAACCATGAAATCAGGCCGAGACAGAAGTACAGTTAAATCACACTTGTGTAATAATAAAAGTAAAAAGAAAAAACGTACTCAAAACATAGTTTTGCCAAGTCAAAACGTAGTCAAAACATAGTCAGCCAAGCCAGAAGTCTGGGATCAATGTAGTGGAACAGCAAGAAGGATCTGCAGCCAGAAGGGATGTCAGCAAAGCAAATCTTGAACAGGATCGCAGGAGTTTCTGTGATGTGACCAAGGCAAAGACAGAGATCCTCTGGACTGTACGGCTTAAGTAGCCAGGACTGACAAGCAGAATATCATCAACAGCTGAGTAACTGTGGAGAGAGATGGGAGCTGGCAATTAGTCGACATCTGAGCGGCCAGCTCAGATAAGGAAGGGCTTAGCCCAGCCCTGACAATAACTAAGTGGCTTGGAGAACAAAACATCTAAATTTTGGGTCCATGGCCAGGAAAATCCCCAGACCTTAATAACATTGAGAACTTGTTATGAATCCTCAAGAGGTGGGTGAACAAAAAAGACCCCCACAAATTGACTGTCATCAATCAGGATGTGACTGATTGACAGCATGCCAGGGTGAATTGCAGAGGTCTTATAAAAAAAGAAGGATCAATACTGCAAATATAGACTCTTTGCATAAACTTAATGTATTTGTCAATTAAAGCCTTTGACACTTATGAAATGCTTGTAATTATACTTCAGTACACCAGAGTAACATCTCACAAAAAGTTCTAAAAACACTGAAGCAGCAGACTGTGAAAATTAATATTTGCATCATTTTCAGAATTTTGGCCATGGCTGTAGATATACAGTAGTGATGTCCCTCCTTTTGAGAATGCTTATAATCATAGTGTAGATGTGGGCCTACGGTAGTTTTAAAACATTGTAAAACATTTGTAATATTCACTATTGAAACCATCTGGTCAAAGGGATTTGTCATTAGGAAGACAGTATAGAGCCTTAGGAATTTCTTGTAGGGAAAATAATATATTTAGTTGGTCCATTTGGGATTTACCAAAGTGGGGTAATTTAGGATTAGCCAAAAATTCTGATATATTTCTCTTTGAAGGTTGAGGGCCTTGCTCATTCCCCTTTAAATTGTATAAGGGACTATAATATGTACGTCAACCTAAGTATGTAACTAATAAAGCATCAGCTATCTCTTGAATATTTGTGTTTGTATGTTGAATAGTTAATGTTAACTCACTTGGCCAAAAAATTCTTAGCTTTGTTGCCACTTAATAAATCAGCCAAGTAGTAGGAATTGGAGTTCATGTCTAAGCCTTATAAAAGTGGAGACAAAGCAGGTTGAGCTTGTTGTCTAGGGAACGTAAGGTCATAGCAATATGCAGGGGCCCTCATGGGGATAGCACAAAGGGGGCTGCAGATTTTTTCTGCTTGTTGTTTATTTTCAGGTTCCCATTGGCTGCAGCGGTATCCCTGGGCAGCAACAGCCATGAGATTGGTCAGAACGATTGAGTAGTCTATTGGTCTAATTGGGCGGGCATAAAGCCTGCACGGAAGAAGCTGACAAAAGGGAGCCGAGGACCGTCTCTCACAGACCTTTGGGACCAGACCGCTACTGCAGTGCACTGTGAAATGAAGCGCCGTTCGCCGGGTAGATGTAAGAGCCTTCTATGCCGCCTGATAGAAAGACCTGAAGGTGAGTGGGGTGAAGAATGGCTACTGTGTTGTCTGGAGAAGGGACGGAGCGCAGCTCCGCCTGTCGGGGTGGCCCTAGCAGAGGCTAATGAAGAGGAGAAGACAGCCGAGGCCAGGAGTGGGACTAGACAACAGCCAGGAAGAAAGAAGAAGCAGAGAACTGCTGCTACCACACAGACAAGAGCCAAGGAGGGAGCTGGCAATGCTGAGCTGCAGAGTGCACCTAAAATGAGGCAGAGCAGCGCTACTCAGCCTGCCCTTGTGTCAGCTAGCAGTGGGCATACAGCTGGCAGTTCTGGTGGTGAGACCTGTTCTAGTAATAATGTTTCTGATCTATCTATATTAATTGCATCTTTATCTAATGTGTTACAGCAATTTAAAGGGACACAGTCATTTGGTGCTGATAATGAGTTTATAGGGGCACAGGTACCTGGTGCTTTGGTTATGTCTACTAATTCTACAGCTTTTACAGGGGCACATTCTTATGGTGCACAAGTGAAAGTTAATTCTGACAATTCATTAACAGATATTGGTAATGTATGGCAGGGTTTCACTGATTCTGCTATTCGGGATGATATTGCGGATAATGGGATGTCATTCCGCACTAGAATGCCCATTGATTTTTCTATACAAGGTAATCACTACCTGCCTCTGGGGCACCCAACGGGTATGAATGGCGAATCTACTTTTAAAGAGGCAATGCCTTGTGACATGTCATTACTACCTGCATCAAAAGAATTTTTTTTTTTTTTAAAAAAAGGTAAATTTTATTGCAATCAAAACAAACATGTCCGTTTACAATATATCATACATGCGAAAAAGAAGGAGCATTAGTGTATTACAGTTACAGAAATCATCACATAGGTACTTGCATTACCAGTAGTTAATCATTTGAGATTCATGTAGATGTTGAATTATTCGAGATCTTGTAGTGATTCATTGTCGGGGAGAGAGCTCTCTCGCCCCAACCAATGACTTCCGAATGGGTATAGTGATAACCGATCCCCAAAAGGGAAGGGGAGTGGGGTATTAAAGGAGAGTTGATAGGAGAAGTGATAAAGGTCCAGGGAAAGGGGCACCCGGCACCCGGCAGGATCGGATGAGAGGGGGGGGGACCGGGAAGGGAAGGAGGGGGGAGAGGGGGGGAGCGGAAGCCCATCAACATTTTTGCAAATCAGTATGCAATAGATCTCTACCATTGTGATCTACAGGTCCAATCCTGGGCTAGGTGGAGCGACCTCCAGTGAGAGAGATCCCCAGGAGTCAATCCACGAAGATCATATTTTATCAAATTTAGACGGACAATTCCTGTTAATATATGTTATCTTATATAGTGGCAAAACAGCATTTAGGGTTTTCCTCCAGGCATTAACGGCAGGCGGCTTGCCCGACTTCCACCTCAGCATTATTTGCCTTCGGGCATAATACGTAGCGAATGCTATAAACAATTTGGTATATTTCCCTATACCAGAGTCTGCCAGTACATTTAGTAGTAATGCACGTGGACACATTGGGATCGTAGTTTCCGCTGTCTGGTTGATGTCCGCCAGAACCCGCTCCCAAAACCCCTGCAACCTGGGGCATGACCATGTCATGTGCAAGGAGGAGGCCTCCAGGTCTCCCCATCTTGGGCATGCCGGAGACCTGTTGGGGTAAATAGCAGCCAGTCTGCGCAGCATGTAATAAGCCCTGTGCAGGAACTTTAATTGCAGGAACCGGTCCCTGGCAGAGATCAAGTTAGAAACATATGAAGAGACACATGTCTCCCATTCCTCTTCCTCAGGGGATGGCAAGTCCCTCTTCCACTTTATAAATGTTTTTTCAAGTTTTGTGGGCCTAGAAGCTGTTATGTGAAAGTATATTGTTGAGAGGGGGCTATCAAATTTTTTGTGGAGATTAACCTCTCCACCGGATCCGACGGGAAACTGATGCTGAAACGCGTGCCTCACCTGCAGGAAGCGGAAAAACATCCAATTGGGCAGCCTATATTTCCCTTTTAGTTCCGGGAATGTCATCAGCCTACCCCCTACTACCAAATGTTTAAGAGTCACTATACCTTTAGTTGCCCGGACCTGTGGGTCCGGCACCGTTCGTAAATGAGGAAGATTGGGGTTACCCCAAAGAGGTGTATGAGGGGAGATTTTACCATCAGAGCGATAACTTGCCCTTGCCTTCTGCCAGACCGTGATGGTAGTGCGCATTAGTGTCGTCAAGTTTGGATAGGTCTTGGGTCCTCGGAACACCAGGTTACTGAGAGCGGCATAGGAGCCCAAAATCGCAGCTTCTAGGGTTACTGCGGGGTTATCTCTGGGCTGGGAGAACCACCATCTGGCCGTCACCAATATGGCCGCCCAATAATATACCTGGAAATCCGGGAGAGCCAACCCCCCAACCCCCTCTGACCCAATGTCAGCTGTAGTGTGGTCAGCGCCAATCTGGGCACCTTCCCCAGCCACAGAAAGGAGGTAATTATAGTTTTTATTTTAGCAAAGTAGGAGGCTGGGATCTGTATTGGGCTATTCCTAAAAAGGAACTTTGGGAGGAAAACCATCTTGATTAAAATCACTCTCCCCACCGGCGTCAGAGGGAGTGACCTCCAATCAGCGCACTTCTTGGAGAACTGCGCCAATAAGGGGTTTAGGTTAAGATCCATGTATTTGGCCACTTTTCCCCCCAGATGAATCCCCAAATACTTAAACCTGTCGACCCAAACCAACTGACTCCGAATTGGTGGTCTAGGCCTGTTTGGGCTCAGGGGATAGATCAGGGATTTACCCCAGTTAACCCTAACTCCTGAGAAGGACCCAAACTCATCTACCATCTGCAAAGCCACTGGGAGTGAGGAGGAGACGTCATTCAAGTACAGGATAGTGTCATCAGCATACAAGGATATTTTCTTCTCCACCACTCCCATTGGAATCCCCCGAATCCTAGATTCTGCCGGAATCTTTGCCGCTAGGGGCTCCACCGCCAGAGCAAACAGCCCCGGTGACAGTGGACACCCCTGCCTAGTACCCCGGCATAGAGGGAACTCCCTCGAGAGGGAATTATTCGTACGCACTTTGGACCTGTGCGAGGCATACATCAGGCGCAACCACCCAATAAACGTTGGTCCAAACCCAAACTTCCGGAGGGCAGCCAAGAGGTATTCCCATTAGATGGAATCAAATGCTTTTTCGGCGTCTAAGGACACCACTACCCCTGGGCTGTCCTCCGATGGAACATCCAGGTGCGTCTGAAGTCTACGTATGTTTATGTCTGTCCCTCTGCCCGGCATGAACCCCAACTGGTCCGGGTGGATCAAAGCCGTGATTACTGAATTCAGGCGATCAGCCAAGGCTTTAGCAAGTATTTTCAGATCTACGTTTAATAATGAGATTGGTCGATAGGAGGAACACAGCTCCGAATCCTTGCCAGGCTTAGGGAGGACGACAATCACCGCCTCGGACATAGAGGGGGGGAGAGTCCCACTCTCAAGCATTTTCAGCAACACCTCCCTGTATATAGGTAAGATATCGTCTGCGTATTGCTTATAGAATTACGCTGGGTAACCATCCGGTCCCGGTGTCATCCCACCCTGTAGGGATTTCACTGCTATCTGGATTTCCCTGAGGGTAAGAGGACCATCCAGTCTCTCCCTGGTAGCATCCGTCAGGCATGGTAAATCTATCCCCTCAAGGTACGTCTGCAATTCAGATTCAGTGAATCGCACTCTGGATCTATACAGTTCTTGATAGTAAGCTGCAAATTGTTCATTTATTTGGGAGGAATCCATTAGGACTTCTCCGTCAGAAGACCGGATACGGGATATAGATACTGGGGAGTAGGGATGAGCCGAACACCCCCCGGTTCGGTTCGCACCGGAACCTGCGAACGGACCGAAAGTTCGCACGAACATTAAAACCCCATTGACGTCTATGGGACTCGAACGTTCGAAATCAAAAGTGCTCATTTTAAAGGCTAATTTGCATGGTATTGTCCTAAAAAGGGTTTGGGGACCCGGGTCCTACCCCAGGGGACATGTATCAATGCAAAAAAAAACTTTTAAAAACGGCCGTTTTTTCGGGAGCAGTGATTTTAATGATGCTTAAAGTAAAAAAAAAAAAAGGTGAAATATTCCTTTAAATATCGTACCTGGGGGGTGTCTATAGTATGCCTGTAAAGTGGCATGTGTTTCCCGTGTTTAGAACAGTCCCTGCACCAAACGTCATTTTTAAAGGAAAAAATCTCATTTAAAACTGCTTGCGGGTTTAATGTAATGTCCGGTCCTGGCAATATGGATGAAAATCAGTGAGACAAACGGCATGGGTACCCCCCAGTCCATTACCAGGCCCTTTGGGTCTTGTATGGATATTAAGGGGAACCGCGCACTCAAATTAAAATAAGGAAAGGTGTGGGGCCACCAGGCCCTATATACTCTGAACAGCAGTATACAGGCGGTGCAAACAAGACAGGGACTGTAGGTTTGTTGTTAAGTAGAATCTGTTTGTCATTTTGAACGGGTACATTTTTAACGTGTTTAGTTCCAGCCAAAAAATCTTTTTTAAGCTTTTTGGAAAACATAGGGAAGGGTTATCACCCCTGTGACATTTGTTTTGCTGTCTTTCCTCCTCTTTAGAAGATTTCACCTCCCTTTTTGTCCCAATGACAAATGCTTTTTGAGAATTTGGGTTTTTTTGTGGAACAAGGATTGGAAAGCATCAGTGGAAAGGAGAAATGTTTTTCCCATATTAACTCTTACAGGAGAGAATTTCCCTTCCTAGGGGTAGATTTCATCTCACTTCCTGTTGTCTCCTTCCGTTTGCAAGTAGTAGTCGTTTGTAAGTTAGATGTTTGAAAGTAGGGGCCTGCCCTATATACTCAGCAGAAATTTGGGCCTTAGGTGTTGTTGTGGCCACAACACTGTAAGCCCTCACAGGGCCCTGCTGTGAAATATTAGATCAATTATTGTAATTACATGCCCCTGTTGAACAGGGGCAGAAAAATCGGGCCTTTGGTGGTGGTGGTGCTGGTGCCACAACACTGCAACCCCTCACAGACACTCTATTTGGAACGCAGGAACGAGCCCTGCTGCAAAGTATTGCATCAAAAATTGTAATTACACGCCCCTGTTAAACAGGGGCAGAAAAATTGGGCCTTAGGCACTGGTGGTGGCGCCCAGAACCAAAAATGTTCTTACAAGCTATCAGCGTGATGATTGAGGAGGAAGAGGATAATTACTCAGGGATAGTCGCTCAGCATCAGCATAGGCAGTCTTTGAAGGGATCTGAGATTTCAAAAAAAAATATTCGGTTACATCAGCATCAGGTGCTTGGTGGCTGGTGGTGATCCAAGACTGATTCATTTTTATGAAGGTCAGTCGATCGACCGAGTCGGTGGACAGACGCACCCTGCGATCGGTTACCACGCCTCCAGCAGCACTGAATGTGCGTTCCGAAAGAACGCTGGATGCAGGACAGGCCAGTAGCTCAATTGCATACTGTGCAAGCTCTGGCCAGTGATCCATCCTCAAGACCCAGTAACCCAGAAGATTTTCGGTGGGAAAGGTGTCCAAGTCTGATCTTGCCCCTAGGTATTCCTGCACCATGTAAAACAGACGCCGGCGATAGTTGCTGGAACCGATCATACCTTGGGGCTGCGGACCAAAAAATTGTCTGAACGCATCAGTCAGACGGCCACCTTCTCCACCGCTCCTTCTTTGACTGACCGAAGCCTCAGCAACACGTTGTCCAGAAACAGGAGTTTGTAACCTCCCAGTCTCTGGGAACACGTTGCACAGACCTTTCTGCAAGGCCTCCCGAAGATGTTTCATCCTCTGCTCCCTCTGTGATGGCAAGATAAGGTCCGCAACCTTACCCTTGTAACGTGGATCAAGGAGGGTTGCCAGCCAGTATTGGTCCTTCTCCTTGATACCACGAATACGAGGATCCTTACGCAGGCTTTGCAGGATCAGGCAGGCCATGCAGCGTAGGTTTGCTGAGGCATTCAGGCCGGAGTCCTCTGGGTCACTAAGGACGACATGGTCCACAGCCACCTCCTCCCAGCCACGTACAAGTCCATGTGTTTCTTGGGACTGATCCCTTAAAGACTGCTGCTGATGCTGAGTGCCAGGCTCCACCTCCATACTGACACAATCTTCCTCCTCCTCGTCCTCTTCCTGTGTGATCGGCGGGCACGCAGGAACACTGTCTGGATAAAGGGGGCCTTGAGAGCTAAGGAAGTCCTCCTCTTCCTGCCTCTGTTCTGCCTCAAGTGCCCTGTCCATTATTCCATGCAGCGTGTGCTCCAACAGGTGGACAAGGGGGACAGTGTCACTGATGCATGCACTGTCACTGCTCACCATCCTCGTGGCCTCCTCAAATGGTGACAGGACAGTGCATGCATCCCTGATCATGGCCCACTGGCGTGGGGAAAAAAAACAAGCTCCCCTGACCCTGTCCTGGTGCCATAGTCGCACAGGTACTCATTGATGGCCCTCTGCTGCGTGTGCAGCCGCTGCAGCATGGCCAACGTTGAGTTCCACCTGGTGGGCATGTCACAGATTAGGCGGTTCTTGGGCAGGTTAAACTCCTTTTGGAGGTCCGTCAGCCGAGCACTGGCATTATATGACCGGCGGAAATGCACACAGACTTTCCTGGCCTGCATCAGGACATCCTGTAAGCCCGGGTACCTGCCCAAGAACCGCTGCACCACCAAGTTAAGGACGTGAGCCAAACAGGGCACATGGGTCATTTGTCCCTGTCGGAGGGCAGAGAGGACCACCTCTGAACCTGCCCCTGCAGAGCTGACAGAACCTCTGCCCCAGTGTGGCTCCTGTCCCCCAAGCACACCAGCTCAAGCACCACATGGCATCTTTTGGCCTGCGTACTTGCGTAGCCCCTTGAACGGCTACGGAGCACCGATGGTTCCGAGGACAAAGCACAGGAAGAGGCCATGGAGGAAGAAGAAGAGGAGGGGGTGGAGGAGAGAGGTGTGTCACAATCATTAGCATTTTGGAGGCATGGTGGTGGAACAACCTCCAACACTACTGCACCTTGTCCTGCATCCTTCCCAGCTGCCAGCAGAGTCACCCAATGCGCCGTGAAACTTAGGTAACGTCCCTGTCCATGCCTGCTGGACCATGAGTCAGCGGTAATATGCACCTTACCGCTGACCGCCCTGTCCAGCGAGGCATGGACATTGCCTTCCACATGCCGGTAGAGAGCCGGAATCGCCTTCCGTGAGAAAAAGTGGCGTTTGGGTACCTGCCACTGAGGAACTGCACATTCCACAAACTCACGGAAGGGGGCAGAGTCTACCAACTGAAAAGGCAGCAGTTGAAGTGCTAGCAATTTTGCCAAGCTAGCATTTAACCACTGCGCATGTGGATGGCTGGGAGCAAACTTCTTTCGGCGGTGCAGCAGCTGGGGCAGGGAAATTTGCCTGGTACAATCTGACGTCGGTGTACCAAAAGCAGATTGCCCACAAGTACTTGGCTGTGACACACCTAATTCTACACCTTCATTCCTCTCAGTGCAGGTCTCAGGGAGGACTGAAGGTATAGTGGGGTTGGAGATCTCAGCTGATGAGGAGCAAGGAGAGGTCCTCTTTGTTCTTTGGTGTGGGTCTTTTAGATACGCTTGCCAACGAACTGCATGGCAGGTCAACATATGTCTGGTCAAGCATGTGGTACCCAAGCGGGAGATGTTTTGGCCACGCGAGATACACTTGAGACATATGTTGCAAATAGCAGCAGTGCGATCTGATGCACTCGTCTCAAAAAAGGCCCACACCAAAGAACTTTTTGAATAACGCACAGAGACTGCAGCGCCCTGCACATGTGGAGCTTTGGGGTGTGATGCAGTCAATGTGCTGCCCTTAGGCTGGCCCCTGGCCATCCTGCCTCGTTGGTGATGTGCCGCCTCCTCCTCTTCCTCCTCTTCCTCTCTCCTATCAGGCACCCACATTGAGTCAGTGACCTCATCATCCCCTCCCTCCTCATCACTGGATCAAACCTGGCAGTATGCTGCAGCAGAGGGAGCATGACTGCCAGATTGCTGTCCTTCTTGGGCACCCCCTCTGTCCGTGCTCATGTTACTGCCTTCATCGAGCTCAGTATCATCATCAGAGCCTTCCAAACGCTGGGCATCCTCCTGGAGCATGTACCCAACACTGTGGTCAAACAGTTCGAGGGACTCCTCAGGAGGACATGGTGGGGCTAGGGAAGGAGTCACTGATGACATTGAGCCGAGGGAAGAGGCCGCTGCTTTGCCAGACAAAGTACCCTGGGCATGGGTGAGAGAGGATGAGGAGGATGAGGACGGCTTGGTCATCCACTCGACCAAGTCTTCCGCATGTTGCGGCTCAACACGGCCAGCTGCGGAAAAAAAGGCCAAGCGTGTCCCACGGCCACGTGCTGATGAGGTTGCACCGTTTCTACGACCAGCACTAGACACAGAGCCTGCTTGCCCTCTCTTATTGGCTTGTGACTGTCTGCCTCTCCTGATGCTGCAGCTAGCAAAATCAACTGCCTACCTGTAGTATGAGAACACCACCAACCTTCTACAGGTAGCTTTAGCTGAACACTGTGCAGAGCTCGCAAAAAACTAACTTGTAGGTTTAGCTGAACACTCTGAGGTGCACGCACCACACTAACTTGTAGTTTCAGCCGAACACTGTGAGCAGGACGCACTGCACTAACTTGTAGCTTTAGATGAACACTGTGCAGAGGTCTCACTACACCAACTTGTAGGTTTAGCTGAACACTGTGAGCAGGACGCACAGCACTAACTTGTAGTTTTAGCTGAACACTGTGAGCAGGACGCACATCACTAACTTGTAGTTTTAGTTGAACACTGTGAGCAGGACGCACTGCACTAACTTGTAGCTTGAGATGAACACTGTGCAGAGGTCTCAATACACCAACTTGTACGTTTAGCTGAACACTGTGAGCAGGACACACTGCACTAACTGTAAATAGTCTAGTTGCCTGACTGTGGTACTAATATGATCAAAAGAACACCAGCAATTTTATTCAGGTAGCTGTAAATACTGTAACAAGACAAGCCTGCCTGTCAGTAAGAAGATAACAGGAACGGATCTAGCTGAACACTGTGAGCAGGAAGCACTGCACTAACTTGTAGCTTTAGATGAACACTGTGCAGAGGTCTCACTACACCAACTTGTAGGTTTAGCTGAACACTGTGAGCAGGACGCACTGCACTAACTGTAAATAGTGTAGTTGCCCGACTGTGGTACTAATAGGATCAAAAGAACACCAGCAATTTTATTCAGGTAGCTGTAACTACTGTAACAAGACAAGCCTGCCTGTCAGTAAGAAGATAACAGGAACGGATCTAGCTGAACACTGTGAGCAGGACGCACTGCACTAACTTGTAGCTTTAGATGAACACTGTGCTGAGGTCTCACTACACCAAATTGTAGGTTTAGCTGAACACTGTGAGCAGGACGCACCCCACTAACTTGTAGGTTTAGCTGAACACTGTGAGCAGGACGCACCTCACTAACTTGTAGGTTTAGCTGAACACTGTGAGCAGGACGCACCCCACTAACTTGTAGTTTTAGCTGAACACTGTGAGCAGGACGCACCGCACTAACTTGTAGGTTTAGCTGAACACTGTGAGGTGGACGCACCACACTAACTTGTAGGTTTAACTGAACACTGTGAGCAGGACGCACCCCACTAACTTGTAGGTTTAGCTGAACACTGTCAGCAGGATGCACTGCACTAACTGTAAATAGTCTAGCTGCCTGACTGTGGTACTAATAGGATCAAAAGAACACCAGTAATTTTCTTCAGGTAGCTGTATATACTGTAACAAGACAAGCCTGCCTGTCAGTAAGAATATAACAGGAACGGATCTAGCTGAACACTGTGAGCAGGATGCACTGCACTAACTGTAAATAATCTAGCTGCCTGACTGTGGTACTAATAGGATCAAAAGAACACCAGTAATTTTCTTCAGGTAGCTGTAAATACTGTAACAAGACAAGCCTGCCTGTCAGTAGGAAGATAACAGGAACGGATCTAGCTAAACTGAATACAGTGTATATATATATATATATATATATATATATATATATATATATATATATATATATATATATGCAACACCTTGGATGCATATATATACACAATACACTGTAAGTGCAGCTAAACTGACTGACTGTTCTGCCTAATCTATCTAACTCAAATCAAATGTCACTGTCTGTCTCTCTCTCTCAGTGAACGCCGGAACACACACTACACAGGGCAGCCGTGCAGGCGGCCTTATATTGTGTGGGGCGTGTACTAAATCCCCTGAGCCATAATTGGCCAAAGCCTCCTTGGCTTTGGCCAATTACGGCTCTCTGTTCAGACGGCACTGTGATTGGCCAAGCATGCGGGTCATAGTGCATGCTTGGCCAATAATCAGCTAGCAATGCACTGCGATGCCGCAGTGAATTATGGGCCGTGACGTGCCACACGAATTTGGCGCGAACGGCCCATATCGTTCGCAATTCGGCGAACAGACAATGTTCGAGTCGAACATGGGTTCGACTCGAACATGAAGCTCATCCCTACTGGGGAGGAATACTCCCTTGACAACCAGGCCAATAGGCGAACACGTCTCTCCCCCTGCTTAAAAATCCTCTGACTCTGATGCAGGAGATGCAATTTTGCAATTGATGTGCGTATGAGGGAAACATCTCTCAGTGCTTCCTGAAAGGAAGCGTACACCTGGGGGGTACGATCTCTAATGTATGCAGCCTCCAACCCACCCACCCTAACCTCTGCCCTCTCAAGTTCACTACGGGCCCCCTTACGAACGTTGCCGATGCGGTCCTGAAACTTACCTCTCATACAAACCTTAAATGCATCCCAGACAACTGGGACAGGGATGGATCTATCCCAAGCATCCCAAAATTCTGTCATATCAGCTCTACATGGGACATCCACCCTTGAGTCAGATAGCCAAAATCTGGAAAGTCGCCACAACCCTTCTGAAGCACTGTTTGTCAGTTCAAGCTGCAGGGAGACAGGAGCATGATCCGAAATCCCTCTAGGGAGGATGGTAATGTCCTTTATACTAGACAGGACCATTCCCCCAGAGTAGACCAGGTCTATCCTAGAAAAAGTTTTGTAAGTGGCAGGTAAATCCCTGCGCCTGAGGGTTCCTCCATCGCCAAACATCTGTAAAATTAAATGCCTCTGCCCACACTTTAAGGTCGGGCACGGAAACTAATGATCGAGACATCCTATCTGCCTCAGGATCCGGGACCATATTGAAGTCTCCCAACAGCAGAACATTATCAGTGGCGTATTGTGAAATATAGTTAGTTACATAGCTACATAGTAGGTGAGGTTGAAAAAAGACACAAGTCCATCAAGTCCAACCTATGTGTGTGATTATGTGTCAGTATTACATTCCATATCCCTGTATGTTGTGGTCATTCAGGTGATTATCTAATAGTTTCTTGAAGCTATCAATGCTCCCCGCTGAGACCACCGCCTGTGGAAGGGAATTCCACATCCTTGCCGCTCTTACAGTAAAGAACCCTCTACGTAGTTTAAGGTTAAACCTCTTTTCTTCTAATTGTAATGAGTGGCCACGAGTCTTATTAAACTCTCTTCTGCGAAAAAGTTTTATCCCTATTGTGGGGTCACCAGTACAGTATTTGTAAATTGAAATCCTATCCCCTCTCAAGCGTCTCTTCTCCAGAGAGAATAAGTTCAGCGCTTGCAACCTTTCCTCATAACTAAGATCCTCCAGACCCTTTATTAGCTTTGTTGCCCTTCTTTGTACTCGCTCCATTTCCAGTACATCCCTCCTGAGGACTGGTGCCCAGAACTGGACAGCATACTCCAGGTGCGGCCGGACCAGAGTCTTGTAGAGCGGGAGAATTATCGTTTTATCTCTGGAGTTGATCCCCCTTTTAATGCATGCCAATATTCTGTTTGCTTTATTAGCAGCAGCTTGGCATTGCATGCCATTGCTGAGCCTATCATCTACTAGGACCCCCAGGTCCTTTTCCATCCTAGATTCCCCCAGAGTTCAGCTGGTATAAGAAAGAAATCGAGGCGGGGGGATATATAGTCCCACCATTACCAGCTCTAAGTTCATTATAATAGCGTGGATAATTATATATCACCCTCCGGGATCTATATCTAGTGCCAACAAAGGAAAGGGAAGGGATTTGCGCACTAAAACACTCACCCCTCTTGCCAGGTTAGAAAAACTAGAATGGTATGCGTGACCAACCCATGGTCTACGTAAGCTCATTGTTTTCCCTCCCATTAGATGTGTCTCTTGGAGTATGCATATATGGGGGGACTGTCTCTGCAAGAACTGGAACACCAATGATCATTTAATTTTGGAATTTAGACCCCCCGGTGTTCCAGGACACAATTTTACACATAGAAACTGAGCCACCACAGCACATTAAAAGCAGGAGGGAACACTACCGCCATTAGCGAGCCGCCTACCGTCACATTATTCTTGCCAATTTGTACAACTATCTCAGCATGTAATATACAGTAAGTAAAACATTGATTGAACTGACTTCCTTTGGTACACTTGTGTACATCCCAAACACCCCACCCCCCCGCCACCCCCCACCCCAACTGAAGGGAGCCTTTTTCCCAAAATAACTGGAGGCAATAGGCCTCTGTGGAGGTATCGTGTGCAAGAAGGCACCGGAGTCCCATCCTCTGGAGTACAGTACATGGACCGGGTAATGGAGACCGGAATAAATTGGACCAGTGCAGTCTCCCAGCCTAGGCTGGGGGTAAGAAAACTCAGTTGCAAACCCAACAATCCTAAACTGTAAGATGATCCACAGTATTTCCAAGTAGTGCAGTCCTTTGTCGCAGAGTTAGATAGGATGGGACATGCAGCACAGCCTTTCAACCTCCCCCTGCATAAAGGAATCTTGTATTTCAGAGAGGATAGTAGGAGGGTGGTGAGAGATGAGACCCCCCTCCAGAAATTATCTAAAGAAATTGTAGATCACAGACAAGACCCATAGATCAGATCTCATGCAGCGCCAACCCTCTCATACTCCTGCCTCATGATAGCTCCCATTGTGGTAATCCAAATAGAACACATGTTGCAGCAGGGCAGGGAGGGCTAGTAACAGGAGAGAAGGAATGCCGTGTTAGTCAGGATACCCCTTACAAATCTCCGCTCATAGTTTTCCGGAACATGGGAAGCCCCAGAGCAGCCCTGCCGGGGGGGGCAGTTTTAGGAGTAAAGGTCTCCGCCACCAACTGGGCCTAGGGAGTTAGTCTGCTCTGCCATCCTGACTCCCCTATAATACTGGGATCACACCATTGCATCTGTGTGGAGATACAGTAACAAGGAAATATAAACGACCATTCTCAGTGCCTGCGTACCGTCTCTATCCAGGATGAGGCCTCCGCTGGTGAGGTGAAAAAACGGGTTGACTCCCCATCTTCCACCCGGAGTCGTGCCGGAAAAAGCAAACTGTACTTTATTCCTTTAGCCCGCAATTTGGCGTGAACTGTGTCGAACGACTTCCGCTGCCTCTGAGTCTCCATGGAATATCATCAGCCACGTGTTCTCATATTTCAGATCTTGTATTGCTCTGGCTTCTCTCAGCACTATATCCCTATCTTTAAAATGAAGCATTTTAAAGATAAATGTGCGAGGGGGGGAGCCCTGTGGCCCTCGTGTCACCGGCATGCGATGAGCCCTTTCAATAGTAAAGAAAGGAGAGAATCTGGCCCCAGGGAGCAAGTCTTTCAGGAGACGCTCCGTGAAGGCGGTAGGGTCCGTACCCTCAGCTCCCTCCGGGAGGCCGACGATTCGGAGGTTGTTTCATCTGTTCCGATTCTCGGCATCCTCTGCCCTACTCTCCTGGGCCTTTACCCTCGCCTTCAATGTGTGTAGGTCTCCTGAGTGGTCCCTCACAGTATCCTCAGTCCCGGAGACCCGCTGCTCCACCTCCGATATGCGGCCGCGGAATGAGTCCAGGTCTCTACGGATAAAGTCCACATTAGTCTGGACATGATCTATTTTGTCCATCAGGGCGGCTTGTCCTGAGGCAATTGTTTGTATGGCTGCAGCTAGATCTGCAGCCGTGGCTGGAGGAGAATCTGTTGCCTCCGTCTGGGAAGCCATGTGCGATGTAATGGTGGCCTGACTCTTTGTCCTTGCTCCGTCGGAGTGTGCCGCTGCCGACTTGGACCTTCTGGGATTGCCGATGGGCATGACCCGGAGTCACCGCAGATCCCCTGGGCTCTCGCTCAACTCAGTATTTTAGAGACTGTTTTTTAGTTCGCTCTTTCAGAGGATTGGGCTGTACTATAGTCAAGAATTTGCATTCGGCCTATATACATGCTGATGTGGTTCAGAAGAAATTATCTAAAGAAATTGTAGATGGTAGGATACCTGATCCCTTTCCTCATCCCCATCTCCAAATTTTAGACCCTCCCCTTTGGATATTGTTCCCAAAAAGGAACGTGGTAGTTTTCGTTTAATACACCATCTCTCCTACCCATTGGACTCTTCCCTGAATGATGAGGTTTCGGATGTTGAAGCTCCGATATCCTATTCCTCATTCGATGAAAGTCCTTATCATCTTAACGGAGTATGGTTGTGGAGCTTTGATGGAGAACCCGAATACCAAATCGACATTTAGTTTGCTCCTAGTTCACCCTCAAGGTTTCGATTCATTGGGTTTTCAATTCCAGTGTCAATTCTATATTGACAGATGTATGCCTAAGGGATTTTCTTTATCCTTTTTTATTTTGAAGCCTTTTCCAATTTTTTACATTGGGTTTTGTCAATACTCTATCCTTTTGGGGTGTTTTTGCACTATTTAGATGATTTTTTGTTTGTCAGCCCCTCGGGCTCTAATTCTTGCTACGAATCTTTAAATGTATTCTTTGGCATGTGTGAATACTTTGGGGTTCCGTTTGCACAAGAAAAGACGGTTCTTTCTTACACCACTATCAAATTTTTGGGGATCACAATTGACTTATCAGTAATGGAGTTACCTACAGACAAATTACAGAAGATGAGATCACTGATTTCAATCTTCCTGCCGAAAAAGAAAATACTACTGAAAGAAGCTCAATCCTTATTGGGTTTATTTGCTTTTGCAGCCAGGGTCATTCCTATGGCCAGGGTATTTTCACGTAAATTTTCTTTGGCCATAAGAGGCCTTAAGAATCCATATGACCATGTTCGTATATCTAAAAGCATTAGAGACGATCTAAAAGTCTGGGACTCCTTTTTTGGTAATTTTAATGTTTCAACCATATGGCAACAAGATTTCACCAGCGACTATCGGTTACAATTCTTCACAAATGCTGCGGCTCTTCAGCTTCAGTGCATTTATGAACGGCCATTGGTGCGCCTCTGAGTGGCGTTTGAATTGGTTGCATCAGGACATTTTACAGAACCTTGCTCTCTTGCAGTTATACCCATTCATAGTATTCATAGTGGTTTGGAAGGCTCAGTTCATGAACCCCAGAGTTCTGGTTCACACGGACAACAAGGGTGTTTTCTTTGCTATTAATACATTGTCATCGAAATCTGAACCAGGTATTAAAATTGCTGCGTTTTCTAGTTTTGCACTGCATGCATTTTAATATCTGGCTGAGAGCAGAACACATTCGTAATAATATATCTGACGCTTTATCTCGTTTGCAGTTCACAAAGTTTTGGGAGTTGGCTCCATCGGCAGATCAACGCGGTGCACCTTGCCCAGATTTCCTTTGGGGCTTAATTTGGAACTGATAATGACTAACCTTGAAAACTCAGTAGCAAGGAAGACATGGATGGACTATCATCTTTCCTGGTCTAGATGGTGTTCATTTTGTCAGGAGGATAATGCCTATGTCTCTCTGGCTTTCATGTCCAACTTGATTCAATCAAAACTCAGTCCTGCCTCAGTGCAAAGGATTTTAGCAGGCGTATCATTTTTTCTGAAATTTGCAGGCTTGCCTTCGTTACCTTCCTTTTTTCAGGTTAGTCAGGTGTTGAAAGATTTTCGGAGATCCAAACCTACTCGAGATAATAGGTGTCCCATATCAATTACACTATTAGGAGATCTTCTTGAGACTTTGAAGAATTGCTTTTCAGAATTTGAGCTCTTGCTTTTCAGGGCTTCCTTTTCCATAACCTTTTGCGGAGCCCTTAGGATTGGGAAGTTTACAGTAGTAAATAATACATCTCCTTTCTCCTTTTTTCTCATGTTTCTTTGGAAAAAAGATCTACTTAGCTCTACTAAGGATTTTCCTCTGCAGGTCTAAATCCTGGCCCTTGGGTAAAGGACAGTGGGTATCACTTGCTTAGTCCATGAATCCATGAATATGTCCAGTCTCAAATGTTTCTAGATATCTTTCTGCCAGGCTTTCTTCTAATGGTTCTTTCTTTATTCACCAGGACCTGTCCCCCTTAACCAGGTACCAGTTTTCAGCTGTATTGGCTTCCTGTCTAAAATGCTTGAAGCTTTTGGGCTTTTGTTTTTCATCCCATTCATTTAAGATTGGGGCGGCCACTACAGCTGATTCTCTGGGTTTCTCTGAAGAGGTGTTAAAAAGACTAGGCCATTGGGGCAGTGATGGGTATAAAATCTATGTCCGCCCTGATGTACTAATGTTATAATTTTATCTTTTAGATTCGCCCAACACCAATATCTGGATAGTATTTCTACATTTTCTGGGCTGCTAAACATGCCGGAACTAGGACCTACTCAGCTAATCTAGGTCTGCATGCTAAAGAATTTTCAGTTTTCTGGTCAGGCATTAGGGGTTTAAGATGGAGGAACCTTAGAGACCATTTCATTTACTTGTCAGGTAAGACAAGAAAGTGCTGATACAATGACAGAACTCAGTCCCTAACACATGTATGAACCAAAGGAGAACATTTTTGACCCATGGGACTATAAAGAGTTATGCCAAAATAAAGTAGATAAATGTAGTAAGAAAATATGCACTTTTTTTCCCATATAAAGTTCTAAATCGAACAGAACAGACACTACTGTACATGTGTCATAAAAACACGCACAATATAAAGTACATAAATTACAGTACATACTTTTTATATGTTACCTTCAGTAATGTATGCATATCGTGCTTGTTTTTATGAAACATGTAGTGTCCATTCTGTTCGATTTTAAACTTTGTATGGAATAAATTGCAAATTTTCTTACTACATGGTTGTCTACTTTATTTTGACACAACTCTTTAAAGTCCCATGGGCAAAAAAAATTCTCTTTTGGATTATACAAAACTTCCCTTTTTCAGAAGAGTCTGTAACATTACTGGGGATATTTTATTTGGAGTAGGAGTATCCATCTGTTCATTAGGAATCTGAATAAAAAGTCCTCAAATCACAAGGCATCTTTGTTGTTTGTTGGGTACTTTTATCAGTTTATTAGGAAAGTGATTTTGATGTGAGGTTAATACATAGATGTTTTCTAAAGTGTATAACTTGTAGGGTATCCGTACTCTTCATTTTATAGGTAGCCCCATAACTATTGTGGAAGTAACTGAAAGATTGTGAGCCACTGAAGGGAGCTGTGTGCACTGAATGTCTGGAGAAGGTGCAGTGCGTGGCTGAAGAGTTTGGCTCCAGAGTGTGTCTGCAGGAACACAAAGTGGGGCAGAAAATGAGGTCTGGAGTGCAAACTGATGAGTGTGGAGGAGCGGAGCCTTTACATTTGTTTTACAATGGATCCAGCGCACTGTGTCTAAAGATAAGGAGACAGTTGGATTGCCTCTGGAATAGGACACATTAACCTATGGATGTCAGGTATTAGTAATAGTAAAGAGGGAAATTGACTATTCACATTACTTACTGATAAGATTTGATGAATGAGCTTAGCATGGACATTCATGAAGATATATGAATGCTGGCCTTTCTGATGGAATAAGACTATTGTATTTTAGGTTTGGCCTTGCATTCGGTCATGGTATGCTGGGAGACTATCATCACAGGTTGTCCTGCTTATCGCTGCAAACTGTTTTCTGCCCCTCAGTTCTGGAATTCTTGCTCCAATTCTTGACATGTTTCTTGCTTCATCCTGGCTACAAAAGAGCCAGTGTCTAATACCTGTCCAACTTGTAAAAAGCTATATACACCTATTGACCACATTAGTCCTACCTCCAACTGAAGAAAATGCTGCAGAAACTGCTCAAGAAGGACACATCCATGTGTCCAATGATATCTAGTAATGACTAGTAAGATTTAAAGCTACAGCAGCTTTTCAGGTTATGGGCCCGGCTGCAGCCATACTACTAAATACTACTGCAAATACAGCTAAATATCAAAAGTTATAAGTCTCTGAAAAGGAAAAAGGAACTCACTGTACTAATTATGCAATATTAGTACAGCGTGTTCTGATAGGGGGGCTGCCCCCTCTCCAGAACACACTGATTAGGGATCACAGCCATGGGCAGCCAGGACTGATCGGTTGCTGATCGACTGCTGGTTTGTCAGCATGCCTATTCGACAGATGGCGGACGTTAGGCTGACTTCTGTCGGACAGGCTGCTGTACACACTGGCCAAATCTCAGCCGGTTCAACTGGCCAAGACTTGGCCAGTGTGTACTAGCCTTAACAGTGTTTCATCAAATTTTTCAGTTGCTAATTTGACAAACCAGAATTACCAGTCCTGGAAATCTAAAATGAAAATGCTGCTGATAAGAGAGGCTACATGATGGAAGGTGATACAAAGGGCAAGACCACACCCACCTACCAATGAATGGATAGAGAAAGATAAAAATAACTCAAAATACTAGATCCCTGATCATAAATTTTGATCAAATTGTCCAGGTATGCAAATGTGAAACTACACAATAAATATGGGAGGAAATACAGAAAGTCCACAAGAGATCATATTTAACCAACACAGTTCACAGCCAATGTTTCATGTGCAATAAAAGTAGGGTCTGGGATTAAAAATACCATTTCAGTCTTTGCAGATGACACCAAACTATGCAGTGGAATAACGTCCTTACAGGATGTCTGCAATTTACAAGCCAACCTCAATGCACTGTCAAATTGGGCGACTATGCGGCAGATGAGGTTTAATGTAGATAAATGTAAAGTTATGCACTTGGAAGCTAAGAATATTCATGCATCATACATACTACGGGGAGTATAACTGTGGGGATCCGTAGTGGAGAAGGATCTGGTGGTTTTGGTAGATCATAAGTTTTCTACTAGTATACAATGCCAAGCTGAGGTTTCCAACGTGAGCAATGTTCTTTCTTGTATTAAGAGAGGTGTGGACTCCAGAGAGAGAGATATCATTTTGCCCCTGTACATATCATTAGTAAGACCTCATCTGGAATATGCAGTTCAGTTTTAGGCACCAGTTCACAAAAAGGATATCTGGGGGACTGGGGAAAGTCCAGAGAAGGACAACCAAACTGATTAGAGGCATGGAGGAGCTCAGCTATAAGGAAAGATTAGAACTGAATTTATTCTCTCTTGAGAAGGAGATTAAGGGGGATATTATTCATGGTTAACACTAAACTTATTATTTTGAAACCTGTGTGCAAAAAATTGGTTAACGGCAAACTCCAGTATCTGGAAAGCTAGATTCAGAAAAAGAGACACATTAAACAATGAAAGGCCAGAAATGTAAAAGAATAAATAGAAAATGCTCTAGATACTGAGTGTGTCTCATCATTTTCCACCATATTGCGTTGACCATGGAACTACAAGACCAGTGATATAACATGTCTTCACTCAGCTTCATGAAATCAAGAAAGAATTACAAAAGCTAATGTGTACCATAGAGTATGGTTTCAGAAAAAACTGGGAACAGTTATCTACACTGACTTCTATTCCTAACAGTCACCAGAAAGATGCCTAATACCTAACAAAGATGTACTATATGTTCCTATTCCTGAAAATCAGGGGTTCTGTTGAAACCAAACCATGGTTAGGTAGACCAACTAAAATTTCAGCCACAACTGCCAGTCAAATTGCTCGGGATGCAAAGAAAAACCCACAAATAATGAATACAGGACTCTCTGAAATCATGTGGTGTGGCTGTTTCAAGATGCACAATAAGGAGACACTTGAAGAAAAATGGGCTGCATGGTCGAGTCGCCAGAAGAAAGCCAATACTCCGCAAATGCCTCAAAGTATCCCACTTACAATACGCCAAACAGCACAGAGACAAGCCTCAAACTTTCTGGCACAAAGTCATTTGGAGTGATAAGACCAAAATTGAGCTTTATGGCCACAACCATAAATGCTTCATTTGGAGAGGAGTCAACAAGGCCTATGATGAAGGGTACACCATCCCTACTGTGAAATACTAGGAGGTGGATCGCTAATGTTTTGGGGATTTTTGAGCTACAAAGGCACAGGAAGTTTGGTCAAATTTGATGGCAAGATGAATGCAGTGTTATCAAAAATACTGGAGGAACATTTGCATTCGTCAGCCAGGAAGCTGTGCATGGGACATACTTGGACATTCCAACATGACAATGATCCAAAACACAAGGCCAAGTAGACCTATCATTGGCTACAGCAAAATAAAGTGAAGGTTCTGGAGTGGCCATCTCAGTCTCCTGACCTCAATATCATTGAGCCACTCTGGGGAGAAATCAAACATGCATTTCATGCAAGACAGCCCAAGAATTTACAGGAACTGGAGGCTTTTTGCCAAGAGCAATGGGCAGCTTTACCATGTGAGAAGATAAAGAGCCTCATCCACAAATACCACTAAAGACTTCAAGCTGTCATTGATGTTAAAGGGGGCAATACACAGTATTAAGAACTGGGGTATACAAACTTTTGATTAGGGTCATTTGGATAGTTTCTGTTGTGATTATGATTTAAAAAGAGTAAACACAGCTGATTGATAATAAATGGCTACAGCCAAACACTAGCCATGAGTGAAAAAAACGTTTTTGTGTTATCATTCATATTCTCTGAAAAATGGCCAAGAAATCAAAAATTTTGCCAGGGTATGTAAACTTATGAGTATATATATATATATTATACAGTATCTCACAAAAGTGAGTACACACATCACATTTTATCATATCTTTTCATGTGACAACACTGAGGAAATGACACTTTGCTACAATGTATTAGAGTGTACAGCTTGTATAACAGTGTATAACAGTGTAAATTTGCTGTCCCTCCCCTCAAAATAACTCAACACACAGCCATTAATGTCTAAACCTCTGGCAACAAAAGTGAGTACACCCCTAAGTGAAAATGTCCAAATTGGGCCCAATTAGCCATTTTCCCTCCCTGGTGTCATGTGACTTGTTAGTGTTACAATGTCTCAGGTGTGAATGAGTAGCATGTGTGTTAAATTTGGTTTTATCGCTCTCACTCTCTCACTGGTCACTGGAAATTCAACATGGCAAAGAACTCTCTGAGGATCTGAAAAAATTAATTATTGCTTTACATAAACTATACTGTCCTTCCCATATGAATGAGTCAGGGGTACATAGTACTCCTATTCATTCAAAATACAAAAATGTAACCTAAAAATAAACACACCCAAATGTTTGACAAGTCCTTTATTAAGCATCCCATCGATCACTTCCCTCAAATTGAATTACATTGCTGTGTCCCTGCCTTCCTTCTAAATACATTGTAAATAAAGAGGCAGGGTCACTTGGTAATGTGATTGACCAATTTGGACATGTCCATATTTGGTCAAGGATGTCACCCAGGTGACCCCCACCCCTTTTGTTTACTTTAGCAGTGAGGACCAGGAGATGTCATTCAGGTGATCCCTGCCCTTTGTTTACTTTAGTGGCAGGGATCATCTAAATCAGGAATATGCAATTAGCGGACCTCCAGCTGTTGCAGAACTACAAATCCCATGAGGCATAGCAAGACTCTGACAGCCACAAGCATGACACCCAGAGGCAGAGGCATGATGGGACTTGTAGTTTTGCAACAGCTGGAGGTCCGCTAATTGCAGATCCCTGATCTAAATGATATCTCCAGGTCCCTGCCACTAAAGTAAACAAAGGAATGGGGTCACCCTGTGATGTCATTGACTAGATGTGGTCCTATTTATGCTTGGTCAACCATGTTTCTGCCTCCTATCTACATTGACCTCGGCCTGTTAATCAAACCCATGTTTTTTGCCTGCAACTTGGACTGATATTTTGGCCTGCTACTGTAGTAGTGGGATTCAAGATAACACAGGAGTCTCACATATGTGAGGGCCTTCAGAGCAATGTTCTAAGTAGAGAAAAACTGTTTTTGTTTTACTCTGGGTTTTGTAATTCCTAGATCATGGTCTGGAGTCTAGAAGCTTTGAAGAGATTTTGGTAGGAGAAAGACTCTATCCTTGTGCCCAGGTCTTATCTGACCGAGATCCTAAGCCTGATGTTCCTGCCTCCTGCCTGGACCAATATTTTGGCTGTTGCTGACCACGTTTCTGCCTGCTTCCTGGATCAACGCTCTCCTTAAACCACAGGTAATCTTTTGTTTACCCTTTGTTCACCCTCCTACTTCCTGGCCAGTGAACATAGCATTGTGCTATGGGGCAGCCACTTACCAGTAGGTTATGCTTGCTTTGCTTTAAGAAACAGGAACTGTTGAGGGTGAAGCTACACTATGCTATATTCACTGACCACACTTACAGAGGCGACCATTACAGTACATTATTTTTTATACAGTATTGGTTGATTTTTGTTTTACACAGGATACAATGTTGAGAGCATAACCTGTTCATATATTGAAAAGGTCTTACAGATGTGATATTGCCATAATCGGGAGGAGTAGTCGAATGTATTTTGGGGTGGAATTCTAAGTATGTCCATGCTGTTTATTAGCAATATCCTATAGATTGCCAAATTTGTGTTTAAAAAAAGTGGCAAGAAAATGAAAAAATGTGATTAGTAGTCAGGAAATTAGATGTGTAATTTATGCCCCTAGAATGCCTGAAGGTGCTACTTTCATGTTGGGCCTTTCTAGGTGGCCAGGTTGGGGAAAAGTCACAAGTGTGGTATCATCATACTCAGGAGAAGTAGCAGAATGTATTTTGGGGTGAAATTTTTGGTGTTTACATATTGTGTGTTAGAAATATCTTTTAAATGTACAACTTTGTGTAAAAAACATATTTCTTTCATGCAAAGTTGTCAATTTTAAGGTATTTCTAACAGAGCATGCACATATCAAGACTGACGCCCTAAAATACATTCTGCTACTCCTCCTGGGTATAGCCATACCACTTGTGTGAGGCTTTTCCACAGCCTGGCCACATAGAGAGGCCCAACATCAAAGTAGCACCTTCAGGGGCTCTGGGGCATAAATTACACATCTAATTTCCTGACTATTAATCACATTTTTTGAAGATCCTGGAGCACCAGGACAGTGGAAACACCCACAAAGTGACCCCATTGTGGAAAGCAAACACCCCAATGTATTTTCTATGAGGCATTTTGAACTTGTCATTTTTTTCCACAAGAATTACACCCCAAAATACATTCTGTTACTCATCCGAAGTATGGCGATTTCACATGTGTGCGACCTTTCCACAGCATGGACACATAGAGAGGCCCAACATCCAAGGAGCACCTTCAGACATTCTAGGGGCATAAATTACACATCTAATTTCCTAACAACCTATTATATTTGTAAAGGCCCTGGAGCACCAGAACAGTGGAAATGCCCACAAAATGGCTCTACTTTAGAAAAAAAAGATCCCAACATATTTTCTATGAGGTATAAGGAGTCTGTTGAACGTGTCATTTTTTTCAACAAGTTTTTGGAAAAAGTGGAAAGAAAATGAAAATGTACTTTTCCCAAAAACTTTCCAAAAAAAAAATGACATGTTCAACAGACTTATTATACCTCATTGAAAATATGTTGGGGTGTTTTCTTTCCAAAATGGAGTAATTTTGAGGGTGTTTGCACTGTCCTGGTGCTAGGTTGTCAGGAAATTAGATGTGTAATGTATGCCCCTAGAATGACCTAGAATGCCCGAAGGTGCTCCTTGGTTGTTGGGCCTCTCTATGTGGACAGGCTGTGGAAATGTCTCACACATGTGGCATCGCCATGCTCAGGAGGAGTAGCAGAATGTATTTTCGGGGTGTAATTCTTGGTATGTGCATGCTGTGTGTTAGAAATATTTTATAAAAGTAACAAATTTGTGTGAAGAAAATTATTTCTTTCTACTTTTGACAAAAACGTGTGGAAAAAATGACATGTTCAAAAGACTCATTTTGCCTTATAGAAAATATGTTGGGGTGTTTGCTTTCCAAAACTGAGTCATTTTGTCAGTATTTCCACAGTCCTGGTGCTCCAGGGCCTTGAAATGTGATTAGTAGTCAGGAAATTATATGTGTAACTTATACCTCTAGAACACCTGAAGGTGCTCTTTGGATGTTGGGCCTCTCTACATGGCTAGGCTGGGGAAAGGTCTTACACATGTGGTATCCCCACATGTGTGTAATCGCAAGTATGCCTATGCTGTGTGTGAGAAATAACTTGTTAATATGAAAAATTTGTGGGAAAAAATTGTTAATTTTTTTCAGTTTTTCAAAGAATTGTGGGAAAAGATGAAAACTTCAAAAAATTCACTATGCCTCTTACGAAATACCTTAGAAGACTGTCTACTTTTTACAAAATGCAGTCATTTGGGGGTCCTGGAGCCATGACACCTTTACCTGAGCAAGCTTTATAAAGACGACCTCCAGCTTCCTGAAGAGGACCCCAAGGAGCACCATAGAGCCTTTATCCAACATAGAGATCTGATGATTGGGAGAATAAACGGAGAACCCCTAGAGAAGAGCAGATGTCAAAGCATCACCAGATTCAAGATATCATTGTTTACATATTTATCTAAAGCTATACCAAGGTGGGCCCCTGGATGATGTGACTCTATCACAAAACGCCGCGTAGGGCAGAGCGACGTGTTCTCGTCACCTCCCATTGCTGCTGTTGTTTCCAGTAGGACGGGCTGTCTGTGAGCTTCCGGCCGGCGCTCCAGACTACACTACATGCCTACTATTGTCTACTAACATGATACACCACGATCCTGAGTCTGCCAGTGATTGCCGTACAGTGGCGCAAAACTGTAACTGCCTGATACCCCTGCAGGGGTGAAGTGATCCGGTGAGTGGCTGCACTTTCAGAGCAAGGATCTTTTTCACAACATCACATGCACTAAGATACTGCACAAGATATATACCAAGATATTATACTATTAAGGATAACAAGTTTAATACACAATAAGGACTTTATTTGAACTTTACTAGCACGTTTGCACTTTAGTAGAAGTGATTTCTGACCAGTTTTCAGTTCCTTTACCAGTGGCTGATCTCCCACACCTCTCCCTTTCCTCCTCCCTCCCCTTCCCCACCTTCACCCACCCCCCCCCTTTCCCCCACACTTTATGTCATTTGGAATATTAATCAGCAACACCGCATATGAAGATTCGACACTACCACTAGAATTTTTATATATTTAAAGCTTGTTTATCATTTTTATACATATTTATAGCTTGTTTAAAACTGTGCAATATATATTTTTTAATATTTTTTAAAAAAATTTTAAGGATATCACTATTTGACACCTGCACGTCTTGTTTATACCTAGGAACTTATACTTGTATGCCTTGTTTTGAACTAGAGATCTAAATATAAAAATACGCAGGTAGGGAATTATCACTTAGTTATAGGAACAGCGCCAGACCCTTCTACCACACCAATATACCAAGGTGAGAGGCTAGTGAGCACAGAGGTGACACTATGGTGGAAAAAAGGGAAGATTACACAACTGTATGGACAATCACAGCTATTGGTGAAGGGTAGGGATGGTCTGTCTGTTCAGGTGGAGCATGAGTTTGACTCGAACATTGGCTGTTCACCTGTTCGATGAATAGCGAACAATTTGGGGTGTTCGCAGCAAATTTGAAAGCCGTGGAACACTCTTTAAAATGGGAGAAATCAAAAGTGCTAATTTTAAAGGTTAATATGAAAGTTATTGTCTTGGGGACCTGGGTCCTGCCCAAGGGGACATGTATCAATGCAAAAAAAAGTTTTAAAAACTGCAGTTTTTTCGGGAGCAGTGATTTTAAAAATGCTTAAAGTGAAACAATAAAAGTGAAATATTCCTTTAAATTTCATACCTGGGGGGTGTCTATAGTATGCCTGTAAAGTGGCGCATGTTTCCCGTGTTTACAACAGTCTGAGAGCAAAATGACATTTCTAAAGGAAAAAAAGTAATTTAAAAGTACTCGCGGCTATAATGAATTGCCGGGTCTCTGCAATACACATAAAAGTCATTGAAAAAATACGGCATGTGATTCCCCCACAGTGCATTACCAGGCCTTTTGGGTCTGGTATGAATATTAAGGAGAACCCTGAACCAAAATAAAAACAAAATGCTTGGGGGTCCCTCCAAATTCCATGCCGGGCCCTTCAGGTCTGGTATGGATATTAACCACTTGCCGACCGCCTAACGCAGATATACTGCAGCAGAATGGCACGGACAGGCAAAATCACGTACCTGGTACGTGATCTGCCTTCCGTGGGAGGGAGGTGCATCGTGCCCCCCGGTGCCCAAGGCGGACGGGTTCGTTGGGGAAGCGATACAGGCTGAGGGGGAGGCCACTCATTCGTGACCACCCCCTCGCGATCGCTCCCCACGAATGAAAATCTTCCTCTGCTGCTGTAATGTAAACAGCGGCAGAGGAAGTGATGTTATCTCTCCTCGAGCCGGTCTTTTCGTTCCGGCGCCGAGGAGAGAAGACATCAAGTAAGTTTACACCAACACTACACTTACAGTAGAACACGCAGGCACACTTTTCACCCCATCACCCCCCAATCACCCCCCGATCACCCCCCTGTACCCCCTGTCACAGTGACACCAATAGCAGGTTTTTTTTGCATTGGTGTCAGTTTGTGACAGTTATAAGTGGTAGGGCAGTTATGGTTAGCCCCCTTTAGGTCTAGGGTACCCCCTTTAGGTCTAGGGTACCCCCTAACTCCCCTAATAAAGTTTTAACCCCTTTATCACCCCCAGTCACCAGTGGCACTAAGCAATCATTTTTCTGATCGCTGTATTAGTGTCACAGGTGATGCTAGTTAGGGAGGTAAGTATATAGGTTCGCCATCAGCGTTTTATAGCGACAGGGACCCCCATATACTACCTAATAAAGGTTTTGACCCCCTGATTGCCCCCTAGTTAACTCTTTCACCAGTGATCACCGTATAACTGTTACAGGTGACGCTGGTTAGTTAGTCTGTTTATTATAGTTTATTACAGTTTCAGGGCACCCGCCGTTTATTACCTTATAAAGGTTTAACCCCCTAATCGCCCAGCGATGATATAAGTTAAGTTTTGGGGTCAGACAAGGTCTGCGTCACCACAGGCAGCATCAGGTTAGCGCCAGTACCTCTAACACCCACGCACGCAGCATACACCTCCCTTAGTGGTATAGTATTTTAACGGATCAATATCTGATCCGATCAGATCTATACTAGCGTCCCCAGCAGTTTAGGGTTCCCAAAAATTAGCGGGATCAGCCCAGATACCTGCTAGCACCTTCGTTTTGCCCCTCGGCCCAGCCCAGCTCAGCCCACTCAAGTGCAGTACCGATCGATCACTGTCACTTACAAAACACTAAACACACATAACTGCAGCGTTCGCAGAGTCAGGCCTGATCCCTGCGATCGCTAATGCCGCGTACACACGGTCGGACTTTTCAGCTACAAAAGTCCAACGGACGCTGACGGACTAAAGCTGGCTGGTAATCCGATCGTGTGTGGGCTTCTCCGGACTTTCAACGTACTTTTTTAGCCTCAAATCCGACGTACTTTAGATTTGAAACATGCTTCAAATCTTTACGTCGTAACTACGACGGACCCCGAAGTCCGCTCGTCTGTATGCTAGTCCTACGGAC